>OY540842.1:0-2400000 GCA_961205895.1 Mythimna pallens
CCTAACCTAACCTAACCTAACCTAACCTAACCTAACCTAACCTAACCTAACCTAACCTAACCTAACCTAACCTAACCTAACCTAACCTAACCTAACCTAACCTAACCTAACCTAACCTAACCTAACCTAACCTAACCTAACCTAACCTAACCTAACCTAACCTAACCTAACCTAACCTAACCTAACCTAACCTAACCTAACCTAACCTAACCTAACCTAACCTAACCTAACCTAACCTAACCTAACCTAACCTAACCTAACCTAACCTAACCTAACCTAACCTAACCTAACCTAACCTAACCTAACCTAACCTAACCTAACCTAACCTAACCTAACCTAACCTAACCTAACCTAACCTAACCTAACCTAACCTAACCTAACCTAACCTAACCTAACCTAACCTAACCTAACCTAACCTAACCTAACCTAACCTAACCTAACCTAACCTAACCTAACCTAACCTAACCTAACCTAACCTAACCTAACCTAACCTAACCTAACCTAACCTAACCTAACCTAACCTAACCTAACCTAACCTAACCTAACCTAACCTAACCTAACCTAACCTAACCTAACCTAACCTAACCTAACCTAACCTAACCTAACCTAACCTAACCTAACCTAACCTAACCTAACCTAACCTAACCTAACCTAACCTAACCTAACCTAACCTAACCTAACCTAACCTAACCTAACCTAACCTAACCTAACCTAACCTAACCTAACCTAACCTAACCTAACCTAACCTAACCTAACCTAACCTAACCTAACCTAACCTAACCTAACCTAACCTAACCTAACCTAACCTAACCTAACCTAACCTAACCTAACCTAACCTAACCTAACCTAACCTAACCTAACCTAACCTAACCTAACCTAACCTAACCTAACCTAACCTAACCTAACCTAACCTAACCTAACCTAACCTAACCTAACCTAACCTAACCTAACCTAACCTAACCTAACCTAACCTAACCTAACCTAACCTAACCTAACCTAACCTAACCTAACCTAACCTAACCTAACCTAACCTAACCTAACCTAACCTAACCTAACCTAACCTAACCTAACCTAACCTAACCTAACCTAACCTAACCTAACCTAACCTAACCTAACCTAACCTAACCTAACCTAACCTAACCTAACCTAACCTAACCTAACCTAACCTAACCTAACCTAACCTAACCTAACCTAACCTAACCTAACCTAACCTAACCTAACCTAACCTAACCTAACCTAACCTAACCTAACCTAACCTAACCTAACCTAACCTAACCTAACCTAACCTAACCTAACCTAACCTAACCTAACCTAACCTAACCTAACCTAACCTAACCTAACCTAACCTAACCTAACCTAACCTAACCTAACCTAACCTAACCTAACCTAACCTAACCTAACCTAACCTAACCTAACCTAACCTAACCTAACCTAACCTAACCTAACCTAACCTAACCTAACCTAACCTAACCTAACCTAACCTAACCTAACCTAACCTAACCTAACCTAACCTAACCTAACCTAACCTAACCTAACCTAACCTAACCTAACCTAACCTAACCTAACCTAACCTAACCTAACCTAACCTAACCTAACCTAACCTAACCTAACCTAACCTAACCTAACCTAACCTAACCTAACCTAACCTAACCTAACCTAACCTAACCTAACCTAACCTAACCTAACCTAACCTAACCTAACCTAACCTAACCTAACCTAACCTAACCTAACCTAACCTAACCTAACCTAACCTAACCTAACCTAACCTAACCTAACCTAACCTAACCTAACCTAACCTAACCTAACCTAACCTAACCTAACCTAACCTAACCTAACCTAACCTAACCTAACCTAACCTAACCTAACCTAACCTAACCTAACCTAACCTAACCTAACCTAACCTAACCTAACCTAACCTAACCTAACCTAACCTAACCTAACCTAACCTAACCTAACCTAACCTAACCTAACCTAACCTAACCTAACCTAACCTAACCTAACCTAACCTAACCTAACCTAACCTAACCTAACCTAACCTAACCTAACCTAACCTAACCTAACCTAACCTAACCTAACCTAACCTAACCTAACCTAACCTAACCTAACCTAACCTAACCTAACCTAACCTAACCTAACCTAACCTAACCTAACCTAACCTAACCTAACCTAACCTAACCTAACCTAACCTAACCTAACCTAACCTAACCTAACCTAACCTAACCTAACCTAACCTAACCTAACCTAACCTAACCTAACCTAACCTAACCTAACCTAACCTAACCTAACCTAACCTAACCTAACCTAACCTAACCTAACCTAACCTAACCTAACCTAACCTAACCTAACCTAACCTAACCTAACCTAACCTAACCTAACCTAACCTAACCTAACCTAACCTAACCTAACCTAACCTAACCTAACCTAACCTAACCTAACCTAACCTAACCTAACCTAACCTAACCTAACCTAACCTAACCTAACCTAACCTAACCTAACCTAACCTAACCTAACCTAACCTAACCTAACCTAACCTAACCTAACCTAACCTAACCTAACCTAACCTAACCTAACCTAACCTAACCTAACCTAACCTAACCTAACCTAACCTAACCTAACCTAACCTAACCTAACCTAACCTAACCTAACCTAACCTAACCTAACCTAACCTAACCTAACCTAACCTAACCTAACCTAACCTAACCTAACCTAACCTAACCTAACCTAACCTAACCTAACCTAACCTAACCTAACCTAACCTAACCTAACCTAACCTAACCTAACCTAACCTAACCTAACCTAACCTAACCTAACCTAACCTAACCTAACCTAACCTAACCTAACCTAACCTAACCTAACCTAACCTAACCTAACCTAACCTAACCTAACCTAACCTAACCTAACCTAACCTAACCTAACCTAACCTAACCTAACCTAACCTAACCTAACCTAACCTAACCTAACCTAACCTAACCTAACCTAACCTAACCTAACCTAACCTAACCTAACCTAACCTAACCTAACCTAACCTAACCTAACCTAACCTAACCTAACCTAACCTAACCTAACCTAACCTAACCTAACCTAACCTAACCTAACCTAACCTAACCTAACCTAACCTAACCTAACCTAACCTAACCTAACCTAACCTAACCTAACCTAACCTAACCTAACCTAACCTAACCTAACCTAACCTAACCTAACCTAACCTAACCTAACCTAACCTAACCTAACCTAACCTAACCTAACCTAACCTAACCTAACCTAACCTAACCTAACCTAACCTAACCTAACCTAACCTAACCTAACCTAACCTAACCTAACCTAACCTAACCTAACCTAACCTAACCTAACCTAACCTAACCTAACCTAACCTAACCTAACCTAACCTAACCTAACCTAACCTAACCTAACCTAACCTAACCTAACCTAACCTAACCTAACCTAACCTAACCTAACCTAACCTAACCTAACCTAACCTAACCTAACCTAACCTAACCTAACCTAACCTAACCTAACCTAACCTAACCTAACCTAACCTAACCTAACCTAACCTAACCTAACCTAACCTAACCTAACCTAACCTAACCTAACCTAACCTAACCTAACCTAACCTAACCTAACCTAACCTAACCTAACCTAACCTAACCTAACCTAACCTAACCTAACCTAACCTAACCTAACCTAACCTAACCTAACCTAACCTAACCTAACCTAACCTAACCTAACCTAACCTAACCTAACCTAACCTAACCTAACCTAACCTAACCTAACCTAACCTAACCTAACCTAACCTAACCTAACCTAACCTAACCTAACCTAACCTAACCTAACCTAACCTAACCTAACCTAACCTAACCTAACCTAACCTAACCTAACCTAACCTAACCTAACCTAACCTAACCTAACCTAACCTAACCTAACCTAACCTAACCTAACCTAACCTAACCTAACCTAACCTAACCTAACCTAACCTAACCTAACCTAACCTAACCTAACCTAACCTAACCTAACCTAACCTAACCTAACCTAACCTAACCTAACCTAACCTAACCTAACCTAACCTAACCTAACCTAACCTAACCTAACCTAACCTAACCTAACCTAACCTAACCTAACCTAACCTAACCTAACCTAACCTAACCTAACCTAACCTAACCTAACCTAACCTAACCTAACCTAACCTAACCTAACCTAACCTAACCTAACCTAACCTAACCTAACCTAACCTAACCTAACCTAACCTAACCTAACCTAACCTAACCTAACCTAACCTAACCTAACCTAACCTAACCTAACCTAACCTAACCTAACCTAACCTAACCTAACCTAACCTAACCTAACCTAACCTAACCTAACCTAACCTAACCTAACCTAACCTAACCTAACCTAACCTAACCTAACCTAACCTAACCTAACCTAACCTAACCTAACCTAACCTAACCTAACCTAACCTAACCTAACCTAACCTAACCTAACCTAACCTAACCTAACCTAACCTAACCTAACCTAACCTAACCTAACCTAACCTAACCTAACCTAACCTAACCTAACCTAACCTAACCTAACCTAACCTAACCTAACCTAACCTAACCTAACCTAACCTAACCTAACCTAACCTAACCTAACCTAACCTAACCTAACCTAACCTAACCTAACCTAACCTAACCTAACCTAACCTAACCTAACCTAACCTAACCTAACCTAACCTAACCTAACCTAACCTAACCTAACCTAACCTAACCTAACCTAACCTAACCTAACCTAACCTAACCTAACCTAACCTAACCTAACCTAACCTAACCTAACCTAACCTAACCTAACCTAACCTAACCTAACCTAACCTAACCTAACCTAACCTAACCTAACCTAACCTAACCTAACCTAACCTAACCTAACCTAACCTAACCTAACCTAACCTAACCTAACCTAACCTAACCTAACCTAACCTAACCTAACCTAACCTAACCTAACCTAACCTAACCTAACCTAACCTAACCTAACCTAACCTAACCTAACCTAACCTAACCTAACCTAACCTAACCTAACCTAACCTAACCTAACCTAACCTAACCTAACCTAACCTAACCTAACCTAACCTAACCTAACCTAACCTAACCTAACCTAACCTAACCTAACCTAACCTAACCTAACCTAACCTAACCTAACCTAACCTAACCTAACCTAACCTAACCTAACCTAACCTAACCTAACCTAACCTAACCTAACCTAACCTAACCTAACCTAACCTAACCTAACCTAACCTAACCTAACCTAACCTAACCTAACCTAACCTAACCTAACCTAACCTAACCTAACCTAACCTAACCTAACCTAACCTAACCTAACCTAACCTAACCTAACCTAACCTAACCTAACCTAACCTAACCTAACCTAACCTAACCTAACCTAACCTAACCTAACCTAACCTAACCTAACCTAACCTAACCTAACCTAACCTAACCTAACCTAACCTAACCTAACCTAACCTAACCTAACCTAACCTAACCTAACCTAACCTAACCTAACCTAACCTAACCTAACCTAACCTAACCTAACCTAACCTAACCTAACCTAACCTAACCTAACCTAACCTAACCTAACCTAACCTAACCTAACCTAACCTAACCTAACCTAACCTAACCTAACCTAACCTAACCTAACCTAACCTAACCTAACCTAACCTAACCTAACCTAACCTAACCTAACCTAACCTAACCTAACCTAACCTAACCTAACCTAACCTAACCTAACCTAACCTAACCTAACCTAACCTAACCTAACCTAACCTAACCTAACCTAACCTAACCTAACCTAACCTAACCTAACCTAACCTAACCTAACCTAACCTAACCTAACCTAACCTAACCTAACCTAACCTAACCTAACCTAACCTAACCTAACCTAACCTAACCTAACCTAACCTAACCTAACCTAACCTAACCTAACCTAACCTAACCTAACCTAACCTAACCTAACCTAACCTAACCTAACCTAACCTAACCTAACCTAACCTAACCTAACCTAACCTAACCTAACCTAACCTAACCTAACCTAACCTAACCTAACCTAACCTAACCTAACCTAACCTAACCTAACCTAACCTAACCTAACCTAACCTAACCTAACCTAACCTAACCTAACCTAACCTAACCTAACCTAACCTAACCTAACCTAACCTAACCTAACCTAACCTAACCTAACCTAACCTAACCTAACCTAACCTAACCTAACCTAACCTAACCTAACCTAACCTAACCTAACCTAACCTAACCTAACCTAACCTAACCTAACCTAACCTAACCTAACCTAACCTAACCTAACCTAACCTAACCTAACCTAACCTAACCTAACCTAACCTAACCTAACCTAACCTAACCTAACCTAACCTAACCTAACCTAACCTAACCTAACCTAACCTAACCTAACCTAACCTAACCTAACCTAACCTAACCTAACCTAACCTAACCTAACCTAACCTAACCTAACCTAACCTAACCTAACCTAACCTAACCTAACCTAACCTAACCTAACCTAACCTAACCTAACCTAACCTAACCTAACCTAACCTAACCTAACCTAACCTAACCTAACCTAACCTAACCTAACCTAACCTAACCTAACCTAACCTAACCTAACCTAACCTAACCTAACCTAACCTAACCTAACCTAACCTAACCTAACCTAACCTAACCTAACCTAACCTAACCTAACCTAACCTAACCTAACCTAACCTAACCTAACCTAACCTAACCTAACCTAACCTAACCTAACCTAACCTAACCTAACCTAACCTAACCTAACCTAACCTAACCTAACCTAACCTAACCTAACCTAACCTAACCTAACCTAACCTAACCTAACCTAACCTAACCTAACCTAACCTAACCTAACCTAACCTAACCTAACCTAACCTAACCTAACCTAACCTAACCTAACCTAACCTAACCTAACCTAACCTAACCTAACCTAACCTAACCTAACCTAACCTAACCTAACCTAACCTAACCTAACCTAACCTAACCTAACCTAACCTAACCTAACCTAACCTAACCTAACCTAACCTAACCTAACCTAACCTAACCTAACCTAACCTAACCTAACCTAACCTAACCTAACCTAACCTAACCTAACCTAACCTAACCTAACCTAACCTAACCTAACCTAACCTAACCTAACCTAACCTAACCTAACCTAACCTAACCTAACCTAACCTAACCTAACCTAACCTAACCTAACCTAACCTAACCTAACCTAACCTAACCTAACCTAACCTAACCTAACCTAACCTAACCTAACCTAACCTAACCTAACCTAACCTAACCTAACCTAACCTAACCTAACCTAACCTAACCTAACCTAACCTAACCTAACCTAACCTAACCTAACCTAACCTAACCTAACCTAACCTAACCTAACCTAACCTAACCTAACCTAACCTAACCTAACCTAACCTAACCTAACCTAACCTAACCTAACCTAACCTAACCTAACCTAACCTAACCTAACCTAACCTAACCTAACCTAACCTAACCTAACCTAACCTAACCTAACCTAACCTAACCTAACCTAACCTAACCTAACCTAACCTAACCTAACCTAACCTAACCTAACCTAACCTAACCTAACCTAACCTAACCTAACCTAACCTAACCTAACCTAACCTAACCTAACCTAACCTAACCTAACCTAACCTAACCTAACCTAACCTAACCTAACCTAACCTAACCTAACCTAACCTAACCTAACCTAACCTAACCTAACCTAACCTAACCTAACCTAACCTAACCTAACCTAACCTAACCTAACCTAACCTAACCTAACCTAACCTAACCTAACCTAACCTAACCTAACCTAACCTAACCTAACCTAACCTAACCTAACCTAACCTAACCTAACCTAACCTAACCTAACCTAACCTAACCTAACCTAACCTAACCTAACCTAACCTAACCTAACCTAACCTAACCTAACCTAACCTAACCTAACCTAACCTAACCTAACCTAACCTAACCTAACCTAACCTAACCTAACCTAACCTAACCTAACCTAACCTAACCTAACCTAACCTAACCTAACCTAACCTAACCTAACCTAACCTAACCTAACCTAACCTAACCTAACCTAACCTAACCTAACCTAACCATGTCGACTTGACCGCGTGTTCCGACAATATTCTGGGACTGGCGGAACACTGGAGAGTAGACGAGGGCCTCACGAGCTCCGACCACAATGGAATACTCTTTGACTTTAGGCTGGAGAGAGCGAAGGGAATGCAAGTAGAAAGAACCACGCGCATCTTCAATACCAAAAAAGCCAATTGGCAAAAATTTCATACGAAATTTTCGCAATTGAAAATAGACTTAAAAATTACAAGAACAGCAATAGAACAAATTAATAGCACACAGTTACTAGATATTACCACCGACAACTTCACAAAAATCACACAGGAAGCATGTCGTGAAGCAATGCCTATTAAAAAAGTCAAAGATAAGCTTACCATGCCATGGTGGTCGGAGAAACTCGCTGAGATGAAGAGGAAAGTCTCTACCAGCAAAAGAAGAGTACGATGCGCTGCCCCAGTCCGAAGACCGATGGTTGTCGAGGAGTACCTAAAACGAAAGACGGAATACGAGGTAGAGGCAGCTCGAGCGCAGACCGAGAGTTGGAAAGAGTTCTGCACCAAGCAGGACAGGGAAGGTGTATGGGAGGGGATCTACAGAGTTATTGGAAGGACGACGCAAAGAGGGGTGGATGTGCCCATGGTGGAGGACGGTAAGGTATTGGACTCAAGGGGCTCCGTGAAACTAATCGCGGAAACCTTTTACCCACCGGACCTCGAGTGCACCGATACCACCTATCACACAAATATCAGGGCAAAAGCCAAAGGGGTAAATGAGCACGAGGAGGAAAACTCGCAAGATCCACCCTTTACGCTGACTGAGTTGCGTCTTGCCTGTGAATCCTTCAATCCCAAGAAGGCCCCGGGAATAGATGGCCTCACAGCCGATATTTGCAGCCAAGCCATTGGAGGGGAGCCCGATGCCTTCCTGGCGCTTCTGAACCAATGTCTAAAACTCGGGTATTTTCCGAAGTCTTGGAAGGAGGCCACGGTGGTGGTGCTAAAGAAACCTGGGAAAAGAGACTACACCACCCCAAAATCATATAGGCCCATAGGCCTCCTTCCGGTCTTGGGCAAGATATACGAGAAGATGTTGATGGCTCGCCTCAAGTTCTATATTTTACCAAGGATGAGTACTCGCCAGTACGGATTCATGCCCCAGAGGAGCACCGAGGACTCCCTCTATGACCTAATTAAGCACATTAAGAGTAAACTTGATATCAAGAAAACAGTCGTGCTAATATCCTTGGACATAGAGGGAGCCTTCGACAGTGCCTGGTGGCCAGCAATAAGAGTCCGATTGGCTGAGGAAAAGTGTCCTCTAAACTTGAGAAGGGTCATCGATAGCTACTTGACGGACAGAAGGGTCAGGGTTAGGTATGCGGGCGAAGAATTCTCCAAAGGCACGAACAAAGGCTGCGTACAGGGCTCCATCGGAGGCCCGGACTTCTGGAACCTTCTGTTGGATCCCCTCCTAAAAAGCCTGACTGATAAAGAGGTCCACGTGCAAGCGTTCGCAGACGACGTAGTCCTTGTCTTCGACGGTGACACAGCAATGGAAATAGAGTGTAAGGCAAACGTCGCCCTCGAACATGTTCGAACGTGGGGAGTCGATAACAAGTTAAAATTCGCGCCGCAAAAAACAAACGCGATGACAATCACGCGAAAACTAAAATACGACATCCCACGTTTGAGCATGGGCGGGGTTGTAGTACCTATGGCCAAAGAAATCAAGATCCTGGGTGTCACCGTCGACGACAAGTTGACCTTTAACACGCACGTCAGAAACGTCTGCCAAAAGGCGATCGGGGTTCACAAACAGCTGTGCAGGGCAGCAAAGATTAGCTGGGGACTAAGCCCCGAGATAATAAAAATTATCTACGTAGCCACAGTAGAGCCGATTATCCTGTACGCCGCCAGCGTATGGGCTCCAGCAGCGGGCAAGCTGGGAATTCAAAAGCAGCTGGGCGTCGTGCAGCGCGGGATAGCACAAAAAATGTGCAAGGCGTACCGCACCGTCTCCCTCAACTCAGTGCTTCTGTTGGCGGGGATACTTCCTCTGGATCTCCGGGCTCGTGAGATGGCCTCACTTTACGAGGCCAAGAAGGGAGTGTCACTGCCAATGCTGGGAGACAGGGAGGTGGAGCGGCCAGTGCCCGCGTTGAGGTCCCCGCACCCCGCCAAGCGTATCGACCTGGAGTTCAAAAGTCTGGTAGACCGGGAGCAAGTTGACGCCAGCGCCAAACCGGAGGTGAGGATTTTCACCGACGGTAGCAAAATTGGGGGGCGTGTCGGCGCTGCGTTGTCCATGTGGAACAGCGAGGCTGAAACACGTGCCCTCAAGCTGGCGTTACCAAGCTACTGCACGGTCTATCAGGCGGAGCTCTTGGCGATATGCAAAGCAACTGGGGAAATCCGGAGGAGTGCGGCGTCCAGTTTCGGCATCTATAGTGACTCAATGGCGGCCCTCTTGACAGTGAAAAACCACAGTTGCCTTCATCCCCTGGCAGTGGAAGCGAGAGAGAACTTAACAGCTGTTTCTCTCCAGAACAAGGTAGTCGACTTGTTCTGGATAAAGGCTCACGCAGGGATTGAGGGTAACGAGAGAGTGGATCAGCTGGCAAAAGAGGCCGCCATCTTGAGCAAAAAGAAGCCGGAATACGATCTTTGTCCTGTCTCATTCGTCAAGCGTTGCATTCGTTCGGCAGCGCTTGACGAGTGGAATAACAGATACAGAGCCGGTACAACGGCTTCTGTCACAAAGATGTTTTTCCCGGATGCGGTGGCGGCGTATAGGATAGTCAGGAAGCTACGGATAGAAGGGATCTTGACTCAGATCATGACGGGGCACGGTGGATTCTCTGAATACTTGCATCGCTTCAAGTGTAAGGAGAGTCCATCGTGCATCTGCGACCCAGATTCAGTAGAGTCAGTGCCACACATACTGTTTCGCTGCCCTGCATATGCTCGTGAAAGGAACGAATTAGAGCAGGAACTAGATATGGATCTAAATGAAGAAAGCATAAGGGTAATAACATCAGGGAAAAACAGGACCCAATTCTTAGATTACTGCATTAAAATTGCCAAAAGAGTAATAAAAAGAAATAGAAGTGATCGGTAATGTATGCAGCTACTATATAATAAGTATATAAGTTATGCATATAGAAAAAATAGGTAGTATAATAAGGTATTGTAAACAGTAACTAATGAAGTATGTTAAAAATGGGAAGTAAAGAAAAGTAAAATAAGCCACATAAATCTGTACTAGTACGTAAGAAAATTGTAAAAATAGAATCCAAATAACATTTGAGGTATTTACCCTTGTTAAAACAGTGTACGTAGTAGTAATAAAGTAAGAAATATAAATGTTAGAGTAAGTTATATGTAAAATAGAAATTTAAATAGAATAAGAAATAAAATGTACCATAGTCTATAAGATCCTTGTCATTATGAAAATAAAAAACCCATCAGAGTTTGATTGAACCTCGATAGAAATATAGAAAGCAAAATGTTGGGCATAGAAATAGTCAGCAAAGACAATTAGTATAGATAGCATAATGGGAGTCCCACCCATTGAATGACTGATAGAGGAAGGATGATAGAAAGAAACAGTATGAGGGATAAAAGTGCGAGAGGAAAGAAAGCGAGAACTGGTATGTAAGAGAATAAGCGTAGAAATAGGCTCTGATCATGTCAGAGGTAGAGAATAAAAAAAAAAAAAAAAAAAAAAAAAAAAAAAAAAAAAAAAAAAAAAAAAAAAAAAAAAAAAAAAAAAAAAAAACCTAACCTAACCTAACCTAACCTAACCTAACCCAGTATCCCCCCAACCCTCGTGGCGGTCGGATCGTTTTCGGTGACGCTCCGTACATAAAAAATCTAAAAACCGGTATAAAGTTGTCCGATTTTGACGAGTGAGGTGTCTTTGTGCTGGGCAAAGTGAGACCTACACGCCCCTGTGATTTTTCACACTCGGATTGCAGTGCACCAGTGTGAAAACCCGAAAAAACCTCATGAATTGAGGTTAAGTTCAAAGAAAAAATCTTCAATCACGCACGCTGCGGAATTTAGATCGACGACCTACCTTTTTTGTTGGAAAAAAGGGAGGGGGTAGCTGCCGCACACCGTCGGGACGACTCAGAAGCCTGAAAAACCCAAATCACTTGAAGTTATTCATGAAAAACGAAAACCACGTGGAGCTGAAAGTAGTGAAAACGCAGAGCCAGGTGACTGAAACTTTGCAGTTATAATCTGCCTTTATACTCAAGACTGGTACTGCAAGTATTTTTATCGTACCTATTATATATGATTTTTACAAGGACTTTGAAATCTCTAAAATTTGACCCTAATATCTCCGGATATAAGCCACTTTTTGAAAATTTTCAACTGCAGTTTTTGGCGCGCTTATTAGTGGAACACAAATTGTAAATTTCAGATTCTTTAAGTTAATAGTTTCTGAAATATAATAAATTTTATAAATAATTCACTTTTTCGAAAAAATTTCTATGTTACTATTTAGTTTTATCCAATTATGTTTTTTGTCCATATAGCACATGGTTTTTCAAATTTTTTGCCGTTTTTGCCAAAATTTTATGTTTAGTGGATCCTGAGATATCGATTTTTTTCTATTTTTAGGCATTTATTCCAAATTTAACAAGAAATAACAAATTTTGACTTCGGGACAGGATCCAATACGTCTATTGTGACCCATTTAAGCCCAAACACAGGCTAATTATCTTAAAAACTGAGAATTTTGTTAAATTTCACCATTTTGGTTTTTTGGGTTCAAAATTTCAAGTTGCTATATCTCAGGAACTACTGGGCCGATTGCACTCGGCTTTTCGCCTTAAGTTGAGACGTTTTATGGTCCTTGGCAATTGTTGGGTTTCAGGAGCTTTTGACCTGAAAAGTTTTTCTTAGCTGAAACGGTTTTCAGGATATACTCGAAGTGACGCCGAGCTGTACATCCAAAACCCGAACTTTCTCCGACGAAGGGTTCCGAAATTACGGGCCTTTAAACCTGACTTTTGACAGTTCGGCGGCCATCTTGTTTGACTTCAAACCGCAATAACTCCGGAACCAGGAGTCGTAGGAAGTTGCGGATTTTGATTTTAGACACAGGGGCTCCTTGCCTTCCTTATCCTGCATCTTTCAGGCAGTTTTGAGCCAATAAAATTTTAGTGTCCTGAAAACGGTTTCAGTAGATAGGCGAGCTCAGGCCAGGATAGGAGAGTTCAAACTCGCTGGGTTTGCGACCATCTGGAACGGAGATATTACCTGCCAAAGTTTGACTTTGACAGTTGTGCCGCCATCTTGTCATATTACAAACACCTATATCTTCGCAACGGAGGGTCGCATAGCAGTGGGGTTTTCTCTGTGAGAATCGTCTTATACTTATCTTGCGAGTGGGTTGGCTTTCAGGCGTTTTCAGGGGGGAAAAATTTTTCAGCCTGAAAAGTATACCACTGCGTGGATCTTGTCGAGCGCAGTAAGACAAGCCGAAACACGGGGGTTTTCGGTTCATTGGCTACTGAGAAAATCAATTTTAACCATATTTTGGCTGCCATCTTGGATAAAATTTTTTGAACTTGAATTGCTCCGGAACCCTTGGAGCTAGTTACCTCGTGTTTGGGTTTGTTGGAACGGGCTTGGCGGGCTCTATGCAGTGATAATATTGGATTGACTCTACATAGAGCCATTTATGTGAAGTCAACAAAAACAGGCTCTGTTAGTGGAAATTGAGCTTTAGACCAACACAGAGCTCCTGACCGCTACCTATAATTAGGTTTCTTAGGGTAGTGCTCAAGAAGAGAGAGAAGAAGAAGAGAGAGAGAAAAAAAAAAAAAAAAAAAAAAAAAAAAAAAAATTTTTTTTTTTTTTACAACGTTTGGTTGTAAAACCTATCCAAGCTATTATACTTGTGCGGTTTTTAAAGTTTTAAATTTTTACTTATTTGTGCGTACATTCTTTTTCTTTTATTTTATACATCATTTTATCTTTACCTTACTGTCCCTATTGACGTATTTTATTATTTGACGCATACTCTCCAACATGTTCGGCCATAGAACTCCGCTAAAAGCAGCCGGAGGCAAAAAGTCACCGCCTAAACCTGGAGCAGTTGGTTCCTCAAATGTTAGACGCAGCATAGAGAACTGGGAAGCCCCAAACAGCAGCCCCGATCTCGCTACAATTGAACAGACGTCGCAGGCCGGCCCTGCAAAAATAAAAACAAAACTTGCTTTTACGCAAGAGAGTGTGGCAGTGACACAAATAAGAAAGTCTGTCGACACACTCTCACCGCCAAATATTAAATATTCTGACCGAACTGCGGAAGCAAAGGCCTGCCTCGTCAAGGCAAAACTGCATCTAAACAGCTCCAGAAATACAAAGACAGAGATAAAGAACAGTATCTTTGAAGCTACTGAACGGCTCTACCAGCTAGTAAAGGAGGTCGAACTGGAGCTAAAACTAGCTAAGCAAAACATTGTTAGGGAACGGCCCGTTCAAGAGCCACAATCAATTTACAAAACTCCTCCCGATAACCCTGACACTGCTACAATTTTACAAAAAATGGAACACCAAACAAACCTCCTGGTGGAAAACCATAAAAAGATAGAGGAGCTAAAGGATGCAATTGACCACCAAAGAAAGTTCCTTGAGCAGGGAATTACCTACGTGAGTGTGGCCTCAGCGCAAGGAGTAAGAGTAATGCCAAGGCGAAACACTTTGCACTCGGTAGTGGTTACCTCCAAGGACGAAACGGAAACAGGTGATGAAGTGCTCGACAAAGTGAGGAAAGCAGTGAATGCAAAAGATGGGTGGATAAAAGTCGAAAGGGTGAGGAAAGCCAAGGATAGGAAAGTAATAATAGGCTTACAAACCGAAGAAGAAAGGAGCAAGATAAAAGACCGACTTCAGAAAGAAGGTGTTGACCTCACTGTCGAGGAAGTCAAAAACAAGGATCCGCTTCTGATCTTAAGGAACGTTTTGGTAGTTAACTCTAATGAAGACATCCTTAAAGCGTTACGAAATCAGAACCAGGGTGTTTTTGACGGCCTCGACACTGAGGAAGACAGGGTGGAGATTAGATACCGAAGAAGAACAAGGAACCCACATATTGGCCACGTTATAATCGGTGTCTCGCCCACTATCTGGCGACGAGCGGTGGACATTGGGACCGTTCACATTGATCTCCAGCGCATCAGGGTCGAAGATCAGACCCCGTTGGTCCAGTGCACCCGCTGCCTAAGCTTTGGACATGGTAAGCGGTTCTGCAAAGAGCCTGCAGACCTATGTGGCCACTGCGGCGGTCCCCACATGAGATCGGAGTGCTCGGACTGGCTTTCAGGCGTACCACCCGTTTGCCGGAATTGTACGAAGGCAAAAATCGAGCTCGGTACACAGCACAATGCTTTTAGCCATGACTGTCCACTGCGCAAGAAATGGGATGATATAGCTAGATCAACCGTTGCTTATTGCTAAAGGCACCTCCAAGGCAAATACACCCTACGGAGCAATACAGGCAAACCTCCAACGCAAGAAGCTAGCAACCAATGAGCTTCTCACAGAAGCCACGGAACGTGGGATAGCACTGGCGCTTCTTCAGGAACCGTATGTGGGTGGAGCAAAAGTAATGAGGAGTCACAGGGGCGTTAGGATCTTCCAAAGCACTGGAACAGGAGGTGGGACTGTTAAGGCAGCAATAGCTGTCTTTAACAGTGACTTTATAGTCAAGCAGTACCCAAAACTCACCACAAACAACATCGTTGTGGTGGGAATCCAGACCAGTGCTTGGGAGATCACGCTTGTCTCCTTTTACTTTGAGCCAGACCAGCCAATTGAGCCCTATTTAGAACACCTCAAACAAATAGAGCGCGCCGTCGATTCCAAAAAACTGATCGTTGGAGGTGACGCTAACGCCAGAAGCATGTGGTGGGGCAGTCCAACGGCTGACCTTAGGGGGGAAGAGGTGGTAGGAACTCTCGGCGAGCTAAATCTGAACATACTTAATAGAGGGGAAATTCCGACCTTCGACACTATCCGGGGAGGAAAGCGATACAGTAGTCACGTGGATATCACCGCTTGCTCCAATGATATCTTGGACATGATAGACGACTGGAGGGTTGACGAGGGACTCACGAGCTCGGATCACAACGGCATCACGTTCAAAATCTTCTTACAAAAATCAAAGGGCGTCAAAGTTGAACGAACTACCCGTAAATACAACACTAGAAAAGCGAACTGGTCCAATTTTCATGAGAAACTTGGCCAGTTGAAAATTAAATTTAAATTCACCAAAACCGAAATAGAAAAAATTCACAACTTAGAGCAAATAGATATAGTAACAGAAAACCTCTACAAAGCAATAGATGAAGCATGTAAACAAACCATACCAACCATAAAAACTAAAGAAGAACTTACCTTGCCGTGGTGGTCCGAGAGACTCGCTGAGATGAAGAAGACCGTCGCCACCATGAAGCGTAGGATCCGCTGCGCCGCCCCAATCCGGAAGTCGAGGGTCATAGAAGAGTATCTGGAAAAGAAAAAAGAGTATGAGTTAGAAGTGGCCAAAGCTCAAACCGAGAGTTGGAAGGAATTCTGTGGGAGACAAGATAAGGAGGGGATCTGGGAAGGAATATATAGGGTAATAGGTAGGACACAGCGTAGAGAGGAGGACCTGCCTTTGGAGGCTAATGGTGATGTGCTGGATGCAAAAGGTTCCGTGAAGCTGCTAGCGGAAACATTTTACCCGGAAGACCTTACAGAATGCGACAGCGCACATCACCGATCCATTCGAGTTAAGGCCGAGATCGTAAATTCTGGCGAGCAAAATGACCCTTGTGACCCACCCTTTACGATGGCTGAGTTGAAAAATTCGATCGAGTCTTTCAATCCGAAAAAAGCACCAGGATCAGACGGCTTTACCGCAGACATCTGTCGTCACGCCGTGGGTAATGATCCGGAATTGTTCTTAGGGTTCCTTAACAAGTGCCTGGAATGTCACTGCTTCCCCACTGCCTGGAAGGAGGCAACCGTCGTGATTCTTAAAAAGCCTGGAAAAGCGAACTATACCAGCCCCAAATCATATAGGCCGATTGGGCTGTTGCCTATATTGGGGAAAATCTTGGAAAAGATGCTGGTGGCCCGCCTAAAGTTTCACCTTCTGCCGAACATGAGTACCCGTCAGTACGGATTCATGCCACAGAAAAGCACGGAGGATGCCCTCTACAATCTCATGCAGCATGTCCATAGGAAGCTCGGCCAAAAACGGATAGTGACACTCGTTTCTTTGGACATAGAGGGGGCATTTGATAGCGCGTGGTGGCCTGCAATAAGGATTCGACTGGCGGAAGAAAAGTGTCCTATTGATCTTAGGCGGGTCATCGACAGTTACCTCAGAGACCGCAAAGTCTCAATCAGATACGGTGGGGAGGTGTATAAAAAGGCAACCAATAAAGGCTGTGTACAGGGCTCGATTGGGGGCCCAATTTTTTGGAACCTGGTCCTAGACCCCCTCATAAAAGCAGCAGAGGCTAGGGGAACGTACTTCCAGGCATTTGCGGATGATATCGTCCTGGTCTTCGACGGGGAGACTGCGCTGGAGATAGAAGCATGTGCCAATGCAGCTCTCAATCATGTTCTGGCGTGGGGTGTCGAGAGCAAACTTAAATTTGCACCACATAAGACAGTTGCCATGGTAATAACCAAAAAATTGAAATACGACACACCACGCCTGAGTATGGGCGGGATCAACATTAAAATGTCGAATGAAGTAAAGCTTCTGGGTGTAACGATCGACGAAAAACTAACCTTCAAAAAACACGTCTCACTCGCTTGTGGAAAGGCAATCGCGATCTACAAGCAGCTGTGTAGAGCTGCAAAGGTTAGTTGGGGGTTACACCCAGAAGTGATACGGACGATGTATGTGGCGGTAATAGAGCCCATAATACTTTACGCTGCAAGCGTTTGGGCGCCGGCGGCTAAAAAGTTGGGCATCAGAAGACAACTTGGGGCCGTTCAGCGTGGAGTCGCTCAAAAGATGTGCAGGGCATATCGCACGGTCTCCCTGAACTCGGCACTGGTGCTGTCTGGATTACTCCCCCTCGACATTAGAGTTCGTGAGGCGGCATGTCTATATGAAGCCAAGAAGGGAGTGCCCCAGACATCACTGGGGGACAGGCAGGTCGAGCAAATGACCGCTGCAACAGATGACCCTCATCCTGCGGTACGCGACATCCTTAAGTTCGACAGCCTGGTAAACCAAGAACAGCTGGACAGGTGCAGTGTTGACGTCCGCATTTTTACGGACGGAAGCAAGATCGGAGGAGGGGTCGGCGCTTCACTGTCCATATGGAATGGTGAGGCTGAGACCAAAGCCCTAAAATTTGCCCTATCAAATTACTGTACAGTTTACCAGGCTGAACTCCTGGCAATTGCAAGGGCAACAAAGGAAGTACCCAAGCTTAAGGCGTCTTCCTTTGGAATTTTCAGCGACTCAATGGCGGCTCTACAAACATTAGCAAATCCCAGTTCACGCCACCCTCTTGCTGTAGAAGCTAGGGATAACATTTGATCCGCATCCCGCCAGAACAAGGTTGTAACCTTGTTCTGGATAAAAGCTCATGTGGGGCTACAGGGGAATGAAAGAGCCGACCAGTTAGCAAAGGAGGCCGCTGAAAATCCCAAAAGAAAACCAGATTATGACCAGTGTCCGGTCTCATACGTCAAGCGGAGCATACGTATGGCGTCGCTTGACGAATGGAACCTTAGATACGTAACTGGTGACACGGCATCTGTTACGAAATTATTTTTCCCAGATGTCCGGACAGCCCATGGGATAATCCGAAAGATAGGAACAAGCAGCTTGAACACGCAAATAATGACAGGGCACGGTGGATTCTCCGAGTACTTGAACCGTTTCAAGCTCAAGGAGAGTCCATCGTGTATTTGTGACCCAAGTGTAAGTGAAACGGTCCCGCACATACTGTTTGACTGCCCCCAATTCGACAGGCACCGCTTCAACGTCGAGCATGCGTTAAATACAAAGATAACATGCAATAATCTAAAAGATGTTATAGAGAGTAAAAATAGAGAAATTTTCTTAGATTACAGCAAATATATCGCTCAAATAGTAATTGCAAGGAACAAAACCGCATAAGTAAATATGCTATCATAATATAGTGTAGTATATTAAGTTTAGCATAGCCGTAAAAGTTGTTTAATATATAAATGTAAGATAGGAATAAATAATTATAAGTATTTAAATTAGAATAAGTCTAGATAATTATGATTAGATTAAGGTCTCCCGTTTTTGTAAAACTTCCCGTCTCCCTTCTGTCTTGTCCATTTGTTTGATGGAAATATATACATGTATAACACACAAGAAAATAAAATTAGGAATATATAGAATATGTGAAAAGTAAGATAAAAATTGTAAAATAAACTGTAGAATTTAAGGAATCAAAAAGTGTGAAATGTGAAAATTAAAAACTGTTTACCACTCCCTTATTAATACCCCATTACCCCATAAATGAAAATAAAGAAAAATGTAAAACTATTTAGAGAGATTAGAAAAATAGCAGTAGTTGGGAACCCCACCCAAAAAAGAACAAAAGATGATGAATGCAAGAAAGACAAAGTATGAGGAATGAAAGTACGAGAGGCATACATGCGAGAACTGGAGTGAAAGATACTAAAACTAGCTAGCATAGGCTCCGATACATGTTGGAGGTAGTAGTATAAACAAAAAAAAAAAAAAAAAAAAAAAAAAAAAAAAAAAAAAAAAAAAAAAAAAAAAAACCTAACCTAACCTAACCTAACCTTACCTAACCTAACCTAACCTAACCAGTCTGAGTCCAACCGCGCTCGAAAACCACGTTTTTGCGAGGCTCCGTACTTAAAAAATCTTTTTAGTGGTATTTTTTCGCGCTACGATATCGTGCAATATACCAAAAGTTGTGGTTTTGTGCCGTGCATGCGTGCGACCAAAAGTTCAGTGACGGAAAACAGTGTGTGAAAACTTATAACGGAAAAACCAACAAATTTATGTTGTTGAGAATCTTTAAAGCCTCATAAGTCTACAAGTACATCGACGACCTACTTGTTTTCCGACATCCAAACCTGGGGGCTACCCTGTGACATCGTTTGAACCTACCTGGCTGGAAATCCACCAACGCATCACGGAGAAAAGTGGAAAACAATAAAAACATAACCTATATTTCTGACCACGAGGTTGTCGATCCCAGCGTCAGAGGAGGCTGGTTTTTTTGACAGCTCAAGAAGATCTACAAGGACATTACGAAGAAGTCAAGAACTGAATTTTACCTCTTACGGAACCGAAGATATTCAGTTTAGTGTATCGGAACTTTAAGCTCCTGTACTGAAAATTCTTCAGGCAGGACCCCTCTTTTTTCTGGTGGATTTTGCTGCGCGCTCACCTGACGAAGACATCTAAATTAAGCTAAGATTTTTTGGACCTTTTTTGTTGGAAAAAACTAAATTTTTAATTTTTTTCTGGTTTTTCTAAAATTTTCTATTATAAATTTTCGCAAAATTAAATTTTTTGTATTTAGCTTCGTAGATTAGTAATTAACACATTTTATTTAATTTTTTCCAAATTTTTATATTTAGTGACTTAGAAGATATTGAATTTTTTGTTAATTTCTTCAATATCTTATTAATATATAGAAATTATTATAATTTGAGTGCAAAATTGTATTTTAAACGTGTTTTACTTTAGGATTGAGTCCAAAGTCGCGTCCAATAGCTTTGAAATTGAACAAAATTGAACTTTCGGCCATTTTGGTTTTTATAGGTTGTAGCGTAAAAATATAAATATCTCCGAAGCTATTGGTCGTAGAAAACTCAGATTTTCGCATTGTTTAGTGAAACACACGTGCGGAGATAGCTCTTACATTTTCAGGCGTTTTTCAGGCCTGAAAATTTTTAGTCCTGAAACCGGTCTTGGCGGATAGGGGGCGTCTGGGCAGGTACTGCTTTCGAGACCGCAACTCTCTCCGACAAACGGTCGCGGAGTTACAGCCACTTGAGTTTGGCCTTTGACAGCTGGGCGGCCATTTTGAAATTCTTCGCCGCTTCATAGCTCCGGACTCTGGGGTCGTAGAGGGTTGCCGTTTTCGCGGGAGTATTTGTGGGGACGACCTCTGTCCGATCCACTAGGTTTCAGGTGTTTTGAAGCTGAAAATTTTCAGGATCCTGAAAACCACAAGACGGGACGGGGCTACTTGAGCCAAGCTGAATGAGCCCAGGCACGAGTGTTCTGCGGCCGCGGGTGGTGGAGTTATACCGGGTTGAAGTCTGGATTTGACAGTTCTCAAACTGTCAGATTAAATTTTAGACTTGGATAACTCCCGAACCGTGGGTCGTGGAGGACTCGGGTTTTTTCTGGGGGCATTGGCTGGCTCCGTTCTGTTCGACTAACGTGTAATTTAGGGAATACAGCACGGTAAATTATTTCTTCCCGAATCTTATCCCGAGGGATAAAGCTCCTCGAGCGCAGCCGGGAGAGCCCAAGCACGGTGGAAATCGGACAAGGGGTTCAGGAGAAAACCACTTTTAACCATTTTTGAGCGCCATCTTGGATTGGAAACCAAAATTTTAAACTCCTGTATCTCCGGAACCCTTTGGGCTAGAGCCGTGTTGTTTGGGTTTATTTGGAAGGGCTTGGGAAGAGCTATCTCTTGAACCGTAGAGACCGACTCTACATAGAGTCAAAAATTTTTTCGTGTTTTTCTTTTATTGTTGTTCTTTTATTTCACATTTATGCTCATAAGTACGTTTTGTGCACCCCCTTTTTTGACAAAAGACACTATCCCCCTTTTACAGGGATATTAAAACAAATTCTGACGTGCCTAGACTGACTTTCTTGCTATCCCCCTTTTACAGGGATAGTAATAATTCCACATCCGTACTGACTTCTTCACTATCCCCCCTTTACAGGGATAGTCAAAGCACCAACCGGTGTTCTTAGGACTAAGTATTACTGATTGACGTTACCGACCGACTGAGCCCCCCTGAACATGCCTCTCGAACACACACCCCGCAAAATGAGTACCAAGGTGACAGAGACTAGCTCTGCCAACCCACGGACTGAATCGGAGAGGGCAGGACCCTCCCCCGGCAAGTTGACACAGGCTCCCAGCGTACGCAAGAGCATTGGGGAATGGGAGAGTGGCAGGGGAGACGGATCAAAGACCGCCGCCTCTGCCACATTTCTTGTTTCACCTGGAAAGCTGACGCAGATCCCAGTGGCTCCCCCAAAGCAGATCCAGAAGGCCACGCGGCCCTCTGAAACCATCGCTAAACGACGAAGCTCTGTAGAGACTGCGAGTGGGTCGCCGAAGTTGGTGGCTTCTGCCGACAGAGTGAAAGAAGGTAGACTCTGGCTTCAGAGAGCGAAGACGCATCTTGGCGAGTCTCGCAATCTGAGGTCAGACATCAAAGCTGGCATCACTCAGGCGGTAGAGGCGATGTACCAGCTTATAAAAGATATGACAGCTGAAACCGGACCTGTAAACAAAATAAAAATTAGCCATAATGATAGGGAGGATAAAGGGTCCCAAGAGAGGGATATGGGAAATCAGGGAAAGACAATGGGAAGGGATGGGGAAGAATTAATTAAAATGTTGAAAATACAAGGGGAAAAAATTGACAAAACACAATTGGAAATAGTATCCCTGAGAGAAACCATCGCATCACAGGTAGCCTCTCAAGCCTGTTCCTACGCGAGTGTGGCAGCAGCGCAGCCCAAAAGGCATACACCAGAAAGAAGCGCGCTACACTCCGTCACTATAGCGTCAAAAGACGATACTTACACTGGTGATCAGGTATTGAGCGAAATAAGAAAGGCAGTGAATGCTAAAGATGGTTGGGTAACAGTAGAGAGGGTAAGAAAGGTAAAAGATAAGAAGGTCATAATAGGATGTAGAACGGAAGAGGAAAGGAAAAAGCTTAAGGAGCGACTGCAGAGTGCAGACGGCCGCCTTATTGTCGAGGACGTTAAAAACCAGGACCCGATGCTGGTCCTCAAAGACGTGCTATCCTTTAATAGCAATGATGACATCCTTACCGCATTGAGGAACCAGAACAAGGATGTCTTTGGTGGTCTCGACAAGGGGGATGACCGAGTCGACGTAAAGTTCAGGCGTCGCGCCAGGAACCCGCTCACAAGTCACATCGCACTGAGAGTGTCCCCTCAAATTTATAATCGAATGATGGACAGAGGAGCAGTGCACATAGATATGCAGAAGGTTCGGGTCGCAGACCAATCGCCGTTAGTGCAATGTTCTATGTGCCTCTCCTATGGACATGGCAGACGATTCTGCAAGGACACTCTCCCTAAGTGTAGCCATTGTGGCGGACCACACTTGAAAGCGGAATGTGCGGATTACCTGGCGGCAGCACCACCAACTTGCTGCAACTGCATGGACGCTAAAGCAGAGAACGCTGAGCACAATGCGTTTAGCTCCGAATGCCCGGTGCGTAGAAGGTGGGAGGCACTGGCTAGGGCTAAGGTAGCGTACTGCTAAGGTTGTCACAAGTCGCTCCGGGGTAGGTAGCCCCACCAGAAGATATGCAGTAGCCCAGGCGAACCTCCAGAGGAAAGAGCTGGCAACCACGGAACTCATGATTGAGGCCAGCAAGCGAAAACTCGCATTCGCCTTGATCCAGGAGCCATATGTGGGGGGGGTTAGAAGGATGAAGGACTACCGTGGGGCGAGAGTCTTCCAGTGTGCAGCAGTAGGAGATGGGACTGTGAAGGCGGCTATCGTTGTCTTCGACGACGATCTTGACGTCATCCAGTGCCCGAAACTCACGACCAACAATATTGTTGTGCTGAGGATCCGAACTTCCGCTTGGGAAATCGCGGCGGTGTCCTTCTACTTCGAACCAGACCAACCCATAGGGCCATACCTGGATCAGATCAGAAAGATCAGAGAGGACCTGGGCTCAAGAGGACTGCTAATAGGGGGCGATTGCAACGCCAAGAGTACCTGGTGGGGAAGCACCATAGAAGACCACAGGGGAGTTGAGATGTCCGGTACCCTGGAAGAGTCTGGATTGCAGGTACTCAACAGAGGTGATACGCCTACTTTTGACACCGTCAGGGGTAATAAGGCGTACACCAGTTTTGTAGATATTACAGCCTGCTCTGAAAATCTACTACATTTAGTAGACAACTGGAGGGTAGACCAGGAAATGACGAGCTCGGACCACAATGCCATCCTACTTGACATAAATCTCCGCAAGAGTAGAGGTCTTAGGGTGCAAAGAAGCACTAGACTATTCAATACCAAAAAGGCAAACTGGGACCTTTTCAACCTAACACTTTCAGAACAAAAATTAATAAATAATATTAGCCTCGACAAAATTAACTGCATCAATTCAAACCTAGAGTTAGAAAACATGATAATTAAATTCAATAATGCTATTACAGAGGCATGTAACAGCAGCATGCCTATAAAAAAGAGTACCGAGGTACTCAAGGTCCCATGGTGGAATGATGAGCTCGCCAGGCTGAAGAAAGTTGCCACTACCTTCAGGCGAAAGATAAGGAACGCGGCACCGTACCGCAAAGAAATAGTGGTAACTGAGTACCTGCAAAAGAAAGAAGAATATGAGTGCCAAGCCAAGAAAGCCCAAATAGAAAGCTGGATGGAGTTCTGTAGAAGACAGGACAGGGAAGGAGTATGGGACGGTATTTACCGCGTCATCCGTAGGACCACCAGGAGACAAGAAGACTTGACCTTAACCAAGGAAGGTGCATTCCTGAACCCAAAAGAGTCAGCGAACTTACTAGCGGAGACATTCTACCCACAAGACCTGGAGGAAACTGACAACGAAGATCATCGCCGTGCCAGAGATGCGGCAGAGCGGGTAAATGAGTGGAAACATGATGAGAATCATGATCCACCGTTTACACTGCTGGAGCTAAAGACCGCGGCGGGAAGTTTCAACCCAAAGAAGGCCCCGGGAGCGGATGGCTTCACAGCAGATATCTGCAGCAGAGCTATCTACCAGGACCTGGACGAATCCCTTGCCCTTTACAACAAGTGTCTAGAATTAGCACACTTTCCGGACATCTGGAAGCAGGCAACCGTGATGGTCCTGAGAAAACCGGGCAAGGATGATTATACGAACCCCAAAGCTTACAGACCTATTGGTCTATTGCCGGTTTTGGGGAAGGTCCTGGAGAAGATGACAGTAGCAAGGATTAAATGGCACATCATACCGAAGATTAGTACTCGCCAGTTTGGATTCATGCCCCAGAAGAGCACCGAGGACGCCCTCTATACGCTAATACACCGAATCAAGGGTTTGATTGAGCGTAAAAAGCTGGTAACTCTAGTGTCATTGGATATAGAGGGGGCCTTCGACAGCGCATGGTGGCCGGCCATTAGAATCCGTCTGGCTGAGGAAAAGTGTCCGGTAAATATCAGGAGGCTACTGGATAGCTATCTGGCTTGCAGAAAAGTCAGTGTAAGATTCGCTGGGGAAGAATGCACTAGGAGCACCAACAAGGGTTGCGTGCAGGGGTCAATCGGTGGTCCCATCCTATGGAACCTTCTGTTGGACACTCTACTTCGGGAACTGGAGCGGATGGGTGTGTACGTGCAGGCTTTCGCTGACGACGTGTGTATGGTCTTTGACGGAGACACTGGACTTGACATCTCGAGACAGGCTAACGCAGCGCTTGCCTACGTTCGGCAATGGGGAGTCAGAAATAAGTTGAAGTTTGCGCCGCACAAAACTTGCGCAATGGTTCTGACCAAGAAACTTAAGTACGACACCCCACTGCTGAACATGGGAGGAGTCAGCGTTGGCATGTCACGAGAGGTCAAAATCCTAGGACTAACTATCGATGACCGACTTACTTTTAATACGCATGTCGCGCTACAATGCCGAAAGGCTCTTGACATTTACAAGCAGCTTTCCAAAGCTGCAAAGGTTGATTGGGGGCTGCACGCGGACGTCATTCGCTCCATTTATACGGCCACCATAGAGCCGATAATTATGTATGCTTCTGCGGTGTGGGCACCGGCATCAAGGAGGGTCGGGGTGCGCAAGTTGCTCGACACGGTGCAGAGGGGCTTCGCTCAGAAGCTCTGCAAATCGTACCGGACGGTCTCTCTACACTCGGCACTGGTTTTGGCGGGGATACTACCTCTTGACCTCAGGATACAAGAAGCAGCCGCATTGTACGAGGCGAAAAGAGGGTCGCCCCCGCCCGAACTAGGAGATCGGGAGACAGAGCGTCCGGTGAGGTTTGCAGAAGCTCCTCACCCGGCGGAACATATGGCAATGGAAATTATACAACTGGTAGACCAAAACCTTGTGGACAGGTACAATGTGCAGCAGGTGCGAATATTCACCGACGGCAGTAAAATTGAGGGGAAGGTTGGGGCCGCGCTATCCTTATGGAATAGCGAGGCCGAAATCCAGAACCTCAAACTTAGTCTGTCCGCATACTGCACAGTCTACCAGGCGGAACTCCTAGCCATATGTAAAGCCACAAGCGTCATCCTCAAAAGGAGGGAGGTGACCTATGGTCTCTATAGCGACTCGAGAGCCGCACTGGAGACGGTCGCAAACCATTGGTCTCTCCACCCTCTGGCCGTGGAGACGAGGGAGAACCTGCGGAAAGCCTTGGTTCAGGGCAAAGATGTATCCTTGTTCTGGGTCAAGGCTCATGCAGGACTGCCCGGGAACGAGCGCGCGGACGATCTGGCCAAACATGCAGCATTGGCATCAAAAAGGAAACCTGACTACGACCGGTGTCCAATCTCATTTTTAAAACGGCTAATACGGCAAGAGTCTCTTAAGCTGTGGAATAGTCGATACAGTGCCGGGGACACTGCGTCGGTCACTAAAATGTTCCTTCCTGACGCTATTAACGCATACCGGTTTGTCCGCAAGGCCAAGCCGGAGGGAAAGCTCACCCAGATGCTCACGGGGCATGGTGGATTCTCTCAGTACCTGAACCGTTTCAGGTGCAAGGAGAGTCCATCATGCGTCTGTGAACCTAATGCAATCGAAGACGTCACGCATTTGCTCGTAGATTGTCCTGCACACGCGCTGGATAGATTTGACCTAGAACAAAAAGTAGGAATGAAAGTTTGTAAAGATAATCTTTGTGCACTTCTTACCAATAAACATTCCGCTAACGACTTTAAAGAATACTGCATAAAAATATGCCACATAGTAAACAAAAGAAACAAATAGATATATAATATTTGTTAAATTATATAATAACTTATATAAACATTAGCAAAACTGTAACCTGTAGATAAGAATAGAATAATAGAAAATAAGTGCAGTAATTAAGTAAAATTAAGATTAATTAAATAAATAATAAGTAAATAATGTAATAGTTATAAGAAATAGTAATAAGAAATGTAGAAAAATGTAAAAACGATATTAGGTAGTCTTAAGAATGTAACAAATAGTAATTAAGGCAATAAATAGCTGTAAGAAAAATAGTAAATGTAATAAGTCGATTTACTGAATTAGATATAAGAAAAGGTATAAATAATGTGAATGTAGTAAAAGATAAGAATTACTAAGAACTGTATAAATAAAGATCTACAAAAGGCGAAAAAGCCATTTTAGGAAATAAATAAAAAACACGATATGAAATATACCCCCTCCTGTACTATAATCCTGGAAAAATATCCGGGGACAACCATGTAGGCTAAAAAAAAAAAAAAAAAAAAAAAAAAAAAAAAAAAAAAAAAAAAAAACCTAACCTAACCTAACCTAACCTAACCTTAAAATTTATCAGCATTTATCGCTGACTGCAAAGTTCAAAACAAACAATTGACTTTGTTTTGGATAAAAGCTCACGTGGGACTGAAGGGGAACGAGAGAGCTGACGAACTGGCAAAGGAGGCCGCATTAAAGTCCAAGCGGAAACCGGAGTACGACCGATGTCCTCTCTCTTTTGTGAAACGCAGCATTCGCACGGAAACCTTTGAACAATGGGACAATAGGTACAGGATAGAAGACACGGCCTCTGTAACTAAAATGTTCTTCCCGGACGCAGTGGCGGCCCACAAAACCGTTCGAAAAATGAAAATTGACGGGCAAATCACGCAAATCCTCACGGGGCATGGTGGGTTCTCCTCATACTTGAATCGTTTAAAGTGTAAGGAGAGTCCATCATGCGCATGCGAGCCCGAAGCAAGTGAGACAGTGGAGCATTTGATCTTGGACTGCCCCATCTTTGCTAAGGACAGGTTCAATTTAGAAATGTCATTAGATATGAAATTAGAAAAGGCAGTTTTGCCATGTATCATTCAAAATGATAAATGTAGAGAAATATTTTTTAAATTCTGTAAAAAAGTTGTTACTAAAGTAAATAAAAGAAACAAGTAGACTAAGAAAAGTATATGACGCACTATTATTCTAAGTATAAAATCTAATCATATACAACATGAATAATACTGAGAAGAAAAAAAAAAAAGAAAAAACAAAACTTTGTTGTTACTCAGTATGTATAGGAAAAAAAAAAACGTTAAAAAAAGAAAAAAAAAAACAAAAGATAAAAGAAAAAAAAAAGAAGGAAAATAGAATAAATAAGTGTGCATATAATATTATTGTTAGTAAAATTGTAAATTACCTTTATTTCGTTATCTGTAGTGTAAGAATATGTAAATAATATAGACTAGACAATAAGTAAATATCATATATAAGGGGCTTTGACTCGGTCAAAGGATTATATAGTAAGAGCAGGAGTGGTTTGTAGCCGGTAAGAGTCCGGCACTGCCCCGACTGTGCCATCCGTGACACAGTCGGGGCATCCATGAGGATTTTCCACACTGCTAATAAAAAAAAAACCTAACTTAAACTAACCTAACCTAACCTAACCTAATCTAACCTAACCTAACCTAACCATCAGGTAGACCTAACCATCAGGTAGAGGCCAAAAAGGCCCAGATCGCCAGCTGGAAGGACTTCTGTGGGAAGCAGAATAGGGAAAGCATGTGGGATGGGATTTATAGGGTGATAAGTCGAACAACAGCAAGGCCTGAAGACTTACCATTGGTAAGGGATGGGATAGCTATGGTAGGGAAGGAGTCGGCGAGTCTCTTGGCCGCAACATTTTATCCGGAAGATAATTTGGAGGAGGACGAGGCAGAACACAAAATAGTGCGGGAGACAGCAAACAAGGCAAATGTATGGGCACATGGGGAGTCATGTGACCCACCATTTACAGCTGAGGAGCTAAGGTGGACTGCCTCGAGCTTCAACCCAAGAAAAGCGCCGGGACTCGACGGCTTCACTGCGGATATCTGCAGAGAGGCTATCATCCTGGACCCAGAGCTATTTCTATCTATTGCAAATAGATGCTTGGACCTGGCCTGCTTCTCAAAAACTTGGAAGGAGGCAGCTGTTGTGGTCCTGAGAAAACAGGGCAAGGAGGACGACACGCACCCGAAGTCATACAGGCCTATTGGACTCCTGCCTGTAATGGGGAAAATCCTCGAAAAAATGCTCATCAGGAGGATTAGGTGGCACACATTACCGGAGATGAGTGACCGTCAGTTTGGGTTTACACCACAGCGCAGTACCGAAGACTCCCTCTATGCCATGATTCAACATATAAAAGAAAAGCTAAGAGAGAAAAAGCTGATAGTATTGGTATCGCTCGACATAGAGGGAGCCTTCGACAGCGCCTGGTGGCCGGCGATAAGGTGCAGACTGGCGGAAACTAAATGCCCGGCTAACCTAAGGCGCCTTGTGGATAGTTACTTGTCGGATCGGAAGGTGCGGGTCAGGTATGTGGGGGCGGTGTGTATCAAAGACACCACAAAGGGTTGCGTCCAGGGATCGATAGGGGGTCCAACTTTCTGGAACATGCTCTTGGATCCCCTGTTAAAAGAGCTGGAAGGAAGAGGCGACTATTGCCAGGCCTTCGCCGACGATGTGGTCCTCATTTTCTCTGGAGACACAGCGATAGAAGTACAGAGGCGGGTCAATGCCACTCTTGCACGCGTTCAGGATTGGGGAGTCAAAAATAAACTAAAGTTTGCACCTCAAAAAACCAAGGCAATGGTTATAACAAATAAGTTAAAATACGACTCACCAATCCTGAGCATGGGTGGGGTGGGCATTGAACTGTCTCGAGAAATTAAAATACTTGGCCTCACAGTAGATGATAAATTGACGTTCAACTCGCATGTGTCAAACGTGTGTCGGAAAGCTCTCAATTTATTTAAACAGCTTGCGAGAGCTGCAAAAATACAATGGGGGCTGGGTCCCGAGATAGTGAGGATCATTTACGTTGCGGTAGTGGAACCTGTCATAATGTACGCCGCCAGCGCTTGGGCGTCGGCTGCCGACAAATTGGGCGTTAAGAGGCAGCTGGAGGTTGTACAGCGTGGGTTTGCGCAGAAAATTGCAAAGTCGTATAGAACGGTTTCACTGAACTCGGCCTTACTGCTCGCCGGGCTGTTGCCCCTCGACTTAAGGATCAAGGAGGCGGCCAGTCTCTATGAGATAAAAAAAGGCTTCTCCCGGCGAGTAGTAGGAGACCGAGATATTGAACAGCCAGTTCCGTATATTGAGACTCCACACCCTGCCACACTTTTGGAGCTGAAGTTCGAGAGCGTAATGGACGGTGCACAGATGGCCCAAGTTGAAAACAATTGTCTCCAAATATTTACTGACGGGAGTAAAATTGAAGGGAGGGTTGGTGCTGCACTGTCTCTGTGGGATGGTGGAATAGAGACCAAAACCCGGAAATTTAAACTGGAGACATGTTGCACTGTCTATCAGGCTGAACTTCTGGCGCTGTCTGGGGCTACTGATCTAGCTCTCCGGAAAGCGGCACCGCGGTCACCCCCCGCGACAAAACACGTGCTAAAGTTTGCTCCGCGCAATTTTTTTCTGTCATAATAGAAAAACTGTGAGTGCCTTAAAAGTTTGAAAAAAACGCTGAAAAGTGAAAATTTTGAAAAAATACCAATTTAAAAGTGAAACGCTGCGAGAACCAGATCGGTGACACCATCATTTTTTGATGTTAAACAAGGCGTCTTGCTAGTGGCCACCTTTTGGAGCTGCTTTCCGATTTTTCCGGGCCACGCGCTTGGAGAAAATTTGGAAAAACCTAAAACCACGTGGCTACGTGCAACGGGTTCCAGTTGGGTTTGGCGGACACCTTCATACGGTTTTGAGAAAGGACATCGAGTCCATTACGACGCCACTTCGTATTTTAAGAGGGGTGAAAGTATACCGAAGATATTAGGTTTAAAATTTTTCTAAAATTTTAAAAATCTGTATTTTATTATTTGTCGCGACGACCCCCAATTTTTAGTCTAGAATTACAAGTGCCTTATCAACCTCTACGTCAATGTAAAATTTGAATTTTTTATCTCTTATGGTTTTGAAGATATAAATTTTTTAAATTTAGGGGTTGTTGCAAGGGGTACTAAATGGGGTATTTTTATCTTCGAAACTACCACTTAAAAATAGCTTAGGTTATATTATATTCTAGTTTTTAAAGATTTTTTTTTGTCCTGTTTTGTACTGTGCTCGTTTTTAGCTTAATCAGGGTGTATTTTGGCTAGCATAAATCGAGGGTAAGTTTTTTAGGAATAAAACTGTAAGATCTTGACTGGGTATTCTAAGCCCTATCCAACGAGCACAAACTCGGGTATTCTCCGACAACGAGGGCCAATTTTACGCAATCAGCCGCCATCTTGGGTGCCATCTTGGAAATCTTACGCCTGAGGTAACTTTGGAACGGGTGATCGTAGAGAGCTGCCGTTTGCACTGTTACATTTAATAATAAAATACCTACCCTATCGACCCAGGCGCTGCTCGTCGGGTCTGCTCGCCTCCCACCACCTCTCCAGCTGCATGGAGCCGACATCGCTTGGTCTCCCCAGGTGAAGTACTTAGGGGTCACTATCGATCGTCGGCTCTCCATGAGAGGCCACGTCCGGCAGGTCACCACCAAAAGCAGGGCAGCCCGCGCACTGCTCCGTCCAGTGCTCTCTTCTCGCCTCCCGCTGCATACCAAGCTGGGCGCGTACAAAACGTACATCCGCCCAATCATCACGTATGCCGCCCCGGCTTGGCTCGCTCTCACCAGCGAGTCCCATAAAACTCGCCTCCGGGCGCAACAAAACCTGGCGCTCCGGACCATCGCTGACGCCCCCCACTGGTGAGGAACGACGTCATACAGCGGGATCTCGAGATGGAGAGTCTGGACCAATTTTCTGTCCGCCTCGCGTCCCATATGTTCTCGCGCTTCTGCTTGGCATCATGTCAAGCCCTGGCACGCGCGTCCTCCTGGCATAAGGCGCTTCCTACGTGACCTCCTACCGGACGTGTCCAACCCACCGGACTTTACGCCTGAGTGAGCCGCCTTCACCTACACGCGACTCACTCACACGAATTAGACTCCTCAACAGCACACGCACCCGATGCACGTTGTGTGCTAAGTTAATATAGCCATAACGTGTACCAGCCCTCATACAGTCACGACTCTACATACATGATACTCACGCAGCAGACGCGTAGCGCGGTTGCGCGTTTGCATGCCCACATGAGCGGTGTAACACACACATTTCAATACCGCTCATACTCTCACCACGTCCCCTGAGCCTGAAGCGTGACCGGCTCGACCTGGAAGCGCGACAGGTGGGGGTCTTCATCCTTAGTAGGGAGCGCCCCCAAAGCCGGCACTCTCGTCGCTGGTCGTCTCTCGCTGGGCTTCCTCCGGGTAACCGGAGCTTCCACCCGTCGGGGACTGACCGCCGAGATGTCGTGAAGAATCGGCACTGCAGGAGCAGTGCCGAGGCGCTCCTACTGAACACAATGCAGTTACTCTTAGGCAAGCTGCGCATGCGCGCCTGCCCTGAGGTCGCCGCCTATAGGGCGCCCCCAACGCAGGTCCCGTGTTTATGGGGCCCTAACCCGATACTGCGGGATAAAGGCCCAGCCTACGCCCCACCGCCGCGCCCCCTTGCGGGGACGCAGCGACTTCCACGGGCTCGGCACGCTATCACACCTGAATCATAATTGTAATTTATTGTTAAAGATAATTTATTGATTTAATGAATTAATTACTTAATTTAGCCAGTTAATTATTTGAATGTGATTTTTATATAATAAATCAGTTATCAACTTTATATTGAAGTTTTCGTTACAATATGTCTGAAAATCAGTCAAGAATGGACCCTGATGACCGGGTTACCGCCCGCCTTCACCAATTCTACAGCAAGTTTCGGTCCCATCCGAAATCAGAAGTGGGATGGACCTCGGGGCTTCTTCAGCTCCATCTGCTCGCAAAGAAGAAGGTACCAATACCTTTTTACCAGCACCAGCAAAAACGTCCAAGACTCAGTAAAATTTATATCATATCTTCTGACCCTGATGGTGATGTACCAGTACGGGATTGGTGCGAGCACGTAGACAGGGCAAAGAATCACTGGCAAATGACCGATTATAAAGTATGTACAAAAATAGCTGGCTTACTGCAGGGTCGTGCTAAGACTCTTAGAGATACATGGTTAGTGAAGTCGCCAGTATGGTCAGACATGCGAGAAGCGTTAATACAAACTTTTGAACCAGAAGCACGATATAGTGAAGATGCGAAGTTTAAATTTGATATGGCACATCCTGCTGAATCCATTACCAGAGCTTGGAATATCTGGAAACGTGTCATCAATGGTGACAAGGACAAGGATGCTGTAGAAGCCGTAATTGGCTGCGTAGACAATGAGTTCCTTCGATTACGTCTGTTGTCCAGTAAATGTTCCTCAGTTCTTGAATTAGTTTCGGTGGCAGCTACAATCAAACAGCGAGAACCTCGACAGGGTGAACCACCTGCGAAACGACCAAGATTGAGAAACAATAGAGATGATACTATGCTTTGTTTTAAATGTGGGAAACCTGGACATGTAGAAGCACATTGTGACAAAGGCAATGAGAAGACACGGTCGGGAGGACTTAAGCCGTTGTTGAATACAACTAATTCCAACGAATCCTTGAACCGCACAGAACGACCCAAAGCCCAAGTGTAATTACTGTGACAAAATTGGTCATATTGAGTCGAACTGCTTCAAGAAAATGTTAGATGAAGCTGAGAAGGTTAATTTGGACAGAGAACCAGAAGAAATATTAACACCGATGGCTGTTACTATTAATAGTCACAAATTTACGGCATTCTATGATAGTGGTGCAGCACGTTCCTTAGTAAGACGTTCTTCTTCTCAAACACCCGAACATTTTAAATGACGCAATTAATATTTTTTTCAATAATATAAGCAAAATAATTATATTTCGTATGCATTTTTATCAATGGACCAAATACATACTATTGATATAATAAATGATATTAAAATGATGTTCTGGTCGATTGTTAAATTGAAAATTCTATGCTATCTTTATTTTTATTATTCCACCTAAGGACTTTGTATCCATCCATAGTCAAGAAATAATTGAAAAAAAAAACTTCAATATGGCTGCAGGAACCAAGGAAACACTGAATTAATGAATATACTTATTGTTTAATATTATTTTTCCGAACTTTTACTGACGTGATATTATTTTAATAATTATTTCTAGTAATTATTAAGATTTTTAGTATAAATAATAATCTTGTCCAGGGCATTGAAAACCTCTGGCCGTATCTGGTCCAGCCCCTTTAGATGCTAAAAAATAACCATCATGCTGAGTTGTATTTAAAGTGGTTTACATAGAAGATAACCAGTGGCTAAGATAGTATTATTTAAATACTCGTTAATTGTGGCTGACTTAGTAATTTAGAAGGCAACATATATTTTTGGAGGCGAATAATAATATTAAAAAGAAGCCTGTTTAATTAGCACTCTAATTATATTAAGAATATAGTACAGAAAAAAAATTACAAATTGACCAAAAATTTTATTTTTTTTCTTCTTTGTCATATTGTTTCAAAAGGCGCGCCTTTTACACGTTTTCCCACTGTCTCCAAATTATACGGTTGGAGTAGTGACTCTACTCTACTCTGGTTATTTTTGAACGCAGGGCTGGTAACTGTTGTCGTCTGCTGCTGTCACACTTGTCACAGACTCCTCTGTGGGGGCCGTGACAGACTGTAAGTGCGATTCTTTATCCCGCCCGCCGCCACTTGATCAGTTATTAAAAGATAAAAACACTTTAAAAATACGATTAAAACATTATAAAAACTGAAGTGATACATAGTGCAGTGTTTTGAAAAATAAAATAAGACTTGACTTAAAGGTCCTAGTGACCAGGTCAAAAAAATCCAAAAAAAAAAACTACAGACTGGACTGTTGTTGCCGACTTGCCGTTGGTTCTTTTTAGGTTATGTTATTGTTTTTTTTTAATAAAATTTAAATGAAAGTATGCTTCGTTTAAAATACTAAAATAGTTTAAATTATGTACTCATCGTGATTATAGTGTGAATCGATTCATACGTTTCAAATCGACATGTAAGTTATCTTTCGTCAGTTTGTACGAATATTAAAAATAGCATATATGCACAATCAGCCTTTATTATGTTCTCACTGCTAAGACTGGGGCCTCTCTTGGAAGGAGAATATGTTTATGAGAAATATTTTGTAATAAATGGTTATATTTTAAGGTCTCCAAGTCCCAACTCAAGTCTAGTTCAACACACGATTGATCTCAACTACGCGAATAAGAAGCGCTCGAGCTCACTAAAATGGATCGTCGTCAACATTGTGTTGTTCTTATTGTTCGCGTACGATTTGTAAGTTCAAATAAACATTATTTTTAGACTAATCACTACTCAAGGCTGTTGTTTTCGAAATGTTTTTTTATTTTATTTGTTTAATGCAATATAGTTTATGATAATTTACCTTTTCTATTTGGAAACCATAGCATTGTATAATGTAGAATCACTTTGTTTTTTCAATTATTGTGAATGTGAAGTACCATGGAGTATTTTTATTAAGTTACAACTTGTTTGATATTTATTACGAGCATGGCAGTTGAGAGTTTGTCATGCTCACCCAAATGTCTCGCTGATGGTGGCACGTGTTATTGGGTCATTCAGATTCCTTCAAAATGGTTGAGCTGAGTGGGGCAGATGCACGCGTCAGGCTCGTGAACGGGTGCCGTCAGTTGAGACTGGTCATCTCTTAGCTGCCAGTGACTTAATTCATTCCCTTTTTTTCAAAATTATTATTACTTATCTACATTGTGCACAGATATTAGAAGTGACAAGAAATATGTAACCAAGATTTATGTAACACAAAAAATATGATTTAAAAGAGTGTCCATTTAGTTTCTTGCACATTCTTCTCCATAGAGATATATGCTTTGGAAGATGCAATTTAGCTTCACTTTTTATTTGACTGACCAACATTTTGACGATTCAAAAGTGCCTGTAATCGGTCTATTTGTTATAAACATTTCTGATTTCTTACAACTCAAAGTAAGCCTATACTATAAGCACACTAATAATAGGATCTGAGACTATAGAAAAACTAACTACAAAAGAGACTGACTGTCGTTAATAGAGTTCATTGTTTGCAACTTACTGTTTAACATACCCTTAAAAAGAATATAGAAGAGGCCACAAAATATATAATGAAACTTATCCAAAAAGCATGTTGGATTAACACTCCGGAGCCTAAACTGAATGACAGGCATTCAAATTACCCATTGGCTATTAAAAAAGCGCTGCTTGACAAACGCAGACATCTCAGAATCTGGCAGATGCGTAGATTGTCTGCAGACAGAACAATGTTCTACAGAGCGGCTAAAGTTTTAAAGGAAATGTTGTGAGATTCCAATCGGTCTTCCATAGTTTTGTTGTGCCACAAAACTGGAAGACCGATTGGAATTGTTGACAGCCACTGCATCAACCAACTATTCGCTATGGAAATTCACCAAAAAATTTAATAGAACTCAAATTACTAACCCCCCGCTTAAAAGACGAGAGGATGGGCAAGAACACCACAGGAAAAAGTGGATACATTTGGCCACCACCTGGAGCAAGTATTTACACCGAATGAGGACATGGACTCACAAAACGAGGAACAGATTGACTGCATTCTTAGTCAAGCTTTCCAAATGTCACTACCACCTCGCCTAATAATAGTATGTGAAGTATGGGGAACAATCTCAAAGCTAGAAGACAAATAAGCTCCCGGGTACTATTTTCTCACTTAAACATCTTCCTCGAAAGGCTATAGTGTTCCTGACGTCACTATTCAATGGAATACTGAGGACCCACTATTTCCCACTGGCGAAGAAAGTGTCCCAAACTATAATGATTTGTAAATAGGTAAACCACCCAGCGAAGCGTCCTCATATCGCCCTATAAGTCTACTGCCTATCTTGTCAAGTCTTCGAAAAGTTGCTGGAATACCGCATATCGCACAAAAATATACTAGCAATGCTTCTATACATATCTTCGTTCGGTAACGGTTTAAAGACCTGGTTCTTTTTGCTATTGATTCGCCGTAATGGCCTCTTAACATATAACCTAGGTTTAATTTCCCGCTAAAAGAAAAAAGTATTAAATGCCTATAGTTTGCAATGGCCTTTAGCATGAGGCAAGGTCTCATAGCAGAAGCATATAAAAAAATCTGAAATTTGTAAATTTGTTTACAAAAATAAACTCAACTTATACGGAACCTTGGGTGCGCGGGTCCGACTCGCACTTGCCCGGTTTTTTATTATCGATAGGTTCGCGTTTGACCACTATCTCACCTGATGGTAAGCAATGATGTGACCGACGATGGAGCATGCTTGCATTGCCTTGCCACATTTGTATGTATGGATGTTTGTTACTCTTTCACGCAAAAACTGCTGAACGGATTTCGACGAATTTAGTACACCGATAGACCATGTCCTAGAATAGCACATAATAATTAAGTAAGAATTAAGAAGATTTTTTTTTTTTTAATTTTTAATATTATTTTGCATTTTTTTTTAAATTGACATTGACTTTTTTTTTTTTAATTGTTATAAACTAGTGCTTGACAACGATCCCACCTGATGCTAAGTAGTGATGCAATCGTTGATGGTGAGGTGCACTAGTTTATTAAGAGCCTATTCACTCTAGCCTTGAAAACACCTAAATTATAATCGGACGGGAAGACTGCAGCAGGCAAGTTGTTCCAGTCTCTCGATATTCGCGGTATAAACGACGAGGTGAAACGTTTGATCCGGACCGTAGAGGTTTCAACAACGTAAGGGTGGATACTCGCCGTTAGTCGGGTTGTCAGAAGGTAAAATGAGATGGTGGAATCAAGTCATGAAATTCCCGCGCACACTCCAAAATGCATCCTGTAAAACACCGAAAAGCTGGCTACTGTACGCCTGTGCTCAAAGCTTTGTAGATTGGACTGATCCAGATCTTGATCACCAATTAGCCTCTTCGCACGCCTTTTCACAGAGTCCAAAGCTGCCAGGTGGCATTTTGCAGCACCAGCCCATATGTGGCTGCAGTACTCCACACACGAACGGACCTGTGCTTTGTGTTTGTTAAATTAAAAGCTGTCCTGGTGTGAAGACCTTTGCAAGAACGCCGAGTTTCCTAGTAGCTACTTTGGCTTTGGACTCAATGTACCGCCCAAAGAATAGAAAGAATAGAATAAAACTTTATTGTACACCAAAATAGTAACAAAAACTTACAAACTAACTTAATGTATGGGTACAATGGCGGTCTTATCGCTAACAGCGATTTCTACCAGACAACCTTAGGATGGACTGTAAGAACTTGTCATAAAAAATAAGGTCTGAGGAAATTTCAACTCCCAAGAGCTAAAGGCGGTCGGTGTACTCCAGTGATACATTCCGAAAAGCAGGAGCCAAGGTGAACGGGCTGCTTTTAGCGGTGAACAGTTACGCTTGTGTTTTGGCGGCGCACAGACTGGTATTTGGTACTAAAAGTCGGGCAAAAATATTTGGTGCGCATAGTGGCTGCCTAACAATGTTTTATTTCAGTTTTAGCTTGGAAAAGGTAAAAAAGGGCATATGTAATATACAGGGTGTTTGGTGCATAGCTTGACGTATCACATCGGAATATAGCCCTAAATAGGTTTTATAAAACCATTTTACACGTCAATTTTTTCATTAGTTTAGAGAGAAGAAACATCATAACAAACTCAGGGGTCAGTTTCCTTAAGTCCATACAGTACATAATTATGTCAATCCTTTTAATTATCATTAAATAAAATAATCTGTCTATTGTATTTCGTGGTGGTGTCTGCAATTCCACGACTAAAGCGCGTATTTTGTGTACGGGTGGGACAAATGTGTCATTAAATTAACACCAAGACCAGCTGTGTCTTGGTGACTGAACATTTCACCATAATCTGTCTAAAAATCAAAAGTATATTTGAATTTTGCGCAGTATTCACATTGTACTGACTCATCCATTGGTCTGGTAATCAATCATTGTCATCACAAAATAATATCAACTGAATGATTTAATGTTCAAGTTCAGTCTGACAACCGCACTTGCTAAGAGATATTGTGTTACAATCAATTCCAAGATAAGACAACTCTGATGGTGCATAAGTCTGAAATGCTGTCGTGACTACAGGTGCTGTAAGTGTCCGGGCTACACGTCAGTGCTGCACTACGTGGAGATGTGCGTGGCCGGGGTGCTCGCGGCCAACGTACTACAACACGCCGCGCGTCTGGCCGCGCCACGACACGCGCCCCCCGCACTCACGCCGCGCCAGCAGCGCCTGCTGGGCCTACGCGCGCCCGCTCGGCCGTCGGGGCCGCCCGCCCGTTCGCCCGCGCCGCCCGCCACCCCACCCGACGACCCCGACGCGTCGCTGTCACCGCGCCGCGCCTGGCGCTCGGATGCGTCGCCGCCGCCCTCGCCGCCGTCGCCCGCGTCGCCGCGCCCCGACCGCGCCGCGCCCGACCAATTCATCGCCGACGCGCACAGCCTGGCCGCCTACCTGCGCACGCAGGCGGCGCGCGGACACGTGGAGCCGGCGGCGGCGGGCTGGGCACTGGGCGCGGGCGCGGGCGGCGCCGCGGCGCACTACCAGCTGTCGGCGCCGGCGGCGGCGGCAGGCGCGGACGACGCGCCAGCCGCGCGCTCGCCGCAGGTGTGGCGGCGCCTGCACCTGGACCCCACGCGCCTGGAGCAGTGGAACCTGAACCTGCGCCTGTGGCTGCACGTCACCATCCTGCAGCGCTTGGTGCGCGAGCTGGCGGCGGCGGACGAGGCGCTGGCGGCGAGCGGGCTGGAGGCGCGCGTGGGCGCGGCCAGCGCGGAGCGGCTGCGCGGCGCGGCGCAGGCGGGCGCGCACGGCCTGCTGCACTCGCTGCCCGCGCTGCTCGCCTACCTCGAGCCCTTCGCCGACCAGCGCTACGTCGTGCAACGCATCAGAGGTACGTCGCCCACACCGCACTGCGTCTGTGTCAGTGTGTGTGTCTGTTTTCGATTCGAATAGTCATGAGTAGAACTAACCCAGCCGTTCCGTGGCACAGAGCTGGCGCACGGCGGCTGCCTGAGCGGCTACCGCTGGAACGGCGGCGGTTCGGAGTGGGAGGACAGCAAGCCGACGGATGCAGAGCTGGTGCTGCACCTGCTGGCCACGTACCTGGACGCCACGCTGCCGGCGGCCGCCAGCGCGCGGCCCTTCTCGGCGGCGCACGTGTCGGCGGCCCCGAGCGCGCCGCCGCGCGGCCCGGCCGCGCTGTGCGTGCACCGCGTGAGCGCGCGGCCGCCGCACTACGTGCTGGTGCTGGGCGAGGAGACCGTGGAGCTGTCGCGCGGCCGCAACAACCTGCTGCACACGCTGCTGCTGTTCCTGGCGGCGGCGGCGCGCGAGGAGCCGCCGGCGCTGCGGCGCCTGCACTTGGGCCGCGCCGGACTCAACATGCTGTGGATCATCGGCCGGTGACCGAGACGAGCGACGACGCGCGAGCCTCTATCTATCGCTTCGCGTTTGCTATATTTTCAATTGTTTATCGATTAAGCTGCAATCGTTTTTTTTGTGTAAATAAAACAGTCAATTCAAATTCGTGCTCTTGAATTCCATCCACAAACTAATGCTCCCAAAGGACGTAGTGACAGGGCCAAGCGGCCAGCACACATCTGGTCACTGTACAAAAGGTTGGTGCACCCCAAGAATATATTTATTTATTATATTATATAGCACGAGCCAAGATAAACGGGTTTGTTGTTGTTTGTTCACGGGTGTGTTTTGACGGTGTCAACACCGTCAAAACAAGCGTGTCTGTTCCCACCAAATTGGCTTCGCCCCATTTGGAGCCTGCCTAAAGTAAAACATTCGTATGCTATACCATGGCCTCTCTTTCAGATTAGATAATTTATAACAGAACTCTAAACGGAAGAATACGCACGCAGGCGAGACGCAACGGAAAACGTGATTACGACGTAAACCTTCTGTTGTATTTTAAAAGTAGAATTGAACTTTTTCATAGTATTAACACTTCCGTTTCCGCTTCTGCGTCCGCAAAGATTTACTTTTGACATCTGTTTCCGTTTCTGTTATGACACTCCCGTTGCATCACTAATCTCTACACTACAACTGTGCTGGCATCTTCATACCCATAGATACCGGATATCTACAATATGTTTGGTGCCCGGGCACTAAACAAATTGTTGATATGCAGCAGTGAAATAGTCTGACCCTCAATCTGCACTAGTTAGGTACTAAAGTAGACCTATATTATGACATGGTAATTTGATCGTAATTAGATTACTCCTTTTTAGCAGCTAAGAGATGACTGAACTTGCTGTTGCCTGTCAATTAAATAAGATTTCACCAAGCTAAGTGCAAGTTTACCTAGTCCATAATGTTCTAGCTTTAAAAGCAAAGTTTAGTGATTAACACAATCAAAAGCCTTTGAGAGGTCACACAATTCCTATCGCATCTTGGGCTTCTCCCCACGCTGCAAATTTTGTATATTTTTGAATAAAGTGACACCAGCGTCAGTCGTACAACGTCCATTGGTGAAACCATACCGCTGATCATGAAAGATTTTATTGCTGTTAAAATGGTAAAGCATAACTTTTTCAAACGCCTTACTGAAAACCAGCAATACTGATACAGGTCTGTAATGATTAGTATCATTATGGTCACCAGATTTAAAGTGGTATAACCTTACTGTGCTTCATTATATCTGGAAAGACTCCTTGGTCCACACACAAATTAAACATTAAAGCTAAGTATGGTGCTATGGTCTCAATTATGGATGTATATACTTTAACAGACATTCCCCATAGGTCTTCGGTTAATTTGACTTTGATTTGCCGGAAAGCCTTTATGACTATCAAAGGGTTTATGTTTGAGTAGAAATTCAACCGGACAGCCTGGTAAGTTTGCTTTCAATAAAGCAACTGAAGCTTCAGCGGAGGAATTTAGAGCTTCCGTTGTCCTAAGAGGTATATCGGAGAAATAATTTACCAACTCTTGGGCTACTTCTATGTTAGAGCTTTTGGGACCATGTGCAGTCTCCAATAAAAATTCCGTGTTGCGTACTTTATTCGTACCTGTTTCACTATTAATAACTTTCCACACAGTCTTTATTTTATTGTCTGCTGATTTGATCTAATTGCTAATGTACAAATGTGCTTCGCTACCTTGCAAATCTTTCTGAAAAGTTTAGAATATCTATTTACATATTTATTAAAAAAGTTTCAGTGTTGAAGAATGTCTAAGGCCATACACCTCATATAATCTTTGCCTACTTACCCTAATACCTATAGTAGCGTACCCAACCCCTAGGGCACGGAACCCTAAAAACGATAAAGTAAATGGTACGTTTTTTCGACACAATGTACTAACTAGTATGTAGAAACTAAACAGAAGCATGAGGGCTATCTCTATGTACATCCCATTATTTTACCTATGGCTATGAATTGCGATCTATGCTTCCTTGAATGATTATGTACTATGTGCATAAAATAAATAATGATTAAGAAAAACAATTGTAGTAAATTCACTTTAATGCTTAAATAATAGAAAAGGTATGTCACATTTAGTCTATAAAGGCACTCTTATGAGATGGTCGAAACAGCAGGATCAGACCGGCACAGCAACATCATCCATATCGGCAGCGTCCGCCAGGTGGTCGCGCAATGCGGCGCCCAGCGCGTCCACGAAGCGCAGCAGCGCCGGCGCCGCATCGCGGACGTGCAGCGCGCGCGCGAGGAACGGCAGCCGGCGGAGCGCCCGCCCCGATACGGCCGCCGCCGCCGCCTCGCGCGCCACCGCCCACAGGCGCAGACTGGCGCGCGACGGCTCGCTCTCCGCGAAGCGCGAGCCCTCCAACACGCGCAGCTCGAACACGGGCTCGCGTGGCGCCACTAGGCCGCGCGCCATCAGCTCGCTGCAGCAGCCGCGCAGGATCTCGTAAGCGGCGCGCGCCGACGGTGGGCCTACGCGCCGCTTGATGTCGGCTCGATCCACGAAGGCTACATCGATGGCACCCGTGACGTTAGACGTGGTAAGCACGAGCGCATTAGGCCGGCGCCGCAGCCGATCTAGCTGGGTGAGCAGCGCGTTGACGGCGCGGATGGAGTCAGACGGCTCGAGCCCGGAAAGAGCGGCACGGCGCGCGTGCGCCAGCGACTCAACTTCGTCTACCAGAACACACACCAACAAGCGCCGGTCTGCCACGATCTCCTCCAGGCGCTCGAACAGCCGAGCCACCAGCTTGCCGCTTTCGGCGAACCACTTTGAGAAGAGGCCGTGCGCGTTGATCTCAATGAGGCGCGCGCGAGGGAAGCGGTCTGCAAGGCGCACCGACAACTTCTGAGCCAGTGCGCGACACAAGCTGGTCTTACCGGTGCCGGGGGGGCCGTGCAACAGCACCACTCGGTTCCAACCGATCACGTTGGGATCTACGCCTCGGTCAGCAAACTCGAAAGCGGTTTCGACGAAACGAACAGTATCCTCTTTTAATTTGGTATCGTAAATTAGGCTCTCCCACAACCCGTGAAATTGTTCGCTGGGCAATGCCCAGACGTCGGCTGCAGCAAACTCTTCCCCAGTAGTCGTATCTGTCATTGTGTCACTTTCAGCGCCGAAAGCGTCCAGTTTATAAATGTGATAAACGAGTTCTGTTTCTGTCACTAAAACTTCAGTATCATTTTCAATGTCACAGAAAGTTATCATTTGTACATGTTCTTTTAACTCAACGTTTTCTTCTAGATCGGTTTCAGTTAAGATAACACCAGGACTTAGGGATACAAAATTCACTAGAAATGTTCGTACAAGCTCCTTGACAAAATCCTTAGTTGCACGGCTTTGAGATCGTTGAACAACTTCAACGTGAAGGGCAGGATTCATAGTGACTGGTAATGCTGATTTAACTACCTTTAGCTAATAGACCACATTAATCTTAAAACAAATACCTACTTCTTAATTAAATTCTTTGCCTATTGCCTGAATTGGCGAACTGTCGAGTCGAAATCGAAAATAACTGACAAATTGACAACATACAAAAGTGACGTGCTTGACTGTTTTTTTTTTTTGTTATTGTTTTTGGCTTGGACACAAAATTTTTTAAGCTATGTCTTCTATTAGTTTACCATTAGAATGCGGGTGCAACACATTCTAATGTTTTTGTAGTATTTGGCAGCAAATGTATCGAGTTAGTCTTCTCAGCAAACTTCGAACAGGTAGGCAAAACTACAATAAAATTCTCAGCTCCCTTTTATCGAGACACTTCAGATATAAAATTACACCAATTTTACATCACAATATCCACTAGGAATCAATTTGCAAATAATTGAAACCGACACTGAACTTCACTTGAATTGTGACATGCATGTTAATACATACGAAGACATCATAAAGGACTTAGTATCCGAAACATTAACAAAAAAAGTTTCTGCCGTAGACGAAGAAACTTAGAGACGCCGAGGCCCGAGGCCGACAAAGTGTGTCCACAAAATAGATACATATGCATAGGTACAGAAGTCAATCTCATGTATGTACTGAAAGAGATATAAAGAGATACAATAGAGTGGCTATCAGAAGAAATGTCTTAGAAAACTGTCATCCTATGCCTGTGACGACATTTGGCTTTGAATAGCAAACACGCGAATTAAATTTGTCAATAATTACGAGTATATAACTACCGCTCAGTAGGTAAGGGTATAATCAATGTTTTAGTTCAATTAGCACAAATTTCTTGTAAATTGAAGAAAGTTAAATTACCCCATCACTAGTGTCGCTTCAAAGCGACAATGCAATGGCGTCTGGTGAACGTATATTTTCAGGTCTTCGCCTAAAACAAGATTAAATTTGGAATGAATACTAAAAGATCAAGCTTAACTTTAGTACAATTTTATTTAAGTGACTTACTGAGAAGACTACAAAATTTAAAAAACATAATTCTTTTACCTATTTTCTGTAATATTAGATTAAAAAGTAGCACATCTATTTGTCACCTAAACTCGTCGTTGGCGTTCCAGCGGCCGATTAAGTCTGTCGCTTGTAAGCGTCGTTGGCGTTCAAAGGGCAACTCTGTTTAGGTCGTGACCATTTCACGACCTAAACAGAGTTGCCATCACGAATTATGAGCTCGTGGTAAAGCCTCAGTGTGTAATAAAAGTTAATATTCAAATTAAATCCTACTAATACATACTAATAGTATGGATGTTTGTTACACTTTCACGCAATAACTACTGAACGGATTTCGATGAAACTTTGTACACGGGTAGACCATGTCCTAGAATAACACATAGAATACTTTTCATCCTTCCTTTGAGATAATTTTCTAACCCGCAAGCAAATGACAGCAACTGTCAAACACATTGACAGCAACTGTCAAAAACACTGGTCATTCCTTAATTCGGTCATTCATTCTACCATTCGGTCAACCATTCCACTATTGACAACAAAGAATAAATGCAGAATCTCCGATCACTATCTTACCTGTATAAATAAAACAAAGCCGTATTAGTAACAATTAGGGATTGCAATCCGGATTCTTCAAATTTCGAAAATAATTGAAAAATCCAGTTTTTCATGACATTTTCAAATCCGGTTTGTTTGGACTCAAATTCGGTTATTTCGGATTTTAGTCAAAACTGAGTCAACGAATAATTTCTACAAATTTCCATTAAAAGTAGTCCAAAAGATATTTGAATTGGTAGGATTTGTTGTAGTGTAGAGTATTTGCGCGAATTTGGCTTGCCGCAGAGATGCCACTATTCTAACGGCCGGTATAGTTTTTCAATTTTTGATAAAATCATTAGACAGCCAAGACGCGATATCTGCCAAGCAACTGGCAAATCCATTGGAAAAGAGAATTAAAGAGAGACGGCTCTATATTGTTGTCGCAACCCTAATATTTTTTTTAAATTATTTCATGTTGTTATTTTAATTATCTAAAGTTTATGTTAATGTTATATTAAAAATGATTACGTGAATTTATAACGGGAAGAATGACTGATGCCTAAAAGTTTTGTGGATTATTATTATATAACTTTATTGCACACCTTAACATAGGTTATCTATCATAAGTTCGAAAAATATTTGACCGAATTTCATTTTACCTTTCAAACTTTTCAACTATTTTCGTTTCTTTTTTCCTCGTTAGGATGACTTCGATGGAGAGAGAGAGAAGAAGTTTTGAAATGTTTGTTAGTAAATGAAACGACCGTGCTCCGGGAACATTCGTTTATTACTGAGTGACGCGACAGCAATGCGTCCGCGCGATGCGTGTAGGTGTGTACACACACATATATGACACTCCTTCCCACTTAGCTTTCAAACCTGGTAACAATAATAAGTGGCTAAGTACCTTAGTAATAATCTTAAAAGTATTTCTTATAATCTATAATTTTTCTATTAGTACGCTTCGAGCGAGAAGGTGTGGGTGAGGGCGCTGATGGTAAGTCAACGTTGTGATCAATGACATTGGGAGGCTGGTTTCCCTCGGACACAAAAGTTTCACCCTGCCCTATTGGTAGCGGCGGCGTCGCTTCATTATCAGCGTCCATTCCCTCACTCTCTAATACCTCTGCATCGGCCCATTCCTCCCCGTCACAGTCACCAGTGACGCCTTCTGCACCTTGAGCTGCAGGTACGTCACTAGCGCCTGCACTAGTACTGGCTATCTCGGGCGATGGCAACTCATGTGACACCATATCACCAGCATTCGTGGATGTGGTGTCATTATTACCTGTGTATTTAACTATTTGATCTACATGCCTAATACAATGGAGGTTCAAATCTTTAATAAAAATATTGTACATTTTATTACCAATTCTATGTTTTATTACGCCTAATTGCCAAGTTTCCTTCCGTGCGCTGTACCATCGGGTCCAGACAACATCACCAATTACAAAAAGTCTTTTCCCCTGCACTGCTTTTGTATCAGCCGAAATTAATCTTTTTGTAGGTACAACTAAATCAAGACGGGATCGTAGGTTTCTACCAAACATCAACTTAGCCGGCGTTTCCCCAGTGGTACAGTGCACAGAATTCCTGTAATTGAACAAATAGCCTAACAACCGCTCATTAATTTTATGCAGCGGTATGGTATCTTTTATAATACATTTTAGCATTTTTTTACAAGTTTTTACCGAGTTTTCTGCTTGACCATTACTGGGCGGGTGATAGATGGGTGACGTCATGTATTTGATGCCATTAGAACTACAAAATATTTTGAATTCCACGGAATTAATTTTAACGTCGTTATCAGATACTAGTACGTTAGGTATGCCAAAAGTCGAAAATAATTCTTTTAATTTGGCTATCAGGGCGTTAGTTGCGGTTCCATTATTCATAAATATGCATTCTACCCACTTACTGAACGAATCTACAACCACGAGATATACCCTCTGTCCTACAGTCATATAATCAATGTGCACGCGCTGCCAGGGTGCGGCGGCAGCGGGCCACGGCGCTGGGGGGTCGCGCGGCGGCGCGGGGCGCACGCTGACGCATGTTGTGCAGGACCCTATCCAACGCTCAATATCGCTGTCGATGCCGGGCCACCACATCCTACTTCGTGCGTTACTCTTAGTTTTAGTTATACCTAAATGGGTATCGTGTAATTCACGTAACATTTTATCTTTTAAGGATGACGGAATAACTATTCTATGCCCCCTAAAAAGACAACCGTTTTCATATTGCAAGTCCGATTTGCATTGGAAAAAAGGTAGAACGCTTGTACACATAATTTTTCGTGGCCAGCCCTTTTGCATATATCTAATGACTGTTTGCATCACTGTATCGCGCTCCGTAGCCTGCGTTATCTCACGTATCGTGGTAGCTGGTGACGCTTCATTTAAAAACCTAAGCGCATAAAATAAATCTTCGTTATTATCTATCTGGTCCGACTTGTGTGAACACTTTAAAGGCGCGCGTGAAAAGTAATCCGCTACTGGGTTATTATCACCGGATACGTACTGCACTACATAATTGTATGCCGACAAAATAATAGCATATCTTTGAAGTCTCAGCGCTGTTGTTACTGGTATGCCGGTCTTATTATTGAATATTGAGACCAAAGGCCTATGATCGGTTTTTAAAATGAACGGCTCACTGCGACCATACAAATACTGATGGAACTTTTTTACGCCAAATATAATAGCGGTCGCTTCCTTTTGTATCTGGCTATAGTTTCGCTCGCTGGCAGTGAGCGAACGAGATGCATAAGCGAGAGGGCGCTCGTGCGCATCATCCTCCCCGCGCTGCGACAGCACGGCGCCGAGCCCGGCCGGCCCCGCGTCCACTGTCAGCACGAGTTGCGCCGCCGGCTCAAAATGCGCTAATACACGCTCTGATGCGAGTTCACGGCGCACTGCCGCCATAGCCTGTCGCTGCCTATTTCCCCACTCCCAAGGTGCATCGCTTCGCAATAAGTCGTGTAGTGGGCTTAGCAGGGACGATGCGTTTGGAATAAAATTCCTATAATAATTAACGACCCCTAGGAATCTCTTAACTTCGGTGACGTTACTTGGCTCGGGAGCGTTCATTATGGCTTTAACTTTATCCGGACTAGTCATCAGCCCCGCTTTACTGATCACGTAGCCTAAATAAAGTACACTTGGTTTGAAAAATTCACATTTTTCTTTTTGTAGACGTAACCCGGCATCATTTAATCTACGTAAGACTTCTGCCAGTCTTTTAAGGTGCGTACTCTTATCGGGACCCGTAATACATATGTCATCAAGCCAGACGCTGACTCCGTCTATTCCAGTCAAAAGTGCCTCCATGGACTTTTGAAAGATTGCTGGTGCGTTAGCTAGTCCGTAAACTAAACGTGTATATTTATATAGGCCTTTATGCGTATTTATAGCTGTAAGTATCTGAGACGGCTCATCCAAAATAAACTGATTGTAAGCGTTTTTAAGGTCGAGTTTACTGTACATCTCGCCCCCACCTAACTTTGCAAAAACCTCTTCAATTCTCGGAAGGGGATATTTTTCTATGATTAGGTCTTTATTTAGTGTAACAGAAAAATCTCCGGCTATTCTCACTGTACCGTTCTCCTTCAGAACCGGTACTATCGGAGTGGCATATGGAGCATGGTCAATCGGCACTAAAATACCTAACCTTTTTAATCGCTCTAATTCTTGTTCGACCTTATCTTTTAGTGCAAATGGAACGGTTCGTGACTTGTAAAATTTTGGAACAGAATTTTCTTTTAATTGAAGTCTAACCTTAAATTTATTAAATGAACCCAACTCATCCCGCCACAGATCTGGAAACTTCCCTAATAATTCTCGTACATTATTGTTATTAGATGTACTATCTGAACACTCTAATGACTTTATGTCGGTGGTTATTATTAAATTGAAGGCGGACATGAAATCTCTGCCCAACAATGGCGGACCTCCATTTTTGACTACAAATATTTTAATATTTTTTTGCCTGTCCTTATATTTTGCTGTGATGGTAAAATATCCTAAGGGCGAGATTTTATGTCCGTTATAAAGACACATCTTAACATTACAACTACGTAATTGGTAAAATGAAAACATTTTTAAGTACAGACTTTCTGAAATAACACTGCTGCCAGATCCGGAATCAAGTTCCATTTGTATTAATTGATCACCTAAAACTATGTCAATTATGAAAGGCTTATCAGTGACGTACCTTATATTAAAATTCTGGCACTCTTCACAACCCGTAACCTCTGGCTGTTTGTCACTGCACTCTTCCTTAGAGTCCATATGATATATACGAGAACTTTTTTGATTGCCGCACATTTTTTTTAGATGGCCCTTTACACCACACTTTTGACATTTATAGGCCTTATAACGACACTTGTTATCACTATGATTCTTCATTCCGCAAACCGAGCAACAACCCTTATCGCGGCGCAGTGCCGCGTTAGCGCCGGCGCCGCCGCCGCCGCCATCTGCGCTGCGCCCACGGCTTGCTTGACCTTGGAACCTCGCGCGGTATACTGGTTCTTCCTTGATAGAAATGGCCTCGGTACTGGCACATAACATGGACTTCGCCTCTTTAGCACATGCTACTTGCTCCGCCAATTCAATAGCCCGCGATAACGTGAGTGTCGCTGGGCACTGCTCAAACAGTTTGTCGCGTTCTGGACCTGCAGTCAGGCCAAGGACGAAACGATCTCTCAAGTTCGTTTCTAGAGCGGTACCGAAGTCGCAATAAGTTGCCAACCCCCTTAATCGCGCCGCCCATTCTCCTATGGATTCGCCTGCTTTCCTGCTGGCGCTGTAAAAGTTCGCCTTGTCCACAAAAGAACACTTTTTGGGTTTGAAATGGCCATCGAGTAATGCCACTAGTTCCGTAAAACTGAGCTCTTCCAATTCCTTTGGATATGCCAGATTGAGCACTAATCGGTACGTCTCTTCAGTGAGATGGCACAATAAAATTCCACTTCTTTTTTCATCTTCCTTAATTTCATTGATTTTTATGAATTGCGTTAATTTGCCTTTGTATATCTTCCAGTCTAGTGATTTATGGTCGAAGGTAGGCAAATTACCTAAAAACGCATTCATTTTTTTTGTAAACGCGGGTCCGCGTCGTCCTCGTCGCCAATGAAATGTTTGTTAGTAAATGAAACGACCGTGCTCCGGGAACATTCGTTTATTACTGAGTGACGCGACAGCAATGCGTCCGCGCGATGCGTGTAGGTGTGTACACACACATATATGACAAGTTTTCATCCATGAAATCGGAATAATACAAATTTCAGAAAATTGTATTATTTAAACCACGGCAACTACATTAGTAGCTAGACGAGTACATTCAATCAATGTCTTAGCGTCCTATAGTAGACCACTTATATTTCATTTAGATAATAATAGTTCTGTAATTAGTTTACATAATATATATTTCAAAGGAACAAGTAGTTATAGATAGTTCTAAAGATATTTTCAAACATTTAATACGTGATGAAATGAGCCAACAGACAACCCTAGACAATACTGTTTGGACCACTATCAAAACACAAACTTATGTCATTAGTTTTTCAACTTTATTATTAATTTCATGTATTTGTTTATTCATTCATTGTTTTGCTCCACAAATAGCGGCCAGATTACGTACTATGGTGGTATCAAGACGGGCAACGATAGCACCGGTCAGCAGTTCCCACAACGAGCAGCCTCCAACACCGCCACGACCACATGAACACACTTATCCCTCTCTAGTCTGTGTTACGCACGGCCGGCTCCACGGAGGCAGTCGCCGACTCTCTATGAGATGAAGACCTTGAAGACCTATTCTTCTGAGACACGCCAAGATGTTCACGCGAGGATGTGAACATGCCGACGCAGCAGGCCAGTGACCGCAGTGAACACCAATTGACGTAAATATTAGTTATTTGTCACTAAAATTATTGATTGCATCAGTTGTTTCACAGAAATACATTAATAACTAATATACTCATACATGTAAATAGATTAATATAAATACCATGTAAATCTGTAATAAACTCTCTTTCTACGCTACGAGCTACGCTGTTTCACTACGACGAGACCATCGACTCCTGCTGTGGCTTTCGCTACGGTCCCCGTCAGGGGGCGTGGCAGGCGGCTTCAGGGCTTCGCCCTCTGACCGCGGAGTCCAACCGGGGCCCGTTACTACGGACCCGTCGTCGGGGTGCCTAGTAGGCGATGGCGTTTTAAGAGCGCAGCTCTATGTGTTTTTGTTTGTATGTGTAAACTGTAGGCACGTCACGACGCTGCTGCACACAGCGCCGACTCTTCACGGCATACCGGCGGTCAGTCCCCGCCAGGTGAGACCCCTAGAGGAAGCCCGGCGGGGGTCGACCAGCGACGAGTATGCCGGCTTGTTACGGACCTACAGTAGGAAGTGTGACCCCCGTCTAACCCGCTTCCAGAGCGAGCCGGTTACAGTTCAGACCGCAGGGACGTTTCATGTATGTGTGTGAGCGGCATTGTATTGTGTTACCTCGCTCAGTGCACGTGCACCGAATAGCTAGCTTGCACTATCCACTCGGCGCGTGAGTCTAGCGCGTGTGTAGTGGCGAGTGTATGGTCGACTCGCGTCGTGCCTATATTAACTTAGCACACGACGTTTGTCGGGGTGCTAGTAGGAATGTAGTCTTATTGTTTGAATAGGCCGCGTGTAGACTGGAGCGGCATATTCAGACGTCAGTCCGGGGGGGGGGGGGGGGGACTCGCTGCCCGCAAGTCGCAGGGGAATCGTCTCGCGTCAGGGGGGTGCGTATGCCATGGCGCCAAGTGCTTGACGTGGGGCCAAGCTGAGGCGTCGGCACGCGCGAACATCCCCTTCGCGAGGCGTCGCACAAACTCATCCAGGCTCTCAATCCCGAGGTCGCGTTCTATGATGTCGTTCCTCACATAGCGAGGAGCGTCGACGACTCTACGCAACGCAAGATGTTGTTGCGCGCGGAGTCTATCTCAGCTCGACTCACTAGTGAGGGCGAACCATGCTGGGGCGGCGTACGTCAACACTGGGCGAATATACGCTTTGTATATGCCCAGTTTGACGCGCGTCGGGAGGCGGGACGAGAGCACTGGTTTGAGCCGGTGGCGGACGACTCTACCCTGCGCGACGACCTTGCGTGCGTGCGGTCCCATAGTGAGCCGCCGGTCGATGGTCACACCCAGGTACTTGGCCCGGGGCGTCCAATTGACTTCGGCTCCGCTGAGTTTCAGACGTGGTGGGTGGGGCGATAATCCCGTGACTAGTGCCTGCGTTTTACCCACGTTGACCGACAGTCGCCATTTGGCGAGCCAATCTGGGATCATGTCGAGCGCGCGCTGCATTTTCAACGCCGCGTACTTCGCGTTCATCGAGGTGGTAATGTACGCGGCATCGTCGGCATACAGCGCGAGCGTGGCGTCTTCCTTGGTAGGGATGTCGTGGGTGTAACGTGAGTAACACGCAGGCGAAACGCAGCTTCCCTGCGGTACGCCCGCACGGATGGGCCGGGGGCCGGAGAGCGCCCCGTCGACCACCACTCTGAAACACCTGTTAGACAGGAAAGCTTGGACCACTTTCACGACTCTACGGGGCGTGGGAGAGGTAGCCAGTTTGTAAACTCATGCTCATGCCACACACGATCGAAAGCTTTTTCCATGTCGAGGAATACTGCCACTCCGTACTCCTTCTTATTCATCGCCCATTGCCATCGCCATCGACTCCTCTCACTGTTACTGCGCCTATAAATGGTCGGTCCGTGAGGCTGCGGATCGGCAGGGAGAAAATCCCATCCGATACACCCTTCATCATTCCCACCTTCCGTTTGTTGCCTTAGGTCTCATGGTAACAGAGACGGTGGGATGAGCCGCTCTGCAAAGTAGTCCAGGAAAAAGTAGTCCAGTTTGGTCACTACAATTTGTCTGGCTAATGAAATATAACTTTGTAATAGTTAATAACATATTTAAAATCAGACATGTAAAAATAAGTAAAGTTTATTAACTTTTTGTGGAGCTTCAAAGTGTCTAACAGAAGTTTTGATCCATGGAAAGTGTCTGACACTTATGATACTACTCGTACTTTAGAATAATATTCTACAAAACATATATAAAAATCAGCCATAAAACATTAAGTTAAAGAACTCCTTATTTTTAGTTCCCTTTCTCACCTTGTACCTGCCAAAGTTCCCCAAGGGAACAAGGGTTCTCCACAAGTACACAGGTATTCAAAGCACATGAGACGCTACTGAGAACCTAAACCTTCATCCATGTGAAAATAAGTTATGTCTGACAGCTCTGGGATCTTAGTGTATTTGGTGTAACATGGAAGAAAAACTGAAAAGTTTTTATTTGTATTGCGTATCACCGGAAATCCTTGATTCTCGGTTAGATAGGCAAATAGAAATCAGGAAAGATACTAAAGAACTTAGTATCCAAGCCAAAAACATTAACAAACAAAAAATTACTGCTAATGTGACAACAGGTCGTTCCGAATTGAAATATCGATATCAACCATTGATCTATTAGAAAAACCCGAGTTTTTAGTATAACGAGTATATCAATGATAATTATCAACGCTGTGAGCACGAAAACTTAATCGGAACGGCTTTTGGCGCTGTGAGCGCTAAAAACGATGTACCTAATCGGTTACATACATATGAATATGACATGTTTTTTTTCAGTGGCTGTTTTAATTATTCGCAAATTGATTTTTATTGGATATTGTGATGTAAACTTGGGGTAGTCTTGTATCTCAAGTTTCTGCGCAACTGGACAATAAGTGGAATCATATTTGTAATAGGCGCAATCGCGGTTTTTACCGAGATATCGCCTATTCATCATCTTCCTGCCCTTGTCCCGTGTTATTTAGGGTCAGCGCAACATGTTTTCTTCTTCCATTCTGCCCTGTCACTCGTCACACTATCACTAACTTCCTTTTCTTTCATATCACTCTTCACACAATCCATCCATCTTTTCTTTGGTCTCCCTCTCCATCCATCCACATGTAAACTCATAACTCTTTTAGTAACATGCGTTTCATCCCTCCTCCTCACATGACCATACCAAGACAAACGATTCCTTTTCAACTTTTCAGTCTCTGGCGCCACTTTCAAACTTCCCCTAATATACTCATTTCTCACTTTATCCATTCTCGTCACACCACACACCCATCTTAACATTCTCATCTCCGCTACGTGCAATCTTTTTTCATCCGTCTTTTTCACAGCCCAACATTCTGATCCATACAGTATGACAGGTCTTATCACGGACTTGTAGATTTTACCCTTCAACTTGAGGGGCATCCGTGGGTCACAAGTTGTTCCCGTGACCTGTCGCCATTTCATCCATCCTGCGTTGATCCGATGTGTTACGTCCCGGTCTACCTCACCATCCCCTTGGACAAGTGACCCGAGGTACCGTAAGTCGGAGCAGATCGGTATGGACGTTCCAGCAAGAGCTAAAGGCACTGGATTGGAGAGACCGCCGAAATCGCAGAACAAGTATTCCGTTTTGGTTCTACTCAATTTCAGGCCAACACTCTCCAGTCTGTGCCACCACACCTCCAATCTGTTCTGGACCTCTAGGCCACTCTCGGCAACCAACACAATGTCATCAGCAAACAGCATACACCAGGGAGCCTCTTCCTGAATGTCCGACGTCAGAGCATCCATTATCATTAGTAAGAGGTAAGGGCTGAGAGCCGACCCTTGATGTTAGCCGACAGCCACATTGAAGCTGCCAGTGGTGACCACTGTAGACCGGACTTGGGTATTGCATCGACTGTACATAGCTCGGATCAACTGGACATACTTCCCAGGCACAGGGCCCACCACAAAACCTTACGAGGTACCCGGTCGTATGCCTTTTCGAGGTCAATGAATACCATGTGCAAGTTTTTATGCGCACCTCTGGATTTCTCGCACAGCTGGCGTATAGCGAAAACGGCATCCGTTGTACTGCGAGCAGGCATAAAACCGAATTGGTTTTGTGAAATTTCACTCTCTTCTCTCAGTCGCCTTTCAATAACTTTCTCCCAGGCTTTCATAGTATGTGACATTAGCTTTATTCCTCTATAATTGTTGCACTCAAGCACATCACCTTTGTTTTTAAAAATCGGCACCAAAGAGCTATTGCACCACTCATCAGGTATGGCTTCTTCCAGCAACAACTTATTGAAGAACAAAGCTAACACGTCCATCCATCCACTCATATCCCCGAGATATCGCCTATTCCCAATTCTAATTAAATTTTTTCTAATTGAAAAAAAGAGAGTTGAGTTGAGTTTTTTTTTGTAATTGTTTTTTTTTTGGAATTTATTGTAGTTTTGGCAATCTTTTAGGAAGGCTTTTTGACATTTGCTGCCAAATACTACAAAAACATTAGAATGTGTTTCACCCGGATTCTAATGTGCCCGCCTGGGCAGAGCACCGCCGTGTTCTCGTGGGGGCGATCAGCAGCAGCGATATCTCGCGCCGGGCCTTGGTCCAGGCCATGGCCCGGAGCTAGGAGGAGTGGCAGGCGGTCGTCTGCTTCTGCGAAGCAGTAATGCTGGCAAAGGAGGCGGCCGATCGCGTGAGGCAAAGGTCCTCACGCCCCAACTGCCGCCGGGATTCCGTTTTCCGGCCAACGTAGGCGCTGGCTTGCGGACGGTGAGCAATGAGTGGCTCGCCGTCCGATCGTCTGGTAACCGTCCGGACAGGGCCCAAGTCGTCGACGGCGCGGACTGTTCCACGCGCGCCTCAAGGAGATATTAGCAACCGTAGGGGCCCAGCGGGGTCGAAGCCTACTGGGACCATGGGTGATGCGAAAGACATCCCCGGGGCCCTGGAAAAAATGGCAAAGAAGGAACAGGATTGGGTTTTTAGTCAGTACAAGTCTGACACTATCCACCGCTCCGCCCAAGAGCGGGAGATGTCATTAGATGATTTTCCCACCTGAAAAAAAAAACCCGGATTCTAATGTAAAACAAAAAAAAACATTATGATATCGAATACGAGACATTATTAATGAAAACTTAGATGAAAGACTAGGCGATATGGTCAAACGATTATAGCCTTCCCTAAGGTAAACAGAACAAAAAAATATGACATTGACAGTTGTTTGATGGACGAAGTAGAAGTTGGTATTGTCCTATGTCAATGGTATTGGTATTGATTGTACAGTAGTAAAACTAAAAGCCTTACAGTATGATGTACATAATGTTTTAAAGTTCACTATCATGGATTAAAACTGTGTGTTCTTAATTATTGAGATTAACATATAATTCATGATATAAATCATAATAAAATCGGTAGAGGAGTGCAGTGTGGGGAGTGACGCGTCGGACGAGAGGCCGAAGGGCGTACTTGAAGTGGACTGGGCTAAAAAATGTGGTTTTAGGGGGTCCCTCGAGGCAGCTGAGCGGCGCGATGGCGGCCGACACTGCGGTGACGGCCAGCCCCGAGGAGACGCTCGAGTCGCTGCTGCGCGAGGCCGAGGCGCTGAAGCAGAAGCTGGAGGAGGAGCGCCAGAAGCTCAACGACGTGACACGTGAGTCCCACGGTACATGTGCGCTCGTTGCATCCTGTAGTCGTGCCAATCTATGTACACGCGATCACAGATCACTGTGAATCATATTCATTGAGGAGGTTCATGGGCTGATTTCTGATTGCCACTATAAGACTTACTATCTACTGTTTTGGATGATACATCTATTAAGAACTAGACGGTTAATTTTTTGGATTAATAATTAATTACTATATAAAATGTACTGTCTGTATTTAACCTGTCATAGTTAAGTTCATGGTGGATCACTGTGTGTTGCAGTGAAGACTGTGGGGGAGAAGCTGGAGGGCCTCCAGCTGCCCTCACTGAAGATGCGGCGTATGCTCAAGGGGGCTAATTCAAAGGTGCTCTGCACTGACTGGTCACCAGACAAACGTCACATTGTTTCCTCCTCACAAGTAAGCACAATAATCTTACTACTGTCCTACTTAAACTACACTGTATCATAATTTTAAGTATATTTTTAATTCATAAGCTCATATTTTTCAACTAAGTTTGCTCATGCTGAAGGCTCATGTTACAGAGTGAGTTTTCTGAATTATTTTACAAGTAAAGAATGAATCAGGTATGAATGTTCATAATATTAGATTAGCAGCTGTAATGATTATTATTCTGAAAAGTGACGTGAACAAATGTCACTTTACTGAAAAATAATAATCATTAAAAAGCAATTCATAACAAGTCATTCAATAGGGTAAGACAAACTGAGAGGATTGTATTGATGATTTTAGTGATTATCTATATATATAAAAGGGGAAACTGACTGAATGACATATCAACGCACAGCCGAAACTACTGGGATTAGGAACATGAAATTTTGCACAAGGTTTCCTTTTATGACGTAGGTGAGCACTAAGAAATGATTATCTAAAATTCACTCCCTAAGGAGATGAAGCGGGGTCCAAAGTTTGTATGAAGAAACCTACATTCACACGAGTGAAGCCGCGGTCAGAAGCTATTTAGTCCATAAATAAGTATGTATTACGGACGTCAATCATATTTTAATTAACATACATCTTGACAGTCACCTGCATTATGCATGTGAATGTCGAGGCAATCCAGCTTCTAAAGCCAACAAGTGATACCAGATAAATGCCTTAAAATAAGAAAACTTTGTGAGACACATTTTTAGTAAAAAACATTTAATAGTTTAGATCAGGGTTGTTGCTGATTGAGGTTTTTACTATATCAGCAGATGCTGATGCTGGTATTAACAACGACTTAAATGAAATCTACACTAATATTATAAAGAGGTAAAGTTTATTTTTTACCCAACTGCAAGAAGGGTTATGTTTTTCGTGCGTATTTTGTATGTATGTATGTAATTTTCTTTATTACCTCATATCTTCCAAACCGCTGGATGGATTTACATACTTAACATATTGTTAGAGTCGTCTTGATAACCCAAGATAACCCTTAGATAGGTGACATAAAAAAAAAAACAACATAATGACTGTGAGATGCTATAATTTATAACAAAAAAAAAATTGTTACGGCGATATGGGTATCTAATTAAAGGAGCGAGGAGGATTTCAAAATGGTATATCATGGTATACAAAAAAAATACAATATCGCTACCTAGATACTCCCCTTTTTTGAGGCAATCGCGTAAAAAAATTGTATACTGTTGAAAATCAATCAATCAAAAATATTTTTATTTCACATAGGCCTACATGGGCCCTTATAAAACGTCAGAAGCTAGTGCACAGTAGTTCAGAGATATATTCTCCTCTGGGAACTAAGTCTTTTTCCCGCGGGAAAATGAAAAGTAGCCTAAGTTACTCCTCGTAACATCAACTATCCATCAGTTTGGCAAGAAACACTCGGGGGTTTCGCCGTTGTGCGGACCGCCCGTAGGATACGGTGGAGGTCAGCCCTGCACGGTCGGTGCACCGCCGCGTCCTCGTGGCGGCAATCGGCAGCGGTAACCTCTCGCGCCGGGCCCTGGTCCAGGCCATGGTCCGGAGCGAGTGGAAATGGGTGGCGGTTGACTCCTGCGAAGCAGTAATGCTAGCGATGGCGCCGTAACTCCGACTACCAACCACCGTAGGCACGAGCTTTCCGACGACGTGCAATGTGTAGACGCAGTCCGGCCGTCCGGCTATTGTCCGGACCGAGCCCAAATCGTCGATAGCGTGTCGTGTACTACGCGCTCCTCAGAAGAGAGGTCATGGCCCAGCAGGGCCCATGGCTACTAGAGTCATGGGAGGACTTTTGAAAAGGTAACCCGTGGTCCTAGAATGCATACAATGCATACTCAGTAAAAGTCTGGCACGCTCTCCTTCTCCGCCCCAAGAGCGGGATAAGTTATAAGATGAATAACAACATGAAAAAAAGGTTTCCGTCAGGGAAAGTCCCGTCACAATCGGTCCAGCCGTTTCGAAGATGTCCTCTTCCCGGGAATCAGGATGTCCCCCCACCACCGGAATTAATTCCCGTTTCCCCGAGAACATAAAAAGTAGTTTAAGGTAAGGCATTATGATATTAACTATTTCCCAATGAAAGTCCCGTCAAGTTTTGTTTAACCGTTTCGTAGACGTATCCCGTATTTTGAAATCCCATTCCCGCGGTAAAATTAAAAGAAGCCTAAGTTAATCCTTGTAACATCAGCTATCAGTCAGTGAAAGTCCCTCGAAGTCAGTCCAGCCGTTTCGGAGATGTTCCCTATCCCCGGATATTAAGATAAAGTCCCTCCCCCGAGAATTAAGATGGGGTATCTTAATTCGCCCTCGAGAATTAAGTCTTGTCCCGCGGAACTATAAAAAGTAGATTAAGTTACTCATTATAACATTAGCTATATCCCAATGAAAATCCCGTCAAAGTTCAACCATTTTGAAGACTTATCCCGTATTATGCAACCCCGTTTCCGCGGTAAAATGAAAAGTAGCCCAAACCACCTCTATAACGTTAGATATCCGTCAGTGAAAGTCCCGTCAAAACCGGTCCAACCGTTACGGAGAAATAGGTACACTCTCCCTGGGAATTAGACACTTAAATTTTATTTAAGATACAAAATAAGCGAGACGCATGACTAGGTGGTTTGTGAACTTTAAAGTGATAAATGTACGCCTAAAATAGAGTGGAATAAATAGTGATATTAGATTATTTAAATTATAACTAAAAAGTGTAATAAATTCTAATACGGAACATATTGACTGCAACAGTCGGGCTCCAATAAAAAATAATCTAGACTAAAATCATCCTATTTAGTCAATAATTTGATAGTACATAATTATTTAATACAGATGTCAATTTTATAGATGTCAATTTAAAAAAAAAAAATAATCTTATTTGATATAATAGTTAATAATTTAATAATATTTAATACAATAGTCAACAATTTAATGTAATTTAAAATAGTCATCAATAATAATAATATAAATATAGTAGTCAATAATGTAATACAGATGTAACAGATGTCATTTTTATAGCTGTTATCAAAAAGGAATAATTATTTTATTTTGAGGCAAAGATATAATAATAAAGATTATGCAATGTATTTCTGCAAATTAAAATCTGTTATCTAGGCACTCAATAACAGAGTAATATACATTTTCATATAATAGTTATAATAACGCTTTTTTAAAATCAAGTATTTCGTTTAATTCTTTAATTTCATTAGGAACCTTATTATAGATTTTAGGTGCCATTTCAAGAAAACTTTTCGAAAATAATGTAGTCCTATGTGAAATAGTACATATCTCTTTGTTGCGACATTTCGATTTCAATGTTCATATGAAAATTGGATTTGACAAAAACTGCAGTTTCAAAAATGTACATACAAGAAAATGTTAGGAGTTTATATTTTTTAAATAAGGTTTCCAGCTATCAGTAGGTTAAGTTTAAATACAGAGCGCACACATTTCTTTTGGGCCTGAAACCAGTGACGGATTAATAGTGTGACCAGTGTCCCTTAATCAAATTAGGCAATTGCCTAGGGCATCACGTCTGGGGGGGCACCAGAAGAAGCACAAAAAAATCCGTCCTTAGGGCATCACGTCTCACTCTGATGTCACTAAAAACCACACCAAAAAAAGTTTCTAGGACTAACGGATTTTAAGTTGACATAGTGTCCGACCTAGAGTCATAACCCCGCTCCCGCTTGCCCACTCGCTGCCCGCTAGTGCAGTCGGTAATTCAAATGCACCGGAATTGCGATCATCCAATCACAAACAAAGTTATTTCACTCTTTTTAGTTGCGATACACTTACAACCAGATTGCCTATTCTCATGACAATTCCAATTAACCCAAACACTGCTAGGTTACATTGTTGTATTATGAAGTTCCTGTGTCTATCGAACTGATCTGATGATGGAGCTGGAAGGTAGGCACAGGAACTGCGTAATTAATCAATATATCCTAGCCGTGTTTGGGCTTATTAGGATTGTCATGAGATACACTTTAGCTATAATGTACTATCGAACTGATCTGATGATGTAGCCGGAAGGATGAAGGTACACACAGGAACTTTATAATAAAACAATGTAACCTAGCAGTATTTGGGTTAATTGGAATTGTCATGAGAAATAGGCACTCTGTACATAAGTGTATCTCAACTAAAAAACAAGAAAAAAAAACTTTTTACAAAAAAAATAATAATCGACATCACTAAAAAAAACACTGTAAGGATCTAAAAAAAATTAATTTCGGAAGTAGGTGTTAAATAATAATAATATTCCACAACTATCACACAACGCCGTCTAGTCCCTAGCTAAGCAGAGCTTGTGTTATGGGTACTAGATAACTGATAAACATACTTATATAATTCTAAATACATAAATATATAGATAAATTACACCCAGACACAGAACAAATGATCGTGCTCATCACACAAACATTTGTCCTGGGTGGGAATCAAACCCACGACCTCCGGCATAGCCGTCAGGGTCACTAACCATTAGACCAACAGGCCAGTCAAATAAGAAACAAACAATATCGAGAAACACTGACTTCTAAATTTAAAGTTATTTTGATCCTTTTAGTGTTTTTTTTAGTGAAGTCGGTTATTTTTTTTTTTTTGTAAAAAGTTTTTATTAAATACGAGTTTCGACGCGGAACTAACGCGGCAGAAACAGCTCGCAATATCAATGTTGCGTTTGGAAAGGGGGCTGCTAATGAACGCACCATGCGATTTTGGTTTAAACACTTTCGTGATGGATTTTATTTGAAGAACGAACCACGTGGAAGACCGCTCACACAGGTGAATAACAATGAATTGAAAGAGATGGTGGAAGCCCATCCGAGCCAAACTACCTAGGAATTAGCGGCATGAAGTTAAACAACTTTACCTTACCAACAATAAAAAAGTATGAAAATGGGTGCCTCACGATTTGACTGATCTGCAGAAAGAAACTCGTGTTGAAACTTATGTTGTCTTGTTGATCGATACATAAATGAAGGAATATTGGACCGAATTGTGACATGTGACGAAAAGAGGATTCTTTACGATAACCGTAAGCGAAAAATGCAATGGCTGACCCCAGGTCAAACGCCTCAACAGTGTCCTAAAGCAAAGCTTACCAATAAAAAGGTAATGGTAACTGTTTGGTGGTCTCAGCATGGTGTTATTCACTATAGCTTTCTCCGATCTAGTCAAGCAATAACGGCAGATGTCTACTGTGCTAAACTCCGAACAATGATAGCAAAACCAGAAGTGTAACAACCTCGACTCATGAATCAATCTTCACCATTATTGCTCCATGATAACGCGAGACCTCATTCAGCACGAGAAACCATTTTAACTTTACAGGAACTGTAATTAGAAACCATTCGTCACCCTCCGTATTCGCCAGATCTTCCTCCAACGGACTACCATTTTTTCGTGATTTGGACAATTTTCTACTTGATAAAAAGTTTTCTTCTCAGGAGGCAGTACAAATTGCTTTCACACAGTTTGTCGAATCTAGATCTCCACAGTTCTATCTCAAGGGCATAAATGACCTTCCTGTTAGATGGCAGCAATATTTAGATAATAATGGTAAAAATTTAGAAAAAAACAAATTTCAATTTTTCAGTACAAATCGGCAATTTCATACTTTAACCCATAATAAATAAATTATGCTTTGTTGTCGCACCTACTCCACTTCTAAGGAACGTTACATCTCATCACCTTATTTTACAAAAAACTAATGTTTTAGGCGGTAAAGGTTTAAAGACCGATTCTAGTTGACATACGGATAGGGGGGCCCACAGGCGTAGATTGCTTAGGGCATCAAGTAGTCTTAATCCGTCACTGCCTGAAACACAGTTAATCTCTCTGTGGAATTTCCCCAAAATATGTATAATTCTAAAACGTAATGTAGAAGTCACATATGCATTGTACGATATAAGAACAATAGACTCGTCTACAATTTTTGCAAGATTAAAGTGCATATGAGTATTGGTTTATTTATTTTTTTATTAATAATCAATTCGACCACCATCTCACCTGATGGTAAGCAATGATGTGGTCGACGATGGAGCACGCTTGCCTAGAAGTAGCCTATTCACTCTTGACTTAAAGATCTCTAAGTTGTAGCTATCAGGAAACACAGACTCCGGCAAGGAATGCCACTCCTTGGCTGTACGCATAATAAATGTGTTCTCAAAACGTTTTGTGTGTATGGGTGGGATGTCTACCATGTACCGGTGGCGCAACGCCGTACGTTTGTACGTCGTTAGAAAACCGACAGGCTAGCAACTCGGCGGCGATGCCCAAGGCTTTGTAGCTTCGACTCAACAAGTGCATCATTGCCGATGATCCTCTTGGCTCGCCTCTCAATCGACTCTAGCGCATCAAGCTGGTATTTGGCAGATCCGTCCCAAAGATGAGAGCAGTACACCATACACGATCTTACTTGGGCTTGATAAAGGTTGAGCAGCTGTGTGTAGTGTAAGTTGTATGCATGTGTGGGTTGTGATGCGCCTGGGGAGTCAGGCCGTGCATAGTCCTGAGCTGATAGCCACTTTATAACTTTCATTTTACAAGTGCACTTTGAGCAACCTACTATGTCCAGAATTTGATAAATGAATTTAATGAATGAACCATATATCTAAGTGGTCTTTGAGCGAATTTAGTTCGTAATTTAGTAATTATAATCATTAATAGGACAAACCTCGCAGTTTCTTAATTTCGCGGGCTACCCTGACTCTTTCTCCTTGAACTGGGTGAAACACAGTTCCACAAGCCCACTGGTTCAGCTATTTTGGGAAATGAAAATATTGTATGGAAAATTAAAAATTCAGGCAGAACGTATTTTTAGAGATTTTTGTATGAATTACTGGGCGAAGGTACACTTATCAACACGGAAACATCGTAACTGCCACGCCTTTAACCTCGCGGTCTAGCAGGCGTCTTACGCAAGTACGTAACCGGAGCGGATCAGCACCTCCGCCACATCGCCTATGATACAGCTAGACCATACACCGCATGAGGGTCGCGATTTTATCCCGAGGCGAGGCGATGCCGCTACCGTACTGATTAGTAAACAGAGAATACTGACCGGCTCCAGTCGAGGCTGTGACGATCCTTTCATCCTTCGAGTTGATACGTGTGCTACAACCTTGCATCTGGTTTTACGCAAAGAAACTAGTTTTGTGATGATCGTGCGACATATACAACAAGGTGTAAAATGGTGTGTGTGTGTGCGCAGGACGGCAAGGTGCTGGTGTGGGACGCGTTTACAGCCACCAAAGAGCTCACCATCGCCATGCCGAGCACGTGGGTGATGGCGTGCGCCTATGCGCCCTCCGGCAACCTGGTCGCCGCCGGGTACGTATCTCTCACTACTTACACACTTACTTGGTGTCCGGACTTGAATAAATATCATACCTATCTAGTGATTTTCCATGAAAACACGAACTTCATGCTGTAGCGAGCTTGAAAATTTTAGGATCTCGAATAGTTCAAGTGGTCGGTTAATGCAGAATCACATGATTAAATAGTATCTGGAATGCAAGAGCGAGCGATGCGAGCTCGAGACTTTCGCAACCCCCCCCCCCCCCCCCCCACAGCACAGCACCCCGCAGAGTGTAAGTTGGTTTTGTTTTTACTATTTATATGGATAAAGAAGTTTCTCAGTCGATTTGAACATAATAGAATAAGAGGTAAAGATGATAGGAGCGAGAGAACCAAGCTCAAAAATGTTAGCGCCTCGGATAAGAGATGGGCAAATTTTTATGAAACATTTTACTACACTTTTTGTTGAAAATTTTTAATTAGCGGTGAAAAATATTTTTATTGAAGTGTGAACCTTATATGTTAACTAAATAAATCAATTTTGTGATTTATTAAGCGTGTAATTGCTTAAATATTAACAACTAGCTTCTGCCAGCGGCTTCGCTCGCGTGGAAGAAGGCTTCAACATCATCATTTCTTCCGACATAGCACGAAGAATCGCCAAACTTAAGTGGCAATGGGCAGGGCACATTGCTCGCAGGACAGATGGCCGTTGGGGCCGAAAGATTCTGGAATGGCGACCACGTACTGGAAGACGTAGCGTTGGAAGACCTCCTACAAGGTGGATCGATGACCTGGTAAGGGTTGCGGGAATCCGATGAATTCGAGACGCACAGGACCGTTCATTGTGGCGACACTTGGGGGAGGCCTATGTCCAACAGTGGACATTTTTCCGGTAAAATGATAATGATGATGATGACATCATTTTCCAGGTTTAAACTGTCCCACTGTGCCCTGCGGGTCTTTGTGACGGGACTATGTGACGATACTTCACTCCATTGAGGTTTAACTCCACTACGCTGCCAGTCCAGTATCGGTCAAATACCATCATCTTTTTCCTCGGACTTCTTGAAGGTGTTCAGCCCTAATTAGATTCACGTGGTCTCGGGCTTCGTTCTGCTAGCAGTATCTACAGTCCTCATTACAGGGACGTCGCCACAGGGCGTCAGCATTGTCATACCGTTTTCCAATACGATGTTCCGTCACAAAGTTGAACTTCTGCAACTGGTCGAGTCATCTTGCAACTTGACCTTGGAAGAACTTTGTTTTTAAATCGTAGCAGCTATTTCAATGCTGCGTGGTCTGTCCTCAACGTAAACTGTCTTTATATGAGGTACTTGTGAAAATGTTGCAAGGTTTTCACTAAAGCCAGCCGCTATCGTCGAGTAACGCAGTAGTTCCTTACTGGCTTTGAAACTGCCTTACTGAAGTAAGCGATCACGGCCTGTCTATCACCTTGCACCTGTGACCACACTCCCGTTGCTTTAGCTCGTTGAATGCTGACTCACAGTTGACTGAGGATAAACGAGATTTTATTTGGGACGAGCAAATAAAATCTCGTTTATCCTCAGTCAGCTGCTGCAAAGGTTTTGCAATGTCTGAAAAATTCATAACAAACCGCGTCTGTAGTATGTGCATAATCCGAGAAATGCACGTATGTACTTCTGTTATGTTCTTTTTTAACCGGCCGCTGTTGGACAATCTTTATTTTCTCGGAGTCGGTTCTCACTCCATCGGCAGAAATAACATGTCCTAGGTAACTGACCTCCTTCTTGGACAGGGTACACTTCTTTGGGCTTAGTCTTATGTTAGCCCGTCATATCTTGGTGAATACTTTCTCCATATTTCGCACGTTTTCCTTCAAAGTGCGAACCATTTTAATGACGTCATCCAAATATATCAGACAGACTACCAAGAAGGCCCACCATGACTCGTCTCCATGAGGCGTTCAAACGTCGCTGGAGCATTGCGCAAGCCAAAAGGCATAACGTTAAATTGCCACAGGCCATTGCCAGTTCCTGTACTGAACGCGGTCTTCTCTTTATCTTCTTCGCTGATTTCCACTTGCCAGTAGCCACTTTTTAAGCCAACGGTTGTCCTGCATGTTCTTCTTCGTCACATTATTCAGCATTATGTAGTCTACACAGAATCTTGTGCTACCGACCTTCTTCTTCACCAGAACGACTGGAGAAGACCATGGGTTCGAAGAAGGATCAATTATTCCGCTGTCAGCCATGTCCTTTACCATTTCTGCCACCTCAGTTTCCTTAGCCCAGGGTATGCGGTGCGGTCTCTGTTCATTTGGTCTAAGCATCACCTGTATCTATCTCATGCTTGACGAGACTTGTTCTTCCCGTAATCATTTCTCGTCTCAAAGATATCCCGAAACCATAGCAGAAATTCCCTGGCTTGCTGTAATTCCGAAGTCGATAAATTGCTCTTAGAATTTTCCAGAAGTAGCTGGATGTGCTCCGTTTCAATTTCATTGAGTCTTGCTTTACTGAAGATGTGTTAATTTGACGGAGTTACAAGTGAAGTAACTTCACATCTTCCAGCAACACTCTTTTTCTTCAAATGGAGCCCCATCTTTCAAAGATTTACAATTCTCATTTTGGATTTCCCTTTCGTTATAATTAATGTTTTTGCGGTGATGAGCTCCGGATGCCTATATCTTCAACCATAACACATCTTCGCTGCCTGATTTTCTTAGGAAATTTAACTTCGACTAAAGTATCTGTTCTAAGAGCCTATGTGTCTTTTACGCAATTGAGGTTACACGTGTTAATTCCTTGCAGGAAGACTTCTTGGTCTGGGAATTTCAATACGCCAAACGATGTCCAGAATACATCGATAATTTCGCAAGAAATCCAGCCCCAGTATGCAATGGTCGGTAATATTCGCAATTAACACATAAAGGGTGTACACTTGATCACCGAATTTGAACTTGATTTCTTTATCACCGAGGACGGAGACTGGCTGGCCGGTTGCTGCCTGAAGTCGGCAGGATGGAGACTTTCTTTGCCACAAGATGGTGCGTTTCAGCAACTACTTGTTATAATAGTCCGTGACGCCCCGGTATCAACGATAAAATTGCAAGCACGTTGATTCAGCGTTCTGTCGATTATTAAACTTTGTGGATTTGATTGATGGTGATGGTTGGGGCCTTCAATTGACCAGCCAGAACCCGCCCCGCGGCCCTGGCGACATTAAGTTTTATCGACTCCTCGGAGTTCCGGAGTCCACACTTTCCCTCTTTCTCTTGGTACGAATATGCCCTTTTGCTCCGCACCCGTAACACGTCGGAATATAGCGGGGCTGTGCCAAAGAAGAAGCCACCACTTCTCGGTGACGTGGTTGTGCTGAAGGAGAGACCACCTCTTTGCGAACTCTGTGCGTACGTGAATCTTGTCATACGGCTTCCACTTCCAAAAGCGTGAGCCATCGCACTGTTCAGAGTTTGGTGGTGCCGAGTCGCACCGTAATCCTGACTTCTGTATCCCTAGACGTCGACGTCTTTCTCGAAGTTAGACCTACTTAACTGGACCGTCTATCCTAGGTGAACGTTATCGTCCACAACTTCAAGTGTAGAGTCACCGATCTTTATAGAAGGTGGGTGCCACATGCATGGTTGTTTACTATGACTTTGGCTTTGTCCATTGTACAGCATTGTACTGAGGCCATCGAGCATTGTAATAAGCTCCTCCATAGTTTCAGTCATGACTACTATATTGCCGGTAAAGCGAAGGTGTGTGATGTACTCGCATTGACATTAATACCTAGCCCTCTCCAATCCAGAACCTTAAAGATGTCCTTCATTACGACCGTCACCCGTTTCGAGATCTGGTCCTGAAGTTGGACTGACATGGTGGTGTTTTCGTACAAAAACTTTAGCGCTCCGATGTACAAATAGTCAATGGTGGATAGACCTTTCTTTTTCTCATGATCCGTAAACTCTAAGCAGAGAGGTAGGTTATACTCGTCAATCTTCTGTATAACCTGCCGCAACGTATGTATTTGGTCTACAGAGCTGATGCCTTTTCGGAATCTGGCTTGTTCGGAAGACTGACAGTCGTCAAACCAGTGTTCGAGACGGTTCTTGATGAGTCTGGAAAACAATTTGTATAACGTGGCTCAGAAGTGAGATGGGCATGTAATTCTTAAGGCAAGGCATTGTCGCCCTTCTTAAAGAACAGTACCACCACACCTCTGCTGCAGGCCTGTGGCGCTTTGGGCAGTGGTGAAAAAGCTGAATAAAAAAATCACAGTATTTTCTAAATAATATTTTTTTATATAGAGTAGCAAAAATATAGTGTTATAATAAAATAAAACATATTTATTGAGATGAAACTTGAATATAATAATACACACTATGTTAATTATGCATAAAATCACACTTTAGTTCGGAATTTGATAGAACAAAAATATTTTTCACTCAATTTGAATTTTTTCACGCCAAAGTGAATTTTTCCATATTTTTTACATATTTTTGTTTTCATTGAAATGAAAAAAAATATGCCTATCCCTAACCCGGACAGTTAGTATTGCCTATAACTCTAAACACACTGCCATGCAAAAAAGGAAGAAGCAAACGCTTCTCGTAGGTGAGCTCTCGTGCAGCCACCGCACAGTAAAGCCACCCACAGTAAAGCCACCCACAGTAAAGCCACCCATATAAATGGACGGTTCGATGACAGGGGCCTGGACAACAAGGTGACGGTGTTTCCGCTGTCGGGCGGCGACGAGGAGCCGGCGGCGCGCAAGCGCACCGTGGCCACGCACACGTCCTACATGTCGTGCTGCCTGTTCCCCAACACCGACCGGCAGATCCTTACGGGCAGCGGCGACGGCACGTGCGCGCTGTGGGACGTGGAGTCGGGGCAGCTGCTGCAGAGTTTCCAAGCGCACGCCGCCGACGTGATGGCGCTGGACCTGGCGCCGTCCGACATGGGCGACACGTTCGTGTCGGGCGGCTGCGACCGCGCCGTGCTGGTGTGGGACATGCGCACGGGGCAAGCCGTGCAGGCCTTCGACACGCACGACTCGGACGTGAACAGCGTGCGCTACCACCCGTCGGGTGACTCGCTCGTCACCGGCTCCGACGACTCCATCTGCCGTCTCTTCGACCTACGTGCCGACCGCGAGGTATACTATCAACATTTTCAACACACTTTTTTCGAACCACCGATATCGTAGGGTTACAACTCGTAACACCTGGGCCTGCAGTCTCGACTGTGATACCGAAACTGACGTTAGCTACCGATTGCTGAGTTTAAAAAAACCGGCCAAGTGCGATTAAGACTCGTGCATTAAATATTTATTTTATTCGGTTTTTAGTATTTGTTGTTCTAGCGGCAACAGAAATACATTAGCTGTGAAAATTTCAACTTTCGAACTATCACGGTTCATGAGATACAGACTGACAGACGGATAGACGGATGAATGGACAGCGGAGTCTTAGTAATAGGGTCCTGTTTTACCCTTTGGGTACATACGGTAAAAACGGCCTATGCCTAAATGCATACTGAACTACTAGGTATGTATAAATACTAGAGACCGTGTAACAAACGCACGCGCCCACTGTGCAAACCTTGCCCGAGTTGCTTAGGCGAGGCGAACCAAACAATAGCAGAAACTGCTCGGGCAACTCTCGTGCGGCTCGCTAGCGGCGCATTCGCCAGAGGTAGACACACCCTTAGGTTTTGCTGAAAATGCGCATACATTATGTCGCAGCCAACTAGCTTGATTCGCCATTCAATTCACAGCGTAACCTGCCAACTAAAACTAAATGATAACTAAAAGGCGCCCTTCAATTAGCGGCCTGAATCACATTGATTTATTTATTAAAACTTCATGCAACAAAAGTACAAAGGCGGACTTAATGCCTTAGGCATTCTCTTCCAGTCAACCTAGGGTGGTGAAGAGTAAATGTGGCAGGTGCATAAAAATACAAAAGAATATTAAGAAAATAATAGTTCAAAAGAATATACATATACAAAATAAACATACATATATATTTATATATTGTTATCATGTTTTTAATATCGCATAATGTAGCTGTTTGTTGTTCCTAATCAATAAAATAAAATAAAGTAAAAGGGGTTATTGAGACGACTCATCACATTCCGCCGATGCAGCATTTTATTTTTCTAGTCATTGTCCCAGTGCTGGGCAAAAGCCTCCCCTCATTGTCTCATAACATTGTCTGCGAATCGGGCTTTCAATACCGGTATTCCGGGATCCCGTAATGGCGTGATCATGGATATACACCGTGTCTTTGACATCGACGCACAAACGTATACCATGGATCCAGTACAGGGTGTCTTGGACATCTACGCTCAAATGAATACCATGGATCCAGTACATGATTCTGGATCCATGATCCACTAGGGGTGGTGGAATTTTTCATCGGATTTTCATAATTTAAAAAAAATATCTGTAATTTAAACTTGAAACTAAATTTTTAAATTTAATCTGTATTTTTTTTTTAATCTGCTTTGTAATACTTAATTAATATACTAGCGAACCGCCCCGGCTTCGAACGGGTGCAATGCTGATCATTTCATAGTTTACAAGAAACTTTTTCCAAAAAAAAAAATAACCGACTTCACTAAAAAAAAAACACTGAAAGGATCAAAATAACTTTAATTTCGGAAGTCGGTGTTTCTCGGTATTGTTTGTTTCTTATTTAACAGCGACTTCCGAAATTAAAGTTATTTTGATCCTTTGTGTTTTTTTTAGTGAAGTCGGTAATTTTTTTTTTGTAAAATTTTTTTTGTTTCACACTTTTTAGTTGCGACACACTTATAAACACAGTGCCTATTTCTCGTGACAATTCCAATTAACCCAAACACTGCTGGGTTACATTGTTTTATTATTAAGTCCCTGTGTCTACCTTCCACCTTCGGGTTTCATCATCAGATCAATTCGATAGTACCTTATAGCCAAAGTGCATCTCATGACAATTCTAATAAGCTTTGGGCTCACGGCTAGGATACATTTATTAATTACGGAGTTCCTGTATCTACCTTCTCTACCTTCCGACTCCATCATCAGATCAGTTCGATAGTATCTTATAGCCAAAGTGCATCTCATGAAAATTCTAATAAGTCCAAACACGGCTACGTTACATTGATTAATTACGGAGTTCCAGTGCCTACCTTCCGTCTCCGCGTATTTACATTCTGTACATGGCCAGAACGCATTCATAGGAAACTGCTCGCGAATACATTGTAGTGCAGTTTAATTATATAGTTTAATTTGCGATTATAATGTATACAAGAGTAGTACGCAAATACTCGCGTATACTTAATAGTAGCCAAAGTAACTAGCTTTGTTCCCTAATGATGATAAATGATGGGCGAAAGGTCACTGGAAAAACTTGTGACCCACGGATGCCCCCTAAGTTGAAGGATGTATATGTTAAATATATGACAGGTCTTATCACGGACTTAACTTTAATGTAAACCCGGGTGTCACCATTGTGTGGACCGCCCGGAGGACACGGTGGAGCACACGGTAGAGGTGTGCCCCGCTTGGGCAGAGCACCGCCGTGTCCTCGTGAGGGCGATCGGCGGCAGCGATCTCTCGCGCCGGGCCTTGGTACAGGTCATGGTCCAGAGCGAGGAGGATTGGTAGGCGCGGGCTTGCGGACGGCGAGCAATGGGTGGCTCGCCGTGGTGGTAACCGTCCGGACCGAGCCCAAGTCGTCGACGGTGCGTACTATTCCACGCGCGCCTCAGGGTGTCAGCAGACTGTAGGGGCCCAGCAGGGTTGAAGCCTACTGGGGCCACGGGTAGTGTGGAGAAGGAACAAGAGTGGGTTTTTAGTCAGTAAAATTCTGACACTATCTTTCGCTCCGCCCAAGAGCGAGATTTGTCTAAGATGATTTTACCACCTAAAAAAAAGGAGTGACACACCAAATTTTAATTCGCGCGCCTTTTTGTGCTTACAACAACGAGGTTGGACATGTTGAGAACCTGACGCATTAAATTATGTATTTAATAATAAATGGGTTTTAATTGAACTCTTTTGTACTAATTATCATCCTAAATAAACCACCCCTAAAAGAACAATACAATTGCATGTTCGGAGTGCCTGGGTGTGTGAGTGGACTGGGTTTCAAGTACAGAACCCGTTAAATGGGTTATCATAATGTTGGTGTAACCCTTTCACTGGGTTTCAAGTAAAAAACTATTCAGTGGGTTATCCATATTGAAGAGATAACCCTTTTATTGGGTTCAAGCTTAAAACCTATTTATGGAGTTACAACATGATAAATGTAACCTCATAAACGGCCTACCCTTTCAAAGACTTAACTCATAATCGGGGTTGCACGGTCCCTGGTTCGCACTAGAGACTAATTAAAGCTACCCATTAGTCAAGCTAACAACCTCCCTCACAGTGCGCCGCCGCTTGAAGGTTTAGGGTAATTTTTTATAGAGGTTGTCTTCCTCGCGGCCCAGGCTGTTAAGACGACCCCAGAAACATAACCTTGGACAATCTCTGGGGTTACGAGACTATCGGTGGCAGAAGGAGGAGCAAATCTTCCTCCTGCCTACTCGGTGGCAGGGTAAGTGCACACCGAGCCCGCTCTTACTTCGCCACTGTGCCTTTTGCTGTAGCAGAGGGACACGCGTTGAAGCGTTTCTTCAGACAGGATATTCGCAGGCGAAAATCGTGACCTTAGGCAGAAGTACCCAAAGGGAGTCGTTGACCGCCTCCCAGGGTGCACCGTCCCGCAGACTGGCCTTCGCTCCGGACTTATTCCACGTGGAGGTTTTCAGTCGTAGCACCCCACAATTTACAGGTGGTAAAAGTTTATCATTGTTTTCTAAGCTCATCATCATCTTCCTGCCCTTGCCCCGTGTTATTTGGGGTCGGCGCAACATGTTTTTTTCTTCCATTTTGCCCTGTCACTCGTCATACTATCATTAACTTCCTTTGCTTTCATACACTCTTCACACAATCCATCAATCTTTTCTTTGGTCTTCCTCTCCCTCTCCATCCATCCACATGTAAACTCATAACTCTTTTAGTAACATGCGCTTCATCCCTCCTCTTCACATGACCATACCAAGACAAACGATTCCCTTTCAATTTTTCAGTCACTGGCGCCACTTTCAAACTTCCCCTAATATACTCATTTCTCACTTTATCCATTCTCGTCACCCCACACATCCATCTTAACATTCTCATCTCCGCTACGTGCAATCTTTTTTCATCCGTCTTTTTCACAGCCCAACATTCTAATCAGTATGACAGGTCTTATCAGAAATCAGAAACGTTTATTTCAAATAGACCAATTACAGGCACTTTTGAATTGTCAGAATGTCGGTTAGTAAAAAAAAAAAAATTACAAGTAAAGCTAAATTGCACGTTCTAAAGCGTAGATCTCTATGGAGAAGAACGTGCAAGAAACTCCATGGACACTCTTTTAAATCATATTATGAGTTACATAAATCTTGGTTACATTTGACATGAGACATGAGAAACTGCGTGTGAAAATAATATATCACAATAATAACCAATTTAATCTATTTTTAACCGACTTCAAAAAGGAGGAGGTTATAATTATGTTCGGTTGAATGTATGTTTTTATGTATGTTCACCGATTTCTCGGTCAATTGTGGACCGATTTTGAATTATTTTTTTTTTGTTTGAACTTTTATGCTTCCGAGTTGGTCCCATGGAAATATTGTTATACTCTGATCATGAACTTCGAAGATATGGAACAGAACTCCTCATAGGATCACAGCAGAAGCGTCGTAACAAGTAAAATTGCTTTGTTTATACGTGAAGTCGATGACTGAACTGATCTGATGATGAAACCTAAAGTTAGGCACCGGAACTCCGTAATAAATTAATGTAATCTAACCGTGTTTGGGATTATTAGAATTGTCATTAGATGCATTCGGGCTATAAGGTATTTAAGTTTGGCTGAGGGGTACTTTTTAGTGGTAGTACCATAACTAAAAAGTTTAAAATAAAAAACTTTTACAAAAAAAAAATACAACCTACTTCAAAGTAAAAAAAAAAACACTGAATAGTGCAAAATAACTTTAATTTCGGAAGTCGGTGTTAAATAACGAAGAGACAAAACTATTATAGAAACACCGACTTCCGAAGTTAAAGTTATTTGGCACCTCGAGTGTTTTTTTTTTTTTACTTTGAAGTAGTAGGTTGTATTTTTTTTTTTAAGTTTTCGATATCAATGGAAACCTCAAAATATTACGTATTGTATTGCCATTTCATTATAATTTAACGAAAATAGCTAACGCCTAACAAAAATATACTAGCAATGCTACGTATCTTATACGTATCTTCGTTCATTAAAACACACAGGTCTAACCTGTGTGGTTTAACGGTGTAGACCTGGTCCTTTTTGCTATTGATTCCTCGTATTGGCCTCTGACATATAACCTTTTCTTCTTCATTTCCTTTTCTGGCGAAAAGAAAAAAAGTAAAACATGCCAAAAGTTTGCATTTACCTTTGTAGTTACGTCACAAAAAAACTTTTTTGCAATTCGGAAAAATCATCGTAACTCAGTTCGAGATTTGAACTGTTTTCATAGGTAAGTTTGTACGGAACTCTGTGCGCGACCGACTCGCACTTGCTTGGTTATTTTTATAACCACCCAGAAATAAAAGCCTTACTATAAACCCTGCAGACAATAATGGGGCCTGAGTACATTGCCTAGATATTGTAAAGAATTCTTGTTTTTTTTTATTGTTGATAGGTTCGCGCTTGACCGTTTTCTCACCTGATAGAAAGCGGCGATGCGATGGAGCGTGCTTACCTAGAAGTAACTTATTCACTCTTGACTTAAAGATTCCCGGGTTGTAGCCAACAGGAAATACAGACTTCGGCAGGGAATTCCACTCCTTAGCTGTACGCACAATGAATGTGTTCCCAAAACGTTTCGTGCGTATAGGTGGGAAGTCCATGTACCGGTGGCGCATCGCCGTACGTCTGGTGTTCCGATGATGGAAAGGGCTAGGCTCAATTAGTTCATTTTGACTGGCCTGTTTGTCTAGTGGTTAGTGGCCCTGACTGCTATGCCAAAAGTCGTGAGTCGATTACCACCGAGGACAAATGTTTGTGTTGAGCACGATCATTTGTTGTTTCTGGGTGTATTATAATCTATAATATGTATGTATATAAAAATAATTATATAAGTATAATAATAATATAACTTTATTGCACACCTTAACATAATACAAGGACAAACATATAAATAAGGGTACAATAGGCGGCCTTATTGCACAGGGCAAAGTATGTTTATTAGTTGTCTAGTGCTCATAACACAAGGTTTGCTTAGCTCGAGACTAGGCGGCGTTGTGTGATAGTTGTGGAATATTAAATTATTCATTAAACTTTAGCCTGTAGATAGGTGCACCTCAGCAGCTGCAGGTGCAGAGCTGAATCTCGAGTCCTATTCATTAAACCTACAGAGTTGAAAGTCCACTCATTTTGTAACCAATTTTGTCAGAGTGCATTTTTTCCCTGACTTAATATCTCAGCGACTGAATTCAGACGTTACACGGTCGTTAATCATGTCGAGACTGCAGGGCTGGGAAAGCGAAAACTAAATCACGGCTTCTTAGTGTTGATAAATGATGTACGTGACAGTCTGCACGAAAGGAAAACTATGACAGAATCAAACATGGTAGATGACTTTTAAAATGAATAATATCGGAGGAGGCTTCCGCGTGGATGCTTTTTGTGTTATCCACAACTGTATATTGTGTTACAAATTATTATGTGTATGTTAATGCAAAAACCCGATCTCTGGATATTCCCAAGATTTAACCTAAACCATTCCAATCAACCAAAAGAAATTGTTCTTTGATAATCGCAGTTTGGTTATTTTCGGGCTTTGCTAACACCCATTTGGTAAAGAACCATGGGCAAAAATGTATGAAGCCTGGGCCTACCCAACAACTGAGATGAGATTACTTTAAATACACTTGTAGTTCAATAAATATAATAAAGATATAAATTCATTTTTGTGAAGAATCCATGGGGTTATTTTGCTATAAATATTTTCTCCAACTACAGGTAATCCTGCAAAGTAATAGTGTTTATTTATTTTTTATTTGGCTCTTCAACAATGAATACACTATTAAATATAAAGGGAAACAATTCGAACTTAAGACCTTAGTGTTATAACGTTTTAGTTGTTGTTGTTGGATGACATAAGCTTGTTAACTGACTACAAACAGAGGAGGTTATAATATGTTCGACTGTATGTTTTTAAGTATGTTCACCAATTTCTCGGTCACATGTGTTGCGTGTGGCAGGTGGCGCGGTACAGCCGCGAGAGCATCATCTTCGGCGTGAACTCGGTGGAGTGGTCGCTGAGCGGGCGGCTGGTGTTCGCGGGCTACAGCGACTACACGGCGTGCGCCTGGGACGCGCTGCGGGCCGTGCGCGTGTGCGTCATGTGCGGCCACGAGCACCGCGTCACGCGCGTGCAGCTGTCGCCCGACGGCACGGCGCTGTCCACGGCCTCGTGGGACGCCACGATCCGGGTGCGCTGCGCTGCTGGCTCTCTGTGCACGGCAGGCGTGGCCGCTGCTGACCTGGCGTCTGTTACAGATCTGGGCGTGAGGCGCGCGGTGCGTGCGACGCTTACGGGCGGCGTGCGGCGCAAGCGGGCGGCGTGTGGCGCGTGCGGGCGGCGTGCGGCTCGTGCGGGCGGCGTGCGGCGCTTACGGGCGGCGTGCGGCGCTTACGGGCGGCGTGCGGCGCAAGCGGGCGGCGTGTGGCGCGTGCGGGCGGCGTGCGGCTCTTACGGGCGGCGTGCAGCGCTTACGGGCGGCGTGCGGCGCTTACGGGCGGCGTGCGGTGCAAGCGGGCGGCGTGCGGCGCTCACGGGTGGCGTGCGGCGCAAGCGGGCGGCGTGTGGCGCGTGCGGGCGGCGTGCGGCGTTTACGGGCGGTGTGCGAGCGGCGTGAGGCGCGTGCGGAACCGTTGAGCTGTAACCGCGTGTGCCGGCGACGCGCCGGTTACTAATAGGCGCATTTCTTTCATTGAAACTTTAGTACGATTCCGAATACCTTGTGCGTAGTTTTAGTCGAGTATACCCTTACTAGCACTAGTCGACGATAGAATGATAATAATAATAAAATATATAGGGTGAATTTTTCAACAGGCGCGGTAGCCAAATCCGTAACTATGAGGAATGGCGAAATACTCAGAGATGCGTTGGGATCGATTTTGATGAAAATTAAAACTGCATCATTGGATTTTTTGAAATAATTAATTAAGAAAACTTTCATCAAAATCGGGCCCTACTTGGGTATATATCGGAGACTACTTGAGTATTGTTCATCGTTTCGGATTTGGCATTCTATAGCTACTTAAAAATTCAGTCTGTGTATTATTTATAAAGATCTAAGTAATGTATGTAAATATTGGTTATTGAGCACGTTAAAAGGTGATGTTAATTTTTGCGAGTATTTATTTTTAGACTTAGTCGTCCGAGTATTATAAGAACGAGGGGGCGGCTCGACGCCGTTCGTCCAACAGCTCAGTGTTAGTCTCCTACTATTATCAATAAATTTAAATGTTATACCGATATCTGTTTCATTTGTATCTAAAACCATTGGTTAGAAATTAGCCGCGGGCACGTACAAGAACCGGCCACTTGTCTATCGGCGCGCGTGTACCTGCTCTGTGCTCAATGTGTCGATAGGACGCCTTCTGGCGCGTGTACCTGCTCTGTGCTCAATGTCTCGATAGGACGCCTTCTGACGCATGTACCTACTCTGTGCTCAATGTGTCGATAGGACGCCTTCTGGCGCGTTTACCTGCTCTGTGCTCAATGTGTCGATAGGACGCCTTCTGGCGCGTTTACCTGCTCTGTGCTCAATGTGTCGATAGGACGCCTTCTGGCGCGTTTACCTGCTCTGTGCTCAATGTGTCGATAGGACGCCTTCTGGCGCGTGTACCTGCTCTGTGCTCAATGTGTCGATAGGACGCCTTCTGGCGCGTGTACCTGCTCTGTGCTCAATGAGCCGATAAGACGCCTTCTGGCGCGTGTACCTGCTCTGTGCTCAATGAGCCGATAAGACGCCTTCTGGCGCGTGTACCTGCTCTGTGCTCAATGTGTCGATAGGACGCCTTCTGACGCGTGCACCTGCTCTGTGCTCAATGTGTCGATAGGACGCCTTCTGGCGCGTGTACCTGCTCTGTGCTCAATGTGTCGATAGGACGCCTTCTGGCGCGTGTAGCTGCTCTGTGCTCAATGTGTCGATAGGACGCCTTCTGGCGCGTGTACCTGCTCTGTGCTCAATGAGCCGATAGGACGCCTTCTGACGCGTGCACCTGCTCTGTGCTCAATGAGCCGATACGACGCCTTCTGGCGCGTGTACCTGCTCTATGCTCAATGAGCCGATAAGACGCCTTCTGGCGCGTGTACCTGCTCTGTGCTCAATGAGCCGATAAAAGCGATTTTTTACAACAATCTTTGGATGGATTTGACAGAGAAGGAGAAAAAGATACGCTGGTAGTTCGTGGTGTACTATTTACATATATACAATACATAAACTAATAAACTGCATATAATATAAACATTTCAAAATATATATTTATATTTATGAAAGCAGAGAAATAATGTACTTAATGACGACGTTCAAGAGGAAAGGTAGTGATACTTAACCATATTTTTAAAAATTGTGAGTGTTTGAGCTTGCCTTACTGACACGAGCAAACCATTCCATAGGTCGCACTGCTTGAACTGCAAACGACTTGTCATAAAAATTGGTGGAGTGGCTTGGCATCTCTAGCCTCAAGTTTTCCGTTGACCTAAGATATCTATTAAGTGAGTCTTGAAGGAATTTGTAACGTTCTTTAAGATAAGCGAGGGTTTTAGGATTGAAAAGAACACTATAGAGCAAAGACAAGATGTGTACGTTCCGGCGAAGACGTGTTGGAAACCACTTGAGTTTTGTATATGTGATCATACTGAAACTGATTTTTTTTTTCGGTCGGAAAATCATCTTATGACAAATCGCGTGAGCGGGAGATAGTGTCAGACTTTTACTGACTAAAAACCCACTCCTGTTCCTTCGTTGCCTTCGTCCCAGGGCCCCGGGTTTTGTTTTCACACTATCCATGGCCCCAGTAGGCTTCGACCCTGTTGGGCCCCTACGATTTGCTAACATTTCCCTGAGGCGCGCGTAGAACAATACGTGCCGTCGACAACCTGGGCTCGGTTCGGACGGTCGGACGGCGAGCCACACATTGCTCGCCGTCCGCAAGTCCGCGCCTACGGTGGCCGGAAATCGGGATCGGAATCCCGGTGGCCGTTAGGGCGTGAGGTCCGTTGCCTCACGCGATCGGCCGCCTCCTTTGCTAGCATTACTTCTTCGCAGAAGGAGACCACCTGCCACTCCTCCTCGCTCCGAACCATGGCCTGTACCAAGGCCCGGCGCGAGAGATCGCCGCCGCCGATCGCCCCCACGAGAACAAGGCGTTGCTCTGCCCAAGCGGGGCACACCTCCACCGTGTCCTCCGTGTGGCGTCACCCGGGCGTCGCTTCGGCACGAATCTGGTGCAGGAAGTTCCCGAACTTACCGTGTTCGAAACCTGCGTCATGCGAAAGGTGAGGACGCCGTGAGGTCTTTCCAACCACGCCTCAAAGAGGGGACTTACCATAATTGTGGCGTGCCCAGCACTGGGTCGCGACAGTCGCTGTCGCCATTTCACCATGAGAACCCGCCGGAGCTCTGTCCGCCATGCTGCGACTTGTGACTTGCTTGCGGAGTTTCGCCCTGGCATTGCATCTCCATGCGCAGATCGTGCATGTGTGCAAGGACTGTTGCCTCGTCCCGTTTCGCGGGAAATTGTTCGGTATCCTCGCACCATCCGTATGGCCATGACCCTCTGGCATGCGTTCAGCCGGGCCGTCGGCGCCCATACCGGTGCGCCGTAAAGGGCCATGGACCGAACGATTCCCGCGTAGAGCCTCCGGCAGGAGGCGTCTGGACCTCCCAGGATACTGAACCTGAACTGGATGATATGGACATCAGCCTGATTTATGCACCAGTGTCATGGAAAATTTGACATTTCGGATGCGTGCTGTCAAGCAAAGCCGCGGTGGACATTTGAATTTTTTTTATAAATACCTATAAATGAAATTATTGTATCTTAACCGTCGCATTTTGTCTGCAGATTTCTGATTAATCTCACTTTTTTGGTCTTTAAATTTATCAATCATCTTGAAGAGAAGCCTCCTTGTCGTCCTTCGTTTTTTTCAAGCAAATTTAAGTAAATAATTATGACAGTTATCTTTTATCATTAATTTTGTAACCATTTCTCAATTTGCATAAAATATCCTTTCGAAATATATAAAAGTAAAAGTAAGTAAAAGTTTTGTTACTATTTTGGTGTACAATAAAGTTTATTTTATTCTATTCCAATACACTATATGGTTTTTACTCAACAAGTGCTCAATATTTAACTCTGAACATACGTAATTTGAGGGTTACAATTTGTTGAAATTCCGTACTGTTCAGTTCTAATGCAATTTTGTTACTGAAATATGGCATCGATAGGTATTTAAAACGAATAGAAAAATTACAATGATATCTCACACACAATTTGTTTTATTTAAATTTAAAGGTAAGAAACGCTTCATTTCATAAATAAACTTACTAATATAATATTTTTTGGTTTTATTCATTAATTATTAAATAAACATGCAACGCATATTATTTTCATGAATAATCAAAAATATCTACTTTTTTAAGCAGCGTACAGTCCGGGTGAATTGCTTCAGATTTTTTTAATTCGGCCTTTTTTTGTGCCATCTTTCGATGGCTAAACTCTAGGACGCCTTCTGACGCGTGTACCTGATCAGTGCTCAATGTGTCAATAGGACGCCTTCTGGCGCGTGTACATGCGTCCCTAGCCAAGTTACAACATGAACAATCTACCTACACCTAACACACAATCTCAACCATTTTATCAATCACATAATTAAATGCTACGTTCCACAAGCACCAATAAAAGATACTAAATAACGTACTGGTTCTCAAGACAGCTCATTAAAAGATTAGACTAAAAGAACCGTCTGCGGCTTAGAGTTAAAAAGTATAATGGATATTATTGCATTGGATGAAAAAGATGACCGTAGAAGATGTGACCTGGCTACGGCTTGCTAGACTCTGGTCAACGAAAGATGGCACAACAAAAAGAAGGCCGTATTAAAAAAAAATTGAAGCTTTTTTTTTATTAAAGAGTTATTTTTTTTATTAAGTGTCTCTGTCCATTGCCAAAAGGAGCCCGGAAAATATAATCTCTATTATTCGACTGAAAGACTTTGTATCCATGTTTTAAAAAAAAATACTATCAATGAGCGCTGATTGTACGCCATTTTAGTTTTTCCTCCATTGTTCTACTACTGTGCAATCTAGGAAGTCGCATCGATACTGTGGAATTAAGTTGGAAGACTGTACCATAGCTACATGTCCATCAAGTCGTCTCCTTTGTTTTAAACGGTGTAATTTAATTAAATCACCATGCGGCGACAATTCGTTTTGCCTATGGCTCTGCTATTTATAGCACTCGGAGTTCCCTCAAACGCACAAAGTAAGTGAACATTTTATTAGAATAATTATACTCGACTTCAGAGTTACTACCAAATTAGCAATCTCTTGATCGTTAATGGATAAGATAAGCATTTAACGGATAGGTGGGTTGTGTCGCGCACAACTCAAGCATACAAACATACATTTTCTTACAACGCAAGTCGTCGATAGTCGATACCGCCGCAGCTGATGGGCGACGGCTGCTTGCATGATGTCACTGGATGAGTAATTACTTGTTTCGACCTAGTTACGTTTAATTAAAAACGATAAAATAATATGAAGCTTAGGAGCATAGTAGTGCGCAATGCGACAGCATGCACGATGGGTTTTTCAAATATTATTTGTACCTATTTCGAGCAAGGACATTATACATTTTGCCAGCAGTTCTCGATGACAATAATTAATTATATTAGTAACTGGATCAACTTTCACTGACACTACACTGCAGTTTGGGTGCAAGCTTTCATGAAGTTACTTAGATTCTATTCTCATGATGTACGTATTTTACTTTCATCTAACAACTAGCTGTCCCTGTGGTTTCACCCGTATCTTGGGTTACTGCTTTGTTCTATTAGTTTTTTAGATGGCTATCCAATACTAAAATAATTTTTCAAAAATAAACTAATAACTAATTATTAAAATAAACTAACTGTCCCAATAGTCATTGTCCTGTCCAGAAGCTGGCTTTCTGTCTGAAAAAAAATTAAGACCCTGAATGCAGCACCACCTACCGGATCCAATGATATTTGAAAAGCCGAAAGTAAATTTTCCTTCAAGCGTAAAATTCGGAACAACTTCTTGAAGTCCTCTCAACTTTAGTTTGGTTTTTGTCAGAATTATTATTAAGTTCTCTTAATGATTTGATATTTTTCATAATAATTTTAGCATATACATATATGTATTTTATTATTATAACTTATTTTTTATTTTAATGTTTCGGTTTGAAGTATCTGTTATTTGTTTATTGTGCAAGCCTACCACAGTGTTGTCTTTTTCAACCCAAAGGTTGGGTAAAACTGTACTATACTGGACAACAAAATAATGGGTTTTTTTGGTTGGGGGGTGTCCCCTCCCGAATCAACACATACTTTTGGAGGTATTCAAGATTCAAATTTTGAGGTTAGGAATAACAAAATCGTACTTTTTATGCATTTTTGGGGCAGATTTGGGGGTTTTAAGTAGGAGAATCACCCTAAACCCCTTGGACTATACCCCTGCAGTAGCAATTGTATACTCTCATGTATTTAAAAATTGAAAAAAAAAAAAATTGTTGTCGGGGAATGCTCTACCATTGTCTACAAATATTTGTGCACTGAAATATAGTTTTCTAGGTGGTTTAAAAAAAAAACCCTTACCTAACCGCCCACTGTAGGAATTGTATACTTTCATATATTTAGATGACAAAAGTAAAAAAAATTGTTGTGTCAGGGAGCGCTCTACCATTGTATAAAAATATTTGTGCACTGAAAAATTGTTTTCTGGGTGGTTTAAAAAAAAAATAACCCTAACCTAACCTCACACTGTCTCAAATGTATACTTTCATGTATTTAGATGTAAAAAAAAAAATTGCTGTGTCGGGGAGCGCTTTACCATTGTATAAAAATATTTGTGCACTGAAAAATAGTTCTTTGGGTGGTTTAAAAAAAAATAACCCTAACCTAACCTCCCACTGTAGCAATTGTATACTTTCATGTATTTAGATGAAAAAAAAAAGTTTTCTGTTTGGTTTAAAAAAAAAATAACCCTAACCTAACCTAATCTAATCTATCCAAGTCGGAGAGCCCTATTTTTAGTACCTATGCAAAAAATTATCTTATGACTGATAAGAATCGCTCACTGGCGCTAGCGCAAGTATTTTTGTACTTCGATTCTCATTACAAAAAAAAGTCTTATTTTTTACTTTTTTCAAATATTATTAATTTAGCATTGGACAAGCTAGATTCACTTATTGATGTATAATATGGCTAAATTACTCGTCATTTGGCTATATTATTCATCATTTTTAATGTAAATAAAAGAAAATTTTCGACCTTTGTCATAATATTACAAACAAAGTAAAAAGTGAACGAAATCTGTCAAAATGGCGTCAAATATTACGAAGAATTATCGATTTTCATTTTTTTTTTCTCAATAACTATGTTTCTTAACATTGAGACTTTGCATAATTACTTTTAAGACATAAACCTTTCCACTAAAAAAATAGTTTTAGATTAAAATTACAGTTTAGCCAAATAAATATTTTCAATCCATCCAGGGACTTGCTCAAATATACACACAGTTTTAACCAGATCAGTCAAGCTGTTTAGGAGGAGTTAGGTGACAAACACACAAACAGAATTATGTATATATTTAAAGACATAAATGAGAGAAACTGACTGATTGTATGTAGGTAATATCAATGAATAGCCAAAACTACTGGAACTAGGAATGTGAAATTTCACAAGGCTTCTTTTATAAAAAAACATAATGTAACTAGTAATAATAATAAAATGTTCATTTATAAGGTAGGGCTCTTAAAGGATTTTAGGAACGACAATAATGGGGCAGCAGGAGGTATCTATGCACATTTACAATAAAGTATATTATAAAATAGAACAGTTGCTTATTTGCCATAACTAGGACAATTCTGTGCTTCGGGCTAGAAGGTCCTTAAATACATAACTGAATTTAAATATATGGCATGTGTTATGTACATATAGTAAGTAGGTCTTCCTTCTCTACATAAGATATGCTTAGAAAATATTGGAGAATAATCTTTTTACAGCTACCTATACTTATTTCATTTGTAGATACTTAATTTTCTATGTATGTGAATGGTACACATTATAATTCCGTCTTTTATTCGTCATTTTGGAACACTAAGTTTATGATGTAGTTGAGCACTAAGAAAGGGGGGAAATTTAAATTTTGAGGGGGATTATGAATACTAATTTGGATTCCAGTATTTTTGAAAGTTAGCCAAATGGAAATAAAAGTAAATAAATCCATCCATTATATTTTGTTATTAAAAACAACCCCAATTAAACAATTTAGAGAGTTACAAGTTGTGTGGGGGAATCTTATTCCTTCAGTTAGTAAACTTGAAACATGACACAAATATTTATCTAAATAAATGAAACAGATAACCTTCAATAGTATTTCAAAACTACCCTCAATAGACAGCTTGGTGGGTGTCAAAGTGAAATATTTGATTACAATAAAAATGGTTGATTTATTTATAGCTGTGTCATTATCCTAAACCTAAAGTACATGCTGTCTGAATTTTTCCTTTTTGTTCTAAAAGGTATCAATAACGGACTCTTCTGGATTTGAATTTCTAGACTACACTTCTGGACTCGAATTTCTAGACCCGAGTCATGGACTCGGGTCCTGGACTCGAGTCCTGGTCTCGAGTCTGGGACTCGAGTCAACATTCGAATTCCACACATAGAACTCGAGTCCTGGGATCGAATGGTGGAATCGAGTCATGATTTGACACAAATATTTATCTAAATAAATGAAACAGATAGCCTTCAATAGTATTTCAAAACTACCCTCAATAGACAGCTTGGCGGGTGTCAAAGTTTATTTGAAAAAATCTTTGTTCTCATGTTAATAAACTTGAAAATTGACATTTACCTGAATTATAGAATACAAATACTTTTATTCGGGACAGACAGCAAAAAAATTAACTAAATACCCTCAGGGGGTTTTTAGGATACAATTTCAATTCAATCAATTAAATTTATTTTTAGAAGTCTGTGTCAAAACCAGAAACAGATTTTTGTTTAGTGTACCCAGTCTGTCATTAAAGAGCACTTCTTAAACTCGTAATTAAATGAATGTCAAGAAGTAGAGTGCAAACAACAGTGCTATTAACGGCTGATAAGTTTCCCAGACCATGATGTTGTTTGTCTCACATCTTAACTTTATCAGTTCACTGAACAAGCACATGTAATCTGTTTCTTTCATCATAAAACAATTAACATGTTGTTCATTTAGTTAGAATTTACCTACAGACAAAATTAATACCTAGTAGATGATGAGTAGTGGCATGTCTTTATGAAATGACTGAACAGTGATCACATAACTAGGTTCATGCATGGCAGCATCCAGGGCCTTCTTTAATAAAACTGACAATTCGACATGTGTGTTAAAAACTGACATTATTGTAGAATTGTCGCTTAGGCTGTTTAATAAGTGACAAATGAACCTTGACATGTTTGTCAATTAAAAACTCGACAATTGTCAAAAACCCACAGTCAAATTGTTATAATTTTACTGACTTGGTGACAAGTGTCGGATTGTCGTGACAATTATGTCGACTTTTGACATATTGCATATAATTTTGATTTGTGAAGTTGAATGAAGCTTCTTAGAATTATTTTTCTTTAAAGCAGAAATTGTAAATTAGAAGAAGAAATAGATTCTTCCTTTAAATAATCGCCGTAACCTCGGTTGTTTGTTCAAAGTATTTATCATCACTATTCTCACTGCTCGATATAATATAAGTACAGTTTTTTTGTAAAAAAATCTTTTATAAACACGTTCTTCGCCTTCAAAATTTAAAATATGATTTCACGACATCGGTAACGTTAATAAATCAGACTTGACAAGTTTTTCACGAGAAATTGTCACCTGTCGCTCAAAAAAATTTATTAAACAGAAAAATGTAATTGTCGCGACAATCCGACATATTTGTGAATTTTCCACCGTGACAATTTTGTCACCAAGTTTTATTAGACAGAAAAATTGTCGAATTGTCACTTTTTGACGTAGGTCGGACTTGTCGGATTATCAGCTTTATTAAATAGGGCCCAGATGTAGGTATTTGTATCTAATTAGTCCCCGCAGCAACAAAACCATTTATTTATTATATTCTTTATTGTACTCCACATATACAAATTATACAGGACATCATACAGGTATCTGGTTTAATGATATCTTTGCCAAATGTAAACTTATTTTGATGACTCTTTTTTTGTTTGGAAGAGTATTTTCCCAGGTGGTTCCATTTAAATTTGGTAAAGATCTGATGACCATGGATCTCTTCAATAAATGATAGCAAATCTTCTGGGATTGCTGCAAGTGTGTGTCTGTTTGTTTGTTGTCTTGTCCACACGAACAAGACATTTGGCATCACCAAATGAATGAGCATTCACATTGGTTCCTTTCTTTAAAGAATAGGTACCTACAATATAAAATGGTTTAAATCACGGTTTAAGTAAAATATTATGTTTTTCAATGTACCTACATCAATTATATGAGAGACAATTTAGTCCTGGAGTGGACATAGAGTGCAAGCTCGGGCCTACTCAACACCTGGATATAAAATGGGAATTCGGAACCATATCTCGCAAATTAGGAAACCTGCACTGTGTAAAGCAGAGGAAATACCATTAACTTTGCCTAGCCATTTCGAAGGTTATTATTTGTCAGAAATTGTGAAGTAAAACCTATAATGGACTGTTTTAATAGAAGCAGAAGGTTCTCTGATTTGCATTTCTTCTTTACATGTCACATACGAATTATTCTATTTAACTTGTAAAAATTCAAACTCGTACAGTTTATTTGAAAAAATTTTTTTGAAATTGTAATATTGATGACATTAATTGGAAAAAAATCGTTCAAATGCCACCTCTCGAATTGTGCACAATAATGCTATATTTTTTTTGTGCCCGTTACTTACAAAACATCTGATTTCAAATTGGCGATTTCTTCTTCAATATTATAACTTTCAAGAATTGCAAGGCTCTCGGTTTGTTGTGGTAAACGCGACATTTCAAAATGCCTCAAACGAAGAAGTCTGGCGCTGTTAAGGCCGGTGCACACCACGTTTTTTAAACGCTCGTTTTAGAAATGTGCGTCGACGGCGCACTTTTATCCTACAGCCCCCCTAGCCAAGTTACGATCGTTTCGTTTGCGTCGAACGCCTCGAGTAGGCCACGCCTCCCTATTCCTTTGTTCTGACCACGTGACAGAGCGTTGAGATGACGTCATACGGGCGTTAGCATCGCGTTTGTATCGACTCAAACGCGTGACACCGGTGCGTCGCGTCGCCGTCGTGAGCGCGCGTGCCTTCCCTTCGGACGGGGTTTACCCGCAACGGAGAGGTGTGGTGGATCTACGCTAATTGCAATCGAGCAATTTGGTGCACCGCTCGTCTTTGGAACACGAAAATTTAGTCTTTCGACGCAGAAAACTTCATAACTGAAATTCAAAACCAGCCAATATTGTGGAATTCACGACTGCCAGATTATTCTAATAAAGTGTGCGATGCACACGCACGTTTGCTTCGCTTCTGTATCGATCCAAACGCGTGTTTGAATTTATACAGATGTGCAAAGTTCTACAGACTGCGTCTGACTCGCGTCTGTATCGCTACAAACGCGCGTCAACGACACGTTTAAAAAACGTAGTGTGCACAGGCCCTCAGATCTGGCGATCTGGACGGCCAGTTCAAAATCTCAAAACTGTATAATTAATTCCACATTCTATTCGTGTGTGTCGCTCCATGGCTTATTGATAACTAAACACATCACACTGATATTATAAAGGGGAAACTTTTTGTGTGTTAATTGTGTTTGTTCTTCACACAAAGGACTGAACTGATTTCGATGAAACTTGGTACACGGGTAGACCATGTTCTGGAATAGCACATATGATACTTTTTATCCCAGGAGTAGGTTCTCTCGGGATAATGATCTAGTATCAGTCGGACGAAGCGGCTGGGAGCAGCTAGTGCTCAAAAATGTCTACTGCATATTAATATTATCTAGTATCAGTCGGACGAAGCGGCTGGGAGCAGCTAGTGCTCAAAAATGTCTACTGCATATTAATATTATCTAGTATCAGTCGGACGAAGCGGCTGGGAGCAGCTAGTGCTCAATAATGTCTACTGCATATTAATATTATCTAGTATCAGTCGGACGAAGCGGCTGGGAGCAGCTAGTGCTCAATAATGTCTACTGCATATTAATATTATCTAGTATCAGTCGGACGAAGCGGCTGGGAGCAGCTAGTGCTCAATAATGTCTACTGCATATTAATATTATAGCAGTGACATTTAGCGCCACCTGCAAACAAAGGCACATTCACGTAATGGCATTACTTTAGTGCTACCCCTGTTAGATAGCGGAACGTGTCGCTTCCTTAATAATGTGTAAATCTTTTATTTCTTACTTAAATCAGTGATCATTACTTGTCACTACATCATGTCATTATAATTCTTAGTTTAGAATTAGTGTCTGTTTTCCATGACAGCATTGCTTGATAAAAATAATAATCTTACAAATGAATGTTAACAAAAGATTATAAACTTACAAATAAGGCCTAAGTGATCTAGTAGCAATATAATGTTGTGCTGCTGGGTTTTCGCCAGTAAACATCTGCCACCTCAGGAGACATCAATCGATGGTTTCCCAAAGAAGGCGATTTTGCAGTTTTTTTTTTAATACTGGTGAGTGCCAGTAATTACGATTGTAAAAATTTTGAGAAACTGAATTTTACTTCCGAATTATTAATTAGGTATTTGAACTTGAGTATTTCTCAAACTAAATTCGTCTGAAAAGCTGTCAAAATTTGGCATTATAGTGGAGTTTGAAACGTTCTAAACTCGGAATACTCAGTCCAGGGGGGGCTATTGGCTAACTTTATCAATCACAGTTGACAACTAGCATTCGTTGCATAGAATTGGTATTACGTATCACACAAGTGACTAACAAACTACGGTGGAAACGTGGTGAATTATAAAAATTTACGGTGCCTATTGTGACTAGTGATGTGCCGAGTAAGGCTTGACTCGAGTCAGACTCGATTCCTGCTGTGGACTCGCTGACTCGAGTACAAATATATTTTCATTCGTGTACGCAAGACTCGATGCCAGGACTCGAGTACGCTAGACTAGAGTACGCAAGGCTCAATTCCAGGACTCGAGTACGCAAGACTCGATTTCAGGACTCGACTAAACAAGACTCGAGTCAGAAAGAATCGATTCCGAATTCGCTGACTCAACTGCGCGAGTCCAGCTGACTAGATTCTAGCATTCGAGTTAAGTTGACTCGCTCATACTCGATCTGTGTTTACATAAGAAATGAAATGACGCTAACAGAAGTTTGATCCTGCATTTTTTTATAAGCGTACAATTACACGGAAAAGGATCTGTTTTTGATTTGTAATAAAACAAATAAAACTTGATCTCATTTCTAGTTTCTAGATACCTCCTTAGTATGTTCTATGTTTTTTTTTTTCTAATAAAATCTTAAGAAATATTTGATTACAATAAAAATGGTTGATTTATTTATAGCTGTGTCATTATCCTAAACCTAAAGTACATGCTGTCTGAATTTTTCCTTTTTGTTCTAAAAGGTATCAATAACGGACTCTTCTGGATTTGAATTTCTAGACTACACTTCTGGACTCGAATTTCTAGACCCGAGTCATGGACTCGGGTCCTGGACTCGAGTCCTGGTCTCGAGTCTGGGACTCGAGTCAACATTCGAATTCCACACATAGAACTCGAGTCCTGGGATCGAATGGTGGAATCGAGTCATGATTTGAATAACGTATAAACTGACTCGAGTTGACTCGATCCACAAAAACAGCGTCTCGGCACATCACTAATTGTGACCTCTCTAAAATTTTATTGACTATTATACGGCTTCAAAAGCTTACACAATCGCAATAGCACAGTGGCTATCAAAGGCACCAGTGGCTAATGACGTCACTGCAGTTGGTCACTGAAGATAGGCAATACGAAACTAGCTGTTTGACGGTTCAATGAAGTTCATAACAAGTGATCATCACTTGAACTGTCAACAGAGTTACGCAATAGCCCCGCAGATATAATAATAATATATAACATTCCACAACTATCACACAATGCCGTCTAGTCCAAGCTAACCAAAGCTTGTGTTATGAGTACTAGACAACTGATAAACATACTTATATATTTCTAAATACATACATATTATAGATAAATTACACTCGGACACACGAAAAATGTTCATGCTCATCACACAAACATTTATCCTGGGTGGGAATCAAACCCACGACCTCCGGCATAGCAGTCAGGGCCACTAACCTCTAGACCAACAGGCCAGTCAAAATATCGTTCCATATCCCCGATTTCTGTTTGAAGCTTTTGAAATTGAATATTTGTCAAACGCGCCCAACCTTTGATACTATTCCCAAATCACCGCTCTTACGTGATTAGAAAATGAGAAAATGTATTTCCTGTGTGAAATATTTGAGTGAGTGTATTTGGTAACTCCCGTGTTACCGAATACCAGAGAGCACGGCATTATCTTTCTTTTTTCGCGTTGCCTCTTTATCAAACAGTGCGTTGGATTGCGTTGATTGAAACAAGCTTTTTATCTATGCCCACGTTTAGGGTTGCCATGTCTTCAAACCGAAAAGAAGGACAGACCAGACAATTTAGCCGGACATTTGAGTAAAATGACCATAATATACATATATATTTTTTAATTCTAATGAAACAACAATAAAATTGGCTGCTATAATTGCTAGTCCGCTCCGCTTACGCTAGCGATAACATAAAGTAGAAGAACTGACAAATCTAAAAAAAAATTGTCTAATTTAAAAAGCCAAACAAAAACCGTACTGGCCTGTATCCGCCCAATTTGGCCGGACACGCAGCTAAAACTGCGTGTCCGGCCAAATTGGGCGGATACGGCTTGACCCTGTCGGGCCACGCCGTCCGACATCCGGACGCCTAGCAAAGCTACCCACGTTGACGATAGACAGATCGGGAAGGGCCTTAAAGTAAGGGTTTGGCGCATTCGTAACTCACAAGTAATCGAATCAGATACCTACACCCGCCTTTACTCTTTACACAACTAAACGTCCTTCTGAATCATCCGACTTAATATTATGTTAGAAAGTGGCAGCTGAATCTGTCACTTCTTTAGAGTGAATGAAAATGCATTTGAACGAATTCAATAACGGTTTATTACAAAATTTTTGTTACTGCTATGAAAAGTGTATGCAGATGACAATCAAATACACTCGTAGAATTTTATGATAAAAAGCCCACATAGGGTCGCCTCGAGGCACCCGGTGCCTATCACGTGGCTGCGTCCACGTTGGAGTGGGAGTACTGCGTAGTGACGCGTGGCGTGCGCAGACGCAGACGTGACGGTGGACGAGGGCGCGCCGCTCACAGTGGAGTGCGCGCTGCGCGTGGAGGAACGCGCCGAGTGGAAGTTGGACGGAGCCGCGCCGCCCGCTGACATGCGGCCCGCCGGCGAGGCCGCGGCCGCCGGGCGGCTCACGGCGCGCCTGCACGCCGCCGCCGCGCGCGCTGCGCACTCCGGCGTGTACACGTGCGCGCGCCAACCCGGCCAGCGCGTGCGCGTGCACGTGCGCGCCGCTGCGCTCTCCGCGCGCGCCGTGCCCGGTACTGCACCTAGTGCGAGCAAGCCGCCTGACGACCCGCTCCGAGCGGCTGTCACTCTCTCAACACTCCTGTAAGCGAGCACCGACGCGCCGAGCGGTGATTGCCTATTCAAATATATGAAATCGATTTCTTCGGCAACTGTAAAAACCAGCCAGACCGAAACATTGTAGTCAGTAACTAGCAAATGAGTCTTGCTTTGAATCATTTTAACTGGGCTTGCGCATGATGCGTGTCACATGCGTTCAGAAATGCGCGGCCTTACGAACCGTAAACGTTACCAGCAAGGATAAGAGAGAGGCCACGCTGCGTGAATTTTAAATTTTCCATTTCATTTCCCTGTGGGGAAACGACAATCCAGTCGAAATAGACGCTCTGAACACAAGCGTGGAAAGGCCTTAGCTTCCATTATTCTCTACTTTCCTGGTTGCATCTCTCCCCGTTACAATAAGTTAGTATAAAAAGTTATATAATGTAAAGACGACAATAGTCTCCAGATTTACATAATCTGGAATGTCACAGCCACACCGTGTAACACGCCGTATTACAAGTAGGTGCGCCAGATTTAAAAATGTCGCTGAAGTGCAAATAAAGTACGCCGCATTGTATGCGTTTAGTGTTTTCTGTAGTGAAGTCGGTTGGTTTTTGTAAAAAGTTTTTTATTTCACACTTTAGTTGTGATACACTTTTAGCCAGAGTACCTATTTCTCATGACAATTCTAATAAGCCCAAACACGGCTAGGATACATTGATTAACTACGCAGTTCCTGTGCCTACTTTTCGGCTCCATCATCATCAGATCAGTTTGATGATACCATTTTCAACATAACTATTCAGAACCATTTATTTATTTGTATTGTCATTGAAGTTCCGTTGGTCATTTCTGGTCATCTTCATTAGTTCCGCTAAGTTTTCGATGGAAATACCAAAATCACTAAAGTTGCCTAGAATATTTGAAAAGCTCCCTCGAGCTCCATTATCAGAACTGGGCCAATCCATACAGGGAAAAAAAAAATTTGCAAATGGGCCCATAAACATTTGAGTTCTGAGGTAACAAACATAAAAAAATGATAAATAAAAAATACAACCGACTTGAGAATCTTACTTAAATAAAAGCGAAATAGCACGTGTTGCAATTTATTTGTTCTTTGTTCGGTTGCGAAGTTATTCGAGTTCCTGCTGGAGTAACATTAGTGGTTTTCATGGATCTCTGAAACGGTTAAGCGGATTTTTACAATCTTTTTTATTTACGTGGTTTCTTATAAATTAGTTATAAGAATTAATTGTGCAATAAAAAATCAAAATAATGTAACGTTTAAAAATGATCAAATTGATGTCTTTTCGTTGATGTTTGGTCACGTGGCTTCGGCGATAAGTTTTTCGTTTGTTCAGTGGCGGATTAAGCCAGCGCGGGGTCTGAAGCAAATTCGACCAAGGGGTTTCTGTGTAAACCTATTTTGTACTATTATTTGCATTCTAATTCTCAATAATCCAGTGGATTTTAAGATTGGGTAAGGTGCGTAGAAATTACGGTAATGAGGGAAATCTAAGAAATTACTATCATATTCAATGAAATAAACCTGCATTCGGATTTCAATATATACGAGGGTGAATTGAAAAGTTCGCGGCCTCAGCAAGAAAACAATATAAAATATAAGCAATAGTCATTTTATTTTTCCACGTAATCTCCACTTAACTCTATGCACTTCTTCCATCTGGTTTCCAACGCCTGTATGCCATATATGTATGTATGTATAAAAAAAGTTTCAAGTCTTCAAGGCCTTCAAAAAAGTCACCCACCGCAGCTTCGACCTCCTCATTTGATGAAAATGTTTGACCTCCAAGGTGTTTTTTTAGGTTTGGGAATAAATGAAAGTCTGAAGGTGCCAAATCAGGGGAATAGGCGGGATGGGGCAGTAATTTAAAGCCACAATCACGAATTTGAGCCATTGATTCAACAGAAGTGTGAACGCGTGCATTATCCTGATGGAACAACACTTTTTTGCTTTTTTGTTGTAATCCTGGCCTTTTCTCTTTGATTGTTTCACGCAAGCGACGTAAGAGGGTGCAGTAATAAGCCGAGACAAAATTGTATTGGCTTTTTTTGGAGTCGGTTCATCAGGTTTTTTGTCCACTGTTTGGATTGCTGTTTTGACTCTGGGGTGTAGTGGTGTACCCAAGTTTCATCCATTGTTACAAATCAGATCAAAAAATCTTATGGATCAGCCTCAAACATTTCCAAACAGTCGCGCGAAATCGTGAGGCGTATTCGTTTTTGTTCGACTAAAAGCAATCTGGGTACCCACCGCGCAGAAACCTTAGAAAATCCAAGTTCATTGACTATGATGTTTTGTGTTCGTTCATACGAGATGCCAATAGTGTCTGCAATCTCCCTGGTGGTCAATCTCCGATCTGTCAATATCAGATCACAGATATTCCCGATGTTTTCTTCAGTCGTAGACGTCATAGGCCGGCCAGAGCGAGGGTCATTTTTCAATACTCTCTCGTCCGCGTTTAAATTCAGTAACCCACTTTTTCACAGTCGACACACGACGGAGCAGATTCCCCCGACAAAATTCAGTCCAATTTAAATACAGTTAATGCTATTGCGATAGAATTTTACAATTTGACAAACAGAGTACCTAAACTAATCGAATGAGGTCAGTTACATCAAAGTATTTATGTGTGAGGCCGCGAACTTTTCAATCCACCCTCGTACCTACTTTTACTAGATTTTTTTTTTTGCGTTTAAGTGCAATATCCCTGAATGCGCGGAGCCCCCGAATGCGAGGGGCCTGTAGCATTTGTAAATCTTGCTACATGGCTAATTCGCCACTGCATTTGTTCTTAATGTTTGTATTAGTAAACTTACGGGGACGTGTTATTTGATGTTAAATTTTTTCCAAGTCATGTAACGCACTCAATTTTGTCAGTGATAGGTACACGATAGTTACTGACTAAAACCGGCGATTTATTACAGAAATCCCCACTGACAAATCCGCATGTGTTTCTAGTTTCTATCCAGTTGAAACACTCGAGCTAGACCGAAAAAACTAGTGGCATTGCTTTATTTGTTCAATGTCATCATCATCATCATTTCAGAAGAAAGACGTCCACTGTTGAACATAGGCCTCCCCCAAGTGTCGCCACAATGAATGGTCCAAAGCGTCTTTCATCCATCGGATTCCCGCAACCTTTACCAGGTCATCGATCCATCTTGTAGGAGGCCTTCCAACGCTACCTCTTCCGGTATGCGGCCGCCACTCCAGAACCTTTCGGCCCCAACTGCCATCTGTTCTACGAGCAATGTGCCCTGCCAATTGTCACTTAAGTTTGGCGATTCTTCTTGTTATGTCGGCAACCATGGTTTTTCTGCGGATATCTTCATTCCTGATTCGATCACGCAAGGAAACTCCGAGCATAGCCCTTTCCATTGCTCTCCAAATCCACTGTACCTCAACCATTTTAATACAAATTACAATTAATCGCCTCATCCAACCAACCAGCGGGGCCCTTGGTTCTATAAAACGCTCGGAATATATCAAAATAACACTGATCGTAACTTGTACCAATGTACCTCTTGTTTCACGTATTAACTTCAAGAATTGAAAAAGATTGTTACTTATTTTTCCAAAAATCCTAATGTGGATAGTAACAATCCCCACCAGATGTTTCTAAACTACAAAACAAAAAATGCGTTAATCAACTGAATTATTTCAGAATTTATTACAAAGTCAAAGTCAAAGTCAATGTCAAAAATTTTTTATTTCACATAGGCCTACATGGTCACTTATAAAACGTCAGAAGCTAGTGCACGGTTCCAAATTGGTTGTACAGTGGTTGTACAATATTGCAAAACTTCGATTACCGGTTCTGGCTGGGTTTATCATACATGCAATCTGCATCGCCAAACTGGACTGGACTGCCACTTGGGCAGGGCACGTTTTGTGGAGTGGCGACGACGTACCGGAAGACGCAGCAGCGTTGTTAGACCTTCCACAAGGGTGGACCGATGACCTGGTGAGGGTCGCGGGGATCCGATGGATGCGAGACGCACAGGATTAGTCGTTTGGCGACATTTGAGGAGGTCTAAGTCCAACAGTGGCGTCTTTCGGCTAAAATGATGATGATGATGCTTCCAGAAATTGGTACACCAATAAAAAGGCGGATTTAGAATGCATGGTTCTTCTGATAATTGTATATTGCTGGTTTAGCAGTCGCACGTAGGGAAGTTAGACTAACGTTACGTTATGATATTAGAGTTAGACAAAATATTAGTTACTTCTGGGTTCTTAGGTAGCATTATAGTGCCACTTTTTATTGTAAAGAAATTTAAATATAATAATATTGTAACTTAATTACTTATTTAATTAAACGTATTGAATAACTAATTGTTTGTTTAATGATTTAGAAACAGGTGGGAATTGTTACTTATATTTCAAAAAATCGCCTTTAGGCCGTGTTAAATAGGATTTCTGAAAAAAAAAATAACAATCCCCACTAGTGGGCATTTGTAGGTGGGAATTTCTAGAATAAACTAAACCGGCCTCGTTTAGTGATCGCATGTCTGTCGCGTGCGCAAAGCAACTCGCGTCACTGATATCGCTGTCGCAATGCAGAGCTTCATAGCTCTACGTGTGTTGCTACGTACGAACGTACGTTCGTGGGGTGGACGCACGCGGTCGTCTCTCGACTCGGTTTGGCAGTTCTGCAAAGTTCCAAGAAAATCGACTTGATTAAAAAATCTGGTTTCATACTTAGAAACAAAAACCATCAAAGCGATATTGTTTGCGAATTTTGAATTTTTGGAAAATTTAGATTCTGATAAGGATTCTAAGGAAGTCGCGGCGCGAGCGGGCCGTCTCGCGGTGGGCCGTGAGCGCGATATGTTGGTCGGCAGTCGCTGCCGGCGTCGGAGAGGCCAGCTTACAGGAGTGCGGCACCCGGCACCCCAGCGCACTACGATTAGTTTGGGACTCCACTTCAGATTGTTAATTATTATGTCGATTTAAATGAGTGCCAAGGTTTGTATTGGGAAACAATATGAGCGCGTGGTATGCGTAAAGGAGTCCCGAGCCGCTGGTACAGGTGGCGGTGGCTTCACGGACAGGCGCCTCGGGCGCGGAGACTCGGCGGTTATGCTACTTAGCTTGGCTCTACGTACAAGTCCGTAGTTTGAAATATTTAATGTGTATTTACTTGAAGCTATTGATATTCTTTTTACAATATTTTTTTTTATTTCTGTGTACCTATGTAATGTTACGTTATAGAGATTACAGTAGTTTTAACAAAATATTTGGGCTTCGAAGTGGCAGTCATAGTCAGTGCACCAGCAAAGTGCAAGTTACCGAAATTCAATATTTTTATTTAAATTATCCGGTTCAAAGTAAATGCTTTTCGTTGAACAGTAGATTGGCGACTGGGCGCAGGCGCTCGCCTCGTCCTGCCGCTACAATAGTATCACACAGCGCTTCGACTACACACTATCTGTTATAATTATCTAAATCTAGCTAATGGTGTATCGCAAATTCTGTATGCCTGTAGTTAATTAAGCCTTAGTATCTACGTAGGTATTATTTCATTGCAGTATACCGTTGATTTATCGCAGTAGTATCTACCTACTTTGTTTAATTAGATAAGGTTGTAGTACCGTTATCGTTGTAGTGACAAGTACATTTTGATTTAAGTAGCACAATGGGTTTAGGCGCAAAATGCCTAATTCTCAAAATGGCAACCGAGTCGCAAAAGGACTACTTCTCAAAATGGCCAATTTTCAAAATACCTAACTCAGAATGCCCAATTCTCCAAATGGCTAATTATCAAAATGGCAAATTTTCTGTAATTAGGCATATTTATATAAGTAAAAGATTTCCTAATACACACGTATTATGTAAGTATTTGTTAGCACAAAAGATCCAGAAGGGTCGAAGTGCTCTGGTTTTAAGGCCAGCCCCACATCAAGATAAGATTTGTTTAATCATCGTCATCATCATCAACATTTCAGCCAAAAGACGTCCACTGTTGGACATAGGCCTCCCCCAAGTGTCGCCATAACGACCGGTCCAGTGCCTCTCGCGTCCATCGGATTCCCCTCACCAGGTCATCGGTCCACTTTCCAACGCTGCGTCTTTCGGTACGTTGTCGCGACTCCAGAACCTTTCGTCCCCAACGACCATCTGTTCTGCAAGCAATATGCCCTGCCCACTGCCACTTCAGTTTGGTGGTTCTTTACAACGTACGTAACGTAACGTACTAATAAAGCTAGAACTACATTAGACCGACGCACACGTGTGACGCGCAAGTCTAGTTTCCATATAAAATGTATGGACATCGAGCATGGTTTAAAAGTTTGTTACTTCATCTAACGACGCAATCCAACGCGATGTTTGACGAAAAGGCAACGCGAAAAAATTGGAGATAATGCTTGAAAAATCTGTTAACCCAGATACAACTTGGCATTGTTTTGATTTGGTCCGAACGGACATCAGGATTAATATCTATTCATTCATAAGCACTATAAAATCTTAAATGTTCATCTCACTGATCAATTCAATACATTATGTATAATAAGAAATCTTTTATTTATTTAAATATTCCCAATTACAGAAAATTTGCCATTTTGATAATTTGCCATTTAGAGAATTAGGCATTTTGAGAAGTAGTATTTTTGCGACTAAGTTGGCAGATACTTTGTTTTATTCAATGATTTGTAGGGTACTCATCAGCGACACGAATAATATAATATTAAACAAGCAGAGAATAAAAAGAGAATGCTCTATGATCTAAATGGTAGGTATGACGCTCGGTCGGGTGTGGGGCGTGTGCGAGTGACTTGTGTGTGTTGCAGGCGAGGCGGCCGCGCCGGCGTCGGGAGATGCGCCGCTCACGCTGGACTACTATGTGGTGGGCACCTTCCACTCCTTCAACTGCAGCGTGCCGCGCGCCGCGGACGCTGGCAGCTACGTCTGGTCAGTTGCCGCCTCCAACTTAACACTTCACCATACACTATTAGTATAGCTAGCCCATATTGTCTCATTTCTGGGCAAAGGCCTTCCTTACATTCCACCATACACTAACCATCTAGTATTAATTCTATTTTAAAATTGCAGAACTACAAGATTTTTTTTTGTTCTTGCGTTGTTTTGTTTGTTGTAAACTAACAAAAAAATACGTGTTACACTGTCTGTCTTTCTGTCCATGTGTTGCCGCATCACGTAGAAACAACAGGATGCGTTTCAATCGATCTGATACAGCTTGCGACCTAAATAAATAAACTGGGGCAAACTTAAACTGATCGATAGAGCAGCTGCTAAAGTCTAAGGTACAAGTTGACCTCTATGTGTTTCGTGTATGTCCCAGGAGGAAGAACGGCACGCAGGTGGAGGAGCTGCCGGACTTGCGCGGCCGCTACCGTCTGGACAACTCGGTGTTCAAGTTCTCCGTGCGCACCAACGAGGACGACTTCGGCAACTACTCGTGCGCCATCGGCGGCGCCGCGCCCGCGCTGGCGTGGGAGCTGCGCGGCCGCCCGCACGCCAAGCTGGCGCCCAACACCAACGTCGTGGAGGGCCAGAAGCTGCGCCTCGTGTGCAGGGTGCGTACCGCCGCGTCGCCTTCCTCGCGCCCTCTGCGCTCTCTCACGCTCTCGTCTGTCGCAGGTGGTGGGCAAGCCGTACCCCGAAGTCAAGTGGCTGGTGAAGAACTCGTCGGACGACAGCGGCAACCTGACTGAGGTGACGGCGGCGCTGGGCGAGCGTGCCGTGCTGGCCACCTCGGAGCAAGGCGTGAAGGACGCCGAGCTGGTGCTGGAGGCCACGCAGCGCGGCGACGCCGGCGTGTACACGTGCAAGCCCGCCGTGGGCGTGTCGGCGGAGACGGTGCTGCGCGTCAAGGACATGTACGCGGCGCTGTGGCCCTTCCTGGGCATCTGCGCCGAGGTGTTCGTGCTGTGTGCCATCATCCTGGTGTACGAGAAGCGCCGCACCAAGCCCGAGCTGGACGACTCGGACACCGACAACCACGAGCAGTGAGTGCGTCCCCGCTCCCGCCGCTCCGCACGCTCCGCTCGACGCTCACGCTCTGCTTGTGTGTTGCAGGAAGAAGTCGTAAGCGTCGTCGCGCGCGGCGGGTAGCGGCCCGCAGCCAGCCGCCTTGTTGACTTTGTGACCGTTGTTATGTTTCGTTCGCAATAGATTTATATGTATCTCCACACGTTGACGACAGTGTCGTTCCGCCCGGCCGGCTGCTGCGACCGCAACACTACTCCTCGCTTCTCGCAAGGCTTGAGACTATCATTTCTCGTTCATTGAGCGCCTCCTGCGACCACCGGTGCGGAACGAATCGCTAACATATAATATATTATAAATGAATCAGAGAGAAAAGTACAATAACGAAAGGCACGCTCTATTTCGTTCATTCTGGTCTTACCACTAAAACGCAATGACTAAACTCGTAATGATACTGTTTGTACCATAGCTTTGTAATATATTATGCGCTGACTTCTGTGTACTTATAATTTTATAATTTTGTAGATATTGTTATTAATCGGTTATGATAATGCTCCTTACTGCGATCTTAGAGCCGAGCGGCGATGATATTAATTGTGTAATGAGCGGGTCGACTGAACTGCGGCGTTTATTGAAATGCGGATAATACACAAGTGTATTCGAGCCAGAAGATAATTAAGTACTAGTTAAAGCAGCCACAAGTCATTATTGTTAGTAAATTTGTCGAGCTCTGCCTTAACCCGCTGTATTCTTAAAGATTTTGACATAGCCGCTCGACGCCGACCATAATTATATATTACCAAAACTGTAGATTATATTATTATAATAAATTATTATGTTGATACCACTGTTTCACTTTAAATAGTATGTGACATATCCTTGACGCGACTCCTTCCTTGTCTAGACGAGTCCGCAGTGGCGTATTTATACAAATCGGATTGCTAACAAAAACCTTTTATTATTTTTATTTGATTTGGTTATTGTCACGACACTACCCTAATGCAGTTCAAAACGTGCATTTTTCGATATCAATTCATTTATCTTTGGTAAGATACAGGGCCGGCTCTAACCATCTAAGCGCCCCGGGCGAGTGAATTCTTTGGCGCCATTTTATATCTAATACATTACATAGTATTATGAACGTGGAAGTTGGTAAGGTATGCTAGGATGTATGTTAATTACTCTCCCACGCAAAAACTACTGAACGGATTTTAACGGACTGGACGGCTTACCTGGAAAAGTTTGGGTCCTATCCTGGCCTCGGCGGCTCTCGGGCCTTGACTAAGGAGGCATGCGCTTAGAGCATGTTTAGAAAGTAGCCAGTTCCCACTTCGTTGGAAGATTTGGAAACTGGTCCTTATAGGGAAGCTGGGGCGCCCTACAGACTTCGTCCGCATACCGGCCGGCCCATTGTGCTACTGACTACTACTACCCGAGCTAAGCAAGCTCTCCTTTTCACCGCCACGGACATCAATAAAAGTTCCAGATTTTCGTACCACCAGCGCCACGACTTCATTAGAAGCTCTTCATTTTAATTATGTTATAAAAATACATTTATTGAATTTAACAGGTTTTTTTTTAATTTTATTATTTCAAAGCACTGTCTAATACCCTGTTTTTATTTTATTTTTTCACATTAAAGAAGCCCTTATTTGTCTTAAAATTGGCAAAAACCAAAATTTCGAACATTTTCATTCTCCCCAAAACGCCAAGGACTTTATATATAGTCGGTCAGTGATGTGACGCGAAAGTTATCACTGATTTCACCCGTTGAAATATTTAGAAATATTATTATCGAAAACAATTTGAGGTAAGTAAAATATGAACTTAGATAACTACTTTGAAACAAAGGGAAAAAATAATTAAAAAAATTAAAAAACGTCAAAAAATGAACTAAAAAGCAAAAAACAAGATGTTAGTTGAACTGTATAAATAGAAATGAAATTAGTCACTCATTCACTTACTGACTAAACACGAAGTCTGAAAAACTACTTGATTTACAAAACAAAATTTTTCATCGCCGTCGGGGGACCAGTTCATAGAATACCTACTTTCTTATATAAAAAAGTCCCCCGACTGCGATGAAAAATTTTGTTTTGTAGATCAAATAAGTAGTTTTTGAGACTTCGTGTTTAGTCAGTAAGTGAATTTCATTTCTATTTATACAGTTCAACTAACATCTTGTTTTTTGCTATTTAGTTCATTTTTTGACACGGCAGTCGTGTTTTTTAATTTTTTTAATTATTTTTATTTTAAACCTTTTAGTGATAAGTTTCATTTTAAAACATGTCGTGCAACACAATATAGTTTGTAAGTTTAGTTCGTATAAATAATACGAACACAAGAAGAGATAAGGATTAAACGCCTCATATAGAATTGTTAAAGATTTCTAAGGCGATGTAATTCATCAAGAGACTTCCTGTCGTGTGAACTCGTGTGGCTTGTGAATCACTTTACGTGGATCGGATCCAAAACGCTGATTGCTAAACATTCTAGTTGCCTCACGCGACTAAGTGAAACATAAGCTTGCCCTTTGGCAAAAATTTTGGGGCCTAGGTCCACGACGGCTCTGTTCAGTGTTGTCCCTTGTAACTTATGGACTATCACAGCCCAACATAATATTAGCGGTAGCATACGGCGCTATACTTTTCCATGACCCCTTTACCCGTCTAATTCGACTATATCGAGTTAAATTTTGATATCCATACTAATAGTGTTACCACGCAGACGTACTGACTTGTCGTCGAACTGTACGAAGACGGCTTGTGGTAATTTTCCTGGTTCTATTTGGTCACGGTGTAGCGATGGCCATTCGAATTTTCGGACGATCCACATAGCGCCATTTACTAAGCCGTGATCAACTATAATTTTCTATTGAATAGATAAACAACAATTCATTATAATATGTTCACTTACATTATTTCAAGTAATACCATAAAATTACATTTAAATATACCATTCTTATCCGACAGCACCAACAGACAACTGACTCTTCCTTTAACACAATAGCCCCAGATATCAAAATTATTGAAAAAAACTCTTCGTCTCCTTGGGTCTCCTATTTTCGAGGATTCCTTGCCCAATTTTGTTCAGGAAAAAATTCAAAATTTTAATGAGGTTTCGGAAAGATTGCTCGAAATTAACATGCATTCGGCCATCACCTTAATTCGTTTCTGCTGTTTCGGCCCTAAATTAACATATTTCCTCCGTGCTTCTCATTTGTGGAAACATAGGTACCTACTCATCTTTTGGAAAAAATGGACCAAATTATATGACACTCTTTCATCAATTTTAAATGTGGCCATGGACGATCGAGCTTGGGCTTAAGCTACCCTTCCAATCCGTATGGGAGGCCTCGGCGTCCGTAAAATTACCAGTTCAGTTTACCAGCTTTTATATCCTCGGTTCACGGCACTGAAAAAGTAATCAGGAATATAATATCTTCCTCACTGATTGATATTGATGAGCCGTGCTTCACCAAGGCCCAAATTCCAAACAGCCCGACAACTTTTCTTCCCAAAGATGGTGGGATGAGCCGCTATGCAAATTAGTTCAAGAAAATCTGTTGGCAACATCTGTGACTACTGCAGAGCGTGCGCGCCGGCTAGCTGTGGGGGAGTGGGAGTCAGGTCTCTGGCTTCATGCACTACCGTCGTCGAACATAGGCACCTTGTTCAACGATACTACCTTCTGCCACGCTGCTTCTTTACGTCTTGCCGCTCCTTGTTGCTCTCGTCATCGCTGCCACTGTGTTGAAGTTGTCAACAGCCTCGGATAGCTGTTGTCACCGTCGGCGTTCCGATATGGTCGGAAGACCATATTGGAACCTCATGGCCTTCTTCTTCTTCTTCTTTTTGATTCGATGGTAAACTCGTCAAACTGGGCCTAATAGGTGGCTACATTAATAGCAGCATCAGTAGCACTCATCAAATCCTCCAAAGTGCAGGTGTATGGGCACTTGGGGCAATCTAGTATGTGGCTCATGTTTTGAACAGGAGCACCGCACTCACATTGATTATCCGACGGATCTATAAAACCCCATTTTGCCAAGTTGTGTTTGCAGCGGCCTACCTGGATTCGAAACCGATTAAGTGCTTTCCATATAGGCCACTGCAAATCGCGCCCAGGCGGGAGATGTTCTTGAGGTTTCAAGAAGTCGGATGGTGGCGCCTCATGGCCTGGCACGCGACGATGGCAAAAGACTGGACGGTTTGTCTTTATTTCCATGGAAGATGGGAAGGCCTTTAGTGTGGGACGCTACTTGTGTCGATACTCTTGCGCCATCTCATCTTCCTAGCTCGTCATGCTGTCCCGGTGCTGCCGCAGCAGAGAACGTCAAGCGGCGGAAATATCCTTGTTGGTAGTTATATTTTCGAGCCGTTTGGGGTTGAAACTCTCGTATCGTGGGGTCCGAGTGCTCACAAATTATTTATAGATATTTCAAAACGTGTTGTTGACACTTCGCGTGACCCAAGGGCTGGCTTTTACTTCGGACAAAGGATAAACATTGCCATTCAGCGTGGCAATGCCGCCAGTCTTTTGGGTACATTACCAGTCGAGAGCGATGCGGAGGAGTTTGCTTTTATTTTTAGTAAGTACTTTAGGGCTTTTATTTTGTAAGTTTTTTTTTGTTAAACCCTAAACTTTATTGTTATAATTTAATAGTATAAATACTATTATACTAAACCTAACTATGTACATATAATACAAAAACACCTAATACACTCAGGCATCAAATTACTCCTCCACATCTGGGAAGAGACCAGATGGTATGACGTTGGTGCCGTGGAAGGTGGATAGGCCTCTGGTGTGGGACGCAACCTGTGTCGACACCCTTGCGCCATCCCATGTTCTTAGTTCGGCGGGCTGTGCCAGCGCTGCCGCTGCGGCAGCTGAGACCCTCAAACGGCGCAAATACTGTAATCTTATTGGTAATTACAGTTTTGAGCCGTTTGGGGTCGAAACGCTTGGGTCATGGGGTCCGAGTGCGCGTCTCCTTGTTAAGGAAATTTCGTTTTTTTTTTTATGAATTACGTTGTAGTTTTATTTATTTTAGTGTAGATATGAGAAAAAATGTTTTTTAATCGTCAAAGTTGGTTCTTGTTTGCATGTGCCTAGTGTTCATTGTACAATGGTTCGAAAATCCTTCACGCCCATGACCGACTTGTATATGTATGGTTTTTTATATTAATTAATAATATTAGTTGGGGTTTCGTAACCAAATGGCAAAAATGAATTTCTTTTTTTACTCGACAGTTTCGATTAATAGTAATAATAATAATTTAATTTATTTATTTCAAGTAACATTGACTCATATACAATATAAAAAAAAATAGTACGCAAAACAGTCACAATTAAAAATCAGTTTGTACAGCTAAAAGCAAATAACATAATATATAACATAGTGTAACATATTTATATTTTTGGAATCCACTCGTCAAATCCTAGACGATAATCTCATGCATTAACAGATTAAAAATTAAAAAAAAATTGGATGGGTGATCATTTATTTTTCATAACCAACACAATGCATTTCTATAATTTTTCAATAGCCTATGTTACTCGGGATGATGCAAGAATTCTAACGATACACAAGTAAATCAGTTCAGTCATTTAGAAGTTATGGTGGAATAAAGAAACGCACATACATACATACATACATGAACCCTGAAAACATAACACTCCTTTTTTGGGGCAGTCGTGTAAAAAGCTAAAACAAGATGTTGAACTGTATAAATAGAAATGAAATTAGTCACTCATTCACTTACTGAGTAAACACGAAGTCTCAAAAACTACTTGATCTACAAAATTTTTCATCGCAGTCGGGGGACTTTTTTATATAAAAAAGTATTCTATAGACTGGTCCCCCGACGGCGATGAAAAATTATTTATTTTTCGAAATGGAAATATAATTATCGATAAGGATTGCTAACAACTATTTAATTCCGGTTTGGCACCCATCCGACGGTCGAAATTCGTCTATTTTCCCTTTGATAAAAAGCAGTTATCTAAGTTCATATTTTACTGACCTCAAATTGTTTTCGATAATAATATTTCTGAATATTTTAACGGGTGAAATCAAATAGTTATCAATCACTATTTGATTTCACCCGTTAAAATATTCAGAAATATTATTATCGAAAACAATTTGAGGTCAGTAAAATATGAACTTTCGCGTCACATCACTGGCCGACTATATATAAAGTCCTTGGCGTTCTGGGGAGAATAAAAATGTTCGGAGTTCTTGTTTTTGCCAATTTTAAGACAAATAAGGGCTTATTTGTCTTAAAATTTCTTTAGTGTGGAAAAATAAAAAAACGGTATTAGATAGTGCTTTGAAATAATAAAATAAAAAAAAACCTGTTAAATACAATAAATTTATTTTTATAACATAGTTAAAATGAAGAGCTTCTAATGAAGTCGTGGCGCTGGTGGTACGAAAATCTGGAACTTCTATTTATGTCCGTGGCGGTGAATAAGTATGTCTTATGGTATTTTGCTATGGGGACGGGATGCAGACATACGAGTCTATTTTTATTCTGCAGAAAAGAGCTATCAGAGCCATATACAATCTTCGCAGGCGCGATTCTCTAAGGGAACTATTTAAGGATATAAACATCATGACGGTACCTTGTCAATACATTTATGAAAATATTACGTATGTTCGGAAAAATATTCATCTTTTTACAAAGATAAGTGACCAATATTAATACTAGAAAAAGGGACAAATTAGGTAGATCAACCTCGATTCAGATTGGCTAAAGTACATAGTTCTTTTATGGCGTACTGTGTAAAATTTTATAATAAAATACCATTTGTGATTCTACAACTAAATGAGTCCAAATTTAAAACATGCGTTAAACGCACGTTATGTAGACAAGCATATTATAAACTGGAAGATTATATCCTTGTTAAAAATGCTTGACTAAATGCCGATCCGGTTCCACAGCCACAGTCACTTTTGCCTACTAATTAGATTTTTTAGGTTTTATAAATATTGGAAGAAATGCTATTGCCCTTTTTGTTTTCTTGTTTTTGTAATGTTTTTATTTTATTTGTCTAATGAAGGTTGTGATCATTTCCTTTTTTATTTGGAAACTAGCATTGTATAATGTAGAAGCACTTTTTTTTTCAAATTTGTGAATGTGAGTACCATGGAGCATTTTTACATGAACTTGAACTTGACTGGTCATCTCTTAGCTACCAATTGCTTAATTTAATTTCTATCTTTTAATTAGTTTTATTTTTTATTACTTATCTACATTGTGCCCACATAATAGAAGCAACAAGAAATATGTAACAAAGATTATAAATGTAACTCACAATATAATTTAAAAGAGTGTCCATGGAGTTTCTTGCACGTTCTTCTCCATAGAGATCTACGCTTTGGAACGTGCAATTTAGCTTCACTTTTTGTTTGGATTAACCTACATTTGACTATTCAAAATTGCCTGTAAGTGGTCTATTTGAAATAAATGCTTTTGACTTTGACTTTGTACATATTGACCAATGAATATCTGACGTATACGGTAATTTGCAAACATTTTGACAGTTCCTTTGATCAGTGATCTACCGTTAGACGGCCATTCTCCGATTAGCAAGTTTTACGTGTCCGGGCTTGCATAATCCGTAATATTATCATATTTAACCATGATTTTTTTTTATATGTTAGATAGAATCCTTATCTAACTGTAAACAAAAACATTGGCTCCTGTTTTAAGTATTTAAGACAAAATTAATTTAGCCAATGTTCAAAAATCTCTGTTCTCTAATTACCGTGGCGTGTCCGCACGCCAACTTAATGTTAAAACTTGCTTGTAATTTTTATAATGTACAGATTTATTTTGATCCATTCAGCGTTTTAAACGGTATTAAGCAACGTGTATCGCATAACAAAATACCGACTCAATAGAACCAGTCTCTAAATAATTATCATTAAGTAACCGCATGTCCTATCGAAAGTTAGAATTACCGTGTCATTTTCTTTCTCGGGTGCACATCCCTAATTAACAGTATTTGGCACAACACTACCTTACGTGTCGCGTCTCCTCAGTGTGTGCCACAGAACATCAGCAGTTGCATGTCTCTAACGTTGGTGTATCGCCAACGAAGCAAGTGAGTATATAATTACCGTAGCCTTGGTTAAAAACTTTTCTAATTACCGTTGTACTTATTTTAATACTTGATTTTTTTAGTTAGACCCAAGTTGATCATATAAATAGAAACAGTACTTTGGCCTGCGTACGTTGTAATAAGCTAGTATCTGCATACTGTGTCGGTTTTCTAAATTTTTAAGAAAATCTATCGTTTTCTAATTACCGTATACTAATTACCATATGTTTATAATTGTCGTTGTATGAAAAATTTATACTTGTTTACTAACTGTAGCCGCGATGTCATACCAATGGAAAGTTTTCCCGCAGTTTTCGTAGATTACTATTATCATTTTCCGTAAATATGTCTATACTATATGCTGAACATTCGTCAAGTAGAATGGGAAAAGCCAAAAAGACCTAAGAGGAAGTTTGAGAAAAGAAAAGGCTCGCCGCAATGAACCTGTTTTGTATCAGCAATCAAAAGAAAATGAGAAAAAAAGGTATATTAAAAGAAAAAGAGATAAAAAAAATACTTCCAATCTGCGAAATGTTACCAAAAATCCAAAAAAAAACTCAAAAAAAAATAGGGAAAATTTCAGAGCTTACGTACTATAAAAGACAAAAGGAAAAGGGAAAATTGGAAACAATTGAGGAAAAAGTGATCGTAGATTATATAGATGTGCTTGATAACAATTTATTAGATCCTCTTGAAGCTCGGTCAACACCACTACATCTCGATTTATCATATACGCTACGCTCAAAAAATTACACTAAAAGGGTATCTTTACAAAATTGGTTCGAAAAAAAGAAGATAATCAACAAGACGAGATTTGTCTACTTCTAGTTCTGAGAAAATTATTCTTTTAAGTTCCATCCTACTTGCTTTTTTAATAAATATCGTTTCAACGAACTAAAAAAAATACCAATAAAGACAATGTTTGTTTTATTTTTTATTGAAATTCCTGATTTTCATTGAAGTGTCTAATTTTTAATAAATTATAGTAACGTTATAGTGTCTTTTTTACTATTGGTTATAACCATAACCAAAGCAACCAACCAACCAACCATAATTAAAGCAATAGAATTAACGATGTCCCTCATGGTTATGAGGGACATCGTTAATTCTACACATCATCATCGTTAATTCGTTGTTTATATGTGCACAAATTATTAATGCGTGTTATTATCATTCCAATTTATCATATTTTACATAGACTTGATGCTATTTTCTAATTACCGTTGCATTAAATGTTAAATTTTTCTAATTACCATACTCATAATTTTTTTAAGTCTCAATAACTAGGAAACCACCATTAATTGTTACATGCCATATTAATTATTGAATTCTTATCTTTGATTTGTTTCATATTTTAATGTGTTTAAGTCAAATCAGTGAGAAATAAAAAAGGTTACGGTAATTAGGCAAAGAACACCGAATTGGAGAATGACCGTAGAACGTCATTGTGCAGTCATTGCATAAAATAAGCTCGATATTGTCATTCTACCACAACTCTATTACGAGAGACCATTGACCGATCAATGATTGATTATTATTGAATTAGCAGATTACGAGCTTTTAGCAAAATGACAATGGGAACGTGTTGGGATGACGAATTTATAAAAATAACAGACTTGGGCCCCAGTGCCCACGTCGGTATTTGTGAGGTGTGTTTGAACTCATATTCCAAAATAGTACGAGTTTTCTTAGATTTCATACAAAAATGGTTATTTATCAATATATATAAAAGCGAAATACCAATCACTGATTAATCACGTAATCTCAGAAACTAACACCCACAAACTTAAAATTTAGCAGGTAGTTTCCTTATAGGGTGTAGACACGCTAAAAACGAACTTTACGAAACTCCTCCCCTAAGGGGATGAAACGGGGTTCCAAATTTTGTATGGAAAAACCTACTTGCACGCGGGCGAAGCCGCTGGCAGAAGATAGTTGATGAATAAAATACATAGTCTTTGGTCCATTTTTTTTATTTAACTAAAAAATTCAACATCAAAATAATAAACAATCATGGAAAAAAAATTTGCTATAGGTAAATAAATATATGTGGGTACCTAACGAGCTGACCTAATCATTACAGGAAGTGGCTTGCATGCAAAATGCTACACAACACTGGCATCCCGACGTCTTTCCGTTCTGTCAATATTGTGAGTAGGAATAGGTAATTATTAATAGGCATTGTTAAACGTCAGATATGCTTACTCGTACTAAAGAATAGTCGTGTAGGTACCTAAAGAAAATAAATGAATCACGGTCGTACGATATAGTTTTAAAACTAAATCTTTCACCACGTTTAGATTACAAGGGATGTCACTAAGACGAGCCACCGTCGACTTGGGTTTATTCCGTTTATCGAACACTCGGAATCGCGTGTCCATCTATCCACCCAGCATGGAGCAGTTAATCAGAATTTACTTTCGATTGTTCTTCCGACTTTTTACACCCAGTCGACAGTTGAATAAAATTATATCTGTTGCGGTCCCGGCAGACGCCCTCCTGCCCGAAAGCTGGCTTTTCGTCCAACCAGGTTCAATTGTATTTTCAAACCATACAGAGACCCAACGATTAAAATTTAGGGTTTCGATTATAACTAAGGAGTCTTCAAGGCTAGAGTGAAGCTAGTATTAAATAAAAATATGTATCCTGTATTTCTAAAAGTTACATTTCCATTATAACGACGGTTGAAAGGCTAATTGATCTAAGAAAAAAAATTGAAACCTCAAACGACGGAGAAAAACTTGCTAATTCCGAATATGTATATAACTCAATATTGGAAAAAATGTCGTTTAGATCAATTAGCCTTACAACCGTCGATAATTATAATAATATACTTAGAAGTCATGGTACCTACTGTTTATATCAGCGCGTACCTACTAGGTGAATTCTACCTCGATCAGGGTGAATAGATGGACACACGTTTCCGAGGATTAAACGAAATAATCCTCGACTTGGTGTCAACGACTACCCAGCTGCCCCGCTATCCATATTTTTCTATTTTATCAGATATCAAGGGCATGACTGTGTTTTTTGAGTGACATATTTCCTCCCAGAGTCAGTGACGCGCCCGTCACCTTCTGCCGCCGCCGTCAACTGTCATACAACAAGGGAGAGACACATATCTAAGTAATCACAGTTTGCTAACGGATAATATTATGAATGCCCCGCCTATTATGTAAACGTGTAAATTCGCAGAACCCTTCCTATACCAAGGCACAGTCTGATCTGATTACCTTACTTAACCTAATAAGCCTATAAGTGTTAGGTGAGCGTAATAACCAATAACTAATTATACCCATTATAGTTAGTAGTCTTTACAATAAAATTATAATGATACCTAATGATAAACACGAAGCCAGCACGGGCGTGGACCTGGACCGGACCTTGCACCTAGTGATAATGATCTTGTGACTCAGGGTACAGCAAGCAGTGCTGCTGCCTTTTTAATACTAATAGATTACGTTAACTACATTAGCTAAAACTCAGCCACTCATAACAAATATACGCAGGCAATATGTAGCGCGACGATGTTACTAGTGCGTGCAGTGTCGGACACAACTACCTGCTCACCCATGGACTAGTCTCAACGACCACTAGCTGATCTCATCATCACGTACTTCAATACGTAGCGCGACGATGTCACTAGTGCGTGCAGTATCGGACACAACTACCTGCTCACTCATGGACTAGTCTACAACGACCACCAGCTGATCACAACATGACGTACTTCAATATGTAGCGCGACGATGTCACTAGTGCGTGCAGTGTCTGACACAACTACCTGCTCACTCATGGACTAGTCTCAACGACCACCAGCTGATCACATCATGACGTACTTCAATACGTAGCGCGACGATGTCACTAGTGCATGCAGTGTCGGACACAACTACCTGCTCACTCATGGACTAGTCTCAACGACCACCAGCTGATCACATCATGACGTACTTCAATACGTAGCGCGACGATGTCACTAGTGCGTGCAGTGTCGGACACAACTACCTGCTCACTCATGGACTAGTCTACAACGACCATCAGCTGATCACAACATGACGTACTTCAATATGTAGCGCGATGATGTCACTAGTGCGTGCAGTGTCTGACACAACTACCTGCTTACTCATGGACTAGTCTCAATGACCACCAGCTGATCACAGCATGACGTACTTCAATACGTAGCGCGACGATGTCACTAGTGCGTGCAGTGTCGGACACAACTACCTGCTCACTCATGGACTAGTCTACAACGGCCACCAGCTGATCACAGCATGACGTACTTCAATACGTAGCGCGACGATGTCACTAGTGCGTGCAGTGTCCGACACTACTACCTGCTCATCCATGGACTAGTCTCAACGACCACCAGCAGATCACATCATGACGTACTTCAATACGTAGCGCGACGATGTCACTAGTGCGTGCAGTGTCGGACACAACTACCTGCTCACTCATGGACTAGTCTACAACGACCATCAGCTGATCACAACATGACGTACTTCAATATGTAGCGCGACGATGTCACTAGTGCGTGCAGTGTCTGACACAACTACCTGCTTACTCATGGACTAGTCTCAATGACCACCAGCTGATCACAGCATGACGTACTTCAATACGTAGCGCGACGATGTCACTAGTGCGTGCAGTGTCCGACACTACTACCTGCTCATCCATGGACTAGTCTCAACGACCACTAGCTGATCTCATCATCACGTACTTCAATACGTAGCGCGACGATGTCACTAGTGCGTGCAGTATCGGACACAACTACCTGCTCACCCATGGACTAGTCTCAACGACCACTAGCTGATCTCATCATCACGTACTTCAATACGTAGCGCGACGATGTCACTAGTGCGTGCAGTATCGGACACAACTACCTGCTCACTCATGGACTAGTCTACAACGACCACCAGCTGATCACAACATGACGTACTTCAATATGTAGCGCGACGATGTCACTAGTGCGTGCAGTGTCTGACACAACTACCTGCTCACTCATGGACTAGTCTCAACGACCACCAGCTGATCACATCATGACGTACTTCAATACGTAGCGCGACGATGTCACTAGTGCATGCAGTGTCGGACACAACTACCTGCTCACTCATGGACTAGTCTCAACGACCACCAGCTGATCACATCATGACGTACTTCAATACGTAGCGCGACGATGTCACTAGTGCGTGCAGTGTCGGACACAACTACCTGCTCACTCATGGACTAGTCTACAACGACCATCAGCTGATCACAACATGACGTACTTCAATATGTAGCGCGATGATGTCACTAGTGCGTGCAGTGTCTGACACAACTACCTGCTTACTCATGGACTAGTCTCAATGACCACCAGCTGATCACAGCATGACGTACTTCAATACGTAGCGCGACGATGTCACTAGTGCGTGCAGTGTCGGACACAACTACCTGCTCACTCATGGACTAGTCTACAACGACCATCAGCTGATCACAACATGACGTACTTCAATATGTAGCGCGACGATGTCACTAGTGCGTGCAGTGTCTGACACAACTACCTGCTTACTCATGGACTAGTCTCAATGACCACCAGCTGATCACAGCATGACGTACTTCAATACGTAGCGCGACGATGTCACTAGTGCGTGCAGTGTCCGACACTACTACCTGCTCATCCATGGACTAGAGCTGATCACAACATGACGTACTTCAATACGTAGCGCGACGATGTCACTAGTGCGTGCAGTGTCCTACACTACTACCTGCTCACCCATGGACTAGAGCTGATCACAACATGACGTACTTCAATATGTAGCGCGACGATGTCACTAGTGCGTGCAGTGTCCGACACTACTACCTGCTCATCCATGGACTAGAGCTGATCACAACATGACGTACTTCAATACGTAGCGCGACGATGTCACTAGTGCGTGCAGTGTCCTACACTACTACCTGCTCACCCATGGACTAGAGCTGATCACAACATGACGTACTTCAATATGTAGCGCGACGATGTCACTAGTGCGTGCAGTGTCGACCTGCTCAACTCATGGACTAGTCTACAACGACCACCAGCTGATCACAGCATGACGTACTTCAAACAACGTTTACCGTTTACCAGAATATATATTTATGTTTATGTCCGTTTGGATGGCGCGGCCATCGCAAAATTAATATGTAACACTGCCAAGATTTTGTCAAAATTTGAAAAAGTTAATTCAAAAAAATTAAAGAGATATAGTTTTCGATATCTCTGCAACGCTTAGTTAAAGCTCTTCATGGCCGCGCGGTTCTCCGCGTTCTAACTTTTTAATCATAACTTTGGCTTTGTTTGCCGTCGCCTCATTATCGCAACGGACGTTTAACATTTATGTGACAACATATCAGTACCTCTGGGTAAACAAGAATGATCATCCTCAATGGCTTCAATTCTCTTCTTGGCAAGTTTCAAAAGTGGTACGGTGCAGTGTTTCTGCTTACAGTCAGAGTTAAAGTTTAGCGAACAGAAAGGTCGCACACGGCCCGCGCGCCGCCCTGCAGCAACGGAATGGATACATGCAATTACGTCGGTGGATTTAAAACTTCCTAGCCTGATAAAGAAACAATCGTTCGAGATTTTATCAATACACTCTTATTTAGCTGTAAGCCTAACATTCAATACGATGACTAAGGGCCTGTCCGCACAGCGAAATTTCACCGTATGGTTTTTTTTTCGTCAATCTGAACACATTGAACTGATTTCAAGCAGATTTGACGCGATGCGGTGCGGAAATAAATCCGCGCGAATGTTTTGTGCAGTATAGAGTAGTTCTGGTTAAGTCCGCGAAATAAAATTTACGCGTTTTGCTATAGAACGTTTATACTTAACTGAAACTTTCGGTGACTTGTCATTATTTTGAAAGCCGAGATTTAGCTTACGTATGTTACATACTTACCTACCTAGAAATCTAACGAAAATAATGTGCGTCAGTAATATCATTTAGGCATCTTCTTAGCTTCTACAGTCATCTTGTTCTATATATGTATTTTATATTTATATATTTGTCGAGTTAGTATTCGTTTTAACTCGATTTGATGGAAAATTCTAGATATTAAGCTACCAGCAGCGCCGTCGCCACGCCCGAGTGGCGAGGCTTCACGTGTTACGAACATTTTCAGTTCATTTATCTATTTTTATTGAACTTTCAATTCCTATAACACATTAAATTAACTACTTTTATAGTATGTATACCTACCTACAGGGTTTTTATTTAACTGGGGTAATGACGAGATGTCTGAATACATTAATGATAAGTACATGGAAACTGTCTTAATAATCTTAAATAGCATGAGTTTTACCTACTCGTACATGAATAGAATCATAAGAATATATTGTACCTATATGTGTTTAAAAGTCCAAGATTTCGTTGGTAAAATAATTTTGTGCTTCCGCCAAAAATGTTGTGCCCTTGCGCGAATAGGAGTGTTATTATTACGTGATTGAGCGTTTTTATGTAAAATAACAAAAAAAAAAGCTCTTTCTGGTTTTTTTAGGAAAAACGATGTTATAGAGACCAAAATTTTCGGCCGAATAATTTTCGTACACCCGTGTGTACAAAACAACAATTAAGCGGTATTCAAGATCACTCAAGTTGTACAGACGTATGTACAATCAGCGCTCGAGGGCTCAAGTTTACGATGAGTAGTTCAAGGGCCTGCGCACACTTGAGACAAGCCTGTCGTACACAGACTTGTCTACGACGTCGAAGACTTGTCTGCGCCAAGACTGTTTTGTTTACTACACACACACCATCAAGACAGAACAGTCTAGCGGCGTACGGCTAGTGTTGTCAACTTAGTGGATTTTCCACTAAAACTAGTGGTTTTAACCCCCCATTTAGTTGCGAAATATTGGTTTTATTAGTGGGTAGTCGATTTTTCTAGTGCCTTAGAAAAATTAAATTTCATACTAAAAATGCGATCACTCGGGTGTAAATCAGCACCATAGAATCCATAATTATCAATCTGATACCGACGATGATGGTGCAAACAAAAATGATTCGTCTGAAGGCAAATTCATACATAGCTGTTATTGAATAATTTGTATGTTAACTTACCTATTCATGTTAGTTACCTATAAATGGTATTTTGATCAACTGATTGTTAATTTTTATCACTTGCTAACTTTTGCCAGCGGCTTCGCCCGTGTGACAGTATGTTTCTCCAAATAAACTTAAGACCCCCGTTTCATTCCCTTGTGGGTTGAATATCGGAAAATCCTCTCTTAGTACTTGCCTACGTCATAAAAGGAAACCTTGGGTAAAATTTTATGCTCCTAGGCCCTGTAGTTTCGGCTGTGCGTTGATGTCAGTCAGTCAGGTTCTCCTTTTATATATATAGATTATTACTGAAAATAATAAAAGTAATAACTAAATGCTATATGTATATAATTTTTGCGATTTTGTGTGTGGGATTCTTTTTTGGTGGTTTTAAAAGTTGACTCTAGACGTAAGTTAGAATAACTGTTGGCAACACTGGATGTTTCTAAAGATAAGTGTGGTATCGCAGCCAAGTCTGTGACGACGTAGACAAGTCTATCTAAGACAGTCTTGTCTTAAGTGTGTGTGCGCAGGCCTTAAGAAAAAATAATAAAATGTACCTACTGTAATGTGCTCGCTACTTTTAGCTTACATCGAAAGTTCGCTACACCGTGATCGATTAGCTGCTCCAACTACCACATGCGGCACAGTTGTAGGTCCACTAGACGCGGTACAGGTGCAGCTCCACTAGACGCGGTACAGGTGCAGCTCCACTAGACGCGGTACAGGTGCAGCTCCACTAGACGCGGTACAGGTGCAGCTCCACTAGACGCGGTACAGGTGCAGGTCCACGCCCCAGCCCGTGCCGGCCACCCAGGACGGCAGCCCCTCCAGCAGCGCGTCGTGCGGCGCCGCGCGCGCCGCGAACTGCGCGTGGCCGGCCAGCGACACGTCCGCCCAGTGCGGCGCCGCCAGCCCGGCCGCGTGCGTCAGCAGCAGCTGCACGTGCCACGCGGCCGCGCCCGCGCCCGCGCGCGCGTCGTGCAGCGACACGAAGTACGTGCGGCGCGCGCCCCACGCCGGGCCCTCGCGCGGCGCCGCCAGCGCGCTGCTCCACGCCAGGCGCGCGCCCGCCGCCGGCGCCAGCACCAGCACCACGTGCGGCGGCCCGCGCAGCTCCACCGACAGCTGCAGCGCCGTGCTGTTGACGCGCTGCAGCGCCAGCGACGCGGCCAGGCGCGCCCGCGGCGGCCCGGGCGCCGGCGCCGCCAGGCTGCTGGGCACGAGCGACAGCACGGGCAGGTAGTAGGGCGCGCCGCAGTACAGCAGGCGCGCGCATTCGGCTGCGCCCACGCGCTGCACGCGCCCGGGAGGACCCACTGCGGATGGACAACGGCAGCTCTTTATCATAAGTGTTAACCGTTATATTCCTGCCCGCATCCCTTGATTGGTAAGTTTAAACTTTGAGAGCGCTCTGTGTTTGAGAACACGCACAGCAGCCAGGCGCAGCTGGCCCGCACCAGCTCGAGTGACACCTACCGTATGTATCGACGGAGCGGTGCGTGTTGGCGTCGAGCTCGGGCACCCAGTAGAAGTGGTCCACCGTGGGCTCGGGCGCCAGCGGCGGGTGCAGCGTGCGGCGCGTGTGGAACAGCATGAGGCGCTGCGGGCGCGCGGCGCTGTAGGGCGCGGCCAGCGGCGACAGCGCCAGCAGCGCCGCCAGCGCGCACAGCAGCGCGGCCGCGCGCGCCGCCACCCGCGCGCCGCGCGCCGCCAGCGCCAGCGGCAGCAGCCAGGCGCAGCTCGCCTGCACCAGCGTCGCCACCAGCACCGCCATCGCCACCTGCGGCACACCAAACTTTTTGCCCCAAGCAATCTACAAAAACCTGATAGCACTACTGAAGGTAAATGAAACCTTCAGTAGTGCTATCAGGATAGAGTTTGATGTGTACAAATGTGCGGTCATGCATGTAAAGCGAGAGGAACCTACTCTCGCTCTCGTGGAATCCGTGGGCACTCTACTCACGGATTACAAAAATAAGGGATCCCTCTTCTACGTACTCTATGGAGTTTCCTTCTACTAAAATAGTCTTCCTTTGCCCATTTGTTAGGATTTTGGTTTTCTCCGTATTAAGTGTCAGACCTACATGTTTGCTTTCGCGTGTAATCTCATTTAACATATTTTCGAGGTCGGTACAGTTTTCCGCAAAAACTACAATGTCATCTGTAAAACGTAGGTGACTGGGATATACTCCATCAATTTTTAAGCCTTTTCTCTCCCAATCTAGATTTCTAAAGATCGACTCTAGGACAGCAGAAAAGACTTTTGGCGAAAGTGAGTCTCCCTGTTTAACGCCCTTCTTGATGGGAAATTCGTTTCCTTCTCTTTCTAACCTCACCTTCGCACAGCTGTGAGAGTATACGTTGTGTAGGAGAGTTATGTATTCCTTTTCTACGCCTTGTTGCAGATCGCAGTGATTTAGGGAGTCAAAGGCTTTTTTGTAATCAATGAAGCACAGATATAGTTTTCCTATACTCTTTGGTCTTTTCTATTATCTGTGTAACAACCTGAATGTGGTCCAATGTCGAATAACCTTTCCTAAAACCGGCTTGTTCGTACGTTTGTTGCTCATCTAACGTTTTCGAGAGCCTATTTAGTGAAATTTTTGAAAATATTTTGTACATGTTCGACATTAAACTAATAGGCCGATAGTTGCCTAAATCTGTTCTGTCACCCTTTTTATGTAGAAGTATAATGGTTGATTTAGACCATTGCTCGGGAGTTGTTCCAGTGTTAAATATGTTATTAAAAAGTATTTGCAGTGGAACCTGTAATAATTCAGAAAGGGATTTAAGCACTTCGTTCGTTATGTTGTCTTCTTCCAGGTGTTTTATCTGATTTTTGAGAAATTGTTGCATATTCGATTTCGCTTCTTAGTACGTATGGGATTTTAGAGCTTTCTGTAACCTTGCATGTAAGTTCACGGAAATCCTGAAGGTCGCTTTCCCCAGATGCATAGAGATCTCTGTAATAATTGGTAGCTTCCTTTATTAGTCTATTGCTAATAATATTACCAGTTTTGTTTTTTAGACTCTGCGCCCACTCTTTTTTATTTCTTAGCTCTTTGTACGCTTTTCTTATAGCCCCTGACTTTCCTATATGTCGTTCTAGTACCTCTCGTCTATGTTTTTTCTTTTCCTTTGATATACTTCTGTGTATTTCTTTACTTATTTCTGTAATTTTTTGTTTCACAGATTTTGTACGTATTTCGCTATAAAATAGTTTCCTTTTTTCGAAGAGGGTTTTGATGTAAGTTGTAATTTGCTTTTTAGATTCTTTTAATTTAGGTAATTGTCTTAATAATTCCTTCATTTTCGATTCGAAGGCGTTATATTGGTTCTGAACTTCGGTGCATGTTTTTATTGTCTCTATAAAGCTATTTTCCCAATGTAAACCATCGGCTCTGGTCAGTATAGGTAGATTCTTATACGAAGAATCTACCTATTTTTGAATCTACCTGGTTTGTGGGTGGTTTTTATGAATTTTCTTTTCCTTCCTTCGTTTATTTTTATCTTACATCTTAACATGCGATGATCCGTTTCAAAATGTATGTCATCTATCACATTAAAACTATGTATATTTAACGGTTGATTTGTCAAAATGTAATCAATCTCGTTAAAATGACGACCATTTGGTGATCTCCAGGTCCATTCTATCTGGGTTTTCCTTTTGAACATACTGTTGACATACACCAGGTTGATTTCTAATGCAAACTCTACTAATTTTAGGCCATTTTTGCTTCTTTTCCCGTCGGAAAATTTTCGAAGGTTTGTTTCCTCTTCGTCTCTGAATTTTCCAACCTGGGCGTTAAAATCGCCCAACAGCATCAGATGTTTTGTATTTATGACGTCAAAAGCCTTCTCATCTATTTGATAGAATAGTTCTATATCTTCCAATTTATAGCTTTCTGTTGGTGCATAAGCTTGAACAATAGCCCGAGTGACATTCTCTGAAACTTGGATTTCTAAGACTGCCACTCTATCTGAGAAAGCTTTAAAGCTAATAATGTGGTTTTTCCATGTCTTTTTCACTAAAAACCCAACTCCATTTCTTCAATTTGTTGCATGCGTGTGGTATAGAATAAAATCTTCATATTCCTCTACTTTGTCTTCTGGTCTCCTAACCTCGCTGAGGCCTATAATGTCCCATTTTAAATTTGCAACTGCGTGCTGTAATTCTGAAATCCTTCTATCTTGCAAGAGTGTTCTAACATTTAAGCATGCTGTATAAATGTATTGCTTTTGTTTTCTTGGTTTCATAATTTTGGTTTTTATATAATTTTTTGAGTGAGTAATAACCCTTGGGGGGCAGTGGTCAGGCTCCTCCACGGTAACCAACCGGCTTGGGGGAGGGGGTGGGGGGGCGCTAGCTAGTTTTTTTGTTTTTCTTCACCGTCGTCATGGGTTATTGCCAGGTTTGTAGTGTTCAGTTGGGAAGGGCGCAGGAAGCTAGATATTGTTTGCGTTTTGTTTTTCTTTTGGGCTTGTTTTGCTATTTCTTCAATATTTTTGACTGATGTATCTTTAATAGTTTCCGGCGATGTTGACATTAACCTCTTGTTTGGTTTTTTTTTGTGGATGTTTGGCTGTCTGATTTCCGTTCTTTTAGTGGTATTACCTTGTCGTAACGTAAGGTAACCAAGTTCCCTGCGTCGCGCTCACGTTTTAAACTTTCTTGAAGGTCCTTTCGTTTCTGTAACACATTTATAGGGTAATCCTCTTTAATATACATACCAGTGTTCTCTAAGCACTTCTTTTTCTTGAGAAGTTCGATTTTCCTACCAGTAGTGGTGTTACAACAATAGGTCTTATTTTTCCTGCATTTTTCCCAATTCTATGAACAGTTTCAATTTCCCATTTAGAACACAGTATTTTCATTATATTGTTGATTATACCTAGAATCATAGTGCTTAAATCTTCATAATTTTTCCCTTTTTCTTGGATAACAAAGAACACCAGGTTTTTCTTCCGTATTTGTTTGTCCAGAAAATAAGTTTGATAACGTTACGTTAAATAGTATTTTTTTAATAGCCATCCAAAGTGAACACTCTCAGTGAATTTGTGCACAGAAAAAATCTGTCATTGTCTTCGTCCTAGCGATAGACAAGCACGTTCATGGAAACTATTTGTCAAAATACGTAAAAGTAAAAACAAAAGTTCGCTGCAGCGCTAGATTGGCATTATGTCGTCTAACAAAACTATTAAAACATATCTACAGCGCCTAGATAGCACATAGGGATACTTTTTTTACGACTAAAATGTCTTAAGCGCCATGAATTTCGCGGCACTTACGCGTTCAACATACGAGTAGTGTAATGACATGATATAGATTTTTATACCGCAGAAGTGACACAGCTTTTTGCCTACAATTCATTACAATAACACTCTATTTCAAAATTTAATAATAGTCCTCGTTAGTGTAAAGTGAAAAACCACGTTCTACTACTTTAATAAATAAGTGAATTCAAAATCGCGAAAAATTTTGAAACCCTTAATTGTAATCATCATCCCGAAGAACAGCTATCCTGAGTGAATGAAGATCAGGACTGCGCCGCTAATATCTAGTAACAAAACAAACAACAACGGTAAATTTATCTTTAAAATGTTTAACAATTCCAGTTAAAGATTCAGTTTTTTTTTTTCGGAGATATTTATTTTTCTGTTATAACTTTATAACTTTTTTTTGCAGCTAAAACTTTTTTTGAAATCTTTGTCAACTTAAATATCATCAGCTTGAAAGTGTGCAAAGCAGGTTAACGAATATTTAGTAGATAGCCACGTGTTTTCATTTCTATCCTCTTGAAGAATTTTTATCCATTCTTTCCTTTTCGGCTGAGAAGTGTGAACACATCTAGAATAATTATAATTATAGTGTATGAAGGACGAAATCTCAATATCAGTAATGCAATATCTATATATATAAAAGGAGAAACTGACTGACTGACATATCAACGCACAGCCGAAACTACTGGGACTAGAAGAGTCAAATTAAGTACAAGGTTTCCTTTTATAACGTAGGCGAGCACTAAGAGAGGATTTTCCAAAATTAACCCCCTATGGGAATGAAACGCGGGTCCAAATTTTGTATGGAAAAACCTATTTTCAGGCGGGTGAAGCCGCTGGCAGAAGCTAGTCACACATAAGACTACAAATTCAACTGAACCTAATGTATATTTGAATACTAATTTGCACGTGATATCTAGGTAGATACGTAATACGTAAGTGCTAACGAATGACAGAATGCTTACCTAACGACAAAACTTACCGATGAAAACTGATACGCAATGATTTGCTGACATTTCTTACTGAGTTTTTACAGTATCAAAAAACACACGACGTCATAATTTTTGAATTTGACGGAATTCATTGATATCATTTATACAAAAAAGAAATATCATTAAATAAATTAAAAAAAAAAAAAACAAACAGGATATAAAACACCATGCAAGTCTGTGTTCACTAAATCAGTTGTAGGTAAAAATCGTTTTTGTGGGAGTGAACATCTGCATATTTTAGTCTATGATTGTAAAATGGGAAGGCTTTTTAATAAACTAATATGTTTTCTAACATACTATTACGACATTAGAAGCTTTTATATTGCTTGGACAACCAGTAATTTTACAGAATTATTATTCACGTCCAGATTCACTTTAATTTGAATTTATAAGCGCCGCTCTCACACTGCATGAACGTCAAAACTGTACTAATGTCATCAATATCAAGGTGCATAGAAGACACTGCCCCTGAGTCGGTTGAAGTGAGTGTACGGCACGCGTAATCTAGTACGTAGTACATATATATCGATGGTCATCGTTATGTGATACTACTTTTCTCTAACAGGTTTCAGTCCAACTGACTTTAAAACCCGAGTTCGATTCTACTCTGGGAGAGTCTGTTTTTTCGTTTACAACACTGAAAATATTGGGTAGCTATAAGTTCAACCAAAGTCATTTTTTTTTATTTCACATAGGCCTACATGGGCACTTGTAAAAGCTAATTTAGCTTGTTAAGCTAAGCTAGTGCACTACTCCAAATTAATCGTTTCCTATGGAGAAGAACCGGCAAGAAACTTCATGGTTACTCTTTTAAAAAAAATTTGGTTCTTACAATACTTCCATATTACAGTATAAGTAGATATTATGTAAGGACTGTGTAGACCGGTCAATATTGTTACTAAAAAGTACAATAAAAATAATCATAATAAAAATTAAGTCGCAATACGAAGTAACCTAAGAATTCGCAGAGTCTACAGTGTTCTCACATTCACATTATAAAAAAAGGGGCTATAGAAAAAAAAGCAAGAATAATAAATAATTACAATTATCAATAAACGACATGTTAACAAAATAAATCACTAACGAATTTATGGTGGATGGATTCTAATAATATAAAAAATATTGCAAGAGCAATGTTTAGAAGAAGAAAAAAGTATATATTAAGTACAACAAATGTGGAGCAGTTAATAGATACATTTACACAATATTATGAGTTACCAGGGGGCCACATGTGCAGAAGCAGTCATTGCCAAACAAGCTTGTCTTCGCCATAGTCTTTAACCTTGTAATATGCTTTTTTTAGTTAGGACACGTTTTGAACGTTCCCTCGCTAAGTTCAGTCACCACCTTAGGCAGCTTGTTATAAAAGCGTATGCTGTTTACTAAAAATTACTTGCTGGTCTTAGCCAACGTCCACTTGGCCAATATAATTTCGTGTTTACTACGCGTATTTATGTTATGAAAATCGCTTCTAATTTTGAAGAGTCCTAGGTTTTTACGAACATATAAATTTTTTTCTAAGATATAAAGAGAAGGCAGAGTCAGTATATCGATTTCTTCGAATTTATTTCTGAGGGACTCGCGAGAACCCATTTTATAAATAGCCCGAATTGCTCTCTTTAGCAATATTATGAAAATTGAGTCTACATCAGCTCCAGATCCCCACAGTAAAATGCCATAAGACATAATACTGTGGAAATAAGCATAGTAAACTAACCTAGCTATGGCTACATCTGTCAATTGCCTGATTTTTCTTACTGCATATGCGGCTTAGCTTAATCTACCTGAACGAGTTCTAATAAGAGCGCCCCACTGCAGTTTAGAATCGATAGTTATACCTAAGAACACCGTTTCCGTAATAACATCAAGTTTGTTGCCGTCAAGAATTAGATTGACGTCAACTTGAGGGACATTTGTTAATGAGAAGTTTATACTATATTAACCGAGGTTAAAGGAACTGCCAAGACGAACACTGCAGTGGGCGACTAAGTGAGGTCACTATGCCAGAAAATGTCATGAAAATCTACAAAATGGTATTGGTTGACCATCGATTGAAAGTATGCGAGATATTAGACATTTCAAATAGAGCTGCAAATCGCATATGACCGAAAATGTTGACATGAGAAAGCTGTGCGCAAGATGGGTGCCGTGTTTGCTCACAATGGAGCACAAACAGCGTCATCAGAATGTTTCCATCAAGTGTTTAGCAAAAAAAAAGCACAATTTTTCTGACAATTCGGGTGTTTTTTTTTTTTTTGGACTGAAACCTTGGATAAAACATGTGTCCATCATTTCACAACTGAGACGAAGGCACAGCTAAAGCGGTGGACTGATCTAAGGGGAAAATCGGCTCCAAAGAAAGCGAAGACAATTCAGTCGACTGGCGATATGGCGTCGGTTTTCTGGGATGCACGTGGAATAATATTTATTGATTATCTTGTTAAAGGAAGAACAATTAACGGAGAATATAATGCAGCCTTATTGAAGCGTTTAAGTGACAAATTCAAGGAAAAACGGCGGAAAATGTTGTTTCAGCGCGACAACACCCGAGTCCACACGTTCGTCATTGCAATGACTAAAGTGAATGAGTTGAAGTTAGAATTGCTTCCATAGAAAATAATCTTAAAAAATGTCTCGGAGTAAAAAGATTTTTATTTCTGCGGTTAATGGCTATTTTGATGAGCTTGACGGTTCCTACTATAAATACGGTATTAAAGCTATTGACTTCTTGGTCAAGTCGGGTACTTCTGGGACCGACTTCGTATAAGTATTTGGTTATGTGGAATCGGAAGTACCGTACTATAGGCAAGAGTCTAACCCAGTTCTTTATAATGATCATAGCACTATGTACTGGGATCGACACATCATCACTGACAAGACTATTGCCAATAAGCCTGATTTAGTGGTGGTGGACCGAAGCGAGAGGCGTGCAATGATTGTTAATTCATTTCCGTTTCGCATGACGAGAACCTTGTGAAATCAAAAAAGATAAACAAATTAAGTATGTTGACTTGGCGAGATTGTCGACATATGAGATGTGGACTCGGCGATCATTGTACCGATAGTCGTGCCACAATAGAATAGAAAATAATATTTTATTTTTATTTGCTTACAATGTAGGTACATAAAATGTTAAATGTTAAAATAGGATCCATTGTACATTCTGCCCTGCCAGCATATAAATGTAATATAAACTAGAGGATATTGGAGACATTACAAAAGGTTATCATTTAGGAAATCCTGTACAGAATAATTAAAATTTATCTACAAGTAATTCTGTGAAACGTTTTAAAAAACTAAGGTACCGTTGTACCTAAGTTTTTTATTTGGTCAGATATTTTATTAAAGATTTTAGAAGCCATACAAATCACATCATTTTTTAATAAGCTACTTTTAATTACACCTGTGTCCATAATAGATTCTGGTATTGCGCTTTTGAGCTTTGAATTTTCAAAAAAATCGAAAATCGCTGCTTTCTCGTTGACTACAGTGACTCCAAAATGTTATTCTAAATCTTAAAATGGAAATTACTAGACGATGGTAAGCCTCAAATAATGTCGGTTAATTTACTTTGTTTGATAGATTATGCAACATAAACACAACTGTGCTGAAACGTTTACATATATATTCTGCTTGCGATTTCCAAGTTAACTGGCTGTCTACATATTTCAAAAAAAAAAAAAAAACTATTTACTTTTTCTATAGTTTGTAGTTTATGCTTTTAACATAAGTTTATATCTCCCGTAGATATTCGTTGATAAAATAAAGATTAATAATTAAGTTATTATTTCCAAGCCACTTTAGTAAACTACTTATTGTACTAATAATGTCATTTACATAATATGATTCTTTATTGATATATGAAATAATCTATGTTCTATCATCTGCAAACAATACCATAGGATGTAGTATATGACGTGGCAGGTCATATAAATATAATTTAAAAAATAAAAATTATCCGACGGCGTAAGTTTAGTCCAGTAGCGTAGAAACCAATTTAATTGCATAAATGAATGAATAAATTCTAATATGGAACATACAGACTGCAACAGTCGGGACCTGTATTAGATGGGATGATTTTAGTCTTGATTTTTTTAATGGGTCCCGACTGTTGCAGTCAATATGTTCCGTATTAGAATTTATTATTTGTTTGTTCATTTTGTTAGAAATGAAAAGTAGGCTAAGAACTGCTTTAACATTTGCTTTCCGTCAGTGAATACCCCATCAAAATCGATCTAGCCGTTTCGGATATTAGTCGGAACTATTTGTTCCGACTAATATCCGAGATCTTTGGATTTCTTAATATGTGATAAGTCTTCCAAACAGTTAAACAAAATTTGACGTAACTTTCAATGTGGGATGTAGCTAATGTTATAACAAGTATCTTAATTCACTTTTTACATTACTTAAGATGTAAAATCGTGATATCTTAATTCCCAGGGAGCGTGTACATCTCCGAAACGGATGGACCGGTTTTGACGGGACTTTCACTTTACGGATATCTAACATTAAAGGGGTGATTTGGGCTACGTTTCATTTATCCGCGGAACGGAGTTTCATAATACGGGATAAGTCTTCAAAACGGTTGAACTTTGACGGGACCTTCATTGGGATATAGCAGAAGGCCTCCTGATGACCCTAGTAGCCATCGGCCCTAATGGGCCACGACATCTCTTTGAGGAACACGTAGTACACGAAGCGATGTTGAGGATTTGGGTTCGGTCGGACAATAGCCGGACGGCCGGACCGCGAGCTACACATTGCAGTTCGTCCGAAAGCCCGTGCCTACAGTGGTTGGTAGTCGGAGTTACGGCTGTCTCCATCACTAGCATTACTGCTTCGCAAGAACCGACCGCCACCGACTTCCCCTCGTTCCGGACCATGGCCTGGACCAGGGCCCGGCGCGAGAGGTCACCGCCGCCGATTGCCCCCACGAGGACACGGCGATGCTCCAACCGTGCAGGGCTCACCTCCACCGTAAGCTCCACCGTATCCTCCGGGCGCACTATGGAAAATAAAGGTCTGTTTCTGATTAACACTAATTGTGAATGGATCCCAATCATATTACTTGCATATGTCATTGAAATTACGGCTTGCACGCACGATATAATTATTCCGCCTATAATTTGAAGACGTGTGAGGAACACGTATGGGTGGAATAAAACGAAATGTTTTTTTTTTAAATGGAGGACTTACAGCTAATAAAACCAGACAAAAAAGGAAACCATAATCACTAGAAAGCCAATTACAAGTCCTCACGTATAGACATTACGATAAAAATTAAAAATGGTGTGAGCACAAAAACAATAAAGCTTCGCTTTTTAGTTAAGTAGGAAGTACAGCATAAATCCTTGGTTTGCATTAATTAACAATCTATTAAACCTAATGCTACTTGAAGAATTTGAGGCTTAAACACCTTCTGGCTGAGTTCACACTATTTATGAATGGATCCCAATCATATTCCTTGCATATGTCATTAAAATTACGGTTTGCACGCACGATATAACTATTCCGCCTATAACTTGAAGACGTGTACGGAACACGTATGGGTGGATTAAAACAAAATGTTTTATTTGGCACATTAACAGGTACTAACAGTGTCAATCCAAGACCTGGTCGCCCGGCGAGCGTCGGTGGAATGAATGACCCTAAAGAGATTGCTGACATCTTTAGAAACCATTTTTGTGTGCGGTCTCCGCTGGGGAAGGGAGGGGGGGTGCCCACTGCTGAGTTATCGAATGGTCTCGTGGGGACTAGTTTTAAGTCAACAGACGTATCTACAGTCTTAAGGGCTATGACTAAAGGTAAGTCTCCCGGCCACGATGGGCTCAGCATTGAGCACCTACAGCATGCGGGCCCGCATATATCGAGAGTGCTGGCACTGTTCTATTTGTTGTGCGTGAGTCATTCATACTTACCACCTGACTTCATGAAAACTGTTGTAGTGCCTGTGGTTAAGAATAAGACTGGGGACGTTACCGACGTAAGTAACTACAGGCCTATTTCACTCGCAACAATTTTAGCAAAAGTGTTTGACGGCCTGCTTAATACTCAGTTGGATAAATATCTGTCATTACATGATAATCAGTTTGGGTTTCGACCCAATCTATCTACTGAGACTGCTGTACTGAGTCTTAAGCATGTCGTCAGATATTATACTGATCGGAAAACTCCAGTGTACGCGTGCTTCCTCGATCTTTCCAGGGCCTTTGATCTGGTGTCATACGATATCCTGTGGGAGAAGCTGGAGAACATCAAGCTACCCCCAGAATTATCTAACATATTTAAATATTGGTACAGACACCAGATCAACAGCGTCAGATGGGCGGGTTTAATGTCGGAGCCGTATAGGATGGAATGCGGGGTGAGACAGGGGGGTTTGACCTCCCCTGCGCTCTTCAATTTGTATATGGATGCACTGATCGATGGGCTCAGCAGCCAGCGTATAGGCTGCCATGTGGATGGTGTCTGTTTGAACAATTTGAGTTATGCGGATGATATGGTGCTTTTGAGTGCATCGGTCTGTGGATTGAGGAAATTGCTGAGCGCGTGTGAGGAGTATGCCTCAAGCCACGGGCTGAAGTATAATGCTAGTAAAAGTAAATACCTTGTGTTTGGGGGGGATCTTAAGATATCAAAGGATGTGCCACCTGTGTGTATAAATGGGGTTCCTCTAGAGAGAGTGTATGATTTTAAATATCTAGGTCATATAGTCTCAGCAGACCTGAAAGATGGTGTGGACATTGAGCGGGAGCGGAGGGCGCTGTCGGTCAGGGGTAATATGCTGGCTCGCAGGTTTGCGCGCTGTTCGAGGGAGGTAAAAATCACACTGTTCAGAGCTTATTGTACATCCCTCTACACGTGTAGTCTGTGGGAAAGGTATACTCGTGCGGCATACAGCGCCATCCGCGTCCAGTACAATAACGCGTTCAGGGCGGTGATGGGGCTACCCCGTTACTGCAGTGCATCGGGTATGTTTGCAGAGGCGCGCACTGACTGCTTTCACACAATTATGCGGAAACGTGCAACATCCTTACTGAGCAGAGTGCGGGCTAGCTCCAACATCGTACTGGCGATGATTGCCACTAGACTAGATTGTCCTTTCATCCGGCATTGTTCGGCTAGACATGTTCCGGTGTCAATGCCGGAGAGGAAGTATTAATTTTAATTTATTTTGTTTTGATTTGTTTATTTTGTTTGACTCTGATTTTAATTTAATTTATTTTGATTTTAATTGTGCATTATTTTAATTTATATAATTTGATTTTAATTGATTGACTTTGTTTTTGATTGAATTTATATTGATGATTTGTTTATTTATTATTTTTGTATTATTTAATGTAATTATTGTGTTTTATTAATTAATTCAAAATTTGAGGCAATTTTATTTATTTATTATTAATCACTAGTCTTATTAGTTAATGTAAATTGTGTCATGTATAGTGTTGTGTTATTTAATGATATGGGTGTAACTTACCTGAATAAAGATTATTATTATTATTAAAATAAAATTTGGATAAAAGGTCAGGGCTATCAATATTGTTACTGAGGATTTTGAGCAAAAACAGACAGTCAGCAATTCTACGACGATCTACCAGTGGTAACAGATGATACTTCTTACAGAGGTCATCATAATCAGATGACTGATATGGAATCTTCTGATGAAAGCTAAGATATTTAAAGAAACGTTTTTGGATGTTTTCAATGCGGTCTATGTATTTATGATAACGTAGTTTCATATCTGAGACGCGTATTCCAGATGACTTCTTACAAAGTACAATACAATATTTTTAGTGTTTTGGCATCCGTGAAACACTTAGAGATACGTAAAATAAACCCAAGCAGTTTAGAAGCTTTTTTGACAAATGCATCAATGTGTACGTCAAAAATTAACTTAGTGTCCTGATGGACGCCCAAGTCACGAATAGTATTGCACCTTGTCAAGATCTGGCCTGTCAAAGTATAAGTATTAGCTATGATTGCACGTTTTCTTATGTTAGATGGGTTCAGATCAAGTTTATTAGCCTGACAGTATTCTTCTAGCCGATGCAAATCAGCCTGAAATGCTAGTCTATCTTCGAGCATTGAAATGGTGACAAAAAATTTCATATCATCAGCAAAGCATAGCAGTTTAGAAGAATGTAGGCACTGATCGATGTCGTTCACATAAATAACGAAAGGACCAAGCAACGAGCCCTGAGGGACTCCACTAGGCACGTTTACCCAGCTAGACATATAATTGTTAAGTACTACTGCCTGTGACCGGTTATTATTGTAAGAAGAGAACCATCTTAAGAGGTCTCCACGGATCCCCATGAAGCTTAGTTTCTTTATCAGAGTATCGTGGTCGATCCGATCAAATGCCTTGCTATAGTCTGTATAAACCACATCGACCTGCCTACCATTATCCATAGCACCTGTAATGAAATCATTAAATAGAATGAAATTAGAAGTGGAAGAGCGTTCTTTTAAAAATCCGAGACGGAAGAAGCTGAGTGAGCCAGCAAGGGCGGGATATAACCGGTTTTAGACAATCCTCTCAAACATTTTAGCCATAATGCATAGCTTGGATATAGGCCTATAATTAGTGACCTCGGTTTTTGACCCCTTCTTTTGCACAGGTGTAATAAAAGCATATTTCCATACTTTAGGGACAACACCAAGAGTCAAAGACTTGGAAAACAAAATAGAGATAGGTATGGCAATGGAAGGCGCGCATTTGATTAGAAATTTCGATGAAATTTTATCAGGGCCAACCTTTTGTTGGATTTAAGTTGCGAAGTAAATCGGTCTCAACATCAACATTGCCCTCTATGTGACAAATGTCAGTGTCAGTCAGTGAGTATTAGAGGAAGTGGAGTTGAGGAAAGTCGACATGAAGTACGATGAAAAAGCTTCACAAATAGAATGTCCAGTCATTAACGATTCATTATTATAATTTAATGTATTAGGCATAGAATTGGAGTTGTAGCGATTTTTAACAAAGGTCCAAAAATATTTAGGCTTATCTTTAATGGATTTTTCATTTTGATTAAGATAACATTTATAACACGCAGCTTCTATAGTCTTGACTCTATCACGTAAATATTTAAAAGTTAGCTCGTCAGATTTATTGCCATAAATCTTGATTTTTTTTTCATTTAGACGAACAATCGGAGCTTTGTAAGTCAAAATGGCCTCATATAGTACGCGTTCTGGGATAGTCTAGGTCTTCGAGCTGTATACAGGCAAATGACTCACGTCAGGCGGCAGCGCGGAGGAGCCCGCGCGGCCCATCAGCGGCACGAACATGTGCAGCGAGCCCAGCGCCAGGTACCACGTCTGCGCGGCCGGCAGCAGCGCGCCCAGCGCCCACAGGGCCGCGCGCCGCCCGGGCCGCGCCCGCAGCGCGCCCGCCAGCAGGTCCGCCGCCGCGCCGCCCAGCGCCCACAGCGCCGGCAGGAAGCCCGAGCGCAGCCCGCGCGCCGCGCACAGCAGCAGCAGCGCCGCCCAGCCCAGCGCCGCCGCGTCGTGCCACGCGCGCGCGCCGCGCCAGCCGCGCAGCAGCGCCGGCGCGCCCCACAGCCGCGCCGCCGCCGCCCACGTGCCCGCCAGCGCTGCGCACACAACACTCATCACCCGCCCCGGCCGTGCCGGCGCGCCTCCCCGAGCCACTCACCGGGCAGCGCGTACAGCGGCGCCAGCAGCAGGCCGCACGAGTAGAACGACAGGCGCGCGCCCAGCGCGTGCAGCAGCAACGCCGGCAGCACGGCCGCCAGCACGCCGCACGCGTGCGCGCCCGCGCCCGCCGCGCCTGCGCGCGCCACCGAGCGCCACCAGGCCCCGCGCGTCACGAACAGCGCGTCGCGCGCGCTGCCGGCGCTCACGTGCACCTTCAGCAGCACCAGCGCCAGCGTCGCTCCCGCCAGCAGCAGCGCGGCCGGTGCGCGCACCGCCACCACACACAGCCCCAGCACATCGAAGAACACCGGCTGCCGAGCCTCGTCCGGCTCCGACTCCAAACTCTCGCTAGACAGCAGACCTGAGGACGTGCGTGTATATGTGAGTGAGCACGTTCCGTGCGCGAGCGCCAGCCCGTTGTCGCCGGTGCGCTGCACCGCGGCGGGCGATACGCGCTTGGGCGTGTCGAGCAGCGTGTGTGTGTGCGTGTATGTGTGAATGAGCACATACCGTGCGCGAGCGCCAGCACGTTGTCGCCGGTGCGCTGCAGCGCGGCGGGCGGTACGCGCTCGGGCGTGTCGAGCCGCGTATGGTACACGTAGCCATTAGAGCTCCACGCCAGGTCCACGCCTGCAACAAAAAGAAGCTGCCTTCAGCCGGGGCCTCGCTCTAGTCACGATGAGCCGGCGGGCACCTACCGGATAGTTTGCCGAAGTCGCGGAAGATGCGGAAGTCAGTGTCGGCGGGGATGAGGCCGCTCTCAAACAGCTCCTGCGCCAGCGACGATGCGAAGGGGTGCGGCACGGCGCCCGCGTACATCTGCACAGAGAGACGAGCTAGTGAAGGCTCAGCTCGCACTTGGCCGGCGGGCGGCTAGGACTCACCTCGTGCGGGCTGGCCTGGAACAGCACCTCACGGCCGCCTAACACTCACCTCGATGAGCCAGGGGTCGTGCGAGCCGGCCTGGAACAGCACCTCACGGCCGCCTAACACTCACCTCGATGAGCCAGGGGTCGTGCGGGCCGGCCTGGAACAGCACCTCACGGCCGCCTAACACTCACCTCGATGAGCCAGGGGTCGTGCGGGCCGGCCTGGAACAGCACCTCACGGCCGCCTAACACTCACCTCGATGAGCCAGGGGTCGTGCGGGCCGGCCTGGAACAGCACCTCACGGCCGCCTAACACTCACCTCGATGAGCCAGGGGTCGTGCGGGCCGGCCTGGAACAGCACCTCACGGCCGCCTAACACTCACCTCGATGAGCCAGGGGTCGTGCGGGCCGGCCTGGAACAGCACCTCACGGCCGCCTAACACTCACCTCGATGAGCCAGGGGTCGTGCGGGCCGGCCTGGAACAGCACCTCGCGGCCGCCTAACACTCACCTCGATGAGCCAGGGGTCGTGCGGGCCGGCCTGTAACAGCACCTCGCGGCCGCCTAACACTCACCTCGATGAGCCAGGGGTCGTGCGGGCCGGCCTGGAACAGCACCTTACGGCCGCCTAACACTCACCTCGATGAGCCAGGGGTCGTGCGGGCCGGCCTGGAACAGCACCTCACGGCCGCCTAACACTCACCTCGATGAGCCAGGGGTCGTGCGGGCCGGCCTGGAACAGCACCTCACGGCCGCCTAACACTCACCTCGATGAGCCAGGGGTCGTGCGGGCCGGCCTGGAACAGCACCTCACGGCCGCCTAACACTCACCTCGATGAGCCAGGGGTCGTGCGGGCCGGCCTGGAACAGCACCTCGCGGCCGCCTAACACTCACCTCGATGAGCCAGGGGTCGTGCGGGCCGGCCTGTAACAGCACCTCGCGGCCGCCTAACACTCACCTCGATGAGCCAGGGGTCGTGCGGGCCGGCCTGGAACAGCACCTTACGGCCGCCTAACACTCACCTCGATGAGCCAGGGGTCGTGCGGGCCGGCCTGGAACAGCACCTTACGGCCGCCTAACACTCACCTCGATGAGCCAGGGGTCGTGCGGGCCGGCCTGGAACAGCACCTCGCGGCCGCCGGCGCCGCACGCCTCGATGTTGATGAAGGCGCGCACGTCGCGCGCCCACCTACGGACACAGCGCCACATACACTACCACATTACACTGTCTTCACTATTCAAATTCTTTCTTTTACAATGTCAGGTCTCTGCATAGAAATCTATTCTTTAAAGAATGAGTATTAGTAGTAGTAAAAACATGCCAAATGTGAGTCGGATTCACAGATGAAGGGTTCCTTATACAATAAGATCCCAGAGCGATAAGACATAATTTATTTTCACATGGATGAAACCTTATATTCTCAGTAGCGTCTCATGTGCTTTAAATCACAGGTATTTAAAGCACATGAGACGCTACTGAGAATGTAAAAATATATTAAAATCAGCCATGTAAAAATAAGTCCAACTATTTTTTGTGTGTCTTTAAAGCGTCTGACAAAAGTTTTGGCCCATGGAAAGTGCCTGACACTTATGGATACTATTTTAGAATAATATTCTACAAAATATATATAAAAATCAGCCATGTAAAAATAAGTAAAGTCCAATTATTTTTTGTGCGTCTTTAAAGCGTCTGACACTTATGGATACTATTTTAGAATAATATTTTACAAAACATACCTATATAAAAATCAGCCATAAAAAAATAAGTAACTTATTTTTAGTTCCCTTTCTCACCTCGTACCTGCCCAAGTTCCCCAAGGGGGAGCTCCACGGCTCCACAAGCACACAGGTATTTAAAGCACGAGACGCTACTGAGAACATAAGGTTTCATCCATGTGAAAATAAGTTGTCTTATCGCTCTGGGATCTTGGACTATTACTATTATATTATAATCGAGCGAAACGACAAAAAAACGTTTCTTATATAGGAACCCCCTTTAATTTTAACTTTATTTTTTTGACCCCCTTCCCCTAAATAAGAACAGGCCGACCCCTTCCCCTGTTTAATATATTTATTACGTAAAATCTAAAGTTTTTTTTTTTAATTTATTTATCTGAAAAATAAAATAATTATAAAATATAAATTATAATAATTATGAAATGAATATACTTTTGGTTGATTTTGAACAGTTGATGTTTATTTTTAAAAGTAGGTATCTAACAATTTTTAGGAACTTTTAAGTGTGTCGTTAACGCCAACAAGTAACGCCTAGTCCTCAAGCGGAGAAGCGCAGTGACGTTGAAATAGATATAGTTTAGCTATAATGTGATCAGGGTTACGTGGGGATAGTTGGTCGGCGCCTACTTATGCTGCGTGATGAAGGCGTGCGAGGCCTGCAGGATGTTCTCCTCGGCGCCGTTGAATAGGAACACGGCGTCGTGGCGCAGCGGCGCGCCCGCGGCCAGCGCGCGCAGCGTGTCCAGCAGCACGGCGCAGCCCGCGCCGTCGTCGCTGGCGCCTGCGCGTCGTGCAAACCAACAACTCATTTAACAATGAATCTTCGACATCATTTTATTTCTACAGTTCGTTTTTTAATCCCAGATAATGATTTAACAAGTGCAAATGTCAAACTCCAGAAATAAGTTGCCAGCTTTTTGATAAAAGCGATGTCTCCAAGTTAAATTTTTATACCGGTTCTTATAATAATACAACCTCCTTTAAGGAAAGTAGGACCAAGATACGATATTCTTTGTTTTTAGTAGTAGTAGTAGAGTTTAATATGAACTGAAAATTAAAATAATTAAAAATATCAGATTTTTTTTTTCACTCGGCCTTTTACTTAGGCTAAGAATTCACGAAGCGGTTTTCACACGCGTCCGTACCGTTGCGAGCCCGCAGCTTCGCAGCTTGTAGAATGCCAGAGATATATATGTTAAAACGGCCTAAAATTTCGCACTGTCAGGCTGATGGATGCAAAATAAAATAAGAAAATTCGCTAACAATCTGAAGATCAACCCACACTCTGATGGCGTGCCTAGTGTTCAATCGGACAGTTTGGAAATTAAGGAACGAGTTCCAAGATCTGTTCCTCATTCTAAAGATCATGGGTAACGTCTTTTAAATCACCTTTAACTTCTATCTTCTCTGAGGAGCAGTGAAGCAGTGGTGGCCGAGTGATAACATACTTTACTTTAACAAATTACTTTGCTTTATTTATTTCATCACCACTGCTGTCAAAACTGTGAAGGAAAACATCGCGAGGAAACCTGCATGTCCTAGAACCAAAAAATTTAAGACACGTGACATCCGCCAATCCGCGCTGGACCCGCGTTGTGGATTATGGCCTCTTAGGGGTATATTTCATCGGGACACCATGGCGGCGCGACCAGTCGCCGCTACCAACGAAATGTATACAGCTCTATAGAGAATTACTCACCTGGTGTCCGTTTGTGGTTGCGCAACTAATTTGGTGGCCGCCAGTGACGCCCCCCACCAAAAAGTATGTGAGGCCTATATTTCATTAAAGCATATTTCAAGACGCTTTTTACAGCTGCGATGTGCGCGGTTGTTTTTCGGCTGCTGCTGCACCAGCGGGCAACTAATAGAACCACGCGGGTCGCGGTTATACGCAGCCTTGGCAGGTAGCGCCTGCACGCTCTGTGGTCGATTTGCGTCCGCTTTGCTCGACGTCCGCAAGCCCGCGTCTAGTAGTCCCGTGGCTGGTAGTCGGGGTCGGGGTTTCGGCGGCTGGGGCGTAAGGATGTTCGTTGCCTCACACGTGCGGCCTCTTCTTTCGCTAGCATTACTGCTTCGCAGAAAGAGGCGACCGCCTGCCATTCCTCCTCGCTTCGGGCCATAGCCTGAACCAGGGCCCAGTGCGAGAGGTCGCTGCCACTGATAGCCTCCACGAGGACACGGTGGTGCTCCAGCCAAGCGGGGCACACCTCCAACGTGTCCTTCGGGTGATCCACACAGTGGTGACACCCAGGCGTTTCTTCCGCCTGAATCCGATGCAGGAACCTCCCGAACTTACCATGTCAGGTGAGGATCTGGTCATACGTAAGGTGAGGACACCGTGACGCTTCTCCAGCCACTCCTCAAAGAGGGGACTTACCACCATGATTATGGCGTGCCTATTGTTTGTCAAGCTGTGAATTCAAATGTCTACATTGCAAGAAACCGACACTATTCGTTTTTATCGCTACTGCAATTTGTATGAGATCTACGCGAAAATAGTACAAGAAAGGGAATAAGAGAACCATATTTTATAATTATCTATTATTAGTTTTTAAACCAAAGTCATCAATAACCCTAGAGTGGGCGCGTCCTCATCAAAAAATCATGAATAATTCGTAAAACAATTTGTACTTTTTAATAACTGATAATAACCGCACTTTCGTTCGCAATTCGTGCCGAAAAGCTGCACGCCATCAGTACCCTGGAATTCACTAAAGGAGGAGTTTCATCACCATCAGGTAACGCTAGGCGGCATTTTGCTCACCACGCGACGAAATTGTGACAAAATTTTTGTACATTGAAATTTAGACTATATTTTTTGGTGCATTTATTAAATAACTTAAAAAACTGGGCAAGTGCGAGTCGGACTTGCGCACTGAGGGTTCCGTATAAACTTGAAAGGTAAATTGCGGTTTACGATTTATGACGTATTAAAAAAAAAAAACTTACTGTACAGTTTTTCTCTCTCTCAGATCTCGTTCAAACTAATTATCGGTGGAAGTTTGCATGGTGATCGACATCATATATTTTTTTTTAGTTTTATTATTCTCTTATTTTAGAAGTTACAGGGGGTTACTTTTTTATACTAATTAGTTTTATCATAATAACCAAACATCTGTTTGAAATTCGCGCGCGCTCGGGAAATGGCAATGTACAGCGCCTCACGGGTCACGTTACCCTCCCTCCCCCACCCGCACTGCTCCCTTTGCCGTGCAATAGTGACGTAGCTCATAATAACAATCAATCCGGAAAGCGCGTCACGTGCACTTGCATACGTGTTGTTGTTTTTTTTTACGGCCGCGCACAGGTGCCGTACAGTTAAAAAGCGAGTCATTAGTGACGGAGTGATGTCAGTGATGTGTTAATACTCGGAAGTGGGTAATGGCGAAGTAGCAAGGCCAGAACGAGACAACTAGTACCAACTCTTGTATCCAAGAAGAAAACTTGAACAATGCCCAGTGTCAAATAGGTATCGAGTCAGTTAATAATGTAGTGGTGTCTTATAAGGCGCTTCTAAAAATCGTAGATAAGTAACAAAAGAAACGCAATTCCTGACGTTTGTTTGTTTAGAAAGATTATGGATTTATTTATTGTAGCGCGCGCACGTAAAGTACCAAAATACTAGATAATAGATGATCAAACGAACTTACCTGTGATGTTCGATCATTATTATACGTAGCTTCGTTCGAAGATATATAATTTACAATGCAGCTTCCCGTGTGTACTCGACAACCAAACGCATCTTTTAGAATATATATTATATATATTTTTTTTTATATAATTATTTTAAACATATTAAGGCATTTATAAGCAAAAATTTTGTTCAGTATTGAGCACAGCATGAGCAAATTCAGATGAATTTTTGGAAATAGGTATATTATAAAATCTTGCAAAGGTTGAAGAAAACTGTTTGTCCAGCTGTTTGCCTAATTACATCTAATGATACTCTCCTAGCTTTAGCAGTCGACGTGGATGCATGTCTTGTGGTATGCCCCGAAAAAACGCTAAAATCTATGCCACACATAAAGTATATATATATTTTTTTTTTATTATTATTATTATCCATCTACTAATGGTAGATGAAGAAATTGGCTTGTGTGGGTTATTCAATGAAAGTATTTAATGAGTATTATCTTCCCTAATACTCTTGAGTATATTTAATGTAATAAAATAAAGTAGTGGCTGGACAGATTTCAGGTTTTTCAAATAAAGGTAAAAAAGAGGTTTGGTCCGCTGCAACCAGAACCAGATGTTTTTATAGTTTATAGGATAGAGATGTTTACACCGGTATCATTAACTATAATATTGGGTATTTTTATAAATGATAAATCTGTGCTACTTGGGCTCTGCTAAATGCAAACAAATTCACTAACTTTTTAGACAATTTGATTTTTATAGAAACCTTAACATAATCTCTGGATGTGATCATTACCACCAATTTATGAGTCTATTAATTTATTAATTGATATAGACTGTGTGAATGAGTGAGATCCTATAGGTAACATTGAGGCATTATTTGGAAGGTAACCTAATGTAACCTCTATGACTGATGGAAGAACAGCATGTCAATATTCTGGAAATTAGTTTAAGAAGGAGGTGTGTAAGATGACACTCTTTAAAAGGGGAATGCAATAGTTTTTTATTGAGTACCTATAAAGACTAACAGCTTGAAAAAACTAACATTGTTTTCAATAGTGGGTATCAAGCTTGTAAAGGTCAATATGACATCACCTTTTTATTCTTGATTTTTGTAGCCTCCCCAATATTGGGCTAAATTGAGGAAAGAACACATAAAAGAAATAAATTATCATGTCCAAGGACAGTAAAAAACATCTAATTAAATGTATTTTGAATCTGGTTTCCAGGAAACACAGGCATCACATTTTGCATTACTTGTAGAAGGGAAAAGATCAATCAGTTTGACCAAACTGAAACATAATACACTTACCTACTAAAATGTAGAGATATTCTGTTCCCACTCTATGTTAGGGCTTTATGAGATTGTTAATTGGTCTCTTTGTTGTCTTTTGAATCCATATATGAACCAAATAGACAAATCTATTTATTTTTACACCATTGCTCCATATTTCTGGCTATATTATTTAATTGTTGATACCGAATTCCTCCCATTCGGTTTATATAAGATACAGCAATCTATTATCAATCTCACACAAAATGTGTAAATGCTCATGTTTAACAAAATAATATTTTTAAAGGTAAAAAATGTGAAGGAGTTCTAAATAATTTATGTGATAATTATAATTTTTTATCCTTTTTCCAGAACCCATGGACTTATATTATCACTACAATACCGCTCCCCCCCCCCAGTTCTTGTTGCATCATTGTAGGTCTAGTTTGATGTCTGGATGAATTTTTATTTTTAATCTTAGTTGCCTTTACTTATACCTAAGTAATTCTGTTCTAATTTTAGTATAGAACCAACCAACAACAAATGTTGCATCAAAATAATGCAACAGTTGATGTACCTATTAAGTGATTAAGAAACTTGTTTCTGTAAATATTTTTAAGGGATTTACAGAAACAACATTTTTTGTATGTGACATCAAAGTCATTGTATAAGTGTCATATATAAAATCTAAATAATTAACATGATTGGGGTGGTGTATTTTGTAAGAAGGAGTAATTGTTCCTCAAATATTTTCACCCTTCTATTATATAATAGTAGACTATATAGTCTGAACCAATACACAAAAGTTCATCAAGATGTACATACCTACTGATTTGTGAACTTTTGATCATAGATATACATGTAACTACCACTATCAAAAATACATAATATGTAAAACAAATCCCATATGGGACAGCAATACACTCTTTTTAAATGATCATAATGAAATAATAGGTATCTCCTGTGATCTGGATTCAATTTTTGCCATAAGATTTCCTGGGTACACTAGAGCCACCGCAGTGGACTGCACTTACATCTTATAAAATTGGATGTGTGAACCAATTTGTTCAGGGGTTTAAAGGTTTCAATAAACCTCCCTTCTCCATCCCTGTTGGGAAACCAAAAGATATTTTGGATATAAGTTGATTCCCACACGGTTTCCCTGGGGAATTTGTGCTCAATGGCAGTAAATTATGAATGGTTTTATACATAAATATGCATTCATCTTGGCCCCTGATCTTGAAGATCCTGATTGATCACTTGTAAAACCATTTTGTTTTGAACCGTTGAATTTTGGTTGATAAGTTATGGAAGAAAAAATGCACTTACCGAACATCCACTGATGTGCTTCAAAATTGAGGCATTACCACAAATCCTCTATCAGGTAGGAGGTAGGGAATGGGCTAATCTGTAAGCATGACTAACCTCTAGTTTCGACCATGAGCCTGTGGTGGAACTTTTTGTGTTCTAGCATACACTGGATGTGTTGGTTTTAGTTTAATATGAGGAATGCAGTTACTTTTGTCCAGGCCTAGGTATTATTCTTTGCTGGTTGTACCAAGATGGACCATTCCTGTTTCTTTTGATGGGTTACAGTTTGTTTTTTTTTTTTTGACGGGTTACAGTTGAAGATTGAGCTGGCTTTATAATAAGCTTGCCGCTTCTGTGGCATGTCTTTAGGACTTTAATATTCTCTGTTGAAGTATTTCCATGCAGGTAGTTGTCTCTATCAACACCTTTGACAATATCTTTGTTTATGTGAAGTGCAAATCTATTAAAACACTTCCAGTATCAATCAACTGTGAAAATTTGTTTTAGCCTATTTATGCCATCATTGGTGAGAAGCTTGGATAGGGCATAGTGATTTCCAATCCCAACTGATTCTGTTCTGATTTAATCTTTTTGTATCAGAATATTCTTGTATTATCAGTGAATTACCGACTGAGGCAATGATCTCTATATTATTTTAAACAGTTATTACATACATTTTTATCTAGTTTTGTTCATATATGAGTATTTCCAAAAAATGGTATTCTAGATGTGGGTTAAGTTATTAATTAAGTCAGGCCATTAAATCATTTGGTTTTGTAGATATAAATACTGTAACGCTCTGAATACTTCAGGAAATATAGTAACTGGTTCAACGACTAGTTCAGATGCTAGTCCATGAAATGTTATAGTCAAGTCTGTAACAGTTGGGGTTGTGCCTGTTGGAGCCGATGATGATACAACAGATATCTAGTTTAATGTCCTCTTCTTGACCTTGTTATGGTACCAAACTGTATCTAGGCAAAGCCTTTTGGACCTTATCAAAAGGTGACCATTGTGCATTCATCTCGTAAACGAGTAAGCGGATCACGTCAATGCATCACGTACATCACCCGTGTCCATTTACCAAAAAGTAAAGATCATCGTGTGTTCATCTCGTAAACACCACGAGTCAGCGGATCGCGCCAATGCATCACGTACATCACTCGCGTCCGAATAGGTAGATACAATATTCAAAATCCATTTCACTTGCACTGTAGATATAATGTACCATAGATAACTTTCCTGACGAAGCTTTTCAGGTTACCCCAAAGGTGTGGGGCAAAAAACAAACTCGTATGTTTATCTCGTAAACATCCCGAGTCAGCTAAACGCGTCAATGCATCACGTGCACAATCCACGTCAGTGTGTATGTACCATAATTCGAAACCCATTTGATTTACAGTCTTACACTGTATAATGTACCATGGCAAAGCCTTTTTGTGTATCCCACACCAAAGTTAAGGAAAGAATAAGGAAACAAGCTCGTGTGTTCATCTCGTAAACACCCCGAGAAGTTTGATCGTGTCAATGCATACAATTATTTGGGTTAAGTACGTGAAACTCTTACTTCACTGAATAATATAATAGATAAATCTATTACTTTACCTGGAATCAAAGAATTAAATAGAAATAGTACAGGTGACGTACTATGTTATCGTCGTTTCATCCTTTTTTCAAACTTTTCATCATATGAATATAGTATTTGATATCTTTTCATTCTGGTATACTTCATCACAAATTATATAAGCACTAAGGTCTCATTTAATTACTGAAACTGGTAAAAAAGCAAATAAAACACAACGTAAAACGTATTGGTTGCCGCGCAAACGTATGGAATGACATATGACATAACTGACAGATACTCGCCGGATTTGGTGCGTTCTGTTTTTTGCTTTTTAGGTATTCTAAAAGATGCGTTTGGTTGTCGAGTACACACGGGAAGCTGCATTGTAAATTATATATCTTCGAACGAAGCTTGCAGTATAATTTATTATAGTCTCCTCACCGTGTCATGAACAGAGAAAGTTTATGTAGGTATAACAGTGTGTACCTAAATGGCCAGGCGGCGGCCAGGGCGTCATGTCTGCAGCGTAGGCCTATGTTCCGTGGCTCAGGATTAGTCATTCAGAAGGTCACGGTTCCTAGTTAGATTAACTATTTAACCGAAACATGTAGGTACCTACACTGATTACGTACACCGATGGGTTTGCAAGCCGCGCGGGTGCGCTCTATCAGTTAACAGCTGAGCGGTCGCAGGCGCGCGCGCGCGAATTTCATATCGTCATAAAACTACTGTGTGGAAAGATGTTTGTGACCATAAGTACAATCACGTGTTTAAGTATCGGTCACTAATTACCAGTCACCCTATATATCTATAAAACCAGCATAATTTTGGCGCACAGAAAAGGGATGTCGCAGATGATCAAAATTACTGTGCAATGAAAATTGCACATACCTGTGTGACAGTTGTTTTGATAAAGCACACCCAGTAGATGTAGAAAATATTTAATTTTATAAATTTTTCCCATTTTTAGGATTCCACCTAAAGGAAAAAACGGAACCCTCATAGGATCACTTTGTTGTCCGTCCGTCTGTCTGTTTGTCTGTCTGTGGTCAAGACCTTTTATCTCGGGAACGCGTGGAGGTACTGAGTTGAAATTAAAACCATATACTCAAGTCCGCGGTCCCCTAAAGCTGTAAAACATCAAACTTCTGAGTTCACGAAAAAAAAAGATCGGCCGTTTATGTCGCAAATAACGTGTATTTCGACACTCTCAAGGGAATTAAAATTCATAGGGTACTTACTTCCCGTTGACTTAGAATCCTGAAATTTGGAATGAAGCAAGACCTCATAGCACAGTATAGGAAAAAACTGAAAATTGTAAATTTGTTGTTAAGTCACAAAAAAAAAAATGCGAATCGGAAAAATAGCTGCATTCCTACTTAAAATGGTTATAGAAAAGGATCGGCAAAATGCTCCCCACGTTCCCGCTGACGTTTCGCGGGAAGACGCGCCCACTCTAGGGTTGATACGTATTAATAATAATAGTACGTATTAATTGTTAGCAAAACATCAGTTTGAGTAATTCTATATATCGTCTGGGTTATTAGTATCACCAAATCTAGACGAAAACATAAAATGACACAGCTTTTATTAGACTGACACTATCTCGCGCGCCGCCCAAGAGCGGGATTTGTCATAAGATGATTTTACCACCTAAAACAAAAAAAGTTTTTCAATTCTTTTTGTTTTTTTTTTATTTTTACAATTATTTTCAGATTTTTTGCGATTGCGGTACCTCACTATTTATGAAATGGAAAAAACATGCAACATTCGAATTGTCAAATCATTATCTATAATTAAAAAACAGACTTCTAACTGGGCCGTGGTACGGAATTACAATACCCTAATTAGCCACGCCTCCAGAGTCAGACATGTACAATTAGGGTTCTGTTCACTGGGAAAACAGAACAATATAAGTTATACAGAACTAAGCACTTACACCGAAACAAACACAATCACAAACTAAAAAAAAAATATTTACAAATAAAAAAACACTAAAAGAATCAAAATACTTAACTTTAAAGATATTTTGATCCTTTTAGTGTTATTTTATAGTGAAGTCGGTTTTTTTTTTGTAAAAAGGTTTGTATTTCACACTTTTGCGATACACTTATAGTATATAACCAGAGTGCCATTTCTCATGACAATTCCAATTAACCCAAACACTGCTAGGTTACATTATTTTATTATGAAGTTCCTGTGTCTACCTTCCACCTTCCAGCTCCATAGATAGATATATTCTTTATTGTACACCAAAAATACAAATTACATTAGGAACTTAATATTAATATAGTGTCACAATGGGCGGTCTTATCGCTAAAAGCGATTTTTTACAGACAACCTTAGGATGGATTTGACAGAGAAGGAAAAAAGATACGCAGGTAGTTCGTGGGGTACTATTTACACCACCAGATCAGATCAGTTCAATACCTTATAGCCAAACTGCATTTCATGACAAATCTAATAAGCCCAAACACAGCTAGGATACATTGATTAATTACAGAGTTCCGGTGCCTATCTTCCGGCTCCATCATCATCATCAGGTCACTTCGATGATACCATTTTCAATATAACTATTTAGAACCATTTATTTATTTGTATTGTCATAGTCGCTTAACTATCTTCATTACGATATCTATGTGAGTATGAAGTTCCGTTGGCCATTTCTGGTCTTGATCAGCCGTTACTTTTTGACTGTAAGTGCTTAAGTTTTCGATGAAAATACCAAAATCACTATATGGTTACCTATAATATTTGAGGAGCTCCCTCGATTCCTCATAGATCATCAGAACTAGATTCTGAAAAAAATGGGACCAATCGGAAAGCATATGCTCCAAATTGAAAAAGAAATTTTGCAAACCGGTCCATAAACGACGGATTTCTGAGGTAACACATAAAAATAAAACATACAACCGAATTGATAACCTCCTTTTTTTTAAGTCGGTTAAAAATTTTCACTTAGCAGTTACCAGCATAATAATACACACAAAAATAAAATAAAGAAAATATTAAAATAAGAAATATAAACAGTGACACTTATGGGATGGGTACTTAGAAAAAGAAACAACAGATAAGAGTCATATTGCGGTGTGCATCTCAATGTTGCACAAAATGGAAATCCAACTCTTTGAAATTCTTGGCTAAATTCAACATCTTGGCCGAAAACCAATATGGCTTCAGAGCGGGAAAATCAACAGAGGACGCTACCCTGGAGCTCACAAATACAATAGTTGCACACCTAAATAATAAGCAGAAGACTATTGGTGTCTTCCTGGACCTCTCGAAGGCGTTCGACACTGTTTCTGTCCCCAAATTGATTGAAAAGCTAGAACAGATTGGCATTCGTGGAATTGCCCTCGAAATCTTTCGTAGCTACTTATCGGGGCATAGAGGTTGTCAGGGTTGGAACATTTGTGAGTGAGGAAGAAAATTTGTTTTATGGGGTCCCCCCAGGGCAGTGTCCTAGGACCAACCCTCTTCCTCATATATGTAAATGAGCTGTGTCAGTTATCTCCTCAGAACACAAAAATTATTACATATGCGGATGACATAGCTCTTATAATCCACGGCAAGGATTGGTCTGAGACTCGTGAAAGGGTAGAATTAGCACTGAGGATGGTTATGAGGTGGTCAACTGTGAATCTCCTCACGCTCAACATCTCCAAGACCAAGTTCATTCCCTTCACCCCGAGTACTCGTAGCCAACCGCCTTTGTCTTTTGAGATCAAGGCTCATGTATGTACTAACCCAGTGATACCCCGTGGAACCTGTAGCTGTACCCAAATAGAAAGGTCTGATAGCATAATAAATGCCTTGGTGTAATATTAGACAACCTTCTGACATGGGAAAAGCAGATCAACTCAATTGTTGTTCAAGTCAGAAGATTGATCGCACACACAAGACAGCCATGCTGCGGCTAGAGAGAGCTCAGAGAGCAGTTCTAAAAGTACTCGCTAAGAAACCTGTTAGATTCCCTATTTCAGAGCTATATGCACTTTGTGAGGTCCTTTCAGTGAGACAACTATTCGGGATGCAAGCAGTCCTTAGGAAGCACCTACTTCTCTCTTACGATCCTCAATCCCTCACCAAGAAGCGTCGTGCCGACAAAATTTGTATAACTGAACGCTGTAGGTTAGCGTTAGTCAGCCGCCAGTTCACTCACAACAGCTCTAAACTCTATAATGCCATATATATAAAAATTAAAATTTACCCACTGACTAGAAATATGCTGAAGAGAAAAGTGATCGACTTGCTTAAGTGCTTGACCTATGACGTGACTGGGCAACTTATAGTGTCATAAACGCGGTTGAAACACACACATACACACACACATACACACACACAACTACACACGCCAATCCCCACCTCCACTCTACATTATACAACCCAGTAACCACATAGTGTATATTATTTGGTATTGTAAATTTCTTTTACTTAATTTATATTTTCACTTCTGTAGAGATAATCTGGAACAATGTTTATGAGTATACCTGTTTTAAATTGGGCGTTGATAGCTGCGCTACAGTATTTTACTTTTGTCGCTATCTACGTTTTTCTGTAATCTGTAAACTTATGTTGCTCTAAATAAATTTATTATAAAAAAATATTATTTATTATACTTCAACGTGTGCCAGGTGTCAAATATACCACTGATATTCTGCTAGATTCCTGCGGTTTTAAGAGAAAGGTTATACGTCGGAGTGCATTTTGTAAATGGTGGATACTGAGTATTGCTATTGAATGACCCCTTGGGACGAGTTTAAGCTGGTCGTTTCCACAGCAACCGCACTCACACCGGAGCCATGTAAAGGGCCATGGACCGCACGATACCAGCGTATTTGCTATTTGTTATCCTAATTCTTTCTTAAGGTATGTAGGTATCGGTTTTAGCAACAGTTTTTGCTTAGGCTAAAAATAAACTACACAATACTAAAGGTGCTCGACTAATCCCGATTGCTTTTGGTCAATTTTATGTCTAAGTAATACCTTCTACTACAAGAAACCGTTGGAACATGGATCTCTCCAAATAATAATATTAAAAATAAAATCAAATACATTCTCTAGCCAAACAAACAAATAATAAACAATGTCCAATTTCTAAATCAATTTTAATTTAGCTTAGATAGGCCCGTCGGCGTATTTATAAAATTAAAGATTAATTTAACGTAAAAATGTAATCAAACCAAATTAGAAACTAAGTAACCCTGATGACAGGTAAAAAAGAATTTAATCTAGAATTAAGGCACAATTTTGACATATTAAACGATGCAAATGAACGAAAAACTGGGAGTCGGACTAGCTACTGGAAAACTTTTAACAATTAAATTCAATTATTATTATTACTTAATTTTTGTGTCATAATATGAGACCGTGTGCTTTAATGTCAAAATAGCACTCTCAGTTGATAAGCCTTCACGAAACCCATACTGTGCAAGGTGTACTTGCTGAGCTGCGCATCTAACAACCCATCAAAGACCTTCGCTATCACAGTGGCTAAAGAGATAGGCCTATAATTATTCTTATCAGTCACATGATGACATATATATGAAATCTTCCAACAAGACTCAACTCGACTATCATCCGATTAGGATATTTCCCCGCCTTCTGGAAGGTGTTACAAGTAATTATGGTCTATAAAGCTGGGAAACCACCACATGAAGTGTCATCTTACAAAACACTGAGCCTGCTTCCGATTAATTCCAATATCCTCGAAAAGGTACTGTTGCGATGACTCTCCCATGCAATGAGGTAAACACTGTTACTCCAGACCACCAAATTGGCTTTAGACCAGAGCATGCCGCCACTGAATAAGTTCATAGAGTGTGTAGGTTCATTAGTGACGGCTTAGAACGTAAACAATATTGCTCCTCGGCATTCCTAGACGTGCAACAGGCTTTTGATCGTGTGTGGCACAGTTTTATGTAAAATTAAATTACTTCTACCCCACTTTTTATCGAATACTGGAGTCCTATCTCACCAAAAGACCTCTTTCGCTTGGAATATCCAAGTGAAAGAGGTTGATAGCACATCAGGCTGCTACGATATTCTAGCCGGAGTTCCACAAGGCTCACTGCTTGGTCCAGTGCTGTACACGATATTTACTGCAGATCTACCACAAACACCTGGGGTCACTATTGCAACCTATGCAGATGACATGGCAATTCTAGCGTCCAGTACACACACAATAAAAGCTTCGGCAGTCTTCAAAGGTGCCTCAATTATATAAACCAATGGTTTGTCAAGTGGAGGATCAAGGCGAATGTCAACAAGTCAGTTCAGGTCACATTCACTCTGAGGAGAGAAACACGTTCCCCAGTGTACCTGTTTGGCAGACAACAGCCCCACAGCGATTCAGTCAAATATCTAAGAATGCACTTAGACCGCTGATTGACATGGCAAAACACATTGAGTCAAAATGCAATGAGATAAACTTCAAATCCCACCAAAAAATATTCTCTAAAAAACTAGCCAAGTCTCGATGGAGCTGCTTGTTTATCTCTAAAAAGTAATGAAATCTAGACAAAGTCGTGCCAAGGCTAATGATTATAGTCTAGTAATCTCTTTAATGATAATAGTTTCTTTCAGTCCGGGCTTTCGTTATCATACATTTTGAACAATCCAAGGAATCTTTAGCAACTAAATTTATCTCGGGATGAGGAATCGCTTTTAACATAGCATTATTTAACTGCATACACATATTTCTAGTCGGTAGTAAACAAACAGCATCTTCTGGTAAGTCCCTCAAACATTGTGCTATTTTCATTAACCTTTCTTCATTGGAATGCGAGAGCAGAGGTATCAATCGGTTAGACAGTATATCTATCTGATTGAGTTGTCACTCTCCTACTCTGAATCTTTTTAACATTTCTACAAATGTAGAATCATCCAGGTGTCTCATATTTAATCCCCCCTAATCCCTAGCAAACGTTTTCAAGCGCAGTAGAAGAATGTCGTAAACGTAACACGGTCGGTTGCCACTTCGCCATGTTATAAGGTTATCGGAAAAACAAACGTAAGCGCGTTTTAAAATACAGTCAGCGCCATCTAGCGACGTGTGGGTATCACCGACACTCTAAGTCCAATGCATTATATTTTGACCAAATTTTGAGCGAAATTAATCTTTTAGTGTAATTTGTTTATTTAATTAATGTTCGAGTAGAATAAAGTTAATCGTTCGACTATTTCTTCTTGTATACTTGTAAGTATAAGTATAAAAGCCAGCCTAGTCTTATCCAGACTTTTCCTTTAATTTTATTTATATGCGTATTAAAAGCAGAAGGGGAGGCATTCGCCCAGCATTGGGACGCTATAGGCTAGATTAAATTAGATTAGAAGATGTGTCCCACTACGCTGGATTTTTGCAATGACAGTCGATTTTTTTATGTACCAATAGTAGAAGAGGGCATTACCATATCTCTAATACAGCTGAGATCAGCTGAGAGTTCTTCATCAGATACTTCAGACCTTCTATTTTTGACATCAAATGAAGCGGCCCACCAAGTTGTATATTTTTTGTAAAGGTGGTATGTCGATAATAGTTTGGTTGGGCTCTTGTGTTTTCTAATCAGGGTCACCAGGTACTCCAGATCTTCGATTATCCTAGTTTTTATAGTTTTCCCTGTATGTGGCCATTAAACCCTAACTCTGTACCAAATTTCAGCTCTCTGAGTTTATGGGAAGTACTGGTTCTATTCTGATGATCATGAGTGAGTGAGTGAGTGTCATAAATGCGAAACTTTGCTTTCGCTTAACTTCGGAACTAAATGACCTACAGACTCGAAATTTTGGATTTTAAGTATGTGTGTAGCTTACTGGATGACGAAAATTTCTGCGTTCTGGTCTTATCCAGAGGTTCTCAAATAGGGGCCTGAAAATGCGGCGAAATGGTTCCAGTAAAGGATGGTACGGCAGTGTTTGCTTCGCGCTCGGCTTGGCGGGGGCACTGCCGTGACCCCCGATACAACAGCCTGTACTGGCGACTGAGAAGGAACTCCAAACTCCTGGTATGCAAGTGCGCTATCAAACCCGTTTGGACATATGGAATCCATTTGTGGGGAGCAACCTGTGACTCTAATAAGAACAAAATCCAAAGAACTCAGAACTATATCCTGAAACAAATCAGTAATGCACCCTGGTTCATACGAAACTCGGAAGTACACAAGCATACCAATATGCCAACAGTGAAGGAAAAAGTAAGAGCATTTTCAGGGAAATGAAAAACTAGACTGGAGAAACATCCAAACCAGTTAGCTGTCCAGCTTACATTACCAGACTGTGTGCACAGATTGAAGAGACACAGAATATTGGAAACTCGGCAGTATATGAGCCATTATATTAGTATGGAGGATAATTCTAATGAGAAATATCACTCCACTGGAATTCTTCGATCAACGCATCTGCTCATAGTCGGTAGGACTGATTGCACGATATATCTTGAAAACCAAAAAGAAAATAGTATAACAACGGCTAGTAAATAAAATATAACAAACCGAAATAAAATAAACCTAAACACAACACAATAAAACAAAATAAAATAAAAAACTATAAAGACAAATCAAGAAACTAATGAAAGATAGACACGTTATAAACAAAATAAACCGTGATTTAGTTAGAATATAGACTACAAGATTAAGAAGTTTACATCAGAAGCGTAACATCAGATAGAAGAGATTACAGTAAAAAACGAATACAGAATGCATCGTGGAAAAAAACCGGTCACTGATAAAAAAAATTGTTACAACAAAAAAAGTAACCGACTTCACTAAAAAAAACCTGGGCAAGTGCGAGTCAGACTTGCGCCCTGAGGGTTCCGTACAAACTTACCTATGTAAAGAGTTCAATTCCTGATTGGAGTCTTTACATATGGGACCACAGACCTAAGTATATGGTTTTAATTTCAAATCGATACGTCCACGCGTTCCCGAGATAAAGGGTATTGACAGACAGACAACAAAGTGATCCGTTTTTTCTTTTTGAGGTATGGATTTATGGAACCCTAAAAAACACTAAAAGGATCAAAATAACTTTAATTTCGGAAGTCGGTGTTCAATAAGAAACTACAATCCCGAGAAACAAACAGTGTTTTTTTTTAACGAAGTAGGTAATATTTTTTTTTGTATAAATTTTTTTATTTCACACTTTTTAGTTGCGATACACTTTATAAACCAGAGTGCCTTATTTCTCCTGACAATTACAATTAACCCAAACACTACTAGGTTACATTGATCTTTTACATAGTTCCGATGCTTTATAGCCAAAGTGCAACTCATGACAATTTTAATAAGCCCAAACTCGGCTATGATACACTGATCAATTACAGAGTTCCGATGCTTTATAGCCAAAGTGCAGTCATGACAATTCTAATAAGCCCAAACACGGCTAGGATACATTGATCAATTGCAGAGTTCCGATGCTTTATAGCCAAAGTGCACCTCATGACAATTCTAATAAGCTTAAACACGGCTATGATACACTGATCAATTACAGAGTTCCGATGCTTTATAGCCAAAGTTCACCTCATGACATTTCTAATAAGGGAAACCGATCACGTTTCCAAATTTTTTTAAATCGAATTTCATTTTACCGAAAACTATTGGCCGACGCGACGTCTTTTTTGCTATATGCATTATTTGACATATTGTTAGTTCATCAAAGTATCATGTGTCATAAGTATTATTTTACCGAACTATGTTTCGCCGATTTACAAAATAACTTTTTGCTATTGGCCGAAGCCTCTTTTGAACTTTTTTCATTTTCCAAATCCTTTATTTGTCATATTTTCACCACACCGAAACAACATTTTACGGAATTTTGGTCACAATTATATACATTTAGACGGTTACTTGGTAGCATTTCAATATTAAATTAAAATAGTGTCATAAAAAGTAAATATGTTGTGCTACAAAATTTTGTGACAGAAACGAATCGCTGCAAAACCGACTTCACATAGTCTAACATCTGCCCTACCCCTAGAGTGTAATTCAAACCCGCGTAGTCGCGGAGGGGTAGGGCGGCCCACGAGCTGAGTAGCAGGTGGTTTGAAGGCCCGCAAAGGTGGTGAGCGTTAAAACTATCTGCAACGATAAGCTCGCGTGGGGCCGCCCAAACTCCGCAGCGCCGGAGCCGTGTCAGAAATAATGCTTCCTGCATGTTGCTTGCCTGCTTCCATGCTGCATGCTTACTTGAATGCTACATGCCTGCTTGCATGCTGCATGCATGCAAGCAGGCTGCATGTTGAAAGAAAGAAAGAAAGAAAAACTGTTTATTCACGCGAAATGATATTCCTGCATGCATGCTTGAATGCTACATGCCTGCTTGCATGCTGGATGTTGCATGCCTGCTGCATGTTGCATGCCTACTTGCATGCCATATGCCTGCCTGCATGCTGCATGCTTAAAGTAAGCATCCTTGTATGGATGCTTCTTACTGGGACCAATTAAAACCACTTTTGTTCATAATCAACTATATTATTAAGTGCCATTACAATTAAATATTTAATTAAACAAATTATTAGGTTCAACTTATCTAAAATTAGCTCCTGTTGTTTCAATGATGCTAGTGTAATAATTAAATTTCTAGACATTTGGTGAAATGAAAATATGGTAATTAAAACAGGATGAATGTTCGAAAACGTAATAATTCGAAAAAAACGTTATTTCGGCTAAGTGTAAGATCGGTGAAAAGTTTTGTCGACCAAATGAAACAATGGAGTAACGAAAAAAATCGAATTAATAATAGGTCAACTGATACATTGGTAGACGTGACTTCGATGAGATAAAAAAAAAATGAAACGAAAATAGTTGAAAAGTTTTAGGTGAAATGAAATTCGGTCAAAAATTTTTCGAACTTATGATAGGTATTATAATGCACTCCAAAACACAGATCGTTGAAGTGGCTCAGAAAGCTGCCCAGCAAGTGGGACTGAGCTGGAACTGTCTATCGCATACCGATCGAGCGGTGGGCAATTAGAATACAAAATTGGTACCCTGAAACCGCACGATGGGGTCGCGGCAGACCAAGGAGATGGCGGGACGACTTCGATGTCTTCCTTAGGAATTGACAAAAAGTGGCTCAGAGCTGGAAACAATAGAATGGAGGATGACTTGTGCTTAGCAGTGGAATAGCATAGGCTAGATATAATAATGTTAAAGAAGTTAATAATGTGAGACTATCGGGTCCGAGTAGTTGACAAGTGCAGGTCGAGGCGCCCGGCGGCGGCGGCGGCTCGCTTCAGGCGCATCTTACAGCAAATGGAACATAATTACGCGAACGTATCGCGGTCAATTACCAATTGTGTCTATTAGCACCTGCGCTCCGCCAGTACGAATACGATAAGTACCAGCTACCTCGACTGACTCAGACAAACTAAATGTATTGTTGAGATCGACTCGCAAACAAGAACGAGTTTTTATTTGCTTATTTATTAATAGTCCAGTCTAATTAGACCAAAAAATCGGAGTAAGGTTACAATAATTCGCACTAGGCTGAAAATTAGTAGGATTGTTCAAAACACCATCATAAATGAAATCTAAAAAGTCCTCATCGACCCGAAAAAAAATTACTCGGGGTCAAAGGTCACAAATGGATAGAAAATGAATGGATAGAAATGGTTCGCAGCTAATAATCTCTTATTAAATGCGAATAAAACTAAATGTATGAAATTTTCATTACCAAATGTCCCTCAAGTTGGCGTCAATCTAATTCTAGACGGCAACAAACTTGATGTTACTACGGAAACTGTGTTTTTAGGTATAACTATCGATTCTAAACTGCAGTGGGGCGCTCATATTAGAACTCTTTCAGGTAGATTAAGCTCAGCCGCATATGCAGTACGAAAAATAAGGCAATTGACAGATGTAGCCACCGCTAGGTTAGTTTACTATGCTTATTTCCACAGTATTATGTCTTATGGCATTTTACTGTGGGGATCTGCAGCTGATGTGGACTCAATTTTCATATTGCAAAAGAGAGTAATCCGGGCTATTTATAAAATGGGTCCTCGCGAGTCCCTCAGAAATAAATTCAAAGAAATCGATATACTTACTCTGCCTTCTCTTTATATCTTGGAAAGTATTTTGTACGTTCGTAAAAACCTAGGACTTTTCAAAATTAGAAGCGATTTTCATAACATAAATACGCGCAGTAAACACGAAATTGTATTACCCAAATGGAGATTAGCTAAGACCAGCAAGTCATTTTTAGTAAACAGCATACGCTTTTATAACAAGCTACCAAAGGCGGTGACTGAACTTAGCGAGGGCAAGTTCAAAACCCATATTAAGCGTGTCCTAACTAAAAAAGCGTATTAAAAGGTTAAAGACTATGTCGAGGACACGCTTGTTTGGCAATGACTGCTTCTGCACATGTGGCCCCCTGGTAACTCATAATATTGTGTACATCTATCTATTAACTGCTCCACATTTGTTGTAATATATACATTTTCTTTTTTCTTTTCTTCCTACGCAAAAGCAATCTTTTGCAATATTTTTAATATTATTAGACGCCAACGACCATAAATTCGTTAGTAATTTTCTTTTTGTTGACATGTCATTTATTGATAATTGTAATTACTTATTGTTCTTGTTTTTTTTTTATATAGTTTCTTTTTTTTTTTATGTGAATGTGAGAACACCGTGGACTTCGCGAATTCTTAGGTTACTTCCTATTACGACTCACTTTTTTTTTAATATGATTATTTTTATTGTGCTTTTGGGTACAATATCGACTGGTCTACACTGTTCTTACATAATGTCTATTAATACTGTAATATGAAAATATTGTAAACAATCATTTTTTTAAAAGAGTAACCATGGAGTTTCTTGCCGGTTCTTCTCCATAGGAAACGACCAATTTGGAACCGTGCACTAGCTTCTGACGTTTTATAAGTGCCCATGTAGGCCTATGTGAAATAAAATTTTTTGACTTTTGACTTGACAAAAACGGGCTTTTCGCTATTTTCAAAAATAGTAGTTCAGAATAATTATCTATAAAAAACGTCTCAATACTTATTCCTAAGAGCCACCGTTTTTAAGATATAACGATTCAAAAAGTTGTAATACACTAGAAAAATATTATTTCCAACGGTAAATAAAAAATATTTACCATTCGTTACGTTTTGATGTTTACATTTTAAATTTCCAAATATTCCGGAACTTTAAGAAAAGTGAATTAATGCTAGCTGCATTATTCCACTTTTCTTTCATAGGGAAAATTGGTTGCCAACACGGATATCTATGTTCGCCAAAAAAGTATAGCTTTATTTGTTCAAGGCATTTCACAGCACGTTTCAAAGCAATTTGAAACGTTAAAAGACCGACGTCGTTTATTTAGTTCAGCGATGCGTTATAAAAATACGTTGATGCAAGCTTGTACTTATATTATACTTTTTTAATAAAAATTTGACAAGTGCAAATGTCAAACTCCAAAAATATATTGCCTGCTTTTTGATAAAAGTGATGTCTCCAAATTCGATTTTTCATAACGGATTTTTTAACAATAGAACCTTTAAGGAAAGTAGAACTAATACGGTTGTTTTTTTAGTCTAATATGAATTGAAAATTAAAGTAATTGATTACTCGGCCTCGGCCATTGTGAGCTTAACCCGATTGAGTTTTTTTTTTTTTTTTTTCTGGTTAGCGGGCATCGGCCCTGACCCGATTGAGTTAGTGTGGGCTCAAGTAAAGGGGTACGTAGCGAAACACAACACAACTTTTAAATTCAACGAAGTTCAACGGTTAATAGTAGAAGGACTTCGTCAAGTATCCCCTCAGCGATGGAGTGACTGCATCTCACATGTCATTAAAGTGAAAGACAAAATGTGCCGCTTGGTTCATATCGCAGAAAATATAATTGAAAATTTTATAATTGATGTTGATAGCGAATCTGACAAATCATCTAGCTCACTCTTCAGAATCAGAATAAATACTCTTTGCGTAGCCTAGCGACCGTGTTGATTTCTAGAACTTGTCATTCTCTCAATATATTATTGAATGACTTTTTTACGTAATAGACATACATATTTATCATTTATTAAACATTGGCGACGACGAAGTCTGTTGAACTATAGAATCTAAAACGATTACGAGCATACTTCAAGTTGTGCTAGTATATTACAAAGTACTCTGTGAGTTGCGCTAACGAAGACGAAAAGTACATTCCAATAAGATATTACGTTCATATTTTAAAAGAGATCGGTAAAACTGTACTATACCGGACAACGAAATAGTGGGTTTTTTGGGGAGGGGGGGAGGGGGGGGGGTGTCCCCACCCCCCCAAACCCCTCCCAAATCTAAGAAACATATACTTTTGGAGATATTCAAGATTCAAATTTTGAGGTTAGGAATCACAAAATCGTACATTTTACGCATTTTGGGGCAGATTTGGGGGTTTTAGGAAGGAGAATCACCCTAAACCCCTTGAACTATACACCCACAGTAGCAATTGTATACTTTCAAGTATTTAAAAATGAAAAAAACAAAATTTGTTCTCGGGGAGCGCTCTACTATTGTCTACAAATATTTGTGCACTGAAATATAGTCTTCTGGGTGGTTTAAAAAAAAAATAACCCTAACCTAACCTCCCACTGTAGCCATTGTATACTTTCATGTATTTAGATGAAAAAAAAAAAAAATATTGTTGTGTCGGAGAGCGCTCTACCATTGTATAAAAATATCTGTGCACTAAAAATAGTTTTCTGGGTGGTTTAAAAAAAAAATAACCCTAACCTAACCTCCCACTGTAGCCATTGTATACTTTCATATATTTAGATTGAAAAAAAAAAGTTTTCTGGGTGGTTTAAAAAAAAAATAACCCTAACCTAACCTCCCACTGTAGCCATTGTACACTTTCATATATTTAGATTGAAAAAAAAAGCTTTCTGGGTGGTTTAAAAAAAAAATAACCCTAACCTAACCTCCCACTGTAGCCATTGTATACTTTCATATATTTAGATTGAAAAAAAAAGCTTTCTGGGTGGTTTAAAAAAAAAATAACCCTAACCTAACCAGTGGGTGGTAGCAATTGTATACTTTCATATATTTAGATTGAAAAAAAGTTTTCTGGGTGGTTTAAAAAAAAATAACCCTAACCTAACCAGTGGGTGGTAGCAATTGTATACTTTCATATATTTAGATTGAAAAAAAAAAAAATTCTGGGAGGTTTAAAAAAAAAATAACCCTTACCTAACCAGTGGGTGGTAGCAATTGTATACTTTCATGTAAACTAAGTAATAAGAGCTTGATAAATTAAACACTAAAATTATAATAAACTATTTATTAAGTAGTAACATATATTTTACTTTTTTCAAATATTATTAATTTAGCATTGGACAAGCTAAATTCACTTAGATGATGTATAATATGTCATTTGGCTATATTACTCGTCATTTGGCTATATTATTCGTCATTTTTAATGCAAATAAAAGAAATTTTGCGTTTTGTAAATATTCATTGTGGCTGTATGAACTTAATACCTTTGTCATAATATTACAAACAAAGTAAAAAGTGAACGAAATCTGTCAAAATGGCGTCAAATATTACGAAAAATTATCGATTTTAATTTTTTTTTTTTTTCAAAAACTATGTTTCCTAACATTGAGACTTTGCGTAATTACTTTTTAGACATATACCTTTCCAATATAAAATTATGAGCGTAAAACTCGTTGTCCGGTATAGTACAGTTTAGCCAAGAGATCGAAGACAGATTGACAACTTTACAAAACTTGTACGAATCTTTACAAACCTTACAAAAAAAGATTGAACAGGAAACTGAAGATGATCAACTCGAAGTTAAAATGCAGTAGGTACAGGTACGTCTGCGAAACCTACACTGAATTACGATCAATAGTACATTATGATATAAGTGTGTAATGTTAGTGATTACCGTCGAGGCGGTATTTAGACCCGAGCCGTGGCGAGGGTCTTAAGAGAGCCAAGAACGGTAATCATTAATTACTCACGTGTGTCATACGACGTTTTTCAATACACTTGTGAAGAAAACAACAGTAAAACTAATAAAATTTTCTGTGTCTATATGGCGGTAAACATCTGTTTTCATAACTACGAGTATCATTTTTTTTATTTATCCCTAGAGGAAGGCTAAGGTATTTTGATCATACTGCCTAGTCTTACGTTTATGTTTTCTTGCGTGAAAAGTTTTTACGATAATGTCTTTCATAGTGACAATAGAATACGGATGGAACATTTTCTAATGATTTTGTAGTATTTAATTTTATTTCATTAATACAGCCACTAAACTTTACTGGAATAAAAAAAACCACGCCAAAAACCGCGCGCATCTTAAAATAGCGGCCATAGACCACAAAAAAAAATTATTTGAATGTACAATTTATTTACTAAATGTTTTTTATTAATTTAATTACGAGTTAAATTTGTCCTTTTTAACTTGTAAATTGGATGAAATAAGTAAGACATCAATTTATATACTATTGAACGAAATTTTATTCGAATTCATAATTTGTTTTGCGAACAAAGAGGTGGAACAAAAAGGTTTTAACTACATTATAGTACTAGTGCGTAATGGTGGAATGGAATAATTCTATATTTTCGTCTGGATTTAGTGAAATCGAGACGAAAACATAAAATGACATAGTTTTTGCTAGTCTTTCAATTCTTAAGATTCAATTTTATTTTATGAGTTAGACATTTGTATCTATCAACCTTCAGAAAATACAAAAACGACCATAATTAGTTGCATAAATTTAAAACGAAATAATTTTTACAAATATTTTCGGTTTTTGTGTCAATATCGGTTGAGGTACATCACTATTTATGAAATGGAAAAAACATGCAACATTCGAATTGTCAAAACGCACTTTATATGTCTTTATTTCCATGGAAGATGGGTAGGGCCTTTAGTATGGGACGCTACCTGTGTCGACACTCTTGCGCCATCCCATCTTCCTCCGCTGCGGCTGCGGAGAACCTGAAGCGGCGGAAATATAACAAGCTCGTCGGTAGTTATATTTTTGAGCCGTTTGGGGTTGAGACTCTTGGGCCGTGGGGTCTGAGTGCTCGTGCCCTTTTTAAAGAATTATCCAAACGGCTAGTTGACACTTTGCGTGATCAAAGGGCTGGCTTTTACCTCGGTCAGAGATTAAGCATTGCCATACAAAGTGGCAATGCCGCCAGTCTTTTGGGCACACTTCCAGTCGACAGCGATAGGAGGAATTGTTTGACGCCATATTTTAGATAGGAGTTATTGTGTATATATTATGTAATTTTAATTAGTTAAGTGTTTTTATTTTTGTTGTTATATCGTATGTTCATAAATAAATAATATTGAAAAACAATAAAAAAAAACTAAACTATATTAAAACCTAACTATGCACATAAATATTATACAAAAAAACAACCCGACTGCGTAAAAAATAAGTTTAGTAAAAAACTAAAAAGAAAAAAAAAACCAGTTCAGTCCAGTAGCGTAAAAACCAATTTAAATAAAACAAATAATAAATTCTAATACGGAACATATTGACTGCAACAGTCCAGACCCATTATAATAATCCAGACTAAAATCATCCCATCTAATCTTTTACTTAGTAAAACCACACGTTACTCTGCGTTCTAGGACCACGGGTTATCTATTCTGAAGTCCTCCCAAGGCCCTAGTAGGCATCAGCCCCGCTGGGCTACTACGGTTTACATCTCTTTAAGAAACACGTAGTACAAGACGCGTTATCGAAAATCTACTCAAAAGCCCGCGCCTACGGTAGCTGGTAGTCGGGGGTCTCAGCGGTTGGGGCGTGAGGATGTCCATTCCCTTACGGGTGCGGCTGTCGCCATCACTAGCATTACTGCTTCGCAGAAGGAGGCGGCCGCCACCCATTCCCCATCACTCCGGATCATAGACGCGCGAGATGTCACCACCGCCGATTGCCCCTACGAGGTCATGGCTCACTTCCACCCTAAACTACACCGTGTCCTTCGGGCGATCCGCACTATGGCAACATCCCCGAGCATTTTCTTTCGCCTGAATCCGGTACAGGAACCTTCCGAACTTACCCATCTCCGGTGAGGGTCTGCGTCCTGCGGAAGGTGTGGACGCCGTGACGCCTCTCCAGCCATTACTCAAAGAGGGGTCTTACCACCATGATTATGGCGTGCTCAACTGACGGATAGTTGAGTTACAAGGAGTAACTTAGGCTACTTTTCATTTTCCCGCGGGAATGGGACTTAATTTCCAGGGTAGATATATATCTCTGGAATAGGTAACATTTTTTTATACGATTGCCCCAAAAAAAGGGGAGTAACGAAGTTGCGAGTAACCGAACCTAACCCAACAAGTTAGCAGAAAATAAATGACATATTTCCTATTGTATTTTTTTTTTAATATGGTCATGATATACCATTTTGGAATCCTTATGATGAGCTCTTGAATTTGATACCCATATTGCACTACCAAAAAAAAATTTTTTTTTTATCTAATGTTAGCGTCCCACAGTAATTATGCTGATTTGTTTTCAACGTCACCTATCTAAGAACAGTTGCGTTAACGAATCTAACGATATTCTAATTTACCCGACTGCGAGACGCAAAGGAGGCTAATGTGTTTATCAGTCTATGTATGTATGTATGTTTGTGTCTATGTGGCGTTCTAGAGACCAAATGCGTAGGCCGATTTTGATAATTCTTACGTCAATCGATTCGTCTTAACCTTGCGAGTGTCACTAAAGACATGACAGCAATCAAAATTCACCACAGCGACAACCAGACGCCATATTCTCAAAATGAAAAAAAAAAAGTCGATGAATTATGTCAAGTGTCAGGTTTTTTTTTCCTCAATTAAGAAGTAGTAAATTAGTAAGTGGCATACCATTTTGGAATCCAGACTAAACGCGCCATCTTTTAAAGTTACTTGTCACGCGGTTAAAGTTGGTTGATGTAATAATTTTGAATTCAATGTTGGGCAAAAATCTAACATTTTATTGAAAACTGAGGTAGTTATGTTTTAACTTTTAACTGCAATTTACAGAAGGGTTATTCATGGTTACGTCACAGAAAAAAATTTGACGAAAAGTTAATATTTGTAGTCACAGGACTTGAAAGATCATCACAGGGTGTCAGTTTTTGAGATTTATTTTTGAATCCATAAATTTTGAAAAGTACATGACTAAGATGTTTTTTTATATTTTTCTAATAACTGTCACGACTTGGCCTATTGCCCGTTTTCGGCTTGACGTTGATTTCTAGGAAACATTGTATAACGATTTAAAGTTGTTTAACAAAACAATCAATAACTTTTTTAATTTCATCACCCCGTCAGAACATCTCCCCCCTGGACGCGAATTGCAGTGGCCAATCTGGAAATCTCTTAACCGACTACGCACTCAGGTTGGCCGCTGTAAAAATAATTTGGCCAAATGGGGCTTCTTCTTCGACCCATCTCTAACACAGTGCCAGTCCATCCTGCACAGCTACCTGCAGTTTTCAGGATCTATACGATGCCAATAACAGAGCCAAAGTAGAGGTTGCCAAATACTGGTCAGATAAAATTTAGTTAGAGTACATCGACATGAAAAGAAGAAGAAGAAGACCTTTGTACTTTTGTGTGCATAAAGAATTAATAAATAAATAAATAAATAAATAAATAAAGCATAAACAGCGACTGTCTCGTCCTGCTCTTGTAAACGAGATATAAAATTGTGTCGGGACGCCTTTAAACTGGAACTCCCTGGTAAAAGGAAGTAGTTTTAGGTGTGGGTCTAAGTATATTCTGTACCTAGGTAATATGTTTTGTAATTCAGTATAGGTTTCACATTCGTACCTGTACCTACTGCAAGAAATTATGGCGATAAGTCCCTTCTTTGAGGAGTGGCTGGAAAGGCAACACGGCGTCATTACCTTCCGCATGACGCAGGTCCTCACCGGACACGGTAAGTTCGGGAAGTTCCTGCACCGGATTCGTGCGGAAGCGACGCCCGGGTGTCGCCACTGTGTGGACCGCCCGGAGGACACGGTGGAGCATACGGTGGAGGTGTGCCCCGCTTGGGCAGAGCAACGCCGTGTCCTCGTGGGGGTAATTGGCGGCGGCGATCTCTCGCGCCGGGCCTTGGTACAGGCCATGGTCCGAGGCGAGGAGGAGTGGCAGGCGGTCGCCTCCTTCTGCGAAGCAGTAATGCTTGCAAAGGAGGCGGCCGATTGCGAGAGGCAGCGGTCCTCACGCCCCAACCGCCGCCGGGATTCCGATCCCGATTTCCGGCCACCGTAGGCGCGGGCTTGCGGAAGGCGAGCAATGGGTGGCTTGCCGTCCGACCGTCCGGTAACCGTCCGGACCAAGCCCAAGTCGTCAACGGCGCGTGCTGTTCCATGCGCGCCTCAAGGAGATGTCAGCAACTGTAGGGGCCCAGCAGGGTCGAAGCCTACTGGGGCCAAGGGTCTGATTCTGAAAGGAAGACTCGGCCCTGGTACGAAAGGCAACGAAGGAACAGGAGTGGGTTTTTAGTCAGTAAAAGTCTGACACTATCTCCCGCCCCGCCCAAGAGCGGGGGATGTCATAAGATGATTTTCCCACCGAAAAAAAAAAAAAAAAAAAAAACCTACTGCAAGAAGCTATTAGTCATTTTGTGGCAGAAAATGCAGAAACCAATCTAATGGAAAATTATGAGGGTAATGATACGCATATACCTTTGCGAATGGACAATGATGATTGTATAATAATAAATCAGGGAGAGCAAGAAGAAGAAATAGTAGAAAATGAAACTGATACAAGATTTACTAATGAAATTTTGAACGAGCTCTTTCCTCATTGAACATTCAGCAAAAACAACTTTTCAGAAAAGTGTCTCAAAAATTTTTGAATGATAATATCAACCTCTTAGAATGTTTGTTACTGGTGGAGCCGGAACTGGGCAATTTTTTACGCTAAAATTAATCGTAGAAGAAGTAAGGAGGCTCCGTAGCAATCGTATGCATGAGAAAGCTATCATCGTTAGTGCGCCTACTGGTGTAGCGGCCCGATTGATAGGTGAAAGTACCCTTCATTCAACCTTTACACTTCCAATAGAAAAGGGTAGACCAGAAAACCTGCGACCTTTAACTGGCGAACGCCTTCAAAGAGAACGACAAAAATGGAAATCTATAGATTGCGTGATAATAGATGAGATTTCTATGGTACTTTACCTAACGCTACGGAATATTAATCTAAGCCTTCAGGAAATGAAGCATAATCAACTGCACTATGGTGGTTGTAATATTATTTTATTTGGTGATCTAATGCAATTGCCACCTGTGTTCAAAACAACTGGCGGGGCTTATTGCTATTGACAACCTGCGACGTTAATAGGTGAAGTCAACCTCTGGCATCTATTTGATTTTTGTGAATTACCACAAAATATGAGACAAGGATATGACACAACATTTGTGGAAATATTAAATAATCTTAGAGTCGGACAACTGACAATGCAACAATTGGAGATATTAGATAGTCGATGGGTAGAGGTAGAAGATCTCAATGAAATCATTCGAGTTTTCCCAACTACTAGATAGGTCGATGAATATAATCAAAAGATGACAACTATATTGGCAAAAACTACTAGGTTGTATAAATTACATGCAGTTCATATATCAGTAGAATCGAAAACATATGGTCAAAAATCGAAAGATGTATACGTTTCTGATGATCCTAACAAAACTGGAGGAATCGTTAAATATTTAACAATCGGTTTAGGATCACGAGTTATGTTACCAAGAAATTTGAATCTTACCCATGGTCTTGTTAACGGAGCAATGGGTATTATTAGGACAATTGAGTGGCCAGCTCTTCGGAGGGACCAATTGGAACCCGGAGAATTGCCACAAGCTGTTTATATAGAATTTGACGACAAAGCAATTAAAAACAATGTTCCTGGAGTAGGAGTCAGAATCGAACCATCGACGACAGAATTCGATGCACTTCGCGGACAGGGTAAAATAGAGCGAAAAATGTTGCCATTGATATTGTGCTGGGGTGTAACTGTACACAAGCTCCAAGGAACTACTTTGGACCAAGCTGTGGTTGACTTAAGTTCACGCATTTTTGCTAAAGGTCAAGCATATGTAGCTTTGAGCCGAGTTAGGTCTCTAGAGGGACTAATCATCAGTAGTTTAGACCACCGCAAGTTACTTAATAATCCCCACGATATTAACTTCCTCAATGAAATGACTAGATTACGAAATTTACCATCTTATAAAGAAGTCAATGAATCGTAACTAAAAAGTATAAAATCCGTTCAACGGTTTGGAAGATATGAGGTAATAAAGAATATTACATACATACAAGATACGCGCGAAAAACATAACCCTTCTTACAGTCGGGTAAAAACTTACAATTAATCCATTTCAACCAGCCAGTAATACCAGCAATAACCTGCGGAGCATCGTTTAACCTGGCCGCGAAATAAAAATTAGGAACTTTTAATACACATACCTACTTTCTGTCGATTAAATTAGCTGATTGATTTATGAACCTTTCGAATACCGTAATATCGACGAATAACTGCCAGAGATTTATTGTAAAGGACAGCACGGTTGACATTATACATATATCGGGCTTGTCACCATCCGGGAGAATCTATTCGTCACATTATTTCTGGTTATCCTCGTCTAGCTAACGGAGAGTACTTGCCTAGCCAAAACTTTGTAGTCAGGTTTATCCATCGACAACTGACTTTGAAATACTGTCTTTTACATTGGAAAGTGCCGCACTACAGATATTTGTCCGTACTAGTTCTCGGTAATGGTCAAATCACTTTGTACTGGGATAGGCCCTTCATCGATGACAAGACTATTGTAATCAATAAGCCTGATGTAGGGGTGGTGAACCGATACGATAGGCGTGCATTGGTAGTTGATATAACCGTTTCTCATGACGAAAACAACGTGAAAGCCGAGAAAGATAAACAGATCAATTATCTTGAGTAGGTCTGCGACGTTATCAACATGTGGGATGCGGACTCAGCAGAAGTATTAGTAAATAGGTCTACCGGGGAAACTACAATAAAATATAGATACATAGATATTAAAAATTACATTAGGAACTTAAAATTAATATGGTGTCACAATGGGCGGTCTTATCGCTAAAAGCGATTTTTTACAACAACCTTTGGATGAATTTCACAGAGAAGGAGAAAAAAGATACGCAGGTAGTTCGTGGACTACGATTTTAACTAATAAACTGCATATAATACAAACATTATATAATATATATATATATATATATATATATATAATTATGAACGCAGAGAAATAATGTACTTAATGACGACGTTCAAGAGGAAAGGCAGGATCCTTAACCATATTTAAAAAAATAGTGAGTTCAAACTTACTGACACGGGCAAAGTATTCCACAGCTGCACTGCTTGAACTGCAAACGACTGGTCATAAAAATTGGTAGAGTGGCTTGGCATCTCTAGCTCTAGTTTTCCGACAACCTAAGATATCTAGTATGTGTGTCATGAAGAAACTTGAAACGTTCTTAAAAATTAGGGAGGGGGGGGGGGGGGGGGGTAAGGATTAAATAGAACACAGTAGAGCAGAGACTAGATGTGTACGTTCCGGCGAAGACGTATTGGAAGCCACTTGAGTTTCGTACGAAAATCAGATATGTGATCATACTTACGCAAGCCAAATATAAATCGTATGCAAACATTTTGAGGTCGCTGAAGTTTATCAAGTTATGCCTCAGTGAGATCGAGATAACTGACATCAGCATAGTCAAGGATAGGGAGTAAGAGGGAATGAGCTAGTGCAATTTTAGTGGCAGTTGGCAGAAAGTTACGCAACCGTCTTAGAGACTTATTGGCAGAAGCAAATATTTTGCGACTTACGTCTTTTTATTTGTTTGACGACCACGCACCGCATCGGCACCGCAGCAGGCCGTCAAAAAACGCATAAATTGAAAGCGCCCTTAGACTTAATATTCACGACAGTTTAAGGTGGAATCTGCAGACTGCTCAGGTTAGCCAGTGAGTTTCGACTTTCACCTTCACACTGCGATCTCTCTACAGATTCAAGAATTTTCTTCTATCAAGCACTAAAACCACATTGGTCCAATCACTTGTGTTGTCTATAAATATTTGTAATACTCAATTGCCTATCCCAAGAACTTCTCAACAAATTGAATCGACTTCTAAACAAGTGTATTTATTTCATTTTTGGCCTTCGTAAATATGATCGTATTTCTCACTTCTATTCTCAGCTTAAATGGCAGCCTATCCGTTACAGGATTACTCAGATCCATCTGCATGCTTTTCTTTATTTTAATTTTTGGTTTTATGCTCATTCGATATTATAGTTTTTGATGTTTTGAACATTGACATTTTGTCAGTACTTAGATATTTTAATTTTCGACGTTGAAATATGTAAGTGCCCATAAGAATTAATTATCACTCAAAATAAAAGTTATGCTAAACGGAATTATAACTATGGCAAATGCAAATTATGCCACATAAAATTCTGCCTTCTTAAAAGTATGCCGTTGTAAATTCCGATATTTATGTATCCGAATTTACATTGGGCTAAACAATTGTTGTTTTTTTTTTTTAGGTTGGAATATCATCCGATGACAAATCCCGCTTTGGGCGGAGCGGTAGATAGTGTCAGGCTTCCCGTCGGCCGTCGACGACTTGGTCTCGGTCCGGACGGTTATCGGACGGTCGGACTACGTCGTCCGACCGTCCGATTCCCATTGCTTGCCGTCAACAAGCCCGCGCCTACGGAAATTGGGATCGGAATCCCGGCGGCGGTTGGGGCGTGAGGACCGTTCCCGTTGCCTCACGCGATCGGCCGCCTCCTTTGCTAGCATTACTGCTTCACAGAAGGAGGCGACCGCCTGCCACTCCTCGCACCGGACCATAGCCTATACCAAGGCCCGGCGCGAGAGATCGCCGCCGCCGATAGCCCCCTCGAGGACATGGCGTTGCTCTGCCCAAGCGAGGCACACCTCTACCGTGTGCTCCACCCGTGTCCTCTGGGCGGTCCACACAGTGGCGACACCCGGGCGTCGCTTCCGCACGAATCCGGTGCAGGAACTTCCCGAAATTACCGTGTTCGATGAGAACTTGCGTCATGCGGAAGGTGAGGACGCCGTGAGGTCTTTCCAACCACGCCTCAATGAGGGACTTACCGCCATAATTGTGGCGTGCCCAGCACTGGGTCGTGACAGGGGCTGTCACTATTTCTCCATGAGATCTCGCCGGATTGTTATGTTAAGTAAATATTTTTTATGCCCTAAAAATATTGGATTAAAGAAGATTATGTCAAATAAATCGGAGCATCAAGATTCTGCTAGATAGAGGGAACCCATTTTGAATACATGTCCTGAATCGACGCGGCCAGTCCTCGATCGCAGCATGCACCGCATTCATAAATCTAAATCTATAAAATTTATTAAACTAAGTTTAAATTAAATACTGTAATTGTATAAAACCTGCCCATCTGGGGTACATAGGACATTAAGTCAAGTAAGTCAGCTTGTTGAACGATTTCAAAAGCCGCTAGGCACTAAGCAGTAGGTCGTCTGTATCTATACCAATGCCTTGGTGAGCTGTGGCGCTGGCACACTCTTTGTGAGTTATTGTAGGAAAACAAATTAGTGTTACAAGATTATTCACGTTTCAATAAATAAACGCCTCGCGTCAGAAGCCTCTTCACTATATCTTCTTAAATATTTTCGAAAATTTCGCGGGGCAGAAGCAAAAGAAGCTATTATTTTTTATTAGCATTACAATAAAACGTCGGATATTTGAACATGGTTAGAAGATGAAAGCATCGCTAGAAGATGGTAGATGTGAGTGCTTACCGGGGCTATCGGGCACGGTGTCGAAGTGGCAGTTGAGCAGCAGCGCCGAGCGGCCGCGCGCCCGCCCGCCCGCGCCGCGCACGCGCGCCACCACGTTCTGCACGCCGCGGTACACGTTGTTCATGCCTGCGACAGTGCACACGTCAGTCGGTCCGCACTCGCCTGCACACACGCACGCGCACAGAGCACTCACCGTCCATGAAGGAGAGCTCGAAGGCGCCACTGGCGGTTTGTACGTCGAGCTCCACGTGGTTGTGCGGCGAAGCGTGCGCCGCGATGTGCTTGATGGCCGATACCAGCATGCTCACCGCCAGCACCTCGTTCTCGTAACTGCCGGCTACCTGCGACATACCATCCCAGTACACTGACGCATCTATCGCGTGTTAGTAGCATGTCTTGCACACGCAGTATTTGCACTGACTAGACAAGTCCATTCACGTGCTTACTTTGTTCGTCGTCGATCGTATCCAGCTCCTAAGCTTCTGCCGCCTCAGCTTTTAACTTGAGCTACACGGAATCTGACAGTCGCTGTCTATATACTGCCATGAGATATCGCCGGAATTCTACCATACTGCGATTCGTCGAGGCAGCAGAGTTTCGCCCTGGCGTTGCAAGGGTATTTAAATTTACTTTTTTTTTAATGATACCCTATTGCCTGACCTATGATCTTGATGGTAAGGAGTGATGCAGTCGTAGAAGGTGAATCGCTAGTGCGATTAAGAGTCTAATCACTAGCTTTGAAGACACCTAAATTATAATAGGACGGAAAGGCTGCTGCAGGCAAATTGTTCCAATCGATGGATTGTACGCGATATAAACAACGAGGTGAAACGCTTAGTCCAGACCGTAGAGGTGCTAACAACGTAAGGACACTCGCCGTACGTTGGATAGTCGGATGGTAGAAAGTAATTATAACTTATGCATAAAACCATCGATATATATGTACTACGTACTAGATTACGCGTGCCGCACCTTGATATTGATGACATTAGTACAGTTTAATGGGACACAATGGGAAGGCTTTTTAATGAAATAATATGTTTTCTAACATACTATTACGATATTAGAAGCTATTATATTGCCAGAATTATTATTTACGTCCAGATTCACTTTAATTTGAATTTATAAGCGCCGCTCTCACACTGCATGACCGTCAAACCTGTACCTACTAATGTCATCAATATCAAGGTGCATAGAAGACACTGCCCCTGAGTCGGTTGAAGTGAGTGTACGGCACGCGTAATCTAGTGCGTAGTACATATATGTATATCGATGATGATTACAATAAAGGGTTTCAATATTTTACGAGATTTTGTATTCACTTATTTACTAAAGTAGTAGAACGTGGTTTTTGAATTTACACTAACGAGGACTATTATAAAATTTTGAAATAGAGTGTTATTGTTATAAATTGTAGGCAAAACACTGTGTCACTTCTGCGGTATAAAAATCTATATGGATAACATGTCATTACACATGTTGAACGAAACGCGTAAGTTTCGCAAAATTCATGGCGCTTAAGTCATTTTGGTCGGGAAAAAGTATCTCTAAAAGCTATCTAGGCGCTGTATGTTTTAATAGTTTTGTTAGACGACATAATGCCAATCTAGCGCTGCAGCGAACTTTTGTTTTAACTTTTCAGTATTTTGACAAATAGTTTCCATGAACGTGCTTGTCTATCGCTAGAATATAAGTCGATGCATAAAACACTGCAAAATAAATACTATATATAATTATGTATCATGTAACTCACTCTTGGCCCGATGGAGGTGAGGTTGACGAGGTGCTGGTGCGCCACAAGCGCGCGGAAGCGGTGAGGCGGCGCGTCGACACCGAGCGGCGCGGGCAGCGCGTAGTCGATGCTGGCCACGGCCGCCAGCAGCACCGCGCTGCCCGCCAGCGCGGCCAGCAGCCAGCTCAGCGACAGCGGCGCCTGCACCCACTTGTTCTCCTTCACCAGCTCCGATTGTTCCGACTTCTTCTGTGATTAAACCACCGGCTTATATTAAATTATTTAGCTATCTATGATTATAGTTACCATAATTATGAAATCATAATCAGCTATGCTGCGAGACATTGTTTTCATTTATTTTACAGGGTGAATTTTAGACTGAAACTGAAGGAAGTAATGACGTCACATATTATAGTCACAGTGTGTACAAAATAAAGCTACCATAGACATGTTCATCATCATTTCAGCCGATAGACGTCAATTGTTAGACATAGGCCTCCCCCAAGCGTCTCCACAACGACCGATCCTGTGCGTCTCACATCCACCGCATTTCCGCGACTCTCAACAGGTCGGCGTCGGTCCACCTTGTGCGAGGCCTTCCAACGCTGCGTTTTCCGGTGCGCTGTCACCACTCTAGAATTTGCCCAGTCCACAAACATGTTAACAATACTAAAAACCATTTGCTGGGTCAGCTAACAAATAAATAAAAAAAACCACGCAAATGCGAGTCGGACTCGCGCACTTAGGGTTCCGTACAAACTTACTTATGATACAAAACTTTTCCAAAAAAAATATAACCGACTTCAAAGTAAAAAAAAAACACTAAAAAGTGCAAAATAAATTTAATTTCGGAAGTCGGTGTTTCTGCAATAGTTTTGTCTCTTCGTTATTTAACACCGACTTCCGAAATGACTGACTAAAAGAAGAGGGGGAATATATTGAACTGATCTGATGATGAAGCCTTAAGTTAGGCACCGGAACTCTGTAATAAATTAATGTAATTTAACCGTGTTTGGGATTATTAGAATGGTCATGAGATGCACTCTGGCTATAAGCTATTTAAATTTGGCTGAGGGGTACTCTTTACCATAACTAAAAAGTGTAAAATATAACGGTGGGTAGGTGTTAAATAACGAAGAGACAAAACTATTATAGAAACACCGACTTCCGAAATTAAAGTTATTTTGCAATTTTCAGTGTTTTATTTACTTTGAAGTCGGTTGTTTTTTTTTTTGGAAAAGTTTTTTTTTTCCTATACTTGTGCTTGTGGACCTTGCTTCATGCTAAATTTCAGGATTCTAGGTCAACGAGAAGTACCCTATGAATTTTGATTCCCTTGAGAGTGACGAAATATACACGACATAAACGGCCGCATCTTTTCTTTTTGTTTACTCATAAGTTTGATTTTTTCACAGCTTCAAGGGACCGCAGACCTGAGTATATGGATTTAATTTGAACTAGATACCTGACAGACAGACAGACGGACGGACGGACAACAAAGTGCTTCTATAAGGGTTCTGTTTTTTCCTTTTGAAGAACCCTAAAAATATGCGTTTTGTTTTAACGGTAACATTTTTCAGCTTTTTATAAAAACGGGGACCTAAAAAATTCATATTTAACCATGGTCGAGTAGCGTTACATAATAAATAAGCGTTTTTATAAGATTTATCACATTGGTGTTCTTTTTTTTTAAATAAGACCCATTTTCGAGTTCTCTTTTGCCACCAACCTTTACTCCCAGGTCGAATTCACTAAATAGACACCTCACCAGGTATGCGGGAAAAGAAGCGAGCTGACTACTTAATTCGCACAGCAGTAAAATTAAGCATCTGAAAGTCACACGCAGTGAAATCATGGCAGGTAGTGGTTTATTTATTTATTTTATGACAGGTACTCTCTGCACTAACAGTTGAAACTGGGTGGAACTGGGTGGTTACTGGCATTACTCAACTGATGATGGCAGGTCACACTCAAACTATGAATTCACCTAACGAAAACGAAAGCTGAATGATATCATACGAACGCACGCAGAGTTTCGGTCCGGCCGAAGGTTCGATAGATTTTATGCCGAAACCGAATCTGATGCAGTAACTAGAGATTTTGGCCGAAACTTGCCGAAACCGATATCGAATCATCAGGTCACTAGTAAAATTCACATACGAAATAAAATCTATCCTATAATAAAACAGTGTAATTGTGGACCGATGGTATTAATTGGCGCAAAAACTACAAAACCATCCTTTTTATAATTTTGCATACGTAATCCCTCTATGCCAGGTCAACTTATAGGCTATAAATTATCACGCTATTTGCTATGGGATGTAAGCAATATTCGAAAATGTCGGTACTGAACGACATTTGCCTTAAGTTAAAAAGTAACCAAAACATGTAATATAATCGAAGCGGCGAAACGAAAAAAAAAAAATTTTTTTTTATGTCCTTATTTAATATCTTAGACGAAAATCATCACGCTATATTCGACAAAGGTTGACCTTTGTCAAATATAGCGTGATGATTTCGCAGTCAATTATGACATTTAAATATAAGAACGCCTATTTTAGACGGGAATCAACCAGCACCGTAGTGCAGTGCTGTCGTGACTTGACCTGCACATAGAGTGATTATGGTTCGAATCCCGGATATTGTTTTTCGGTGATAGTTTTATTTTATTTTACTGTAAGCAAGAAATTATTACATATTTTTGTCTGTTCTTCATGGTACGGCTAAAGTTGATAAAGCAAAAAGTTGAAATAATTTGTCGTGTAGTTCAAAAGCAACTGTTCTTCCGTGAAGGATCTTATACGTTTTAATGATTTGGTTCGCCTCTGAGGAATTGCACCCTAAGCGGCCTAGAAGAAAGTTAGAAGGTAATGTCTTGGTATAGTCACAACAATTGCTACACTCAGAGACGCTATTCAAAAACCAAACACTCACGTTACCCATCTAAGAGGTAACTCTTTCGAAAAACCTCGCAACCCTAGCACGCATTGGCCCTAGAGGGCCCCACCTATTTGCTAACATCTCTTTGAGACGCGTATGAAGTGCGAATACTCTGGACGGCAAGCTACCGGTTGCTTGCCGACTGCAAGCTATCATCTGCGGTGGCCGGGAATCATTCTGCGACTCTCGACACGCGGGCGGCGGCTGAGGCGTGAGGATGTACTCTCCCTCATGGTTTCAGCCACCTTCTTTACTCCCATTACTGCTTTGCCAAAGGAGGTGGTTGCTTGCCTTTCCCTATTGCTCCATATCAGGCCTGAACTAGGGCCGGGCGCAAGAGCTTACCACCGCTAATCGCCCAAGCCAAGCGGGGCAGACTTCCATCGTATGCTCATCATGTCGTCCGGGTGATCCGCACAATGGTGACATCTTAGCATTACTTCCCGCTGAATACCAAACAGGTAGGTACCTCCAGCAACACTTATGTCCGATGTAGACCAGCGTCAGGCGGAAAGAGAGACGCTGTGGTGCCTTTTAGCCTTTCCTTAAAGAAGGGATTTGCTGCCGCAATTCCCTTCAGACACTAAAAACTATCGGTGTAGACCGCAGGATCAGCTCCGTACAAAGACTTTATCGATCGAAGATATCCGCAGGAGAACCAAGGTCGCCGACATAGCCCGAAGAATCGCCAAACTAAAGTGGCAGTGAGCAGGGCACATTTGCATTGCTCGTAGAACGGATGGATTTTGACCTGCATGGCCAAGCCTATTATTAACACTGACACTTTTAATAAGTATGTTGCTACCTATTCAAAAATGTTTAAAAATACTTGTAAGACACCTAAGGCCTTATACATTAGCAACAAAGTTAAATCAGCAGATAATAACATAAAAACGGTTTGGAAAATCATAAATAATGAAACCAACAGGAACTAAATACATAACAATGATTACACATTGGAGACTCATCATGGTGTTATTAGCGATAACAAACTAGTTGCAGAAGAATGTATAAATTTCTTTGCTAGGATACCAATTATAAAAAAAAAATTACAAAAAAATTCAACCGCCTTCAAAGTAAAAAAAAAACACTGAAAAGTGCAAAATAACTTTAATTACGGAAGTCGGTGTTTCTATAATAGTTTTGTGTCTTAAGAAGTTTTGGTTGCGATTGTTTTATTCAGATCATCGTCCACTTAGAGTCGTAGTTAGTTTCGACATGAAAATTCACCGCTGTAAAATTATTAAAAGATCAATAAAACGCTTAGATAAAACCACATTAATTGCAAACAAAGAAAAATTTAACTTACAAATACGAACAAATCAGAAACAGTTTCGGCATTCTAGAGTCGAAAAATTCAGAAGACGTGCAAACACAATATAATAACATAAAATACGTCATAACAACAGCTAGTCAGACCATAAAGAGTACCAAAAATAAACAGAAAAAACTTTCAAATCACACTATCCGTCTTATAGATGAGAGACAGAATCTGCCATATCAGTCCTTCGAGTACAGAGAGCTAGACCGAAAAGTTAAGCGAAGCATACAAAAAGATATCAGACTTTACAACACTGAACTGGCTCACTCCGCTTTAACGAATAACCGTTCCTTGAAGTCAGCCATGAGTGGGATGGATGCAGGCAGATCTACTATAATACACTTGAAGGACAGTAATGGTGTGAGACAGGGTGATAGGACCAAATTAATTCAAATTTATACGCAATTTTATAAATGTTTATATTCAGACAACGACACCAATTTCCAACTCGCAGATGAAGTTTACTCATGCTCGGAGGATATCCCTATGATAACTGGTTATGAAGATCATAGGGCTCTAAGTGGCATGAAATACAATAAAAGCCCAGGAGAAGATGGCATTACAACCGACTCACTGCGAGTGGGGGAACAATTTTTATTACCATACATTTGCAATTTATTTAATTCAATTTTAAATACGCATATTTCCAAGTTACTTCTAAAACTCTAACATCATTCTACTTCATAAAAAGGGAGACAAATCGGATATAGGCAACTACCGACCTATTAGCCTTGTTTCATATTTGTACAAGGCTTACATCAAAATCCTCGAAAACCGTATTTCCAGTCAACTAGACCTCCGCCAACCTCCTGAAAAGGCCGGTTTTCGCCACGGCTTATCCACTACCGACCACCTACACTCTTTGTTCTTCTATTAGAATAAGCTATTATTATAATGATAAAATTAAGTTAAATCAGTGCAGATGATCATTTTATTTACCCATAATTTCTTAATAATTTGAAAATGTTTTTATTTTAATTTTCTTAATTAGTAAACCGAATCAATTAATCTTTTTCTATAATTATTTCGTTAAGGATTCTAGTTACTGCTTTGTATTTTTTGTTTATTAATTCTATTAGAACTGTAGAAGTCAAACTTCGAAATTGACTCAAGTAAAATTAAAAAAACTATTTACATATTATGTGAATATAGTTCACAAGCGTGCTATTAATTTAAATAGAATCCTACTTAACTTTATTGTTTTCATAGTATCTATCCTACTTAATTTAGACAAGAATATTTCCTAATGTTTTTGGTAAATCACATGTTTGTACAATAAATCATTAATGGTCCGTTTATGGACTTGAAAATCATGGTTTTTTGGCCAAATAGCGCGTAATTTCGAGTGAACGCTCTTAAGCTTATTAAAATCTTATTTGAATGACAGACAGGAACTAGTTCAGATAAACGGTGTCAATCCGTCTAGATTAAATGTGAAAATGGGGGTACCCCAAGGTTCAATTTTAGGTCCTTTTTTATTTTTAGTCTATATTAATGATTTACCTTTTTTGTTGCAAAACAAACTTAATAAGGTGTTGTTTGCCGACGACACTTCTTTGATTTTCAAGATAAATAGAAAGACTAATAATCTTGAGGACGAAAATAACGCCCTACTGCAGGTCCAAAACTGGTTCACTGCCAATAATCTAGTCCTAAATGGGAAAAAAACGAAATGCATAAGATTTTCCTTACCGAATGTCAAGAGTAGTGATTGTGACATAATATTGAACAATAAGAAACTAGAATTTGTCGATAAAACGGTTTTCCTAGGGATTACGGTTGACTCAAGGCTACAATGGGGTCCTCATTTAACATCTCTTGCAGGACGGCTTAGCTCAGCTGCATAGCTGCCGTTAGGAAAATCCGCCAATTTACGGATGTTGATACTGCTAGACTAGTCTATTTTAGTTATTTTCATAGTATCATGTCATGCGGTATCTTACTATGGGGACGGGCTGCAGACTTCGACTCAATTTTTATAATACACAAAAAAGCTATCAGAGCTATTTACAATCTCCGCCGGTACGATTCTCTAAGGGAACTGTTTAAGGATATTAATATATTGACGGTGCCTTGTCAATATATCTATAAAAACGTCATGTACGTTAGAAAAAATCTTCATCTTTTTAGCTAAAGAGGCGATAGACATCATTTCAACCAGGTTTCAGACTGGCTAAAGTAGCCTCTTCTTTCATGGGGTACTGTTTGAAATGTTATAATAAAATACCTCCACAAATATTAGAACTCAATAAAATGAAATTTAAATCTTGTATTAAACGCACACTATGCAGGTGTTATAGTGTGAGTCTTTATAATGTGCACATATCGAAATGAGAGAATCTATGCTTAATTTTATAGACGGAAAAATATAAAAAAAAATCTAAATATTTTTAGTAGCGTGAATGTGGTGAGTGCGGGTGCGAGGAAATAAAAGTCTCTCGGAAAGTACTCACGGTTTATGCACTAGACCAACATCTAGTGCATAAACCGTTGTGTGATGAGCACGATCATTTGTTCTGTGTCTGGGTGTAATTTATCTATAATATGTATGTATTTAGAAATATATAAGTATGTTTATCAGTTGTCTAGTACTCATAACACAAGCTCTGCTTAGCTTGAGACTAGACGGCGTTGTGTGATAGTTGTGGAATATTCTATTCTATTCTATTCTATCTATACACGGCACATATGACAAGAAGGAGAATGGACAGAAGAAACACACAATAGTCACAGCACAAAATGATAGTTCACAATAACAATAGCAGTTCGCGTAACATATAATTACGAGTAAATCGCGGGCACGACGCAGGCGGTTAGCGGCGAGGTCTGTGACCGACTGACCCTCAAGAAACAAAAAGTTAAAGTCGCCGCCCGCGCCGGCCCGCGCTTGGTCAGCCGACACCATCCGACATTATAATGTTAAACATTATAAATGCCGTGAATGTTGAGTAGAGTTATTGATAAACGTAAATGATAATAATACTGTAGCTGTGTTTATGTTTGTGTTTTAATTGTGGTGTCTTGTGTGAGTTTATTATAAACGTAGAAACTATGTGGTAGGGGTCTTTTTTTTTTTTTCGGGTGGGAAAATAATCTAATGACAACCCCCGTTCTTGGGCGGAGCGGGAGATAGTGTCAGACTTTTACTGACTAAAAACCCACTCCTGTTCCTTCTTTGCCATTTTTATTTTTCCAGGGCCCCGGGGGTCACTTTCGCATCACTCATGGCCCCAGTAGGCTTCGACCCTGTTGGGCCCCTACGGTTGCTGACATCTCCTTGAGGCGCGCGTGGAACACTACGCGCCGTCGACGACTTGGGCTCGGTCCGGATGGTTACCGGACGATCGGACGGCGAGCCACCCATTGCTCGCCGTCCGCAAGCTCACGCCTACGGTGACCGGAAATCGGGATCGGAATCCCGGCGGCGGTTGGGGCGTGAGGACCGCTCGCTCCGGACCATGGCCTGTACCAAGGCCCGGCGCGAGAGATCGCTGCCGCCGATCGCCCTCACGAGGACACGGCGGTGCTCTGCCCAAGCGGGGCACACCTCTACCGTGTGCTCCACCGTGTCCTCCGGGCGGTCCACACAATGGTGGCACCCGGGCGTCTCTTCTGCACGGATCCGGTACAGGAACCTCCCGAACTTACCATGCCCGGTGAGGACCTGCGTCATGCGGTAAGTAAGGACGCCGTGAGGTCTTTCCAGCCACTCCTCAAAGAGGGGACTTATCGCCATAATTAAGGCGTGCCCATGTGGTAGGGGTGAACCCTACATATTTATTTATATTTATTTTGGATTTTTTTAAAACTTTGTTTGCTTTTGTGACCCCAGTGTATACAAAGCTGTGTAACTTTTAAACTAAACGATCTATCATGATGAAACAAACTCCATAATGATTGGAAGTAATTAGGCGTCATCATAAAATGAAAATTGTGGAAAAAAATAGCCTCAATTAAAAAAAAACATTCTTTTTGTCAATAATCTGATTTTTTTTCATTCATTTTTACAATAATTGTAAAATTTCTCAATAACATGCCCTCATCACCTAACTTTTTTATTACTTCTTTTTTTACAACTTCTATCTTCATTGTATTAGGAACCTAACGGTAAAAGTTGCATGTTTTTAACTCGACCCCAACATTTTTTATCAACTGTCAAAGAAAGGCCCAGGTCTATCGTTGTTATTGTCTTAAGTTTGATATTGCTACTTTAAAGTAATAATAAGTTGTACCGATTGGCAGTTGTGTAATATCGGTATTTATATTCTGTGAAATACGGATTATGAAATAGAAATTGAGTGTTGTGAAATTGTCTAAATAATCTTATTCATGTTTAAAGTTGTTTGACTATATAACAATTGTTATTAGAGGCCCATAAAATAAGTTGAAATTATGATAATTTGTGATTGGTGGAATATGGCGGTATATTGAATTTGACGTTTAAGTGTCAAACCCCCACCGGTCAACACTTTATAAAAAGGTTGTTCTCATATTGGAACGGGACACTTGGGATCCAGCGATAGACCGTTACTGACCACCAAAGCTAATGTAAGTTATTTAATGATATCTTAATTATTGCTAAAGGTTGTATTGATTCTGTGTATGTGCCATACTGTGGCTATGGCTCTAGAATACTATATCTGAGCTTCCGAGGAGTTTCTTGGCCGTTCTTCTCCTCGAAGACCTAGTGTCCGAACGAGCCTGTAGCTAATTCGATTAACTGACAAGCCTATTTGAAATAAATACTTGGTCTTGTCTTTCTGTGTTTTTCTTCATAAAACCCTTTTCCTACACACTAGTCACACAGAACTTTGATACACAGTAAATAACCGATATCCATCTTGACATTTTAGTATGATTTGTAAGTAGATATAAATATAAAATCAATATAGTTATCCTCAACAAAAATCGAACATAATATATATCAATATATATAATCATTATCTTGTAAAATTCTAACACAGGCAAGCATATTATAAGTTGGAAGATTATATTCAAGATAAAAATGCTTGGCCCACTGCTGGTCCAGCTCCACTACCACTGGAATACCTACGTCAGTGCGAAAGCCGTATCATCGAAGTTTGTTTCTTCGAAAACTTTTCAACGATATCTCTATACTGCGACGCCTTGTTAAGTCGACATTTTGTTATTGCGATGTTTCGTTACATCCAAAAACTGTACTGCGAACGATTTTAAAGCGAAAATATCATATTGCGAAGCTTTGTTCAATCGCCGTCTTGTTACTGCGATGCTACCTATTAATAAATCACGGTGGAGCATACGGTGGAGGTTTGCCCCGCTTGGGCAGAGCAACGCCGTGAGAGCCCGTGCCTCGTGGGAGCGATCGGCGGCGGCGATCTCTCGCGCCAGGCCTTGGTTCAGGCCATGGTCCGGAGCGAGTAGGGGTGGCAGGCGGTCGCCTCCTTCTGCGAAGCATTATTGCTTCTGCTAGCAAAGGAAGCGGCCGATCGCGTGAGGCAACGGTCCTCACTTCCCAATCGCCGCCAGGATTCCGATCCCGATTTCCGGCCAACGTAGGCGCGGGCTTGCGGCCGGCGAACAATGGATAGCTCGCCGTTCGACCGTCCGGTAACCGTCCGGACCGAGCCCAAGTCGTCGACGGCGCGTAGTGTTCGACGCGCGCCTCAAGGAGATGTCATCAAACCGTAGGGGCCCAACAGGGTCGAAGCCTACTGGGGTCAAGGGTCTGATTCGGAAAGAAAGACTCGGCCCGGCAACGAAGGAACAGGAGTGGGTTTTTAGTCAGTAAAAGTTTGACGCTATCTTCTGCTCCGCCCAAGAGCGAGATTTGTCATTAGATAATTTTCCCAACGAAAAAAAAAACCTGTTATTAAATAATAATATTCCACAACTATCGTGTAAATGACAAGGAACAATTTGTGTTTACTTAAACTTAAATCATTTATAGATAAAAAATAGACGAACCTTTCAATGGTCTACGATCTTAAACACTGATATTCAAGGCAGATGGCGCTTTCTACTTTTATAAAAATGTTAAACATTCTAAAAACAAACGTTAAAAGAATTCTTTTTCACTCGCCTATCGTCAACATCGAGCATGGTTTAAAAGCTTGATAATTTATTGATTTTTGACGAAAAAGCAACGCGAAAACAAGAGATAACGCCTGAAAACTCGGTTATCATATTCGATAATTCCGTAAATTACTCGAATATTTAATAAAACTTGTTCCAGAAAATACGTGTTTTTTTTTTAACCCTTAAAAGTTTTTGAAAAAAATTGTCGTCATTCAGAATCTTGATTAAATTTGCAAGGCTTCTATTGTTATACTTTTTGACTATTTTTAATTTTTGCGTAAATTATGAAGTGTCAAAGTTTATGCAAATAGCAGATTTTCAGTGGTCTTTACTGGATTAGTTTTACACAAATTTATCAATCGATTTCAATAGAAGCCTAGATAATATCCACAAGATACTGTGTTTCCAAACTATCTAATGAAAAATAGGTAATAACGTCATAATCGCGTAAAAGCGGTTGTATGAAAAACAGTAAAAATTTATGTCGAGTAGTTTTTTTTTTTTTAAGTTGGGAAATCATCCAAATGACTTCTCGCGCTCTGGGTGGAGCGCGAGGGCGTGTCAGACTTTTACTGACTAAAACCACACCTGTATCCTTCAATTACCCTTTGCGTCCTAGGACTACGGGTTTCCCTTTCAGAAATTCTCCGCGGTCCTAGTTAGCGGGCATCGGCCCTGCTGGCTCCTACGGTTTGCTGACATCTCTTTGAGGAGCGCGAGGATCATGCATGCATGAGGGCATGTCGAGATGGATGCCCTTTAGTATTTAAAATCATACCTTAGCGTAGGTAACGAAATTAAAAGATTAGTATTCCTAAGTAACATAGAATCGCAGTAACAAGACGGCGATTGAACAAGGCTTCGCAATATGATATTTTTGCTTTAAAATCGTTCGCAGTAGAGTTTTTCGATGTAACGAAACTTCGCAATAACAAAATGTCGACTTAACAAGGCGTCGCAGTATAGAGATATCGTTAAAAAGTTTTCGAAGAAACAAACTTCGATGATACGGCTTTCGCACTGACGTAGGTATTCCCTACCACTGGGGTGTACAAATTGATTAGTTTTGAAACAATTTGATTTTGTAAAATTTGTAAATTATTATTGTAGTTAGTATTGTATAATGTAGAAGCATTTTTTTTTTTCAAAGTTTGTAAATGTGAGTACCATGGAGCTATTTTATGGTTTTTAGGTTACTATTGGACTTTTTTGACATAAATGAGCATGGCAGTTGAGGGTTTGTCATGCTCACTCAAATGTCTCACTGATGGTGGCGCGTGTGTTGGATCATTCGGTTTCCTTCAAAATGGTTGAGCTGAGTGGTGCTAATATTCGCGTCAGGTCCGTGAACGGGCGCTGTCAGTTGAGACTGGTCATCTCTTAGTTTAGTTTTTTATTTAGTTTTTATTTTTAGTTTATTGACATTGTTCTCACATGATAGCGACAAGAAACATGTAACAGAGATATTTGTAATAGCAAAACACGATTGAAAAGAGTGTCCATGGAGTTTCTTACACATTCTTTTCCTTAAAGATCTACGCTTTGGAATGTGCAATTAGCATCATTTTTTTTATGACTGACTGACTTCTTGACATTTCAAAAGTGCCTGTAAATGGTTTATTTGCAATAAATGCTTTTGAATCTTTGAATCTTGAGATGGTCGATGGGACCGAAAGGTAGTGGCGACCGCGCACTGGAAAACGCAGCGTTGGAAGGCGTCCCACAAGGTGGACACACGACCTGGTGAGAGTCGCGGGAGTGCGGTGGACGAGACTCACAGGAACGGTCGTTGTGGCGACGCTTGGGGAAGGCCTATGTCCAACAGTGGACATCTTTCGGCTGAAATGATGATGATGATGGAAATCTTGGAGCTCTAATTTTTGCCTTTAATTTGTGTTAACAAATGAAAGCATCATTCGTTAATACAAATTCAAGGCGAGAAAACGAGTGCTGAACTAATATTTTATTATGAAGAATACTCATTGCAATCATAGCATAGCATAGCAAAGTCCCACTGCTGAGACTCAGGCCTCCTCTGTAGGAGAGGGAATGGGCCGTAATCCACCACGTGGACCCAGTGCGGGTCGGTGAATGTCACATGACTTCGAATTTTTGGTTCTAGGACATGCCGGTTTCCTCACAATGTTTTCCTTCACTATTTTAAGAACAGATTTGATAAAATAAATTATACAAAGTAATACGCCTGGCTGGGTTTGAACCCACGACCTACAACTCGTAAGTCGGAGCCGTTAGCACACTGCCACCACTGCTCTTATTGCACGGCAAGCATATCGCTCACCTAGTAAAATATTGGCATATCTACAATAAATGCGAAATTGAATTATTTTAACGGCCTAAGTGTTTAAAAGTTGATAATTTATATCTTTGAATATCTATTATGGTCTATACTAGTAGCCAACATCACAATTTCTGATATAAAATGAAAAATGAAATTAAAACTTTCTTTTAAATATATTATTTGTACAATCTTTGACTCTTGTAGCTGTAAAATATGAAAATGTAGATGTGCCAGTATATTGCTAGGTGAGCGATATTATAAACTGGAAGATTATATCCTTGATAAAAACGCTTTCACACTATGTGAGGACTCACATAGTGTGAAAGTCTCGCGAAGAGCTTACTATAGAAATGATCCTATGAAGTAAGGTCCTGCTCCACAGCCACAGCCACTTTTACCTTCAAATTAGTTTTTTTTTTTTTATATATTTATAAATATTGGAAGAGGTACTATTCCCTTTTTTGTATTGTTGTTTTCGAAATGTTTTTTATTTTATTTTATTTCTTTATCTCAATAGAGCTTATGATAATTTATTAGCTTTTGTATTTGGAAATAATAGCATTGTATAATTTAGAAGCACTCTTTTTTTTCAAGTTTTGTGAATGTGAAGCATCATACCATGGAGCATATGTAACCAAGATTTATGTAGCTCATAATATAATTTAAAGAGTGTCCATGGCGTTTCTTGCACATTCTTCTCCATAGCCATAGAGATCTACACTTTGGAATGTGCAATTTAGCTACACTTTTTTTTTTCTGACCAACACTGACAATTCAAAAGGGCCTGTAATTGGACTACTTGAAAAAATGATCAGAAATCGGATATGTTTAATATCCGATTTCTGATCATTTTTTTAATATTCAATCAAGATGGATGGATTGTGTGAACAGTGATATGAAGGAAAAGGGAGTTAGTGATAGTGTGATGACTGACAGGACAGAATGGAAGAAAAAAACGTGTTGCACCGACTTCAAATAAAAGGGGACAAGGGCAGGAAGATGATGACTCACTGCAATCATTTAGTCATGGTACTCTTCTGATTTAAGGACTTAAATTGGGCTTATATACAAGGCAAACATTGAAAGAGACAATGTGTGCAAAGCTGCTGGCAGAAGCCAATGAATGATAATAAATAAAAATAAAAATACAATTGTCTAATAATGGAGAGCCTCAAATGGTGGAAATGAATACTAACATTATTTTAAAACTAGCTACAAGGTACTACACATTAATTAGGCCCTTACGAGTAGCAACAATGTAGGTGCATGTGTATTTTAAGACAGCTGCTTTATTCAATAATCATCACATAACTAATGCTTAAGAGTCGTAAACACTTGAGGTCTTGAGCATTGTCACATAAAATCAATAAGAAAAGTAACAGTTAGAGCTCTAAGACTAGATCAGTAGCAACTGGTGATTCAAATACACAGAACACTGGGAAACAGTCAGTATTGCTGCCAACAATATTCAAAAGCTAGGTAAATAATAAGGACCTGACTAATATATAAACATTTTAGTCTTAGAAACTGTTATCTGTTACTTAGATAAAAATAAAAGACTCTATGAGATGTTAATTAATTAATGATGTTATCAGTTATTGAACAACTTACAACTATAATACCTATGACAAAAACTACAATTTGATTAGGTTTAGAATATAAACATTTTTACACTTACCATTTTGCATAAATTAAATTCTTTTTATAAGATTCCTTTTTTTGGATTTTAGCCCACAGAAAAAAAATAAAGAGGTCTTAGAATATCATATTAGACCTTTTTCATAACCATATAAATTGTTTCTTGTTTTTTTTCGTAAATTAAACATGCGAGTGCCTCCATACATATAAAAAATCACACACTAACTTTTTTATTGCTTCTTTTTTGTTTAAATCGTTTACACTCACAGATTAAAGTATGTATTATTTTTATAATAATAACATTGCTCTTATTCGCTGCCTTCACTTGTCTTTATTCGGAGTGTTTCCTCCAAAGAGTATATTATAGTAATGAGAGATTCCTCACTATTTCCCGTGTTGCCCAACAATGCCCAATGTTGACTTGCCAGTCCTGTCACTGTCACTATCAGCTGAATGACAGTGACATCCATAGATCACTATTCTCTATCTTTAATAAAAAGTAGCCAGATATGGCCTGGCTGATTTAGATCCGCGCAAGATAGAAGGCGTGTCGCACGGTAGGCTGAATGAATTTTAAAGGTTCCTTTTTGGGCTGGAAATGGTTTCCGCTGGTCATTACTATACTATAAAGAACAATGGCGAGGAAACTTTTTATGAAATTATTAAGTGTCTACATAAATCACCATGATATACCAGCAAAATAATAAAGGTATTTTATCATATCACGTTATTGTTTTTTTTTGCTAGCTTGACTTCAAGTCTTTTGGCTAACTGAACTTTTAACAATGCCACTTGCCACTAATTTACATTAAGGTCAAGTAACATAGAGTCTGGCTATCGAAAGATGACCACAAATTATTTATTAAACATAAATATGGCAGCATTTAAGATTTTTTATTGCCAAAATTGTGTTCTTGACGTTTCGTACCAAAGAGATTTAAAGAAAAACAATAAAGCGTATATCAGGAGAAATGCCTTAGAAAAAATGTCATCCTATGCCTCAGTGACGCCATCCAGTTTGAATAGCTATTAATTCGTGTTAAACATTTAATTCGCGTGACAAAACATTTTTTCCAGTCAGCCGCAGACACCTTTTCTACGGCCTTCTCGAACGCTGTAAGCGCGTTTTCCGGTGATGAAAACTGTATCCCTTTCAGCTGGTATTTTCTTTTGGGCAGTGACGGATTAACCCATATTCAAATTAACCAATTGCCTAGGGCATCACGTCTGGGGGGGCACCAGAATAAGCACAAACAAAAACCGTCCTTAAGGCATCACGTCTCACTCTCACGTCACCAAAAACCACACCAAAAAAGTTTCTAGGACTAATTTGAAAATTCGCGCGTTTTAAGTTGACATAGAGTCGTAACCCCGCTCCCACTTGCCCACTCGCTGCCCGCCTGTGACGGATTAAGACTACTTGATGCCCTAAGCAATCTACGCCTGTGGGCCCCCCTATCCGTATGTCAACTAGAATCGGTCTTTAAACCTTTACCACTTAAAAACATTTTTTTTTTTTGTAAAATCAGATGTAGAGATGTAACGTACCTTAGAAGTGGAGTAGGTGCGACAACAATAAAAAAAATGCATAATTTATTTATTAGGGGTTAAAGTATGAAATTGCCGATTTGTACAGAAAAATTGAAATTTGTTTTTTTTTAATTTTAACATTTTTATTTAATCAAAATACTATTATTATCTATACATTACTGCCATCTAATAGGAAGGTCATTTATGCCTTTGCGGTAGAACTCTGGTGATCTAGATTCGACAAACTGTGTGAAAGCATTTTGTACTGCCTCCTGAGAAGAAAACGTTTGATCACGTAGAAAATTGTCCAAATCACGAAACATTTTTAATCCGTATGAGCAAGGTCTGGCGAATACGGAGGGTGACGAATGATTTCTAATTCCAGTTCCTGTAGGCTTCAAACGGTTACTCGTGCTGTATGAGGTCTCGCGTTATCATGGAGCAATAATGGTGAAGATCGATTCATGAGTCGGGGTTGTTTCACTGCTAGTTTTGCTATTATTGTTCGGAGTTCGGCACAATAGACATCTGCCATTATCTGACCAGATCGGAGAAAGCTATAGTGAATAACACTATGCTGAGACCACCAAACAGTTACCATTACCTTTTTATTGGTAAGCTTTGCTTTAGGACACTGTTGCGACGTTTGACCTGGGGTCAGCCATTGCATTTTTCGCTTACGGTTATCTTAAAGAATCTACTTTTCATCACATGTCATAATTCGATCCAACATTCCTTCATTTCTGTATCGATTCAACAAGGCAACACAAGTTTCAACACGCGTTTCTGTCTGCAGATCAGTCAAATCATGAGGCACTTATTTTTCATATTTTTTTTATTTTATTGATTTGACGCAAATGATTCAATATTGTTGGTAAGGTAACGTTAAACCATGCTGCTAATTCCTGGGTAGTTTGGCTCGGATCGGCTTCCACCATCTCATTCAATTCATTGTTATTCACCTGTGTGGGCGGTCTTCCACGTGGTTCGTTCTCCAAATCAAAGTTTCTATCACGAAAGCGTTTAAACCAAAATCGCATGGTGCGTTTATTAGCAGTCCCCTCCTCAAAAGCAACATTGATATTGCGAGCTGTTTCTGCCGCGATAGTTCCGCGTTAGAACTCGTATTCAAAAATCACTCGAATTTTCGAAGTATCGATCTTTCTTGTCTAAGTTGAATAAAAACAACTGAAAGTCGATAATCGAATGATGCACATTTTTTAAAAGAAGAACTTCTTATGTACCATGTGAAAAAAAAAACACTCAAAAATCTCAAACCATGAAGGTTCTATGTCAATTCGAAGTACCTATTACAATAAAACGGCAATTTCATACTGTAACCCCTATTATTACGTATGCATAGAAGCCGGACGGCACAATTACTCAAAAAACAAAACATTTGATTGACGCATATTTGCGGGGGCGCCAGGCGGGGGGCTCGCGGGAAAGGGGTGGTTTGTGTTTGGCTGATCGCAATTCCGGTGCAATCGAATTGCCAAATGCATCAGTGGGCAGCGAGTGCGCAAGCGGGAGCGGAGTTATGACTCTAGGTCGGACTCTATGTCAACTTAAACCCGTGGATTTTCAAATTAGTCCTAAAAACTTTTTTTGGTGTAGTTTTTGGTGACGTGAGAGTGAGACGTGATGCCCTAAGGACGGATTATTTTTGTGCTTCTTCTGGTGCTCCCCCCCAGACGTGATGCCCTAGGCAATTGCTTAATTTGATTAAGGGTTAATCCGTCACTACTGCCCGCTAGTGCATTCGGCAATTCAAATGCACCGGAATTGCGATCAGCCAATCACAAACTACCCCCCTCCGCCTGGCGCCCCCGCAAATCTGTGTCAATCAGATGTTTTGTTTTTTAAATAATTGTGCCGGCCGGCTTCTATGCATACGTAATAATAGGGGTTAAAGTATGAAATTGCCGTTTGATTGTAATAGGCACTTCGAATTGACATAGAACCTTCATGGTCTGAAATTTTTGAGTGAAACTTTTTTCACATAGTACGGCCAAAAGCAAAAGTGCATAGGTACTACAGAAATAAAAATCGTGTGAAGCGAGAAATGACGCCATCTAGCGGTAAACCAGATTGAAATGTTGCTATCGACAACATTACATTATACTGTTAATAGATGGCGCCGCTGTGCTTCAAATGATTAATGCTTAATTAATGCTTATTTTTGTACTTTCTTTTTGTTTCTTCAAACATTGAAATAATTTATAATTTCTTTTAAAGAGATGAAGATATTAAAATTGAATATTAATTTATAAATATTTGATTATCTATGTGTTAGTTTTCAAACTTGAGAGGGTAGGTTGAATATGGATTTAAAAGTCCATAAGAACGCTAAAGATTACATTGCTACGAACCGAGCGAGCACGATACTTCCGTGCGTATGTGTGCGCGTGTATGAGTATCCACATTCCACAGATAACACACACTAAGGAACTGTCGTCGCACTGAGCTTAAAACATCATTATTATTTTTCTTGCCATTGAATACGCATCACACAGTCACAGAGGCGACTTGTTCTTACCATTGCATTGATAAAATTCACGCAATATGTCATGTGCTGGTAGCCGTATGAACTAAGTGTTGGATTCGCAAACAACGTAGCCCGAGTTCAAATCATGGTCGTGGTTATTTCTTACTTTGAAAATTCCCAATCATATATCAATAATATAGTTGTTTTTTTATATTTCTATGAAAAATACTATTGCATTTTTTGCACTAAATAGTTGCAAATTACGAATATGATCTATTAATCACAAGAAGAACACATTCGTAATTTTCAATTATTTAGTTGTTACATCTTTTTGATGTTGCAAGGTGGAAAGAAAAAGACGTGTTTAATAAAAATCTTTATTTTTTATATTTACAAATTAAACATTTATGAGAATTGTGACGTCGAATTGTTACCTAGACAAAAAATTTATCTTGTAACCGTTATCTATGTTACGTGTAAGATTGTTTGTTGGAAGTATACCCACTTAGACCATTCATAATATGAATAACGTAACAATGAAAGGATATTAAAATTTTAATAAAATAAAATATAATTGTTTATATCCAGTCATTTATTGAAAAGTGATATATGATTTAGACTTTGTAAACATTTTATTTTTATGTGACGTCACAATGAATGTATTGAGGTCATAGCTTAATTGTTCATTTTCTTGACGAAAAGAAGATTGAAACTAAACCTCAATTTCTGTTAAAAGAACTTTAGTTCTCACAAGATAATCGTCAATTAGATGAGAAAAATAAATTGAACTATTATGTTAGAACAGTGTGGGTAGAAGAATAAAAAACGAAATAGAATCATGATTATTGTCAACAAAATTGATAGCGAGTTCACTGCATTCTTAAGATAGGGCGATGGCACAAGTTAAAAGATATAGCTGTTTTAAACGAAAGTAAACACAATATAATAAAGTGTTTGTTAACGAATAATCATGGATATGTTAAAATAAAATAGCCTACTAAATATTTAATTACACCGACTGATTTTACTAAAACTTAATATTTTGTATAACCCCCATTATTTTCGATACAGTCAAGTAGACGTTTGCGCATGGACCCAACCATATTACCGCATATTTCGCTCCCTCTAAAACTTTCCCACACCTCCATGCAATGGGTTTTTAATTGTTCCGTAGACCTCTCATTCCGCGAGTCCCACCTTTGCACCATCAAACACCATAGATTTTCTATGGGGTTGAGGTCGGGTGATCGCGCTGGCCATGGAATAACAATTACTTCCGGGTGATTGTGAAACCACTCACGCACAGTACTCGCTCGGTGAATAGGACAATTGTCCTGGACAAACGGAAATTGTGCTAACTCATCAGCTGGGTAAATGTTGCGCACAGTAGGTAGCATAATTGAGTCTAACACTTCCACATAAGTTGAACTGTTTGCGCGTGGAGGAATGAAAGCCAGTTCTCCTGGTCCTGCTGCACTCATCCATCCCCACATATTAATTGTGATTCGACCTGATTCGGTGTTAGGAATAATGTTGTTATCACACCAGCGAGTGTTATTCTTGCGCCATAAGTGAAGCCTGCCCTTTTGACTGGATTTAAATGTTTTTTTTCATCTGAAAATACCTCAGTATTCCAGTCAAAATCTAAATAATCACGTGCGAAACGTAATCATTCTTGTTTATGCCTCTCTGTCAAGTACGGCTTTTTAGCAGGTTTTCTGTGATGCACGCCTTCAGCGTGAAGTGCACGGCGAACAGTATCCATCGAGGTGTCATATAATTCCGCAAAATGTCTCGTTGGTGCGAAACCATTCGTTTCGTATACGTCCACCATATGTCGTCGCTGCGCCTCGCTAATAAGCTTCGGCCTCCCACTTCTCTTTCGACTAGCAAGGCTACCTTCTTTATCATATCTTTTTATCCAAAGACTTACAGTATTTTTCTAAAACAAAAAAAATATATTAGGCAGCTATACCTACTTGACTTCATTTTCGTTATATAAAATGTTAACAATCATAATGATTGAATATAATTTTAAAATAAAAGTGCATTTATAAATCCAATAACCAATCCAATAAACCCAACGATTTATGTATTTCTCTTTTAGGCCTCATAAAGATACGATGGATGGATTCATAAATGGCATACATTTTAATTAGAAGATTAATTTATAATAAAGTTACAATTCATTAATAGCTATTATATTCACATTCAGTCCGGTTTCTTCAGATATTTGTGTTTTATTAAGACCGCTTTTATGCAGTCCAATGATAGTCGCCCTCACTTCAATACTAATATTAGCCTGCATTTTGCGAATATTACAATACTGTTAACACGTCACTAACCAACAACTACAACCAAACGACAGTTCATTTCGGTCAAGTTAAAACTTATGTCTACCTCGCAGAAATCTAATTCTATAATAGTTTTTTTGTGATCCCTTTCTAACTCTAAGAAATGTGTGAACAAGTTAAAGAATAATTTAATATATGTAATGCTAATCCATAACTTCCAATCGGGTAAGAACTTACAAAAAGTCAACAATTGCGTGGGATTTGAACTTGCGGCACACTGATTTGCGCTTCAATCTGTGTGCTCTATACCACTAGGCCATCTTGACTTATGCTAAGTTGATGAAATTATGAACTACAATCAGTTGTTGACGACAATGATGACGCATGTTTCTATTATTTGTTAAACTAAAAGTGAAGTTTATACTTTGTGAGATTGCCTTTGCTCGCCACTTAGCTGTGAAGAAACCAACGCCATCTAGTTTAATTTTCGAAAACTTGAACTCTAACGTGCAAGGGAAAATAGGCGTTAAGATATCTAAGCACTTTTGCTGGGTTACTGTATCTATGAAGTCCTTCTTTTAAAAAATATGCAACATAACATTCGACTATCGACTTTCAGTTGTTTTTTATTCAGCTTAGACACTGGCAGAATAGTCGCAAACGTGAGCCGTTTGCGACTATTCTGCCAGTGTCTAATTGCCAAATAAAAAAATAAAAAAAGAAAGATGGATACTTCGGAAGTTCAAGTGATTTTTTAATACGAGTTCCGACGCGGAACTAACGCGGCAGAAACAGCTCGCAATATCAATGTTGCGTTTGGAGAGGGGACTGCTAATGAACGCATCGTGCGATTTTGTTTTAAACGCTTTCGTAATGGAAACTTTGATTTGAAGAACGAACCACGTGGAAGACCACGCACACAGGTGAATAACAATGAATTGAAAGAGATGGTGGAAGTCGATCTGAGCCAAACTGCCGAGGAATTAGCGGCATGGTTTAACGTTACCTTACCAACAATAAAAAAATATGAAAAATTGGTGTCTCATGATTTGACTGATCTGCAGAAAGTAACGCGTGTTGAAACTTGTGTTGCCTTGTTGAATCGATACAGAAATGACGGAATATTGGTTCGAATTGCGACATGTGATGAAAAGTGGATTCTTTACGATAACCGTAAGCGAAAAATGCAATACCTGACCCCAGGTCAAACGCCGCAACAGTGTCCTAAAGCAAAGCTTACCAATATAAAGATAATGGTAAACTGGGCTAAACTGTACTATACCGGACAACGAGTTTTACGCTCATAATTTTATATTGGAAAGGTGTATGTCTAAAAAGTAATTACGCAAAGTCTCAATGTTAGGAAACATATAGTTTTTGAGAAAAAAAATAATGAAAATCGATAATTTTTCGTAATATTTGACGCCATTTTGACAGATTTCGTTCACTTTTTACTTTGTTTGTAATATGAATATATTAACAAAACGCAAATTTTCTTTTATTTATATTAAAAATGACGAATAATATAGCCAAATGACGAGTAATATAGCCAAATGACATATTATACATCATTAAGTGAATTTAGCTTGTTTAAAATTTAGCTTGCTAAATTAATAATATTTGAAAAAAGTAAAAAATAAGTTTTGTAAAGAGAATCGAAGTACAAAAATACTTGCGCTAGCGCCAGTGAGCGATTCTTATCTGTCATAAGATATTTTTTTTGCATACTAAATATAGGGCTCTCTGACTCGGATAGATCAGGTTAGGTTAGGGTTATTTTTTTTTAAACCACCCAGAAAACTTTTTAAATCCAAACTCATGAAAGTATACAATTGCTACAGTGGGAAGTTAGGTTAGGGGTTTTTTTTTTTTAAACCACCCAGAAAACTATTTTTCAGTGCACAAATATTTTTATACAATGGTAGAGCGCTCCCCGACACTACAAAAATATTTTTTTTGTCATCTAAATTCATGAAAGTATAGAATTGCTACAGAGGGAGGTTAGGTTAGGGTTATTTTTTTTTTAAACCACCCAGAAAACTATTTTTCAGTGCACAAATATTTTTATACAATGGTAGAGCGCTTTCCGACACAACAAAAATATATTTTTTTTTTCATCTAAATGCATGAAAGTATACAATTGCTACAGTGGGAGGTTAAGTTAGGGTTATTTTTTTTTTTAAACCACCCAGAAAACTATATTTCAATGCACAAATATTTGTAGACAATGGTAGAGCGCTCCCCGACAACGAAATTTATTTTTTTCATTTTTAAATACTTGAAAGTATACAATTGCTACTGTGGGGGTATAGTCCGAGGGGTTTAGGGTGATTCTCATCCCTAAACCCCCAAATCTGCCCCAAAAATGCGTAAAAAGTACGATTTTGTGATTCCTAACCTCAAAATTTGAATCTTCAATATCTCCAAAAGTATGTGTTTCCTAGATTCGGGAGGGGGTATGGGGGGGTGCGGACAGCCCCCCCTCCCTCCCTCACCCCAAAAAACCCAATATTTCGTTGTCCGGTATAGTCAGTCCAGTTTTACCGGTAACTGTTTGGTGGTCTCAGAATGCTGTCATTCACTATAGCTTTCTCCTATCTGGTCAAGCAATAACGGCAGATGTCTACTGTGCCGAACTCCGAACAATAATAGCAAAACTAGCAGTGAAACAGCCTTGACTCATGAATCAATCTTCACCATTATTGCTCCATGATAACGTGAGACCTCATGCAGCCCGAGAAACCGTTTTACCACAGACTAGAGAGGGATACTGGTTTTACCTCTACGGGAACTACAATTAGAAACCATTCGTCACCCTCCGTATTCACCAGACCTTGCTCCAACGGACTACCATTTTTTGCGTGATTTGGACAATTTTCTACTTGATAAAAAGTTTTCTTCTTAGGAGGCAGTACAAAATGCTTTCATACAGTTTGTCGAATCTAGATCACCAGAGTTCTATCACAAAGGCATAAATGACCTTCCTATTAGATGGCAGCAATGTATAGATAATAATGATAATTATTTTGATTAAATAAATATGTTAAATGAAAAACTTATTTCAATTTTTCAGTACAAATCGGCAATTTCAAACTTTAACCCCTAATAAATAAATTATGCTTCAATTTGGTTTTTATTGTTGTCGCACCTACTCCACTTCTAAGCTACGTTACAACTCATCACTTTATTTTACAAAAAACGAATGTTTTTAGGTGGTAATGGTTTAAAGACAGATTCTAGTTGACATACGGATAGGGGGGCCCACAGGCGTAGAATGCTTAGGGCATCAAGTAGTCTTAATCCGTCGCTGATTTTGGGGAATAAAAAGAAGTGGATCGCGGAGCCCGATGTTCGGTCGCTTGTTGTTCATTACAGACAAAACTTCTGGCAGGCATTTTGTTGTATACCATCCGACTTTGATGCTGCTTTGGTCTCGTAATGGAACAACAGTGTAGACCAGTCAATATTGTACCCAAAAGCACAATAAACATAATCATATTAAAAAAAGTGAGTCGTAATACGAAGTAATATAAGAATTCGTGGAGACTACAGTGTTCTCACATTCACATTATAAAAAGAGGCTATATAAAAAAAATTAAGAAAAATATGAATAATTACAACTATCAATAAATGAGCTGTTAAAAAAAATATATTAACGAATTTAAGGTAGTTGAAGTACAAATAATTTAAAAAAATATTGCAAAGGAATGTGATAAAAAAATAATAATTATATATTAAAACAAAGATGGAGCAGTTAATAGACAAAAAATAATTAGTCACCAGGGGCCACATGTGCAGAAGAAGTCATTGCCATACAAGCGTGTCTTCGACATAGTCTTTAACCTTATAGTACGCTTTTTGGTTAGGACACGCTTATTATGAGTTTTGAATTTTCCCTCGCTAAGTTCTGTTACCGTCTTTGGCTTTTTTAAATAAAACTAAGTACGAATCATCATCATCATCATCATCATTTCAGCCGAAAGACGTCCACTGCTGGACATAGGCCTCCCCCAAGCGTCGCCACAATGAACGGTCCTGTGCGTCTCGCATCCATCGGACTCCCGCAGCCGTTACCAAGTCATCGGTCCACCTTATAGGAGGCCTTCCAACGCTACGTCTTCCGATACGTGGTCGCCATTCCAGAACCTTTCGGCCCCAACTGCCATCCGGTCTGCGAGCAATGTGCCACTTAAGTTTGGCGATTCTTCGTGCTATGTCGGTAACCTTGGTTCTCCTGCGGATATCCTCATTCCTGATTCGATCACGCAAGGAAACTCCGAGCATAGCCCTTTCCATTGCCCTTTGGGTGACTTGTAAGTCTTCTGATGAGGCCCATTGTAAGCGACCACGTTTCGGAGCCATATGTCATCACTGGCAACACGCACTGGTCATAGACTTTCGTCTTGAGACACTGTGGTATATTGGACGAGAAGATACCGCGCAGCTTCCCGAACGCTGCCCAGCCGAGTTGGATTCGACGATATTTTTTTTTTTTTGAACTTATACCTTCCCAACTGGACCGTCTGTCCCAGGTAAACGTAGTCGTCTACAACTTCGAGTGTCGAGTCCCCGATCTTGATAGGGGTGGGTGCTACATGGCTGTTTACCATGACTTTGGTTTTGTCCATGTTCATTTTAAGTCCTACTCTTTCGGAAGCTTGCACCTCCACTCTTTCTTTCGGTACGAATACCATACTTATTTTTAGAATTGGATGGATATTGATTTAGTGTTATAGAATGAAACTAAAAATCATATTTTTAAAAACTTTGAGTAATTTCATATGAAAGTCATTTTTGGGGTTGAGGCTACGAATATGTCATCCTTTTAATTTAAGATGGTGGATGTAATTTTTTTCAACGGACTTCAAAAAAGGAGGTGGTTCTCAATTCGGTTGTTTTTTATGTTTTTTCCCACATAATTTCGTCATATATGGATCAATTTGCAAATTATTATTCTTTTTACTAAAAAGTTTATGCTTCCATATTAACCCCATTTTTTTTAAATCCAGTTCTGATCATAAGATCCATGAGGAAATTTCAAATATTATAGGCAACCATATAGTGATTTTGGCATTTTCATCAACAAGTCGAGCATCTCACTCGACAGTCAAAAAGTATCTTTTGATGAAGTGGAAATGATGAAGAAGACCAAAAATGGCCAATGAAATTTCACGCTCACATAGAAAACACAATTAAGATAGTTAAGGAACTATGACTATACAAATAAATTAATGGATCTAAATAGTTATGTTGAAAATGTTATCATCGAACTGGTCTGATGATGATGATGATGATAAAGCCGTGATCGGGTTTTTAGAATAGTCACGAAATGCTCTTTAGCTATAAGCCAATATTACTGACTTATTAATTTGACTGGCCTGTTGGTCTAGTGGTTAGTGGCCCTGACTGCTATGCCGGAGGTCGTGGGTTCGATTCCCACCCAGGACAAATGTATGTGTGATGAGTACGATCATTTGTTCTGTGTCTGAGTGTAATTTATCTATATATGTATGTATTTAGAAATATATAAGTATGTTTATCAGTTGTCTAGTACCCATAACACAAGCTCTGCTTAGCTTGGGACTAGACGGCGTTGTGTGATAGTTGTGGAATATTATTATTATAAGCCACTATCGAACTGATTTGACGATCCGGAAAGGTGAAACGTAGGTACCGCTTTATAATAAAACAATGCATCCTAGCAGTATTTGAGCTTAGGTATCGGAATTGTCATGAGCTGTAAGTACTCTGGATATAGATGTATCACAACTAAAAAAGTTCAGAGTTAAATATTATATAGCCGTCTGTACAAACAATTAGAAAAGGCTTTACCAAGTTGCGGAATTGGTGAAGGCTGTTGTGGCGGACTAACCCCTGTTAGGAGGTGTTGACGGTAGCGGGTTGTACCCTGCAGCTACCGAGCCCTCGGGACAGTTCAACCCGATTTTTGACGTACGCTGCCTTACTGGTTCGCTGGTCACGTACGCCACCACGCACCCCTGAATGCGTATCTTCTATGGACGACGGAGCACGTAGGAGGACCTCAGAGCGGATACCGAAGAGAAATAAAACACGTTTTTCGACTAAAAGGTTCTTCGGAGTTCGGCTTGAAGCTTTTCCTTTGTGTTCTTGACTCTTCGGTGGCACGTTTTCGACTGACATCGGACCGAAAAACGGCCCGTCTTATATACCCCGCTAAGTTCGGTTAACGGGAACCGCGTATTTTACTCTAAATTTACATTCAATTTCGCTTTAATTTCGCTTCAGCCGAACCCTTTCTGACGCCGTATTTATTTATTGTTTCACAAAACCATGACAATATATACATCAAAATGTCGGTTACAATCTCTACTTTTACATGAAACAATAATATATCACATATATTTGCACATAAAAAAGTTTCTAGAACAAAAACTGTAAAATATTCTAGTTCGACCACATTCTTGAACACAAAACTTCTCATATCTTTTCCAATAAGATTCTAACTAGGATTCTAATTGCTATAATATCATTTTCTAGACAGATCCTAACTAATTACATAATGTTCTTGCTAATTAGTCATCAAATAAAAAGTCTCATTTTCAAATTCTAATTACGTAAAAGATCGCGAACATTTTAGAATTTCAACTTTATCTAAATCCTTGCAAAATGAGATCAATTGTTACTAATAGCTTCTATTAGACTAAAAAACACTAATTAACAGCAATAGAATATTATCACCAAGTAATAACATAAGTTAAATCCTTATCATTACTACAACATATAAATTTCACGATTTCTTCACCAAGATCGATTTTTCTTACAAAAACTTTTTAGAATCTTATATACATCGTTATTCCCGACCTCACTAATTAATGAAGGTGCTAATTACAGACAGAATAAAGAAAATAACACAAATTGTATTCTGCCAACCACAACAAAACATAAAAATCTTTAGAAATACGATAGATGCTACTTATTTATACACTTAAATTAGCAAAACTCAGTCTTTATCCATTAAACCTAATGAGTTACTAACTAATTAATCCAAATAAACATTTAACAAGTGAAAACATCCTATCCTAAGCATATAAAACATGACAAAAAACTACTTGCGTGTTAGGTGGTCTCAACCACTACTTGCGCCCTGGTGCCGACATGGGACCCTCGTCGCCGACAGTCTCCCCCTCGTGCGTCGCACCATCCTCCAGTCTCGGCGATACTCCCGGCACCAACAACACCACCCGCGAGCTCGGCCGTCGCAGCACACCGCCTCTTGTCTCGACGTCGACGATCCTGATGCGCCCGTCTGGTCCAGGATACACCCGCAGGATTCTGCCGCGTGGCCAGGTGCATCTCGGCAGGCTGTGGTCGACGATGAGCACGATGTCACCAACTCGCAGGTCCGTGGAGCTGGTTCTGCCCGTGGTCTTCCTCGGCAGCAGAGTGGGTAGGTATTCACGCAGCCAACGTTGCCAGAAGTGGTCGGCAAGTCGCTGCGTAGCCTTCCAGGTGTCCCTGCCCACGAGCACGTGATCTTCAAAGCTGCCGATTCTCGTAGCGCCGCATGATCGCCCGATGAGGAAGTGGTTTGGTGTGAGCGCTTCTTCTTCAGGGTTCTCGGAGATGTGGGTGAGAGGTCGAGAGTTAACTGTGTGCTCGGCCTCTAGGAGGAGAGTGTGAAGTACCTCCTCTCGAGGATGTCGTTCCTTGAGTGTGGCGTCCAGTGCGGTTTTGATGGATCGCACCAGACGCTCCCATGCACCGCCCATGTTGGGTGCACCAGGCGGGATGAACTTCCATTGCACGCCGATCTTCTCTGCTTCTGAGACGAGGTCTTCATTTTTCAGCGTGTCGAGCGCTTCTTTCAATTCTTTGTTGGCGCCGACAAAGTTGGTCCCGTTGTCTGAGTAGATTATCTTCGGCATTCCTCTTCTTGCAGCGAACCGTCGTAGAGCCATAATCATGGAGTCAGTGGAGAGCGAAGGAGCAAGCTCGATGTGCACTGCCCTGGTAGTTAGGCAAGTGAAAAGCGCTCCCCATCTCTTCTCGTGTCTTCTACCCACGGTGATCGTCATTGGTCCGAAGTAATCAATGCCGGTGCACGTAAAAGGAGGTGTTCCGTGCATCAGCCTCTCAGCAGGTAAGTTGCCCGTCGGTAGTTCCTGCGGTTTCGCCTTCTTCGTTTTGCACCACTGGCACTGGTGCTGAACCGCCTTGATTGCTGACCTCAATCCTAATACCCAGAAGCGTTGCCTTATCTCGTTCATCACTGTCGCATGATTCCCATGATTGAAGCGACAGTGGAAATCTTCTATGATGAGTCGCGTTGTCTTGTCCTTGTTATCGAGCACGATGGGTCGCTTATACTCTCTTGACACACCCTGTATCGCGTCGATTCTTCCTTTTAGGCGCAGGAGTCCATCTTCTACGTCGAGCCTTTTCAATTTACTGCTGCTCTCGAGTTGTTTCCCTTGCTGAAGACACTTGATCTCTTCTTTGAAGCTTCTTTCTTGGCTTCCCTTCAACAGGAGAGTTTCAGCTTGCTCTAGTAGGTCTGCGTCTAATGGAACGTAACATTTTTCTGGTTTCTTCGAAGGTCGAATATTCTTCTCAATTGTCTTCGCCTTCTTGCCTTGCGTCATTTTCCAGGTTGGGTCTTCTTGGTTGACGAGAACCTGTTCTTTCCTTCTGCAGCGTTGTATGAACTGCAGTACTCTCGCTGTAGCTCGCCAGAGTCTCTTCCAGGACGAAAACCTCTCTGGGTCAGGTGATGGGTGGCTGATGCTAGCTGCTGCCGCGACGTCTGTGATCTTCTCTTCACCGGTGGTCTCCTTCTTGAAGGTTCTTGGTGCAGGCCAGTGTGCTTCTTCTCTCTTCAAGAAGTCGGGACCAGTGAACCAACGGTGATCGCAGTCGAAATCTTCCGGCACGTCGCGCGTCGCATCATCTGCTGGATTCTGAGCCGTAGGTACCCATCTCCATTCCTATGGTTTCGTTAGATCTTCTATCTCTGCCAAACGATGAGCTACGAAGGTCTTGAACGTTCTTGGGTCCGTCTTGATCCATGAAAGCACTATGCTGGAGTCTGTCCAAAAGGTCTTCTTCTGCACCTTCAGATCCATTTCTTCTTCCACTGAGTGTGCTAGCCTGCTTCCTAGGAGGGCCGCCTGCAGCTCAAGTCTGGGTATTGATACCGGCTTCAATGGCGTCACTCGTACTTTCGCCGCCACCAAGCTTACGTGGTATGTCCCTTCTTGATTCTCCGTTCTCCAATACACGGTGGCTGCATACGCTGTCTCGCTTGCATCTGTGAACGTGTGCAGCTCCCCCTCGGTGCGATGTGGCGCTAGACACCTCGGTACCTGAAGGTCTTTGAGCAGCTTCATCTTCTCCAGGTAAGTCTTCCATGTTTCATACTCCTTTTCTTCTATTTCTTGATCCCAACCGATGCCACTTCTCCATATACTTTGAAGCAGCTTCTTGCCTTGGACGAGAACTGGTGATGCCAACCCCAATGGGTCGAAGGTTGACATGACAGCGCTGGTGACTTCCCTCTTGGTCGGAATCTTGAAACCCTTTGCTATCTCTTCTGGTGTGTTTCGAAGATTCGCCCTGAATCCGATGGAGTCTCTTTCTGTGAACCAACGCAGTCCAAGTGTCTTCTCTTCTTTCTCGCCAAGGTCTACTTCTGTCTTCTCCGTTGCTTCGTTGTCCGTGCCTTGCAGCAGTTCAGGTTGATTCGATGCCCATCCCCTGAGTTCGAAGCCCGCCTTCTTGTGAATGAGGTCTACCTGCGTTGTCACTCTTCTGAATTCTTCTTCTGTATGAAAGCTGTGCAGGTAGTCATCCATGTAGTGGTTCAGCTCTACTGCTCTTACTGCCTCTGGATACTGCTCCTTGAAGTCCGCTGCATTCCGATTCTTGACGTATATGGCTGTGCAGGGAGATGATGTTGCACCGAAGACCACTGAAGTCATCCGATATTCCTTCGGTGCCACGTCTCGTCGATCACCTCTCCACAGGAACCGTAGACTGTCTCTATCTTCTGGTCGGATGCGAACTTGCAGAAACATTTCCTTGATGTCGGCTGCTACTGCTAATGGTCCTTGTCGAAATCTCAGCAGCACACCGAAGAGCGATTGCAGTAGGTCTGGCCCTGGTAACAGAGCGTCGTTGAGGCTCCTTCCTTTGCACTTTGCTGCGGCGTCGAACACGATCCGAATCTTCTTTTTGAGCGGATGAACCACGGAGAAGTGAGGTAGGTACCAGGTCTTCTTATTTTCTTCTTGTTTGGCAGGTGCTTCTTCTGCATACTTATTGTCGATCAGGTGCTGAATCTGCTTGCAATATTCCGTCTTCAACTGAGGATCTTTATCCATCTTCTTCTCGATGTTGAAGAGTCGATTCTTCGCTGAAGTGTAACTCTCAGGCATGACTTCATCTTCTTGTTTCCATAGCAGTCCAGCTTCGAAACGACCATCTTCTAATCTTCTGCAGGTCTTCTCGAGGATGGCCAGTGCTCTTCCTTCCGCATCTGTCGTAGGTCTTCTTGGTTGCACACCTAATGCTTCTATTGCGAAGTGTTCCTTGATGGCTTGATGCATCTCTTCTTCTGTTGTGCTGGCATGAAGACACTTGTTGGCAAAGTGCACTGGTCGTATTCCTCTCGTGTCGAACCCATGTAGCACCCAGCCAAGTCCCGTTCTTGAGACAACTGGTTGACCTGGTCTTCCTCTTCTTATTTCTTGAGTCACGATGAGCTCCCAGTTGTCTTGACCAATGAGCAGCCGTGGTGACTCCCCTTCATAATGTAAAGAGTCGGCGATCTTCTTCAAGTGTGAACAGTCTTCTATTCTCTTCTTATCCAAGAACTGAGGTGTCAGCTTCAGATTATCGACGGTCCGGACTCTCTTAAGGGTCTTCCTTTTTCCTTGGCGAATCCCCTTCACCATCAGGTCCAATGTCTGCGAGTCCTTCTTCCTGATAAGCTGACCTCCCACTGTTTCGATGATCAGTTCTTCAGTCTTTCCTTGAGCGCCGATCTCCTGTGCCACCTTCTCATCTAGCAGTGACACCGTTGACCCTTCATCCATTAGAGCCAATATCCTTTTGGATCCATGCGACCCGAAGACTTCAACTGGTACTATCTTCAGGTACGCCCTTGCATTGTTGGCCACATTCACTGATGCCATGACACTTGCTACTTCTTGCTGTGTCTCGTTGTTCCCCTCTGAGGTCCTCTCTTCCATGTTCACATGCAGCAGATGATGGTGCCACCTCTTGCATTCTTTACACGGCGGCTTCTTGCAGTTCTCTTTGCGATGTTTCCCTTGTAGACACTTGAAGCAGACGCGACTCTTCTTGACCAATGCCCACCGATCTTGCACCGACGCCTTCAAGAACTTCTGGCAATCCAGGAGGAGGTGTTCGCCCTGACATATGGGGCAAGTCTTCTCGCTGATTCTTGATTCCTTTTCCCTAAAGTTCCCTTCCTTCTCTTTCGTTGAGTGCGTCGCTTGTCGATGAGTCCTCTTGGTCCATGTCTTCTCTTCAGAAGTCGCGAAGGCTCCACATTTGTCCGCTTCAATATTCAAGAATCTGGACACCAGCGTCAGATCCGAGAACTCGCCTTCTTCCGTCGCTGCAGTGAAGTCGTACCACCTAAACTTGAGGATCGTAGGCATCTTCTCAACTATTTGCTTCACTATCTCTGGTGAATGCAGGTACTGCGGCTTCTTCAATCCTTTGATGGCTGCTACGCTGTTGTTAATCTGGCTCGCGAAGACGCAGATGTCCCTTGGGTTTTCTGATATCCTTGGCAGCGTCTTGATCTTGTCCAACTCAGCCAGCACCAGCGCATCAGGTCTTCCATATCTTCTTTTCAGGGCCTGCATCACTTCCAATGGAGAAGCTTCTGAAAACAGCAAACTCTTGATGGCTTCTCTTGCATTGCCCTTCAGTGCTCTTCTTAGTCGAGCCATATTCTGTACTTCGTTGAACATTGGTGCCGTGTCTTCATAAACAACCTTGAATGCTGTCCACTCCCTGCTGTTGCCGTCGAAGTATGGTAACTCGTGGATGTACTTCGGCTGCTCGGCTGATCCTCCTCGTGTGGCAAAGGCTTCCTTCAACGCACTTGTCAGCGTTTGCAGCTCGATCGTAGCACCTTTCGTTGAGGAGTTCTCTTCAGGCTTCACTTGCAGCTCTTCTGATGGACGCTGACCTCGTAGCTCGGGTTGTTTGTCGTTACATTCTTCAAGTACTGAAGACTGGATCCAGTTCTGCACCTGTGCTGTTCGTTCTTCCAGGTCTTCATCCACGGAGTCATCATCATCGCATTGCGCCATCTCCAACCTGACGCGTGCCAGCTTCGCTGCTGCTTGTGCTTGCTCCAGTTCCAGGCGTGCTAGTTCTTCTCTGGCTTCCAGCTCGCGTCTTCTGGCTGATAAACTCGTGGTCTTCGTGGACCTGGCTCGACGACTGACTCCCATTGGCTTCAAGGTGGCAGCAGACCTGGCAACCCCCTTTGCCGTCGTCCCTGAAGAAGTTGTACCAGTGGTTCCTGTTGAACCCGTTCCCGTTGTTCCTGATGACGCAGACGTGACTCCTTCTGACCCGGAAGCTTCCTCAGTCTGGTCCCTCTCGGAGGGGCGAGACGTGGGGCGTGAGGGGGCATCCTTCTGCGATCTCGTTACGGGGCCCATCTTCTTGAATCTTCTGGCTTCTTCTTCTTCTGTCTTCTTACAGGGATCCGGCTCGAAGGACCATAAACTGTGGCGGACTAACCCCTGTTAGGTGTTGACGGTAGCGGGTTGTACCCTGCAGCTACCGAGCCCTCGGGACAGTTCAACCCGATTTTTGACGTACGCTGCCTTACTGGTTCGCTGGTCACGTACGCCACCACGCACCCCTGAATGCGTATCTTCTATGGACGACAGAGCACGTAGGAGGACCTCAGAGCGGATACCGAAGAGAAATAAAACACGTTTTTCGACTAAAAGGTTCTTCGGAGTTCGGCTTGAAGCTTTTCCTTTGTGTTCTTGACTCTTCGGTGGCACGTTTTCGACTGACATCGGACCGTTTTTTTTTTTTTTTTTTTTTTTTTTTTTTTTTTTTTTTTTTTTTTTTTTTTTTTTTTTTTTTTTTTTTTTTGTGTGGCCTCTCGCAGGTCAACCTAGGAGGTTGTCGGCTGCTTAACCGGGCTTGCCTGTGGCGGCCTCAATTCGAGAATCAAAGCCTCCAGCCAGGGCTTATTTAACTAAAACTTAAAAACTAAGCGACTACACGCTAAGGGCACCCCCTGTGGGGTACGGACCTCGGCTTAGGGCGTCGCTGGGGGGGGACAGCAAGGGACGGGCTGGATCGAACAAAGATTTTATTATTATTATCGGGGAATTTTAAAACTACGGCTCAGCGACGCGGGCTGGCTCGAGCAAGGGACGGGGAGGACGTTTACGGGAGTGTCGCGGCGGGCCTCGGCGGCGAGGACGGAAGCACGGCGGTCTGTATTGTCTGCGAACTGTACTTGTTTCCTTACGGCTCTCTTGGAGCAGGGTAGTGGGGTCATCGGGGGTGACGAGAGTATGCCTAGGACGGCGAACCTTAGAGATGCGGGAGGGTTCGTATCGGGCTGCCGATACTATGAGGGGGTTGCGGTGTTTCACAGCAGTATCGAAGAAACGCTTGCAAAGGCGTTTCATGAACTGCTGGATGGTGGGGACTTTGAGATCTAGATGTAGATTCTCATTTCGGACATAATATGGGGCACCGAGAATTTTACGGAGGGTCCTATTTTGAAGGGTCTGCATCCTATGGAGGAAGCGGGGCTTGGCGTGTGCGAGGATTGCACATGCATACGTCATGATCGGGCGGATTACTGCCGTATAGAGGCGCAGCTTGCACTTAAGTGACAGTTTGCTGCGGGCAGTCATGAGATAATGGAGCCTACCTTGAGCGAAAGCGGCTCGCGAGCGAGCCTGCTTTATGTGCTCGGCGAAGGACAAGTGCTGATCGAGGATCACTCCGAGGTACTTGGCTTGCTTCTCCCAGGGGATCGGCTTACCGTACATGGTGATCGGAGGGGGAGGGGGGACGGACTTCCGCTGTTTCGAGTAGAGAACAGCTTGACTCTTATCAGGGTTAACCTCGATCCTCCATTTCCGGAACCATTTGCCCAAAATGTTTGCGGAGGTTTGGAGATTGCGAGCGATAACTCTGGGGTCACGACCGGTGTAGTAAATTGCCGTGTCGTCGGCGAATAGAGCCAACTGGGCCTTTTTACTTTTGGGAATGTCGCTGGTGAACAGCGTGAAAGCTAGGGGGGACACTACCGAGCCTTGAGGGACTCCAGCTCGAATGGGGTGGGGGGAGGAGAGGGCTCCCTCGATTCGATAGCGGAAGGTGCGATTCGACAGAAAGTCTCGCATGATGAGCACGAGACGGTCTGGCACACCGAGTTGATATAGCTTATATAATAAGCCATTGTGCCAGACCTTGTCGAATGCTTTCGCTATATCGAAATACAAGACACCCGTCATCGCATTACGCTGGAAGCCAGCGCTTAGGTGCTCTACGATGCGGTGGACTTGGTGGACGCATGAGTGTTCGGTACGGAACCCGAACTGCTCATCAGGAATGAGACCCTTGGATTCGGCAAAATCTTTGAGTCGCTTATAAATAAGCCTCTCGTAGATCTTACCGAGAACATTGAGGAGACTGATGGGGCGGTAACTGGTGGGGTCAGACTTGGGCTTGCCTGGTTTGGGGATACCGATAACGGTGGCCTGTTTCCACGCTTGGGGGAAGATATTATTGCTTAATGCGCCATTGAAGATAGCGGTCATTAGCATTATAAGTTGGGGGGGGAAGAGTTTGAACACTCTGTTCGTGATACCGTCGGCGCCGGGGGCTTTCCTTGGTTGAAGTTTTTTAATGATATCCTCCACCTCGTCGGGAGTGACGGGGGCCAGAGGGTTATCAGGGTCTTCAACGGGAGGGAGGGAGGCTCTACGTTCGACTTCAGCGTCCACCATGTCGATGTGGGCTTGGTCTACTAGTTGAGAGCTAGGCGAGCATTGGGCTTCGAGGCTGTCGGCTAGGCATTCCGCTTTTTCAGAGTTGTCGAAAGCGACACTCTTATCAGGGCGGGTGAGCGGAGGCATAGAGGACTCTTCAGTGGAACGTAATTTCCTCTGAAGTTGCCAGAAGGCGAGATGGGTAGGCTCGAGTTCACTGAGCGTCTTGTCCCAGCGGGCGGAACGCAGCTCGGTCATGCGTTTCTTTACAGCACGCTGTAATCTACGCATGTGAGCCTTGTTAGCGTCGCAAGGAAAAGCGCTGTATGCACGGACGGCTGCGTTCTTCTCGGTCATCAGAGCCCGTACATCGTCCGGGATTTTCCAGCGAAGGTCCTCCTTCGCAGGAATCTCCCTTGAACATTCGTTCAGGACGGATTGCACGTGGTCTGTGAGCGAGTCGATTGCCGCCGTCGTGTCAGCGACTGAGACTATGTGGTCGGGAATAGAATCCAATTGAGGTGACGTGGTAGATTTCAGTCTTTCGCTTACTTTCTTCCAGTCAGTGATCAATTGGGAAGCGGGGGGCTGGCCCGGGTCGAGATTGCCCGAACGGGAGCCTAGGTGCATAATCACGGGTCGGTGATCGGAGTTAAGCTCGTGTATTGCTTCTATAGATTGCAACCGGAGGTTGACATTCTTAAGGAGCGCTACATCGAGGACGTCGGGGCTATGGTTGGGATCATGGGGGAAGTGAGTGTGACACATCGGGGCGATGATGTCAAAGTTAAGGGATGCACCAAGGTTGAACACGACCTTTCCCCTAGGGTTGGTCGTACTACTGTTCCAGGCGGGGTGTTTAGCATTGAGATCGCCCGCTATGATAACGGAGTCACTCAAGCCAAAGAGGGCAGTGAGGTCGCTAGTGAGCGCGATGGACTCGTCTGGCATACGAGACGAGGAAGTCGGAGGGGGATAGTAGGCAGAGACGACAGTGATCGGTTGATGACCAGTCATGCCTACTCGGCAGGCCGAGTATTCTAAGAAAGATCGGGGCGCGGGAGGAGCTAGAGGGATACAGTACAGTTCCTTTCTATAATAGATAAGGGTGCCACCACCGTGACAACGAGATCTATCGTTGCTAACTAGACGATAGTTGGCAATTCTAGGATCTTTACGGTGGGGTTTGAGGAATGTTTCCTGGATGAGGAGAAGGTCTAACTGATGGTCGCGGAGGAACGTGGCGATCTCATCTCTCTGATTGATAATGCCGTTGGCATTGAAGAAGCCTAACTTTAGGGATCGCGGTTTGGTACAACAAATTTTTTGTTGTCTATCCATTTAGGGGTACGGCAGGTAATTTGTCGAGTTCGACTGCGACCGACTCGTACTTAGTGAATAGCGCAGCGCGCTTGGCTAAGTCGAGTTGGCCAGTGACTTCTGCTAGGGTTAGCTCGTCAGCTAAGTCCCTAGCGTCCTGCGTCATAAAGATGCGATAGTTGTCCAGGATAATCTGGCCAACTGATCTGCGTGGGAACGCAGCTGAAACTTGGGGCGCGTTTCGGGGAGGTTTAGCGGCCACGGGGGCCACAGAAGCCGGGGGAGGCGCTGGGATGGGCTTAGCCATTAGCGCTGGAACTGGCTGGGAAGCCACCAAAGCCGGGAAGGCTTTCTGATGGTTTAGCTGATTCCAGGGGGATGGTCTCTGGGGTGCGAGACGTTCGGGGGGCTGGGAAGAGGGGACTTTCCCGGAGGGTGCTTCCCTCTGCTGGCGAGCGGCAGCACGCTTTGCCAGCTTGGGAGGGATTTTGGGGGCTTTGGGGCAGCCCCGGTAGTTAGCCGGGTGCCCGGCTTGGCCGCACAGCACACAGCTGGGAGGCTCTGTGCAAAGAGTGCGATCCTTGGGACGGGGGCAGTCAGAAGTGCCGTGCTCACCCAGACACTTAACGCATCTGGGTGTAGCGTAGCAGTTCTTCTGAGAGTGACCGTATAGTTGGCAGCGGTGACACTGCCCAACTATCGTGGGTCTGTAGGGCTTCTCGATGGAGATGCCGGAGAGGGAACAGATCGACTTGATCTTGAAGATGGGGTGGTGCCCGTCGGTCGGGTCGCACACGACAAGGATCATGTCGTATACTTCGTTACCTCTCGCCTTGTGAAGGCGATGGACAGCGGAAACGGGGATATTTTGGGCCAGGAGGTCGGCCTTAATGTCCTCGGCGGGGATTTCCTTCGGGACACGTCTAATGACCACTCGGGTCGGCGTGTCCTCAGGGAGGGAGTAGGTGTGAAAGGAGATTTTCCTTTCACGAAGGACTTTGGTAAGTTCCCGATAGTCAGTTGACGTCGGGACTTGGACTTTTATGCCTTGTTGGCAGGAGCGGGCGTTTGTATAGTTGATCTTGCGATCACTACACATTTTGGACACGTCGGTCCATTTACCCTTGTCCTGGATGTACAAGGGCGGAGGGGGGCGCTGCTTCTTCGTCTGAGTGACAGAAGCGGAAGCGGAGGGGGAACAACTAGCCTGCGAGGCGGGGGCGGGCTGGGCAACAGGGGCGGGCTGGATAGCGGGGGCGGGAGAAGACGCAACGGTCTTCTTAGCTTTGGTGGCCTGAGCGGCCTTCCTGGCTTTCCTCTTGCCCCCTAGGACGACTTGGAAGTCGTCCTCGGAGGAGGAGGATTCAGGGGACTGTTCGGAGTCCGAAGAGGCTTGCGACGCTGAGTCGCTAGCGGGGACGGAGGTGTCCATTGCCTCATTGGCAAAGTGGGCTACCAATAGGGGTGGCATATCCGGGGGAGGGCGGGGGCAGGGGGTCGGCGGGGACGGACCAGAGTCCGGAAATGACAATACGTCACTGAAGTCAGTGACGCTCGATGGGACGGTGGGGGGGGGGCCTCTAAATGAGGCGATTTTCTTGCCATACTTGGCGAGGATATCGGGGTCCTTGAGGAGGACCTCTTTGACGAACGCTAATATGGTAGCGTCCGTCATGGTTAAAAGGGGACTTGGGATTAGGTCACATGAGTTGGAAAAAACTCATGTGAAAAACTCCTATCGGTCCCTACGTCCCCGGGTGGACGGGCCCGGGGGTGTGTGACCCTCCCAGTAAGGGTTGTGTACACTGGGAGGTGAGTACCTAATGGTGTGCCCTAAGCTTGTAAACCGATCGCCAGTCTTATTGTGCGATCGGGCCCTACCAGGGTCTGGTGCGAAGGGATAGACACCCCAACCGACACCAGGTGTGTAGCTGAAAGAGAACTCGGAGTATTAGATTTGACTAGGAGCTCCCCCAAGGCCAAAATCTAGCTCCCGACTCCAAATGACTGCCTAGCCCTGAAGGGGTTCGGCGGGTGTATTGGGGCAACACCCCCTTGGTTTTGTTGGCACCGTGAGGTTTCCCACCAAGGACCACGAAACTGTGGCTTTTCCCTGAAGGGGCACAACGTTTATCGACTATTTCCCGTTAAGGAAACGTATATCCTCCACTGCCTTGAGAAAGGCGGCTTCGGATCGCTGGTGCGGTCGGGGACCACTGATGACGTCACGGAGTGACGTAACGACACGGAGCACGGAGCGGGCGCGGAGCACAGAGCGGCACGACCGTTCGGGGCGAGCGTCGAGCGGAGAGTGAGACATCGGACCGCTCCGTGGAAGTCGCTGCGTCCCCGCAAGGGGGCGCGGCCGGCGGGTTATAGGCATAGCCTTTGTCCCGCGGTAGCGGGTTAGGTGCCCGTAACGACGGGCACATCGTTGTGGTGGCCATATAGGCCGTGGCCATGACAAGCGCGCACGCGCTGCTTGTCTATGTGTAGCTGTTGTTTGTACAGTGGGAAGCGCCGCGGCACTGTGCAGTCACAGTGCCGCTTTTTCACGCCACCTCGGCGGTCCGTCGCCGCCGGGTGAGACCTCCAGTTGCCCGGAGGAGGCCCGGCGGGCGGCGACCAGCGACAGAGGTGAAGACTTTGGTGGCGCTGCCCACTGTGGATGTAAACCCCCGTCTGTCACGTTTCCAGATCTGGCCGGTTGCGCTTCAGACTAAGGGGCGTAGTGAGAGTGTGGGCGGTATGGGTGCTGTGTAACACCGCCCATGGGTGCAATTTGGAACGCGCGATCCGCCCCGCGCGTCCAAATGCGTGAGTATATTGAGTGTGGAGTCGTGTGTGTGTGAATTGGGTTAGCGTCGCGCCTATATTAACTTAGCACGCGACGTTCACCGGGTGCATGTTATGAATGTGGAGTATTATTGTTTGAGTGAGCCGTGTGTAGGTGTAAGCGGCTCACTCAGGCGTCAAATAGTTCGACTTACCCGCCATCATTTCCCCCCGTAGAGGAGGTTGGTCAGGTGGGCCATCCCAGTTATGATGAGCTCCGTCGGGTCCCCATCACCCTGACGGCGCTTCATCTGGATGCACTCCGTGAGCTCTTGTATGAATGCAAAGAGGATCCTTCGCTCCTCAAGGGAAAGCTCCTGTCGCTGCTGGGCGGGCGCGGCGTCGGGAACTTTGGCCTCCTGGTGGGCCGCCCGGGGGGCGGTGGCTGTCTTAGCCGGGCGTTGCGCTCTCTTGGGGGCTACGGTCTCGGCAGTGGGAGGGGGGCGCGACGACTGCACCGAGAGTGGGGCAGAGTCCGCATCCTTGGTTGTGGGGGGGGGGGAGGGGCTTCTTCCCCTTACTCCCACCTCTCTTCTTCCTCCGTGTTGGGGGGACGTCTCTCCTATTCGTGGGGTCGTTGGCCGCCGCCATCAATGAGGCGCTGGGCGCTTCAGAGGCGTCGGCCGCCACGGGCCCACGGGTGGATTTGGTGGGCGGGTTTGGTCGCCGGGAGATAGCGACCGTGCCCACTCTCCTCTTCTGTGCCTCTTCAATGAAGATGGGGCATCTCCTGTGACACGCTGGGTGGTCACCTCCGCAGTTGGCGCAGGTGGCCGGCTCCTCCCTAGGGCGTGGGCAATCCTTCGCGGCGTGGCTCTCCCCGCATCTCACGCAGGCCAGCGGGCGGTGGCACCGGTGTGAGCTGTGCCTAAACTGCTGGCACCGGTGGCACTGCGCAGGCCCGCGCCTGCCCCTCCACGCCTCGATCTTGACACCACGCATGAGCAGGAACTGCGTGATGTCGTAGATTTTGAAAATCCCGGGCGTCCTTTTCAGCACGGCATGAAAGATGCAGCCGGGTCTCCCACCGCGCGCCTTTATATTGCGCACGTACTCCGGCTCAAATTCCAGCCGCCTGAGCTCCTCCTCAATCTCGGCCGGCTCCGTGTCCGCTGGTAGGCCACGGATGGCCACCTTGAGGCTCCGCTCCGCGGGTAGGGAGTACGCAAACCAAGCCAGGCCGGTCTCCCTCTCTTGGTCGCCTAGGTACCTCTGTACCACCCTGTATTCCTCCGCGGATTCCGGGAGGAATCGAATGCCGCCCTGAAAAGGGCGGGCATTCGGGGGGCGGCCCAGCAAGTCGTTCAGCGACCTAAAGTGGGCGGCCCAGTCTGGCAGCTTCTCCACCACCAGCGGAGGGTAGCGGGAGGGGTTCTTTCTTTGAGTTGCGGGGGGTGGGCCCGCAGACGATGGCTCTCCTCTGCTCTCTTGAACTGTAGGCGGAGGGGGCGGGGAGCGCACCTTATCAGCATAGGTGCTGGGCGGATCGAGGCAGTACCTTTTAGCCTCCTCGGACACGTCGTCGTCTGGGCTTCTGGGTCTTCTTTGGGCTCTGGCGTCAAGCTGGAACTCATAGCCAAAGCCCACGGGTTCTTCGAGAGGGGCCGGATACACTCCTTCCCTGAGCTCGGATCGGGAGGGCGTGTCTAGCGACACGTCTTCGATTCCGGCATAGGAGTCCCCTGAGTAAGCCGACATGTCCGAGCCCTGACGGGACGAGCACGCGGACAGTACGGCAGGGGAGTCCCGGGCGGAGACCCGGGGCGGGGTGGGAGAAAAGATGGGCGCGTCCAATCTTCCTCTTGCTGAGTCCGTCAGCAAGCGGCGGGGAGCGGGCGATGTTGTGCGGCGTGCTGTCGCAACAATTTGGGCGGCTGCATCGCTTCTTCTGCTGGTTCCCGGGCGCGCAGGTAGTGGAGCGGGAGAAGCCAACACTGGTTGGCGCACAGGAACGCGGGCGGCGACACTGGGCATAGTGGTAGCGGGGCGAGTCGCGTGGTGCGCCTCGGGGCGCGCGGGTTTACCGGCGCGGACTGTAGGTGGCGCCACCGGCCGCGCCGGTGGCTCCATAGTACGGGTTCTCGGCGCAACGGAGCGCGTCGAGGAGGTGGCGAGACGTACGGCTTGCGCACGGCTGCTAGACGCTGCTGGGCCCGGGGCCTGGATAGGCACGGGGCGGAAGGCCGGCGGGCGAATCGGGACGGCTGGCTGGCGGCCCGACGACGGCGACGGCGAAACGCGCGCAGTCGCCGGCGACGTCGGTGAGCCGGCAGAGTGCTTCTTCCCTTCTAGGGCTGGAGCGGCGGGCGGGGGGCCGGGCATCGAACTCCCGAGGTACGGAAGCGACGTCGTCCGACCTCCCATCTGGCTATCCAGCGGCAGGCTGGTGTCGGGCTCTAGGGAGCTACGCACACCTGGCTTCTTCTTCGGCATAACGAAGAATAAAAATACAAGTTAAAATTAAAACAAACAGGTTAAAAGAATAAAATAGTGGCACGTTGCCAACGCGACCGCGACAGTAATAAAACCGGGTTTAAAAACTGAGGCGGCTTCCCCCAGTGCTCCCGTAAGTGCTCGCCTAAGCTTACACTCACGACAACACAGGGTTAGGCCGACTAGAAGGCGGTCCGAGCGAGGTATGGTAGCGCGCGCACGTCCTACCAAGGCAACGGAGCGGATCCGACATCGGACCGAAAAACGGCCCGTCTTATATACCCCGCTAAGTTCGGTTAACGGGAACCGCGTATTTTACTCTAAATTTACATTCAATTTCGCTTTAATTTCGCTTCAGCCGAACCCTTTCTGACGCCGTATTTATTTATTGTTTCACAAAACCATGACAATATATACATCAAAATGTCGGTTACAATCTCTACTTTTACATGAAACAATAATATATCACATATATTTGCACATAAAAAAGTTTCTAGAACAAAAACTGTAAAATATTCTAGTTCGACCACATTCTTGAACACAAAACTTCTCATATCTTTTCCAATAAGATTCTAACTAGGATTCTAATTGCTATAATATCATTTTCTAGACAGATCCTAACTAATTACATAATGTTCTTGCTAATTAGTCATCAAATAAAAAGTCTAATTTTCAAATTCTAATTACGTTAAAGATCGCGAACATTTTAGAATTTCAACTTTATCTAAATCCTTGCAAAATGAGATCAATTGTTACTAATAGCTTCTATTAGACTAAAAAACACTAATTAACAGCAATAGAATATTATCACCAAGTAATAACACAAGTTAAATCCTTATCATTACTACAACATATAAATTTCACGATTTCTTCACCAAGATCGATTTTTCTTACAAAAACTTTTTAGAATCTTATATACATCGTTATTCCCGACCTCACTAATTAATGAAGGTGCTAATTACAGACAGAATAAAGAAAATAACACAAATTGTATTCTGCCAACCACAACAAAACATAAAAATCTTTAGAAATACGATAGATGCTACTTATTTATACACTTAAATTAGCAAAACTCAGTCTTTATCCATTAAACCTAATGAGTTACTAACTAATTGCAACTATTATATACTCGTTGACGGTGCTTATGAGCAGACGTGTCGCCTGTGTGTGTGATTTTAATAAATACGAGCTAAGTGCGTGATCGATTTACAGTATACCTATTGGACTGATAGTTAGAATAAAAAACTATAATGCCGAAAGTACAACGAACTCCCACTAAACCTGTGGAAGTAGAGGAACCTCATTCTTCTGACAGGTTGGCTTCGGATACAAAAGGGAAAGAAAAGCCTAAACTGAACTGGGTAGGAAGCCGAAAAGGTAAGACCAAACCCAATGAAGACTCAGATAGCGATTCTTCTATTTCCCAAGAATCTAAACGACAGAAAACCGTAAGCTGTTCTCCTAGGAGCCTGTATGTAACACTCACAGCTGTTCAGAAGGAAGTAAAAGCCATGAGTTCTCTCTTACATTCGATGAAGGAGGACCAAGACTCACGCTTTTTGCTGCTACAAAAGGAGGTGTCAGCTATTAAGTCTGAGATAGGAGACCTAAAAAAGTACAACATCGAGTTTGAGAAAACACTACAGTTTCTAAGCGCCAAGCATGATGAAATGGAAACATTTAAAAAGGAAACAATAGAAAAAAACAAGGCAATGGAAAATAGATATAAGGACTTAATACAGCGAAACATCAATTTGGATAAATGTAACAAGGCGTTGGAAGAACGTATTGGCTACATTGAGCAGAAAGAATTGGTTAAAAATATTGAAATAATGAATTTAAAGATGCTAGAAGGAGAAAAGACCGTTGATGTTGTAAAAAAATGTGCAGAAATCTTAAACCTAGATAAAACAGAAATTGAAAATGCCTGGAGGGTAGGATCCGAAAAGAAAGAGGTCCGGCCTATAGTTGTGACGATGCGTACTAAAGCAGCGAAAGTGGAATGGCTTAAAAGCCGAAAATCACCACTTACAAACCATATGTTATATCACAACAATGATACATCACGTATTTTCATAAATGAGCATATAACTAGACAAAACAGGCAACTATTTTGGGCAACCAAAACAAAACTCAAAGAAACCTATAAATATATATGGATCCAGGATGCCAAAATACTCATAAAAAAGAATGATAATGAAAAAAAGATATACCATATTCGCAATGAAGGTGATATTGAAATATACATGAATTAAAATATAATCTAGTACGTATCGCATTAGTTCAGTAGTGTTTTATATAATGGATCACATTATGGCGGTTAATTTCGATTTGCAACCACAACTACAGGATATCGAATACATCAGATTCACAGATATTAAAGAATGGACTAACTACGTAACAACTGGTGAAAACAAAATACAAATTATACACATTAATATCTGTTCTATTAGAAAACATTTCAATCAGTTGACGGTACTCTTACAAAATGTTTTAAATAAGTTAGATGTAGTATGTCTCACAGAGGTCAACATCAGACAGGATGAAGTAGCCATGTACGCAATTGATGGTTACAATATATATTCGCAAACCAGGGAAAAAAAGCGAGGAGGAGGCATACTTGTATATGTGAAAAATAATCTTCAGTTTAATCCACAACAATCCTGTAACACCTCGACATTTGAGTTAGTACACGGTCATCGGGCTAAGAATGTTTTTAACACTTATCTATTGGTAATCTACAGGCCGCCGCACACAAACAAACGCACCTTTACTAAAGAAGTCCAAAATGTTACTCGAGAGTTACCAATTAACACGAACATCATACTGGTAGGTGATTGCAACATTAACTTGCTAGAAAATGAGCTGGATTCATCGGCAAACTTATATTTGAATACGTTATCAAACTTGGGACTTCACTGTGGCATTCAAGACATAACGCGGGAGGCGGTTGTCGGTCAGAGGCGAGTAGCGTCCTGCATCGACCACGTCTTCATGCGAAATGTAAGTGGAGGGGCGAGCGACGTACACGCATACACACTTACTACTCAGGTAGCCGACCACTATCTAACGGGAATCTCAGCTGTTATTGATAAAGCCACAGACAAAACGTGTGTCAGTAAAACAAGGTACGACAACAAAGCTATTAGAGATAAACTTAAAACTATAGATTGGTCAACGCTGTTACAGATACAAGAACCAAACGAGTTATATGCAAAAATGTCCGCGATTTTTGTCGATATTTATAACAGTTCCAAATTAGATAACTCTGTGTGCCCTAAACGCAAAAAACAGCCTTGGGTTACTGACAAATTACGCATGCTTATAGAAAATAAAGACTATCTATTTAAACAGTGGAAAAACGATCCCAAAAATAATAATAAAAGATTACAGTATACTAGGTGCAGAAATAAAACCCAGAAACTTATTAATATAGCTAAAAATAAAAGTAGGCGTCAAATTATAATTAGCTGTAAAGGAGACATGAGAAAGATCTGGAATAATGTAAACGCATGGCTTGGTAGGTCTAAAATGGGAGTGGATGCTTTAATAGAGAAACATTTGCTTCAAAGTGAATCATTGCAAAATATATGTAACAATTTCTGTGAAACTTTTACAAAAGAAGTCGATATTATTAAACATAAGTGTCAACACAATTTTTTAGATAGAAAGAACTATGTAAATGAATGTAATATAAGTTTTAGGTTTCAAAAAGTGCTACCAAAAGATATAAAACGTGTTATAGATACATTGGACTGCAGTAAGTCGCCGGGGTCGGACGGTATTAGAGTTACGGACCTTAAACAAATTAAACAGCAAATTAGTCCAGTAATAGCACATTTTATTAACATTAGTGTTAAAAAATCTCAATATCCGAATGAACTTAAAAAATCAATTGTTAGGCCAATATATAAGCAGGGATCCCATCAAGATTATGGCAATTATAGACCTATAGCAATTTTAAATACAGTAAACAAAATAGTCGAAAAAATCATTGTCAATCAGCTCTCCACTTTCTTGGAAAATAATCATATTTTAAACGATGTTCAACACGGTTTTAGGCCAAATAGAAGTACTGCTACTGCACTGGAGAAATTCACAGATGAAGTCAATAATCGTCTAGAAGAGAAAAAGATAGTTATGGTTATATATATAGATTTCAAAAAAGCCTTTGATACACTGGACCACGACGGCTTGCTGCAGGCCATGATTGAATGCGGTATAAGGGGCCCCATGAATGCATGGTTTGGCAAGTACCTAGAAAACCGATCACTTAACGTACGTGTAAATGAAGTTGAAAGTGTACCGGGCGACATCAAATTCGGTGTTCCCACCGGTTCAGTATATGGGCCGCTAGGATACATAATGCATGTCAATAGCATGTCTAATGTATTGAAAAAATGTAAAGCATTTATGTATGCTGATGATACATGCTTAGTCTATAGTCATAAGAATATCAATGTAATACAGCAGGCAATGCAAAATGATTTTGACAGTATTGTTCAGTGGGCTCATGATAATGGCATAATAATAAATATAAGTAAAACTAAGTGTATGCTGATTCACTCGCCATATCATAAAGATAAAAACAATCTGCTAGTAGAAGTGAAAGGTCATACGTACGAATGTCTTCATAACAACAAGCAACACTGTCAATGCATGTGCTTAGAAACAGTTACCTCGTACAAGTATCTAGGATTAGTCATAGATGACACATTCACATGGAATCTGCATATTAACAATGTGTGTAATAAGTTACGCTCTATAATGGGTAAATTAAAAAATCTAAAATATGTTGTCAGCAGAAAAGTGATGTATACGCTGTATTATGCACTGGCGGACTCAGTTATTGATTACGGTTTGGGTGGATATGGTCTTGCGTTCCCTACACACTTAAATAAAATTAAAATTTTGCAGATTAGATTACTAAAACTACTTGTGGACAAAAAAACTAAAAAAAGCTTAAATAAAGACTATGATAAACTGTTTAAAATTTGTAAAACGCTCCCGATTCATAAAAAAATAAAGTTAACCATATTATCTGAACAATTTAACAATGAAGAATACAAAGAGGAACGTAGGCGTATGTACCCAACTCGTCTATCTAAACAAAAGATACTTGCTGTTCCTAAAGTAAGTAACTATTTTGGTAAACGCACGAGGAAATATGTTACACCGATTTTTATGAATGAGCTACCCCCAAACTTGTTATCATGTGCTAAATTGAAATACCATCTTAAAAAAATACTAAAAAAACATTATCTGTCACTGTGTCCGTAGATTAACAGGATTGTGTATGAATAGTGAAAATAGTCTGGATGTAGAATGTGGGATAGTTTGTTTGATTTCGTGGGTGTATTAGTAAGTTTTATCATGTTGTTGGCTTAGCATACATTTATTGTCACGTCTTAAAAAAGTTGTTAAAATGTGAAACGAGAACATCTGCCGACAAACTGTTTTACAGTTTGGCAGAATTTTTGTAATGAATAATGTAAGCAAAATTTGAATAAAGTAAATAAAAAAAAAAAAAAAAAAAATTAATCCAAATAAACATTTAACAAGTGAAAACATCCTATCCTAAGCATTTTTTTTTTTTTTTTTTGTGTGTGGCCTCTCGCAGGTCAACCTAGGAGGTTGTCGGCTGCTTAACCGGACTTGCCTGTGGCGGCCTCAATTCGAGAATCAAAGCCTCCAGCCAGGGCTTATTTAACTAAAACTTAAAAACTAAGCGACTACACGCTAAGGGCACCCCCTGTGGGGTACGGACCTCGGCTTAGGGCGTCGCTGGGGGGGGACAGCAAGTGACGGGCTGGATCGAACAAAGATTTTATTATTATTATCGGGGAATTTTAAAACTACGGCTCAGCGACGCGGGCTGGCTCGAGCAAGGGACGGGGAGGACGTTTACGGGAATGTCGCGGCGGGCCTCGGCGGCGAGGACGGAAGGACGGCGGTCTGTATTGTCTACGAACTGTACTTGTTTCCTTACGGCTCTCTTGGAGCAGGGTAGTGGGGTCATCTGGGGTGACGAGAGTATGCCTAGGACGGCGAACCTTAGAGATGCGGGAGGGTTCGTATCGGGCTGCCGATACTATGAGGGGGTTGCGGTGTTTTACAGCAGTATCGAAGAACCGCTTGCAAAGGCGTTTCATGAACTGCTGGATGGTGGGGATTTTGAGATCTAGATGTAGATTCTCATTTCGGACATAATATGGGGCACCGAGAATTTTACGGAGGGTCCTATTTTGAAGGGTCTGCATCCTATGGAGGAAGCGGGGCTTGGCGTGTGCGAGGATTGCACATGCATACGTCATGATCGGGCGGATTACTGCCGTATAGAGGCGCAGCTTGCACTTAAGTGACAGTTTGCTGCGGGCAGTCATGAGATAATGGAGCCTACCTTGAGCGAAAGCGGCTCGCGAGCGAGCCTGCTTTATGTGCTCGGCGAAGGACAAGTGCTGATCGAGGATCACTCCGAGGTACTTGGCTTGCTTCTCCCAGGGGATCGGCTTACCGTACATGGTGATCGGAGGGGGAGGGGGGACGGACTTCCGCTGTTTCGAGTAGAGAACAGCTTGACTCTTATCAGGGTTAACCTCGATCCTCCATTTCCGGAACCATTTGCCCAAAATGTTTGCGGAGGTTTGGAGATTGCGAGCGATAACTCTGGGGTCACGACCGGTGTAGTAAATTGCCGTGTCGTCGGCGAATAGAGCCAACTGGGCCTTTTTACTTTTGGGAATGTCGCTGGTGAACAGCGTGAAAGCTAGGGGGGACACTACCGAGCCTTGAGGGACTCCAGCTCGAATGGGGTGGGGGGAGGAGAGGGCTCCCTCGATTCGATAGCGGAAGGTGCGATTCGACAGAAAGTCTCGCATGATGAGCACGAGACGGTCTGGCACACCGAGTTGATATAGCTTATATAATAAGCCATTGTGCCAGACCTTGTCGAATGCTTTCGCTATATCGAAATACAAGACACCCGTCATCGCATTACGCTGGAAGCCAGCGCTTAGGTGCTCTACGATGCGGTGGACTTGGTGGACGCATGAGTGTTCGGTACGGAACCCGAACTGCTCATCAGGAATGAGACCCTTGGATTCGGCAAAATCTTTGAGTCGCTTATAAATAAGCCTCTCGTAGATCTTACCGAGAACATTGAGGAGACTGATGGGGCGGTAACTGGTGGGGTCAGACTTGGGCTTGCCTGGTTTGGGGATACCGATAACGGTGGCCTGTTTCCACGCTTGGGGGAAGATATTATTGCTTAATGCGCCATTGAAGATAGCGGTCATTAGCATTATAAGTTGGGGGGGGAAGAGTTTGAACACTCTGTTCGTGATACCGTCGGCGCCGGGGGCTTTCCTTGGTTGAAGTTTTTTAATGATATCCTCCACCTCGTCGGGAGTGACGGGGGCCAGAGGGTTATCAGGGTCTTCAACGGGAGGGAGGGAGGCTCTACGTTCGACTTCAGCGTCCACCATGTCGATGTGGGCTTGGTCTACTAGTTGAGAGCTAGGCGAGCATTGGGCTTCGAGGCTGTCGGCTAGGCATTCCGCTTTTTCAGAGTTGTCGAAAGCGACACTCTTATCAGGGCGGGTGAGCGGAGGCATAGAGGACTCTTCAGTGGAACGTAATTTCCTCTGAAGTTGCCAGAAGGCGAGATGGGTAGGCTCGAGTTCACTGAGCGTCTTGTCCCAGCGGGCGGAACGCAGCTCGGTCATGCGTTTCTTTACAGCACGCTGTAATCTACGCATGTGAGCCTTGTTAGCGTCGCAAGGAAAAGCGCTGTATGCACGGACGGCTGCGTTCTTCTCGGTCATCAGAGCCCGTACATCGTCCGGGATTTTCCAGCGAAGGTCCTCCTTCGCAGGAATCTCCCTTGAACATTCGTTCAGGACGGATTGCACGTGGTCTGTGAGCGAGTCGATTGCCGCCGTCGTGTCAGCGACTGAGACTATGTGGTCGGGAATAGAATCCAATTGAGGTGACGTGGTAGATTTCAGTCTTTCGCTTACTTTCTTCCAGTCAGTGATCAATTGGGAAGCGGGGGGCTGGCCCGGGTCGAGATTGCCCGAACGGGAGCCTAGGTGCATAATCACGGGTCGGTGATCGGAGTTAAGCTCGTGTATTGCTTCTATAGATTGCAACCGGAGGTTGACATTCTTAAGGAGCGCTACATCGAGGACGTCGGGGCTATGGTTGGGATCATGGGGGAAGTGAGTGTGACACATCGGGGCGATGATGTCAAAGTTAAGGGATGCACCAAGGTTGAACACGACCTTTCCCCTAGGGTTGGTCGTACTACTGTTCCAGGCGGGGTGTTTAGCATTGAGATCGCCCGCTATGATAACGGAGTCACTCAAGCCAAAGAGGGCAGTGAGGTCGCTAGTAAGCGCGATGGACTCGTCTGGCATACGAGACGAGGAAGTCGGAGGGGGATAGTAGGCAGAGACGACAGTGATCGGTTGATGACCAGTCATGCCTACTCGGCAGGCCGAGTATTCTAAGAAAGATCGGGGCGCGGGAGGAGCTAGAGGGATACAATACAGTTCCTTTCTATAATAGATAAGGGTGCCACCACCGTGACAACGAGATCTATCGTTGCGAACTAGACGATAGTTGGCAATTCTAGGATCTTTACGGTGGGGTTTGAGGAATGTTTCCTGGATGAGGAGAAGGTCTAACTGATGGTCGCGGAGGAACGTGGCGATCTCATCTCTCTGATTGATAATGCCGTTGGCATTGAAGAAGCCTAACTTTAGGGATCGCGGTTTGGTACTTTTTTGTTGTCTATCCATTTAGGGGTACGGCAGGTAATTTGTCGAGTTCGACTGTGACCGACTCGTACTTAGTGAATAGCGCAGCGCGCTTGGCTAAGTCGAGTTGGCCAGTGACTTCCGCTAGGGTTAGCTCGTCAGCTAAGTCCCTAGCGTCCTGCGTCATGAAGATGCGATAGTTGTCCAGGATAATCTGGCCAACTGATCTGCGTGGGAACGCAGCTGAAACTTGGGGCGCGTTTCGGGGAGGTTTAGCGGCCACGGGGGCCACAGAAGCCGGGGGAGGCGCTGGGATGGGCTTAGCCATTAGCGCTGGAACTGGCTGGGAAGCCACCAAAGCCGGGAAGGCTTTCTGATGGTTTAGCTGATTCCAGGGGGATGGTCTCTGGGGTGCGAGACGTTCGGGGGGCTGGGAAGAGGGGACTTTCCCGGAGGGTGCTTCCCTCTGCTGGCGAGCGGCAGCACGCTTTGCCAGCTTGGGAGGGATTTTGGGGGCTTTGGGGCAGCCCCGGTAGTTAGCCGGGTGCCCGGCTTGGCCGCACAGCACACAGCTGGGAGGCTCTGTGCAAAGAGTGCGATCCTTGGGACGGGGGCAGTCAGAAGTGCCGTGCTCACCCAGACACTTAACGCATCTGGGTGTAGCGTAGCAGTTCTTCTGAGAGTGACCGTATAGTTGGCAGCGGTGACACTGCCCAACTATCGTGGGTCTGTAGGGCTTCTCGATGGAGATGCCGGAGAGGGAACAGATCGACTTGATCTTGAAGATGGGGTGGTGCCCGTCGGTCGGGTCGCACACGACAAGGATCATGTCGTATACTTCGCTACCTCTCGCCTTGTGAAGGCGATGGACAGCGGAAACGGGGATATTTTGGGCCAGGAGGTCGGCCTTAATGTCCTCGGCGGGGATTTCCTTCGGTACACGTCTAATGACCACTCGGGTCGGCGTGTCCTCAGGGAGGGAGTAGGTGTGAAAGGAGATTTTCCTTTCACGAAGGACTTTGGTAAGTTCCCGATAGTCAGTTGACGTCGGGACTTGGACTTTTATGCCTTGTTGGCAGGAGCGGGCGTTTGTATAGTTGATCTTGCGATCGCTACACATTTTGGACACGTCGGTCCATTTACCCTTGTCCTGGATGTACAAGGGCGGAGGGGGGCGCTGCTTCTTCATCTGAGTGACAGAAGCGGAAACGGAGGGGGGACAACTAGCCTGCGAGGCGGGGGCGGGCTGGGCAACAGGGGCGGGCTGGATAGCGGGGGCGGGAGAAGACGCAACGGTCTTCTTAGCTTTGGTGGCCTGAGCGGCCTTCCTGGCTTTCCTCTTGCCCCCTATGACGACTTGGAAGTCGTCCTCGGAGGAGGATTCAGGGGACTGTTCGGAGTCCGAAGAGGCTTGCGACGCTGAGTCGCTAGCGGGGACGGAGGTGTCCATTGCCTCATTGGCAAAGTGGGCTACCAATAGGGGTGGCATATCCGGGGGAGGGCGGGGGCAGGGGGTCGGCGGGGACGGACCAGAGTCCGGGAATGACAATACGTCACTGAAGTCAGTGACGCTCGATGGGACGGTGGGGGGGGGGCCTCTAAATGAGGCGATTTTCTTGCCATACTTGGCGAGGATATCGGGGTCCTTGAGGAGGACCTCTTTGACGAACGCTAATATGGTAGCGTCCGTCATGGTTAAAAGGGGACTTGGGATTAGGTCACATGAGTTGGAAAAAACTCATGTGAAAAACTCCTATCGGTCCCTACGTCCCCGGGTGGACGGGCCCGGGGGTGTGTGACCCTCCCAGTAAGGGTTGTGTACACTGGGAGGTGAGTACCTATTGGTGTGCCCTAAGCTTGTAAACCGATCGCCAGTCTTATTGTGCGATCGGGCCCTACCAGGGTCTGGTGCGAAGGGATAGACACCCCAACCGACACCAGGTGTGTAGCTGGAAGAGAACTCGGAGTATTAGATTTGACTAGGAGATCCCCCAAGGCCAAAATCTAGCTCCCGACTCCAAATGACTGCCTAGCCCTGAAGGGGTTCGGCGGGTGTATTGGGGCAACACCCCCTTGACTTTGTTGTCACCGTGAGGTTTCCCGTCAAGGACCACGAAACTGTGGCTTTTCCCTGAAGGGGCACAACGTTTATCGACTATTTCCCGTTAAGGAAACGTATATCCTCCACTGCCTTGAGAAAGGCGGCTTCGGATCGCTGGTGCGGTCGGGGACCACGGATGACGTCACGGGGTGACGTAACGACACGGAGCACGGAGCGGGCGCGGAGCACAGAGCGGCACGACCGTTCGGGGCGAGCGTCGAGCGGAGAGTGATATCCTAAGCATATAAAACATGACAAAAAACTACTTGCGTGTTAGGTGGTCTCAACCACTACTTGCGCCCTGGTGCCGACATGGGACCCTCGTCGCCGACAGCTGTAGGTTTTTCTTTTGAAAAGGAAATTCGTTCTTTTCTGAAGGTAAATATATTTTTCACCACAGCAGCTCAGACAAGTAGGTTTTGCTGCTTGAAAACAGTGAGCAAAACTCGATTTTACTCACTGCGTGAGACAAAGTAACTTTTTAATTATTATTTTTTTAGCCATACAATTCGAAACATTCGAACTGCACTGTACTCTGTCTCTTTCTCGCTCATAAAAAAAAGCGAGTGAGAAATATGCCATTTCGAAGTTCATTCCGATTTTGAAATTCCACCACAAAGAAAAACACGTTCGGAAATGCGTAATAAATAGAAAATATTTGTAAAAAATTAAATTTGTTTTTTTTTTATAAATTAATTATTGAATTTTAAAATTATTATTGTATTTGAACAAAAATAAGAGTACCTGAGTACTTATAGCAGCAGATAAAACTGGCATTTAACCTTTAAATAATTATTTCTAGTTTCAACATTGACTGTTTTAGAACGTGCTTTAAAAAAACAGCGGAATTAAAATAGTGGCAAATAAGATTAAGAATGTTGAAATAATTGTAAAATATGAGCAAAACTAGCGACAGAGATAGTATTTATTTTAATTGAAATCATTATTAAATCTATTACTGTTAATTATTTTATGTCCCAAGTAATATGTGTTCTCGCTGCTGAAGTGAAAAATTATGTGTGTAACACGAGAGCAACACTTTTTGCATCTCGTGCCTTTGAATCCCTCCCCTAGCTCAGGATTCTACTTTAGAATCACTCGCTGACGCTCGTGATTCAATCAAAGAATCCTTCGCTTGCTCGGGACTCAAAATTAGCACTCGCAGCAAAAAACAACTTTGCTCTCTTGTTGCACAAATAACTATTTCTTTATCTTTCTTGTATTGTTTGTCAAGTCGTTGAGCTCTTTGGTTGTGCTGAGTTGAGCTATACGAATGCTGATAAATACTCACTCGCAGCAAAAAACAACTTTGCTCTCTTGTTGCACAAATAACTATTTCTTTATCTTTCTTGTATTGTTTGTCAAGTCGTTGAGCTCTTTGGTTGTGCTGAGTTGAGCTATACGAATGCTGATAAATACTCACTCGCAGCAAAAAACAACTTTGCTCTCTTGTTGCACAAATAACTATTTCTTTATCTTTCTTGTATTGTTTGTCAAGTCGTTGAGCTCTTTGGTTGTGCTGAGTTGAGCTATACGAATGCTGATAAATACTCACTCGCAGCAAAAAACAACTTTGCTCTCTTGTTGCACAAATAACTAATGTTCCATCGAACACAAGAATGGCTGCCGGTTCATTTTGGCTACCACCAAAACTATGAGATCGGATGCGAAGATTTCGTGCCAACACTTCTTCTCTGGCTATATGATTTAAACCCAGGTAACGAGGAACAAATAATAATAATAATAGCATTCTCTCACTATTTTTAACTTCCTCTCTAATGTTCTTTTAGATTTTTGTATTTTCGTAGCGCTCATCATATATACCAGTTCCTATTTTAGTTAAATAAATTCCTAAAGTGGTAGCAAAACGATGAGACCTGTTGCGAAGAAACGGTGTTTGTTTTAAAATATTCATAAACTGATTTTTAGTTAAAGCTGTCCAAAAATGGAAGTGGTTGTCATCAATTGTTTCAATATTTTCAAAATCCATTTCAGACCCGCTGTCTAATCCCCAAATTTATATGTATAAGTCGATTATGTCAAGTATCTAAGCATTATTAAAGCTTTGGTGTATTCTTCCCAATAATTTTAACTAAATGAGGGTGGCAAACTCGAGTAAGTTCCGATAAATACAAATTGTGATTGTGCAACAGATAAAACTTGGCGTAGGTTAGCACACGATGACTCACACACATACATGTTTAGTTCTCTGTAGTTTAGAAATATACAGCTTCTCGCTGTATTTGATACACGTTTATATCCAGTAACAGTAATAAAACCAGGACTTTGTTGATCCCGAAATTCTATTTGTTGGACCGCCTCTGTCTCTCTAACTTCTTCTCGATTTTCACCTTCTTGTATGGACTGGGGTAGTATATTATCTAATTGCTGGTTTGGCAATGCTCGATCATATCTCTGCCAGCAAGGATGGCATATAGATCGTGTGCCGTTAAACGAAATCTGAAACAAGATTAAACATACTGTTCATATATTTAGAAAAGTCCGCCTATGTACATCAAACGACGAGATTATTTTAGAGTAGATAGTTTTTTTTTTTTTTAAGGTGGGAAATCATCCAAATGACTTCTCGCGGTCTGGGTGGAGCGCGAGGGCGTGTCAGACTTTTACTGACTAAAACCACACCTGTATCCTTCAATTACCCTTTGCGTCCTAGGACTACGGGTTTCCCTTTCAGAAATTCTCCGCGGTCCTAGTTAGCGGGCATCGGCCCTGCTGGGCTCCTACGGTTTGCTGACATCTCTTTGAGGAGCGCGAGGATCTCAACGCGCTATTGACGACTGGGCTCGGTCCGGTTAATTACCAAACAGCCGGACAGCGAGCTACCCAGTGCTCGACGTCCGCAAGCCCGCGTCTACCGTGGCTGGTAGTCGGGGTCGGAATTACGGCGGCTAGGGCGTGAGGACCTTCGTTCCCTCACGCGTGCAGCCTCCTCCTTCGCTAGCATTACTGCTTCGCAGAAGGAGGCGACCGCCTGCCATTCCTCCTCGCTCCGGACCATAGCCTGAACCAGGGCCCGTCGCGAAAGGTCGCTGCCGCCTATTGCCTCCACGAGGACACGGCGGTGCTCCGCCCAAGCGGGGCACACCTCCACTGTATGCTCCACCGTGTCCTCTGGGTGGTCCGCACAATGATGGCACCCGGGCGTTGCTTCCGCCTGAATCCGATGCAGGAAACTCCCGAACTTGCCATGTCCGGTGAGGACCTGCGTCATGCGGAAGGTGAGGACGCCATGCTGCCGCTCCAGCCACTCCTCAAAGAGGGAGAGTAGATAGATGTAGACTGTGTACTGACAGAGTACTTACCTCGCTTGCTATGATTTCTTGTAATAACAATACTACGAGACACCGGGAGGTGCCTTTCGAGAAATACTGCATTAAGACAGTGTTTTCTTCGACGTAACACAGAACGATTGTATGACACACAACTGTTTTGTCTTTCCATATTAACGAAAATCTAATCCATAAGCAAATAACCAGAGTCCATAAAACACGCTAATGTAGTCGATAAAAATAGTAGGTAGATAAAACAAAATGGATTTAACGTGCAGGTCGCAACGATAGCTAACGAAAAACTGCGCGAAGGGGAGGTGAATCAGTGCGCGAGCGCAACGAAACTGCATCTGCCTATCTAATGTGCGAAAGATATTGCGTATACATGCCTCTGAATATTAGCTTATCCGTGCACCATGCTGTTAGTATACAGCATGGTGCGGATAAGCTAATATTCGGATATTCGGAATACACGGATAAGAAATTCTTTTTATGCCTTTAAAAGATGAAACAAAATCCTACGAAATTATTATTTTTAAACGATCATATACATTTTCCTCCATTGATATTTAATTAAATAATTATATACAATAAAAGGTCATAATTTTCCCCTTAGTTTAAAACTATTTTGATTAATGTCCGCCACTCTTCGCAAAGGGGGTCAGGGGGGCTATTGGCTAACTTTTTCAATAACAGTCGACAATTAGCATTCGTTGCACTCTTAACTTAGTTGTCAACTGACAATTTCATAAAATTGGTATTACGTATCACACAAGTGACTAAAAAACTACGGTGGAACTGTGGTGAATTATAAAAATTTACGGTGCCTATTGTGATCACTCTAAAATTTTATATACAGCTTCAAAATCTTACACAATCGCAATTTTAAAAGTATCGATACAATAACATCTTTCAAAACGTGTTACGGTGGCTATCAAAGGCACCATTGGCTAATGACGTCACTGCAGTTGGTCACTGAAGATAGGCAATACGAAACTAGCTGTTTGACGGTTCAATGATGTTCAAAACAAGTGATCATCACTTGAACTGTCAACAGAGTTACGCAATAGCCCCGCAGATATGTCCAATGACCTTTCTTTTATATAATTTATTTATTATAACATTTCAAACAGAACATCAAAATTATTCATATTGGAAACTCTTGCACAACGAGGGCGCTTTTTTCCGGGAGTGTTCCACTTTCCTTGATTGATAGACCCTTCTTTTTTTATTTTTTTCAGTGTCCTGACACTTACGTCTGAAAACTAAAATCATAATAATTTTAAAACAATTTAATAATTCCACTAAAAACAAAAATAAAACAATCAAAACAATCAAATGCCATAATATAATTCAACAATATGATGTATATTATTTAATTTAGCCAGACATAAGTCTCTCATAAACAATAGTAAATGACAGTTAGGTAAATCTAAAATGTCTGAACGGAGAAAAATACCTGTCTTTAAATTTTTTTTTTATGTATTTTGTTTCAGAAGTTGAGGTTTCAATTTCTTCAAGTGTTTTCAATGCCTTTACCGTTCTGGTAATTTGAAGTTTCACCTGCTTATTATCGATACCTTTTGCACAGTGAGTAATAATATTGTATTTTTTTTATAAATAATCGAAAAGTATCAAGCTGTTTTACTAGATATTCAAAACACTAACCTATAAACTTTCCTATAAATGAACTTATTGTATTCATTTCTGATCAATCTCACTCTTTTGGTATTTAAATTTATCAATCATCTTGAAGAAAGGCCTCCTCGTCGACCTATTTATTGTTTTCCACATTATTATAACAAAATCAACGAAAATAAGTTTTTATTATTCCATTTATTAAACTTATGTACATATTACTTACATTTTTAAATATTTCTTAAAAATAAAATAAAAAAACATTTAAAAATATAAAAAATAGTAGCCCACCGGCATCGGGAGCAGGGTCCAAGCTATCGGTGGGCTCCTGAGAGAGGAATCTCCTAACGATGCGCGCCGTGTCCAGGAGTACTGCTTTCTGGATCAGGCCCTTGATCCAGCTGCCTAACGAGAGCCTCCTTAGATGTTGTTCGAGGCTCTTGGCTATTAAGCCATTGGCCGTTACGACTATCGGCACAATGATTGCTCTATCCACTTCCCACATGTCGACAACCTCGCGAGCTAAGTCAAGATACTTAGTTTGCTTATCTTTCTCAGCTTTCACGAGGTTCTCGTCATGAGGGACCGCTATATCAACAATCATTGTGCGACGCTCTAGTCGATCTATCACCACTATATCAGGTTTATTGGCAACAATAGTCCTGTCAGTGATGATAGATCGATCCCAATATAATGTGATATTGCCATTGTCGAGAACTGGGTCGGACACATACCTGTAATACGGTACAAGTTGCTGATGGATAATCCTGGCTACGAGGTTGTGTCTATGCAAATAGTCTCCGTTAGCTAGATCAGAACACCCAGAAATAATGTGTCGGATTAATTCCCCGGGCCGGTGATGCCACCGGCCCGACAGATGTCAACCGTACCGTCCTTCACAATGTATTTCCGGTAGTTGTTCGTCATCATAACTTCGTCCATAATCGCAAAGACAAAACCTTCGGTTTCCCCGAAGAGGTTACCGAAACGCAGCCAAGATACGGACGCTAACAGGTCTACATCGGGTCCATGTAAGGCCCGGTAAAAGCGTCCGTGAAGCTCCTTGCTCTGCCATACTGCCCTGCGGTCATTAGTATCCAATACTATAGATTTGCGCCAATTCTCTTTGGCCAAGGAGAGCGGAGTGAGGCCCTTGTCCACCGCTGCCACATCTCGGTGCATACCCACGTCGGTTTTTAGGAAGTATTCCCTGAGACTGCATACCACGCGGTTGTGCAGGGTCTTAGCATTTAAGAAGCCACGACCCCCGCACTTCCGCGGGATATACAGTCTCATCACCGATGACCGTGGGTGATGCATCCGATTTGCGGTAAGTAGGGTGCGGACCCTCCTGTCCAGGGCGTCAAGTTCTGTCTGAGTCCATTTGAGTATACCGAAAGAATACATCAAAACCGGCAAGACCCAACTTTTTTTTTTTCCGCCTGATAAAAGACTATTCAGTACTTTATTCAGGCGGCCAAAGAAGCGCTCTTTCAACGCTTGTTTCATGTCCTCAGTATTGATGCCTAACGATTCCGACATACCCAAATACTAGTAAGTTTCGGTTGAACAGAGAGATCTAAGGTGTATGGAATCCGAGAGTTGAATTCCCACGGATTCCATAATCTCACCTCTCTTTACATGTATGACTGCACATTTGTCCATACCAAATTCCATCACGATGGCACTACTGAAGGTATCAGTAACCTTCAGTAGCTCCACTAGTTGCAAGTTGTTGGGGGCAAAGAGTTTCAGATCATCCATGTAAAGAAGGTGAGATATGGCCTGACCGCCTCTTTTCAACCGGTAACCTAAGCCAGAACCCTCCAGTAGTGTGCTGAGAGGGTTCAAGGCTAGGCAAAACCACCGTGGACTCAAACTGTCACCCTGGAATATGCCACGCTCAATCCTTATCGGTTCGCTGTTCTCCCGAATCTGTCGACATCCCGGATAGTGAAGGACTGTTCTCCACTGCCCCATACATGATATCAGGAAGGTGCGCAGAGTTGCATCAACTTTATACAGTTCTAGCACCCTCATGAGCCATGTATGAGGAACAGAGTCATAGGCCTTCTTATAATCTATCCAACATGCCGACAGATTCTTTCGAGAACGTCGAACCTGTTGGCTAATGGCCATATCGATGAGGAGCAGCTCCTTAGTACCGCGGGACCCGTTCCTACATCCATTCTGAGAGGTAGACATGATAGAATTTGTCTCAATATGACTATTGATTTTAGCTCTCAGAATGGATGTAAGAACTTTATAGACCGTCGGCAAACACGTGATCGGTCTATAATTTTTGGGTTCCGCAGTACTACCTGATTTATGGAGCAGGTGGGTTATTCCTGTCGTTAGAAACTGGGGCAGCGACCCTGACTCTAAGGCAGACTGGAACTGAGATGCCAAGCGAGCGTGCGACCTTTGAAACCATTTAAGCCAGAAATTGTGCAGCCCGTCCGGCCCAGGAGATTTCCAGTTAGGCAGTGGACGGACTGCACGGGCTACATCTTGGGGGCTGATGGTAATTGCCCCCATTTCTGGTAAAAGTTCGCATGCGCGCTCGACCTCTCGAATCCAGTCACCCTCGGTATGACTGACAGGCGCCGAACTTATGGGAACTCGACTTATGAGTTATCGTTAGAACCGTCTTAATTGTCCGCTAAACATAGGCAACGTGATGTGTCACAAAACTCGATATAGCGCCCTCTAGCGGAAAAAAGTAATGTGTTAAAAATAAAAATGAAGATAAATACGCCGTGTTTTGTAATATTTGAAAGGGCTTAACTTGTATATTTTCAAAATAGTGCACAAATTTAAAGTGACGCCCTCTAGCGGACAAAAAGTCATGTGTTAAATTTTACACCAAATTTTTTTAAATAAAAATAAAGTAAAAAACTAAAACCCACGTACGACTAAAATTACTATTTTAAAAACTAAAACACGACTACGACAAAAAAAAAACGACACTGAAAAAGTATGAAACAAGATTTTCATACTCAGAACAAAGAGGAAAACCGTAGTCACACGTTATTAAAGTGTTTCGGATGGTACCTATAACGTGTGACTACGGTTTTTCTTTTTGATGTGTTCGAAGTATGAAAATCTTGTTTCATACTTTTTCACTTCATTTTTTTATGAAACTGTTTTAGTGGTTAAAATAGTGATTAAGTTTCTAACTTAATCACTATTTTAATGGCCAGGAATCAAATGTACTTTCTCACTATCACATGCCAACTTAGGCATGAATTTATCAAAATTTTAAATTGTAAAAATACTACAAAAGGAAAATACAAACAAGGGGAGTGGATTCTCGCCACGAGTGTACTTTGGTTAGCACGTGTGTTTTGAGAGTTTTAAGTTTTTTGTGTTTCTGAGTGGTCGTTGTTACCTTTGTGACTTGTTTTTATATAATTGTGCCGTCCTTGTGTTCGTAAACAGGTTTTTTCTGTGATTGTTTTGTGTTTTGCTCGGTTTATCCAAGATGGAAAGAAATAAACCCCCTGACCCAGCTCCCCCTGACATTCCAACTTCCCCAAATCCCTTTTCCCAAAACCCACTTACACAATTTGCCGACGTTGTTTGTAGTATTACGGAGATGGATGTATCCCTAAATACTCGTAAACGCCCCAGTGTCGAACAGACCACTATTCCCACACCACCAAATAAACAACCGAAGAGTCAAATCGGTCGTGTGAGATACTCTGCTGTAGACAAAGGCCCTTATGTCGTACACGTCTCTCGGCTGGAAACTTCACCAAACGCAGGCACCACATTACATCCTGTAAACTTTGGTAAGTTTTTAATATTTAATAATATTGCTAATGTTGTGACTTGGGCTCGGTCCGGACAGTTACCGGACGATCGGACGGCGAACTACCCATCGTTCGCCGTCCGCAAGCCCGCACCTACGGTGGCCGGAAATTGGGATCGGAATCCCGGCGGCGGTTGGGGCGTGAGGACCGTTGCCTCACGCGATCGGCCGTCTCCTTTGCTAGCATTACTGCTTCGCAGGAGGCAACCGCCTGCCATTTCTCCTCGCTCCGGACCATGGCCTGTACCAAGGCCCGGCGCGAGAGATCACTGCCGCCGATCGCCCTTACGAGGACACGGCGGTGCTCTGCCCAAGCGGGGCACACCTCTACCGTATGCTCCACCGTGTCCTCCGGGCGGTCCACACAATGGTGGCACCTCTTCTGCACGGATCCGGTGCAGGAATCTCCCGAACTTACCATGCCCGGTGAGGACTTGCGTCATGCGGTAAGTAAGGACGCCGTGAGGTCTTTCCAGCCACTCCTCAAAGAGGGGACTTATCGCCATAATTAAGGCGTGCCCAGCACTGGGTTGCGACAGTCGCCGTCGCCATTCCACCATGAGATCCCGCCGGAAGTCTTTCCGCCATGCCGCTACTTGGTGCGGCAGCGGAGTTTCGCCCCGGCGTTGCATCTCCATGCGCAGATCATGCATGCGTTGAAGGTCTTTTGCCTGCAAATCCCACGGTGGTTGGCTAGCAAGGAGGCACGCTGCTTCGCGGGAAATCGTGCGGTATCCCCGCACCATCCGGATGGCCATGACCCTCTGGCTTGCGTTCAGCTTGGCCGCCGGTCGCTTTCGAAGTGACGGCGCCCATACCGGCGCCCCATAAAGGGCCATGGATCGAACGATTTCTGCATAGAGCCTCCGGCAGGAGGCGTCTGGCCCCCTAGGTTGGGCAGGAGCCGCTTGAGGGCAGCCCCAGTGCGATCCAGTATGGGAGCCAGACGTCAGAAATGCTCCTCGAAATTCCATCGGCTGTCGAGGACAAGTCCAAGGTACTTCATCGTCGACTCGACGCCGATGTGAACTCCTCCTACCGTTAGTTGGGTGGCGCATTCCGAGGGCCGTGGAAGCACATGGCCTCGGACTTGTGCAATGCCACCTCGAGTCCCAACTCTTGGATCCTCTCCACGACTGTCGCAACCCTGCGTGTCACTAGTTCGACCGCCGCCTGGTACGAGTCTCCCCGCGCCAGGACCAGCGTATCATCTGCGTAGCAGACCACGCTGACCTCGTCAGGGAGATCGCCGCGCATCACCATAGTCGTACCCGATGTTCCACAAGGGTGGTCCTAGTACCGACCCCTGCGGAACACCGCACGACATCTCTCGCCGTTTCCATTCTCCCAGGTGACCAGGGTAGATGTACCTGGCTAACAGGTAGGCCTCGACAATATGACAGAGGTAGTCAGGCACCCGGTGATACCGGAGTTTCACCGCCCGCCTTGCCTTCCGGATGACGTCGCCGTAGGTCGCGCCCTTTTTCACCGCAGCTGGCTGCAGTGTAATCACTACAGTCGTAGAATCCGGAGCGCGAAACCTGGCCGCGATGGCCCTCTTCTTCCGCTAGCGCCGCCGCTCGCGTTTCTTTTCGGCTCGAGCCGCCTTACCCGCCTTTTTCTTTGCTCCAGCCACTTGCCATTCCTTGGCTTCCACCGGAGGTTCCGTAGGTGGGAGAGGTAGCATAGGCTGCCTGCTTGCCCCCACGGCAGGAGCTCCCACTGCCTTAGTGGCCGGTGCAATTTTGCCCTTCTTGGGGGCGGCAGCAGTAGAAGCTGGCTTCCCCTGCTGCTGTTTTCTAGCCAAAGAGGCTGACTCCGTGGCCGTGGACTCCGATACCACGGTTCCACGCCTGGCCTGCCCCGAAGGGCCCGGCTTGGGCGCAGCAACCGTGGCCGCAGCGGCGGCGGCATACGACGCTGCCTTTCGCTGGCCGGCCGCAAGTGGGGGACGCAGAACAATGCCTTCCAGAACGGAAAGCTGCTGCTGCATCCGTAGCTGGAACTGCTCCTGCTGCTGCTGCTGTTGCTGCCGGAAGGCAGCCAGCTCCTGCTTCACCAGCCTCAGCAGCTGGCTTTCCGGCTCAGGCTGGGGCTGGGGCTGACTTTGCCTCTGCTCTTGTGTGCGCTCCCCTTTCGGCGACTCCTGGCAGCATGCTCTCCGAGGATCCATAAGTTCGGCCCAGAGTTTTGCCGCCCTCTTTTCGATAGAGGCGTCGATAGCCTCCGCGATAGAAATGGCCAGTTCTTGGACAGTCCTCTCTTTAGAGGACTTCCTGCCCATGGTCCTTAATGCGGCGACTATTAACACCCCGAGTGACCTGCGTGACTCCTCGGCGGAGTCCTCCCTGGCACTTCGGTCGCTGCCAGACGGCCCCGAGAGGTCCAACTCAGCGTTGGCCGCTTTAGGGTGACGCCCTTCCGCGGCAAGCCTGTCAGCTCGCTGAGCGGATTCTTGGGCGCTGAGGCCCCTCTCTCTGCCGCGTGCACGACCCGCACCCCGCCCACGTGTGGGGATTTTTGGGGCCGAGCCCTTCTCTGCATCGGAGGACGATATATACCCCGATATGGGGCGCTTCCGGTAGAGACGCGAGTTTCTGCCGGAGTCTTCCACAGCCTCCTCTACCTCCGAGCCCTCCAAGCTCCCTCCGGATGCCGCGTCGGACTCCGACCGCGCATCACTCTCCATCGGGTGTCTGAAAAATTTTGATTTAGGTTCCATATTGTTCCCACGAGTATTTTTCATTCTGTACATGCTTAAAGTCACTGGTTCGAACTAGAGACTAATTAAGCTACCCATTAGTCAAGCTAACAACCTCCCTCACGGTGCGCCGCCGCTTGGAGGTTTGGGGTAATTTTTTATAGAGGTTGTCTTCCTCGCGGCCCGGGCGGTTAAGTCAGGACCCTCGACCCCCATCAAAAGTCAGAAACATGACCTTGGACAATCTCTGAGTCTAAGAGACTAACGGTGGCAGAAGGAGGAGCAAGTCTTCCTCCTGCCTGCCTGGTGGCAGGGTAAGTGCACACCGAGCCCGCTCTTACTTCACCACTGTGCCCTCTGCTATAGCAGAGGGACACGCGTTGAAGTGATCCTTCGGACACAATATTCGCAGGCGGACATCGGGACTCCTTAGGCAGAAGTATCTTGGCCGCCTCCCAGGGTGCACCGTCCCGCAGACTGGCCTTCAGTCCGGACGTATCCGCAAGGGAACTACAGCCTGCGGGCACACGTGGAGGATTTCTGTCGTAGCACCCCAAAAACCTCTTGCTTGCTCCATAGCTGAGACTTGGCTCACCCCAAGTCTTAACTTCCGTCCAATGTAATGTGGTATACATTACAACGTCCTCCGATGTGACAGATCCGACAGATATCGAGGATCGGCTCTTTTTGTCAACAATCGGGTCCCACTTTCGCCCTTATCTTTGCCTTCACTTACAGGCGACATGAGTATCGTATCTGGAAAGATGGAAGGTATAACAGTACTCTCAGTATATATTGCTCATCCTCAGCATAATTTTTTAATTACCTCAAGAAACATCCTTTCCAACGTTCAAGGTCCTATTCTGGTCATGGGTGACTTTAACTGTCATCATTATAGATGGGGTCTGAGCGTTGTGATGCGTTTCGTACAGCTCTGGTCGAGATACTGGATGATAATGACCTCTGTATATTAAATAATGGTTGCCCAACACGTAGGTCTCCCCCTGTTCAGCTGCGTTGACCTAACATTTTGCTCTGCTGAGTTAGCAGCTTCGACTCATTGAGAATGTACAACCTTGTGGAATGGTAGTGACCATTACCCCATTGTCATTTCGTTGATTAACAGGACTTATTTAGAAAAAGCTTCACCTCCACTTTTGAAGTACAACCTGTCCAAACCAGATTGGACAAAGTTCGCTTCATTACTGGAGCAGAAAATTGATACTCTTCGAAATTTAAATTTGTCCCATCCTTCTGATCACCGCCATGCCAAGAGCTGTTATGAAAGTTTTGTTGTAGCTGTTACTTCTAGCGCAGATTCTTGTTTCCCACTAAAAAATAGTGCCCGAAACAAAATCCCGTCACCTCCATGGTGGGACCAAGAATGCACTTCAGCAATTAGATTGAGGAACGAATCTGAAAGACACTACAATAGGGAAATGACCACCCAAAATCTGTTGGCTTATTTACAAGTTAGTGCTCGATGTAAACGTCTTCTCCGTAGGAAGAAACGTGCAGGTTGGGTGAAGTTCTGTACATCCTTATCCCCCTCCACCCCAATTTCAGTAGTGTGGAAGAACATCAATAGATTTAGATGTGGTTGCTCGCTTTCAATATCCTCACCAATTACTAGGGAAACAGCAGAATAATTTTTTGATAAAATAGCCCCACCGTATGTTCCACTCGCGTCTGAATACCATATCGCCCCCTTAAATGCTGTATCCAATGATCCCTTTGATGCGCCATTTACTTTAAAAGAACTGAATATGGTACTCAGCCATGTTCGTGACTCAGCACCTGGTAGCGATGGTTTGATATACTCCTTTATAAAACATTCTGGGGATAAAGCTAAAGCATATTTCCTCGACATTATTAATTTCAGCTATGATCGTGGTTGGGTTCCAGATCAGTGGAAACTACAAATTATTTTTCCTTTGTTGAAACCAGCCAAACATGTAGATGATCCGAACGGCCTTAGACCTATTGACCTGTCCTCAGTCTTAGCTAAACTAATGGAACATCTTTTTAAGAACCGACTTGAGTGGATATTTGAATCCAGAGACTTAGTGCCGAACTACCAATTCGGTTTTAGAAATGGGCTTAGTACAATGGACAGCGTTGGAGTTTTAGTCACAGATATCCGTCTAGCACTTTCTAAAAAAGTGTCCGTCGTCGCAGCCTTTTTAGATATCTCCTCTGCATACGATAACGTTCTTCTTCCCGTCCTCAGGCAGAAACTGCACCAGCTGAGCATTCCGGTAAAGATGATCGAATGCATATGCGCTCAGAGGTACTGAGCAACCGTATCATTTCGACTCCAATACAAACACAGACTGCGGCACCACAAGCTACAGATGCAATTCTACCGCAGTCTAATCATGTTGAAGATGAAGCAGATGATAGGGTTATTACAGTAAGTAGCCAGTGCAACGATCGACTGAGGAGCGCACTGGAGGATGCACTCCGCGAGTACAGATCGACTCCGATCGATCTTAGACCTCGTCTTCCCCGGTTACCTAAGCACAAAAAAATAGGGCGCTAGTGTGTGCTCTGGACTCGCTGCTTGAGAATGTGTTCGAGAGCAGCGTAAACCTCGCTGATACGCACTCGATCCTCTATTGCGGGGCTATTGCGGCATGTCGTTTAGCCAACACAAAACTACCAGGTTGTGACGGAGCTACTCGACCAAAGCCTGCCGCACCTGCCTGGCAATGTAGAATTGAGAAGGGAATTGATGGGGCCAGTGCGCTCATTGGTAAACTATACTGCTTCAGGGAGAGCAATACACGACCACGTGTGATGCGCTACGTGAGGCGAGCGTTTTCGGGGACTGGAATCAGCCCTCGAGAATACTTATCTCGTGTCACGGAGCGCATCGACTTCCTGAAGCAGAAAGTTTTTGTATGGGCCAACCGTATTCGATGGTATAAGCGGCGAGTCGACCGGTGCTCGCAGAATCGCATGTTCCAGAGCGATGAGAGATGGGTATACAGAGCTTGGGAGTGACCTGAACAAAATGTGACCGACGTGACCCGCCCAGATGCTGTCTACACGAATGCTTTCAGGCGCAATATTTGGTCGGTGCCCGTCTGTCACACTGAGGATGATTGGATGCGTGAAGTCGAGCGCGTGTGCGAAGCTATATCAGAAATGGAAAAGGTAATCATCAGCCCAATAGATGTAGCCAGAGCAGTCCGTCCGTTACCGAATTGGAAGTCTCCAGGGCCGGACGGACTGCAAAACTTCTGGCTAAAATGGCTCACACGCGCTCCTGGCATCTCAATTCCAATCATCCTTAGAGTCTGGGTCGCTACCTCAGTTTATAACAACTGGTGTTACCCATCTGCTTCATAAGACAGGTAGTACTGCGGAACTCAAGAATCATAGATCGATAACATGCTTGTCGACGGTCTATAAACTTCTTACATCTATTCTGAGAACGAAAATTAACCAACACATTGATAGTAACTCAATTATGTCTTCCTCTCAGAATGGATGTAGGAACGGGTCTCGCGGTACTAAGGAGCTACTCCTCATCGACATGACCATAAGCCAACAGCTTCGTCGATCCCGCAAGGATTTGTCGACATGCTGGATAGATTATAAGAAGGCCTATGACTCTGTGCCACATACTTGGCTCATGAGGGTGTTGGAGTTGTATAAAATAGATGCAACTCTACGCACCTTCCTTGAGTCATGTATGGGGCAATGGAACACAGTCCTTCGCTATCCAGGATGTCGACCAATCCGGAGGGACGATGAGCCTATATGGATTAAACGGGGAATATTCCAGGGCGACAGTCTGAGTCCACTTTGGTTCTGCTTAGCCCTGAATCCTCTAAGCACATTGCTAGAGGAATCAGGCTTGGGCTATCGGTTGAGAAAAGATAGTCAGGTTCTATCGCACCTTCTTTACATGGATGATCTGAAACTCATTGCTCCCAACAAGTTACGACTGATGGAACTACTGAAAGTAACTGAAACTTTCAGTAGTGCCATCAGGATGGAATTTGGTGTGGATAAATGTGCAGTCATGCATGTAAAACGAGGGGAGATTATGGAATCTGAGGGGATTAAACTCTGAGATTCCATACACCTTAGATCTCTCTCCTCGACCGAACCCTACACGTATTTGGGTATGTCGGAAGCGTTAGGCATTAACGTTGCTGAGATGAAGCAATCGTTGAAGGAGCGCTTCTTTGGCCGCCTGAAGAAGGTATGAAATAGCCTTCTGTCAGGTGGAAATAAGGTGCGCGCCTTCAATGTATGGTCATGCCGGTCTTAATGTACTCTTTCGGCATACTCAAATGGACTCAGACCGAGTTAGACGCTCTGGATAGGCGGGTCCGTACACTGTTGACAGCAATCCGGATGGTGGGTGATCACCCACGGTCGTCTGTAATGAGACTGTACATCCCGCGGAAGTGTGGAGGTCGAGGTTTTTTAAACGCGAAGACCCTGCACAACCGCGAGGTGTGCAGCCTTCAGCCTCAGTGAATACTTTCATAAAACCGATGTGGGTATGCACCGCGATGTGGTCGCAGTGGACAAGGGACTCACTCCGTTGTCCATGGCTAAAGAGAACTGGCGCAAACCTGTTGTACTTACAACTGATGACCGCAAGGAAGTATGGAAAAGTAAGGAGCTCCACGGGCGCTTTTATCGGGCTCTTCATGAGTCTGATGTAGATTCTGCAGCGTCCGTGGCCTGGCTACGTTTCAGCAACCTCTTCGGGGAAACTGAAGATGTTATCTGTGCAATTATGGACGAAGTCATCTTGACGAATAACTACCGGAGATATATAATGAAGGACGGGACGGTTGACGTGTGTCGGGCATGCCATCGTCCGGGTGAGTCTATCAGACATATTATCTCAGGTTGTTCTCGTCTGGCTAACGGCGAGTACTTGCACAGGCATAACCAAGTAGCCAGGATTATTCACCAGCAACTTGCTTTGAAATACAACCTAGTGTATTCAGAGGTACCGTATTACAGGTATGTGCCCGACCCAGTTCTCGAAAATGATCATGTCACGATGTACTGGGATCAGTCTATCATTACTGACCGGACTATTGTAGCCAATAAGCCGGATATAGTGGTGATAGACCGATTAGCGCGCCGCGCAATGATAGTCGATGTCACCATCCCGCATGACAAGAATCTCGTGAAAGCTGAGAAAGATAAACAAATCAAATATCTCGACTTAGCACACGAGGTTGTCGACATGTGGAATGTGGACTCGGCTATCATTGTACCGATTGTTGTTACCGCCAATGGCCTGATGGCCAAAAGTCTAGACTGTCGACCTGTTGAAACTGTCGTTGCGCGGTTGGATCAAGGGCCTGATACAGAAGGCAGTACTCCTCGATACAGCTCGCATTGTGAGGAAGTTCCTGTCCCTGGAGCCCTAACCACCGGTAGCTTGGACCCTGTCCCGACACCAGCGGACTACTATTTTTTATATTTTTAAATGTTTGTTTTTTATATATGTTTTTAAAAATATTTAAAAATGCACAAAATAAAAAACCAAAAAATATATATATATATATAAAATAAATAGAGAATGTCTACTTGACCGCGTGCAGTCGTATCCACCGCCCCAAGATCGGAGAGTCCCACCTATCAATTCCTCGCAGAACCCATGTAACACCTTATCTAAATAAACACTTTACGCTGAAAATGAAATCTAGACGCAAACTGCACTTAGCTTGCCTTCTGTTCGGTGTAGTTAAATACCAGAAACCGGACTACTTATTCAACAAGCTGAGTTGGCTTACGAGCCGACGGGAATGCGGAAGAAGACAATGCTCACAACAACTTTCAACCCAGTCTCACGGTACAGCTGCTTTTAGGGGCAGCTTTCGTTGGGCGGGTTCCAAAATTTGGAATAACATCCCACCACCTATCAGAGCGATCAACACAATAGGGACATTTAGAAGACGCTTACGACAGTATTTGATCGATGCGCAACGAAGGCTGGATATGGTGGTGCAAAATACCTCAATTATATAATGTACCCGTGTACCTGCGTTGGTTGAGGGTATTTTTTGGTGTTTAGTGTTGTCATCTAGTGTGCCACGCCAGGAAAGTTAATTAGTTGTTATTACATAGTGATGAGAACTGCTCAGACTCGGCCTATTCTGGTTCCTTATCCTCTGACCCGAAGGGCGCGATTGTTTCACATGGCACCGTGACGTCCAGTCGCAGGTGTGACCTGCAAAATACAAAGCAGCACATTACATAGTGTTATCAATAGTAAATTATCTAGTTCATTTACCTAATTTATTACCTTAATTTAAACCTAATATTAAAAGTATTGTGTTGTCTATAGTAGCACCAACTATGGCCGTGAATGGCACGACAACCAATCAGAGCGCGAGGATTTGAATATTGTCAGAAAGGGAAAAAGCGCGGGAATTTTGGCGCGTCATACCATTCTGGCGGGCTTGCTGTGGTGCATCATTCGTGCTTTCTAATTATTGAATTACTAGAAATTTATTTGCCAAGTATATTTGGTTTCTGTGTTGGAGAAATACAATAAGTAAGTACATGCACAACTGTCTATTATTTTTACTCTTTATTTCCTTCTTAAAAGCCATAAACCCAAATAGGAGTGGAATAAATGATTCCGATGATATCGCCCCATGAGAGAGTTAACATCTCAGAAGTGGGATAAAGATTCCTGCCTGGCCATACCATTAATTCTACTACCCTGATTGAAATGACCAGCTTGTGTTATGAACCATTATTATAAATTATTTGCCTTCTCGTTTTTTACATATTTTTTTTTAAATTTTATATAATAGCAACTATCGCATGTAATAGTTAGTTTTTAGATTGAAATAATTATATACAAATGTACTAACTTTGTTGTCTGGGTATATTGCCTATTAAGACTCATTAAAATTCTTAAAGAATAAACAAATATATACATTATATATAAATATGAAAACTGGATTTCCTTAAACTTAAATATGACATAGTCCTTCCATTATAGCCTAATTACTTGTAAGGTGATTAAGTTAGACAGGTTGATGTGAGCAGTTGGTTATCAACCTGATTTAACAGTTATAAATAATTAAATTACCTTCGATTATTTGATACCAACGTTAAGCATCTAAGATGGCTTAACTATAGTTCCTCTGTTGCTATAATTATTATTTCAAGTTGAGCATACCTGAAATAGTGAATATGAGGATCTACTGTTATATTCTGTAATGTAACATTCACATACCATCTATTTAATTTCTATTTAATTGACTGATTTTATAAAATCCCTGTTTGCATACAGAATACACCTATTTATTTTATGGTTGTTACATTTCTTTTTTATATTTTTTTATTAGAATAGAATAGTGTCCATTTCAAAAGAACGAATTCTTTGCGTTATTATTTACGTTCCAGGATAACTACATGGAGACGGACAAACGAGAGCGTGTTGTCTACACCCCGACTGATCCCACGGGATCACCCGCTGCTAATCTTCGGTCACGCAGCCCAGTTAATCGTGGAGCGGGCTCACCACATCAACCAGTGCATCCTCGAAGGCGAGATGATAGCCGCTCACGCAGCCGGGTGGACCGCGGGGCATCCAGCCGGGTGGACCGCAGGGCATCCAGCCGGGTGTACTGTGATGCCTCCGCCGGGCAGATCGCCTAATTTCCCGCCAGGCCTCCGGCCGGGCGGATCGCCTGACCTCCATTCAGGCGGACCACCGGGTATGCAGCCGGGTGGACCGCCGTACCTCCAGCTGCGAAGAGCGTCGAGGCTCCAGCCGGGAGGACCGTCGTGCCTCCAGCCGGGAGGATCGCCGGGTGTCCAGCCGGGAGAGCCGACAGACGTCCAGCAGAGAGAACCACCGGGTATGCAGCCGGGTGGACCGCCGTACCTCCAGCTGCGAAGAGCGTCGAGGCTCCAGCCGGGAGGACCGTCGTGCCTCCAGCCGGGAGGATCGCCGGGTGTCCAGCCGGGAGAGCCGACAGACGTCCAGCAGGGAGAACCGCCGGGCGTCCTGCCGGGAGAACCGACGGGTGTCCAGCCGGGTGAACCGACAGGCGTCCAGCCGGGAGAGCCGCCGAGCGTCCTGCCTGGAGAACCGGCGGGTGTCCAGCCGGGAGGGCCGACAGACGTCCAGCAGGGAGAACCGCCGGGCGTCCTGCCGGGAGAACCGATGGGTGTCCAGCCGGGTGAACCGACAGGCGTCCAGCCGGGAGAGCCGCCGAGCATCCTGCCTGGAGAACCGGCGGGTGTCCAGCCGGGAGAACCGACAGACGTCCAGCAGGGAGAACCGCCGGGCGTCCTGCCGGGAGAACCGACGGGTGTCCAGCCGGGTGAATCGACAGACGTCCAGCAGGGAGAACCGCCGGGCGTCCTGCCGGGAGAACCGACGGGTGTCCAGCCGGGAGAACCGACAGGCATCCAGCCGGGAGAACCGCCTGAAGTCCTGTCGGGAGAACCTACAGGCGTCCAACCGGGAGAACCACCGGGCGTCCTGCCGGGTAGACCATTAGGTGACCCCCAGCCGGGACGACCACCGGACCTGCAGCCGGGAGCGCTGCGCAACCACGGGTGAGGCCACTTCTCAATTAGGATTAACCACTCTATCAGACCTCGTCAATGTTTTGAAATCTATGTCTAATAATGGTGCAGATAATCTAAGTTCCCTTAAAAATACGATTCCCGTGTTTAACCCAAGTAAACGGGAACAGACAATGACCATGTGGCTCCATAAAGTCAATGAGTGCGCAACCATGTATACGTGGTTGGAATAACCAGTTATACATTTTGCTTTACCTAAACTTAGGGGTATAGCTCAAAGATGATACGAGGGCCTTCCTTCAGTTTTGTTTACTTGGGCTGAATAGCAGGAAAAACTCTTGGACATTTTTACGTCGTTAAAGAATTATAGTCAAATGCTAAGCGTTAGGTTAGCCAAACAAGCTAGGTTCACAGACTGCTTAGAAAACTATTATTACCACAAACTATCCCTAATTAATAGATGTGGTATGAGTGGTAAGGGTCCACAATTGTGTCCAATGTTCTCACCTACCACTTTATCATGTACATTGTGGAATGCAATAAATAAATTGAGTATTGAGTGGGAAAAGAGCAATCGAATACATTTTACATGGCATCGATAACCGTTCGGTTAGATTAGGTGCTGAGACAGCTCAATTTACGAAATGCATGAAATTTTTAGCTGCTAGAAAACTAGGCGTTCTTGCAAAGGTCCAGCGGTACTTCACACCGGGACAGCTTCTAATGTTATACAAAGCACAGGTCCGATCGTGTGTGGAGTACTGCAGTCACATATGGGCTGGTGCTTCAAAATGCCATCTAGCAGCTTTGGACTCAGTGAAAAGGCGTGCGAAGAGGCTAATTGGGGATCCAGATTTGGTTAAGTCCAATCTAAAAAGCCTCGAGCACAGGCGCAGGGTAGCCAGCCTATCGGTATTTTCCAGGTTGCATTTTGGAGAGTGAACGCGGGAATTGCATGACTTGATTCCTCCATCTCCTTTCTGCCATCGGACAACCCGACGTACGGCGAGTATCCACCCTTACGTTGTTGAAACTTCAACGGTCCGGACTAAGCGTTTCGCTTAGTCGTTTATACCGCGTACATCGAAGGACTGGAACAATTAGCCTTCTGCAGTCTTCCTGTCCAACTATAATTTAGATGTCTTCAAGGCTAGAATGAATAGGCTCTTAATAAACTAGTGCGCCTTACCATCAATGATTGCATCACTGCTTACCATCAGGTGAGATCGCAGTCAAGCACTGGTTTATAACAAAAAAAAAAAAAAAAAACTAACATTGTGTGTCTAGCGACTGCACGAAATAGGTCCAGTTCAGCAAAAATGCCAGACAACTTCGTGGTAGTTGCCTGAACCTTATTTAGAGTGTACGGTAGAAAAATTAGGTTGTTTATAGTTGTTAGTGTTAGGTGTGCTATGCGAAAATCCAAACCACAAAAAAAAGGGGTCATGCGAGTAGAAGATAGCATTGATAAAGGAGCGACTTCTTCAAAAGTAACCACTCCAGTGTCGGAACCTAATATATAATAAAATATAATATAAAATGTGAACGGTTTCTCCATGCCTGCGTTTGTAGATTTTGGAAAACAGTGTTCAATGATTAGGTTGAAATGCGGACGACCGCATTTCAAAATGTAGGTTCCAATTATAGTGTCGATAATCTTCTAGAACTGAGAGGTTTCGGATATTCAGTTGTTCCTTGCATTGGTAAACAACGAGTTCAAAACATTATTGATAGTGTCGAAGCTGATCTCCAGTTGTTGATAGTTTCCGATGATGCCATGTATGTACCTCTCTTAGTAGGTCAAACATTTACAGAGCAGCCACATAATATGGTCATACGGAAAACTAGTGATGGCTTAGAAATAAGTGAACTTACGAGTCAGCACCAACACATAGTACCTAATAACATAATAAATGTATTCTGCAAAGATGCGCTTGATGTTTTGGGTATTAACTGTAGTAGACGTGTATGCGGATTCGCCACACGAGGGTGACATCTTTGTCGATGGTAGCATTCGGGTTTTGAAGGGCGTTCGTTATTCAGTAGCTACAGGGTTACTTCAGATTAATGAATGTGGATTAGGACAGGTCGTTTTAAGTAACACCTCACCAACACCGTTGGTGCTTCCAAAAGATTTCCTAATTGCTCGTGATCGTATAGCTCGGGAAGAGTCCAGTCTCCAAGTTTTGACAATCTCTACTACTGTCAACAATGTCTCGAAATCTATTACCGATGCTAACCTTACCTTGAAGCTCTCCGAATGCTTATTTTTCTGTAACTCTGTCGAAGGTTTGAAATATCTGTTAATGGCATTCGTCTCTGCGAGAGGAAAATCGAGGCCGTAAAACTCTTTCCAGTCTCCTCAACAACATAATGGGCGTCAGTTTCTTGGGCTATCTAGCATCTTCCGCAGATTTGTACAAAATTTCTCGGTTATCGCAAAACCCTTCGCACAACTCTTGAAGAAAGACGCTAAATGGTCTTGGGGTATAGACCAGGAAACCGCATTCCATCGTTTACAAAAAGAACTCGTACAACGTCCCACTTTAGCTTTATACAAACCAAAAGCAGATACACAGCTTCATACAAAGCCTGCCTGTAAGATTGGAGTGGCAGGTATCTTGCTGCAGAAACATGGAGACGATGTACTTAGACCAATCGCTTACTTTAGTAGACAGACAATGCCCGAGAAACAAAATTACTCATCATACGACTTAGAGACGCTGGCCGTAGTTTCGTCCTTGCAGAAGTTTCGAGTTTATTTAGTGGGTATTCCCTTTAAAATTATCACTGATTGCAACTCTCTCCGTGCAACTTTCCAAAAGAGAGATATGATTCCTCGAGTTGCTAGGTGGTGGGAACAGATGCAGTAATATAATTTTTGCATTGAGTATAGGGCCGAGCACCGCATGGCTCATGTCGATGCACTTAGTCGAAACCCTATACAGCAGGTTCATGACGTTATGATCATTGGTGAAAGTGTTTGGCTAACTACAGTCCAAGGAGCAGATAGTGAGATTCAAAGAATAGTTGGCATCTTAAAAGACCCTCAGTTTTATGACGTGTTTGACATCAAATCAAATTATAAGATGAAAAATGATAGACTCTTTAAAATAACAAGTGACGGCGATAGGTGGGTTGTGCCGAAGGGGGTAAGATGGCAGATCGTAAAACAGAACACGACGGTATAGGCCACTTTACCCTTGACAAAACATTGGAGCGTATCAGAGCAACATATTGGTTTGGAAAGATGCGTAGCTTTCTTAAAAAGTACGTCGAATCTTGCCTAAAGTGCGCTTATTCAAAGGTCTCTGGAAGTACAAAGCCTGGAACATTACAACCCATACCAAAGGTCAATATCCCCTTTGACACTTTTCATGCTGATCATGTTGGCCCCTATTATAATAGAAAAGAACATTAAACATGTCTTGTAAGCTGTTTCTACCCTAAGAGCTAATGGTTAGGTAGAACGTTATAATAGGTGATATGATAAGGGTGGAACGTGAAATCCTAAATATAGCAACAAAAAAAAAAAAAAAAAACTTGTTGCTAAATTTCAAGGCCCATAAAAAAAAATTACAAAAGTCTACGATTTCGATCGTTATCAAATTGACAACACTCCTCTCACACGAAAATCTAACCACCCATAATTAAGTTGTCGCAAGTGACAAAATTAAGGGTTGGTTGTACTTTGATAGACCGCAAGACGAATTGTCTGGTAATGACAGTGGTTAAGCTGATTATTCATACATCCAACGTGCATAATGATTAAATTTGTGATTACTAAACCTTATTTCTATTTTGCTTACAGATTTATCATTTTATTAAATTCTGTGTAAGGGCCATGAAATACTGCCCATTAAATTACACAAGTCTATTAGACCCTTAGACCATGAAATAATGTCTACTGAGGTCACCCCTGGCCATGAAATAATGCCAGGTGTTTAAAAGGGCCATGAAATAATGCCCGTTCAAGTATATCTCGAGCCATGAAATAATGCTCGTTAATAATTATAGTGGGTCATAAAATTATGCCCAAAAATTATATTAGATTTATGATTTAATTTAACTATCAATCCATGTAAGAACCTACATAAAGTAATGATTAATAACATCAATTTATTTCCCTTCCAATGGTTACAACGTTGCACATTGACGTTATTTTTTTGTAGACCGTTTTATTGTTATAAATTAATTTGTTATTATTGTTGATAACATTTGGGCTATTCAATTTTTCTTTTGTTTTACTATTGTTATCTCCACGAGGGCTTGGTAATGTACCTTGGATGGCCGACTGTTATCAATAGTAAATTATCTAGTTCATTTACCTAATTTATTACCTTAATTTAAACCTAATATTAAAAGTATTGTGTTGTCTATAGTAGCACCAACTATGGCCGTGAATGGCACTACAACCAATCAGAGCGCGAGGATTTGAATATTGTCAGAAAGGGAAAAAGCGCGGGAATTTTGGCGCGTCATACCATTCTGGCGGGCTTGCTGTGGTGCATCATTCGTGCTTTCTAATTATTGAATTACTAGAAATTTATTTGCCAAGTATATTTGGTTTCTGTGTTGGAGAAATACAATAAGTAAGTACATGCACAACTGTCTATTATTTTTACTCTTTATTTCCTTCTTAAAAGCCATAAACCCAAATAGGAGTGGAATAAATGATTCCGATGATATCGCCCCATGAGAGAGTTAACAATAGGTACTCTTTTTTCATTTTTTACATTTAAAACGGTTGCTTCTAAACGTACCCACTGTCTCTGGCCTACTTGCTTGCGGCGGGCACGTGCGCGGTGCCGGGATAACGCCTTTTTTTTCCTATTCCACAGGAAGCCTGGCAGTGTGTGAGCCTCTGGTTGTTTTGAAACTTGCATCTCCATAATAAAGCATTGCTATAACAATCAAATGGAAAAGTCAATAAGGTACCAAGGATTGAAATGACATCGTTCCACAATAAATTATTTTGAATTATATGATATTTGCGCTTACCTTCCATTCGTACTTGTCGTCCTCCACTAATTTGCACTCAACTTTTTATTTTACAAGTATATTTACAATATATCAATCACCTTCAACGCAACTCGCAGCAGGAATAAATAAACTAAATGAGATACTGTTCATTAATAATCACTCCTTCACGCACGGCTGCATACAATGCGCTAGTGTGGTGGGTTTGAGTGATTGCATCCTAACTCGTTCGAGATTTACCCACATTTGTTTACTTTTTTCTTATTATCTATGTATATATTTTTTCTTTTGTATCATTCGTCTATTACTTATTTGTTTCACATCACACTATATACAAACACATACAATTATCTTATGACTATTTATTCTCTAATAATTAGAGAATAAATAGTCATAGGATAACACATAACACATTCCACATTCTATTATGATGTATTATATTATTTAAGTACCTACGCATCACCGCTATATTACACTACAAAACTGTTTCGCGTCCGTTACGTCACAACCTCAGGTTCAGTTGAAAATCAGCGTCAGGCACTAGTTGTCTGACAATCATGCTGAACTGGACCTATTTTGGCGCAGTCGTGAGGCGCACAATTGCCTATCTATATTATTATTATTTTGTTTTTTTTTTGTGTTTCTATTTTTTTTATTCTCTTTTGTACGGTTTCGTGTTTACATATTATATTGTTTGTGTGCCTTGCGTTGTGACAAATAAATTCATTTTTCTTTCTTTCTTCTTTCTTCTTATCAGCCAGCGTTCTGAGAGTGGTGTTGGGGCTGGCGCGTACTCGGCATAGCAAAGATGCACATCTTTTGCGCATAATGCACGAGAAACTATCGACGTTTGCGAAAACATACCGGACGCACTACAATAACGCGGCAGCCCCAACAACACCCGGAACGTGTTGTTGCTTTGGCTGGACTAGATAGGGTTCAGTCTAAGTGTCTTCGGATCATCTCTGGGTGTATGAAGTCGTCCCCCGTTAACGCGTTGCAGGTCGAGTGCGCTGAACCACCTCTAGCCCTAAGGCGGCAATATCTAGCTTCCCGTTTTTTGTCTAGGATAATATGTAGATCCTCCCATACCCTCATTTCAAAACTTAATGAATTAAATAACATATCTAGAACCTCAAACTACTGGAAAAATAAAAAACTCCCTTAATTCTAAAACATTTTCGTATTACTCAAAATCTTGAATGTCCGATCGTCTAATATCCTAAATTACCCCTTTTTAATTTTGAGTATGAAGTTTTATGTTTTACTCCAAAAATTTTCTACAACATTGGCATATCCAAAAATTCCTCTTCGGCGGATTCGGCCTTCAATGTTGTGGTGGGCGAGCGATGGAATGGATTTCAAAGATTTTTCACTGACGCTTCAAAATTCACCGACAGTTACACTGGAGCTGCAGTTTACTACCAAAGTTCCAGGATTATCCTACAATTTAAATGCCCCAAGGAGTCTTCTGTGTTCACTGGTGAATGTATGGCTTTATTAGCAGCTTGTTTTTTTATAGAGTCACACCATAACATCGATAAAGCCATTATTTTCACAGACTCCCTTAGCTGCTTACAAGCTTTGGTCCAAAATTCCTTTAAAATTAAACGTCCCTATTTTCATGTTTTAATAGTCAAAAAGAAGTTCAGTTAGTTTTGATACCTAGTCACTGTGGCATCAAGGGTAATGAATGTGCATGGCAAGAACAGTGGAATACCACTGGTAAGAAGAAGGGCAAATTCTACCACGCAGTACAGCCAAACATAAAATCTAAACCATGGTTCTACCCTTTTAAAAACATATCCAAGCCAGTAATTTTCGTCCTATGTAGAATCCACTAAGGGTTCTGCTGTACTCCTGTCTTCTTAGAAAAAATCCGAGTTCGCGCGTCCCCGCCCTCCTTACATATCCCTCTCCAGATTTACTTGTGGCGCTGATGAGCTTCAGCCGTCACAATAACATCAAATTATGAGCTTTGACTTGTATGTAATTGTGGTTACGTGTGTATTCCTATTTAATGTTCAAACAATTTTAATATTTATGTACTTTTATTTTTTGTTTGTTTCAGTCCAGTACTAACTCATGAAGTCCAATTATATCAGTCGAAGATTTACAATCCAATATTTACTACGTTTCTAGCATACCAATTCCTTGTGTTAATGACATACATACTTGCTTAACAAATTTACTTTCGACATTGGCTGAATAGTCGACATAGGCTCTATTTGCCATCAATAAAAAATAGAATAGAATACAAACAAGTGACACTAGTGACAGCGACTAAAGGCGATTATGCGAGCCAAACGTTAAAACGCGATTAGTTTTATTGGCGCCCTAAAAGAAATGGACCTCAAAAAAGTTCTAGTACTGCAGTTGTGATGATGAGGTTGTATGGTTTAAGACTTTAGCCTGCCGAAACGTGACGAAGAAAAAATAAGTACGTTTTTTTTTTTTTTTTTCTTCTATGGCAACTGAGCCGGTGTCGACTATTCTACCAGTGTCATGTGGTGACGGCAGCGCCGTAAGGTGAGCCGTCGAACTTTGCCCTTTGTGATAGATCTAAGACGTTAGTGGCAGATTACAGATTGATATTATTGTCATTTAGGAATTTGGATAGGAGTTGGACAACTTTAGGAGAGAAATTCGTCAATAGGGAATGGAAGTTAGTAGGAAGGGGTATTTTAATTTTGGGAAGCATTTGGTACAAATCGAGGGAGTGGGAGTTTAAAGGACAAGAAAAGAAGATATGGTCCAATGTACCATCATCGAGGCCACACTCGCACAAAGAACTGTCACGAACGTGAATTTTATGAAGGAAAACTGGACTACTGCAGTGGCCGAGTCTCAAACTGCACAAGGATGAGACCGTTCTTTTGGATAGTTTGAGACACTTAAAAAACCAAGGTTTCCGCTGGATGTCAGGCTGGATACTGGCGTAGTACGCTCCCTTGAGCTTCGAGCTTACCTGCCATGCCGCTGACCACAGATTATGCAACTTAAGTTTTGTGTCCGAGCGTAAGTCGTAGCTATGCAACATGTAATGCCTTCGGTCTACAGGGTTGGATGTAGCATATTTTGCCAGCGAATCGGCGCATTCATTACCACTTATACCCGAGTGACTAGGAACCCAAACTATCTCAATATTTAAACTTTTGGTATGGCAAGTGTAGAGTAAATTAAGAGTATCGATAATAATTTTACTATGGAGTTTTGATTTTAGTTGGTTTTGACCTAAAGCCTGGATACTACTGTAAGAGTCTGAGAAAATGACTGAATTTTTAATATTGTGTGCTAATATAAAATTGATAGCTTCTAGTATGCCAATGCATTCCCCTGTAAATACAGAGGCCTCTGGAGGGCATTGGAATAAAAGGGCTATTCTGGAGTTCTGGAAGTATGTTGATACACCTGTACAACCAGTTAGCGATAATTTCGATGAATCCGTATAAAATAAGTTCCAGCCTTGTCAGTATCTTTCAATAGCCCGGTCGAAGTCCCCTTTTACGTCCTGCGAGTTTTTGGAGATGCCAAGTCCTAAAACGATTTTTGGCTTAAAATGAACCACCTCATAGGCGGAAGAAAAGACAGGAAGAGTAGGATATTGACACACAGGTGAAGGGAGGTGTTTAAGCTCTCTGTACCTATTCATCAATGGAATATTTTTATTGTTCCAATAGGAAGAGGCATTGAGAGATAGAAAAATTTGCTCCAAAATGGGAATTAAAGGATGGGATGAGAGGGAGAGGACTTTTGATAAGAAACGATCTGCTAAGTATTGTCTGCGAAGGGCAAGGGGAGGATCTGCACATTCAACCTGGAGAGCATTTATGGGGAGGATTTCATGGCACCAATTACGATTCTTAGGCATTTGGACTGGACTGAATCTAGTCTGCGCAGAGCTTCTCTGTTACATGGCTCAATTAGATAACTGCAGTAATCTAATACGCTTCTGACTATAGCATTATAGACCAGTTTTAAGGTATATGGGTGAGCACCCCACCATACACCTGCCAAAGCTCTAAGGACCGAAATCGAGCGTTCACATTTTTTCACTGCGTTGTTAATGTGACCCACTCCCGATAATTTGGAATCCAGGGTAACACCCAGAAATCTGGCGCTCTCCTTTACTGGGATAGCTTGGCCGTCGATATTAATGTCCACCTGTGGAACAAGACGTCTGCGAGTGAAAACGACTGCTGTACTCTTTGGGGCGCTTAGAGATAACCCATGATCTAGTAGCCATTGGTTTAATGAGGACAAAGACACGTTCATGGATTGGGCAGCGTCCTCGATGGACTTGCCACAGACCAATAGTGCAATATCGTCCGCATATTGGAGAATTTTGCAGTCCAAATTTAAACAAGAGGGAAGATCTGAAGTGTAAATGTTATATAGAGGGGGGCTAAGAACGGATCCCTGTGGTAGACCCCTCCAAGCTAATCTTGGTTCAGAGTCCTCCCCAGGAATCCTTAGTTTAATACTGCGGTCTGAGAAGATATTGCATATGATCTGAAATATCCTAGCCGGGATTCTCAGCTGTTGCAACTTCTGCCTGAGGATCGGGAGGAGGACAGAGTCATATGCAGCAGAAATATCTAAGAAGACGACTACCACAGACTCACTTCTACTAAGGGTCAGCCGGATCTCTGATGTGAGGGTTGCCACACTATCAGTTGTACCCAGACCTTTCCTAAAGCCAAATTGAGTCGTTGGTAGCAGTCTTCTGCTCTCCACAAACCATTCCAGAAGATTTTTTACTAAATTTTCCAAGAGTTTCATAAGGACGGACGATAGAGCAATTGGTCTGTATGAAGAATGATTACTAGGATCTTTTCCAGGTTTCAAAATGGGGATAACAACTTGAACCTTCCAATCAGGAGGAATATATCCGGAGGAAAAACAATAATTGGCCAAATCCAGGTAATACTGGTGGGTCTTATCCCCAGCTTTGCATATGAAAGAGTATGGAAATCCATCTACACCAGGAGCAGAATCCTTCACATGTGCGAGGACCGATTTCAGCTCCCCCAAAGTGAATGGTTTATCCAGAGGATCATCTGATGCCATCTGGGGATCTGATGAAACACATTCATCTTTATCCGGGGCGTAGGCTGGAGCTAGCTTGGAGAAGAACTGGTGAGCCAGTTCTTTAGATGTCATGCTGCCAGAGGGTAGTCGCATGCTGTTCCTAAAAGATTTTAATTTACGCCACACCACTGAGGCTGGAGTGGATGGACTCAACGAATCGCAGTACTTCCGCCAACCATCTCTTTTCTTTTTCTTGAGTAGTTTCCTGGATTTAGCCAATACATGTTGAAAATTAATGAGGTTCTCTAGGTTCATATCCACGTTGAGCTTTCTTTCGGCCTCATTCCTGGCTCTGATCGAAGCAGAGCATTCTCTATCCCACCATGGTGGAGAAGGAATTTTGCCGGTTGGCGGTTTTTTGGAGGGGAAACAGTCATCCGCTGTAGTGGATATAGTACTCGAGAATGCTGAAAAGCATTCCTGAGCATTTGCGTCATTGATGGGAGGAAGAGAGGAGACCCGTAAATCCAAAATTTTAGAGTACAGATCCCAATCGACTGAATTCAGTTGGTACTTTAACAGGGGAGGGGAGATATTGTCGGGAATGGATTTAGATGGGATTTCAACCATGATGGGATAGTGATCACTCCCATAAGTCATATCCAAGCGCTTCCAATTGAAAAGGCTGGCTATATTGGATGAGCAAAATGTTAGATCAACACAACTGTTGTTCTGTCCGGGCGAGCCCCGACGTGTAGCACAGCCATTGTTGATCACACACAAATCTAGCTCATCCAATATATCAACCAGACCCGAACCAAAGTTGTCGCAGGTATCTGACCCCCACCTATAGTGATGGCCGTTGAAATCACCCATGACAAGTAACGGGCCTTGTACATTACTCAGCAAATGTTTTATTGTATCAAGATCATTAGTCTGTGGGTGAGCAATGTAAAAACTAAAAATATTTGTATCCTCAGCCTTAACAGAAACAACATTGACGTTGTCACCTACAAAGGATAGAGGAATTGGGGAGAATGTAACTTTGTTATTGATGAACAAAGCACATCCCCCATATCCATCTGATCTGTCATGTCGAACACCACTGAAACATGGAATCCCGAAATTACTATCCGGACGAAGCCATGTCTCAGCGATGCTACAGACTGATGGTTTATGTTTATTAATTAGATAAAGTAGGTCGGTCTTCCTGGGTGAAACACTCCTGACGTTCCATTGAAGAAATATCTGGGGATGGAACACTATGAATATAGTTGACGATTGATGACAATTTGTTGGCAACGTGGTCTGGTAGGGATTGGGAAGGGTTCGCTAACATTGTCATTAGCATACTGGAAATTACATTAAGTATGTTTTCAGGGTTAATGGGACTGCTTGCACCTTCTCTAGGGATGGCGCAGCCATTTTGGGAGGGGGAAAAGGAATAATCTTGAATAAGGGCTTGATGAGCCTGCTTATCATAGCTAGCTGAAAGGGGGGCATGGGGTTTTGGTTTAAGGAAAACTGTTTTACGGTGCGATCTGAGTATTTGGGGAGTTTGGCTTTGGGATTGAGGAGAACAAGGGGGTTTTGGATTGGATGGTGCTCTTGATACTTCAGCATATGATCGTGAAACCCTAGGGAAAACTTGACTTGCTTCCTCATAAGAAACAGATTTTTCTGCCATAAGGGCTTTTATCCCTTTCTGACGACCTAATTCGGGGCATGCCTTGTCGTTAGCATAGTGGTTGCCGGAACAGTTTACGCAAATGGCATGCTCATTGGGAACTTGGCATCCATCACCTGGGTGGTCTTCACTGCACTTGAAGCAACGCGGTTTCGAACGGCATACAGTACGAGTATGGCCGAAACGACAGCAGTGGAAACATTGTATGGTAGGGTACATGTACTTTACAACTGAGAGTGCTGAGTAAAAGCAATAAACTCGCCTAGGAAGAACTTGCCCGTCAAAGGTGAGAACAACGGTTTGTGTGGGTTTCCATTCAGTGACACCTAGAGAACTCACCTTCCGGTTCATTCTCCTCGCCTTTATAACAGGGCCGCATCCAGCAGGAACCTTGATATTTTGGATGATTTCATCCTCTGTCCAATCTGTAGGAACATCTCTGACGAGACCCATGCGTGTGATATTGTACTGAGGAATTGTGGCTGTATAATTATGTTGGACTAAAATACGGCTGATCAAAAAGCTGTTCGCATCCTGGTGCGACTGGAACTCCACTGACACGCGATTCCTTCCTAACTGTTTTACACTACCAAGGACAATGTTGCTGAAATTTTTTTCGTGTAAAAACATCCCAAATTTTACTTTGTGCAGAGTAGTACCCGATGTCTGGCCGTTGTTAAGAGAGACATGCACCACATAAGGGGCATTATGTCTAGATGTGTAGATTTGCCTACCGGTCTCTTTTTTATGGAATTTGGGAGGGGTTGTCACACTGGTCGGGGGAGAGGTCGCCAATCTTTTTCTGCTAGCAGATTCAGAGTCCATTATGTCGTTTGAAGCATTGTCGTCGGGAAGAGAAATCGTTGTGTATTCGAAAGGATCAGGGGGGTCGGGAGTTTTTTTAGTATCCATAGTGGATACTGTATGAAATAGTTTAAAAAAAAACACCAAAACTTAAAAAAAAAACAAACACAGACGAAAGCACGTGTTTGACCTTCACCACTACCAAGCAAAGTCCCTACGTTCGTTGATTCCAATCTTTATGAATTCGTATTTGCTTGCACGATCCGATATTATATTATCATTCACGGAGCGCAGAGTTCATCAGAAATTATTATCTTCTGTTTTCTTCTCATTTACTATTAAATTCCTTTTTATCTTATTTCTGATATTTTTCTCCAATTTGACTTTTCAATGTCAAGTCGACCAATAAGTACGTTATGTTCTTGTCAAGTTATTGGAGTTTTTGGCGGCATTTCTTCGAGTCAAGTTCAGTCGCTGTCAAAGACTACTATAGTATACTGGCTAGTCACTGTTTTAATTATTCGCAAATTGATTCCTAGTTGATATTGTGATGTAAAATTGGTGTTGTAAAATCTCAAGTGTCTGCGCAACTGGAATAATATGTGGAGTCATGGAAATAGGTGCGATCACGGTAAAATGGAGCTTAGAATTTTATTGCAGTTTTAGCTACCTCAGCGAAGTTTGCTGAGAAGGCTGAATCGATACATTTGCTGCCAAATACTCCACAACATTAGAATGTGTTACACCCGAATTCTTATGTAAAACTAAAAGAAACCACGGAAGACTGATAACGCAAGAAAATATGGACGAAAGACTAGTTGATATGGTCGAACGACTATAGCCTTCACTAAGGGGTAAACAGAAAAAAAAAATATTATCAAGTTGTCAAAAATGTCAAATATTAATCGTGAACAATTCGTGAATATTGTGATTTAGGCTGTGTGCTATGTTTGTGAATTTTGATTACTTCCTGTAGTCTGTTATTACTTCTGTTTGTGGATCGATACATAACTACAGACCTACTTTGCCAGATTGTCAGTCAAATCCACACTAAAGCTAACTCAATTTTCTGTGTGTGTGTGCACGTCATGGTTAATAATACAGGGTGCATGCATGCTGAAAAATGTGAATTTGATATCGTGAGCTAACTTGATATTAACTGTGACAAAAGTTTATGTTCATCTGACCTATCAACAGTTTTACTTCGTACTAATAAAGAGTTTTAAAAATGTCGAACTGGGTTGGGTATGCCATATCGGTGAACTGTGGCGAGCCTCTGGGTTGCTATCAAGGAACTATTCTAGAGGCGGATGGTAGCACTATTACTTTAACCAAAGCCTTCAGGAATGGCTTTCCATACCCGAAGTCACAAGTGACTCTAAAGTAAGTTGGGAGGTTACAATTTTTTGCCTGCTCTTGAATGTTGTATAGTATTTATCTTTTTTTGTTTTGTGTGATTTTTCAGCGCTGCCGACATTAAAGATCTGAAGATAATCGAGTCTCGCGCAGCGCCTGCAGAGCAGACACACAGTACTGTGGCTGTTGCGAAGAATTTGAAGAAAGCCCAGAGAGCGACAGTCTGCGAGAACTTGCAGGCCAATCCCACAAGTTCAGGTATAATTCAGTATTATGTAACCTTATTTGGTCTGGTCAGCAGGGCTATGACCACAGCTGCTCTTGGCACTACAATTGGGATTGCTTCATTACTATACTATAATTATCATCAGCATCACATTATAATTAACAAGTGTACATGTGTGTGTGTAAATTATCTATAAGTATAGATAATATAGTAGTACACTTAATAATTATAGTAAAGTAATGGTGTAGAATAAAGTTTATTCTATTCTATACAATGTGTCCGGCATGGACTAACAATATTCTAAATACTTAATTATAAACTATTTTTTTACACCATTTAAAATACTTGGTTAAGTAAAAATTACTGATCCACCAATACATTGGCAATAACACAAAAAGAGTAATGACTAAAGGGCCATTTAGACAGTGTGAGTTTTCGTCACAAACATACAAATATTTAAAATGTTACAAGCTTGCAAGCATAGATAAACTAAATTGACAGTTCCAATTGATCTTTTTAAACATTTGCAAGCTTATAAACATAGAGATGAATGGTGGGTAAATACTCATCGGGTTTTAGCCATCGGGTATACCCAAGTTGGGTATAAACAGGGTATTTACCAGTTCAATAGAAGCATGGGTAAAAACAATAAATGCTTTTTGGCTTTCTTATAAACTCTGAATAACATTTTTTTTAATACTAGCATTTGCCCATGGCTTTACCCGCAAACTCAGTTATGTACTCAAATATAGCCTACGTAACTCGGGATAAAGCTTTCTATCCACAGATATCCAAGAGATATGCCATGGGGATGTGGCATGTGCCGCTTCAATATTATCAAATTAGTCTTATATTCAAACTGCGGCTGTATGCTTCATTCAGTCAATTTGCAATATGTGTGATCTTACTATTGATGCTTAAAAAACCAAAGTGCCGAGTTGTGCAGTAATTATATGTATAAATTGGTCAAATACCATCAACCTGAAGACAAATGGCGTAAATAAACAATTAAGTCAAGTGTTTTATATTTTAAATCAATTTTTGAATATTTTACTAACTTACGTCCGGAGCGACACGAACTAGCCCAAATTAGAGATGAAACGTATATACTGGAACGAGTTTTTGGAATAGGACTTATTCCGTGAGCACTACATAAACGCGTATCGAATATTTGGCCGTATGATTTCTGACCGAGTCTGATGCGTACATAGGCGTCCATTACACGATAGGTTTTGCCGTAAGTTTTGCCACAGTCAAATATTTTGACTGACGAAAAACCTACGTGACTGACGTTTGCAAGACGAAAAATGTATGGCGATAAAATTCCGTCATTCAAACATCACTCATGATTGATTGTTTTGATTGACGCTTGCATGACTGTGTGATGGACGCCTTACTCGTAGATATTAGACAGTTGACGGACTACGTACCATACTCGCGTAGTCGCGTTTATTTGTGCACTGCGACCAGTCTATGCTGCGACCCAAAAGCCCTGAATAGCGATATTATGATGATGATATATGTATAACTGCGTAGTCTAATAATCCATTAACCGAAAATAATCCATTACTTGATTGTCTCGACATAACATAAACGTACAATACGGCCAACGTAACTTGCCTGAACATAGCCTATGTTCAGGCAAGTGCGATCAGCTGCGAACTTTAGCGCATGTACACTCGTAAAAAAACTGTTATTGACATTAATTTTTTTAAACCAAATTACGAGTAAAAATTTACTAATACAGGGACCAAGTACAAATAAAATAAATATTAAAACACTTTGAGACCGAAAGCTACAAAAATAATTTATGAATTAAAAAACAAGCCTAACACTACACAAAAAACTTAACAATATAATAATAACAACCAACGCAAACTTTTGTCACCGCCTGTGCTCAAGACAGAGACAGTGACACGAAAATAACACCAATGCTAACGTGTGAGTGAGATATATTAATGCGTACCAAACATTGCCGAATAAGTACGAAGCTTTACGAAGTTACCGAAGAGAGATGTCCAATACGCGTGTCTGAGGGTGTTGTTTAATCGTTTTTTTTTTTCAAATCGATTTAAATTAAGTTATATGTATAAATATATTTATATTCAATTTTCAATGGAGCTTTAACTAAATCATGCCTTTTAACCAAGAAAATAAAATTTTATAAGTTTTTTTTTTTCATTAAAGTCGAAATCCGTTATAGCGTTTACTAACGATAACATTCACTATGTTTGTAAATCTATTTCGTTCAATATCTCATAGAATCAAAAATTAATAAATTCCAAATCGATAATAATCGATGGCGATATTTGATTGAATAAAGGGTCGATTGTGGTTACATAGACTCAATCTCTATCCTAGACCTCCGCCCCGCGCACGTCGCCTCATGCCACCATTTTGATCCTAAGAAACGTTCGTGTGGAGCCTTTTGCGCAAAGCTCTGGCTCGCCTAGATATAACGGTCGTACAGTACGAAGACGAGTACACTTCCGTGCCATTAAATTGACGTGATTTTTAATCCATCGATTTTATTTATATTAGTGGTTATTATGTCACCATAAATTAAAATATATATATATTTGATTGTCATTAAATAGGTACTTTTTTAGAAAAAAAAAATTAACGATATATTAGATTATTATTTCAGAATGTTTATGTTTTTTTTTTTTTTTTTTATTCGCTATAAACCAGTGCTTGACTGCGATCCCACCTGATGGTAAGCAGTGATGCAATCATTGATGGTGAGGCGCACTAGTTTATTAAGAGCCTTACTTAGCCAGTACTTTTATCTAATCAATATAATTCAATATCCTTGAAAACATTAGCACTAATCAAGATGATTTTATAGCAGCAGAGATCGTGGCTGTCGCCACGCCCCCCTCTGGCCACGGGTTCCAACCGTGGTCCATAAACGGCCTTTTTAGGTGTTGAAACACACATATGTATTTGTATGTGTGAGTATACTGTAGGTACGTCACGGCGCTATTTCTTATAGCGCCGATTCTTCACGACACACGGGCGGTCAGTCCCCGCCAGGTGAGACTCCGAGGGGAAGCCCGGCGGGGGACGACCTGCGACGAGTGTGGCGGCTTTTTACGGACCTTCAGTAGGAAATGTATCCCCCGCCTAACCCGCGCGCAGAGCGAGCCGGTTACGGTTCAGACCGCAGGGACGATTACGTATGTGTGTGAGCGGAATTGTACTGTGTAACATCGCTCAGTGCACGTGCACCGAATAGTAAGCGTGCGCTATCTATTCAGTGCGTGAGTATAAGCGTGTGTAGAGTTGTGAATGTATGGACGACTCGCGTAGTGCCTATATTAACTTAGCACACGACGCTTATCGGGGTGAGAGTAGGTGTAGAGTGTTATTGTTTAAGTAAGCCGCATGTAGACTGGTTCATGTAGACTGGTTCGTTCAAGGGTCTCGCGTCAGGGGGGCGCGCGTGCCAGGGCACCAGGTGCTTGACGTGGGGCCAAGCTGAGGCGTCGGCACGCGCGAACATTCCATTCGCGAGGGGCGTCCACTATCGTCCGCAGCGCCAGGTGTTGCTGCGCGCGGAGCGTTTTCCGGTTTACACGCCCAACCTGACGCGCACCGGGAGTCTGGACGAGAGCACTGGTTTAAGGAGGTTGCGGGCGACCCTATGGACATGCGGTCCCATAGTGAGCCGACGGTTGATCGTTACGCCCAGGTACTTGACCCGGGGCGTCCACTCGAGTCGCTGCGTCGCTGAGTTTCAGGCGTGGTGGGAGGGGTGTAGATCCTGTGATCATTGCCTGCGTCTTACTCACGTTCACCGATAGTCGCCATTTGGCGAGCCACTCGGGGATGAGGTCGAGAACGCACTGTATCTTTACAGCCGCGTACTTTGCGTTCATCGATGTAGTGATGTATGCGGCGTCATCGGGGTACAGCACGAGCCTCGAGTCTGGCGTCGTAGCGATGTCGTCGGTGTACCGTGAGTAACACGCTGGCGACACGCAGCAGCCTTGGGGCACGCCGGCTGCGATTGGTCGGGGGGCAGATGTTGCCCCTTCTACCACCACCCTGGAACACCTGTTAGTCAGGAAAGCTGAGACCACTCTTACAACGCGACGTGGCGTGTCTGACGTGGCCAGTTTGTATTGTTTCACCTTGGTGCCAAACCCGGTCGAAGGCCTTCTCCATGTCGAGGAATACTGTCACCGCGTACTCCTTCTTGTTCATCGTTGTAGACAGCAGGTGCAGTACCTTCGTCAATTGAAGTGTCGTGCTATGTTCCGCCCGAAACCCGGACTGTTTCGGTCGTGGAGTAATGTGCGGTGTTAGGTGCCGCAGCAAGAGCGACTCAAATACCTTTGATATCGTGGGCAGCAGGGTGATCCGCCGATAGCTCTCTGGCTTCAGGATATTCTTCCTTGGGCAGCATAATGACGCGCCCTTCTTTCCAGGCGGTAGGAAAAACCGTGCGCAGTATGCTCGTGTACAGGCGCGCCAGTGCCGCAACTGTAAGGCAAGTGGCGCAGCGCTGTGTTGGTGATACCGTCGGCACTGGGGGCTTACCTGGGAATCGTAAGTAGAATTGCGCGTCTAACTGCGCCCGGCGAGAAGAATATTGGCTCTTCGTCTTGAGCTATCGGAGCAGCGAAGTAATCCTCTAGGTGTCGCTCGACTGCTGCGACATGGTCGTGCTCGGTGGTCGGGTTCGGTTGGAACTGACGCTCCAGATGTTCTGCAAAGACCTCCGCCCGGTCCTCCGCTACAAACTTCATGGCCCCGTCGCTTGCAAGTAATGGGCGCACCGGAGCTGGGGTGTTGGTGAGTTGGCGGCATAGTTTATGTATTGACGGCCAATCGCCCTCAGCGGCGTCGATACGTTCCTCCTAGCTCGCGGTGGCCAGAGCCTCGAGCTCGGCCTTCACATTCTCCGCGAGACGGTTGAGCTGCGTTTTCTGTGTAGGGCAGCGTAGCTGCTGCCACTGCTTGCGGAGGCGCCTCTTCTCCGGGCCGGCAGGGGCGGCTGGAGCCCTCTCCCCTGTGGCTGCGATGTCGTTATCGCCTCCTCCTTTTTGAAGTCGGTTAAAAAAGTTGCACCCGCGATTTCAACCGGGTGCGGGTGCAACCAATCTAATTTAAGTCAACATAAACATCAATTTTACTTATAAAAGAACAAAATAAGAGATCAAACCATATTAGTCAAGGTACCTATATCAAAACAACTAAATGTATAACTAATCACACAAAAAGGTTACTTGAAAAAAGTTGCACCCGCAATTTCACATCGAGATCGCGGGTGCAACCATTTAAAGTTATCGTTTATTTTAACCTTACAATCATCACACTTTTAAAAACAAATAATTTCAATTCGGTTTTGATTTCTTTTTACTTTTGCAAAGTTTCAGAACGTTAGCTCTTAATTTCTTTGAAAAAAAGTAAACTTTTATATATTTTGTATCGCGGGTGCAACAAGTTATCAGTGTATTCTAGTAGACAATAATCTATATATATAAAAGGGGAAACTGACTGACTGACATATCAACGCACAGCCGAAACTACTGGGATTAGGAGCGTGAAATTTTGCACAAGGTTTCCTTTTATGACGTAGGCGAGCACTAACAAAGCATTTTACAAAATTCACTCCATAAGGGGATGAAGTGGGGGTCGAAAGTTTGTATGGAGAAACCTACATTTACGCGAGTGAAGCCGCGGGCAGAAGCTAGTTCTTAATAAATAACAAATATACTTGCATTTTTTGGAACACGAAGATAAATGAATGTTGTCACTTCACATTTAGCCGGTAAAACATAGCCTCAAACTATTAACAACAACTGTATCGCGCCACTGTTGCTAGTTATGATTTTACAGTTATACCAATTCTTTGGATGGTATTATTTTCAAACGCGCCAAAAAAGAAGATATGGTATAATATCAAATAAAATTAAATTTACTTAATATTAAATTTAAGCCTTCTTCTTGCATTGATAACAAAAAAAAAACAACTAATAGCGTGATTGAAAAAATCATGTCGGAAATCGTCTATACCGAATCGCCCTTTTGTAATTGTTTAATCTGTTGTAGTTTTTTAGTAAAAAGATGTTTTTTCTTCTTAGGTCCATTAGGAATGAAAACAATATCTTTTTACAAAGACTTGAAAGTCTGGAAGCATTAGAAATTTAGAACTACTTATAAGGTTGACTAGTAGAAAATGCCTAAGGCAATAAGTCCGCCTCTGTGCTTTTGTGTGCATAAATTATACAATATAAAAGACAGTTAGTTTATCGAACTTGGAACCGTGACCCTTTTAATGCCTTATCCTGAGCCACGGAAGATAGGTCTTCGCTGCAGATAAGACGCCCCGGCCGCCGCCTGGCCATGTAGGTACACACTGTTATACCTACATAAACTTTCTCTGTTTATGACACGGTGAGGAGACTAAAATAAATAATTTATCTAGTATTTCGGTATTTAACAAGAGCGCGCTACAACAAAAAAAAACAATCTTTTTAGCCAAACTAACGTCAGGAATTGCGTTTGTTTTGTTACTTATCTACGATCTTTAGAAGCGACTTATAAGACACCACTATATTAACTGACTCAATACTTACTTGACACTGGGCATTGTTCAAGTTATTTCAAGTTTCCCATCCTTCTTGGGTACAAGAGTTGGTACAATAGCTTTGCTGCTTCGCCATTACCCTCTTCTGAGATGTAACACAACACTGACTGAATTGTAATAGTATGTAAAAAAAAAAACATGTGCATGCGCCGCGCTTTCCGGGATGACTGATATTATTTCCGGTACTGCACGGCAAAGTTAGCGGTTCGGGCGGGCGAGGGGGGGACCATGACCCTCTCCCGAGTGCGCGCGAATTTCAAACAGCTGTTTTGTTATTGTGTTTAAACTAATTAGTATAAAAAAAGTTTCTTTGGCAAAGTTGTTTGTAATCAAGTACTCATGATTACAAGCATTAAGGTTTAATATTAGTTATTTCTATTTGTATGAATGTTAAATAATTATCTTGTTGCCTTGTGTTGTGTACAATTTATTTGTTTTGTAAGGATAAAACTTCTTGATACGTTTGTCGTTTTAAAATGGTAAAATTTAGTGAAATAAAGTTGTTTAATTAAAAAAAAAAACCATTTCATTTACCTATCTAGGTGTTTAGTACTTACCTTACAATAATCAAATTTATGTACGTAGGTAATGGTAATGGTGGTATGATAATTTTATATTGAAACCATTATTTATTAAAATTACGAAAAATAAATGTGCACACTTGCTTCTATGAACCTCTTTTGTCTAATGCTATCGCGAATGGAGCATAGGAAGGTAAAAAAAAAAAATTAATAGCTGTACGAAATATTAAAAAAATATAGATACTTTCGTGATTTATTTAAACCTATCTCATCCCTAGTGTGCCGTAATGACCGGATGGGCCAATCAGAACCCAGTACCCCGCTCTACCGTACCTCAGCTAGTAGACAGAATTGTTTTGGTGCGTTCGATCATGCATTAGGCGTCTAAGGGCTATGTGGTCGATGAATCAATCTTCGTTTTTGTTTTGATTTCCTCTTTGACCTTCTTATATGCAATTTTAGATACTAGTTTTAGTAGAATCCGTCTACATTTGTCCATATCTGCTGCAACAGGTGTTGAAAGTGTTGATTTCATATGATGGAAAAATATTCAAGATATAATTGCCAAAAATAAATCTGTGTTTGTGCTTTGTTAAAATTTCAGTTTTCAATTCGTTTCTAATATATTCGTATATATGCTAAATAGTATATTGTAATTGTCATTATTTATATAAAAAAGTTTTGAATTAGTTAGCGTACTCTGGTGTTATGTGCTTTAGGTAACCAGGTTCCTCCGGGAGTCAGCAGCAGCAGTAGCAAGAGCGGCAACAGTGGCAACAACCGCGCCGCTCCCCCACCTGCCGCGCGCAGCAAGCCTATAGACATACAGCCCACCCGCAGCAATAAGAACGTCAACCATGCTGGTAAGTGTGGAAACAAGCGCATAGACATATAGTCCACCTGCAGCAATAAGAACAGCAACCATGCTGTTAAGTGTGGGAACAAGCCCATAGACATACAGTCCACCTTAGCAATAAGAACGTCAACCATGCTGGTAAGTGTGGAAACAAGCGCATAGACATATAGTCCACCTGCAGCAATAAGAACAGCAACCATGCTGGTAAGTGAACAAGCCCATAGACATACAGTCCACCTGCAGCAATAAGAACGTCAACCGTGTGGTAAGTGTGGGAACAAGCCTATAGACATACAGTCCACCTCAGCAATAAGAACTTCAACCATGCTGGTAAGTGGCAACAAGCCCATAGACATACAATCCACCTGCAGCAATAAGAACGTCAACCATGCTGGTGAGTTTGGCAACAAGCCCATAGACATACAGTCCACCTGCAGCGATAAAAACATACAATAGCTATATGAAATTTTTGTAGAAGTAAAATTAATCTTTGATTAATTAAAGAAATGCAGCTTGAATGATAAATAAGTTAGTGTTAGTCACCGAACATAGCTGGCACAGACCGGCAATCAGGGATAGCCATCGGAGAGTTGACAATAGAAGAACGCGCGATAGATTGTGATTTAACCGTTTCACTTCACTTCTTCACTAATTTTTATTTATATAAAAGCGAAATACCATTCACTGATTAATCAATCGAAAACTCAGAAACTATAACATCTACAAACTTAAAATTTTGGCAGGCAGGTTCCTTAAGAACGGATTTTACGAAACTCCACCCCTAAGGGGTAAAACGGGGGTTGGAATTTAGTATGAAGAAACCTATTTTCACGCGGGCGAAACCGTTGGCAGAAGCTAGTTTAGAATAAGTGTATAAATCAATGAAAAACTAAAACATTTTGTAATTTCGGTACAGTTTTCTAGTTACACCAACTGCATAAATATTTTTTTAATCCCATATAAATATATAGGATTATAGAGTTACTTTTGATTGAACCGATGAAGTCGCCATGTCGTGCGTGCTTGATCACTCCTCACAGTTCATAGGAAATAGTCGTTCTTGTGTCTGAAACCCAATGAATATGACCGTAACGCTGATGCACCAGATTTTCGAAGCGTCGGAAATTGTATTTCTTTCCTGAACAAGTAAAGTACAATTAGTGCGGAAAAATTATTTGCTATAAAGTGGTTGATTGTTTCAAAATAAAGTTGAATCTCAAAGAACATTTGCAAGCTCTTCGTTTGCGGCGGAAGGGACGTATTGCTGCACATTTTCCAGACTTTGGATCACGCAGCAGTGGCACCGCGAGTGAAAAGGGTAGGGGTGAGGGCGTGGGTGCATGTGGCGCATCATAACGGCGTCGTGTTCAATATTGCGAGACACAAGGCGTGGTAGCCCAGTTGAAACTTCGCCGTGAGTTGTTTTCATAAAAAAAAGCTAAATAACATTTTTATTAATTACAATAACCTGTCAGTTTTGTTTTGTTATACATTTTTGTGAGATATTTTAACATTAAGAGGGTCCTTTTGCACTCGCCTATCGTCAACATCGAACATGGTTTAGCTTGTTGTTGCAAGCTTGTTGCTTCATCTAACGCAATCCAACGCGATGTTTGACGAAAAGGCATCGCGAAAAAAAACCGGCCAAGAGTGTGTCGGCCCACGCTCAGTGTAAGATTCCGTAGTTTCCTGTCCGTTACAATAATTGCCCCCACCTAATAGTTAATGAACGACAGACAACGAGCAAGAACCAATGCCAACGAGAGACTAACAACAACAGGAAAAATCTTGACAGCGCTAAGTATCCCAAAGTACAGCGCCATCTCTCGAGAAATTGGGTTACTAATTTATACAAACTGGACGGTATTGGATTGCGTGAATCGATTTTAATATTCTTTTTTTATTTGAAAGAAGATACGTTCAGGATAATAAAGTATGTAATCTAAGTTAAAAAAAATCTTGCATATACAGAACTTGGTTCAGAAATTATTTTGTATAACTTTTCAAAAACTGTTCAACTGTTGAAATTGATGGTCAAAATAATTTTCCTAGAAAGTCTTTATAAAGTTTTACTTTTGAGATATTTTTTCAAATTTTATAATTTAAAAAAATAAAATAAAATTCATTTATTTCAGGTAAAAACCCATATTAGAGATCATCCATATAAAATAATTAGCTTAAAATCACAATAATCATATTTATTTATTAATTTCATCAACAAATTTGCATTTGTGTCGAATGGTTGACAATTTAACAATATAATAATACATTCAAAAACCACAATACTAATAATTAAAATCAATTTATATATACATTCTGGTACACGAGATAGTAACTTGCCAGGTAAATAAATAAAATTACATTCCACATTATTTGTCATCACGTTAATATCATCCGGAGTCCGTCAGGGATGTATTATTTCTCCACTACTGTTCAATGTGTACACAGAGCTCATAATGAGGATTATACTTGAGGACTGGACAGATGCCATCTCGATTGGTGGCTTGAAGATCTCCAACCTGCGATATGCTGACGATACCACTTTGTTCGCCACCAGTACCCAGCACATGGAACAACTTCTCGCCAAGATGGAACGGGTTAGCCTTGAGTTCGGACTTAAGATAAACCGGAATAAAACGAAAGTGATGATTGTCGACCGCATGAATAACAATTCTCCAGAAATTACACAAATTGCAAATTGTGATGTGGTGCAATCATACATTTATCTGGGAGCCTTGATTACGAACAACGTTGGATGTATCGATGAAGTGAAGAGGCGTATGGCAATTTCCAGGTCTGCGATGGACAAGTTGAGGAAAATATGGAATCGCAACATATATAGAGCCACAAATATCCGGCTAGTTCGGGCACTTGTATTCCCCATATTCTTGTACGCTGCAGAAACGTGGACCTTACGGGAAATAGAGAAAAAGAAGATAGAGGCCCTAGAGATGTGGTGCTGGAGGAGAATGCTCGGAGTATCGTGGACTGAATTCTGTTCCAACGAGTCTATACTTCGGGAACTCGGCATCAAGCAGCGTTTATCGTTTTTGGTACAGTCTCGTATTCTCACCTTTTTTGGTCACGTATGCCGCAGAGGGGATGTGGCTATTGAGCGACTTGTAGTTCAGGGAAAGGTTGAGGGTATCAGGCCACGAGGAAGGTCGCCTATGAGGTGGACTGACCAGATTAAAGCGGCAGTAAGTGGCTCATCATCACTGCACGAATGCACGAGGAAGGCAGCCATCAGAGAGGAGTGGCGGCGCGTTGTGAAGCTTGCCACCAACACCTGAAGTGATGACCACGACCACTCTGTCAAGAGTGATATCGACAAGGAAGAAGAATTTAAAGATATAGTTTTAAAGATATAGTTGCACTGTCCGTTGAACATAGCATTGAACTGTCTTGTGTTGAGCTGGATAGGCATATCATAGTGTGCGTTTACAGGCCCCCTAATTATCAAAACTACTCTATTTTTGAGTCTGTCATGGAAGATGTTATGGCAAAACTTGCAACTGGTAACAAAATAGTAATAGTCTGTGGAGACTTTAATGTAAATATTTTAGAAAATTATTCAGATAGCAGTAGATTATTAAATCTCTTCAAATCATTTAATTTATCAAATGTGTTTATAGAACCAACTCGAACTACAACTACTACTGCTACATGTATCGATAATGTTTTTTGTTGCTGCAACTATTTAGAAAAGGCCATTGTAAATTATCTGCCCTCTGATCATAGCGGTCTATTGGTAAATTTTGAATCCAACATACCAATACAACAAGTGCAGATACAATCTAGACCAATAACAACCGGTAAACTAAATAAATTTAACAGCACTTTAATTAGCAAGTTAGGAGATTGGAACCTTGCAGTGGACAATGGTAATATTTTATATAACGATTTTTTTTCAATAGTTCAAACCGAGTTTAATAAGACTTTTGAGAAAAGTACAAAAAGTATCTGCCCTAAGTTTAGATTTAGTGACTGGGCAACTAAAGGAATTAGAATAAGTAGGGAAAGACTTTTTGAGCTGTATGGCCTTAAGCCTATTATTAACACTGAAACTTTTAATAAGTATGTTGCTACATATTCAAAAATGTTTAAAAATACTTGTAAGGCAGCTAAGGCCTTATACATTAGCAACAAAGTTAAATCAGCAGATAATAAAATAAAAACTGTTTGGAAAATCATAAATAATGAAACCAACAGGAACAAAATACATAACAATGATTACACATTGAAGACTCATCATGGTGTTATTAGCGATAATAAACTAGTTGCAGAAGAATTTGTTAATTTCTTTGCTAGTATACCAATTAAAACTACTGAAGCCCTAAATTCGGCGCCATCGCATGCTTTTGGTTTATTACAGGCGAACGTTGCAGCCTGCTCAACTGAATTTAATTTAAACATATAAACCCCGTAACAGTAATAAAAGCTTTTAAACAAATAAAGGTTAAATTGACTGAAGATCTATGGGGTATGTCTATCAAAGTTTGTACCTCAATTATTGAGACTATAGCGCCGTACTTAGCCTTAATATTTAATTTGTGTATAGATCAAGGAGTCTTTCCAGATCTAATGAAATACAGTAAAGTGATACCACTTTTTAAATCCGGGGATAGTAAAGACACTAATAATTATAGGCCAGTTTCCGTGTTGCCGGTTTTTAGCAAGATATTTGAAAAGGTAATGTTAAATCAAATGCTTCATCATTTTAACACGAATAACATCTTGCACGATAAACAGTATGGTTTTACCAAAGGACGTTGTACAACTGACGCTGGTGTCTCCTTACTAAAACACATTTTTAATGCGTGGGAAGAGGCACAAGATGCTATAGGCATCTTCTGCGACCTGTCTAAGGCGTTTGATTGTGTGGTTCATGAAACATTACTCCTGAAACTGGAGCATTACGGTCTAGGCAAAACAGCGTTAAGCTTATTAAAATCTTATTTGAATGACAGACAGCAACTAGTTCAGATAAACGGTGTCAATTCGTCTAGATTAAATGTGGAAATGGGGGTACCCCAAGGTTCAATTTTAGGTCCTTTTTTATTTTTAGTTTACATAAATGATTTACCCTATTTGTTGCAAAACAAACTTAATATGGTGTTGTTTGCCGACGATACTTCCTTGATTTTCAAGATAAATAGAAAGACTAATAATCTTGACGACGAAAATAACGCCCTACTGCAGGTCCAAAAGTGGTTCACTGCTAATAATCTAGTTTTAAATAGGAAAAAAACGAAATGCATAAGATTTTCCTTACCGAATGTTAAGAGTAGTAATTGTGACATAATATTGAACAATGAGAAATTAGAATTTGTCGATAAAACGGTTTTCTTAGGGATTACGCTTGACTCAAGGCTACAATGGGGTCCTCATTTAACTTCTCTTGCGGGACGGCTTAGCTCAGCTGCATATGCTGTTAGAAAAATCCGCCAATTTACGGATGTTGATACCGCTAGACTAGTATATTTTAGTTATTTTCATAGTATCATGTCATACGGTATCCTACTATGGGGACGGGCTGCAGACATCGACTCAATTTTTATTCTACAGAAAAGAGCTATCAGAGCTATTTACAATCTCCGCCGGTGCGATTCTCTAAGGGAACTGTTTAAGGATATTAACATATTGACGGTGCCTTGTCAATATATCTATGAAAACATCATGTACGTTAGAAAAAATCTTCATCTTTTTAGCAAAAGAGGCGATAGGCATAATTATCTTACAAGAAATAGGGACCAATTAGTTCAACCAGGTTTTAGACTGGCTAAAGTGGCCTCTTCTTTCATGGGGTACTGTTTGAAATGTTATAACAAAATACCTCCACAAATATTAGAACTCAATGAAACGAAATTTAAATCTTGTATTAAACGCACACTATGCAGGCAAGCTTATTATAAGTTGGAGGATTATATTCAAGATAAAAATGCTTGGCTCAATGCTGGTCCAGCTCCACTACCACCGGGGTGTACAAATTGATTAGTTTTGAAACTATAATCTGTAAAATATGATTGTTGTTAATTATTATTGTATTGTATAATGTAGAAGCATTTTTTTTCAAAGTTTGTAAATGTGAGTACCATGGAGCTATTTTATGGTTTGTAGGTTATTATTGGTCCTGTTTGACATAAATGAGCATGGCAGTTGAGTGTTTGTCATGCTCACTCAAATGTCTCACTGATGGTGGCGCGTGTGTTGGATCATTCGGTTCCCTTTAAAATGGTTGAGCTGAGTGGTGCTAATATTCGCGTCAGGTCCGTGAACGGGCGCTGTCAGTTGAGACTGGTCATCTCTTAGCTGCCAGTTGCTATTTTAATATCTATATTTAGTTTTTATTTTTACTTTATTGACATTGTTCTCACATGATAGCGACAAGAAACATGTAACAGACATATTTGTAATTGCAAAACACGATTGAAAAGAGTGTCCATGGAGTTTCTTGCACATTCTTCTCCATAGAGATCTACGCTTTGGAATGTGCAATTAGCATCATTTTTTCTGACTGACTGACTTCTTGACATTTCAAAAGTGCCTGTAAGTGGTTTATTTGAAATAAATGCTTTGAATTTTGCTTTGAATTTTTTGAATATGTGTAAATACAATAATAAAAAGTTAAATGTCAATAAAACGTAAATAATGTCAATAAAATGTAAATAATGTCAATACAGTGTGAATAATGCCAATAAAATGTAAATAATGTAAAAAAAAATTGAATAAAATAAAAAATATTATAATGTCAATAAAATTCTAGTAATGTAATATCATTAAAATCCATTATGATGCAATGTCATGACAAAATGTTGAATATTAGTACATAGTTGAAGTTAATAAAAATATAATAACATAAAGAATTAGTTTAACTATTATTTGGTGCAATCTTTTAGAAACTCTTCTATGCTGTAATAACATTTCTCCAACAACAATGACTTCAATTTTCTCTTGAATTCGTTTGAATTCATAGCGTTTTTAAATTCTACAGGCAGTTTATTATATATATTGACTGACTGCGCTCTTGAGGCATGTTTCACGACATTAAGCTTAGGCTGTATGAGATTAGGTAGATCCTTTCTTCGCGTTTTTATTCTGATTTGTCTCTGTTCTTCTGTCTCAAATTTATAAAGATTTTTAACAAAATGACTAAGCAAGACCAGAATAAAGATACATGGTACTGTGAGAATGTGCAGTTTTCTGAAGTGATCTCTACAAGATTCAGTTTATTCAATGCATAACGAAGCATAGCCTTTTTTGCATAACGAAAGCAGCATTAATGTTGTATTGGTAGCTATTACCCCAGAACTTTATGCTATACCTAAGTCTAGACTCTATGAGGGCAAAATATACCATTCTGAGGTGTGCAATGGTTAATTCATCCCTAAGACTCCTGAGAGCATAGCAAGCACTACTCATAGTGTTAGTGACCACTTCCAATTCCTTCTTTCAATTTAAAACTGCATCTGTTTTTACTCACATTAATTTAACATTGTCAACAATATCTAATTTATTTCCTAAGAATTGTACGTTGACGGTGACGTTCTTTAGTTTACGGTCGATTTAAATAATAAACATTGCGTCTTTTTTACATTTAGTTTCAGATCGTTCATAGTGAACAATTTCTCAAGAGCACATAAAATGAAATTAATCTTCCTCTCTAAGTTGTTTATATTGTCGCTAGCTATAATAGCACTTGTGTCGTCAGCAAAAACTACGAGTTTAGTGTCATCTGAGATATTTTTCATGTAAGTTATGAGATCGTAAATATTATAAAGAAAACAGGGCCCAGAACAGATCCTTGTGGTACACCTTTATTTATAACAACTGTGTTCGATTTGAATATCAGTTCATGCCCATCTTCTTGAACTGTCTTAATTTCGACATATTGCGTTCTATTACGTAAGTAAGATCGAAATAGATTCATCACATTTCCTCTAATGCCATAGAATTCTAACTTATCCAGAAGAATAAAATGATCGACTGTATCAAACGCAGAACTCAAGTCAAGGAAAAGACCTGCTACTTTTAGTTTAGCATTCAACTTACATACTATATCATCAATTAACATATCAATAGCATCTATAGTACCTACATTATTTTGATATCCGAATTGTTGTTCATTTATAATTTTATGTTTATTTAAATGACAAACAAGCCTTATTTTCATAATACTTTCAAATATTTTGGAATATACTGGCAAAAGAGAGATTGGACTATAATTCCCTGGATCTGTTTTAGAGCCTTTCTTATGTATAGGTAGTATTTTAGCTAATTTAAATTCATCAGGAAAAACTCCTTGATTTACATTTTCGTTTATGAAATCGGCCAAGGGGCGAGCTAATAGATTAATGTTTTCTTTTATAACATTCATAGGAAGTTCATCGTAACCAAAAGACTTTTTACTCTCCATACTCTACAATTTTAAAAACTTCTATCGGTGTGACAGGTTCAAAGACCATGTCCTCCTCTACTCTAGTTCCATGATTTTTTAAAGACTGTTTTGCTTCATTAATGTCAGTTATGATTAAATTCGACTTATTGCAGAACTTTTTCAATAGTGTATTAGCCACTTCTGAGGGAATATGCACTATTTTATTATTGCCCTTAACGTACTACTTTTTAGGGTTCCGTAGCCATATGGCAAAAAACGGAACCCTTATAGATTCGTCATGTGTCTCTCTGTCCGCCCGTATGTCACAGCCACTTTTTTCCGAAACTATAAGAGCTATACTGTTGAAACTTGGTAAGTAGATGTATTCTGTGAACCGCATTAAGATTTTCACAAAAAATAGAAGAAAAAACAATAAATTTTGGGGGTTCCCCATACTTAGAACTGAAACTCATTTTACCACTTTGAAAGTGTCTCTCCCCCCGTAACTTCAAAAATAAGAAAATGATAAAAGTAAAAAAAATATATGATGTACAATTACTTATAAACTTCCACCGAAAATTGGTTTGAACGAGATCTAGTAAGTAGTTTTTTTTTAATACGTCATAAATCGTAAACCGCAATTTACCTTTTAAGTTTGTACGGAACCCTCAGTGCGCGAGTCCGACTCGCACTTGTCCAGTTTTTTTTTTATATATCCTAAAATAATTGCTACGATATTTTACTATTGAATCGTCACAATTTTCTTTGTCAACAAAATTTAGAAACCGTTTCATTTTACTAGCAACTCTTATTCCTGTCGTAAATAGAAAAAAACCGGCCAAGTGCGAGTCAGACTCGCGCACCGAGGGTTCCGTACAAACCTGTAGGTATATAAGTAAAAGTTATGGTATTTTTATTGCTAAATGAAATCCATAACATAACAATGTGGAAAGCTGACGGTACCTTGTCAATACATATATGAAAACATTATGTATGTTCGGAAAAATCTTCATCTCTTTAAGAAGAGAAGTGATAGACATAATTTTAATACTAGAAATAGGCACAATTTGGATCAATCTCGGTTTAGATTGGCTAAGGTACGAAATTCTTTTATGGGGAATTGTGTAAATTTTTATAATAAAATACCACTGCGGATTCTACAACTGAACGAGACAAAATTTAAAACATGCATAAAACGCACACTATGTAGACAAGCATATTATAAATTAGAGGATTATATCCTTGATAAAAAAGCTTGGCTTAATGCTGGTCCTGCTCCACAGTCACAGCCACTTGGGTCCACTAATTAGTTTTCTTTTATTTTATATTTGGAAGAGATGCTCTCCCTTTTATTTTTATAAACATGGTTTTTTTTTTTTTTTTAAATCGTATTTTTTTTTTTTTGGAGTAAATGTTTTATCTTTTTATTTTTAACTTTTGAAAAGTTATAGTATTGTATAACTTCGAAGCATTTTTTATTTATTTTGTAAATATGAGTACCACGTGTAATATAATGTAACTGTTTTTGTTTTTTTTTTTTTGACATGAACGAGCATGGCAATTGAGAGTTTGTCATGCTCACTCAAATGTCTCGCTGATGGTGGCACGTGTGTTGGGTCATTCGGTTCCCTTCAATATGGTTGAGCTGAGTAGTGCTGATCCACGCGTCATGTTCGTGAACGGGCGCCATCAGTTGAGACTGGTCATCTCTCAACTGCCACTAGCTTATTTTAATTTTATTGTTAATGTAATTTTTAATTAGCATTGTTCTCATATATTAGAAGTAATAAGACATGTAACCAGAATTTCTGTAATACATAATCATGGTTTAAAAGAGTGTCCATGGAGTTTCTTGCACGTTCTTCTCCATCGAGATCTACTCCTTGGAATGTGCAACTAGCTTCCTTTTTCTGACTGACCGACTTATTGACAATTCAAAAGTGCCTGTAAATGGTTTATTTGAAATAAATGCTTTGAGTTTGAGTTTGAGGTTTGTTTCCAAACTCCTCCGAAATGGCTGAACCAATTTGCATGAAATTTTGTGTGCATATCGGGTAGGTCTGAGAATCGGCCAAAATCTATTTTTTTATTTTTTTTTGTTAATCGCATAACAACGTTTGCTGGGTCAGCAAGTCTAATATATAAAATTCTCGTGTTGCGGTGTTTGTTTCCAAACTCCTCCGAAACGGCTGAACCGATTTGCATGAAATTTTGTGTGCATATCGGGTAGGTCTGAGAATCGGCCAACATCTGTTTTTTTTTTTTAATCGCTGAACAACGTTTGCTGGGTCAGCTAGTAAGTTTATGATTATTAAAAAAAATATACTATGTGATGTAACTAAAAATTTAAGATTTTCGGAATTTTTCCTATATGTGTACTTTATAACGTTGCTTCATGCCAAATTTCAAGATTCCAGGTCGTCTGGAAGTATCCTTTAGGTTTTGATTCCCTTGCGAGTAGTTGCGAGTTTCAAAATATGCGGCTTTAATTGCTGTATCTTTTGATTGCGTTGACGTAGAAGTTTGATTTTGTTACAGCTTAAAGATATTATAGACTTGAGTATTTGTTAAGAATTTCAATATAATACCACTACGCGTTCATGAGTAAAGGGGTAATAAGTTTAAAATTATTAAAAATATTTTTATTATATGATGTAACTAAAAATTTATGCTTTTCGCAATTTTTCCTTTATCTGTGTTATAAGACGTTGCTTCGTACCAAATTTCAAGATTCTGAGTTCACGGGAAGTACCCTGTAGGTTTTGATTCCCTTGCGAGTAGTGGCGAGTTTCAAAATATGCGGTTTTAATTCCTGTTTCTTTTGATTGCGTTGACATAGAAGTTTGATTTTGTTACAGCTTAAAGGTATTATAGATTTGAGTATTTGATATGAATTTCAATATAATACCACTACGCGTTCATGAGGAAAGGGGTAGTAAGTTTAAAATTATTAAAAATATTTTTATTATATGATATAACTAAAAATGTATACTTTTCGCAATTTTTCCTATATCTCTGCTATAAGACGTTGCTTCATACCAAATTTAAAGATTCTGAGTTCACGGGAAGTACCCTGTAGGTTTTGATTCCCTTGCGAGTGTCGAAAATTTGCGGCATAAACGAGAGTATCTTTTGATCGCGTTGACTTAGAAGTTTGATTTTTTCACAGCTCCAAGAGACCATAGACTTGAGTATTTGATATGAATTTCAGCTTGATACCTCCACGCGTTCCTGAGAAAAAAGGTCTTGACAGACAGACAGACAGACAGACAGACAGACAGACGGACAACAAAGTGATCCTATAAGGGTTCCGTTTTTACCTTTTGAGGTACGGAACCCTAAAAACAGTAACAAATCTAAATGGTTAACATTTAGATTTGTTACTGTTTTTTCTATTTATTTTGTTTTTTTTTTATTATTAAATCCAATAAAATAATAATAATAATCACACCAAAAATTCAAAACATTTAAATTAATAATAGTCTCTTATATGCGACACTGTATAAAACTTGTCTGTCACAGCAGTGACGCACATAAGGACAGTCCAACCTACTCGCTATCATTTTCAGAACAGTATTGGAGCTGACCCGCACTCTGCGCACATGTGACGCACAACGCTTCCGCATGGTCGCATGGAAACAGTCCGTGCGGGCCCATGCGAACATACCCGAAGCGCTGCAGTAGCGAGGCAGATCCAACGCCGCTTTTGAAGGCGTTATTAATGGATACGAAGGGTGTTGTAGCTTTTCTGAGTGTAGCTGGCCCACAAGCTGCAAGTATAGAGGGACATGCAATATGCCCGGAAAAGAGTTATTTTCACGTCCTCTGAGCACCGCACAATCCCGCGAGCCAACATATTAGCTCTCTTAGGTACAGCCCTTCGTTCCCGTTCTAAGTCATAGCCGTAACTAGTATGTCTAAACAATGTCCCCTTAGACAGGGTAAATTGATTTTTATTGTGGTACTTTGTCCGGGCACCTAGCACCACCAGACTCAAATACCATACACCATACACCTATATGCTTAAGACACAGTATGGCACTTTCCGTTGACTATCGAGGTCTGAATCCAAGTGATTGTCGTGTAGAGATATATATTTACTTGTATTAAGCAAACCATCAAACACCTACGCTATAACCGTAGCCAGGGAAATGGGCCTGTAGTTACTCTTATCAGCTAAGTCCTCGGTCCTATCCTTGACCACGGGCACAACCACAGTCTTCATAATACCCGGTGGTAGATAAGAGTGGCCCACGCACAATGAGTAGAACATCGCTAATACTCTGTTTATATACGGGCCAGCGTGAACCAGGTGCTCAATGTATAGATAATCATGACCTGGACTCTTACCTTTGGTAATATTTTTAATGGTTACGGCTACATCTTTGGCCGTAAACCTCACCCCTACCATCCCGTCAGTCATCTCCCTATTGAACATCTCGCTCGCCGGACCCAACGGTGACTGTATAGAGAATTGACGCTTAAAGAATTCAGCAATGTCTTTCGAACCACTCACACCCCCACACTCACCGGAAGTCCAGGTCTGGCGTTAACTTTGTTGGTTTTTTCCAAAAGCCTCGAAAATCACCATTGGAGTGTTTCTTAGCAAGATTATCCATTTTTAATTATTGTTCTTGACGATCTTGACACCATTTTAAACGTGACTTGAAAACTCTCCTAAACTTATGGTTCAAAAGTTAGTATGTAATATCGACCAGTGCAAAGTAAAAAGAGTTATCTGCAATTTTGCGATTTTCTGATAGTAAATAAAAAAATGAATAATAAGCAGTTTCTTAGTAATTTTTTTTTCAAAAATATTATTGAAAAAAAGAACTATTATTTCTTCATTTTTGACACATGAAAGACGATTTGCTGTGCCGTGAATATGAATTTTTAGTAAGTTACTGCAACTATCACAAATTCGTAAAATTGCAGATAAATATTTTACCGGACAGAAGGCCTGGTACTGTACCATCTGTGCAAGGCTTGCCAGAGAGAAGGGCTGGTACTGTCTCATGTGTTAGCAAGGCTTAGCAGCGGGGGCTGTTATTGACCCAAAAAAAAACCAAGAGAGTAAAAAATAGAAAGTAATAAGACGTCAGACGGCATTGTAATGAGCGGTCCAGAATTAAGTTTTGAAGGCATAATAATGAGTGGTCCTTTAAGATCTGAAGCCTAATATAATAATGAGCGATCCAGAATTGCATTCTGAAGGCTTTTTTTTTTAAGGGGGAAAATCATCTTATGACAAATCTCGTTCTTGGGCGGAGCGAGAAATAGTGTCAGACTTTTCTGACTAAAAACCCACTCACGTTCCTTCTTTGCCTTCGTCCCAGGGCCCCGGTTCCCCCACACTACCCGTGGCCCCAGTAGGCTTCGACCCTGTTGGGCTCCTACGATTTGCTGACATCTTGAGGCGCGCGTGGAACAGTACGCGCCGTCGACGACTTGAGCTTGGTCCGGACTGTTACCGGACGATCGGACGGCGAGCCACCCATTGCTCGCCGTCCGCAAGCCCGCGCCTACGGTGGCCGGAAATCGGGATCGGAATCCCGGCGGCGGTTGGGGCGTGAGGACCGTTGTCTCACGCGATCGGCCGCCTCCTTTGCTAGCATTACTGCTTCGCAGAAGGCGGTGACCGCCTGCCACTCCTCTTCGCTCCGGACCATGGCCTGTACCAAGACCCGGCGCGAGTGATCGCCGCCGTCGATCGCCCCCACGAGGACGGCGTTGCTCCTCCACCGTGTCCTCCGGGCGGTCCACACAGTGGCGACACCCGAGCGTCGCTTCCGCACGAATCCGGTGCAGGAACTTCCCGAACTTACCGTGTTCTGTCAGAACCTGCGTCATGCGGAAGGTGAGGACGCCGTGAGGTCATTCCAACCACGCCTCAAAGAGGGGACTTACCGCCATAATTGTGGCGTGCCCAGCGCTGGGTCGCGAGAATTACTGGACCGGAGTAATGTGACCGAGTTTGTGCCGGATCCCCTCCCCTCGCCCCACCCGTGCTCCCCTCACGTCATTCGGCTCGTATTTTCGATATAAGTAGACACACGTCTACTTACGGACTGCATGGATATTCAAGTAGAAACTTTAAGTACGCTTTTCCAAGAAAGACCTGTTCTGTGGGATAAGACCGAAGAAGTCTATTTGACTTGGGTATCCGGGATCCGGAGTAATGTGAACACTGTTCCGGCTTCCGGTAGATTTACCGGTCCGGCATAGTGGGAATCCGGCCTTCAGTCAGTCTTTATAGACTTCTTCGGTTTCATCCCACAGAACAGGTCTCTTTTGGACAAGCGTAATTAAAGTTTCACGCACGGGCGGGGGGCGCGATCCGGCACAAAATCGTTCACATTACTCCGGTCCGGTATTTCAACCGGCACTTCGCAGTGGCAAAACGCTCGGTAAAAATGCCGGATCCGGGATAATGTGAATAGCTTCATATAAATTGTACAGCCACTAGCCCTTCCGGCAGTTTTACTGGTCAGGCAGATTTGCCGGTCCGGCATAATGGGAACCCGGCCGGTTGTGTGGACCGGACCGGATTTTTAGTCAGGATGAACGAACAGTACCTACTAATATGAAGTTTTCTGTATATAGATTCGACGTAATTAGACAATGCGCAAGAGGACGTTCGCAACAATAAGACACTTATGTACTGGAGTGGGGTGAAACGTTGACGTCTCGTGAGCGTAATCGTATGGAGGGTAGCGATGGGCCAACTCGCATTTTCGACAACTCGAGTTAATCGAATTGGAATGGTGGCTGATTCAAATCAACTCGTTCAGCTGAGTCAACTCGTCAACTAACCTTTTTAAATTCAAATTCAAATTTTTTCAATTCAAATTCAAAGCATTTATTTCAAATAAACCATTTACAGGCACTTTTGAAATGTCAAGAAGTCAGTCAGTCAGAAAAAAAAAGATGCTAATTGCACATTCCAAAGCGTAGATCTCTATGGAGAAGAATGTGCAAGAAACTCCATGGACACTCTTTTCAATCATGTTTTGCAATTACAAATATCTCTGTTACATGTTTCTTGTCGCTATCATGTGAGAACAATGTCAATAAAGTAAAAATAAAAACTAAATAAAAAACTAAACTAAGAGATGACCAGTCTCAACTGACAGCGCCCGTTCACGGACCTGACGCGAATATTAGCACCACTCAGCTCAACCATTTTGAAGGAAACCGAATGATCCAACACACGCGCCACCATCAGTGAGACATTTGAGTGAGCATGACAAACTCTCAACTGCCACGCTCATTTATGTCAAACAAGTCCAATAATAACCTAAAAACCATAAAATAGCTCCAAGATACTCACATTTACAAAATTTGAAAAAAAAAGCTTCTACATTATAAAAAATAATAATTAACTACAATAATATTTTACACATTATAAAAAAAAACATTAATAAATAATAATAATAGTTTCAAAACTAATCAATTTGTACACCCCGGTGGTAGTGGAGCTACCAGCATTGAGCCAAGCATTTTTATCTTGAATATAATCCTCCAACTTATAATATGCTTGCCTGCATAGTGTGCGTTACAAGATTCAAATTTCGTTTCTATGAGTTCTAATATTTGTGGAGGTATTTTGTTATAACAATTCAAACTGTACCCCATGAAAGAAGAGGCTACTTTAGCCAGTCTGAAACCTGGTTGAACTAATTGATCCCTATTTCTTGTAACATAATTATGTCTATCGCCTCTTTTGCTAAAAAGATGAAGATTTTTTCTAACGTACATGATGTTTTCATAGATATATTGACAAGGTACCGTCAATATGTTAATATCCTTAAACAGTTCCCTTAGAGAATCGCACCGGCGGAGATTGTAAATAGCTCTGATAGCTCTTTTCTGTAGAATAAAAATTGAGTCAATGCCTGCAGCTCGTCCCCATAGTATGATACCGTATGACATGATACAATGAAAATAACTAAAATATACTAGTGTAGCGGTATCAAAATCCGTAAATTGGTGGATTTTTCTAACAGCATATGCAGCTGAGCTAAGCCGTCCCGCAAGAGATGTTAAATGAGGACCCCATTGTAGCCTTGAGTCAAGCATAATCCCTAAGAAAACCGTTTTATCGACAAATTCTAGTTTCTCATTGTTCAATATTATGTCACAATTACTACTCTTGACATTCAAACCATACTGTTTATCGTGCAAGATGTTATTCGTGTTAAAATTATGGATTAACATTTGATTTGACTTAACATTACCTTTTCAAATATCTTGCTAAAAACCAGCATCACGGAAACTGGTCTATAATTATTAGTGTTTTTACTATCCCCGGATTTAAAAAGTGGTATCACTTTACTGTATTTCATTAGATCTGGAAAGACTCCTTGATCTATACACAAATTAAATATTAAGTCTAAGTACGGAGCTATAGTCTCAATAATTGAGGTACAAACTTTGATAGACATACCCCATACATCTTCAGACAATTTAACCTTGATTTGTTTAAAAGCTTTTATTACTGTTATGGGGTTTATATGTTTAAAATTGAATTCAGAGAACTCATCATGGGAGAATTTAACACCAACCTCCTTGTCCACAATTCCCCTCGGTCCCGTAAACTACTGCATATTGTCGAGTCAGCCAATCTGCATGTATTGCCTCTCCAAGCCACTCATCACAATAAAATTGGTGACGATACCTGGCTTGACCTGATCCTTACCTCTAACCTTTCCCTAGTGTCCTCACATGGTCAACTTGATGCCCCTGGCTTTTCTCATCACGATCTTATTTACCTGTCCTACATCCTTAAACCCCCTAAACCCAAGCCCATATTTCTGTACAGGCGTACCTTTGCAGGTATGAATAGTGAGCAACTCCAAAACGACGCATTGAATATCGATTGGACGCCCCTGCAGGAAGCTGCTACAGTTGACGAGAAAGTTTGCGTCTTCAATGATGTTGTCACCAAATTATACGACACACATGCTCCTATCAGGAAAATTAAATTGAAGCGTCCACCTGCTCCTTGGATGAATGGAGAAATTCGGATGGCTATGCGACGGAGGGATCGTGTGTTTCGGAGATTTAAAAAGGATCGCTCAGAGCTAAATTGGGCCTTCTTCAAGACTGCTAGGAACCGGTGCAACCAGATGATACGCAACGCAAAACGCCGCCACATTCTTGATAACATCACTATTTCTTCTTCTGCCGATATCTGGAAATTCCTTAGAACTCTAGGTATTGGTAAATCGCAATATTCAGACCCTCCTAACACAATTGGTTTGGATGAGCTAAACAGTTATTTCTCCACTGTTCCAATGCTAGATAGTCTAGTCAAATGTCAAACTATTGACTACCTTAATGGTCTGACGCGTCCCAATATTGTCCCCTTTGCCTTCACCCCAGTCGATCCGGGAGAGATCAAAAAGATTATTCTATCCATTAAATCCAAAGCCGTTTGTTGCGATAATATCAGTCGTCATATGATCGTGACGGCTTTGGATCAACTCCTTCCTTCCATATCTCATATCATCAACTTTTCTCTTTTCTCTGGTATGTTTCCTTCCCTGTGGCGAAAAGCTTATGTACGGCCTTTGCCTAAGATTCCTAATCCCACTTTTTCCAGTCACTTTCGTCCAATTTGCATCCTTCCGTTTATGTCCAAAGTGCTCCAGGCCTGTGTTCATAAACAATTTTCCAACTTCATTTACCACAACTCCCTTGTTAGTTCATATCAATCCGGTTTTAGGCCCGGGCACAGTACTATGACGGCTCTTCTTAAAGTGACTGACGATATAAGGCGCGGAATGGAAGACACTAAAGTTACCGCTTTGGTGTTAATTGATTTCTCCAACGCATTTAATACCGTCAGTCACGAAATCCTCCTGTCTATCCTATCTTATCTTATGGTCTCTCACGAGGTACTGGAATGGTTTTCCTCTTATCTTCAGGAACGTCAGCAGTCGGTTCGTGTTGGAGACTCTGCGTCAAGTTGGTGTGACCTTGCAGCTGGCGTTCCTCAAGGTGGTATTTTATCTCCTCTTTTGTTCTCCGTTTTTATAAACCTTATAACTACTAAACTTCAGTGTGCGTATCATCTCTACGCTGAAGATTTGCAGTTGTACTGTCAGTCAGGTGTTGACAACATAGCGGATGCGATCGCGGAGCTAAACCGGGATTTGCTGGTGATTAAGGAGTGGGCAGACAGATTTGGGGTGGCGGTTAACCCCACAAAGTGTCAGGCTATTATAGTTGGTAGCCCCTATAGTCTGAGGAAGCTGGATGGCCTCACTGTACCACCCATTATTTTTAACAGTATAGTAATTCCGTTTAGCTCCGAGGTTAAGGATCTTGGTCTGCATGTCGACACTTGTCTTGATTGGCGGAAGCAGGTCTCAAGTGTTAGTCGGAAAGTCACCGGAACGTTACGGTCACTCTATCGACTGAAGAATCTTCTCCCTGCTCACATAAAGGCAATGCTTGTACAGTCCCTAATTTTTCCTATAATTGACTATGCTGATGTGTGCTACTATGACCTGAATGCAGATCTCCTCAATAAACTGGACCGCCTTCTGAATAACTGCATTCGATTCGTCTTCAACCTTCGTAAGTATGATCATGTATCAACGCATCGATCACTTTTAAAATGGTTACCCATTCGCCAGCGTAGAGCGTTAAGGGCCTTGACAACTCTGTTTTCTTTTCTGAATAAGCCCTCTTCTCCTTCTTATCTGACTTCAGAAATTCAGTTCCTTTGCTCTGCGCACAATAAAAATCTTCGATCCACAAATAATCGTCTTCTACGATGTCCGACACACCGCTCTGGGTTTGTTCATTCCTCTTTCTTTGTCCAGGCGATCTTCCTTTGGAATGCGCTCCCTCTGAACATCAGGATGGCAACCAGTCGGTTGTCCTATAAAATGAAAGCACGAGATCACTTTCGCAAGAAGTTGGTAGATTCATCACACTCTTGATTTGTTGTATTTGTTTTTTTTTCTCAATATCATTCTTTATTTGTATGTATGTATCTAAGTATATATTTATTATTGTTCTTGTTTCCTCTATGACAGTCTTTTATTAAGTTGCACCTGCCATGTTATGTCTCTGCACCACCCTAAGGTCGACTGGTAGAAAATGCCTAAGGCATTAAGTCCGCCTTTGTACAATGTTTAGTGCATAAAGTTTTAAATAAATAAATAAATAAATTCAGTCGAGCAGGCTGCAACGTTCGCCTGTAATAAACCAAAAGCATGCGATGGCGACGAATTTAGGGCTTCAGTAGTTTTAATTGGTATACTAGCAAAGAAATTTACAAATTCTTCTGCAACTAGTTTATTATCGCTAATAACACCATGATGAGTCTCCAATGTGTAATCATTGTTATGTATTTTCCTGTTGGTTTCATTATTTATGATTTTCCAAACCGTTTTTATTATCTGCTGATTTAACTTTGTTGCTAATGTATAAGGCCTTAGCTGTCTTACAAGTATTTTTAAACATTTTTGAATATGTAGCAACATACTTATTAAAAGTTTCAGTGTTAATAATAGGCTTAAGGCCATACGGCTCAAAAAGTCTTTCCCTACTTATTCTAGTTCCTTTAGTTGCCCAGTTACTAAATCTAAACTTAGGGCAGATACTTTTTGTACTTTTCTCAAAAGTCTTATTAAACTCAGTTTGAACTATTAAAAAAAAATTGTTATATAAAATATTACCATTGTCCACTGCAAGGTTCCAATCTCCTAACCTGCTAATTAAAGTGCTGTTAAATTTATTTAGTTTACCGGATGTTATTGGTCTGAATTGTATCTGCACTTGTTGTATTGGTATGTTGGATTCAAAAGTTACCAATAGACCGCTATGATCAGAGGGCAGATAATTTACAATGACCTTTTCTAAATAGTTGCAGCAACAAAAAACATTATCGATACATGTAGCAGTAGTAGTTGTAGTTCGAGTTGGTTCTATAAACACATTTGATAAATTAAATGATTTGAAGAGATTTAATAATCTACTGCTATCAGAATTATTTTCTAAAATATTAACATTAAAGTCTCCACAGATTACTACCAGTTTATTACCAGTTGCAAGTTTTGCCATAACATCTTCCATGGCAGACTCAAAAATAGAGTAGTTTTGATAATTAGGAGGCCTGTAAACGCATACTATGATATGCCTATCCAGCTCAACACAAGACAGTTCAATGCTATGTTCAACGAACAGTGCAACTATATCTTTACGAGTTTTAAATTTAATACTATTCCTAATTAGGATCAGTGAACCCCCACGTAACATTGTTTTTCGGTTAAAAGAACTGCCCACATTATAATTCTCAAAATTGATTGGCGTTTCAAAATCCTTTAACCAATGCTCAGTAAAATAAATTATGTCAAACATAGTTTTTTCTAAAAATAATTCAATTTCCAATTGTTTCGAAGAAAAACCCTGAATGTTTTGAAGAAACTAATTAAACGATTTTTGCTTAGCCCCTTTAGCGTTAATGCTAGAAGATACTTGACCTAAATAGCCAACAGTAGCAACTATTGTCTCATTAGCTCGTTTAAAGTTTTGGAGCCAGCAAACATAACATTAGTACTATTACTAACTGTGGAACTAATGATTGAATTGAATTGAATTTTTGATTCGTAAGACTACCCAGTGAAACTGTTATCAATCTTTGCTGCATTCATGTCAAGTTTCTAAACTAAGGAATAAGATTATTTTATAAAAACTCAACTTTCCGTAAATCGTTTGGCATCGATCGAGTCAACTCGAGTTCTACCGAGTTGATACGCGCGGGGTGTCACGAGGTCGCGACTGGTATCTCGTCGGCGCCGGTGGCGCGGCTTGTCTACTTCGTCGTTTGACTCGAATAACTCGATTTAAATAAGTCGACTTGCCCATCGCTATTGGAGGGGAGACATTTTAAGAGTCAGTGTGGGGCGATCCGTCGAGCAGTGCGGACGATTGTGAAGTGAATTGTTATTTTAATTCTACGCCATGAACCCTCTACCAGAAAATCTTACTGATGACAGTTGTACCGCTAATTTATTGCTGTAGCCTTTATATATATTTTAGCGAAAGCTTTATCAATAAATAAATAAATTGACTTATTTCTGCTTTCAAAATTCGGGCATAATTTGGTCGTACATTTGAACACCAATAATGTTTTTGTTTATCACATTTTATAGAAAATATTGATGTTGCAGGTAGTTATGGCAACACCAGTTCTACGCCGAAGAGCCGCGGCGCGGGCGGAGGATTCAGCAACGTGTACGACAAGGCGCGGCGCCGCAACGAGGCGTGCTTCGGAGACCTGGCCGACGCCGAGCTCGACAACGACTTTGACTTCGAAGGCAACCTTGCGCTCTTCAACAAGCGTGCGTTGTGGGAGGAGCTGCGCAACGCGCACAAGCCCGACGTGGTGCGCCACGCCGACGACGTGGGCAAGTTCCGCCACGACGAGAACGTGCTGGGGGCCGCGCCCGCGCCGCGCCGCGCCATCGTCGTGCCCGACGAGCTGCGCGCCGACGCCGACTACGTGACCGACGAGGGGCTCAGCGTGCCCGCCGTGCAGGCGCGCCTGCGCGCGCGCGTGTGGGCGGCGCTGGCGCGGCGCGGCCTGCGCGAGCAGGCGCACACGCTGCTGGCGCGCGCGGCCGCCGACGTGGCGCTGCGCCTCGTGGGCGGCGGCCGGCGCCTGGACCCGCGCAACGCGCACCAGACGCCCACCGTGGTGGCGCTGGTGGGCCCGCACGACGCGGGCGCGGCCGGGCTGCGCGCGGCGCGCCTGCTGGCGTCGCACGGCGCGCGCGCGGCCGCGCTGCTGGCGGCGCCGCTGCCGCCCGAGCCGGCGCCGGCGCTGGCGCAGGAGCTGGCGGCGGCGGCGCCGGCCGGCGTGCAGCTGGCGGCGGGCGCGGCGGCGCTGCCTCGCGCGGACCTGGTGCTGCTGGCGCTGTACGACCCGGTGCTGGACGACCCGCAGGACCAATACCAGTAACTACGACTATATTTCGTTTGATACGTTGCCACACGGAGTGTTAGATTTCATTCTTAAATGTAACTCATCACGCAAACATAGATACCTTGTGTGCCTGGTAATCTTAAAAAAGCGCATCGCAATATAAGAACTTCCCCTCGGGCGGTATTATTATTACGTAATTGAAATAAAAAAAAAAATTCTAGATTTTTCTAGGAAAAACGAAGATATAGAAACCAAAATTTCGGCTTAAAAAATTCGTACAAACGTGTGTACAAACTGAGGACATACTGAGGAATATTCTAGAGCAAATTTGTAGCGATTTCTTAATGAAAGTTAGTTTATGAAAACTTTGTTATTGTAGCTGAGGTTTAATGATGCTCGAGCCAAAGATGAATCCGACATGGAGTTCTGCACTTAATGTAATAATTTTTAAATATAAGGTTTAATATAAAACGGTCTGTCGTCGTCCGCAGGGCGGTGCTGGAGTGGGCGTCGGCGGCGCGCGGCTGCGTGGTGTGCATGGAGCCGCCCGGGGCGGGCTGGGGGGGCGGCGAGGGGGGCGGGCTGCGCGCGCGCGCCGCCGTGCTGGGCGCGCTGCCGGCCGCGCTGCCGCCCGCGCTGGGGCTGCAGTACCTCGCCGACGTGTGCGTGCCGGCCGCCGTGTTCGCGGAGCTGCACGTGTCGTACCGCCCCCCCTTCGGCGCCGCGTCCGTGCTGGCGCTGCACCGCGCCACCGCCGACGACTAGGCGCGACAAGACGAACTGGACGAACACGACTATATGCCCATATTGTACTTCGACCTCCGCACAGTATTGTACACTCTAAAGATAAAAGCACATTCGAGACGCATCAATATACCTTAGACCCATGACTCATCATGTAAGTCTTAACTCAGTTTTTCGTCAATTCTTAAAACGACAATCTTGACTTTTCAAAGCGGTTGAAATGAATAGTAGAAAATTACTGACCTGCAACTAAAATTGAGCATTTCTTACCATCCCGGTACTAAGTCAAGCAAAACGTCACATCAACCGCAAGTCCGAGCGCACTTTGGACATAAAATAAAGTTCAAAAAGAGACTAAAATAATTAAAAATTTTAACAAGATATAGTCTTGATTATTTTGAAGGCGCCACGACATGTGGCCAAGGAAGCAACCAACTGCGGCTAAAGGTACCACGACACGACACAGTCATGTGGCCGAGGAAGCAACCAACTGTGGCTGAAGGTGCCACGACACGACACAGTCATGTGGCCGAGGAAGCAACCAACTGTGGCTGAAGGTGCCACGACACGACACAGTCATGTGGCCGAGGAAGCAACCAACTGCGGCTGAAGGTGCCACGACACGACACAGTCATATGGCCAAGGAAGCAACCAACTGCGACTGAAGGTGCCACGACACGACACAGTCGTATGGCCGAGGAAGCAACCAACTGCGGCTGAAGGTACCACGACACGACACAGTCGTGTGGCCGAGGAAGCAACCAACTGCGGCTGAAGGTGCCACGACACGACACAGTCATGTGGCCGAGGAAGCAACCAACTGTGGCTGAAGGTGCCACGACACGACACAGTCATGTGGCCGAGGAAGCAACCAACTGTGGCTGAAGGTGCCACGACACGACACAGTCATGTGGCCGAGGAAGCAACCAACTGCGGCTGAAGGTGCCACGACACGACACAGTCATATGGCCAAGGAAGCAACCAACTGCGACTGAAGGTGCCACGACACGACACAGTCGTATGGCCGAGGAAGCAACCAACTGCGGCTGAAGGTACCACGACACGACACAGTCGTGTGGCCGAGGAAGCAACCAACTGCGGCTGAAGGTGCCACGACACGACACAGTCATGTGGCCGAGGAAGCAACCAACTGTGGCTGAAGGTGCCACGACACGACACAGTCATGTGGCCGAGGAAGCAACCAACTGTGGCTGAAGGTGCCACGACACGACACAGTCATGTGGCCGAGGAAGCAACCAACTGTGGCTGAAGGTGCCACGACACGACACAGTCATGTGGCCGAGGAAGCAACCAACTGCGGCTGAAGGTGCCACGACACGACACAGTCATATGGCCAAGGAAGCAACCAACTGCGACTGAAGGTGCCACGACACGACACAGTCGTATGGCCAAGGAAGCAACCAACTGCGGCTGAAGGTGCCACGACACGACACAGTCGTATGGCCAAGGAAGCAACCAACTGCGGCTGAAGGTGCCACGACACGACACAGTCGTATGGCCAAGGAAGCAACCAACTGCGGCTGAAGGTGCCACGACACGACACAGTCGTATGGCCAAGGAAGCAACCAACTGCGGCTGAAGGTGCCATGACACGACACAGTCGTATGGCCGAGCAAACAACCAACAATAAACTGAATACATTTTTTTATTGTATGTAATTAGAGTTTCAAAAAAATTACTGAAATAAGTAGTAAGCTTGTATGTTAATAAGTAATTGTTTGCCCGACTTGAACGTGAAAGTGATGATTTCATCAATGAAGTGAACATAAATAGATGTGTTGTAATGATGACGAGCGTGAGCACCCGTGCGGTGGACGATGTAGCTAATGACAGTTATTTGTAAAACCGATTATTTTGTTATGTTTTAATAATTGTACATTTTGACGATACTAGTATTTCGATGGTGAAATGTTATTAAAAACTGGATACTGAATGGTGTAGCCGAGCCTGGTCCAAGTGATGCAAGTTAACAGACGCTACGCAGGCGAGGCAGCTCACCGTGCGGTTGACTCTACTTTCTCTCTACTGTGAGACTTGTTCCCTTTTGGTAATGGGAATACAGTTATTCCAAAACACATCTTAATGTTTGTTACTAATGAATATGTACCGTATGCCACTCTTACGTCATATTTTTCAGTAAACTGCCTGCAATATAACTTCTAAAAGAAAAATGACGTTGGTATCATAAGATGAGAAATAAGAATGGATGGAAGAGTATAGTTATGTAAATAAAAAAAATAAAATATAAACAACGAGTAATGCTCAATTTAAGGGTTGTGATTTTGTGAAATGTCTAAATTAAATATAATATAATGTTTTATTATTGATACCTACTGGACTTGCTAATTACAAACATTGTATTGCTTTGAACTGTCAAGCTGGTAAATAATAATAAGATATTAGGTCTGGATACAATCAATTCTATCAAAGCACGCAAAACATCGAGACTTGGAACGAGTGCGACCACAGAGCACTGCTGCCACTGATTAGTGCAGCCACTGATTAGTGCGGCCACTGAGCAGTGCGGCCACTGAGCACTGCGGCCACTGAGCACTGCGGCCACTGATTAGTGCAGCCACTGATTAGTGCGGCCACTGAGCACTGCGGCCACTGAGCACTGCGGCCACTGAGCACTGCGGCCACTGAGCACTGCGGCCACTGAGCACTGCGGCCACTGAGCACTGCAGCCAGCGAGCCTATCCTGCACACATTTGCCGCATAACCCTGAGCTTCCAATACACCAATAATGTATTTGTGTTTGTCTGAAAGCTGTGACACTTGTAAATATTTAGTTTGTAATGATGTACCCCTTTCGGGCCGACTAGTTCACGTCAGTATGAAGGACCGCCACTGACTAGACTAGTGGCGTGGATCTGGTCATTATAGATAGAGATTTAAACATTTAATATGAAAGTGATTTAATTTTGTAAATTGCATTTAAATAAATTTTAATAAAATTGTTAGTTTCTTATATGCTGTATTACTTGTGCCTCGGTTGTACAGTCTATTAATTTTTTTAGCTGCTAAACAATTTCAATTCCCTATTTAAATTGTTTACCAGCTAAAAAATTTAATTTCACTTGCATGTCATAAACTCCCAAGCAACAAAAAAGGGGTTTTTATAATTAAGTATCCTGTAACCAATATTAAATAGGACTATAACAGAATAGTAAGCTCTTAAAATAACGGAAAAGGCCCAATTTATAGGCGTACTCTTTTTTCTTAAACACCCTTATTGGACTTGGTGTGAAGTGGTAAACTTCGACCAATTTATTTATTTAGTTATTTATATATACTTTATTGCATACCAAGATTACAAATTTAAAAATGGTAATAATAATATAAAAGAAACATACAATTAGCGGCCTTATAGCACTCGGCGATTTCTTCCAGGCAACCTAGAATGGATAGAGATTGCCTGGATACAAAATGGGGTTGCACTTGGTACTTAATACTAAAATAGATACATATAGACATACCTACATAAAAAATAAAAATATATAAGCAAGAGATTAAGAAACGAAGACATGATCACAGTGACAAGTAATGATCCTTCACAAGCCATTTAACCCTTTGACCGCGCGTGTCGCATATATGCGACAAATATTCCGTGTCCCTACCGCGCGTGTCGTATTTCTGCGACAGAGAACATGCATGATTTTTTCGTTCTATTTTCGTCCTATTAACTGCGTGATACAACTAAAACTATTAATAAATAGAGCTATTATTTACAACAATTACTTAAAATTATGTTTCATAACTCTAAGCATTCAAAAAACTTAAACAAAAATAAGTAATTGGCAGCTTAAACTTTTCTTCGGCGTCTATCGCGCGCGTCGCATAAATATGACCATAGGGATGGGATACAATGCAATGCGCATTTTAAAAACGAAATAACAAACAGTCAAATAATCAGGTATAATGCTTCTCATTATATTATATATATATTACATTATATATATATATTAGATTATATTATTTATATATATATATATATATTATCAGGTATAATATTTCTGCACAGAACAAATGATTGTGCTCATCACACAAACATTTGTCCTGGGTGGGAATCGAACCCACGACCTCCGGCATAGCAGTCAGGGCCACTAACCACTAGACCAACAGGCCAGTCAGAGCTATTTTGTTATTGTGATTATACTAATGAGTTTAGAAATAAAATTTCTTTGGGAGAGTTGTTTGTCATCATGAGTACTAACAACTTTCCCAAAGAAACTTTTTTTTTTGACACATTAGTTTTATGACAATAACAAAACAGTAATCCCCAGTTGTCCCATGGAAGTACTTTTCAAGTACGTGCGCGCTTTCCGGGGTGACTGTTATTATTGTCTACGTCACTATTGCACGCTCTACTAGTACATTGCCCTTTCCAGAGCGCGCGCGAATTTGAAACAGCTGTTTTGTTATTGTCATAAAACTAATGAGTATATAAAAAAGTTTCTTTAGGATTTTTTTTTTTTTGTAATCATGAGGACAATCACATGTTTAAGTATCGTACACTAATTGCCAGTCACCCTATATGATCACTTGATCAGATGTATAAACGTAAAAGATGTAAAAAAAAGTGTCAGACATCAAGTACATGATATCAAGGATGGTAACAGAGCGTGAGTTTACGCTCGTGCGTAACAATAAAACAAGCAAATGAAGTCCATTGATTTAATTTGAAAAAAAAAAAAATTGTTTCCTTAAAAAGCACATCATACTTATTTGGACAACAGAACATGATTATGTTATGGCTTAACACAACAACACTATCGCACCTACATTACATACTTATATACAAGTGGCGTCACTGTGGCGGCGCCCGCAGGCGCGCACAGGCGCACGATATTTACAAATGAACAATAAATACATAAATAATTGTACGGAAGACTCGCGTTACAGACAGCAGACGATCATACGGAACAGTTCGCTCTCATTACTATTTACATTGATTAGCATTCCACTCTGGTAACAAAGTAACACCGGTACCTCACTAGCGACTGGTGACTCTCAGGCCAGACTGTGCTCACGCACAATATTTCTATGGCTGTAACGCTGCTAAATGATTATAGTTAACAGTTGAATTGCTTGGCTTGTTACGTAAGTAGTTGTCAGCTGTAAGGGCTACGCGACCACAGTCACATCTATTAGGGCCTGCGCACACTTGAGACAAGACTGACTTAGACAGAATTGTCTACGACGTCTGCGACAAGACTGTTTTGTCTACGTCATGGCGCACACTATCAAGACCACAGAATAAGTAATAGAACAAGGTATAGAAGGTTCACTCTTCGTAAGAAAACATGCGAATATAAGCCTAATAACAACGTTAATAATGTTCATAAAACATTGCTGGGCACGGACGTGACCTTGATTATATTTGTTTACCGGGCTTAGTAGCGCTCGTAACGAATCAAAATGCACCTTAATTCCACGTACCAGGAGTCTCTTTTATTATATTTTATATTCACATGTTTTTTTTTATGAAGAGTGAAACTTCTGTACCTTGTACTATTACTTATTTTGTGGTCTTGATAGTGAGCGCAGGTCCTTAACTGCGGAAGTGTGTTCTCTAACAGCTGTACTCCTAACAAATGCCACCGACTTGCTCGCCAACTTATACCTACTACAATATTTAATATATTTTTTGAGAAAAATATTCATTTGAAAGGGTATCTTTTAATAAACACGTTAAAAAATATTTTGGATATAAAATATTGTTTCCACATTGTGTGCAACAGTCTTTGGTTGTCGAGATGGCGGAAGCCGAGTCATATCCGTTAAGTAATATCTTATCACAATATTATGATATCTGTGTTGAGTCGCACGAGGCGGCGCCGCTCGCGCGTCTCGTCAGTACTCGGGAGACACCGGTACAAGTCGCTATTCTACGGGATACAAATGATACAGACTAGGTAAACTGGTGTAAAAGAATATCCAAAAAACTCGTTATAAAAATGATTTTCAGAAGTTAGTGAGTACAAAATACAAGCTCCTGTGACGTCAACAGTATAACGTGAAGCCGTCGCAGCGGGCGCGGCTAACTCTACGTGCTTCTGATTGTTTGTGACCGACAACGACTACATTCAACAGCGTCGGATGCGCTACACCACTAGGAACACGGAAACACGCACACAACACTGTCACGACATACATGCACGACACCGTAGTCTCATCCTGTGAGTACATCTATAACCTTACCGATAAACATTCCCACGTAATAAAACTTACAATAAAACTAAGCAGAGGTCGCGCCGAGCGCGGCCACGTAATACTAACGAATACTTAACTAGCCGACACTGCAGCGGGTGGGTGCGCCCAAGAGCGCTCAGCGTCCTCAAGTTCCTCGGCCGAAAACAAACTGTTTAAAATTATTCACAAACGACAGCTTCTTAAATTTGGCTATGTATCTGTTCGTGTGGCTGCAGTGATGGCGGCGCTAAAGGTCGCGCTCAGGCGCGCGCGGCCGCAGCAGGTCGGAGCCGGTGGCGCGGCGGATGAGCTTGTGCGTGTGGTCGCGCAGGCGCAGCAGCTCCTCCTGGATGCGGTCCGTGATGGCCTTGCGCGTCTCCTCCTCGCTCGCGTTGGCGCTACGCAACCTGCACACGCACACACACCACGATTACCGACACTTCTTTTTGACGATATATCCTAGTGTGGAAGTTTAGAAATTAAATCTGAATGGAAAACAGTATGCACCGGTCATGCTTTGTGCATGATAACGATTTACCGTGAAGTTTATTTTCGCCGATCGCCAAAAATGTTTTTTTTTTTTTAGTTTAGTCACAGATTTGATACCACCAACTGCATCAGACTGCTTAAAAATTAACTTGTTTGGATTTTTTTTTTTAAAACCCATTTGGTGTTACAAAAACAGTGAGAACGGTTTCTAACCAACTTTAAATCTTTATAGATCGTAAATAGCGGTGAAAAGTGTAATAGTGGTGAAAGAAACCTAACGATATCCCTGTTGACATGTACGTCGTCTTATTTTTTCCTTTTTCATAATATACGAGCCGCCCGCCATATTGAATCGTGATTGCTGTCACGTAATCACGATTGTTTTTTTTTAAACGCGCCGTTGACGCGCGTTTTAGAAACGTGCGTCGACGGCGGCGCGCTTCTATCCTATTAAGGGTCTGACTCGCGTATCGCGTCTGTATCGCTACAAACGCGCGTCAACGGCGCATTTAAAAAACGTGGTGTGCACAGGCCCTAAGTTGAATCGATTGATGTAAGGGCCTGTACAGACTACGTTTTTTAAACGCGCCGGTGACGCGCGTTTTTTCCTCCTTCCCACCACGTTTCTTACGTGGTGTGCACGGGCCCTAAGAATCAACAAATTCTGTCCACGCGCTTGGTCTTATAGAGGGCCACAAAGGAATAAACATATTTCAAAGTCTGATAAACACATAACCCTCCCTTGCGTCGTGTAGTCGGGTATAAAGTGTAGTAGGTATGTCTTTTAATCTTTATATCTTTGTAAACTATATCATAAAGAGAATGCTAAGATGTATTGCAATCGAATTTATTTGTCATTATAGCAAAAAGTCAGCAAGCACATTACCGCATTCGATAAGGGCATCGATTTGTTCTGCTTAAATTAATGCGCTCTAGTGTCAATATTTATAAATTAAGTCCCAGATACTCCCTCAGAGATAAAGAACAACTGCGAGGAAATGCTTGATGAAATTATTTAGTGTCTACATATACCGGCGATATCAATATACCGGCGAAATAATTTACTAAGTTTTTAGCAAATCAGTCTAATGGCCAGATAGTTTCGCAAAAAAACGTCATAATTGGAATCTGAATTGACTAAAATTTTACGATAATAAATAATCATGGCTTTTTTTTTTAAAGTGGGAAATCATCTAATGACAAATCTCGCTCTTGGGCGGAGCGGGAGATAGTGTCAGACTTTTACTGACTAAAAACCCACTCCTGTTCCTTTGTTGCCTTCGTCCCAGGGCCCCGGGTTTCGTTTTCACACTACCCATGGCCCCAGTAGGCTTCGACTCTGCTGGGCCCCTACGATTGCTGACATCACCCTGAGAAATAATGGCTTAGTATTTTTTGCTGGCTAGACTTCGTGACTTTTGGTTAAACTGAACTTTTAATGTTGCCACTAATATAAAGCTTGGTCAAGTAGTATAATATGCTTTGCTTTATGTATTGCATCAATATACTTGGGAAATAGATTTCCGCATTAGATAATAAACATAAAAATAACTGTTTGTGCTTAGAATATAGTGGTTATAATGATACTTATGATATCGTAGTGCAATCCGTGTATAGCAACATCACCAGAAAAAAACATGGCATTAAGATATTTCAACTGTCCATCCACATCCAGCCTAATAAATTACAAAAAAAACACTACATTATGACACGACATTTAGACGACGTTCGTTCAAAAATGCGTTTATTGATTTTTAAAATTCATAAGGTACGTAGGTATTATTAACATAATATACTAAGGCGGCTCTAGCATTCGCCCATGTGCAACCAATACCTTGGTGCCCTCTAGTAGACATGCGGACAAAATGGAATACTTGGAATTTTTGGCGACTTCGAGTAAAGTTCAGTGGTTGTTTAATTATTCGCAAATAGATTCCTAGTGGATATTGTGATGTAAAATTGGTGTAGTTTTGTATCTCAAGTGTCTGCGTAACTGGACAATATATTGTGGAATCAATGAAACAGGCGCGATCTCGGTAAAATGCAGCTGAGAATTTTATTGTAGTTGTAGTACCTCAGCGAAGCTTGCCGAGAAGGCTGCCTCCATATATTTGCTGCCAATTACTACAAAAAACATTAGTTTAAGTTGCACCCATATTTTAATGATAAATTAATGAACTATTCGTACGAAGACATGGCTTAAAGGACTTAGTATCTAAGTAAAAAACGTTAAGAAAAAAGAAATAGAATACTACGCCAGAAGGCAGATTTTTTTTAAAGGTGGGAAATTGTCTAGTGACTTCTCGCGTTCTAGGGTGGAGCGCGAGGGCATGTCCGAATTTTACTAACTAAAAACCCACTTATGTTCCTTCAGATGCCTTTTGCGTTCTAGGACCACAAGTCTCCCTTTCATACTGCCTTTTCCCCATGGCCCTAGCAGGCATCGACCCTAGTGGACCCCTACTGTTCGCTAACACGTGTTTTCGGCGCGCGTGGAACACTACGCGCCGTCGATGACAGGTCCACGTCCGTAACGTTACTTCGAGAGTCATATGGTCGATTAACGAAAAGTCAACTGAACAATTGATCGAATAGAATTTATTACGAAGCAACCTTTTATCGCCAAACGCTACTTTGACTGAACGATTCATCTAATATTTATTAATCGATGTCATGCCTTCGCGATGGGATGTGAAACTAGAAGGGTGGGGAAACATCGGGGACACTGAATGTGACCTTGACCCCAAGGTCAAAGACCTTGATCTCAATATCAAATGTATAAAACAAAGTTTATTTAATTAACTTATTTGACCTTGAATGTAAGGTCATTGACCTCGAGTATTCCTTGCCGGTTTCTTACATTACATACAGTATATATGTTGACCTAGACCCTGGCCTCAATGTCAATCACTTTGAGTGATCCCTGGTGTTTCCTCACTTTTCATATTTGACTTTGAGATCTGGCCTTGAGATCAAGGTCATTGACCTTTGGTGTACCTGACGTTTCCTCAAATCTTATACATTTGTCTTTGGGATGAACCAATGACCTAGCATTGGTTCATCCCGGTCTCAGGTCACATTCAGTGTCCCCCGATATTTCGCCACCTTTCTATTTCCATGGGCACGCCATAATTATGGCGGTAAGTCCCCTCTTTGAGGCGTGGTTGGAAAGACCTCACGGCGTCCTCACCTTCTGCATGACGCAAGTTCTCACCGAACACGGTAAGTTCGGGAAGTTCCTGCACTGGATTCGTGAGGAAGCGACTCCCGGGTGTTGCCAATGTGTGGACCACCCGGAGGACACGATAGAGCACACGGTGGAGGTGTGCCCCGCTTGGGCAGAGCAACGCCGTGCTATATTGAGATATTGAGTACAAAAATACTTGGGATGGACCCTGGAGCAGGTCCATCCCAACCCCGTGCGCACATTGATTATTGGCATTTTTTTTTCAATTGTGTTTTTATTATTTTGTTATAATTTAACATTGATGATTATTTTTTACAATTTAATTAATTTTTAAATTAATATTTGACATAAATAAATACTCAGTTAAGATTTTTAAACATTTTTTTTGTAAACTATGTTTTATATTTTCTTTTATTATTGCCAATGTGAGGACTAATATCCAATCCAAAAATCCTTTCTTTGGGAGTTTTTGGCCGAATTTCTTCGAGTGAAGTTCAGTGGCTGCTTTAATTATTCGCTACCCTATAGATTCCTAGTGGATATTGTGATGTAAAATTGCTGTAGTTTTGTATCTCAAGTGTCTGCGCAACTGGATAATATGTAGATTCATTGAGCCAGGCGCGATTTCAGTAAAATGGAGCAGAAAATTTTATTGTAGTTTTGGCTACCTCTGCGAATTTTCCGAAAAGGCAGACTCGATACATTTGCTCCTAAATACTACAAAAACATTAGAATGACTTGCACCCGCATCCTAATTGTAAACTAATGAACTATTCATACGAAGACATGGCTTAAAGGACTTAGTATCCAAGCCACTGGACTGGACTGTACAAGGTACTGGACAGGACCACCCAAATCTGTGTGGTTCTTTCCCTAAAATACTATCTCAGACACTAATTTGCATGGTTTTCATGTGATCTGACCATCGCAAGTTAGCTGTTTGGACTTTAAAACTTCGACACCACGAGATTGTTTCGGACATGTTTCTTCTCAGGGTAGTCAGCTAGGAAACACCAGCTTCATCTAATTTAAAGTGACGTAAAAATTTACGTGTTGTACGTGTTTTGTTTTAAGAGTTTTTAAAACCATTTGTCATAATACCATTTATTTTGAGTTTGTACATCTGCCATCCTGATGCGCACGGAAAACTTTATAGAAGACCGAAATGAGGCAAACACATTCGGTTAAATTGTGGAGCGAGTTTAGTGTGCAGCACTCACTTGTCGAGCAGGTGGTGGATCTGGATGGGCTCGCCAACGTTGAGGAACACGTGCTTGCGAAACTTGAGCAGGTACGGCTCGCTGTTGGGCAGCACGGCGTCCAGGCCCTCGTGCCACACCGGCACGATGAGCGGCGCCGCGTCGCACTCGGCTACGAGGCGGCCCACGCCCCATTTGAAGCGGATGTGCTCCTTGCTGACGTTCACGCGACCCTCGGGGAAGATGTGCACCCACTCGCCGCGCGACAGCCGCTCCACGCAGAAGTCCATGGCGGGCTGCACACATACACACAGGTTACGTCACAGCCTCCGCGCTCGCACGCAGCCCTGCCACACACACTTGCCTGGTACACGCCGGCGCCGCGCACCACGGGCACGCACTTGCCGAGCGCGAAGAAGCACGAGTGGAGCGCGTTGGTAAAGCAGATGTCGTGCGCCGCCAGCGACCAGCGCATGCGCGCGCGCGACGTCAGCGTGCCCATGTTCAGCACGCCTGCAAACGGACAGACAACGTTTATTCATTATTAAATCACTAGCGACTCACCTCAACTTTGCGCGGGTGTTAGAATTCTTTGAAGGTCTCGGTTTTTCTCCTACCTATAGTTTCTCCATGAATCCACTCTAATACAATATCGAACTGCTACAATGGTAACATCAAAATACAAATTAAAACGGTACAACCAATAGTATATTTCTCAAACCAGTAGAAGACATTGAAGATGAAGTATGCGGAACAGAGAGTAATGTCCCGCAAACCTCCGTTGAAAAGAGAGGATCCTCCAACCAGACGGGATGTTACGTCTGGTGGGCTACTGCCCGATAGATGATTTCGGGCTGTTCTATATGTTCCAATCGTGCGGAGAACTTTGATTGCGCGATGCAGGATTAGTTCTTATGTGACGCCATAGATGTCGCTGCATCACTCCCCCCCGGAGATCGATGGTTCTTGATGCTTCTTGATGCGTGCCAGGCCAGTGGTAAGTTGGATCGAGTGGGTCGGAACCGAATGCCGCATAGTTCTCGGTGAGTCGGAACTGTCTGCGGTGATACCCCAGTGAGTCGGGGTGGTGCTATCCCAGTGAGTCGGGATGATACCCCAGTGAGTCGAGGTGATGATGTCCCAGTTTGGAGGTATGCGGAACAGAGAGTAAAGTCCCGCAAACCTCCGTTGAAAAGGGAGGATCCTCCGGCCAGACGGGTGTTATGTGTGGCAGGCTACTGCCCGATGGATGATTTCGGGCTGTTCTATATGTTTCAATCGTGCGGAGAACTTTGATTGCGCGATGCAGGATTAGTTCTTATGTGACGCCATAGATGTCGCTACAATGTCCTTAAATAATACCAGTTCAGTTGGTATTGACGGTATCATAATTCATAACTGACGATTGGAAAAAGATGCATCGTCAGTATTGTTCCTGTGTTAAGATACCTAATAAATGAATCCTTTGATCAAGGCAGTTTTCCTAGCCGATTAAAGAAATCAGCGGTAAAGCCATTGCATAAAAAAGGAGATAAAACAGAAATGAGCAACTATAGACCCATAACTTTAAATCCTATCATCTCTAAAATATTTGAAAAAGCCACGCACAAGATTATCATCGTATTTGGATAGGTGTAAAATAATTAAAAAGGAACAATATGGCTATCAAATAGGAATATTAACCACAATATTTTAGTAAATGTTGATAAGAAAAAGCAGACCAAGGTGATATTTTTTGACACGTCAAAGCATGTGACTTCGTTTCTCATAACCTGCTTCTAAACAATTAGATAACTATGGTATTAGAGGCCCAGCGTTCATGGCATGACGCCTCACTACATGTTCACGAGGACACACGAGTATGCGCCGCTAATAAAGAGTGTAGGCTGGAGGGATAGACGAACTATGAATGCCTTCCTAACCATATTTCGATACGAGAGTTTTCTATATCTTAGGTTCATCCTTAACAGTATATTCGCAAAATAATTTTAGGAGTCATTCGAGAGAAAGATATCATAAGACTCACGTTTACTCGTAAGGATCAGAGGTGCTATAGAGTGGTGATCAAAAACTCACACCACACAACACCACATAGTCCAATTGTATAGAAGAAATTGAAAAATCAGGCAACAAAGTATCAGGTGGAATAATTAACGCGAGATTTGGCCCTGACAAATATCCAACCTCTACATTCTTCGTCAATATCGCTCCTGACCCAAACAACAAGAAAGTCAAACAAATTAAAATAATTTATCACCAATCGGTTACCATCGAAGACCCAAGAAAACAAAAACAATCCCTCAATTTCAGAGATGTCAACCAAACGGCCACTCAAAAAACTTTTACATGCGACCGCACCGATGCGTAAAATGTGGCGAAGGCCATCGTATTACAGACTGTCCAAAGAAGAATAGGAAAAATCCAGCAAAATGTGCACTCTGCGAGGGAGATTACCCAGCGGACTATAAAGGCAGCGATGTCTACAGAGAGATACTTCAAAGACGTATGAAAAGAAAAGTGAAACATCAAGTCCGCCTGGCTAACAAAATCTCCCCAGTTAACACCAAGTTCCTCGAAAGCTAACCAGATCCGTACAATCAAGAAACGCATGCTAACCCATAACAGAAATCAGAAACGTTTATTTCAAATAGACCAATTACAGGCACTTTTGAATTGTCAGAATGTCGGTCAGTCAAAAAAAAAATACAAGTGAAGCTAAATTGCACGTTCCAAAGCGTAGGCCTCTATGGAGAAGAACGTGCAAGAAACTCCATGGATACTCTTTTAAATCATATTATGAGTTACATAAATCTTGGTTACATATTTCTTGTCGCTTCTAATATGTGAGCACAATGTAGACAAGTAATAATAATTAAAATAAAAACTAATTTAAAAATATAGAAATTGAAATTAAGTCACTGGCAGTAAAGAGATGACCAGTCTCAACTGACGGCACCTGTTCATGAGCATGACGCGTGCAATAACACGTGCCACCATCAGCGAGACATTTCAGTGAGCATGACAAAGTCTCAACTGCTAAGCTCGTAATGTCAAACAAGTTGTAACCTAATAAAAATGCTCCATGGTACTTCACATTCACAAAACTTGAAAAACAAAGTGCTTCTACATTATACAATGCTATTGTTTCCAAATACAAAAGGTAATAAATTATCATAAGCTCTATTGAAACAAACAAATAACATAAAATAAAAAATATTTCGAAAACAACAATACAAAAAGGGGAATAGTATCTCTTCCAATATTTATATATATCTAATATATTAAAAAAAAAACTAATTTGAAGGTAAAAGTGGCTGTGGCTGCGGAGCAGGACCGGCATTTAGCCAAGCGTTTTTATCAAGGATATAATCTTCCAGTTTATAATACGCTTGTCTACATAGTGTGCGTTTAATGCATGCTTTAAATTTGGACTCATTCAGTTGTAGAATCTCAACTGGTATTTTATTATAAAATTTTACACAGTACCTCATGAAAAAACTATGTACTTTAGCCAATCTGAACCGAGGTTGATCTAATTTATTCTTGTTCCTAGTATTAAAATTGTGCCTGTCACTTATCTTAGTAAAAAGATGAATATTTTTCCGAACATACATAATGTTTTCATAAATGTATTGACAAGGGACCGTCAGGATGTTTATTTCCTTAAATAGTTCCCTAAGAGAATCGCGTCTGCGAAGATTATATATGGCTAAATATAATATATAAAAATAGACTCTATATCTGCAGCCCGTCCCCATAGCAAAATACCGTAAGACATGATACTATGAAAGTAACTAAAATAAACTAGTCGCGCAGTATCCACATCAGTAAATTGACGGATTTTTCTGACAGCATATGCTGCTGAACTAAGCCGACCTGCCAGAGATGTTAAATGAGGACCCCATTGTAGCCTCGAGTCAAGCGTGATCCCTAGGAAAACCGTATTCTCGACGAATCCGAGTTTCTCCTTGTTCAATACTATGTCGGAGTAATTACTTTTAACATTCGGTAACGCAAATCTTATGCACTTAGTTTTTTTTCTACTTAATACTAAATTATTAACAGTAAACCAGTTTTGGACTTGCTGTAAAGCATTGTTTACGTCATCAAGAAATGTGGAACGTCTATTGATCTTAAAAATTAACGACGTATCGTCAGCCAACAATACAATATGTGGTTGTTTTTTTAAATAGATGCGGTAGATCATTTATATATACTAAAAAGAGGAAAGGACCTAATATTGAGCCTTGTGGTACACCCATTTTGACTTTTAAACCCGGAGAATTGACACCGTTTATCTGAACTTGCTGTTGCCTGTCAATTAAATAAGATTTCACCAAGCTGAGTGCAAGTTTACCTAGTCCATAATGTTCCAGCTTTAAAAGCAAGGTTTCGTGATTAACACAATCAAAAGCCTTTGAGAGGTCACAAAAAATTCCTATCGCATCTTGGGCTTCTTCCCACGCTGCAAATATATGTTTCAATAAAGTGACACCAGCGTCAGTCGTACAACGTCCTTTGGTGAAACCATACTGCTGATCATGAAAGATTTTATTGCTGTTAAAATGGTAAAGCATTTGATTAAGCATAACTTTTTCAAACACCTTACTGAAAACCGGCAATACTGATACAGGTCTGTAATTGTTAGTGTCATTATGGTCACCAGATTTAAAAAGTGGTATAACTTTACTGTACTTCATTATATCTGGAAAGACTCCTTGGTCCACACACAAATTAAATATTAAACCTAAGTATGGTGCTATGGTCTCAATTATAGATGTGCATACTTTAACAGACATTCCCCATAGGTCTTCGGTTAATTTGACTTTTATTTGCCGGAAAGCCTTTATGACTGTCAAAGGGTTTATATGTTTGAATTTAAATTCAATCGGACAGCCTGGCAAGTTTGCTTTCAATAAAGCAACTGAAGCTTCAGGGGAGGAATTTAGAGCTTCCGTTGTCCTAAGAGGTATATCAGTGAAATAATTCACAAACTCTTAGGCTACTTCTATGTTAGAGCTTTTGGGACCATGTGAAGTCTCCAATAAAAAAACCGTATTGCGTACTTTATTCCTACCAGTTTCACTATTAATAACTTTCCACACAGTCTTTAGTTTATTGTCTGCCGATTTGATCTTATTGCTAATGTACAGGGCCTTTGCTACCTTGCAAATCTTTCTGAAAAGTTAAGAATATCTATTTACATATTTATTAAAAGTTTCAGTGTTGAAGACTGGCTTAAGGCCATACAATTCATAAAGTCTTTCCCTACTTACCCTAATACCTTTAGTCGCCCAGTCACTAAATACAAACTTAGGGAAAATATTTTTAGACTTCTTTTCAAAAGCTGTATTAAATTCACTAAGTACCACTGAAAAGAAATTATCATAAAATTGGCATCATCAATGCCATGGCCCAGAGCATTTAACTTATTTTCTAAGTTACTATTATTTTTTTTTAATTTTCCTATTGTAATTCCTATTCCTATTGTAACGTTTGTATTCAGAAGTTCTAAGCCATCAAAACTGCCACGCCCATAGAGACATTACAAAGCATTATTATTCCGCAGACACTGAAAATTTACTCACTCCTACAACACACAAGTACCCAAAGGGGACTTATAACCATTCTAGTCGCTACGCTTTCAAAATGACTAACATCAAACTAGCAACGTGGAATATCCTATCTAGTGTCAAAGAGATAGAATACTTTATAAGATCTAACCATCTGGATGTAGTAATTCTGAGCCACACATGACTGGCAGTATACCCCTGAATATTGAATGATGTATTACTTATAATACCCCCCACTCGAGCGGGAAAAGATAAGGTGGTTCGGCAATAATAATAAACAAAAAATTAAAACACTTCGCACGAGAAAGCTATTTTACTCCCTTTCTGCAAGCTACCATCGATTTATTATGATTCGAGTACGCAAGACTCGATTCCAGGACTCGAGTACGCAAGACTCGATTCCAGGACTCGAGTACGCAAGACTCGAGTACGCAAGACTCGAGTCAGAAATAATCGATTCTGAACTCGCTGACTTGATTTTATTACGCGAGTCCAGGCGACTCGAGTCTAGTATTCGAGTTAAGTTGACTCGCTCGTACTCGACCTGTGATTACTTAAGAAATTAAATGACGCTAACATAAGTTTGACATTACACGAAAAATGATCTGTTTTTGATTTGTAATAAAACAAATAAAACTTTATCTCATTTCTTAGTTTTAGACCCGAGTCATGGACTCGGGTACTGGACTCGAATCCTGGACTCGAGTCAACATTCGAATTCCACACGTAGAACTCGAGTACTGGGATCGAATGGTGGAATCGAGTCATGATTCGAATACCGTATAAACTGACTCGAGTTGACTCGATCCACCAAAACACCGACTCGGCACATCACTAATTGGCACGGTCACACCTCGGTAAGATGGAGCCGGGTGGAATTGACTCCGTTTAGCGGAAAAAAGGCACGCTTGGGTTTTAGTTGGAGACCGCCTTCAAGGACGAATTCAAGCGTTCTACCATAGCCTCTCGCGATGACTGGATCTGTGCGTCGACTAGCATGTGCGTCAGACACATATCTCTCGGCAACAGTGCTGTCGTCTGCATACCCAAAGATACCGGGTTTAAGTAAGTTATTTAAGTGCAGCAAAAACAGTGTAGCCGAGAGTACCGACCTCTGAGGGACCCCGGCATTAATATCCATTTGTCCGGACGAGCAGCCATCAATAACCACTCGGATGGATCGATCCCTCAAGAAGTCTGCGATCCAATCACACAGACCAGTGGGTAGACCGAAGGAAGGAAGCTTAGCAATAAGTCTTTCGTGCCAGAACCTATCGAAAAAAAGAAAAGAAAGCAATACATTTTATTAGCCGGAAAAGGCGCAAACTTATAACTAACATATTGCAAATATTCAAAGCTTTCTTTGCTTTTTTTTTGAAAGCCTTATCAAGGGAGACGGCAAATGCTTCCCCATGCTTTTTTTATTATTGATAGGCTCGCGTTTGACCCCTATCTCACCTGATGGTAAGCGATGATGTGGCCGACGATGGAGCACGCTTGCCTAGAAGTAACCTATTCACTCTTGACTTAAAGACCCCTAGGTTGTAGCTATCAGCGAACACAGACTCCGGCAGGGAATTCCACTCCTTAGCTGTACGCATTATGAATGTGTTCCCAAAATGCTTCTCGATGACCTGGCTCCAGATATGAATGGCATACGCCAGAAGATCCCCAGTGGACCGAATTTGGTAAAACCGTATTGCCGTTCACAGAGGATGCGTTAGCTTCTAGGTATGTCAGAAGTTTCTTGCTAAGCACCCGTTCTATACTCTTACAGAGAACGGATGTACCAGAGATGGGTCAGCAGTTTGCCGGGTCAGCTCGACTGCCCTTCTTGGGCACAGGCTGCTCGTTAGCTTGCTTCCAAGCAATCGGCACTTTTTTGATCACATTCGGCGCCAAACCATGGACGAGCTTGGCCAGACATTGTTACGTCAGAGAATGGGATGAAGTACTCCATCCCCTGTCGCAATACATCCGTCACGGCATCTACGCACGACGAAGCATCATCTGAAGAAAGCAAGTGGGCTGCCAAGGATAGCATGCGAAGAAAGACCGCAAGCCATCCCAATCTGCTGACCTGTGTCGCCAAACCCGCCGGCCGGGTGCTTCTAGGGCTGCGATCGGGCGGGGAGTACACAGACACAGACTTAACCAGACAGTGACTGGAACTGCCTAAAGACGAACATATAGACACAGAGTAGCGGTCTGGATCTGTTGTTAGCAGAAGGTCCAGGCAATTGGCTGTGTGCGAATCCACATCCGGCACCCTGGACCAGCTGGGTGAGATTTAATGCTAGCGCTAGCTATCGCATCTTTCGCCCAGCGTGGTCTGTGGACTGGTACGGGAAAAGCCACTCTTGGTGGTGGGCATTAAAATCCCCCAGTAACACCAATTTGGCAGAATGGTACCGCTTCTGAGCTGCATCCGCCGCCTCACTCAGATGCTGTGTGAGCCCGGATGTCTCCTGATCTCTGCTGTGCGAGCGTTAGACACAACCGTAGATTATTTTATCTAGGCCTGTGTCCACCAAAGTCCAAAGCATCGAGAACCTGGAGTCCTCAAGGTTACGGAGACGCCGATAGCAGATTTCATCCCGGGCGTACATACATAGTGAGGTGCACTTTGTGAGAGAGGGAGTGCAGCCGCTGTTTATCTTGTCTCTTACTTTTCCTTTTCAGTTTTTATTTGAGTGAAGGGAGAAGAGAAAGAAGTGAAATGAGGTTCCACGCAGCAATCCTTCAGGCACGTACTGAAAGGACGACATCTTTGGAGGACTAGTCTGGAGACTGCGGGGACGCCCGAGCCCCCCAGGGAATGTCCATCGGGCCCTATCGTCTGGTCGCCAACCAGCACGACGGGGCAGCCCTTCATGTGTGGCTAGCACATTACTTGAGCCCCCAGCTACCTGCGGTCGCAAGCGGCGACCGTGCCTCGGATTCCACTAACCTTCACGACTAGCCCCCCGATTAGTGACACCTGATTAGCACCACCTGGGGACCACGTGTAGGGACTTGCTTCAGGTTTTCTCCTACGGACGCGGGTGACTGACATAATAAGTTGCTAGTATATAATAGTGTATTGATGCCAATATGGGCAAATGGTGTCCAAATATGGACTACAGCCAGTAAATCGAACGTGCCCAAAAACAAAATACTCAGAATTTTAGCTAATGCATCGTGGTATATTACAAATGCTGAGGTTCACTAGTACTTGGTGGTCCCCACAGTGGATGAGGAAATAAAAGTTGGGAAAGCGTCTACCTGAAGCGACTGAGACGTCACATCAATCCTTTGACACGTGACTTAATTCAGGATTCGAACATCCCAATAAGACGGTTAAAAAGGCAGCACGTCCTCGATAACCGGACATAAGAAGGGAAACGGACTAGAGAGTCTAGACTCCAATGGCCAATTACCATCCACTCACTTACTTATATTCAACAGACTGATTGCAAGCAAAACACAGAAAAAAAAACTGGTTAATTGCGATTCGAACTCGCGCTCTAAGTATTCCGTACAAACTTAACTTAGTTACAACAGAAGAAAGACAACGGAGAAGAAGATTTAATAATAAAATTTTCAAAGAGAACACCAAAGATAGTTAAAGAACAGTCAAAAAACTAACTGATTCAAGTGAACCTGTTTCAAAGCTAAACTCAATTATATACGAACTAACAAATAACTATGCAAATATCACAACTAAATCTAAATCTTTAAGTTCCCTTTACGCAAATGTTCGCAGTATTGTTGTCTGCTGCCAGGAAAACTTAATGAAATACAGTGCATCATACAAACGTTTAAGTGCACTATACATGTAATATTACTTGTCGAAACCTGGATAAAAGATGAAAATGAAGCTTTAAGGTAAACAATACTAAATTACACACACTATTACAACTATAGAACGAGTGTCAATATATGTGCATAACGAACTGAAGCACGAATTAATGGAAGAGCATTGCAAAAACCACAATCACTTTTTATGGATACACCTGGACAAACTTTCTTTAGATATTGGAGTAGTCTATAAACAGCCTGCAGCAAATGTCCAAAAGTTTCTTGAAACATATGCGAAGTACTTAATCAAAAGGAAAAGAATGATCATTTTTGGAGATTTCAACCTGAATCTATTAAGCAAAGAAAAATCTATTGAAGAATATAAGACAGTGTTAAAAGAAAATGGGCTTAGAATACTAAATAAAACTGATAAAACGTACTGCACTCGTATTACTAAAACTACCAACACAATATTAGATCATGTATGTACATTTTTAAAGGATAATACTTTATATATGGCTTTAGTGGAAAGTGCCATGTCAGATCACAAACAAATTTACTTTGAGGTAGGCAGAATCACACCGGAAAAACCTAAAAAAGTAACATACGATGCTATTCACTATAATAATTTATATAAAACTATAAAAGACCATACTTTATCTGACATAAACAATGATTTTACTACGTTTGAAAAATACCTATTGAATGCTATTTCTAAAAATAAAACGTTAAAAACTAAAATAATAAACAGACAAAGACAAGACTGGATCAACAATCACCTAACATCCATAAATAAAAGAAATATTCTGTGGCATAAATTGAAACATTCCCCACCCGGAGACAAGGAGATAGAAAACGAGTTCCTACAGCAAAAGAAAAATGTGTACAAAGAAATTCAATCAACAAAGAACCAATACTATTACAAGGCCTTTAAGGGTTGTGTAAAGAATCCTCTAAAAATGTGGCAACTTATTAATAGTCTGGCTAGTAACAAAACAAAACATAACTCTACTATTGTAAAATTAGACACGCCAACAGGCCAAATTACTGACATGAAGGAAATCTGTGAGTGTTTTAACCTATTTTTCTCAAACATAGGTGCAGAGCTTGCTAATAAAATCCCAAAAACGTGTCATAGTAATCAAGCGTTACAAATACCCACTAGCGGATTAAGCAGTTTGGCAAATTTAACACAGTTTGAACCTGCTACTATTACAGAGGTACTTAAAATAATTGAAAATTTAGATGCAAACACAAGCGCCGGTATTTATTTATATATTTTATTTTTATTTATTTATTTTATTTTAAAGAAGGCTCACAGACAAATAGAAGAAAAAATGATATAAACATTATTAAATAGCTAATTACGAGCCTCCACACATAGATAAGAAAAAATATATATCGATAATAAGGAACTACAGATCGGCCGTTGTAACTTGACGGTTCTGAACATAGGCTCTGCGAACTTTCGCGCATGTACACTCGTAAAAAAAGTGTTATTGGAATTCATTTTTTTTTAAACCGAAATTCGAATATAAATTTCCTGATACAGAGACCAAGTACAAATAAAATAAATATCAAAACGCTATGAGACAGAAAGCTAAAAAAATAATGTACCTAATGAATTAAAAATTCACTCACCTTTCGACAGTAGCAAATTTTTGTCACAATCACACACAATATTATTTACATTTTGATAAACTTTTTATTATTTAATCACTTTTGCTGAAGGGGGAAATCCCTAGCATAAAGTCATCTGCCCCTTGCGTAATTTGTGAGGTACTCGGTATAGGTTCGTCATCGTCATCATAATTGTCGTCACTCTCACTTTCAGATTCATTTTCTGAGTCTGATCCTGTATTAATGACGAATTGTTCCGTCATTTCATCAATAATATTATCGAATAAACACAAACAAAAAACTTAACACTAAACAAAAAACTTAACAAGAAAATAATAACAACTAACAACGATCAACGAAAACTTTTGTAACCGCCCGTACTCAAGATAGAGATAGCGACACGAACACGACATGCTAACGTGTGACTGAGACACAATACCGCGCCCCAAGCATTACCGAATATGCACGAAGTTTTACGGAGTAAACAAAAAGGGATGTCCAATATGCGTATCTGAGGGTGTTATTTAATCGATTATTTTTCAAATCGATTGAAATCCAATTATAAAAATATATTTGATTAAATTTTATAAGGAGGTTTAAAATATTCTCAAACAGTCGTTATTGTAGTAGTCGTTTATAAATAACTGATATTTAACTAAATCATGTCTTTTAACCAAGAAAATAAAATTTTATTCGTTTTTTTTTTCATTAGAGTCGAAATCTCGTTTACTAACGACAACATTCACTATGTTTGTAAATCTATTCCGTTCAATATCTCAAAGAAACAAAAATGAATAAATTCCAAATCGATAATAATCGATTACGATATTTGATTGAATAAAGGGTCGATTGTGTTTACATAGAGTCAATCTCTAGCCCAAACCTCCGCCCCGCGCACGTCCCTCATGCCGCCATTTTGTTCCTAAAAAACGTTCGTGCGCAGCCTTCTGCGCGAAGTTGAGGGCCGCCGAGATATAACGGCCGATCTGTACACACAAATCAATAAATTACTAACGAGAAGTTAATCACAGAAAAAATTCTGTGCCATTCGCCGTCGTAAGGTCGCAACACTGGTGATAAACAAGTCGATATCAAGGTCCCTAGAAAAACTATTGAAATCAAGTGCACTCCTTATTGAAAAAACATTTTTCATATAATTGGTCGATGCGAAAGGTACACTTAATATTGGTCGCAGACGTAATCCCATTAGGTTTGTGCGTAGTGCTAAATTAGAAACGAGTTCAGGACAGTCAATGTGGCCATTTGCGATTCCCATCAGCATACTTAAGTCTCCAATTTGACGCCTCATCTCCAAAGGAAGGAAGTGGTACCGTTTACAGCGGTGCTCATAGTCAACTGAGTATTGCTGTGCCCTATAATCTAGGTAACGTAGAAATTTTCTTCGTTATAAGTCTCATACTGCGGGTTCCAAACCTGAGATGCGTATTCTAAATGGCTACGTACGAAAGAACAATACAAAATTTTAACTGGTTTAAGAAATCGGAAACAGGCCGTAGTGCGTAGTATAAATCCCAGAGCTTTCGATGCCTTTGTAACTATGCTACTTACATGTTGATCAAACAGAAGCTTGTTGTCTACGATCACCCCTAAATCTCTTATACTATTTAGTCTGCTAATGAGTTGATTGTTAATGGTGTAATTAAAATTTATCAAAGATGCACGACGTGAGAATGTTAGGACGAAACATTTAGAGACATTCAGTTGGAGTTTGTTACGGATGCAATATCTCTCAAATCTGTGCAGGTCGTCTTGCAATTGATATGCATCTGACATGTCTCTTATCACTTTGTGAATCTTCGTGTCGTCAGCATATAGTAAAATATACGAATGATGGAAGCACTGTTTGATATCTGCAATTGGTTGCTTCGCGCTAAGAGCTTCAAAACCAATCTGGGTCATTTTTCCACCGTTAATAGGATGCAGGTTCAATTTGGTCGCCTGTCACGCTCACCCAGTGTAGATGTTGATTTGTCTTACTCGTTGCGTAAATTCAAGTCTGTCTTACATAAAGCATTACCACTAGAGTGAAAAGAGGGTTTTGTCCCTTTCATGTACTTTATGTGAGTGAAAGGGACAAAATTCTCATAAATAAATATATAAGTAAATAAATATTTATAATTTGTATATGTTCAAATATTCAGAATTTGTTTTTGTTGCCATATTTCTTTTTTATTGGTTGGCTTATCGTCGAATAAAATGTGAATAGATACGTTAGTTCATAACTCCTTTTATGTTTATTGCATGCCGTGGCAGCCTTTAATTAAGGCTACACTATATAATGTAAGAATACTGAATCTTTAGCATGTATAATGGTGTATGCTTTGTTGGTTGTCCTAAAATAAAATAAATAAATAAATCTGCAATGAACAATATGAACAACAATGGACCAAGAATGGAACCTTGAGGCACTTCTGCAGGGACAGAACTCCAACCAGAGGTATAACCTTGAAGCACGACAGCCTGTGTTCTATTTTCTATATAAAAAGAGAACCATCGGTACAAGTCCCCGTGAATTCCGGCGAGGAACAGCTTTTTCAGAAGCATGCGATGATCAATACGGTCGAAACACTTACTATAGTCGGTATAAATTACGTCAACTTGACGCTGTACCATGCCTTTCGTAATAAATTCCTGTGATAGAAGTAAGTTAGACGTGGTCGAGCGGTTTTTAACAAAACCGTGCTGTTCATCACCAAGAATTGTCCTGAAAGCCGCGTAGACATCGGTGTAAACTATACGTTCAAGAACTTTAGAAAAAAGGCAGATTTTAGAAATGGGGCGGTAGTTTTCAATATTGGCTTTATCGCCCTTTTTAAAGACGGGAGTTACGAAAGCAGACTTCCAAACCTTTGGAACTTTACCTTCAGAGAGAGAACGCTTAAATAGGATAGTAATGGGTTCCGCAAGACTGTCAGCACAAGAAACTATGAACAATGGAGGTATAAGATCTGGGCCACCTGATTTAGTTAGGTCTAAGGATTTGAGCAGGTTCAATACACGTGAGCGGTTAATGTCAACTGTGCTGACAGACATAGCAGTATTACTGTATCGCTCACTGGAACTACATTCATAATCAGCCGTTGATTCAGGTTCTAAAAAGGTGGACTGGAAATAGCTAGCGAAAAGGTTGCTAATATCTTGCCCTGCATTCACAGAAGTCTCGCGGTAGAACATCTCATTAGGAAATAGCCAGCCCTCCGCTTGCTTTTTACAAAAGTCCAGAAAGATTTTGGATTTTTTATAATAGAAGCCTCAATGTTAGTCATATAATTGTCATAACAAGTTTTTTCTAACTCAATAACTCTGGTACGCAATAATGAAAAGGAATGATAATCAGAAAAATTACTGTATTGTTTATATTTCTTATGATACTTATATTTTTCTCTAATCATTTTAATTAGTGCTGGGGTGTACCAAGCAGGGTAAGAGGATTGTTTAACCGATTTTAAAGGTATGTGTATATCCCTAAGCTCATATAGTTTCTTGTAAAATTTAGTGACAGCATCTTCTAAGTTTATTGACGATAGGAAGATATTGATGGAATAAGTACAAAAATGATAAAATGAATTAAAGAACCAATAGTGGAAAACTTAACTCTTTGTATTAATAAGTGTCTAGCAGGGGGAGTTTTTCCGAAATCCTTGAAAGTTGCAAAAGTCAGCCCCATATACAAGTCGGGAAACAAATCAGATCCAGGCAATTACCGACCAATATCTGTATTACCAATATTATCAAAAGTGTTTGAAAAAATATTGCATGACAGACTTAGCGCATTTTTTTAATCAAAAAAGTTCTAATATGAAAAACAATATGGGTTTTGCCCAAAGTCAAACACGGTTACAGCTCTAGTGACAAAAATCAAATCCAATATTGATGGTAAGAAAATTACACTGGGAGTGTTTGTAGACTTGAAAAAGGCCTTTGATACAGTTAGTCACAATATACTTTTGTTAAAGCTAAATTATCTAGGTGTCTCAGGTTCCGCTCTTGAAATGTTAAAATCATATCTTAGTAACAGATATCAGATTGTGAAAATCGGCGGAGTCCAAAGTAGACCTCAAAAAATCACCTACGGGGTTCCCCAGGGCTCAATTCTTGGACCATTATTATTTCTAATCTACATAAATAGCATCCATGAAATCGGTCTAAGGGGGGATGTAGCACTATACGTTGACGACACGAGCTTATTATACTCAGGGACCTCAATATGCTTAATTATAGAACAAGCTCAACATGATCTAAATCTCTTACGACGTGGCTTATATCAAACTTGCTGACGATTTAACATAACTAAAACCAATTATATTATATTCGCAGCAAAAAACAAAAAGATTGGCCAGCACAGTGACTTATATATTGATGGTACAAACGCTAAATAAGGTTCACCAAGAAAAATATCTTGGGTCTCATACTTGATGATTAATTAACGTGGAAACCACATATAGAGAGAATTAAAAACAAGCTCACATCACTAATAGGTGCGCTTCGTAGTATGGTGCGATGTCTTCCTAGAAATGTACGTTACAATATATATAACTCTATGGTCAAATCTCGCTTGGATTACTTGATTGAGGTCGGGGGAACTGCTGCAAAGTCTAACCTGAAAATACTACAAATTGCCCAAAATAAAATAATCAAAACACTATTTAGGTTAGCTATTTAACTCCTACTAAAAAAATCTACAAAGAAACACAACTTATGAATCTCAATCAAATATATAAGTACAATACATGCATACTCGTAAGAAAAATCCTCAATAAAGATATACACTCGATAATATTTACAAAAAGGGCACAAACTTATAAAATCTTAACAAGACAAGCAAATAATATCTGTTTAACCCAGCCCAGGAATAAATATGGGAAGAGAAATACTATGTATGAAGGAGCAAACTTTTATAACAAACTACCAAAGGACATAAAAGAAATCAAATCGACATACATTTACAAGACCTTAAAAAATATATATTAAAAGATCTTTCCTCGCTTTTCGATTAATCGTAAATAAATAATAGTCGTAAATAATTGATCGTCATTATTAATACCTAACTTATTAATAAAAATAATTAATTAATTAAATAAATAATTAATAATAATTAGTCTCGAATAAATAATAATATAAAATCGTAAATTAAAATAAATAATTAATCATTAATCTCAAATAAATAATAATATAAAATTATAAATTAAAATAAATAAATAATAATAACTATAGTTTACATAATTTATTGTACAAAATTATATATACCAATATTAAACGGAAACCATTCAATCGCTTATGTTCTACACTATGTCGTAGGCCTTAGTAAACACGCATCAACTGTAAAATTGCACCCTCCCCTCATCACTCGTGTTTGTGTGTAACTTACCTTCTGATTTATTTATTTTATACTAGTTATAAAACGATGTATTATAATTTTGAAGTGCTATTGAAATGTTAATGTCAGTTTTAAGATAGGCGCATATTTTGTTTTTGTTCTTTTTTTTATCTACGCATGCTGGTATGTAGAATTGTTTAAAACTACTATGTTTTTCTCTCTATGTGAATGTATAATTCTTCTGAGAAAATAAATATGTTTTTACCGTATCTATGAAAATAAAAGGGAAAAAATAAAACCCGACTACGACAAAAAAAAACGAAGGTGAAAAAGTATGTAACAAGATTTTCATACTTCGAACAGAACAAAAATAAAAACCGCAGTCACACGTTATAGGTAATAACGTGTGTCGTTAAAGGTAATGACGTGTCGGGTTTTAGTTTTTCACTTTTTTTTTATTTAAACAATTTTGGTGTTAAATTTAACACATGACTTTTTGTCCGCTAGAGGGCGTCACTTTAAATTTGCGCAATATTTTGGAAATGTACAAGTGAAGCCATTTCAAATACCAAACACGGCGTATTTATCTCTATTTTTATTTCTTAACACATTACTTTTTGTCCGCTAGAGGGCGCCATATCGAGTTTTGTGCAACCTCACGTAGCCTATGTTCAACGGACAATTAAGACGGTTCTAACGATACCTCATAAGTCGAGTTCCGATAAGTAGATTAGGAGCTATAAGAGAACAGATGAACATACTCACATACGTACAAACATATATAGCCTGTCAAAATCATAACCCTCCTTTGGCTTCGCCGTAGTCGGGTAAAAACAGTTCAATTCACGAATCGAGTCTCAAAGATTTTTCCGAATCGCAAAAAAGTTTTTTTTTGTGACGTAACTACAAAATTATATTATATATAGTTTTTAGTTTTTTTTTTCTATATTTTTGCTATAAGACTGCTTCATGCCAAATTTCAGGATTGTAGGTCAACGGGAAGTACCCTATTAATTTTGATTCCCTTGAGAGTGTCGAAATGTAAGTTTTTTGCGACATAAACGGCCATATCTTTTTTTCCCTTTAACTTAAAAGTTTAATTTTTTCACAGCTTTAAGGGACCGCAGATCTGACTATATGGTTTTAATTTCAACTATCGGAAGGCAGGAGGTATCGAGTCGAGACCGAAGGGTCTTGACTGACAGACAGACAGACGGACGGACAACAAAGTGATCCTGTGCCCATACTTCTATCAAAGCTGGAACGCATTGGGATTCGTGGTCAAGCACTTGATATTTTTTCGGGCTATCTGCGGAATCATTTCCAACATGTTCAACTGGATGAGGTAATAAGCGGTAAAGCTAGAATAGAATACGGTGTCCCACAAGGAAGTATTCTTGGCCCATCCTTGTTCCTCATCTACATTAATGACTTATGTTCACTCCCAATAACTAATTGCTCCTTATTTACCAACGCAGATGATACAGCCTTACTTGTACATGGCAATGATTGGAGTGAAACAGGAAAGTATGCTCAGACGGTGCTGGACATTGTTATGCGTTGGTTTGGAAAAAAATTGTTGACGCAGAAAAAACAAATTTTATATCATTTTCTTTGAGTAATAAGACTCAGCCAGATGTAGCACCAACCATTAAAGCTCATACCTGTTCCCAAAACACCTGCTGTACCTGTCCCTCCCTGACACCCACATCTTGTGTAAAATAATTGGGCGTGCAAACTGACAAACATCTGAACTGGTATAACCATTTAGATAATCTAGTCACTCGAACGCGCAAACTCATTTCCATCTTCAAGAAACTCCGCGGTTCGGTAGACTCGGATACACTTATGACGGTCTATTACTCACTCTGTCAGTCTCTTCTTCTGTACTGTTTGCCTGCTTGGGGTGGCGCCTGCAAAACATACTTTCTGAAATTAGAAAGAGCTCAAAGAGCAGTTCTCAATGTCATGTTTTGCTAGCCCTATAGACATCCTACTTTGGAACTTTGTAGGGAATGCAAGGTTCTGTCTGTGAGAAGGTTGTATGTGTTACAATGTATTCTAAGGAAACATCGGCTGCCTTTCACAGTGAGTAATAAACGTCGAGCTGATATTATCCTCCCACCAGTCAGACACAAAACTGCTTTCGCAAAACACCAATTCACCTACCTTAACAATATTTTATATAATAATATCAATAAGTATCTTCATATCTACAGTTTAAATTATCACCACTGCAAAAACACAGTTAGGAAATGGTTGTTTGAGAAATCGTATGAAGAAACTGAAAAACTACTCTTCCCACATGCCTAAGTTAGATCTGTGTGGTATGCTAGTGTGTGTTCTTAAATGAGGGGTCATTTAAGAACACACACTAGCATACCATCACAGCAACTCACACACATACACACACACTCACACACACTAAAACACATACTAACTCCCTTTCTCACATTTTTGGTCACTCACACAGTCGCGGTTCCTAAAAATGGCATTTTTATTTTATATTATTACTTAGTTTTATTTTTTATTTTTCCATGTCAAAAATTATATTTTATTGTTATGTCAAATATGTTACTGGTGAAAACAGATTTCCACTTTTGTTATTACCATCATGGAATCACTGGTCCCCAATTCACAGGCTTTAAACCTAGTTTGGGGACCAGGAGATAATACTTCATACAAACTTTATTGTATCCCATTACTGAACCTTTGTGAGCAATTTATTGAAATAAACTTATTATTTTTTATTATTTATCTCATGACCCTGAGGTCCTGGACCATTGGAAGGCGTACGAGGAGCCGAAGCCAAGAGAAGGCCCTTTAGATAATTTCAATGGAATGTGGACATCTCCAACGCCTTTAACGCTCTGCCCTGGAGCTGTATTCGGGATGCTAATGCACCCAAGGACAACCCCCGGCATATGGAGAACAAAGATAATAGGGCTATGGTTTATGGAGTCTTAAGTGGACTGGTAACATGGAACTATGTTGAGACTATGGCCCCTGCCTGAACAACGTTATTAATATCCATCGAAAAAAGGCAGGGGGTGACTTGCACACTCAATAAATGGGCTCCCAAAAACGGCCGCTAGCACGAAGTGACGTAGCAACAAGAGGGCAACATATCCTGAGGTACTTGAGGATTGGAGAAGTATACCACGGCTATCAGGACAATCCCGGCAGTACGGTCAAGATCCCTACCAGCACCTTACTGGATTATACGTCCTTCTCCCGAGCGCGTTTGCTCTTGCGAATCTCCACTCTAGCCAGCCAATAAAAGCAGGAGAGAGGTGGGAGCTCAGTTCCTCGTCAGTGTTCACTACGGCTGGCCAATAAAGGCAAGCCGGAGATGAAGAACAAGAATTCTCCCGGAGATCGGGTCCGTGGGGTCGCTAATGCCCAACAGTTCGCCACAAAACTGCACTGCGGATTGTATTTCTCCCTCCCTCCCTCACCCTAGGCAAATTACGGCAAAGCAAACTTTACCGACACAGACCTAGAGTATATTAGAGCACGCAAGCCCCACCACGACGCCAACGTAGAGATATGGTGATGGGTTTATTATTATTATCCTATAAGGGTTCCGTTTTTTCCTTTTGAGGTACGGAACCCTAAAAACATCCTTAACAGTGTAGGATTATTTGGGCCAAATATAGCATAAAGTATAAGCAAGCAAAGGCCAAATATGTTTAAAAAAATATTGGTAACAACAGCATACATATAAACATTACATTTAGATGGTAATAAAGAGTCTATCTACTTTAACTAAGTACGTAACCTAAAGAATGAACAAAAGTCCATTCAGTTTCAGGTTGGCACTGATGGTGAGTGGCACCTGTCATCAACCACTAAAGATAACATTCGGTATAAGTGTAACAAAGCATCGCCGCCGCCGAGCTTTGTTCGCAGTAAGAAAAGCATCGACTTCAGCCGCGGCCATTGTGACGTAGTGACAATAGCTGTTAAATAATGTACCGTCGCAATAGTGAGCGAGTCTGCAGTGCGGCCGGTGCGCGACGTCCAGCCCACACCACGATACGGTGGCGCGCGAGGGAGAGGGAGGGCCTCGCCTGATTACCGATCGAGGCACGTCATAGATACAAACTGATAAGTTCAAGAACCAAACGAGGCGACAACAAAACGCATGCACTCGCCCGACGAGACTTTGTCATTGATTTGACTCATTTACTGATAAACTAATTTATCAATCATCGGCGCGCCTATCTATTCATAAATAAAAAGAAAAAAAAACAAAAAGAACTTATTAGAAGGATGTTAAACAAATATCATTATTTTTAACTTTAGGTACAGTTTTAATTCTCTCGGGCTAGGGAATGCATGACACGTGGAGGCTGGCGCACCCGCGGGCCGCACGCCGCGGCGGCCGCCGGTTGTGGCCGCGCGCCCGCGGGCCGCACGTCTCGGCGGCCGCCTGGTGTGGCCGCGCGCCCGCGGGCCGCACGTCTCGGCGGCCGCCTGGTGTGGCCGCGCGCCCGCGGGCCGCACATCGTGGCGGCCGCCGGGTGTGGCCGCGCGCCCGCGCCCCCCCTAGCGGCTGTACGGCTGTTTATATCGCTATTCATTACGATAAAGGGCAAGGCCAAAGGGGAAGCTTCATCCTTTACAATTAGTTGACGTGACGCTTGACGGAGTGAACGACATGACAGTTACACTGAGCTTTAAGCTCCACACGACTGTTAACTAGAGCAGATAATAATTATGTCGATGAGAAAAGTTGAGATCATTGTATTGCTCAGATTCCCGTGACTAGGCAAGTAAATTGATTTGGCATTGTATTCACACGCAGTGTACATTTCGTTTGATACTTATATAAGTGGCAGTTATGTATGGTGAAGGCGCAGTGCGCTCCTCATCTACGAATCGTGAAGGACTATATTTTTTCACAAATATAAACAATTCCTAAAACTTAAAAAAAAAGATTATAATAAACATTAAAACGTTATCAATTGGTAATAATTCCTAGATTATCGCCCACATTGACAAAACTTCATTTTGTTCTTATTATGAATAGGCCCACGTTTGACCACTATCTTACCTGATGGTAAGCGATGATGTGGCCGACGATGGAGCACGCTTGCCTAGAAGTAACCTATCTTGTGGCAATCAGCTAAAACAATTAGACAGAGTTAGAGAGAGGAGAGCAGGTTGGTACACCGACGAATGCTCGCACTTCAGGTGTGGATGATTGTGGGAAAATACAAAGCATGAGTCCTGAAAGCCTACTGTACTCATCAGCTGTGGAGCATAGTGTGTGGCTGTATGTACTGACCCCAGAGGCCGGGGTCGTCGAAGCACGAGTGGTGGTTGGAGACGGTGAGCAGCGGCGTGCCGCGCGGCCGCCGCACCGCCGCCGTTAGCGCCTCGCGGTTGTACACCGTCGTCTTGTTCAGGAACTCTGTAACACACGATACAGCAGACTAGATACAAATAGTATAATGAACCCCTCTTGGCAAATAGAGCTCAAGTCATAGTTTTAAAACTAAGGTTATCAATATTATCTTTGAGATAACAAGGTATGAGTAGTATAAATGAAAAAGTATTACATGTAGTTATCTGTGTGATTGTTGAGAATCAAAACTATTTTAAACTTATCAATTTTTATTTGAAAAATAAGTACTAATGATAAGGCAATAACTTCATAGATGAAAATTTGGATAGATAATATATTTATAATAAAAAAAAACTTTACGAAGTGATTGCTTAATCTTATGTGTTGAAGCAAGATATGATAAGAGAGTGTGGGGCAATAGATAAAATGGGAATCTAAATGTGACCTAATATGAGTAATTAGGTCACCGGGATCCAGCACACATGATAAAATATTACACTAAACATATCATTATTAACTAGATTCTGCCAGTGGATTTTTATACATGAAAGTCAAAAATTATTCTGAGGGCACATACTGCTACAATAAAAATATTATATAACATATTAGCTTTTGCCGCGGCTTCACCTGCATTCATAAAATATAGCCTATGACACTCAAGAATAAAGCAGCTTTTAAAAGCTGATAAAAATTTAGCAATTGGTCCAGTACAAACAAACTTTACCTCTTTGTATTATTATATTATAGTGTAGATTCCATGATATAGTCTACCCCTGTGCTAAGTTTCATCCAAACCTGATCAGCCATCAAGACATGAAAGCTTATTAGACAAATAAACTTATATTTCTATTATTAGTTAAGATTAATCATATTTAAGAAACAAACAATTGATTTCATGAACTAGTCAGAATATTGAGATGTGAAAATTTAAAGGTTATAAATATTGGTCCCTGAGCATATATTTAGAGCACAGCTACAACTAGGAAACCCGGTGTATGTGGAGTTTGATCTTGGCTTGCTTAACCTCTACATTAACATTATTAATATATTATGTTGTAGAATAACTAATTCAAGGTTAATTGACACAAAACAATATAATTTAATTTGACAAGGTTCAGCTGTAAATCTTATTGTAGTATTAAGAGTTTTAAACAATAGAATATGTTGAATAATATTAGGTTACTACATGTTTTTAAAATAATCTTTGTGAGGACAGTTATGTATCAGTGCCAATGCACTAGACATAGATGAGGGTGATGGGTGCAGTGCAGAGGCCAGTGAGCAGTGGTGTAGTGTGTGGCAGCTCAGTGCATGTTGCCTCACAAGCACCAGCAGGACCGGGACAGTCTGCTGAGTGTTGCCTCATGATACAATTCACTTGTACTAAATGGCTAGTTTATGCAGGCAACTTGTTATTGGAATAATTACTGTACTTTATGATTAGAACAAGCTGTACAGTTAGAAACTGGTTCAAGTATTCAATAAACTATTTAAATGTGAGCTCTTATAAAGTAGTATCATGTTTATATATTTTTTAGGAAAGGTCAATGCACTGTGTATCATTCAAAACGAGAAATATTAAACACTTTATATTATAAAAATGCAGGAAGGTAGAGTTCTGTATTGACAAAGAGATGTGAGAGCTTGCATTCAAATATTGTTTTTGTAAGTTGACATTGAGTCTAATGACTTATACTTGAACTAAGGTTAACAGTAAAAATTTAAAACCATTCAGTTATACAACTATTGTTGGACTACTTTATAACTCGTACTGTTCAATATAACAGCGACGTCGCGTGTGCGTCGTAAGCAACAAGTTACAAATACGCTGATGTAAGGGATCCGTCCCCACTACAGTTTGAAATGCTAATTACGCATTAAAAATCGCGCGATAATGTGTTTTACAAAAAAAATGCATTATGGGTATATCAGCTGCCACAAAGTAAGTATTTAAGATTGATAATTTCACTCACCAATGATAATTTTGCTAAATAAACCGACGACGGCGACAGTGATGGAGCTCGCGCAGTACCACAGCCTCCCTGGATTCCGCAGCCGTGGGATGATCCACCCGATGTCGTAGCCCATGGTCGCGGCGGAAGCGTACCAACACGACAACACACTATAACACCATCATTACTGTGATTAAGTTTGTATAAAAAACGATTTTATTCTCGAAATCCAACACTCGTGCAATCTATTGTGCGAAACGTATGACAATGACATGACAACCATCGATGACAGATTTGCAGCTGACGTTTTATAGCCTGTGTTGCATTAGAAAAATAAAACAGATGGTTCGTCCAAAAACACAATCAAACAGGTAAGCAATAAGAATAAAAAATAGAAATTTTAGATGGTAGTGTATGATGAGTAAAGTGTACACACACAAAAATAGATTCAAATTTTTAACATAAACATTAGATTTTTTTCTGTTTTTATACGTGTTTAATTACGTTGTTTGATAGTTAATACAAGGTACACTACATGGTGGAACTGTACAGAACTGTATTCGAACAGGACTATGTCTGAAGTTATATACTATATTTTAAAATATTTGATCGACATTGTTCTAGGGAAACTAACACCTCATTTGGGTCATGACTGCGAGAACGATTTCTGAACGCAGTGTGGTCATGGATAAAAAGTATGCCGCCGAGCTCCGAGCTCAATCAAAGCGAGCTCATGGTGAAATTTCGTGACCTAATAACGTCGCTATTTTTGTTCAATGCCCTGTACTCTAATACAGCATAGCATAGTCAGCCTTATAATATTTCCACTGTTGGGACTCAGGCCTGCCTTTCTTAGAGTCCTCTCTAGGAAAGGCAGGCCTGAGTCCTAACAGTGAAAAAGAAAGAAGAGGAAAGGGAATGCGCCGTAATCCACCACGCGGGCAAAGTGCGGTTTGGTGGATGCCACATGCCTTCGAATTTTTGATTCTAGGACATGCCCGTTTCCTCACGATGTTTTATTTCACTGTTTTGAGAGCAAGTGACGAAATAAATTTTACAAAGTAATGCGCCTGGCTGGGTTTGAACCCGCGATCTACAACTCGTAAGTCGGGGCCGTTACTACTCGGCCTCCACTGCTCAAATTAGAACCATATATTTCTAGCAGTAAGAATATTTTACTATTAAGCTCCCATATATGGCCCCACTCCCACTGCCAGTAAGGACCTTTCCTTTTTTTCAAATCTTTAGTGATTTCGGATCAGTGCCGGATCAGTTGATCCGGCACTGACCGTAGCAAGAGTAGAAAATGCTACGGGTGTTACACACATAATTTTTCACTTCAGCAGCGAGAACTCATATTACTTGGGAAATAAAATAATTAACAGTAATAGATTTAATAATGATTTCAATTAAAATAAATACTTTCTCTGTCGCTAGTTTTGCTCATATTTTACAATTATTTTAACATTCTTAATCTTAGCCACTATTTTATTTCCGCTGTTTTTTTAAAGCACGTTCTAAAACAGTCAATGTTGAAACTAGAAATAATTATTTAAAGGTTAAATTCCAGTTTTATCTGCTGCTATAAGTACTCAGGTACTCTTATTTTTGTTCAAATACAATAATAAATCTAAAATTCAATATGTAATTTATTTATAAAAAAAAAAACAATTTCATATTTTACAAATATTTTCTATATAATACGCATTTCAAATCGGATTCAATCGGAAAGATGGAATTTCAAAATCGGAATGAACTTCGAAATGGCATGTTTCTCACTCGCTTTTTTAAGGGCGAGAAAGAGACCGAGTACAGTGCAGTTCGAATGTTTCGAATTCTATGGCTAAAAAAATAATAATATAAAAGTTACTTTGTCTGACGCAGTGAGCAAAATCGAGTTTTGCTCACTGTTTTCAAGCAGCCAAACCTACTTGTTTGAGCTGCTGTGGTGAAAAACTATTTTTTCGCAAAAGTATTAGTCTTACCATAAAATCATATATTGATAATGCTGTACCTACATGAATCTATAATAAACATACATTTTTTTTCAAAGCTATTTACCTAGCCGCTACCGAAGGGTAGGTTTCAGAAAGTCACTGTTTTATAGCACTGTGCGAGAAAAATTATCCCACGAGAACATACTCCCGGGATAAAAATTAATCGATGAGCTATTCTAGGACATACTAAGTAACTAAACTAAGTTTCATCAAAACACCATCGGCCGTTCGTGCGTGAAGTAGTAACAAACCTACAGATACACAAACTTTTGGCTTTCTTTATAAAGAGCGCCAGTGGGATTAAATATATATTTATAAGAACACATGATATAATATCAAAATTCAAACTAAAAGATAATTTTATTTTAGACTGTCAAAATTTCCTAGACTAGGTATACAAGGAACATAATAAGTATACAAAGGGGATGCCTGTGAGTTGACAAGTGTGGGAAAGGAACTGGCGTAAAATACCCCTAATTCTGCTGGTATCGATAAATACTTTTTCTTTTAGTCACAGCGCCAGCGGTCGATGCTTCCTCCTACTTGTAGCTGCACGTTTACTGCATTTTCTGGACGCGAGGCGGGCAGCCGCGGGCGCTGCCGTGCCCCAGTTCCCGTGAGTCCTGCGATCTCGCTCGCCGCCGTTGCCTCGTGTCGGTCACATCATTATAGCTGAACTAGTCCTCGTCAATAGTAGACTCCTTTCCCGCCCGCGCCTGGCTTCACTCCCAGTAGGTCGAACTCATACACTTGTGTGTGCGCGCACTTGTCGTCCTTCCGGCAGAGTAATTTCACAATAAACTGCTTTCTGCTAACGTGATCACTATCGATGTTCTCCGCTGGGGCATTCCTCTTGAACTTCCACATGGTCCTGGCGAGCACACCGGGCGTGTCACCGTGATGAAGCTCTCGGCTGCCGGGCGACAGCAGCTCGTCACCGGGCAGGCTAGCGGGCGCGGCGAGAGCGCGCGCACTCAGCAGTAGGAGGCAGGCGACTCGTATCATGATGAAGCGATTGCGGATGCGACAGTGCGACTGGTTTTCTTGCGCTTCGTGCGTCGTATATATGTGGGTGTGCCCGTACTTTCCGTCTACACTGTCTTGCAGATGAAGCAGGAAAGTTTAATCTTTATAACAATTTTAATTTTATCTAATTGAGATCGTTGTAGCTTTTGGTTGAGTTTTTTTACAATCGACTGATCATGCGAAATAAATATACAGAAGTTATACGACGCAAGAACTGTGTACGTAGCTACCTGTAGCTCATGTTTGGTGTTCTCTTACCCTGCACAGGGTCTCTAATTCTTATTTCGCTGGACATCTCACCCAGGTCCATACCTGGTACACGAAGCTAGTTCCTAACTGTACCTAGATACAATGGTGGAGAAAGACGTAGTTCTTTGATCCAAGGTTTTGCCTAAAATCAACAAAACAATTCCATAAAGGTGGGTCCTAATTTATTCCTTTATGTACGCAAATGCGTTAAAAAAGTAAGTCATGTGGACCGGTGATGTGGCCTACTGATCAATTTCTAGCATTGTCCATTAAGAAACAGCTCAAGGTCATCTGAACTGGTGACGTGATGCAGTGTTTTCCCACTATCTGCGGACGAATTGGGGGATTCCAAAATAAAAACGAGTGTCATTAGTCCTTGTTACGGATAATAACTTAATTCTCAACAGTCTCTCTGCATATTGTGTTTGTATTTATTGATGATACGACGGACAACTGGACAAGTAGGACGACCCACAATTTTAACCCTCAATATCTGAAGATGTTGTCTACGTCTACAAAACAGTATCGAGCGAGGGCTACAGAGTTCCTTGGTTCTGGCAGTGCGGTCTTTGTTATGTAATGCACATATAAGCTTCGCGCAATAATGCAAATATTCGCGGTCGCGAGTGTATGTCACGGAATGCGCGGAAAAGCCCAGAGTCGCCGCCTGCGCCTGCTCAGCGGAACAGCCACTACCACCGCTACTCACGCGGCACACTACTCGACAAAAAAGCACTTTTGTATTTCCAGTAGTCTGGGCTTCCTGGGCTTAAAAGGAAGAAGAAGGCCCTTGCTTTGATGTGGGCAATATATAGGCTAGTTTGGAACAATAGATATCTACATAAGAATGTAAAAACACCGTTGTTTAACCGTTGCAAGTTTCAAACATTGCCAGGTAGCTGTAAAATAGTCCGCAGTCAAATCGTACGGTTTCGGGCGGCTCTGACCTGGTAGTTCGTGGTAGTAGCGCGGCGGCCACGTGTGGTCTGGCTCACATAATAATTGTTGCCACACTTGGGTCGTGTGGATGACATGTGTGCGAGTGCCATGCGGGCGCGGGCTGCGCGGAAAACCCACCACTGCACACACACGAACAGAAGGCTCACCTGTAATGCTTATCTGTAAAAATGACATAGTGAAAACTTAAAAAAGTTAGCTGTAAAGCCCTAAGCCTTAGGATGAATGACAGTTCACATCACGACCAAATCACCAAAAAAATTACAGCGATATGGTTACAGAATAGTCAGGCTGTACAGACGGGGAGCCTCTATTGATGATTGGCAAGGCGGGTAATGTGCAGGGCAGGTTAACGTTTGGGCCACATTACTCTGTCGTGTCGTGGATTCAATTGACTACATAACTCTTTGTGAAGCGAGTGTATACCTGAGGCACCACGACTCACCATAACTGTAGCTTGACATGGTACCAAATTTTATGATTTCCCAGCTCCAAAAAAAAAAGGAAGGTTCTTATTACCACTAAATATTTTTTACTTTCACATTTGGGTACCTAATAATTATGCAGACTGCCAGGCAGGATTGAGGAATGCATTTATAGCTGAACATAATCGTTATAGAATTACCCATCAAAACGCCACTTTTCAGAGGTTGTACAAAGTTGAAATTTCGTAACTTACGATGTCGGGTCATTCATAACATAATAAATACCTATTAAATTATACCCCACAAGCCAATTGGCATTCATTTAAATGTTTCGGATACCTAGATAGCAATACTTGCCTACATCTAAGCCAGAGAAAATGTTTTGGGTTATTCTAGATTAGTTATATTTTCCTTTAACCTTATGAACGGTTATAAGTTACATGGGTTCGAAAACAATTTGTCATACTTTGTTATGTCTCGGTGACTGCAATATACTTTTCCCGTATAGCATGTACGAGTGCCAGCTAGCTGCCGCTGCTGGGCTTGCGTCGAGCTCCTCCATGGCATATCTTACAACACCATACTGTTGCTCTCCCATCTGATAACTACGCTACCTACATAAATATACTAGCCTCTGTCAGCGGCTTCGCCCTCGTAAGAGGAGAAAATATATAGCCATTCCGCAGAGGCATCGCGTGGACTAATTTATGCTTGGGCCAAGGTGCATCGGCGAGGCCCTTTTATTTCATAATTTTAAAAAAATATTACGCGGCACTGCGGAGAGAGCTCCGGCGGGATCTCATGGCGGTATGGAGACACCGACTGTCATAACCCAACGCTGGGCACGCCACAATTGGCGGTTAAGTCCCCTTTGTCTTTGAGGAATGGTTACAAAGGCATCACGGCGTCCTCACTTTCCGCTTGACGCAGGTCTTTCAAAGTCAAAGTCAAAAATTTTTTATTTCACATAGGCCTACATGGGCACTTATAAAACGTCAGAAGCTAGTGCACGGTTCCAAATTGGTCGTTTCCTATGGAGAAGAACCGGCAAGAAACTCCATGGTTACTCTTTTAAAAAAATGATTGTTTACAATATTTTCATATTACAGTATTAATAGACATTATGTAAGAACAGTGTAGACCAGTCGATATTGTACCCAAAAGCACAATAAAAATAATAATATTTAAAAAAAAAAAAAAAAAGTGAGTCGTAACAGGAAGTAACCTAAGAATTCGCGAAGTCCACGGTGTTCTCACATTTACATTAAAAAAAAAAGAAGCTATATAAAAAAAAAAAACACAAGAACAATAAGTAATTACAATTATCAATAAATGACATGTCAACAAAAAGAAAATTACTAACGAATTTATGGTGGTTGGCGTCTACTAATATAAAAAATATTGCAAAAGCAATGTGTAGGAAGAAAAGAAAAAATGTATATTACAACAAATGTGGAGCAGTTAATAGACAGCTGATGTACACAACATTATGAGTTACCAGGGGGCCACATGTGCAGAAGCAGTCATTGCCAAACAAGCGTGTCTTTGACATAGTCTTTAACCTTGTAATAGGCTTTTTTAGTTAGGACACGCTTAATATGGGTTTTGAACTTGCCCTCGCTAAGTTCAGTCACCGCCTTTGGTAGCTTGTTATAAAAGCGTATGCTGTTTACTAAAAATGACTTGCTGGTCTTAGCTAATCTCCATTTGGGTAATACAATTTCGTGTTTACTGCGCGTATTTATGTTATGAAAATCGCTTCTAATTTTGAAAAGTCCTAGGTTTTTACGAACGTACAAAATACTTTCCAAGATATAAAGAGAAGGCAGAGTAAGTATATCAATTTCTTTGAATTTATTTCTGAGGGACTCGCGAGGACCCATTTTATAAATAGCCCGGATTGCTCTCTTTTGCAATATGAAAATTGAGTCCACATCAGCTGCAGATCCCCACAGTAAAATGCCATAAGACATAATACTGTGAAAATAAGCATAGTAAACTAACCTAGCGGTGGCTACATCTGTCAATTGCCTTATTTTTCGTACTGCATATGCGGCTGAGCTTAATCTACCTGAAAGAGTTCTAATATGAGCGCCCCACTGCAGTTTAGAATCGATAGTTATACCTAAAAACACAGTTTCCGTAGTAACATCAAGTTTGTTGCCGTCTAGAATTAGATTGACGCCAACTTGAAAGACATTTGGTAATGAAAATTTCATACATTTAGTTTTATTCGCATTTAATAAGAGATTATTAGCTGCGAACCATTTCGAAAGAACAGTCAGACTTTCATTGACTTGCAAGATATCCCTATCTTTTCTATCCACTTTAAAAATAAGAGAAGTGTCATCAGCAAACAGAATTATATCGGATAAATTAGCCATCATATAAGGAAGGTCATTAATATAAACTAGAAAAAGAAAAGGGCCAAGAATTGAACCCTGGGGCACGCCCATCTTTATTAAAGACCCCGAAGACGTCGCCCCATTAATGGATACTTTTTGCTGCCTGTAAGATAAATAGGAAAAAACAAGATCAGCAGCTCATCCACGAATTCCGTAATGATGTAATTTACGGATCAGAGTATTATGGTCAACACAGTCAAATGCTTTTGAGAGGTCACAGAATATGCCAGACATGGGTGATTCGCGGGACGTACCTACTTCGGATGCGGCGGGAAGAAACGCCCGAGCAATACCATTGTGCAAATTGCCCGAAGGACACGGTGGAGCATACAGTGGAAGTCTGCCTCACTTGGGTGGAGCATCACCATGTCCTCGTGAAGGCGATTGATGGCGGCGAGTCTAGCGGTCCCGGCGGGATAAATTGTATAATAAAAAAACGTCAATTGTTTTAAGAACTATACATCTATTTGAAAAAAGGAAGAAAGAAAGAAAAATAATTTATTTGCACAAACATGGCACATAACTTAATATATATATATATATATATATTGTTATATATATATATATATAACAATATATATATATTTCAACTTTCATTTGAGACTGGAAAAGTGTCGATTGAGTGCGAAGCAAGAGCTACCGTTTGACCCGTGCCAAAGAAGTCGCGTTAATCCATCCTTTGTAAAAAGTATGGAACGTGTACTCAAAATTAAGCTCCTGGATAGCTCCAGCTGACTCCTGGCATACTTAGTGTGATGAATCATAAACTTCAACCTTCAATTATATAAATATTTTATTCACTTTGATCAACACAATTTCATATTTATCATTCTATAAGCAATCATTTTCAAATACACGGATTGGTAGGACATGTTCACTGTTCAACGACTTAAAGCCGACTGACTCTGTCCAGAATGACAGTTACAAGCTCAATGTTTTCCCACCACAAACATTCACAAACACTTGGTCCGACCAATCAGAGCAAAGTAAACAGTACGTGACATCAATTGACTAACTAATATGCATTAGGGTTTCTCAATAATTAATTGCAAGTAAATATTTCATTTAACAATTATGATATATTTATACAAAACAAATACATAAACTCTAATACCATAAATAATTACTTAATGTCTTCAACGAATGCCTTAAGGTCATGTAACTACTAACGCCATCTATCACTTATAGATGGAAGTTTAACGATCTATGAATATTTTCTTTAAAAATCATTACACTAGTAGCTAACGATATCCTAAGTGACCGTCAATACACCTTTCACCGAAGTCGCTCAATTGGGGATCTTCTAGCATATGCCATTTAAATCTGGAGTGAGGCCATTGAGAGGCACGGAGAAGCGCATGTAGAGTCTCTCGAAGGCTTTCAAAAGAGTCTGGAATGAAAGCCTTATTAGTAAGCATCAATCCTTTGATCTACCCGATGGATTGCGAGCATGAATTGCAGACTTCCTGAGTGATCGATCGAGTGGTCATCATTGGCTGCTCGTCCGGTTAGTTGCCCATTAATGCCAGGGTCCCTCAAGGATCTGTACTCTCAGTAAAATTGTTATTGCTGCATATAATTGATTTCCTTAAGCCCGGTACATTTGGGTATGCAGACAACAGCACTGTTGCTGAGAGTTACGTTTCCAACGCACGAGCTAGTCTAGTGGGTCACAGATCCGGTCTCAAAGAGCAAAGGCTCAGCTGGTAGCAAAAAAGATCCTAGCAAAGGTGAGACAATATACTTCACGCCGGAAGAGTTGCTCAAACTATATCTAACGCAAGTTCGATCGTGGAGTACTGCTCTGATTTTGGGACAGATCTGCCAAATATCAGTTTGATGCGCTTGAGTCAACAACTCAACCGCGCTTGACAAGCGAGCCAAGAGGATCATTAGTAGTGATGCACTCGTTGAGTCGAAGCTTCAAAGTCTCGAGCATCGACGCCGAGTTGCTGGCCTGTCTGTTTTCTACTGGTTACATTTCGGTGAGTGTGCTCGGGAATTGCACAATTTAACTCCGTCAAGCCCGTTCCATCATCGGACTACCAGACTTATGGCAATGCGCCACTGCCACATGGTGTACCTTCGACTCACACACAAAACGTATTGGGAATACAATCATTGTGCGTGCGGCCAAAGAATGCCTGCCGGAGTCTGTGTTTCATGACATCTATAACCTGGGGGTCTTTCAGTCAAGAGTGAATAGGATACTTCTAGCCAAACGTGCTCCACCGTCGACCACGTCGTTGCTTTCCATCAGGTGATATAGTGGTCAAACACGAGCCTATCAATATTAAAAAAGGTGATCTCTCGCGTGCGGCTTTGGTTCCAGCCATAGTACGGGGCGAGAGGAAATAAGAAGCAGTCACCACCTTTTGCGAGTCGACGGCGTGTTGTATTCCACACTGTCAGTAAAGCTGAAGAGATTATTCGTAAAAGTTACTGTGGCCCTGGATGGCTATGTGCATTTAAATGCGGGGCCGTGGGCGAGGAGCCGCTTCGCCCATGCCTAGCTACGCCACTATAATTTCGTGATAAAGTAGCATTCTACTGGAGAAATATTTTTTAATTTTTTCTATAGTTCCAATACTTACCTAGTTTTTGAGTTTTTTTTGAGAATACAAAAATACATAGGAACGACAGTGACGTCTATCTGTCAAATGTTACTTGAAAAGTAAGGTAAAAAAAAATTGCGGATTTTTTTTTTAAATTTGTTTAGCCGAGTCTTACTTAAACCTAAGTGAAGAAAAAACATTTAATCTAAACTAGCTATCTAAAAATGTTATTTAAGACATCATTAGGTACTTAAAAAAAACTGTTTTCTATCTTATTGTTACGCCGTGAACGTTTTTAACGAGTCATAACTCCGCCGGAGTAATTCCTCAGCGCCGCATTGCTCAGCGAAGGTTCCAGAATCGAAGTATGTACCAAGGTCTAGCGAATTCTAGAAAGAGCCAACTACTTATGGCAGAAGTTCTTAAAAAAAAAACTGTATCTCCCGCACCACTTATATTTTGTATGCACATTATTTCTAGTTTAATACTTAAAATCGTTTTATTTGAACTGTTATTTATTTATGTTTTTCTTATTTTGACAGTCGGCCATTACCACAGACAATATCCTACATCTGCGCCCGCGCGTTCCATTCGTTTATTTGCTATAGATAAATGTATAACGGAGCATCGGGTGTATGAATGGTTAAATAGTGCTTTTATTTTACACTTTTTTGTAGTTTAATTGATTTGTTTATATGTTTAGTATATTTTATTTTTTTATTATCTATATATTATCTTATTTATCTCTGTGTTCCGTGAGTGTGTTCGTGGCATCACCTGTCACCAGGCCCTATCAGAATACCAGCGCTGCGTTATTTTTACTATTTAGCTAAATTTATATCGCAGCATAGGTATGCTGAGATAGGAGCCTTTTTGGCCTCGCACAGGTCTTTTATTTTATCTTTAATATTGTCTTTTATTAGTTTTAAGTTAAGTATTTATAGATTAAGTAGTTACTTTTTATTTTATTGTTGTTTGTCCTGTGCGAGTCTCAAATAAATGTGTTATTTCTTTCTATTATTATTTGTCGGTAATGTTGATAAGGACATTTGTTCAGGGCGTGAGAGACCACCGCACACGAGGACACGGCGTTGCTTTTCCCAAGCGGGGCACACCTCCACCGTGCGCTTCACCGTGTCCACCGGGCGGTCCACGCAATGGTGACACCTGGGCGTTTCTTCCGCACGAATCCGGTGCGGACTTACCATGTCCGGTGAGGACCTGCGTCATGCAGAAGGTAAGGAAGCCATGTTGCCTTTGCAGCCGCTCTTCAAAGAGGGACCCTTACCGACCCAGGGAGTTTTGGGTAATGATTATTATTACATGTTTATAATAATAGTAATTTATTACCCCGTGATTAGACGACCTTTTTCTAGAGTAGGTAGCCTTGAAACGTCTGTATTTAGAAATTTCCTGGCTTCGCGTATAAATACGAGCTCCCGACCGGAAGTGAGTTCGTTTAATTTCAACAGCAACACAAGTGCGAAACCGCAGTTTGTGAAGTGATATTACTTAACGACCTGAGTACAGTATAAGAATTAAATAAAACTTAAATTAAAACAAAAATTAAATATGTCATAAATTTTTTTTTAAATGTATATAAAAAGCATTAGGGGTGGATTTAGAGGTAAAAAACTATTTAATAATGGTAGAATGCCTGATTATGCGGCGGTGAGGGATTTGGGCGATTCGGGAATCGGGAATGTTCGATTTCGTTTTTTTTTGTGATTTCTGATTTCCTTGACTTAATAATGCTCATAAACTCTAAAAACAAAATAAACTAGAATTGTTGAGTTCAACGCCATCTAGCGGGAATATGCCCACGGTCAGGCCTGTAGTCGTTGAATTATTTACGTTAATGACAAGAAAAACCTATAATTTGAAAACTTCATGGTCGTGCTGAAGGTAGGTAACCTACTTCAACAGATATGTTTTTTTCAACACACTTGCTCAGAAAGTGACTCTTATTGTTGCACTGCACTTAGGTTTATAATGACACTCGTTACCAAACTGTGACATTTTAATTACCATTACGCACTAGTGCTATAATGTAGTTAAAACCTTTTTGTTCAACCTCTTTGTTCGCAAAACAAATTTTGAATTCGAATAAAATTCCCATTAAGTTATTGCGTTCAATACTAAATAAATTAGTATCTTACTTACTCAGTTCATCCAATTTACAAGTTAAAATGGACAAATTTAACTTATACAAACGATTTATTTAATAAAAAAACATTTAGTAAATAAATCGTACATTCAAATAAATATTTTTTTTTTTGTGGTCTATGGCCGCCATTTTAAGATGCGCGGATTTTGGCGTGATTTTTTTTTATTCTAGTGAAGTTCAGTGGCTGTATTAATAAAATTAAATTAAATACTACATAATCATTAGAAAATGTTACATCCGTATTCTATTGTCACTACGAAAGACATTATCGTAAAAACTTTTCACGCAAGAAAACATAAACGTAAAACTAGGCAGTATGATCAAAACACCTCAGCCTTCCTCTAGGGGTAAAAAAAAATGATGCGCGGCTTATGAAAACAGATTTTTACATGATTTTTACCACCAAGTCACAGATAATTTTACTAGTTTTACTGTTATTTTGTTCACAAGTGTATTGAAAAACGTCGTATGACTAACATTACACACTTATATCATAACGTACTATTATAGCATTATTTTCTTTAGAAATGTGTTTTATATTTTTATTATGTTAGAGTCGGCTGTAAATAAAATATTTCAACAAGGTACCTACCTAGTTATTACATTTAATTTCATAATTGGAACTGTGATATAAGAGTAGATAAACCATTAAACATATTTTAAGGTCACTGTTAGAGCAGGAACTGAAACTCAAAATAGGTCAAACAGTACTATGACTGTCGCTGCCATTATAATTCCGCTATGAAAGGACAGTAGGTACTCTTTGTCATATATAACTCATTCTCTCTCTAAATAACGGAATTATGACGATGGCAGATTACTAAATGCTTAGGAAAGCCGCGCTAACTTCTGTGCCGTTTGTCGGGTGTTTCGCGCATTACGTCCAGGGCGGCGCGGCCATACTTTGGGCGTCCAGCTCGGGTCGGCCATCTCGTGCTTCACGCGGCACAGGTCAGCGTCGTTGCCGTCCGCTGGTGCCGCGTCGCAATCGAAGTCGCTGCGCAGTACGCGGAGGTTGGGGCGTGGGGGCGCGGTGGTGCGCGCCGCGGGCGTGGGGGGCGCGGGCGGCGGGTAGTACAGCGCGGCCAGCACGCCCTGCTCCAGCTGCGCGCACGCCGCATCTAGCAGCACCGCCATTAGCAGTACCTTCACCAACATGTTGTACTTCGTTACTGCACTAGTCGTAGCTGATTTTATTGTATTTATCGACACCACTTCAGGACAAAGAATAAGATGTCCTAAGTAGATAGGTACGTGCCGTTTGCCCGGTTTGTCAGCATGTACAATGAACACGCGTTGATTCTTCTTATATGTCCTCTCGGAGCGAGGGAATACCCACTATGAGGAAAATCAAACGGTGCACACAGGTCTAAGATTCACATTCGATACACTCGAGGACATTATAAAGGCGACTATGTTGTGTTTATGGAAATTAACTTGTGAAGAAACGAATTGAGAAATTATGATTAGGAAATTTAATTAAATAATTGTTTAGGTTGTTGGATTAATACAACGTTCCAGTCTTCTAGTCCAGTCGCGCGCCCGCACTGCTATTCACGGCCAGTATCCCGCCGTATTGTAAATAGTTTTTTTTTATTTATTTATTTTATTTCGCCTCATACTAGGACTCACTCTTGTAACATCGGTACGTTCATAAACATGTTCACATACATAAGACACCCAGACCCGGAACAAAAAATTAGTATCTAAGTATATGCCACACAAATATTGATTTGTGTAACTTATTTCATCACCACTGCTCTCAACACGGTGAAGGAAAACATCGTGAGGAAACCGGCTTGTCCTAGAACCTAAAATTCGAAGGTATGTGACCTTTAAGGTATGTGTGTAAGGTATGGGCCCGCGTGGTGCATTACGGCATGTTCCCTTTCTTCGAGAGGTCTGAGCTTTAGCAGTGGGAACATAATAAGGTTGATTATGCAATACAAATATTTTTTCCGACGTTCAATATTATTGATCAATACGCATCTCACACAAATTGCCAATATATTAAAGCATATTGGATAACTAGATATTCATTGATTAATAAAGTTTGAATTTATATGAAGTATATATAGTTATTTTTTTGTGCTTATGTAATAAATAAATGAATACTTAACAAAACTGTAGAGCCGAAAATATAAGGCATTTTCTGCAAAGGTGGGAATAACAAATGGAGGCGTAGCGTAGACTCCGTAGACTAATCTAGACGTAGGCCAAGGTACATCAGTGAGGCCCTTTTTTCATTTCATGTCACGTCGGGGTCACCAGTTTGGAGGTGCTGGCATCACGTCGCGGTCGAGGTAAGCGGAACAGAGAGTAAAGTCCCGCAAACCTCCGTTGAAAAGGGAGGATCCTCCGCCAGACGAGTGTTATGTCTGGTGGGCAACTGCCCGATAGATGATTTCGGGCTGTTCTATATTCTTTTTTAATTTAATTGCGCGATGCAGGATTAGTTCTTATGTAACGCCATAGATGGATGGAATGCAATCTTCTAACCTGTATCGACAAACCCGCCGGGTGCCTCGACGAGGTTTGGGATCTGGCACGAAGTAGACGGACACAGACTTTATCAGATCAGCTGGGTGAGATTTAATGCTAGCGCTAACTTTTACATATCTCGTCAAGCATGATCTGTGCACTGGTAATGGAAAAGCCTCTCCTCTTGATGGTGGACATTAATCTCCCCAGTAATACCAATTGAGCGGAAGGGTACCGCTGCTGCCCGGTTGTCTCCTGATTTTCCTTGTAGATAATTTTATCCATGGGGTCTACGTTTTATAGCAAAACTTTTTGTATGATAATTTTATTTTACATAGCAGCGGATAGTATAAACTTCATTTCGCAGAAAATTGTTTTCATTTAGCTCATTTATCATGTTATACTTAAAACTCATAATTTTGTTAATCAGAATTATCTTTAGGCATAAATTTCATATCCATAATAATTTAAAAGTTAAAACCTTCACAGAGAGAAAATTCACAGGATCGTCTTTTGGAATACTTTTTATATGAATAGTCATTAGCTGCGGTGGTAACTGTCATATCAAAACGGTAACTTAAATATTTATTACAAAATACTGTTTGCTGGCTTAGATAGGACCAACAGAGGCTCCCTGGGGAAGCCTCCTATTTCTATCGGCGGACTCAAAGTTAGGCTTTCAGGGTGGTTTTAAAAAAATTACCACGACGATTACGGTTTCTAACCTAAAATGTTCCTTGTCGGGGTGCCCTAAAATTCAGAAGTCGTAGCACTCGCTCATGGACTATGCACCATTGCATGACTTGTATATACATAATAAATAAACATCGATATTAGGACATTCGATGTCACTTTTGTAGACCATTAGATCTTAAATACATTGCACGTTGGTTATCTGATCATTCGATATCATAAACTTATGTTAATTTTAAATTTCAGTTTTATGGTCATTCGATGTTTTTTTTTAAGTGGGTAAATCATCATATGACAAATCTTTTACTGACTAAAAACCCATTCCGGTTCGTCATTCGATATGTAAGTTTTGATGTTTTGAACATCGCGACATTTTAGTTTTCGATTTTCAAATGTATCCATACTAAATAATCTTCGCATTAAATAAATAAACTAAACAAAATAACGCTAAACTAAATTATGCGGAATTTTAACTATGGCAAAGGTAATTATTATTTATTTATTCAATAAAATAAACTAAATAAAATTCTGCCAACTTAAAAGCCAAACAATATTTATGCTAAATAATTTTTATGCCTTAAAAAGATTATCCCAATTGTGCTATGCTAAACAAATGATGCGTCAAAATTCTGCCAGATAGAGGCAACCCTTATTCATGCTGCTAATTAACTTGCTTCGAATCAATTAGCACTTTTCCAGTCGTTACGCACGCTCTTATTAGATCAGGGAATCTCCACTTCATAGACTACAATGCAATCCATCTGTAATGAATGACTATCATGAATCAAAATCCCTAGTCTCAGAATGATATAAATATATAATAATTTATAAAAACTTGTGATTTTTAGTAATAGTTGGGTACGAAAAATGTAACTCTCACTCGCGCAGGGCCCCTTTGGGAGCGAGGCCGTGGGCGAGGACCCATGGCGCCTTCAAATTAGCTGCAAAGTGCAGCTACAGTATATAACTTAAGCTATAAAACTTGTCAAAAATGTTGGTTTCCGTTTGTTGTTTATTGATTAATATAGATTTATAATATATTAAATATTTATGTATGTTTATTTTATGTATACATACATTTGATCCCTTGTTTTCGTATCATTCTTTTCTTTCTTTTTTTATGCACCTACCATGTTTTCTCTTCACTACCTTGGTTGACTGGTGGAGAATGCCTAAGGCATTAAGTCCGCCTTTGTTATAAATAAATAAATAAACACTAGTTTCTAGGAAAGCCCAACCCCGTTTCCCTTGAAACTAGTGTTTCCAATAAACAATAAACGGAAACCAACATTTTTTTAACGTGTGTGTGGAATTAATTGAAAAATACTTACCGAGAGTATGGAAATATTCACAGTAAATGCCGTCTAAGCTTAGCTTTCCACAATATTAAGTATATTTTTAATATTAATTATGTAATCTAAATGAAAATAATATAAATAAAAGGTGAATGAATGACCACATGGCGTCCTTACCTTCCGCATGACGCGGCCTCACCGGACATGGTAAGTTCGGGAGGTTCCTGCACGTGCATTCGTGCGGAGGAAACGCCCGGGTGTCACCATTGCGTGGACCACACTCCACCACGGTGGAGCACACGGTGGAGATGTGCCCCGCTTGGGAAGAGCAACGCCGTGTCCTCGTGGGGGCGATCGGCGGCGGCGATCTCTCACGCCAGGCCTTGGTACAGGCCATGGTCCGGAGCGAGGAGGAGTGGCAGGCGGTCGCCTCCTTCTGCGAAGCAGTAATGCTAGCCAAGGAGGCGGCCGATCGCGTGAGGCAACGGTCTTCTCGCCCCAGCCGCCGGGATTCCGATCCCGATTTCCGGCCTCCGTAGGCGCGGGCTTGCGTACAGCGAGCAATGGATAGCTGACTGTCCGACCGTCCGGTAATCGTCCGGAGCGAGCCCAAGTCGTCGAGCGACGGCGCGTATTGTTCCACGCGCGCCTTAGGGAGATGTCAGCAAATTGCAGAGGCCCGGCAGGGTCGAAGCCTATTGGGGCCACGGGTAGTGTGATAGCGAAGCCCGGGGCCCTGGGACGAAGGCAAAGAAGGAACAGGAGTGGGTTTTTAGTCAGTAAAAGTCTCGATGTCGATTTGTCTGATGATTTTCCCAACTAAAAAAAAAACTCTAATATGTATAACTACACTACTTATATAACTGCACACATGACTACACAGTAAGTATACCTAACTATATAATTAATATGAGGAATAGAATATCTAAGATTGTATTAAATTAAAAATTGTTCATCATTATGAATACTTGATATGTTAAGTACCTACCTACCTACTAAATATCTACTTAGGGAATCCAATTCTGCAAACGAGGGATTCCATACCTTTTTTGTGGAATCAGTGCCGCATATTTGCGGTGTTGAAATTATTTTATAAGAAAAATGAGCTTCGACGACACGCCTTTCTTGTTTAATTTATTATAGACCTAGCACAGCCTCAACTTTCCATAGAACTCGGGACTTTCATAAAGAATTTGTATGGAAAATCATTTTATTTGTAGTTTCGTTAGATTCATCTTGATAACCCAAGTGTAGGGGTCAAGTCGTAGACAGAGAAATACTCTATCTACGGGTCAAGCACACACACACATACAACACAGCAGACAGACACACATACACAAGTAGAGTTGCGGGTTTGGCATCCCATCTCTGGACCATGGCCTGAACCAGTGCCGGTTTAAGTAATACTTGACTTATGACTGCAGCACGTTCAACGAAACATAGTTAGGGATACTTATAAAGACAAGTATTCCGAAAATTGTAACGAAATCGTTTTGGAAACTGGAAAAACGGCTGAGTAATTTGTTCTCTAGTCTAGTCTAACTGAAAGTGGTTTATAATATTCTCGTTCTGCTACTCACCGCTAGATGGCACCAGTAATATCTGTTTTCGTCACAGAACAGATACTCTTTATTCTGTTTTGTGGTTTTCGTACAGTGCAATATTGATGTATGAAAGATTATATACATAAAATGTTTGTATTATTAAACACATTAATTAAATATTGATAAACTAAAGTATATATATTTACAGACATATAAATTAAAGGGTTTTATGGTCTTTATTTATTTACACGAATAATTTACATTCTAAAAATACCTAACTAACTATAATTACAGTAAAATATTAATAAACGTCTGTATGAATTGCTGGTAATAAACAAATATATGTATATATTGGATATTTTGTGAAATTACTTTAATATCTTTTTTATTTGGGCAGTGTAGAGTTGGATTTTTACAAAACTTGTCGACATTATTTTGGCAGGCTGTTCATTGCTCTAATAATATATTTTTTCTAACACATTGATTTTGCAATATTTTTTCATCAATCACCATAAATTCTTTAGTAATTTTGGTAACATCTCATTTATTGACAGTTGTAATAATTGTAATTATTTATTTTTTCTAGCCTCTCCTTTATAATGTGGATGTGAGGACACTGTAGACTCCGTGAATTCTTAGATTACTTCCTATTACGACTCACTTTTTATTATATCTATTCTATCTATTTATGTATGGTTTCCGCACTTAGTGCTATGTGGACCGTTGTACGTGGGCCATGGTGGCCATAACTTTATTATGCCTTTGGGTGCAATATTGACTGATCTACACTGTCCTATGGAAATATTGTCACATCAACCATTTTTTTAAAGAGTAGGTAACCATGGAGTATGTTGCCGGTACTTCTCCATAGGAAACAACCTATTGGGAACCGTGCACTAGCTTCTGCCGTTTTGTAAGTGTCCATGTAGGCCTATGTGAAATACAAATATTTGAATTTTAAATTTGAATTTATAAGAAATTTTATGTACATGCAAAATTAGATCTAACACTTTGAAATTAAAAATAATATAAATACATGATCCAAGCAATTGAAGAAATAGCCATAAATTTGATTACACCTATAATTCATCCTTACGACTCATCGACTCCGTGGCGCAACGGTAGCGCGTCTGACTCCAGATCAGAAGGTTGCGTGTTCAAATCACGTCGGGGTCACAAATGGTTTTTGGAGATAACTTTTCTCAATATGGATTTTTACTAAACAAAATTGTTCACTTTTTTATCTTGTGGATTCTATTTTATTTTTGTTAAATTTATTAAAAAAAACCTGCCGTAAAATGTGCAACAAAAAACTTGGAGATGCCGGGGATCGAACCCGGGGCCTTTCACATGCAAAGCGAACGCTCTACCACTGAGCTACATCTCCTAATAACCTAGTTGTCGAAATTACTCATATGATTTGAGGCTTCTTGTAAACACGCACTGGGTAAAGTGACAAGGAGTGTCAGACTTTTATTGACTAAAAGCCAGCCGTGTTTCTTCTGTTGTTCTTTGCACTCCAACTCTTGATCTGAGACCACCGTGCAACATGCCACAGCGGTGCTGCTCACAAAACCAGCTCATTACAAATGACCTATGTCTAAGGTGTCAAGGTTGTAAGAATGTTTGTATTGTATAGTTTCCCTGCTAGAGAACCGGGCTTGTTCCAATTCAAATCCTCCATAAAATATTATCGTTATAAATGCGGAAAATTGACGATAGGTAATGTAGTACTTAAGTATATGTAAAAACATGGATGGACGGTGTATTTTGTTAACAACTAATCTTAACATGGTGTAGTGCGGATGTTATACCTACATCATCATCGCCATTACCTTACCCTTCAGCATGCCTTCTTCGTCCTCCATACTTCTCTGTTAGTTCAGCAGTCAGCAGTCGCCCACTTTCTTAATCATTATTGGGCCTTATATGTAAAAACTTAACCATGTTACCTATTAGAACACGAATCATCGAACATCACTCCAATATAAGTTTATAGTAGGTTCTAAAAACAAATTATCTAGACATTTAAACTTTCATTGTGGGTTGTGAAGTTTTTTATACCGTCAGGCTGACCGCTGATGATAATCTCTTTTATTACAAACGGATAGGAACATTGCAGATTACTATTTATTACAATAAATTATATTTAATTAAAATAAAACAAAAGCACTTGATACGTAATGTATTTAAATAGTTTTATTTCCTGAACCAACGTTTTTTTTTGTTATTTTCAAAAATGTTGCTCTTACAGACTAAGAATAAAGGGGCTATTAATAATCTTTAACCGTTTTCAAGCAGAAGTCGTCACTGTCGATCACTTAACGTACCTAATTAACAAAATAATTAGTACTTAGGTACTTTATAACTAAAGAACTAAGTATAATGTGGAACACTACGTACAAATGACACCTCGAGTTATTCGCGGTATGAAGTAAGGTAAATAGGTATTAAAATAAACATAAATATGCGCCTGTCATTCGCGTTATTGACTAAGGGACATTTCTACGTAGTGTTACTAATAAATAATTATTAGAACAATAAAACTTGCTGCGTCGTGTTGACATGGCGCTTTCCGACCAATCTAACCTAACCATGACCGAGTCAAATATGTAAGTACGATAGTATTATTATTTAGATTCCTATTTTCTTCAGTAATTTACTAATCATCCTTATATACTCTCCTTCCAGGTTTCAAACCAACATTTCACTTTCCATATTTTATTTGATGTTTTAATTTTTCCTTCATCATCTCATCTTCGTTATCAGCCTCGTCCTTCAAGTTGAATACCACACTTTAGTTGGACACTCATAGCTAGGTGCATCTACGTAGCATCCTCGAGTGCTAGGTTAACGTATCATTGGCGCGTGGTTTGGTGTTGTGTGTTGAACAGCAGCTGTGCGACGAGCAAGTGTTAACTGTTGCTGCTGCAGTTGTTATGGAGCGCAGCAGCAGGTGCGCGGGAAGCGAGACTGTGGAGCTCACCGCGCCTCCGCCTCCATGATGAACTCGGTCATCATCATCTCCATGGAGGGCGCCACGCCGTGCTGCACGCAGGCGTGCTTGAAGCACTCGGCCACGTGCAGGATGCGCCAGCAGTGGTCGTCCTCGTGGTCAAACTGATTCTCGCAGCTGTGGATCAGCGACACCATCTGCCGCGCCAGCACCTGGCCTGCACACACAAGCCGAGTGATTACAATAGAACACGGAAACAGGACCTGTTGCCTGGTGGGATCAGGACTATTGGAGAATATCACGGGTTATCATAATATTCTGTGGTCTTCTTATCGTGTCGATGGCAAAAATGTTTTTTTTTTTCCAATTAAATTATATTCATACTACATTTTAATATAAAATAGAAAAGCTCTTTAAATGACTAAACCTGAATTCGGGATAGGTAAGAATGCGTCGTGACTTGCCGTTGGGGAAGCTCTGTATGAACTGCTCGGTGTTGTCGTGGTGCATGCGCGAGGAGTCAGTGAGCAGGTTGAAGTGGCGTGACATGCACTGGATCGCGCAGCCCAGCTCGCGGTGCTCGAACTTGAAGTCGTCGCGCCAGAAGTGGAAGAATTCCTCCATCTTCTCCTCCGTCAAGTCACTCTGGTACAAACAAGGTATTAATATAGGAGATCCTTTAGTAGAATGATAAGTGATAAGATGGTGGGTTCAAAGTTTTCTAAGTGTTCAAACGCAACTTCAGGCACTTTATTTTGGACCAGCTTCTGTCAGCGGCTTTGCTCGCCCATCCCGATGCTACTTGGTGATAAATTAGCATTCACGCTTAGATTAAATGTATTAGTTAAATAATAGTTATTTGTGCAACAAGAGAGCAAAGTTGTTTTTTGCTGCGAGTGCTAATTTTGAGTCCCGAGTAAGCGAAGGATTCTTTGATTGAATCACGAGCGTTAGCGAGTGATTCTAAAGTAGAATCCTGAGCGAGGGGAGGGATTCAAAGGAACGAGATGCAAAAAGTTTTGCTCTCGTGTTACACACATAATTTTTCACTTCAGCGGCGAGAACATATATTACTTGGGAAATAAAATAATTAACAGTAATAGATTTAATAATGATTTCAATTTAAATAAATACTATCTCTGTCGCTAGTTTTGCTCATATTTTACAATTATTGTAACATTCTTAATCTTATTTGCCACTATTTTATTTCCGCTGTTTTTTTAAAGCACGTTCTAAAACGGTCAATGTTGAAACTAGAAATAATTATTTAAAGGTTAAATGCCAGTTTTATCTGCTGCTATAAGTACTCAGGTACTCTTATTTTTGTTCAAATACAAAAATAAATTTAAAATTCAATCATTTATATAAAAAAAAAAACAATTATATTTTAATTTTTTTTTATTTATTACGCATTTCCGAACGTGTTTTTCTTTGTGGTGGAATTTTAAAATCGGAATGAACTTCGAAATGGCATGTTTCTCACTCGCTTACAGAGAACAGTGTACAGTGCAGTTCGAATGTTTCCAATTATATGGCAAAAAAAAAAGTTACTTTGTCTCACGCAGTGAGCAAAATCGAGTTTTGCTCACTGTTTTCAAGCAGCAAAACCTACTTGTTTGAGCTGCTGTGGTGAAAATACATTTACACGTTAGTCTTGCATGTCAATTTGAACTATATAAAATGTTTCCTGACTCTGGGAAGAAAAACGGGAACAAATTAGGACGTCACAGTCTCTTTTCAAATCTTGATATTATCTCGGTCATAAACATATATGTCGGAGATAATGTTTTCAGGAAAGAAGCACACAGAAGCACAGTTGGCACATTTCGCAATCGCAACAAGAAATCTGCGCACATAACTTAATGCGCAATAAGTTCTTTGGAAGGTAATAATTATAAGGGAAGGAATGAAAATAGAAGAACCCTCTATAGAGTGCTACACCTCTACTAGAAACGGAGCTGATTTAGGCAAGCAGTGGCTAGTCCGGTTGTGGAATTGAAACTTCTGGATTAGAAAAGAGACCAAAAATCTGTGAACGATTAAGAGCTGCTGCTAATCAGAGATGTATGAATGTAGACTGTGTTTTTAAAAAAAAATGGTTGGTCACCTCCTGGCGACACTTGTCGAGCGCCTGCCCGAAGCCGAGCGTGACGTCCTTCATAACGTTGACATCGGCGAGCGCGGCGGCCGCCAGCAGCACCAGCGTCAGCACCACCGTCTGCGTCATGGCTCCTGACTCTCACTGCGGCTGCCTCGGCGCGCGCGCTCATATAGCCGCTCACGAACTGCGTACTGCGGCCGACTCGTGCGTCTAATGTCTGTCATCAGGTGGGTGGCACCCAGACAAACATTGTTAGTTAGTTTTTTACATTGTAAGCTTGTACTTAGTTAATGGTTTATGTGGTTGTGAACGAGGATATACTTTGTTGCTACAGTTGTCTTTTTGTTAAGTGATGGTACGCCTGATCGACTATGATAGCAACAAGTTGTTCTCGTGACCAAAGCCTCTATTAGTAAGTTAGTGTGCACACTGACTCGCATCGTTTTCTCGCTCGGAAGCGAGATATTCCACATTTCTACAGTTTTACCGATTTTGTTCTTTGTGTACTAGGCCCTTTATCATTTAAATCGACTAAAATCTAGTCGTTGCCGTTTTATATGTTGTTTTTTTTCGGTGCGAAAATCATCCTATGACATCCCCCGCTCTTGGGCGGAGCGAGAGATAGTGTCAGACTTTTACTGACTAAAAACTCACTCCAGTTCCTTCGTACCAGGGGCAAGTCTTCCTTTCAGAAGCAGACCTTTGGCCCCAGTAGGCTTTGAACCTGCCGGGTGCCTCTACGGTTTGCTGACATCTCCTTGAGGCGTGTGTGGAACAGTACGCGCTGTCGACGACTTGGGCTCGGTCCGGACGGTTACCGGACGGTCGGACGGGGAGCTAGCCATTGCTCGCCGTCCGTAAGCCCGCCCTACGGTGGCCGGAAATCGGGATCGGAATCCTGGCTGGGGCGCGAGGACCATTGCCCCGGGCGTGCACGTGCGGCCTCCTCCTTTGCTAGCATTAATGCTTCGCAGAAGGAGGCGATCGCCTGCCACTCCTCGTTCCGGACCATGGCCTGTACCAAGACCCGGCGCGAGAGATCGCCGCCGCCGATCGCCCCCACGAGGACACGGCGTTGCTCTTCCCAAGCGGGACACACCTCCACCGTATGCTCCACCATGTCTTCCGGGCGGTCTACACAATGGTGACATCCAGGCGTTTCTTCCGCACGAATCCGGTGCAGGAACCTCCCGAATTTTCCATGTCCGGTGAGAACCTGCGTCATGCGGAAGGTGAGGACGCCGTGAGGTCTTTCCAGCCACGCCTCAAAGAGGGGACTTACCGCCATAAGTATGGCGTGCCCAGCACTGGGTCGCGACAGTCGCTGTCGTCATTTCACCATGAGATTCCGCCGGAACTCTGTCCGCCATGTTTCAGTTCGAGTTTTGCCCCGGAGTTGCATCTCCACGCGCAAATCGTGCATGCGTGCAAGGACTGTTGCCTTTAGATTTCATGGTGGCAGGCTAGCAAGGAGGCTCGCTGCTTCGTGGGAAACTGTGCGGTATCCCCGCACCATCCGTATAGCCTTGACCCTCTGGCATGCGTTCAGCCCGGCCACCGCCTGCTTCCGCAGCGCAGGCGCCCCGTAAAGGGCCATGGACCGAACGATGCCTGCGTAGAGCCTCCAGCAGGAGGCGTCTGGAGCCGCTAGGTTGGGCAGGAGCCGCTTGAGGGCAGTCCCAATACGATTCAGTTTGGGAGCCAGATGTCGGAAGTGCTCCTTGAAATTTCATCGGTCGTCGAGAACGAGTCCCAGGTATTTCATCGTCGATCCGACGCCGATGATATCTCCTACCGTTAGTTGAGAAGTGTTATGTGTTTAGTATTAATGTAGATAAGTTTGGTCAATGTAATACAAAAAATATGTAGCTGTTGAGGCGTAACAGCTTATCTACCTGGTGTTTACACAGGTGACCTAGGCACGACAGGGACATCATTAGGACGCCCGCTTATTAGCGGCGGTAATTAGGCCTCATCAGTTAGTTCAGCAAATAATTGAACGTTTTTTATGATAACATGTCATTCATGCGGAGCTTCATTGTCCACAGTACTTCTTGATTTGTGTCTGTACGTTACATTGTAGTACCTACTTGTGTATTTACACACGCAGTTATTTGCTCAAATATTAACCTATCTGCACGAAGTGGTTTCTCAGTATGTTGTACGTCGTAGGGGTATATTAATTCAGGCAGTTCATCTCGGTCCGGTGCGTGTGAAGGCGATCACGTCCCGGGCCGGATGCGGCGCGTACGGCACGGCTGAGCCTGTAATCGCGCTAATTGCGACCGCTCCGGCTGCCGGGGCTGGTTGCCACGCCCGGCACGCCGCCGCACGATACACGCCGCTAGTAACAATCTGCACGGAGCTTCGACTCACGGAGCTTCGCGTGATGGCGTCGCTCTCCTCTACCTAAAGATTGAACTTTACCGGTAGTGGCACACGTTGTCGGGTCAGGATTTGAGTAGAGAGCGTGGTTATGATATGCTCGGGATCTCAAGTCACTCCAAGGATGGATCCCCTCTTTGAGGAGTGGCTGGAAAGTAAACACCCGACATGGTAAGTTCGGGAGGTTCCTGCACCGGATTCGTGCGGAAGAAACGTTTTGTTAAAAAAAGTTTATTTGTGCACACAGGTACAATTTAGTTGTTACAAATGTATTAGTGTCTCTGTGTTCTGCCACAAAGTGGCATACAAATTGCAACGGACCAATAGTAGCGCGACACCAGTGTTGCCAATCTAAATACTAAATTACTAAATACCATAACAAATTAAAAAAAACCGGGCAAGTGCGAGTCGGACTCGCGCATTGAGGGTTCCGTACAAACTTACCTCTGAAAACAGTTCAGTTCCTGTTTGGAGGTGTGGTGGCACAGACTGGAGAGTGTTGGCCTGAAATTTAGTAGAATCAAAACGGAATACTTGTTCTGCGATTTCGGCGGTCTCTCCAATCCAGTGCCTTTAGCTCTCGCTGGAACGCCCATACCGATCTGTTCTAACTTTCGGTACCTCGGGTCACTCATCCAAGGGGATGGTGAGGTAGACCGGGACGTAACACATCGGTTCAACGCAGGATGGATGAAATGGCGACAGGTCACGGGAACAACTTGTGACCCACGGATGCCCCTCAAGTTGAAAGGTAAAATCTACAAGTCTGTGATAAGGCCGGTCATACTGTATGGATCAGAATGTTGGGCTGTGAAAAAGACGGATAAAAAAGATTGCACGTAGCGGAGATGAGAATGTTAAGATGGATGTGTGGTGTGACGAGAATGGATAAAGTGAGAAATGAGTATATTAGGGGAAGTTTGAAAGTGGCGCCAGTGACTGAAAAGTTGAAAGGGAATCGTTTGTCTTAGTATGGTCTTGTGAAGAGGAGGGATGAAACGCATATTACTAAAAGAGTTATGAGTTTACATGTGGGTGGATGGAGAGGGAGTGGGAGACCAAAGAAAAGATGGATGGATTGTGTGAAGAGTGATATGAAAGAAAAGGAAGTTAGTGATAGTATGACGAGTGACAGGGCAGAATGGAAGAAGAAAACGTGTTGCGCCGACCCCAAATAACACGGGACAAGGGCAGGAAGATGATGATGATGGTAACTTGTGGTATGATGATGGTTGAGGACCTTGCTTCATGCCAAATTCCCCATGAATTTTGATTCCCTTGAGAGTGTCAAAACACGTTTTTTGCGACATAAACGCAGACTTAAGTATATGGTTTTATTTTCAACTCGATACCTCCACGCGTTCCCGAGATAAGGGTCTTGACAGACAGACAGACGGACAACAAAGTGAACCTATAAGGGTTCCGTTTTTTCCTTTTGAGGTACGGAACCCTAAAAACAAAAACTATGTTTTAAACAAATAAATCGATTATTATTAAAACCACTGATAACATCATAATTATCATTATATCTGTAAAAATATATGCTAGTGTGTGAAGCGACTACATACAGAACCATTTTGGTGAGGAAATTAAGATTAGGTTCCTTCTGTTTTAATAGACAGCTTACGGGTACCATACTTCGTTAGAAGGTTTAATCAAAATGGAGACAAACTGAATATTGTTATTGAGATCCTTTTCAAGATGTACCTAAGCTATAACAGCTAGTAATCCTGTGTTGTTAGTGAAGGACTGATGGTATTGTGTGGCTCCACCTGTTTCTTCGCATGAGCACGCCAGCACGCCGCCTCAGCGCACGACCAGCACGCCTGCTGTGCCCGTGCAGGTTTGCGCCCTCCATAGCTTTAAAAGTTACACGCATGAGTCTCAGGAGTACTAACTACCAATTGCCTACCACATACTCACTGTTACATCTGGTGAGATGGATAGTAAAGTCCCACGCGAAGTGATCAAGTGTCATATTGCGACTTTGTGCCATTTGCATTTTTCATTAGGGACAATTAAGTTGTTTAAAACTTGTGCAGCTGTGGTTTGTGCATAACTTTTGCATCTATAATTCTAAATCTGGAAGAATCGTTAAGAAGTAATTATTTGATTCCAATTCAGTGAAATGACTTTGTTGTATTTTCCAAAACTGCAGGAACGCAACACCGTACAAAATGCTCATTTTCACAGACGGTTAAGGTGAACAAATTTATTTTTGTAAATTGTTGTTTTAATGCGCCGGGACAGGTTCGCGGCGCTCGTGAGATCTGCGCAGATTTGCGCGAGTCTGCAAGCCCCTCCACCCCCCCCCCCCCCTCCTGACCCTCTCCCCGTCCTCGCCCCACTATCTCGGCTATTCATGAACAGAGTAACTTTGCTGCCGAGAGCAACGGGTAAATTTTTGCAATAAGAATGTGACGCCATGATCTGTTTTATATTAGAACGTTAATTGCATACGTAGACGGTCACCACGGACAGGTTCCGTGCATGCGTTATACCTAACTACGGTTCTTGAGAATATTGCATTCTTGACTTTTTCCTACAAGCCGCTTGTAGGGCTGACAGGTCGAATGTGGCAATAAGCAAAGTTGTGCGCGCTCGGCACCAGTGTACGAGTACGTACCTACCTCTATGTGATGTAAATCACATTTAACTATTATAATTAGAGAGGTTTTACTGTTTATTCGACGTCGGTAATATCGGGAATGATTCCAGGTTAAGAGGTAGGTAGTCGGTCTATTACCGCGGATCGTCGTACAGTTTTAATTCGCGCAGCGACAGTGCGGCGCGAGCGAGCTGCGTGGGCGACGGGACGCATTAAAACCTTACTTAATTGATCTCTGGGGTCAGTACACTAATTAGCAGAACATTCGCGAGACGACCCGGCGTAGGCGCAGGTAAGCGGCGAAACTGGAAATAAGCCAGAAGTAACTGCTGACTACACTGCAGCTAAATGTGTACTATAGACTTGTGGCGAGAATATGCCGTGCTGCATGAGTTAAGTGATGACTTGCTATTAGATGAGAGGGCATTGAAGTTAACTTCGCTTCCCTCGACTTAAAGGTAATATACTACCTATTCCAGATCACGTAGAAGGAACCTTGTCCGGTATACTATGTAACTATTACATAAGTAAATACACCATTCATATCGCTATTCTGATTCTGATTCTGATTCTTTACCTAATAGCTCTTTGACAAGACATGCAATTGTAAATGTTCCTGCGATAATGACCGTCATCTCCTCGAATCTATTCTAATATAAATGTATTAATGCAATATGTATGTCATTAAGTCATGCAGATGTAGTCGTGAAATAGAGTGGTTCCGCGTCTGCAGCGAGCGGCGCGGGCGCCTGCAGTCGCGGGTGGTCCCACTGTCGTTTAGTGAGTCAGCTAATAACATAAATAACTGCTGCTTGTGATAACAGCCAGGATGCGACTCTGCCGTGTGACCAGCTGCGCGGCTGAGGCAGGACACGGCGACATCGAAGTTACTCCCTGGTCAACAAAACTTGAGGTGTCATGCGAAGTTTCGTTTTCGTTTGTTTTCGATTTGAAGCATGCGCGGCGCAAGCACCCGTTAACTTGCCTTGCTCTGCACATCCATTGTCTTGCTTTTACCAAAACCTTTCTTTTTTGTAGAACCGATTAAACGGACTTTTAAACAACGATTACGGTAGGTCTTTTACCTGAGTCCTTTTATCATGCTATGGATATGTAATGGTTTAATTGAAAAACATTATTTTGCTGCAGTATTAAATCTGAGAACATACGGAATGTCTCCAAGACTAAGAGCTGTTCGTGGCACTCAGAAATCCTGCGACGAGGAAGATGTAGACGTCTTGTGACAAACTGCTGCATGGCATTATAAATAACAAAACATTTGATTGAAGTGGGTACTGTAGCGTCACCGCGTCGCATTGAAATGAAATTACAAACGGAAACCTATTGTTATTTTACGATAGGGTTTAATTGAACAGCGCACAGAACTAAATAAAAATTAAAGTAAATTAATCACGTGTAGCGATATCGCCGCAAACAATCTGAAACATTAATTGAAGTGCGTTTAGAAAGGTTATAAAATTAATTAAAACTATTAAAAGGTTATAAAATCAATTAATACTTAAGTATTACGGAGGCTCCTTGTGCGCTATAAACTGATGAATGCTTTTTGTAAAAGGTAATTAAAATATTTGGTGTGTGTTGAGAGCGCGCGGGGCGCGGGCGAGAGGGGGCCGCGGCAATTAACCGCATAATTAGCGTTAATCATATCGTTTGATGTCGCCGCCACCGCCGTGTGTGGTACGCTATGCAAGGATCGCTCCCACTCCCGCACGATGCTACTTACAAATATGCAAAAGCACTTCAAGCATATGTCTCCAATTGTCAAGATGTCAGAATGTAAAAAACATACTTGGTATAGGTTACTCATGAATTCATGATAGTTAGTCTTCGATCTTTGGCTTCGATAGAGCCACAAAGTTCCCTTCGATTGTGTTTTATGTTGAAAATCCAGAAGACGACACAGTTGGCGGTATGACCTTCAAATAATTGTTCCAGGTCCGGGTGTCTTGTGTATGCGAGTTTAAATGTTGTGAATGCTTCCACGATACAGGGGCGACCGTAGTGATGGGTAACAATAAAAAATGGTAGACGTTACGACGAGACGAGAGGTACAACCTATTTATAGAACCGTCGCTAGTTCATAAACTGATGCTATCTTATGCCACTGCTAGAGCTGCCGGCGCGGGCGGTACGCTGGTAATCGGATATTCGTTTACTTTTTTAGCTTTTTATAACTACTGCCTTTGAGAGGGAAACGTGGGCTGACGACTGGACTGGAGGTTCCTGTAAGTTCAGTTTGAGCCATCGTCCATGAAGTAATGTAGAAACTAAAATGGTATTAGATGTGGCGTTTTATTTCTTAGGTAAGATGGAATTTGGGTGACTATAGATTGGAATAAATGCAGAAGACGCCTGTCAGTCCAGACAGGCATAATGCACGTCTACGGTTGCAGTTTTTCTTTTGTTTTTCTTAAAGTAATTTATTTATGTACATCAAGGAGTCAAAAGTGCAGTAGCAGTTTAGCAATGTGTCTATAACTTCTTTGTAGAATCTGTCATAAACCATTTCCCTCAATGGTCTATGACAAATTAATTTGTGGCATAGAATCTAAAGTATTGTGACAAACTAGTTGTGGATTACTGAACTTCTAGTAAAAATTTTTAGATATTTGAACATTGGTAGACTGCTATTGCACTTTTGACCCCTGACTCTACATTAGTTACGGAGTAAGGGATATAATCGTTACATAAGCGAAATCGGTATTTAATAACAACATTATCTATATTTATCCATTTGTTTATCTATACCTATATCACGTTCCCATGTTTTCGAAGCCATTAGCTTAGCTTAACATTTAATCTACGATCAGCTTCTGTGAGAGACGAAATTAATTAACAATCATATTGCGATATATTGCGCCTGCGCAACTGCGCACAGGCGCCAAACGCCGAATAACTATTCGGCGTTTCGAAATGATCACCAAATGATTGTGCAGAATACGATTAGATAAAATGACATCCTGATGGATGCGCGTTGTGGCGTGACCTGCATCGGCTACCTCACTATCTAGCTGTCTCTTACAGAATTAGCAATAGCTGCGACTGTTCTTGATGCTGTGATTGCTGTGATTATATATGTGTTACTTAAACCGATGGTTCGTTTGTGTAATTTTGAAGTATTGCAAAAACAGTTTTACTTCTTTCACTCGTAATAAAATTATTTTTGGTTGCATGTAGAATACATAAAGGGTGTAAGGGACAGGTCTCCGCAAACTTTTAGGGCTTGCTCAGTAGACGAAACTGAACAGCCTTCCATAAGACATTATGTCTGACTGTCTGGGTGGAAGGTGGTTCAGTTTCGTCTACTGAACTAGCCCCTAAAGTTAGCGGAGACCTGTCCCTTACACCCTAGGTACGGGTAGGTACGGCTAGGATTTGTTTAAGTAATCTAGGATGCAAGAAGCTTGACATGTAGAGTAAGCTGAAAGCGGTGCATTGTGTTTGTGTCGTACTAATGAGAGGCACAGTAAAGAAGTCATAGAGCAGGAAGTGACGTCATAAATACGGCGGATCAGACGACCAATTATATTTGATTGAGCGGCGGCTGTTCGGGAACTAACGCAACGGTTAGGGCTCGCACACACTCTATACTGTACCATTTAAACCTTTTGGCCAATTTTAAAGCTTCTTAACAGTTACTTAGAGTCTGTAGAGCTGGTTTTATAAGTCAACCTGTCATAAAATAAAAATATTTGGTTAAAGTTTGAGATCTACGCCATCCAGACAGCTGTCTGAAACACGACTGATGCGGTGCGGGCATGTGATGAGAAGACCAGAAGGACATATGACCAGATGAGTCCTGAGCATCGACACAGGTTTAAAAAAGCGCAAAAGACCCCTTATAGACCCGCAAACGTTGTCCGTAATTGTAAACAACGATGTGAAGGCGACGATTCTGCGCAGACACGTGGCGAAGAATGACGGAAAGAGTCGATTCAAAATAATAGGATATGACAAGATAAAGAGAGGATATCCTAAGATTACGCCATTTCAATAAACTATTAACTCTATGATTCAAACTGGATGAATGGTATCAGAGAACACATACTAAAGGCATTCCCGTGCCCAATATAAAAACCGATCTGTATCGAAGAAATTGTTATCCCATGTCAATTAAATTATTAAACAAATTACCGAGTGACCTGAAAGACTTAGTTACATTATTCCGAAAAAAATTGTACTCCTGGTTAGTTGATAAATATTTCTACACGACCCAGTAATACCTTAGTTATAAGAATAGAAAATTACTGTAACACCTCGCTATGTTCCTATTAGTGCAATAATAGCCAGTTCAGTTAATATTATGTAATTAAATGTTAAGAGTATGTATAGGTTCCTAACCATTCCTTTTAATTATTATTTTAAGTTTCGCATACCAGGAATGGTGAATATGAGGATCTTTACTGTTATATTGTATAATGTAACATTCATGTACCATATATATCTAGATATCTACCCATATTATGCGAATAAATGACTTTGACTTTGTATCTGGCGGCGGCGGCGTGACGATGATACGTGATGGTGATGATGCATGAGGATTAATGCCAACTGCTAGTTGGGAACGAGACCTAGCTCTGTCGTGTGTCTGATCCCTAACCATTAATTGCTTGTCGTATCGAGTGGAACAACAGATGTCGCTGGGCGGAGGTCGCAAAAACAAGCGACGATCTGTTGTTGACGACCCTCCTACATACCTGCGACTACAAATATCTATGAGTTAACGGCTCTCTGCAAGCTGACGTCGACCTCTCGCTCGTCTTCTAATCGTAGCATTAGTTACACTATTCAGTAACACTAAACTCTAACTTGAACGGTTTTGTTCTCTAGACTTCTATGTTCATCTCTCCAGCTTCTCGTTTCTGTTCGTGAGCTATTACAAATTTTTAATAACTTTTTCGATGGTCTCAATATTTAGGTCCCGATCGAGGTCATCATTTCATATTATCGTACCAAGGTTTGTTTATGTTAATATTGTGTGTGGGGCCTACTGACTCGTGCATTTTACAGTATATAAGCTTAGTTCATTATCTAAATAATACTCGTACTTTCGAACACGCAGTAGTATCATTCATTACACTTTACGAGTGCCACAATTTTATCGGCTTCGTTAAGAAGACGGCCGCATGCGAATAAATATATTTACTTACGTTATTAATCACTCATCACGAACTATCCTGGCGAGCTTTTTGCAGGTTGAGGAGTGTTATCAACCAGGAACGTTTTTGGGTGGAAAATTAGGCTCTGGGTAGAGTGAGAGGGAGTGTCAGATTTTTACTGTCTAAAGCCACCCGTGTCCGTGGCCACAGTTGCCCTTCACGTTCCAGGGCCGCGGTCTCTCTATCGAACAATTCCGCCCAAACGAGGAGCCCTTGAGCGGACAAACGAGATCCAATTCATATCGATCATTACTAAGTTGGCCCTTGCGGCGAACTTGTTCATGGGTTTGGAAAACAGTGCTTACAAGGCTGCCGTAGACTCTACCAGCGTCTCCTTTCTCCTTCGGGCCGGACCGGACAGACATTACTGAATGATAAACGATATTTATTTTCAAACAAGTGGTAAATACACTTTTTCACGTCAATTTTATTCGTTAATTAGAACTAGAAGAGGCCGATGTTTCCTAGCTGACTACCCTGAGAAGAAACACCGAAACAAACTGAGTGGTCAAAGTTATCAATGACGACAGACACAAAATAATAAATAAGTATTTAACTGTCAAACTGTATGAGGTACCATGGTATGTATGGTTAACTGTGAACTCACGATGCTTATTCAATACCAATGATTTAATTTCCACAAATATACCTAATAATCATACTAATTAAAATATGCCTGTCTTGTAATGAGCTCTGAATACTTGCTAACTATACTTACGAGTACTACTCACTCTTTATGTGAGCACGTGAGCAGCAGGTATCTATCGGCTCGTTATTAATCCACTTGGATGCGCGATGATGGCGCTGCCATCTACCGGCGTGGCGCGGCGTTGCGGTGTGGCTACACACAAGACAAACAACTTGTAGAGGGTTCATTTCATTGAAGAAGGACGAAAACATTATCGAATAAGTGCGTGACTCATCTGTCTCGTTGCACCAGGCACCGCACGGTATTCTACACTTGTTCATTTTTAGGGCTCCGTAGTCAACTAGGAACCCTTATAGTTTCGCCAAGTCTGTATGTCTGACCGTTAGCACCAAAAGCTGAAATTTGGTACCAATGTGTATACCAATCACGCCGACAAAGTGGTAAAATAAAAAGTGTTTTTTTTTTTTTGTATGGGTACCCCTACTTACACGTAAAGTGGGGAGTTAATTTTTTTTTCATTTCAATCCTAAAGTGTGATTTATTGATGGATAGGTATTTAAAAATGAATAGGAGATCACTAAAATAATTTTTTGCTAATGTTAATATTTTCGGAAATAATTGCTCCAAAAATAAAAAATAAATGTGTCCTCCCCCTCTAACTTTTGAACCATAAGGTTGAACAGTTTTTGAAAAGTTGTACAAAATAATTTCTGAAATAAGTTTGCAATTTAAACGTATATGCAAGCATTCTTTTTTAACTTAGTTTACATATTTTATCATCCTGAACGTATCTTCTTTCAAATACAAAAATAATTATTAAAATCGACTCACGCAATCTAAAATTACCAACGAAAACCCAACATACATAAAAAAAATAAATTAATTAATCAAAAAAAAAAAAATTACTTTGTTTGTCATGTATTTTTAATAAAGAATATAATAAATAAATAATACGCCCGTCTAGTTTGTATAAATTTGTAACCCAATTTCCCGAGAGATGGCGCTGTACTTTAAGCTACTTGATTTTTCCTGAGTTGATGGGGTCGGGACGGATGTGAGCTATTATATTGACGAATTGTTCGGTTGGTCTCTCGTTGGCATTGGTGGTATTTGTTCTTCACGTTGTCTGTCGTTCATTAACTCTTAAGTGGGGACACTTATTGTGACGGACGGGAAACTACGGAACCCTACTCTGAGCATGGCCCGACACGCTCTTGGCCGAGACGAGATGTGGGTATATTTTTTTATTGATATAAACTAATGCTTGACTGCGATCTCACCACCTGATGGTAAGCGAGTTTGAGGCGCACTCATTTTATTAAGAGCTTATAATTCCTCTAGCCTTGAAGACACCTAAATTATAATCGGACGGGAAGACTACCGCAGGTAAATTGTTACAGTATTTCGCTGTACGCGGTATAAACGACGAGGCGAAACGATTAGTCCGCCGGATCGTAAATGTTTCAACAACGTAATGGTGGATACTTGAAGTACGTCGGGTTGTCCAATGGTAGAAAGGAGATAACGGAATCAAGTCATGCAATTTGCGCGCACACTCTTCAAAGTGCATCCCGTAAAATACCGAAAGGCTGATTATCCTATAAAAAAAAAACTTTTTACAAAAAAAAAATAACCGGCTTCACTAAAAAAAAACACTAAAAGGATCAAAATAACTTTAATTTCGTAAGTTGGTGTTTGTCGGTATTGTTTGTTTCGTATTTAATTATGTAATTTCTAATGACAATTCCAATTAACCCAAACACTGCTAGGTTACATTGTTTTATAATGAAGTTCCTGTGCCTACCTTCCGGCTCCATCATCAGATTAATTTGATAGTACCTTATAGCCAAAGTGCATCTAATGACATAACTAATAAGCCCAAATACGGCTAAGATACATTGATTAATACGGAGTTCCTGTGCCTACCTTCCGGCTCCATCATCAGATCAGTTCGATAGTACTCGTACCTTATAGCCAAAGTGCATCTCATGACAATTCTAATAAGTCCAAACACGGCTAGGTTACATTGATTAATTATGGAGTTCCAGTGCCTACCTTCCGGCTTCATCATCATCATCAGATCACTTCGATGATACCATTTTCAACCATTAATTCCAATTAATTTATTAATAATATATTAAATTAAAACAATTAATTTTGAAGAACCATTCATTTATTTGTATTGTCATTTTGAAATCGCGAAAAAAAACAGCTGTTCAGTACATTTATGTTTGCCTAATGTACTGAACAGCTGATATTTTTTTTTGCGATTTTGGCGTTGCTCCCATAATATAAATTGTTTGTTATCATGAGCACAATCACGTGTTTAAGTATCGTACACTAATTACTAGTCACCCTATATAGCCAACTATCGTAAAAACGAATGTAAAAATAAATTGATAAAATTATTACTATCTTTAAAATATTATAAGGAAACGGAAAATTTTCTTGATGTAGCATAGTAGTAGCTAGGATTATCTATATTTATCTATTTACTGGTATACTTTCTTACTTTAATATATAATAATAATATATATACACACATATATATATATATATATATTATACCCTATCTATATGCACATTATATTTAGATGCACACACACACTCATGAACGCTCATACAATCATGCACACACACGCACGTTGACTATTTCAATTTGTGATGTAATGGGAGGTCCTGGAGCTCTAAAATACAGGCCTAGGTTTAGTTTAGACTCCAGATTTCCCACAAATTACCTTCTATCTCTTGTCGAACTTCGAATTACCTGTCAACTAAAAACTGTGTTGTAATTTGTTGGAGAAAAAGAAACGTTTTTATTATTGTTATTACATTCGTCTATAATAATAGCTAATTAAGATAAGAGGTACGGACGTACGTTGTTCAGTTTCATTTCCAATGTCTATTGTTTGTATTAAAACTTCTTTACATATCCCTGTGGAACGGCATCGGCGACAAATGACCACGATTACAGCTTGCGTGTGCGCACCCATTACCTACACACTGATCTTAGTTAATTCATCACATTCATTACGTTTCTTTAATTCACTCAGTACGTGATGATAAAAATAAAGCCTCCGGGTGCATTGACATGTAGTCCACTTTTTTTTATTATTGATAGCTTCGCGTTTGACAACCATCTCACCTGATGGTAAAGCGATGATGTGGCCGACGATGGAGCACGCTTGCCTAGAAGTAACCTATTCACTCTTGGCTTAAAGACCCTGACTTGTTGATGTACCGCCTTGTTGACACTGATTCGGAGGAACGACGACACAGTCGCACTCACTCGCGTGACTGCATGTCAATTCACTGGAGTTCTACTTTGGACTATATTTATTTATAATCTTATTAATTATAATGTAATTAATCGTTAGACCAGCGGAAAGTTTGATTCCTGTTTGGTACTCACTATTTTGTTTTGTAGCAACAATTGCAACAAACCAATAAATTTAAAAAAAAAACATCTATGATTCCCTGTTTCAGGAACAAAAGATAGGAAGTCCGCTCCACGCGCTCGCATTTCTAACGCTACCGTATGCCGAGTACTCGTAAGTCGGTGTAGCGCCTGTACTGGCGCGCACTCGTACGGAATTAGTGGACAATGGGTGATCGTAATTAAGGCAACAAAGGCGGGCGCAGCGAGCTCGCCCATTGGCTGGTCGCCACGCCCCGCGACCAATCAGCGCACGCGCTCCTCGGACGTTGCTATGAATATGAACTGTCTATGAGCAAAGTGGACGAAGTAGGAGCGTTCTCTAATTGAAAGGTTTGAAATGCAAAATGGTGGCCAGGGTTTTTGTAAGTACTATATTTAGAGACTAACTGACATGGCAAACGTTGTTTTGCCGTATAAATTATCGAAGAAAAATATGGAGGGTAGAGGTAGGAGGGTAAAAAATTACCTACGACCTATTATCAGACCTACCAAATGTACACAAAAAATTACAAAAAAATCCGTCAAGCCATTTCGGAGGAGTTCGATAACAAACAGACATACGATATTTTTATATAATTATATATATCACTTCGCAGCTACTGGTCGAAGTTACATAATTTGAACCAAAAAAACTTTAGAATGTCAAAAAAGACAAGGTCGTCCGGCATCCTCTGGTTGTACTGACGTCATACTGGTCTGTGATTACTGTCTTGTTAAACATGATTACTATTTGCTCACGACTTCACTGTTTCACGCTCTGTTTGAAGTCTAAAAAATCTTTTGTCTGAATATAATAAGACAGATGAGGACGCAGGATGACTTGTCTAGTGTTCTACGATGAGTGAGTCACGACTGGAGTGCGAGCGTGAGTCGTGACAGGTAGGTAGCTACGTTATCTACATTAGACGTGAGTGGTACTACACGGAAGCGATTGGTTTTTATTCAATTTAGATTAAAGTGGAATTAATTGTAAGTGGTGATCTCATGATTACCCACAGTAGTCCAATACCCATGTACAGGTTGATTCAAACCTAATGACGGTTCCTCTGAAGTTCGCAATTGACTGCGCTGCACGCTGTAGCCCAGCGGCTGGGCCCTCACTCACGTTGTCATATGAATTGTACGCGAAGTGTTCCAAGCCACCATTAACTTTGAATTTACCTGTACTGAATTAGACTACCTTCTGAAATCGCCTACTTATCTGTTAAATTCCGTTTCTATCTGTACACTTTTTAAGACCTCACACAAAACTCCATGTTCAAGTTACGTCCATTCAATTATAAGAGATTGCAGACTGGAGACGACAGAACAGACATAAACGTAATTGGTAGGTGTGATCGAATTGTACGTGAAGCCAATAAACTGTTTATGTGGAGCACACAACGTGTAACCTGGCGGGTTTACTGTTCAAACATCCGCTAATTTAATTAGCAGAGCCAAGGTGCGGCCGCCTTCCCAGTTATGCTCTCTTTTATAACACACATAATGACGTGCAACGCTGGACAGCAGGAATGGCCGACGACATTAACATTTCTGCGTTATTGCATCTTGTGAACCGGCAAATTGATTGCGCAACGGCTGCTAGCGAAATTGGATGCAATGTTCAGAATGCTGCTTTAAAAATTATATCTAGTTATAATAGATTTAATCGAGAAGATGAGAAACTTGCTTTTCGACCATCTGTTTATATCTGTCAGCGTAATATTGTAAAAATCGTTAGATTGTAATCTATCTCGAGACATTGTAAACTGTCGAAAGATTGTGAACCATAACATACGAAGTTGTAGACGATTACGTTTACCTGAAACAGACAATCCAGTTGGGTAGGTCTAACTTTGAGAAAAAGGTCAATCGTCGAATCCAACTCGGCTGGGCAGTGTTCGGGAAGCAGCGCGGTATCTTCTCGTCCAACATACTACAGTGTCTCAAGATGAAAGTCTATAACCAGTGCGTGTTGCCACCGATGACATATGGCACTGAAATATGGTCGTTTGCAATGGGCCTCACCAGAAGACTAACAGTCACCCAAAAAGAAATGGAAAGGGCTACGCTCGGAGTTTCTTTGCGTGATTGCATCAGGAATGAAAATATTCGAATGAGAACCAAGGTCGCCGACATAACTCGAAGAATCGCTAAACTTAAGTGGCAGTGGACAGGGCACTTTGCTCGTAAAACGGATGGTCGATGGGGCCGAAAGGTTCTAATGTGGCGACCGCGCACCGGAAAACGCTGAGCTGGAAGGCTTCCCATAAGGTGGACCGATTACCTGATGAGTCGCGAGATGCGAGACGGACAGGTCCGTTCGTTGTGGCGACACTTGGAGAGGACGTCCTTCGGCCAAAATGATGATGATGATGATGAACATACTGCTTATAATTTAACGTATTATTTTTCAATAAATAATAACATCCGTGCTGAGAATATCAGCGGTGGTGTATTGATTAATTCACACGATACAAACGAGATAAATAATCATCAAGTAGCGATGTAGTCATTAAATGTAAATCACGCTTATTGCGTTGATATACAAATGGAAGCAGGTGAGCGTAGGCTGGTCCAGTGCAACTGATAGCGATCATACCGCGCATCCTGCCTGCTACCGCAGCCGCGCAGCCCCAGGGCTCTCTAATGACAGTACCCACCGCTATCACGGCTGTCTCGCAGACACCTCGCTTGTCGACTGACCTGTCAGGGAAACTGCTGCGCAACTAGTACCCTAGTACCTACTTATTGCACGATGGACCAGTGAAAGTCTGCGGTTAACTTTCCAGCTAAACAATCTAGATCTTAGTTACGTAACAGACTTTCCAGTCGCTCTTAAAAGGGTACTCTTAATGGTGTGTAGTTATGTGAATTCTCTACCTCATGTGAGTTAGAAACAGTTTACGATGTTTGTAGTAGGAGTAGGTACGACCTGATAGGACACGAGGCCAGCTATCGGGCCGCCGAGCCGACGGGCCAGCCGAAGCCGTAACAGAAGTAATGCTTGCTGCATGCCTACTTGCACGCCTGCTTCCATGCTGCATGCCTGCTTACATACTGCCTGCCTGCTTGCATGCTGCATGCTTAAAACAAGTATTCTTGTTTGCATGCTTCTTACTGGGACTACTTAAAACTACTTTTTTACACCACCTGCTCGATAATGCCCTTTTATTCGTCATACAACCATCACTTAAAGCAAGTCATTATGTTCCTAGGGAGATAATGCAGTATGGGCGATCCCTAGGGAATAATGAGATTTGAATTTGGAACGTGAAAAACCGTCAGCATTACATGAATTAAAATGTAGTGCATCAAACAAGTTTATTAAAATAAAAAATAAAAACAGAATATAACGAGTTTCTAAAAAAAAGTAATGCACAAGCGGGAGCGTTATAGAAAACTATAGAATCTTTGAGTAGTGAATTTTGATTGTTTCAAATCTCAAAAAAACATTTTGAGTGATAGTTAAGATTAACTCGTAAATAATACTTACATATATTTCTCTATTAAATGATTTGTTTTACTAAATTGTTTTTTAATTATCTCACAGATGGTGTAAAAAGTAGAGTATCCAACACGGGGATAAAGCTGTCTTTGCCTTGGGCGGCTTGAATTCCTCACTTCACTCAGGTTTCTATATTAACTCCCTCGCAGTGCTCGGGAGTTAATTATATAGATCGAAATAAAATAGCAACCTTCGTTTCGTTCGGAATTCAACATGCCACCCGCGACTCAAAGTATCCCCTAGTCGCATAATCTACTATTGTTCATGATCAACTGTATTATTAAGTGTAAATAGTGGTATAATGAATGTTAGGAAACATAAAACTTCGATCAAATGTTATTTCGGCTAAGTGCAACATCGGTGAAAAGATTTTCGATCAAATGAAACGTCGGAGTAACGAAAAAATTCGATTTGATAATAGGTCAACTGACACAGTGGCAGAATTTTTCATACAAATTTAGCAGCTCATATTTTTTGCACAATACCGTCATGATCGTTTAGAAAATGATCATTATAAAATGATTTTATCGAAACGTATTTTTTCCAAAAGAATAAAAATGAAAAATGTTAATATGATTAATCCGAAACATTTATAAAGATTTGCCAAAAAAAAAATTGTAAAGCAAGAGTTTGTAAAATAAAACATTTGCAGAACGAATCGTTTGTGAAATAAATAGTACAAGACGTTGGTTGTTAACTAAAAATTTTTGAATGTAGTTCTAGTAAAACATTATTGAACCGTGAAAGTTACTATGTCTATCTGTTACGATTTTACGACTAAACTACTGAACTAATTTTAATGAACTTTAGTAGGGATTAAGCTAGAACATCAAGGAAGGACATAGCTACTTGTTATCTGGCTTCGCCTTCGACTTCATGTCTGCAATAACTGACATTCACGCGGACGAAGTCGTGTTCAAAAACTAGTAGGCTACATATCATCGCGCTACATCTAACGGGAACAGAGCAGTAAACAAAGGCGTGGGTGAAACCGCGGGGGACTGCTAGTCCCTGGCTACTAGCTATGATACTGTGATTGGATCATTAGCAATCAAGACATTAAGGTATTTTTTTTAAAATATGTCTTAGTCCTGTGGTTATTATGATAGTTCCTGTTATGCTTACAAATAAATAAACTGCACTGACTTTGTTGCTTCCAAGCTTTCCATAATGCGACGACTGTAGAGTTACTCCGTCATTTCTAAAAAATTAATTTGTTAGTAGCAATATATTTAGCGGCCACCTCTGCCTGCGTAGTACTGCATACGTACCTATGCACTGCAATAGAAACATGCCATGGTACAGTTGTACACATGGTATAAATCATGAGCGCAGAGCACCGCAACAGATTCTAGCTACATCACAGTACCCTCGACACAGTGACGCAAGTCTAAACGAAGACATAAAATTAATTTTATTCATTTATCTAATTTATGATTATCATTACAAAGTTACTATGCGATATAATTGACAGTAAACGATTTGTTTTGAAACAGACAGTTTTTTTTTTTTTTTTTTTTAAGGTGGGAAATCATCCAAATGACTTCTCGCGATCTGGGTGGAGCGCGAGGGCGTGTCAGACTTTTACTGACTAAAACCACACCTGTATCCTTCAATTACCCTTTGCATACTAGGACTACGGGTTGCCCTTTCGGAAATTCTCCGCGGTCCTAGCTAGCGGGCATCGGCCCCACTGGGCCCCTACGGTTTGCTGACATCTCTTTGAGGAGCGCGAGGATCACTACGCGCTGTTAACGACTGGGCTCGGTGCGGTTAATTACCGAACAGCCGGACGGCGAGCTACCCAGTGCTCGACGTCCGCAAGCCCGCGTCTACCGTGGCTGGTAGTCGGGGTTGGAATTACGTCGGCTAGGGCGTGAGGACCTTCGTTCCCTCACGCGTGCAGCCTCCTCCTTCGCTAACATTACTGCTTCGCAGAAGGAGGCGACCGCCTGCCATTCCTCCTCGCTCCGGACCATAGCCTGAACCAAGGCCCGACGTGAAAGGTCGCTGCCGCCAATTGCCTCCACGAGGACACGGCGGTGCTCCGCCCAAGCGGGGCACACCTCCACCGTATGCTCCACCGTGTCCTCTGGGTGGTCCACACAATGATGACACCCGGGCGTTGCTTCCGCCTGAATCCGATGCAGGAACCTCCCGAACTTGCCATGTCCGGTGAGGACCTGCGTCATGCGGTAGGTGAGGATGCCGTGTTGCCGCTCCAGCCACTCCTCAAAGAGGTGACTAACCGCCATTATTGTAGCGTGCCCAGCACTGGGTTGCGACAGTCGCCGTCGCCATTCCACCATGAGATCCCGCCGGAACTCGGTCCGCCATGCCGCGACTTGGCGCGGTGAAACAGACAGTTGGACTGGACTAAATGCAAAAGAGAACAAACTTAAAGCTAATTGGAGAAGTTAGGCTCCTGGCCGTTACTGCAATACAATGAATTGATTCCAGCATTTCCAGCCACTCAATCACCAAAACTTATGGACAACTAAAGGTTCAATTACGATATAAATGATAACAGTAATTGAAGCAGATGAATTGATTCTTGTTGTGACGATATGTCCAAAGTTACGAAAACTTTGCTAATTCACTGTACATTTTATGCAGTGCAAGATCTACCCGACATAGTGTAGGGCAGGCTTATACCGATTGTCGGTAATCATTAACATGGAGCGTGGCCGACTGAGAACCTACGTCCTACCTGAGTCCTCCTGAGTCCTGACTCGTGCTCATAGGGACGTGACTACACATGGACGTGTAGTATAGTCAATTAGAATTGAGAAGCATAAAACAGTTCCCGGTCGTATCGTTCTTGTATGGAACGGTCTGTCAACATGTGTGTGTCTATCATAAGTATTCATCAGGACTGTTCACAGGAGCTTTATCAGTTAGTGGCGAAGGTTTCCAAGTTAAACCGTCAGATCTCTTCCGATTTAGGTAACACTCCCATAAAGATTTGTCTATTTTCGCTTCTAATGCCGAAAAATCGTATATTTTGGATAGGGGGACGGGATTTTTAATAATTTCTAGAGGAACCATGATTAGTATAACTTTTATTGCAGTTTGTACTTTGTAAGGATTGGAAAACCCAATAATATACACGACACGTACAACATTAATATTGTTGATTAAATTTTGATAGAGATTAGATAGTTAGATTTAGATTAGGTTAGGTTAGATTGTTAAATGTAAATTCTTGTAAATGATAAATAGTAAGCGATACGTTGCTGTCATTGCCCGTTCTAAAGACGGCAGACCGGAGCGAGCCCCGGCGCGTTGCGTGCCCAGTGCGGACCTAGCACAGTGCAATGCTAGCAAACTACCGCCTCAATAGCTGCACGTGCCAAATACACGAATGAATTAGCCGACCATACCAATACACACTATTACAAACTTTATTGGGTTGAGACACATGAGCTAGTTTCTAAAGCTTTTAAGTGTTAAGCTCATTTTAATCAGACACTAGGTAATAAATATCGCATGCAGGTCGCGTTCACAAGCATCGAGATATAATGTTCAATAGAGTAACTTTTTTCCACAAATAATATGGAAGTAGGTAAAGGAATTACGGACATCAGTTCTATCAAATATTAGTTACGTAGAAGTCATCGAAAACTTTCATGAAGAAATGCTTTTACTCAGAAGTTATCTGTGATATTGGCGGACTTTTCTGTAAATAAATTTATTATACCATTGATGTCATACAAATCTTGCTCGTAAAAAAAACTTGGTATTAATCCATAAAAAAACCCATAAGAATATTTATATAGAATTGCGGTGTATAGGTAGGTACGCTCGCGGTGTTATCACTATCTATAACATTATTAAATTGTATCAACAGAACCGACGGTGGTTCATGGGAACTGCCCAATGTTCGGCATGTCGGTTATATGTAATAACTCGTAACTAAATGTTAGTTTACTGCTTTATATTGGCGATACAATTAGGTGTAATAGCTACAACAGGCTGATGAAGCAATTTCGACAACCCACAATACATGGACCACGTCGTTACGTTTTATGTTCGTGTGTTAAGCTATTATCTAGTGTGGCCTACAAGTTCAACATGCCTTCAATCTCGTTATAGTAGTTCTAACGTTTGGTTTGGGTATAAAAAGTTTGGGAATGTATGGCCGCTTGTATGTTTTACATCTGTTCTCTGTTTATTCATCGTCGTTTACAGTTTGGTTATTTAATTAATTATTGATTCGTATGCTGCTTTAGTGAGACTTATCAAGGAGGATGCAATTTAGTATGTAATACGAGAACAGGAGTTCTAGTGAGCGGCAGTTGAGCAAACGGCCCGCCTGATGGGAACTGGTCAGCGTTGCCTATGGACGTGAAGAGTTGCAGAGCCACCACAGATACGTTACCGTCGCCGCGTCGAGACACAAAACTGTCATAAGTATCTTCCTGTGAGTTGGGCACGCTACAATTATGGCGGTAAGTCCCCTCTTTGAGTAATGGCTGGAGCGGCAACGGCGTCCACACCTTCCTTCATTGTGCGGACCACCTAGAGGACACGGTGGAGTATACGGTGGAGGTGTTCCCCGCTTGGACGGAGCACCGCCGTGTCCTCGTGAAGGCAATTCGCGTCGGGCCCTGGTTCAGGCTATGGTCCGGAGAGAGGAGGAATGGCAGGCGGTCGCTTCCTTCTGCGAAGCAGTAATGCTAGCGAAGGAAGCGGCTGCACGCGTGAGGGAACGAAGGTCCTCTTCCGTAGCCGCCGTAATTCCGACCCCGACTACCAGCCACGGTAGACGCGGGCTTGCGAACGTCGAGCACTGGGTAGCTCGCCGTCCGGCTGTTCGGTAACTAACCGGACCGAGCCCAGTCGTCGATAGCGCGTAGTGATCCTCGCGCTCCTCAAAGACATGTCAGCAAACCGTGAGGGCCCAGCAGGGTCGATGCCCGCTAGCTAGGACCGCGGAGAATTTCTGAAAGGAAAACTCGTAGTCCTAGGCAAAGGGTAATTGATGGATACAGGTGTGGTTTTAGTCAGTAAAAGTCTGACACGCCCTCTCGCTCCACCCAGAACGCGAGAAGTCATTTTGATGATTACCCACCTTAAAAAAAAACCTGTGAGTTAGTGCATCGGTGCTAACGGGAGCACAGCAATCATGTAAGCAACCGAAACGTAATACCGGTAGCCAAAATAAATGAATTGATCCCATTTTTTAAGGGTTCCGTACCTCAAAAAGAAAAAGCGGAACCCTTATAGGATCACTTTGTTATCTTCTATCTGTGTGTCTGTCAAGACCGTTTATCTCGGGAACGCGTGGAGGTACTGAGTTGAAATTAAAACCATATTCTCAAGTCTGCGGTCCCTTGAAGCTGTGAAAAAATCAAACATCCAATTTAACGAAAAAAAGATACGGCCGTTTATGTCGCAAAAATCGTGTATTCCGACACTCTCAAGGGAATCAAAATTCACTTCCTGTTGACTTAGAATCCTGAAATTTAGCAAGAAGCAAGCTCTCATAACACAAGTATAGGAAAAAATCTGAAAACTGTAAATTTGTAGTTACGATACAAAAAAAAACTTTTTTTGCGATTCGGAAAAATCTTCGTAGCTCAATTCAGGAATTGAACTGTTGGTAAGTTTGTACTTAACCCTCAGTGCGCGAGTCCGGCTCGCTGGCCCGGTGTTTTTACAGTCAAATGATCAGCCTTTTTTTTACGATTTCTAATACTGAATTTGAAACTATTATCCATGTGTGGATATTAATAGAGAATCGGAAATATTCTTATATTCCTACCATTAAAATGAATAAAAAATACACCTTTTTTTATCTAATCTGTCTTATGAGCTTATAATTAATAAAAAGCGCCAACTGTTTATACATAGCGATTAGTGTCATGACTTGACTTATAGCCTCACGGGCTCTCGGCGCCGCGCGCAGCTCACTCGCGGCTCATAGAAAATGTGAAGTATTTCCTCACACGTGTTTCGTGGACCTCGGTACACAGCCGGGGCCTCCCAAACATGTGGTATCGGCAACAATCGGAGTGATTTGTCAGCGCTATCGGAGCATCGGCGGCATTAGTCACCACTACGTAACGCTGCTTCACTAGCGACCAGACAGGAAGGGATCTGTCAGATATTCTCGTGTACCAACCCCGCGGTCATTATTAATACAAGGCTACGGATAGAGCCACGTGGAATTATTACTACCATGTTGCAATGCGTTCTTAGACTAAAAGTGTATTTTACTCAGTTTTGATGTTTTATGTTTTCAAGTAAGTCTCTCCAGTTTTACGATCACAATTCATTCACTTGTCACGTCATTTACTTAATCAGTCAAATCGGTCACTCATCTCCTCCAAGCTAAGAGGTTCTACCATGACTGGGTAAGTCATGGCAGAACCCTAATTCTTTGCAAGGCAGGAACAGTATATTTTACTTCATCAGTTCAAAAATTTAAATACTGAGGGGACTAGGAATGGCAATTCCTGCAATAATTTATTTATGCTACACTAGGTACTAACTATTAGATCTTAAGATAACGAAAAAAAATTATTGTTGTTGGATAATATTATTTAACTTTACCAAAACTGTATCCTGTATGTGTACACCTTATATTAGTATAAGGTGTGGAAACGTAGTGGATTGTACATTTACTTATAGCAAACTGTATCTAGATATAATATACAATGTACGATTGTTGCTTTTCGCAAATAAAATAAAATATTTCCTATTACTAATATTTACAACTTTCTTTATCGCATAATTGAGATTATTCAGCAGGTGCTGCTACACCCGGGCGACTATCGGCGCCGGCGCCTCCTGCGAGCGGCGCCGCAGCATCTTCCTACTTATCTACTACGAGATGCAGATATTACGCAAACGCATAGCAGTGGTTATGACGATGCAGCATCCACCAGTGTTATCTGGCGCAACGTACGTTTCACACACGCCAATTATTTAATAAAGCTTCTCATCGCTGACTGCTGTTCTACGAATTGTTTTTTTTTTTTATCTGAATGTCTTTATCAGGTTTTTTATTTCATAATAAAAATTTATTTGCCACAATGATGTGGCCTATTTACAGTCTACCATTACATGTGGTGCCTATAAATTTAATCTCCAATATACCAACCTTCGAACTCAACTCCTTAAAGAGTTTTTGATGCGATGTAAGTTTATTCTTTGCGCTAACTATTTCCTTGTGATCATCTCAATTTGTCAAGCTCAATACTGAATTGATTAAAAAACAACAGACATATATTATGGTTCATAAATAATACATGTGACAACTACGACAAGATACAACCGCAGATACAAACCGAATGTTTCCTGTTAACAGACGACAAGCAAGCAAGCTTTGTAGTCAAGGTCCCACAGCTATCTGGTGGGTCGAGGCGGCGGCGGCGGCAGCGAGCCCGGGCGGGCACGGCCAGCCACATGCCCGGTCTCGATCGGCTGCGCCGTGAACATACGTGTTTTTGTGCGTGCCCGAGTAACCCGACCCGGCTGGGCAGAGATGTCATCAGGAATGGGGAGTCAGAAGACTAACTGTGTAGCGAAGTCGTTGCTGTGAAGGAATGAGAAAGATAATACTGGTGTTTGAACTAGATTGCAGTTTTTATAGGAACAGTGGGGAGAAGGCGAGGTGGGAGGTACTTTCTAAACCCTCGGTGAATCCCATCGAATATTTTTTGATGGTAAAAAATAAACTGCTTCAAAGCAGTTAATTAGTTTCAAGTAACGGGCTACCGTATTGTTCACTAATAAATAAGTACAAGAGTAATTGTTGCTGCAGATGATCGTAGCAGTCTACTGTCGACGTCCAGTTAAACATGCCTTGCATTCATCAGTACACAATATGGAATCATGTTGGATGAAAGTTATCCGGTAGATAATTTAATGCATTTTCTTTGAAAGTCAGTCTAGTTATTTATCATATAGGTTTGCCAAACTACAATAACTCGGTGCATCTCTAGTCACACACTCTTATTCCTACTGAACCCCTAACGATGCCTGTCAGGAGTGGATCTTCTCACTGAGCTATGTGCTGGCGCTAGTGTCACGGCGCGTTAGCAAGACAACGTAATACTCGCAGGTGTCGGGTTGCAACCGCCACAGCGCGGCCACGCGGACGCAGTGACGGGCAGGTAACTCAGGAGGGGACTGGGGAGTATAAAATATACATATACGTATTTATTATGATTTTTCATCCATGTGATGTTACAGCAAAGACTACATTTATGTTGGCAGTAAAGCTTCTATAAATTCAAGCACTTCAAACTTGACTGACACATATGTTGCTGCCGTTGCTGGGAAGTTGGTTGCGCTACTTCTTCTTCCCAGCTCAAACACTAGGAAGTGGTGATGGGTGCGCATCTTAGAGGACTATATTTATGCATAAAACAGACGTTAAAAAAATCAAGTCATATTTTTTTTTGTAAAACAGATTTTTATTTTTACTTTTTAATAAGTACTGAGCAAGTTCTCTGGTAAGGTAACAACAACAACATCTCTGTATAGCGCGTGTGGAACACTACACACCGTTGACTCGATCTTAAGTGCCTATTACACTACTCGATATTCAGACAGTCTTAGTCTATGTAGCGTCACACAAGAAAAAGAGCAACTTACGCCAATGTCGTGTAAAGGAATGAAACAGAACGATAAATAGATAAAAATAGATTAATACTGTCTGAATATCGAATGGTGTAATAGGCCCTTTAGTCTTTACCGGATGACTTTACCCATTTACTCGTCGTCCGTAAGCCCGACCTTCGGTGGCCGGGAATCGCTCTACGACTTTCGACTGCGGCGGTGGCTGGGGCATGAAGAGGTCCGCGGGGTTTGTTCGGACGCAAGAGGTCGCTGCCGTCTGAAAGGTACAAAATACCCATAATTACTCAATTTACACATTACTTAGGTGCTGGGAAATGAAATTTAAGTAACATTATTATTACGGAATTATAACTTAACCCATCACAAAAAGAATCATCAAGATCGGTCTATAAAGCAAAAAGTTACGCGCGAGTTAATAACCCCAATAACATGAGAACATAATTATGTTTATTTATACTTTACACGTTTGAACGTCCATGGGTTGTGCGAAAGTGAATCCCGGGACCCTGGAACGAAGGCAAAAACGGAACAGGAGTGGGTTTTAGTCAGTAAAAGTCTGACAAGCCCTCGCGCTCCGCCCAAGCGCGGGAGATATCATTGGATGGTTTTCCACCTAAAAAAACCCCCTTTAGAACAGTACAGGGCCTCAAGTCTGCTATTACAATAGTGTCAGAATGGTCTATCATTCATAACATGGCACGCCGTAATTATGGCGGTAAGTCCCCTCTTTGAGGAGTGGTTGGAAAGGCAACACGGCGTCATTACCTTCCGCATGACGCAGGTACTCACCGGACACGGTAAGTTCGGGAAGTTCCTGCACCGGATTCGTGCGGAAGCGACGCCCGGGTGTCGCCACTGTGTGGACCGCCCGGAGGACAAGGGAGAAAGATGTTGAGTCACACATGGCCAATTGCTTGGACCTTCTGTTGACTACAGATCCGGACCGGTACTCAGTGTCGATATCTTCACCAATAGGTAGTTCCGACCATTGTCTGGTGAAATCTGTATCCTTCTATTCCCCGCCCGATCCCAGCCCAAGAGGCACCCGGCGGGTTTGGCGATACAAGTCAGCAGATTGGGATGGTATGCGTTCTTTCTTCGCATGCTATCATTGGCAGCCTACTTGCTTCTCTTCCGCTGATCCGACCTTGGTTTGGCGCCGAATGTAATCGCGCTGAAGCGCTAAAACATACGGCATACCAAGAATGGGTCGACGCTCGTAGACGCAAAGCAAGTGACGTGACTCAAAAGAAGAGAGCCTATAATAGGGCTGCCAAATCCTGCAAGAAGGTGATGCGGAGGTCTCGGTATGACCACATAGCCGAATTGGGAACAAACTTGCTTCATACCCAGCAGGTAGTAAAGCGTTTTGGTCCCTGGCTAAATCTGTTGAATCGAACTTCTGCCGTCCCTCACTACCACCACTGCTGAAACCCGATGGGTCGCTGGCCCACACCGCTGAGGAGAAAGCTAATCTATTTGCCTCTCTTTTTGCGGAATCTTCAGGTCTTGATTCCGGTAACGCGCGGCCCCCTGCCTTTCCTGAGCGATGCGAGACGACTATGGCAGACATACGCATCCATCAGAAGGACGTCCGTAGGGTGCTACGTAACCTTGACTTGTAAACAAAGCCAGCGGTCCCGACGGGATACCGGCAATTGTTTTAAAAACTTGTGCGCCTGAACTGTCTCCGATCCTGACACGCCTATTTCGTCTTTCGTTTGAGGCTGGAAAAGTACCGATGGCTTGGAAGCAAGCTAACGTGCATCCCGTGCCCAAGAAGGGTAGTCGGGCTGATCCTGCTAATTATAGACCTATCTCGGTAACGTCCATTCTCTGCAAGAGTATGGAACGAGTGATCAATAATAAGCTCCTGGCATACCTAGAAGCTAATGACATCCTCAGTGATCGACAATACGGCTTTCGCCGAAATCGGTCAACTGGGGATCTTCTAGCGTATGCCATTCACATCTGGAGCGAGGCCGTCGAGAAGCATGGGGAAGCACTTGTAGTCTCCCTTGATATCTCGAAGGCCTTTGACAGGGTCTGGCATGATAGCCTTATTGCTAAGCTTCCTTCGGTCTGACCGTGCCGATAACCGGCGGCCTTGAGCTTCTTGGGGTAACGTTGTCGTCTACCCTCAATTTCGGCTCTTACATCGAGGCTAAAGCTCAACAAGCTGCCAAAAAATTGGGGATCTTAGCCAAGGTGAGACAGTACTTCACGCCGGAACAGCTGCTTAAACTTTATCAAGCGCAAGTTCGATCGTGTATGGAATACTGCTCTCATCTTTGGCATGGGTCTGCCAAATACCAGCTTGATGCTCTGGAGTCGATTGAGAGGCGAGCCAGGAGGATCATCGGTGATGATGCACTTGTCGAATCAAAACTCCAAAGCCTTGAGCATCGACGCCGAGTTAATGGCCTATCGGTTTTCTATCGATTAAACTTCGGGGAGTGTGCGTTGGAATTGCACAATTTAATTCCACCAAGTCCGTTCCATCATCGGACCACTAGACGTACGGCGTTGCGCCATCGGTACATTGTGGACATCCCACCCATACGTACAAAGCGTTTTGGGAACACATTCATAATGCGTACAGCTAAGGAGTGGAATTCCCTGCCGGAGTCTGTGTTCCCTGATAGCTACAACCTAGAGGTCTTTAAGTCAAGAGTGAATAGGTTACTTCTAGGCAAGCGTGCTCCATCTTCGGCCACATCATCGCTTACCATCAGGTGAGATAGTGGTCAAACGCGAGCTATTTTTCCTTTTTTTCCGGTGGGAAAGTTATCCAATGTCGTCCCCTGCTTTTGGGCGGATCGAGAGATAGTTTTAGACGTAAAAGTCTGATTAAAAACCCACTCCTGTTCCTCCGTTGCCTTTCGTACCAGGGCCGAGTCTTCCTTTCAGAATCAGACCTTTGGCCCCAGTAGGCATCGATCCTGCTGGGTCCCTACAGTTGCTGACATCTTCTCGAGGCACGCGTGGAACACTTTATGGTCTATGGTCAACCTGTCACTCCATTGAAAGATATGGCATAAAATGGTAATCTCGTACATAATGACAAATGAATGTCTGACTTATGCGGTAATCTGCTAAAATTTTGGCAGTTCCTTTAAGCAGTGATCTACCATTAGATATAGAACGTCATTGTGCAGTCATTGCTGTTAATTTATTATGAGAGACCATAACTCTATTACGAGACCATTGAGCGATTAGTGATAAATCATTATGAATTAGCAGATTACGAACTTTTAGCAAAATAACAATGAGATCGTGTTAGAATTACGAATTTATAAAAATAGCAGACTTGGGCCCCTGGTGTGATGTTATGTAATAGTGTTAACAATAAACAGAAATATGATTGTAGTAATCGTGGAAGATTTGCTATAATTTTTTGAAGTGTTCCATGGTCTATCTCCGAAGTTTTTGATCAGATCTTCAACAAATTTAAATGCGGGCAAAAATCTGCCAAACAAAAGTAATTATAAAGATTGGTCGAGTATTGATGAAAATGTCGCTGAACAAGAATTAAGAAACGTATAACGCTCCTCTTTTCCGTCGGGGGTTAAAAATAAAAAGAGGCTTGAGAACCTCCTCCTTTTTTGTAATTCGCTTAAATACTGCTGACTCTCAGGCTACTTCATTTGAATAAATAACTATTGATTTTAAATGCGCCTGTCTCGATGAAGTAAGAAAAACACTAAATTATGTTTGCGATAATGTTGAATTTATATAGTAAAAGAAAGAAAAACATTTCATTTGGCACGCATGACAGACACTGGTAAAAACAAAATTTAAGACAACTAAGAAAAAAAAAACGCTGACACAATGTGTGTCTCACGACTGCGCCAAATAGGTCCAGTTTAGCAAAAATGCCAGACAACTACATACTACACATTCTAGTAGGTACAGTGTTATTCATTATTATCAATGAGCTTAACTGAGACTGATGTTCACCCGAGAGACGTCTGCAGTTGGACATAGGACTCAGAGCCTCTGTCAAGCGTTGCCACATCGACCGCTGGTGACTCGTTGCAAGTTTTTCTATTCTTACCGACTGCGGCGAAGTATGGAAGGAGGGTAATGATATCGCTAACTGAAACATAGTGAATCAAACTAGATTTTATACAGGAAGCGGTTTTGTGGTTTAACGGTAGCGGCGACCAGTGGACTGTGGGGCACATGCTAATACAAGGTGTGTCGAATTCCAGCATTCTGTGCTATGAGTATGTCACACAGGTCCACGGAGGGCTGACATAGTTGTCGCAAACAATAGCTCAATTACAGCGAACACATAACACACAGTCTAGCGCCACCACGCGACCTGAATACTAAGCCCTCGATGAGAACATCGTCCAACGTCGCCAATATGATATGCTAGCTAGCATTTTCCAAAACCGGAATAGTAACTTACATGAAAATAATCGTAGATCTGTAGATATAATGATGAGAATTGTGAACAAAGAATTGTATTTGCACCTATTAGATAATAAGTTAAGAATATCGTGGTAAACTGTATCAATCTTGTAATCTGCACAAAACAATGAGTCCATGTTCTCACACAAGAATGTCGATGTCGGTAGCGCGTGTTGCACAATGCTAGTTGTACAGACAGCAGTATCGAACGCAGCGCTTACTGCTACGAGTACCCGCCCGAGTCGCCGATTCGCGAGTTCTGTCACTGCGCCGCTTGGATAGTAAGCATTTGAAATAATAATAATAATAATATCCAAACAACCAACGCCAACGCCTAACAAGTATCAACACGAATGGCAACATCAGACAATCAGTCTAAAATATTTCAGTCGCTTGAGCTGAGAACTCGTTGTGAGATGGAGCTGAACCTACACAAACTAACATTCTATATGCGGGAACGATTGTCAAAACGTCAAACATTAATGGGGTTGACACGGTTAATCATAAACATTTTGTCGAGAGCCCCCAGCTCTCAGGCAGCAGTCCGCCAAGCAGGCCTGGTGATAGATGTCACGAGTCGATTTATTCTTTAGAGCCTGGTTAAGAACAACTAAGACAGTTCTACGAGCCATCAGTTAGGAGGGTACTGGTTAGATGTTGATACTCCGTTATCAGTGAGATGCATCTGAGATGAGGACAGTGTTAATTAATAAGACACATTCCAAGAACGCGGGCGCCAGCCGGTGCACCTGCCTAGTTCTTGAACGTAAGATATAATGCTTAGATGTGGATGTGATTTAGGTAATAAATGGGTGGAGATGTTTAACTGATGGGTTAACAAAGAGTCTATGGTAACTAAACTCAACGGTACCGTGAAAAGGGTGAGCTAAAAGAGTATGTTCTGCATACAACGACTCACCAACCTACGCTAGTGCATTCCTTCTAGACGGTTACAGATCCACATCACAGCAATCAAAATATTATATATCATGCATGAGTCTACATGTAATATAGATACAGTACATATTATTTTGTTCAGCTCTTAGCAGTCTATCTACGGATGAAGATATTATATTTCAGAGCTCAACCTCACGTACAGAATTATTGAAGTGACTAACGGACACATTTAACGCATATTTTGAGTATTTTGCAAAAGACGAGTGTGCCTGCTAAAGTACAGACGTATGCTTACAAGTAGATCCTGTTGAACTTTATACAGTGTCAGACGGTCCGTATTGCACACACCGCTCACCTCCCCCACGTTCCAGGCTGGATCACCGGACCTGTAATTACAGCGCATATGTTATTACATACCCTCGTCAGAACACTGCTTCTACTAAGCTCTGCAACCTGTTCCAAATCGCGCATAATCAGCCATTCTTCAAAATAAACGGAGCAATAGATATTATACGCTTGGTTCGTACTAACCTCTTCGGAAATGTAACGCAAGTTTTTTAGAATCTTGATTTTTTACTCGTTTCGTGGTCTAACAATTCAACGGGTTATATTTTGTATTTCTGTAAAGGTATTCAATAAATTCTTCAATATGGTTAAACCTTGGGAGGACAAAAGGCAGAGCATTAAAACTCTGCCATCAAGTTTAATTTTGAATCAGTTAAATATTTTCATTACAGCATTCATAACTTTACAGCCCCCAGTCTGCATGTTTAACTCGGTGTGCAACGAGAATATAGAATATTAAATGGATCTTATGAATTATATCAGTAATTAATGTCAGTCAGTCTGCGGCTGCCGTGATGGACATTCGACGCGACGCTCACGCGGGAAACTATAAATCATGAAAACTTATTGCGAATATTTATATTAGAGCGATTAAAATCGATAACATTTTGCTTGCACTACATGTTTCAATATATCTGGTGGCCGTTTGTAGTAGCGACGGAATACGCTCGTAAATCATGCGCGAGCGTCGCCATTTGTAATCAATGCTCAGCAATAATCAAATGAGGTGTTGTGACTACTGCAGCCGCACCGGCCCGCATCGGCCGGCACCGGGCCGCACCGGCCAAGTCGACCCGCACCGACTCTGCCACTGCGGCAAGATTGCGCGCGTCGTGGGAGCGCAATCATTTTACTTTTATCTGTGGAGCTTTTTAACGCAAAAAGCTGGTCGCAGGTTGTACGGCGTCCGCGTCGGCGCGCGGGCGGCAGTGAGCGCCGGCCGCCCGCCGCCGACCGACGTGCGCGCGCACCAGACCCTCATTGGTCCGTTCAAGCTACAACCGCCAAATTTAGCCGACCGCGAGTGTCCGCGTGTGGATTGCAAGCTGTGTCTGTGTGTGTGCGTGCTGACAGCGCACGGAGTGTGTGTGTGCTGTGAGTGACAAGCCTGCAGTGCAGTGTGAAGCTCGCAGGGCTGCAGGCTAAAGAGCTGGTGCAGCGGATGAAGAGATAAATCTTGGTGCGTTGACCGGGTGCAAGTTCGACGGCCTGCAGTATTTGTGTCGTAGCGAGTAAACGGTAACTATTTATTAGTGCTAGGTGCAGGGATACGTGTAGACTGCAGAGCGAGGAATCCGGTCCATTTGCTCCGCTAGCGCTCACAACCACTCCAACCTACTTTCTCTACAGTAAATAAACAATGTTCTGTCCATGAGAGCTTTAAATCAGTCAGGTTTCGTTACCGCCGCAGTAAAGCCATAACATTATATTTACGATCAGTACACGACTTGCGACTTGCTATCTACACGTACAAAACTGGCAGTTTCGCAAAGCTGTTTAAACAATTAGCTTTTTTTAATTATCGCGATAAAGTGAGGTGTCAAGAGTACGCCTCCTCGTCGCTACATGTTCTAAGAAGTAATATAACTGCGCTCTAACAGGACTCGCCACTCATTACAATTAATGGTTCGGGAACGTGGCATGCTGGTAACTTGCTGCCATTGCTCATACATGTTCGAAGCTTGCCACAACGGTTAACGACATGAAGCAACATTGAAAAACAGTATGTCTTCAATATGGTTATCCTTAATAAAGCTTACTTCCTGCTCTTGAAAGCAAATATTACAATGTTGCTTAATGCAGCAGTTTAGACGCGCCAATTATTTGTGTCAGTATGAACACAAATAATTGGCGCGTAAAAACTGTTGTCTTGACTCGTCACACAAAGTTCTTATAAAGTTATGTCACCATACATTAACGGCGGGCAGTTTAATAACCGCCAGTCACAAAACATTTATCCAAAACGAATCCAATAAGAACAGCGCCTTGATCCGGTGTTTACTTCCTTACAGCTCATCCAAAACACGTCCAATTACAATTACAGCATAGAATAGATAACAGCCACATTGACGCCATGCGCCGTCTCTTACCTAGCAAAACGACTAGTTACTTGCAAATGACACCGCTTAACTTGACGACTCTATCATAGTCGTAGCTGCGCCAACTGATGGCACACAGCGAGCCCGGACAGACGCCAGGCCCTGAGCCTGTCATCTCGGCCACTTGACGTGATCATCCACCATTAGACATGCCCAACGTAATTTATACACTGAATGTTATACCTAGAGAATGATTTGATAAGATTATATGGATGATGCTAATGCGTGAAACGCGGAAAAGATGGTTTTAGATGAGTGATTGCCAACAATAGAAACGCCTTGTAACTGTTTATTTGGATCTAATAGGTCGTAGAAGTGGACTAAGAGAATGGGGGTGTAACATTAGTTGATGCACCGCAACAAGTTGCAGTTGTAACTAACCAATCTATTAAATATGCTTCTGAAGAGCATTCTTCAAAAGCTTTCTCTAGTAAACGTTGCTTAGAATTGTTCAAATCGTCAGCAAAAAGGTTCTAGGAAGGCAAAAAATTCTTAGAAGTCCCACATTAACTACAGATCAATAAAAATCAGATAAGAATTTAAATTAATGTGAGTGATAGACTTAAATCGTAGGAAGAGTAATATTTATATATAATATGTGTGTTTGTTGTGTAAATAACCGGGAGTGCAGCTGTGAAGCAGTGCCACCAGGGATCATACTGCGTGCTGCCAACCGACGCGCAGATAGTGGTGTACACACAAAAAATAAATAAGGAATAATCTCGGTGACAGTAAAATTTATATTGTATATTTTTAAACGACTTCAAAAAGAAGGTCCGAGCTTTATTCGAAGCCTGTATTCGACCTACATGTATTTCCGCGATATCCTCAAAAGTATTGATCCCAGGGTTTTCGTTATCTATCTATTGTGGTCTGGTTTCCGTATTTTGTCCTTTTCGGACCATTGTGCGTGAGCCAAGGTGGTCTTCACTCCAACCAGCCCACCTCACTCCAGAAATAGATGAGTCTTTTCAGTTTGCTCAGGGCATCTATGAGTGAATTCGGTGCTCCCAAAGTTCATGTTCTTATTTCGTTGACAGCTGTGCACTCGAGGAGCACATGCGCGACAGTTTCCTCTGACTCCATGCATTCTCTGCACAGAGGACAATCCGTGATGTTGACATTGCGAATAAGTGTTTGCTCAGTGAGCAGTGTCCGGTGATGGTCCCAGCCACCAGACGCAGGCTACCTCTGTCCAAACGCAATAGGTATAGGGTTTTGTTTAAGTATGGCATGGCTTCTTTAGCATTGCAGTGTCACAGTGTTATTGTTTGGCACTTTAACGCGTTCCAGTGCAAAGTGGTATTCTTGTATGAGTTTCGAGGTTGTTGAGGTTTTCCCCAGTGATTGTAGTACTAAGGCACTGTCGGAAATCATGCGGATATGAGTGTCCATAACTCCCCTGGCTTCTATGGCGTGGGCTGCTAGAATGATGCCAACACATTCTGCCTGATAGACAGAGTTGAGTGTTCCTAGCGGTTTGGATATTTTTATATTAAGGCCGTTGGAGAAGACTCCGACTCCTACCGGTTCCGGTATTCGTTTTTGATCCATCAGAGTATATTCTCAGTTCCTTTGGGCCTGAGTAGTCGTACGATTCTTCTGTGAGTTGGATGCTGTAGTGTTTTTTGAAGTGCAGTACCTTAGGGGCTGTATCGTTGGGGGCCGTCATCATGGGCTCTCGTTAAACAGCATATTCCATAATGCGTGTATGTTTGGTTCGAGAGTCTGTTCTTAATGTACCCGATAAGTTGAGTCTGAAAACAGCCAGGGCTGCCTCCTCTCGCACTATGAGATGCGGTGGAGTCAGTACTATCATTGCCTGAAGGGCGGCAGTGGGTGCCGTTCTCATGCTACTGGTGATTGCTACGCAGGCCAGCCATTGCAATTTTTCGAGTTCTTTTTGGGCTGTGCTCTAGTCGGTCCTGGGCCATATGTGTCAGTGTCATTACGGCTTATGGGTCTATACGCTTTAAGTTGTGCGTAGTCAGTCTTGCCGGGTTTGGGAATGAAGATAACCTTCACTTCGCGCCACTCTAGTGCTACATACCTGAGTGCTATGCTTGCTCGGTATATTGCCAGCAGTCATGGTGTCAGAAAGCTATCTCCCCATTGCAGTAGGGCTGGGAAAATACCATCCAGTCCTGCGGACTTTTAAGGCTGGAAGGTTCTAATTGCCTAGAGTATGCGATCTTCTGTCACTATGTTTTGTGCTCTGAACCAGTCCAGACTGGGTTTTCGTTATTTAAATGAACATATTTTTCCAAGGAAGGTTCTAGTTTCTTTTTCTGATGAAGGTCTTCCGATATATACAATGGAACTCTCCAATAAGCAGCAGCAAATGACCTATGATTACTGCATGATTGTTTACATTATTTTCTAACCTGACACCACGCCACTCCTGTGTGCTCCGGAGGGGTGTGCACTGTAAGCAGATATGTATAGTTCAGCCTGTTAAAGCCTCCTTTGACAAACAGCATGTATAGATGGACATTTCGTTAATTCTATACCGTAGTACTTGCTCACTGTTTAGTTAAAGTGGGGAGGAATAACAGCTAAGTAGATTCAATTTTTTTTATTAAAAATGTAGTCTTTTACTATCTTTGCTTTTTTATAAATGTCTTGCAAATGTAAAAAATCTAAATTTCTTTTTTTATTTAGGTTTTTTTTATTGTAAAAAACCTCTTTTTTATAATGGTTCAGCGGGTTGAAAAGGACTAGTCGTGGAAGGTGGAGAATTTAGCGCACCTCGGGTTAATGTCTATTTCTTTCCAATTGCAATGTGCTTCCAGCCGGTGCAGTGGTTTTATGTACGATTGTTATCTATAAGCCATGTGAAATATTCGCGTTATTGTACGTATTCGGTCTTTATAGGCAGAGCGTTACTTACAATACCACTCTTGAATCTGTTTTTATTAGATAAACATACTAAGGGACAGGGGCACCGGCTTTTCAAAAACTTCATGGGTGCTTATGCTCATTTGATGGACTTGAAAAAGTGGCGAAGTGTGAGAACAGGCACACTGATCGACCGACAAATAAGTAAATGTCCTTCTTCCCGCGTACTTAATTACTATTATTAATTATATATATTATCTTTGATAAAAATATAAATGAAACCATTCTATAAAAATGAAACTAGTTTTTATTATTATGAAATATAATAATTTATACGTAACCTAAAAGACGATTACGGATCTGTTTCTTGATGTCTATTCTCAGGGGTGCTCGGCACCCACTATTTATTTCTCATGGGTGCTCGAGCCCCTGAGCACCCACGGAGTCGGCGCCCCTGCTAAGTGACCTACTCGTTTATACTTGTAGTAGCTATACTTAAAAAAACAGATTCAGGGGTAGCAAAAGCTTTAGGTAGTTCTGATCCGTCCGGTACTCTTTGTTAAAATTTTGAATTCCAAGCATTTTGAGTTCTATCGCATGTGGTACTTACTAAGTGGAGTCCCGTTATCTTGTGTTTTTCATTAAAAAATAATGCATTAAATAAACGTGGTCATCTTTCTTGTTGGAATTCCTATTTTACCCGACAGAGCAGAATTTTTACTACAGTCACACATGTACGCCACTACCATGATCAGCTCAGCTGCTAACTATCTATCAATAAATGATATCGACGGTTGTAAGGCTAATTGATCTAAGCGACAATTTTTTTTTCAATATTGGGTTATATACATATTCAGAATCAGCCAATTTTTCTCTGTCGTTGGTGTCAGGTTTCAATTTTTCTTGAAAAAATGTCGCTTAGATCAATTAGCCTTTCAACCGTCGATATAAATTTAATCTGACATGGAGCATTAAGTTAAATAAACTCATCACACATAATTATACAGACTTGTATTAATTTGCATCAGCACTTGTGGTTGAGAGCGTTACATCAACGAGAGACCACACGAGTGCATGTACTTGTATGAAAGCATTCACCACGATGCCAGTAACAATACATTCTGCTTGCTTATTCATATCTCTGCTAAGCATAGAGAATATTCGGATATATTTTATGGAGTGTGTTATCTATAAATGATATTGATGATAAACAATTGACAACTACAATATACTAATAAATTAACAATAAATCTAAGTGTTAACAATATGGTGGCCTACTGCATTATACGTATTTGATCAAAAAATTTGGTAATGAGTGCCACTAAATGAGCATTATTGATTAATTAATATATTACAATACATTAAACATAAATAGTTACTAAGTGAATTTGAGAGTTAGGTCTTTGGCTTCAAGCACTGCTGTCGTCAAATAATGGCACCTTCTTCGACTATACTACTTTCCGCCTAGCTGTTGACCTACGCCTCGGCGCTCCTTGCTGTTCTCTTCATCACTACCGCTATGGCGAAGTTGTCAACAGCCTCGGTCATCACGGCCTGTCATGCGGTCGAAGCGCGGGTCGCATAGCGCGGCACACGAATATTAACGACATTATCCAACAAGCCCTTGGCAGCGTCGGCGTTCCGGCTGTTTTGGAACCTCATGGCTTGGCACGCGACGATGGTAAGAAGATGGGTAGGCCTTCAGTGTGGGACGCTACCTGTGTCGACACTCCTGCGCCATCCCATATTCCTAGCTCATCGTGCTATGCTGGTACTGCCGCTGCGGCTGCGAAGAACCTCAAGCGGTGAAAATATAATATAATATATAATATAATATTCACACAACGCCGTCTAGTCTGAAGCTAAGCAGAGCTTGTGTTATGAGTACTAGACCACTGATAAACAAATATAACAACCTCGTCGGCAGTTATATTTTTGAGCCGTTTGGGTTTGAAACTCTTGGGCCGTGGGGTCTGAGTGCTCATTCGCTTTTTAAAAAACTATCCAAAGGCTTAGTTGACACTTCGCGTGACCCAAGGGCTAGCTTTTACCTCGGTCAGAGATTAAGCATTGCCATACAACGTAGCAATACCGACGGCGACAGCCTTTGGGGCACACTTCCAGTCGACAGCGATGCGGAAAAGTTTTATGACGCCATATATTCGTTAAGTGTTTTTGAAATAATCTTGTAAATATATTTTCATTTTAAGTAACAATTTATGTTTAATATATTTAATACTATTGTAATGTATTAATGATTATGATAAGAAGTTAAACAGGACAGATATTTCTTTCTCTGTATAAGTCACACTTTATGAGGGTGATAATCCTCTACAACAAACTATTCTTATTTCTTATTTAATTAATAAGGCACACCAACAATTTGTTCACAAAATAAGATTCTAGATTAAGTTTTCAGAGTATGGTTCAATTAAAGTCATGCACATCATTCATACTGGTTGATTGAAATGACAAAATCACGCCAAAAAAACCAGCGCTAATCCGGCCGACAAACAGTTACGCAGTTTGGTGGGTTTATAATATGTAAAACTTTGTTGGTCTAAATAAACGGTTTATTATTATTATTATTACATATTATATATAAGAAAAATTAAAAGAGATGAATCGATTACATTAAAAATTACAATAATTCAGATGTCTATATTAGTAACAAATTAAAAAACAAATTGTTTAGAAAAGACTAAAGATCAATAAACAAATTAAAACAAATAAATTATAAAGGGACTACAATTATAATATGTATTAAATCAGTTATAAGATCAATGAAGACGTACATATCTATATTCGTCTATTTAAATATCAAATAGAATAAAAGAATGTCATGCGAAATCAGGATGGGCAAAACTAAGGATCAATCAGGTTGATTTTCGACTTGAACTGAGCCAAAAGTAATATGCAGCTTTACCTAAATTAAGCTTTTTTTGAACACGAGTTCTAATGAAGACCAAACCAATCAGTGTTTAGCTAGTCACAATAGGTTGGTACCACCGCTGTGTACCGTTGTGGTGCTGCAGGCTGGTGTTGGTGGTCGCACTAAAACTTTTATGATATTATTTATAGCCGCAACCGATCAATGGTTGCGTTCATTTGAATTAAACGTTCTCGTGCAGCCATAGGCAACCGGTTATATTGCGGATGTTGTCTTAACTCAGATATTTAATTCGCCGAGTTGATAATGAGTCTAACTTACTATCATTATCATCATTCACGGTCTTCAATATCCCATTAACATTTGATTATTTATCTACTGTTTTCTAAGCTAGGCTAATACCGCAGTGCTGGGTATTGTGAATTTCCATAAAAAATATATTTGTTTTGGAAATAGGTTATAAATAACATTTTTGTATTTACATATTTTTTTAAACTAGATGAGGCTGGCGTTTCCTAATAGACAAGCCTAAGAAGAAACACCGAAACAAACTTATTGGTCAAAATTTCTTTTAAATTCCTTATATAGTTTGGAATTTGAAATTCCTCGCTGGATCTTCTTACTTCATATCTGAGTGAATTCAGAGAGTTTATGTGAACGGAAAAAGATATCTTGGTTAGGTTTAGCAATAATGGGTGTCTCCCAGGGCTCAGTTCTTGGCCCGTGGTTGTTTCATATTTATAATTATAAACAACTGGCCATACCTCAATAAGGATAACTATGATATAACAGTGTTTACAGTTTTACTTTTGTTTAAATTAAACGCAAACAGTCGGTTAACTTCAATTTCGTTCTCTCAAAAATAATTTTCGAATAAAATATTTCTATAAATACTATACTGAGCAGTGGTGGCCGAGTGGTAACTTACGACTTGTAGGTCGCGGGTTCAAACCCAGCCAGGCGCATTACTTTGTGTAATTTATTTCATCACCACTGCTCTCAAAACGGTGAAGGAAAACATCGTGAGGAAACCGGCATGTCCTAGAACCAAAAATTCGAAGACATGTGACATCCACCAACCCGCATTTGGCCCGCGTGGTAGATTACGGCCCATTCCCTCTCACAGAGAGGAGGCCTGAGTCCCAACAGTGGGAACATTATAAGGCCGACTATGCTATGCTATGCTATAAATATACTGAGAAGGCACCGTCACTATATCTTCAAATTTATTAGTATGGGAGAGAGTATGTGGAACCTAATAAATTGAACGATTGGCTCTTGTCTGTAAAATAAAAATTGGCTAGATTTCGAAGGAATGGACCAATAATTTAGAATTGATATTTAGATATTAATTCTAATTGTTTATAATCCACCGAAAAGGTGGTGCATCACTATTCTAGAAGAAAAAGTCGTTACATTTAGTCGGGTATAATTGTGACTCGGCGGCAAATCGGCACTTCTGATGGAGGTGGAACCAATTGTAACGATCTCAAATGCTCGGACGGCACATCAGTGCCATTTGGGTCGACTGTACCGTGAGGGGTTATCACACGAAATTAACATTGAAACTAAACTGGCTGTAGATAATAAAATGTCTTTCGATGCTGTGGCCATGAAAGAATGTAACTTCGACATGTTGAACGTGATTATTTTTTCGGATTGTTAATAAAATAACCCTTACTCTGTAACTGCTGCAGCTACACAGCACTGCTGTGTTGTACAAGAAGTACTTAAAGTAAATATAAACTTGCAGGAAACAATTGCAGGCTGACTTACATTGTGGAGTTCACTGTAAGAACTGTAAGCACATTGCCACAGGCCAGCAGTATGTAAGTAACACCTCTTTACCTTACGTTAAACCGTGGGTGCCTCGTGTTCCGCTACCCCTGCCTTCGGGCGACCTTTATTAGTCCCAGAAACAATTGGAAACACCCACTACTGGGCAAGAGTTGTGCCACAACACAATTGCTACTTTCCGCGATTAAGTATAAAATAATCAGTAGATGCTGTGGTCATTGAATCACGCATAGTACCCGCGCATTTGTTGAAATATTCTGACATTTAGACAATAAGTGGCAACCTTGTGAACAGCGGATCAGTCACAGTGTAGATTATGCGCTGTAATGTGGCTTTAGTTGTTGCTTGTGCAAGGCTTGCGGTGAGGCTCCATTAGCCGATGACGTCACCATGTGACGACACTTCACAATGGTGGATCATCGCGAGTGTCGGGCCATTGTTGTCAGTGACATGTCGCTCACAATCAGTCACAGATGAGTTCGTGTTACGACCTGTTAATTACGTATTAGGATTTTTGTGAGTGTTAAATTGTTACAACATACATTGCTGAGGTAAATAATAATTAAACTGCAAATATAAAGTCAGCCAGGAATCGAACCCGTTAATTTTAGAAAAATCAAATTCAAAGCAGAGTGAAAACTTTCGAAACTTGAGAGCTAACAATTTTAACTTAAAGAGAGCATGCAATTATTAGAGCCGTGTTGCACGTTATCTGTTGATCTGATTACGAGTGCCGGCAGCTGAAACCGAAGCCACTAAACAGCGATTGCGCTCAATTCAGCGCATAACGCTTTCCTTATAGCTTACGACGCAGTTAGGCAGTAACTGTACTCAGGGGGCTGCGTACCAGTGTTTTGTATGTAACTTGATATATGTATAATCTTACTTCTGGTATGTCGTCGACCTATACCTAGTGAATGTGAAATGCCGTGCATTTCTCAGATAGTTATTGTTACTTCTAGTTAACACTTACACGTCTATTTAAACTAGATGAGGCGAGGCCGGTAATGCTATTAGTTATATTTTAACGAATGGTTTCGAATGGAGTCGATCAATCCTACAAATTGCATAACGTTTATTTCCCTAAAAAACTTCTTTAAGTCTTGGTGCCCTTACTGCTGCTGAGTCTACACTTAGCTTCCCGCGCTTCATGCTATAGGAGCCAGCATCCTTTTATAATGAACGTTTCAAATCAGAAAGTGTTCACATTCCTAGGGGTTTACAAAACAAAAGATACTCAGCTGAAGCTGAGAATTGAAGCTCGTTGATTATAAACTTGTTGTGGTGCGCTGTTCAGTGTGAGAGTTTCGAAACAGTTGTTAACTCGAGTGGAGGTGAGCGATGCTCGTCGTGAAGGTTACACCAATTATACCATTACCTACCATCGAGCATCGGGCATAATTGGACGACAACCAAATGGACTGTTGCGAATCGAACATTCTCATGCCGAGTTTTTTCACTATTTAGTTAATCGGTTGAAGTTTTTGAAGTGGACTACATGTAATTAGAAAAAAAAAACGAATAAAAAAAAAGAACGATGATTTGAAAAAGAATTCTAATTAATTTCTTGTGATATATGATGTGCTGGGTAGTATGACTTCACCGACATGAAAAAAACAAGGCAGAATTTAGTTTCCAACTTGAAATTATTAATAGGAACGTCCGAAGATGGACAAGTACAACTGGTTGGATATGATATGGGGGGAATGAAATAGATAAATCCACGATTAGAGAGACACACAGTTGTCTGTTGTTGCGTGTGTTTTCTAACGATAAAGAAACTATAAATTAATTTAATCCTTATCAATGTAACTGCTCCACTTCAACAGAAGCTATCTCTAGGTAAGTTAATGTTCAGTTCAGTGTTTCGCTATCGGTCGCACATGTGGGGAACGTAGTGTATCATAAGGTCAGGCACTGCCCGTCGTGCTGCCTGCGCGCGCGCAAGGTGCAAGGTCGTCGCACGCGCAGGTGCGCTCGCCGCCACGACCTGCTGATTCGGCGGTCTATATCACTTAATTTCCCACAAGAAAATTGTTTATGATATTGAAAATTCATATGGCTGAAACATTTTCTTTTTAATCAGTTTTTTTTATAAGCTTTAAGTCAATCAAACTGTAATAAATAAGTAAATAAACATACAGGCTTGAAAGGTTTTCTCCACGTTTCGGTAAATGTATAGCTCGTCAGGCATAGAGGATTTTTGACTAAATGTTGACGCAGCAGGCGACAAGGGAAGACACCGGCCGCTAATGTGTCGGCAAACGACCTCGCCCTCGCGGCAGTGTTTGTCCAACAAACAGAGCTGTTCTTACGTCAAACGAACCGCGGCAGAATTAGACGGCTCACTAAACAACTATCGGTAAAAAGGGACTATGTTTGGGGATATCGTTTTCTTTGTAAATAAATAAAAATTACTTAAGGATGGTTAGATTAGAAAACAATAGTTCGAAAATAATCAATGATTTAATATTAAACTTTTGTTCATAACATTACGTAACATACTCGTAATAACAAAACAAATGATTGGAAATAATTGTCAATGCGAAACTAACATTTACTGATGTAGGTAAGATACATTAGGGGACAAATTGGCCCCCATCATGATGCGCAACGCTGTCAAGTTGTCCAACAACACGTCCCGCGTCACGTGAATGTGCTGTAATATGTTGGGGAGCAAGTTCAAAGTGGATACTGGGCAACGTTGCAACGTCACACAGCCTAAGAGTTGCGTCATGTTGGGAGATATTGTGTCCCTTCCTATATATCTGTGGTTTTATAATACTTTCAATGCTAGTGTACGTTGTAGACGATTATTTTAGTTCAAGAACATTACAAGATGACTTTGAATTGGTATCATTAGTCTCCACTCTAAATTCTTCATCTCTCAAGTTTTCTCCGGTTTGTGGTTTCTTAATTTTTATCTACGTGACGTTCTTCTTGGTGAGGCTCTGTTGCTCCGGCAGTGTTTTCGGCTGCAGCTTCTTGTGGCCGATCTGTTCAGCCTCAGCCACGGTGTCGGGCAGTTCGGTGCGCGCCGTCTCCGGCATAAGCAGCGTCAGCGAGCCCGAGAAGATCGACGTCACACCGAATAGGAATGTGGGCAGACCTGCCCAGTATGACATCTGGAAATATAGTAAGATTTAGATTAGTTTCTGACTAACTGGGACTAAAGTCTCTTATTAGAATGAAAGAAGAACTTACAAAACCAACAAGCATTGGCTTTGACGGTCGGCTTGGGCTAGGACCGATTAAAACCTGGTCAGATTTGATATAGTGTAGTGGTGCTTGACATAACTAACCAAAAGTGGCGTCTGAGGAGCTACCAAGGAGCCCACGCGGCCCACGGCACCGCAGATAGCGTGCATAGAGTTCCTGGTGTAGGTTGGGAACAGCTCTGAGGTGTACATGTAAACGATGTTGTACGAGAACGTTGCCAGCATCTCAAATGCCATGAACAGCGTCAGGCCCAACCATGCGTAGCCTGAAAGAAGCAGTAAGATTTTTAAAACTAAGAAGGCCTCAAAGGCTATGGAATGGTAATTTCATATAACAGTCGTATAGTAAAAGTGATTTGAAAATACGAACAGTCGGACTAGTAAATTTAAACATTTTGGACGTGAAATGATATGAAATCTAAGTCACTGAAGAAAACGAGGCAAAGTGATGGGCTAGACCTGTTCATAAAAGGTACTATAACTTTTATTGAAGGTGCAACGAATATTTTACAAATGTCATTGTTCATTACCATTGATTGTAACATACCTTTTGGCACAAACGGCTGCGAAATACAGAACACTCCCCCAACTAGGAAGGACACTAACAGTGGTATCTTCCTCTTGTACTTGGAGAGCGCCAACCAGTAGAACACGTTGGCGGGGATGTCCATCAGCATAAGCAGCGAGAAATTCACGTACTTGTTGCCAGCGATGTGCACGGCGCTGATCATCATGCCGTAGTTGATCAGCGTGATCGTGAACCACCACACCATGCATACGAGGAACCTACGGCAAGGATGTATGGTCTATATTTTTACACTGCTTAGAACTAAAGTCTTGCAAACCGATTCCTAGCAATGGCTTATGAAACCACTCTGGGTAACCTCATCATTAAAATTCTACTTTCTCAAAGTAAATATCGCAAGACATCATGCAGATGCAGAGTTTGCACAGTTTTATTACTCACCCATATAAACAATCTGCGGTAGTTAACTTTATGAAAGAGGTAACTGTACAGTTTTATTGAGCCAATAATATACATCGATTGTGAAGAAAACAGTTTTTACTTGTTCGTTTTATCTTTATGATTTTGATGGAAACTTCAACACAACAATTATTAATTGTAAGACTGATGAGTTTTATTACTACCAGATTGTACGATGGTTAGCCACTGACCTCTGCATCATAATCTTCGATTTAAACGTCTTCATCAGTAGCTTCATGTCACTGATGCCACTCTTGGTCTCCTCATCCACATAGTCCAGCTTGTCCAGCATCATGCGGTCGATCTCAACTCCGTTCCTTTTGGCTATCTTCTGTATGAGCTGTACGGCTCGCTCTTTTTGCCCTTTGCTGTAGAGCCAGCGGATGCTCTCGTCAAGAAAGAAGGAGTAGCTGAGGATGAGTAGTGTGGGCGCATAGATTACGCGTAGGAAGTTCCTCCAGTAGGGCACCGCCCACGCGATGAACGGCATCACGATCAGACCGCACGTGTAGCAGTTCAGTAAGATCATTTGGAAGAGAACTGTGCGCCTCTTCTCCACTATTTCTATACCTAAGAAAAATATTATTTTATTAGCATTCAAACCTTTTTCCTCGGTTTTATTGGTTCCAAACACGGTTACTAAAGTTACTTAGGTAAATTAGTCAATTAGGTAGAAGTAAGTGTCCTGGAAAGTAAAGGGTAAAAAAAGAAATACGGGTGAGTTATAAACAGTAAAAGTCTAACACTCTTGAAAAAAAAATAGACATATGTACGTTAAGAATAAACTTTTGCAGGTTGCGGTAGAGCTTTCGGAGTAGATTTATGAGATTTATTATAGTTGCTTTCTGAGCCTCACGTAATCTAAAATAATAGCAAAGCAGAGCAATAACTTAGTGGTGTAGTTACTGGAGCAACATTGTAACGAAATAGTTTAGGAGCATTCAGAAGTCAGCATTACACAGATTTATTAAACAATTCCAAAGAATAGCCAGACGATCGATAAACCGATGAAGATAGTATTCTTGATGAATTACTTTATGAAAGAGTAAGTCATGTTTGATAAAGATGAAGAAAAAGGATGATATTAATAGTGTCGTTTCATACTAACTCTCCTGTCACAGGTTTGCTGGAAGAAATTTCATTTGAAATAAGCAGTACCTTTGTGCTTTTCTATCTGTATTTGTTCATTTAATTTTTAAGTGTTTGTGTGTACAAAAATAAATAACAATGCTGATCACAAAACTCGCTTTACTTCAATATTATGTTCGTTGTCTTCAATATCGAGTATTTAGTATTTTTGACTCGTTACTTTCTGCTGCTTATACATTGCCTCCTGGGCACACCACAGCAACACAAGAAAATGAACGCATCATACTTATTCCGATTTTTGGTCACACATTTACATAAAAACTTCTTTTTCAACACACTTGCTCAGAAAGTGACTCTTATTGCACTGCACTTAGGTATATAATGGCACTCGTTACCAAATTGTGATATTTTGATTACCATTACGCACTAGTGCTATAATGTAGTTAAAACCTTTTTGTTCAACCTCTTTGTTCGCAAAACAAATTTTGAATTCAAATAATATTCCCATTAAGTTATTGCGTTCAACAGTATATAAATTAGTGTCTTACTTACTTATTTCATCCATTTTACAAGTTAAAATGGACAAATTTAACTTGTGCAAACGATTTATTTCATAAAAAACATTAGGAAATAAATCGTACATTCAAATAAAATTTGTTTTTTTTTGTGGTCTATGGCCGCCGTTTTAAGATGCGCGCGGTTTTTGGCGTGATTTTTTTTATTTCAGTGAAGTTCAGTAACTGCATTAATTAAATTGAATACTACAAATCATTAGAAAATGTTACATCCGTATTCTATTGTCACTATGAAAGACATTATCGTAAAAACTTTTCACGCAAGAAAACATAAACGTAAGACTAGGCAGTATGATCAAAATACCTTAGCCTTCCTCTAGGGGTAAATAAAAAAAAATGCGCGATGATTATGAAAACAGATTTTTACCGCCTTGTCACAGAAAATTTTACTAGTTTTACTGTTGTTTTCTTCACAAGTGTATTGAAAAACGTCGTATGACACACGTGAGTAATTAATGATTACCGTTCTAGGCTCTCTTAAGACCTTCGCCACGGCTCGGGTCTAAAATACCGCCTCGACGGTAATCACTAACATTACACACTTATACCTACATTATGAATTTGTGCTGTGTGTTCCGAGCGCCGAGCTTATTGAAGTAGTTCCTGTGCAAGAAATGGCTAAACTTACTCAACATGAACATGGGCGAGAGTGCGTCGCCGATGGCGGCCTCGAGCCCCTCCAGCGCTATGTAGAACCAGAAGGAGCTGGCGAAGCTCTTGGTAAGCCCCAGCACGGCGCCCATCGTGCCCGCGAACACCGCCGCCGTCTTGCGACCGTACCTGACACAGAAGCCGAACTTGACAACTTGAGTAAATAAGTATAGAGAACATAGACCAATGTTTGACCTTTTATAATTTCAGTCTCGAGAGAGTCTCAGAGTCTCGGTTTTATAATTTCATCGATTTCTTTAACTTCGTTATATGCCTTTTTGATAAGACCACATTTGACGTGGCTTTTGAAATTTCCCTCGCTAAGTTATATGACCGACTTTGGCAGTTTGTAAGCATGAAAGACTTCCTTGTTTTACCTAATCTCCATTTGGGTTGGGCATTTTATGTTGACTACGTGTCTTTATATTATTTAAAGGATAATGCCAGATACTCTATAGACCTTTGCCCCACTCAATAAAAGTGATTTACAAGCATGCAATATGCTGCATCTTATTGTATATTTATTACTGATAACTAAACATTTGTCCTGAAACCTGTAAAACTTGCGGTTTTCGTTTAAAACTAAAAACAATAATAATAACGTTACGCATAATTAATAATAACGTTAACGCAATAATAATAATAACGTTACGCATAATTATAATTTTGATATAATATTTTATGTAAAATGATATTTGTTTTACAGTTACCTACTTATTTTTTTTAGTTTTGCACATGCGTTTTATGTAACGCAGATAGTTAAGAGAAAATAGGAAATGGCAAAAAATAATTTCCGGGATTAAATTCCTTTTTTTATAAAATTGTAAACCGCAACTTTTAAAGAAAAACGATTTATTATGAAAAGGTTCCTTATTCGTCACAATTATTTTCATAACTTTACTTTTTCTGTAAATGATAACTATGACTGGGTCAGGATCTGGCATTGTCATTTCGAAAAGATTAAGTTTTTGCAAACATTCAAAATACTTTATATACTTTATTTGGACTCAGTCAGGTTTTCTAAAACCTTCATAAATTCCGTCTCATCTGGCAGTTGGAGCCCCTCAGTTAAATCCATTTGTTTTGTATAGAGGGTCACTAATTTTAGCATGAATGTTTGCAGTTTATTAATAGTCAAAAATTTATTGTACTCTGACTATTACGCACAATAGAAAATTGCTCAGTAAATTAAAGATAAACATGCGTGCCCGCCGCGCGGTCGCGCGTGGATGAAGTATGTGGTATTGTCAAGTCACCACGGTCAGCATACAAAGCATACAACTATTTTAATTAATAAACAACTTCGCGGTTCAAATATGTAGTTACACGGGAAGAGATATGTTAGCACGACGGAGAAATATGTCTCGAAATTATTTATACAGGTTAATCCTCTCAATCCATAATATAAACGACTCTTCAAATTAAATACTTGATTAGAAGTTAGTTTCCCTCTCATCTTTAAGAAGCCTGTGTTGGGGGTGGGGTTGTATTCATAAAGCGGCGATCATTCAAACCAGAGGCCATTACGATCAGCTGATGAATGTCCTGCCGAGGGGGGTAATTAAGACATAACATAGTGCAGCCCGGCGTACTAGTGCACGTAACTCAAGCACTGACGCTAATGACCGCGCGCGTCCACTTGGGAAGCACATCATACTCGTGTGACGAATTCAACATTCTATTACACGGTAATGGTCGATATATTTGTAATTAAAACTGCAATTAAATGAGGATATAGTGAATATTATGTTCGTGATGTACTTGTTGTACAGTGTGAGATGGACTTGTTCAGGCGTCGCTCGACGGTGTTAGTGACCGGTGCTCGGCTTGTCCTGTGTAGGGATGTGACAAAAACTCATGTTCTGTATTGTCGGCCTAAGATTATGTAGTCAAGTACGCGGCACATGTAAGATCTGTATAAGTTTACTGAGTCTACACCACGCTATACGCTAGAGTGTCTTTACCACATGCTGTTGAATTTTGTTTGTATACAATTTAAAAAGTTTCATTTTCAATCAGACTGTGTAAAATAAGTATATTCTAAACCCTATAGGTAGTTAAACTTGTTACTTTGATTGTGTATTGTAAACACTTTCCCAAACTGATAACGTCGTTGATACCATATCGATAAGTTTCAAGTCTTCTGCCACGCCCATTAACATCGGTAATGTAGGTACTGCAGGTGTCTAACACTCGTAATAACATATGAAGCAGTATTTACCTATCAGAGATTTGTCCCTGTATGAGCAGGCCAACCATGCTCCCGAAGCTATGCACCGTGCCCACTAGCGTCTGCTTCCAGTCGTCACACGCCAGTTCAAACTGAAACAAATTCTCTATCAATATTCCATAATCGAGTCACATTTTCATTTGCGTGGCCATATTTCTATGTAAAGTGAAGCGGAGCCTTCGGCACTACACAGGATTAATTGCTGTTATGATGTTTAAGACTGCGACAACTCAATAACTTCGGTTCGTAGTTGGAAAGAGTTGTAAATATGTCGGTGACGATGATGAAGTGCCTACATGTTCAGTGGCTCAGCCTCTGTCGCAATCATGTATGCGTCCGTGTAATACAAGCTTGCTCACAAATAGTGTCTGGGAATTCTTTCTACATTTCTACGGCTGACGATTATACATACTTATATCTCACGAGTACATTTTTGTGAATGTAAACGTGAATCGTAGAGTCTGTGTATGTAACTTCCCAGAGTTTCCAAAAATTGAAAAGTTAACATCGCCACAACTGTTCCTGATTAATAGCCTCATGTTTAACTTCACATAGTTCAAGTTGTTCGGTCAAGTGCAGTGCGCGGGCGAGTGCATCGTCGCGGTGTCCCCTGCGCGCCTGCGCAGACCGGTCGCGCGGCAAAAACTATGCAAATAGCTCCACACGCGAGCGAGCGCCTGCCACAGACACACGCCCCCTGTGCGGGACTCTGGACTGCAGACTGTATTCCTAGCTCGGTATTGGTATTAGGTATAATTAGTCTAATAATTCAAAAACGAAGCAATTAGTAGCTATTGTTCGGCATTCTGCTGGGATGGTCTGATTTAGATACCTTATTTAAAATAAGGGGACGTGGTTCTATTTGTAATGATTTACCGCCATTGTTATAAATAACGGCTCGATTTGCGCCTAATGCTGTTTATTAGATTTACGCTCCGAACTCAACTTTACAATAACAATCGCTTCAACAGTTATTCCTGTCGTTATTCTAAAACATTAATGAATAAAACAATTGCTTACTAACACTTGCTAATTAAGAGATAATCAAATTCCTTTAAAATAACGGTTCCAAGCGCTGGCTCGGGAAAACCCTTAACGACGAAGAATCTACATAAGAGAATACATTCTATAATAAAACTAGTAAAATAGTTCCACGTGCGAGGGTGCTGGCATGGTTGCTAGTATTGTGCGAGTTGTGACCGTATCCGTGCGCGGCGCGGGCGGCGGCGGCGGCGGCGCTCCCACGGAATAGCAATGAGTCAAATAGTTATTGTTCTTATTCACCTGTAACGTTTGATATCGTACCAATAGCTCTTCTCTACACTTGAATGGAAATTTCGCAATGCCTGTGTTGTTAGCGACGTTTATCAAGACTCCTCCCTACAAGAGGTAATAGACCGCAGTTTACCATGTGGGTCCAGACCGGGTGTGTGGATGTCACAAGTCTTAGAATTTCTGGTTCTAGGACATGCCGTTTTCCTTCACCGTTTTGAAAGCAGTGCTAATGATTATTTCATTACCAGTGCTTTGAAATCGGTATTTGGTATCAATTACATAAAGTAAAGCGTCTGCCTGGGTTTAAACCCTCGACTTACAATTCGTAAATCGGGGCCGTTAATACTGGGCCACCACTGCTCTTAAGTAATATGATAGTACTATGTGATACAGAGTTGTGGTATTTAAAAACGCTCTGAACATTGACGTCTCATAGGATGACGAAACATTCTGTACGTTCTAATAAGATGTTGCTACAGCTAGCGCCGGCGCGGACATCTTCACAAAAAGAAACAGCGTTATCATCTGATAAATACAAAGAATTATAATGTTCTTAATTTACTAAAGGATTAGTTTAGGACTATCAACAAACATTTGTCAGAAAAGGGATACTGTAATTAAATTAAGCTAAAAATAAAGAAATAAATCATCTTATCTGAATCTCTTATCAATTTTGAACATAAAACAGTCAGGAATTCCGAGTCTTTTACAGTTTTATGCATAGTGCACTTTAAGGTTCCCCAATTATAAATTACATTTTCGAATGTTTTCACTAATGTCTCGTCAACATCATCAGATCGCGCTTGCTTACCTGTCTGTCTGTCTGTCCGTCAGCGTTCAAGCCGCTGTCTGCATTTCATTCATTAAAATGATCGTTATCTGTGTACTTATCTCCTAATGATTTAATCACCATATTTAGGTAGATATTTTGAAAGTCTGGATGTTTGTAAAGTGTGACCTCACTGGACATGATTGTCGAGAGACTCCCGTTTCGGATTCGGCGGAAAGAAACGGCCGAGTGTTATAATGGTGCATTGTATGGATCGCTCGGAAGACATGGCGGAGCATACGGTGGAAGTATGCCCCGCTTGTACGAAACACGGCGACTAGTGGGTAGCTCGCCATCCGACCGTCCTGTAAGGACCAGGCTCGAGTCGACGGTGAGTTATGTTCCACACGCACCTCAAAGAGTTGTCAGCAACGTTGACAGGGCCTGTAAGGGTTGCGGAATTGTTCGAAACAGTTACCGCGGTCATGGAAGGACAACTGAAGGAGCACGTAGGTTGGCTAAGTTTTAGTCAGTTAACGTATGATACTCCCGGGTTTTTTTTAAATTTTTTTTTATTCTTGATAAGTTAAAATTGTGTGGAATGAATAAAGCTTTATTATTATTATTATTACTCCCTCTGGTTCTACCCAGAACGGGAGAAGGTATTTGATAATTTCTCACACAATAAAAAAAAAAAGTGCACGGAGCTATTGTCTCCTTTGATGTCTTAGTTTTACACCTCGTCTGTAAAAACTATGTTCGTGACCGTACATATACTATATACTCGAACACCTAGAACAGTAACAGTTATAGAATGAAAGTCAAGAGGTCCTACTAATGTATGCGGAACCTCCATTGAAAAGAAGGAATATGTCCGGCAAATGGTGGATGTGCCTGGCTACAAGAACATCAAGGAGGATTAATTATAATAGTATATATTTTTTTGCATGTTATATTATTCTATTGATAACTATTTTGTATGTACTTATTTTCCTATTACTGTTATACACGGTGTCTATCTATTTTCTTCCAACTTTCCTTTCGCAGGTGTGCTGGAAGAGATTTCATTAGAAATAAGCACCACCTCTGTACCTATTTTTCTGTTTCCTTCTTCTAATCTTTTATTTCAGTGTGTGTGTGTGTACATAAATTGTAAAATAAATAAATAAATAAATAAGGAGGTCTTGATCCAAATAATATTATGTAATCCGGAAACACACACATACTTGAGTGACATGCTATAATTACAAAGCGTCGAGCTTCTTGTACTATCGGATAAGTTGATAACTCACATAATTATGTGAGCGTAGCGTAATAACTAATGGTTGACGTAATTGAGCGCCGGCTGCAGAGACAGCTCTGGTAATTGAAGACAGTGAGCGCTGATAACTGTTTCCGACGTGCGAGCACTTTCCATTAGCGAGCTTATTTGCATTCATTGATTTCACGCTAAGTTTGTGAAATTCAACAGAATATAAATATTTTTCCTGTACAAATTTCCCCAAGGGACACCCAGGACGGTTTAGCCTGCTAATTATGTGAAAAGCTAACAAACAGACAGACTTAATTTCGCATTAAAAATAATATGGATCGGTAGCGTGGTGATCGTAGTGGAAAAATAATCAGAGCTCCCACATCGCATGAATCTCTCTAGAATTATGGGTACCTGTATTTAATATAGAAATCAAGTATTACTTATGTAACTATGATAGTATCATTCCCTATTTTGGACACAACAAACATATAAAATAAATTAACTATGTAATCGTTTACTCACCTCAGCGACGAAACTGTCGGGGTTCTCATAGACCCACTGGGTGCAGGCCTGGTCCGTGGTGTGTTTGTACCGCGCGCAGTCATCCACAGAGGGGGACCAGCACTGCTTGACGGGCGCGTCGGCCCAGTGCAGCGACTGGTTCAGCCACGGCGCGTTAAATTTCGCGTCCGGCCCGTCACACGAGGGGACCTTACATCTGTAAACAACATTATATGTGTAAACCAACGTTAGACCTGCGTTTAATTCTTCTCAGTCAAGAAAACTCTCAAATGGAACCCTGATTGAATGACACTTTATCTAAACCATGGTGAAGAGCAGCCAGTTCACCATGTTACGGAATACTGACAGCGACCTTTTATACGTGGTTTAAATGATGCGTATCACGTTCACTGGTGAATTTTACTTAATTTTCACTTGAAATTTTTAGTTGAAAATATATTTAAACGAACGGAAGGTCCGTTAACGGTATGTCTCAAATAAGAGACTCCACCCACCAAGACCTCTGCCTCAAAACTGTTAAGTACAAAAAAAAAAAAACGGAAAGTCCAATCATGAATCAACCTAACAAGCTAGCAGATGCCAGCAGTAAACCTGATGAACACTAAGCTAGAAGAATCTAAAGAAATTTTCCACAAGGCCTCATTTTAGAAGCTATAAGAATAAACGTATCGGCCACTGGACCGAGCCGGAGCTTCCGTACAAACCAGATAATAATATCAAACATATTACCGACAAAATTAAACAATGAGTTTTAGCTCCTCTTGAAACTGTAGACATTTCGTTTCATGTTGAGAGTGACATTAATCAAACAATGTAAGCTTCTGTGTGACCATACAATGAAGTAGTAGAAATAAATTAAGTTCAGCTTGCCTTATCATTGGCTTAGCGTCATTCGTTGCCCTGAAACGTCTTATTGATACGTTCTTCGGGTTATGTTTTAGGGTTCCGTACCTCAAAAGAAAAAAACGGAACCCTTATAGGATCACTTTGTTGTCCATCCGTCTGTTTGTCAGTCTTTCAAGACTCTTTATCTCGCAAACGTGTTGAGGTATTGAGTTGAAATTAAAACCATATACTCGAGTTTGCGGTTTCTTGTACAGCTACAAGAGACTGCAAACCCGTGTATATGGTTAAAAAAATAAAAAATAATTAAATTACATAGGTTTTTACGGAGCCCTCAGGGTGCGAGTCCGACTCGCACTTGCCCAGTTTTTTTTAACATGATCGAATATTTCAATACTATGGATGATTTAGTATTGATACCTAGTTGTTACGATGACAGGAATGTGGGTATGAAAAGAATTAATAGTGTGAAGCTAAACCCTGAACCAAATTGCAAACATACTGTATAGGTGCCCCGCCCTAGGAGTTACTCCTGCATCGTGGGTGCGATTACAAACATGTAAACTCAGAGACCCAACCCCGGAACATACATGGACACTGATCTATAGGCCATACAAATATTTGTTCCGTGCGGGAATCGAACCCGGGACACGTAATGTAACAGCAAATCTTTCACCCGGTACGCCAAAAGTGCCGTCAGATATAGACAGACGGCAAGTTATCTTCTATTCTATCCAGTTGACGTCAATGTCATTCAAAGTTAGTGTTGGATCAAATCATTCGTTCATTTTAGTTGTCGACAAACAATAAAATTATATGCTGATGTAACATGCAGGAGGTGATTACTTCCAGGCGTCTCGGGATGCCATCACGGTGAGACAATGTTAACCTTTCCAGAGTCGTGGAAGTGGAAACCTTGTTCTATCATATCGTATGGTTCATAAGACAAGTTGCCAGCAAGCAATCTGATAAGTAGAAGTTACAAGCACACGAGCTGACAGACTCACGTTGTGCTCAAGTCATGTATTCAGTTACTTCTCGCTAGAGGACTACGAAGATCATAATTCTGTGTACTTTTTTTTTTGATATTTGGTTATTTTCCTGTGTTTTATACAGTATTTTATATTGAAGTACAAAAATATATTTTTCTTAAAACAGCGTCAAAATTAGTGATTGAGTCAACAATTACCATTTGAATAATTGGTATGAGGAAGAGTGAACATATCTCGCTATCTCTTATGTACGCGCGTAACCTAATGGCGATGACGTCATATTTCAGTTTGTGCATCTCTTTTCTGTTACTTCACAGTTTACACCCTTCCACCAGATTTGAAAGGTAACTAACTTCCTTTCCGTGCGGAAGAAACGCCCGGGTGTCGTCATTGCGTGGACCGCCCGGAGGATACGGTGGAGTATACGGTGGAGGTGTGACCCGCTTGGGAAAAGCAACGCCGTGTCCTCGTGGGGGCGAACGGCGGCGGTAATCGCTCGCGGCGGTGATCTCTCGCGCCGGGCCTTGGTACAGGCCATGGTCTGGAGCGAGAAGGAGTGGCAGGCGGTCGCCTCCTTTTGCGAAGCAGTAATGCTAGCAAAGGAGGCGGCCGATCGCGTGAGGCAACGGTCCTCACTCCCCAACCGCCGCCAGGATTCCGATCCCGATTTCCGGCCATCGTAGGCGCGGCCTTGCGGACGGCGAGCAATGGGTGGCTCGTCGTCCGACCGTCCGGTAACCGTCCGGACCGAGCCCAAGTCGTCGACGGCGCGTGCTGCTCCATGCGCGCCTCAAGGAGATGTCAGCAACTGTAGGGGCCTAGCAGGGTCGAAGCCTACTGGGACCTACTGGGAAGCCTACCAAGGGTCTGATTCTGAAAGGAAACCTCGGCCCTGGTACGAAAGGCAACGAAGGAACAGGAGTGGGTTTTTAGTCAGTAAAAGTCTGACACTATCTCCTGTGTTGTCATAAGATGATTTTCCCACCAAAAAAAAAACTAACTTACTTCATTTAGAACGGTTTCGAAAAATTTTTGTTTATGTTTAAGTTTTTGGATAAACTTACTATTTGATTCTAATAATAAAAAAAATGAGTCAACTAGGTTCCCAATTATGCCTAGGTACTGGACCAAAATTGGTGCTTTGACATTTTAGTTAATATTTAACAAATAACATTTACTTACAGCTTACCTAACTAATTGACATCTCTAACACTCTCTACATAGTTATGGCAACCGTAGTGATCGACGCCCGCCGCCCGTACTCGTAATATGTGTTCTCGCTGCTGAAGTGAAAAATTACAAACAAAACAACTTTGCTCTCTTGTTGCACAAAATCCTTTTCCGTGACTGTGTTTCTGTTTATCCGCTAATTCCTCCTAAACAATGTAACGTATAAAGAAAGTTAGTTCTTTTTTTATTATCAGAACGACAGTAAATTTCAAGAAAGGAACCGATAGAACGAGAGCTAATTTCAAGAATAGGCTATTTGACTACTGCTGCAAAATAGTTTTATATTATTTGTTATTGCATAAAATGCAAATCATTTTAATATTTCCTGGAGATCTGTCGTATATACGGAGAAAATCAACGTTAAAGTTTGAATTGAAAAATTACGCGCCAAAACGCAATTTTTGCTATGGCGCCTGGTTGCTGTGACAGATGTCGTCGCACATAAGTAAACAACAAACTGTTGAAATAGTTTCGAAATTTATTGCATATATAATGGTTTAAAAGTGGTGTGTTGTACCAAAATGTACAAGTACATCGATAAAGACTCCGGAAAAACTATTTGTACCTGTTCCGATAGATCCTGAGAGACGAAAAAAGTGGTTGAGTGTAGCTCGTCGAAACCCTGAAAGCATTGGACCTAATTCAAGTGTTTATATGTGTGAAGATCATTTTAACGTAAGTAATATTTGTATTGTTAAAAAAAATTATTAAAATAAGTAGCTTTTACTGGAGAAGCAAGCTCAAGCTAACATACCTATACATTTCCTTTAAGATAACAGTACAATCAGGCAATTGACTTACTTAGAGGTGTTTACAATGTCTAATGTATTTATTTCAGGGAAACTTCAATCTGTGCTCCGTGTGTTATATTACAACAACAAAGTATTTTTTTAGGTTACGTGACAACAGTGCGTGACACCAAAGACATGTTAACATAACCTAAAAAATGAATGTCTTTGTACGAGTAATTGAAAATTGCTGTCTTAAATAAGTAGAAAATAGGTATTTACGCTGCCGTTTTTACATTTTTAAGTTCCGCTGCATAAAAATCTGGATTATTTCTAAAAAAATGTCCAACCATAGTCGCATCTACTTTGGGTAAGTTACTGCTGTCAGCTCGCACAAAATTTCTTTACATTTTATGCACAGAACTATAAATAAACAAAACTGTAATAGGACGGCTGGGAAATAACGTAAATAACACGTAGATCGCACGATCAATATAAAAAAACACAGAAAGCATGCACTGAAACTAATGTTTACTTCTGTGTGACGTCATCAGAGTTGCAACCAATCACAGAGCGTTTTAAAACACGTGATTAAACCACAAAAAAAAAATTCATTTATGTTTTTTATACAGAAAATGTCCTTATTTTTTCAGAACATTAGTAAAATATGCTTTTTTCATTGCATTTTATTAGGATGACAACAAATTGTTCCATATTTTAAACACAGTCAAAATGCCTAATAAACCTACAACACATGTGCCTAAGTTGTCAATGAAAAAGCTTCAATAAATGCTTAGGTAGGCTGTAGCGGGTTTCCCTGTAGTTAAATGGAGAGCGATTGAGTGGAAAGTGCTGAGGCCGGTTGACTGATAGATACGAATAGGTAAAACCATTTTCAACCGATTGTTTCCACGGAAATTCGAATTTTTAATAAATTAAAAAAATAACATTCTAGATTGTCAGTTTTTAATTTATAAATTGACTTGTGAAAAATTATGTTTTTTTTTTATTGATGTCCAATTGCTGACTGATAGGTGAATGATACGAATAGTTAAAACCATTTTCTACAGATTGTATCCGAGGAAATTCGATTCTTAAAATATCGATAAATCGTATCCCTAAAGTAGTATCTACGCAATTTCAAAAGTAGGCATGATAATGTGGCTAGCAACTACATCATGAGCGACACTGTCTCTCTCAAGGAAATTTATTTTTCACAACAAACATCGAATCGATATTCTCATATCCTAGTTGCTTGTTCTACTAACAAACTGTTGAAATCGTTTCAAAGTTCCATATTTTAGATATAGGTACAGTTCACCAATATTTTTAACATCAAGGTTTCACGATACAGTCAGATACTTATATGATGATATTCACCTGTAGCCGGCGTCCTCCACGGCGAACACATAGTTGACGTTGTAAATGGAATTGGTGGCGTACACGAGCGCCAGCATGGCCATCGTCACGGCCTGGTGGCGCCCGAACGCGCCCAGCTGTCCCAGCACATCATCCAGGTGCACGCGATTAGACTCCACGTTCAAGTCCGCCATGATTGTCTTAGTCACTACTTTAGACCTGACTTTGAGGGCACGTCAGTTTTCAACACTGGACTTAGATTGGACACAACCACTTATGGCATTGATTGGAACAGGCCTCTTTGCCAAATTTCTCGGAACACTAAAACTTATAGCTTCGAGGTAACCAAACTGTTTTCTGCTAAACACAACTTTTTACTTTTCTATTGTTATTCAGTTACCATTGTAAAAGTAAGGGAAAAGTCGTTAATGCGAACACTTTCCGGGACTCTCGTCAACGAACTCGCTAGCTATCAACCATGTTTAGCGCACTCTCGATGTTGTGTATTGTTCGTTTGTAATAATAATAGCTAAAGCATACTGTTAGGACGACCAGCTTCGTATACCTTAAGCGGCGTGTACACATTCCATTCACAGCACAGCTCAAGTAACATCACTTTAATGCACACTTAGCACTAACTTGAATATCTTCGACAATATGTCACGCTGCACCAATTTTACAGGACTGATTATTACTTTCTTCACCATAACTGACTAAAAAAATTGTAAGGATCCAATTCCTTTCACCTAAGATTATGTTTCTGAAACGTGCATCCGCCAGAAATATCGAATGGGATCTAAAACATAAATCTTATTTTAGATTAAAGTTCACTAAACGAGTATATTGCTAATATCGAAATGTCACCGGCTGTTTGGCAAGCAGTCTTAATGCAAATCAAAAATATGGAGGTGTTGTGATGAGGCGCAGTCGTCACAGTGTGGTATTTATAGGTACTTGGGTAGCCGGCGCCGGCGCGGCAATGGCGGCTTCATATAGTTATGTCTTAACTAGTTAAACATTGATAGTGCTGGGCGCACGACGAAGATAACCACGAGGTTAACACTCTTGCACGCTTCGGCTGTTAACACTGATAAATGATAAGCTGTCAGGATCTCATAGCGTTAGCATTCCTGGAACTACCGGAATAATTGTAATTGTATCATAAAAAAATTTCTTCTTGCAACAAATCTCCTTCGTGGACTGCTGCGGTCCAGTCTCTCTGTTTCAGGGCAACTGCTTTGTGACAAATAATAAATTAATATGGTGGTCTACTCGGATGTATTTTTTTTCCTCTTCGAGTTATAAAATCATCAAATAACTTCTCCCGGTCTGGGTGGAGCGAGGGAGAGTGCCAGACTACTAAATAAAATCCACCCGTGTTTCTTTAATTGCCCGTTTCGTTCCAGGACCGTGGTGAATCCTTCGAACAATCCCGCAGCAACTCGGATGAATCAACGAATGTAATCGAATATTTCATAACTAGGTATACTATGTAATAAAAAACAACTCTAGCCCCCGTAATCCCCTTCTAACGTAACCGTCCATATCGGATTGCCCTAAAATTCGGAGTTCACTTCGCTCGCTCTTGGACTTGCCTAATTAAATATGGGTGTATTAATAGATTATTGATTAGACTTCCAAAGTGAGATCTGTTATTTTAGAAACACACACCGTGTCACACAGTCCGTGACTTACTTTTGCAGAAGATTCATTAATTTCACTTTGTTGTGACACCGTTGTCGATTGTAGCGCCATTTTTAGGGTTCCGTAGCCAAATGGCAAGGATCGGAACCCTTATAGATTCGTCATGTCTGTCCGTCGTCCGTCCGTATGTCGCAGCCACTTTTTTCCGAAACTATAAAAACTATACTGTTGAAACTTGGTAAGTAGATGTATTTTGTAAACCGCATTAAGATTTTCAAATTTTTAGGGTTCCCCATACTTAGAAGTGAAACTTAATTTTTTTTTTCATCAAACCCATACGTGTGGTATATCTATGGATAGGTCTTCAAAAATTATGTTGAGGTTTCTAATATATTTTCTTTCTAAACTAAATAGTTTGCGCGAGAGAGACTTCCAAAGTGGTAAGATGTGTCCCCCCCCCCCTACCCGTAACTTTTAAGAGAATCATAAAACTAAAAAAAATATATGTAGTACATTACCATGCAAAAATCCACCGAAATTTAGTTTGATCGAGATCTAGTAAGTAGTTTTTTTTAATACGTCATAAATCGTAAACCGCAATAACCGCAAAAGGTAACTTTCAAGTTTGTACGGAACCCTCAGTGCGCGAGTCCGACTCGACTTGCCCAGTTCTTGTTGTTATGCAGCTCTACATTATAGCGACGTTTTTCAATTCGGCTCAGCTACTTGTGTAATACGACGTGTTACACGAAATCGCTTTGACTTTAGATCTCATGACTAGTAAACAGATTTTTATTGAAATTTAGGATTTACCAATTAGAAAAGTATCTCACTAGACGGGCAAAGTAACAAGTATAGTAGGACAAGTAGATTTTAAGTTATGTGCCCCCCCCCCCCCAATGGTTTTAATTACACGACCATTTCTCTTACTACATCCAATTAGGGGTGGAACATTCATATACGGGCTGATATTAATAAAAACATCATCGTAATCAGTCTGCAGTAGAATCTATCACGATTCACGTGTTACCTAAAACTAGCAAAGTATGTACATATATACATAATATGTACATAAAAACTGTTTCGTAACATGTAGGCAGGAACAAATAATATAACTCAAGCAACTGTAAACACGCTGGTCTGTGCCGGTGAGCTCGGCGAAATCTTTGTTTATGTAGTATCTACTCGTTGTCTTGACATTAGGTTTAATAAATAAATATTATTCTTGGCATCCATCTGGTTAGTTATCTCAGTATAAGTGGTATCTTATTTAAACAGCTTATCATTTAGAATACCGAAAATATAATATTTATGCGGAATTTGCGTAAAACAGGTCAATCAAACTCAATGTCGACTCAGAAGCTCGCTCTTCGCAGCGCAGACCGCAGCACCCCAGCTGCACCACTCACCCCGGCTGTCCGAGACGCCATTTCTGAATCTAAATCTATCTGTATACAAGGTTTAGTTTTTAATCATAAAAAAATACGACTCGATAATTAATCAGTAATACTTGTGGTTCTGTTTATTTTTTTCAATTTTTTTTGGGTGTTACCTATTCAGAAAACTCAAACTCAACGCAGGATGGATGAAATGGCGACAGGTCACGGGAACAACTTGTGACCCACGTATGCCCCTCAAGTTGAAAGGTAAAATCTACAAGTCCGTGATAAGGCCGGTCATACTGTATGGATCAGAATGTTGGGCTGTGAAAAAGACGGATGAAAAAAGATTGCACGTAGCGGAGATGAGAATGTTAAGATGGATGTGTGGTGTGACGAGAATGGATAAAGTGAGAAATGAGTATATTAGGGGAAGTTTGAAAGTGGCGCCAGTGACTGAAAAATTGAAAGGGAATCGTTTGTTTTGGTATGGTCATGTGAAGAGGAGGGATGAAGCGCATGTTACTAAAAGAGTTATGAGTTTACATGTGGATGGATGGAGAGGGAGACCAAAGAAAAGATGGATGGATTGTGTGAAGAGTGATATGAAAGAAAAGGAAGTTAGTGATAGCATGACGAGTGACAAGGCAGAATGGAAGAAAAAAACCAGTTGCCCCAAATAACACTGGACAAGGGCAGGAAGATGATGATGACCTATTCAGAAAACTCTCTAAATAAACCTCATAAAAACACAGAATCTCCCGTTGCGATTTATCGCGCATCTTGATAATAAGTGTGCGTAAAGGTACACGGCGACCACGTGTACCACGTATGTGGAAACTAGACTTGTGTTATTGTGTAGCTCTACACTAGATCAACGTCACGAGACGTCGTATTACGTAGGTACAAATCAGGCGTGGTCCACGTGTGCGATTGTTTCGTATGTCTCAGCCTCTAATCTTTCACTGCGACACGTACAATGTTATCATAAACAAACTTTATTCTTACGATTGTGGATAGTTTAATTATACTTTTTATGAAAATCAGAGCTTCACGTTTGATCACGCTCTACTGTCGGTGGTTGTACTATGATAAGCTACTCGTACGAGTATACAAACAGGATTGCTTACCTACCTATAATAATTATAAATATGTATTTTGTGTAGCCATGAAGCTCACTTTGCATTGACTTATAAAGTTATTCGTTACTTCATCTCTTTTGTTTTAAAATTCAGTACTTTATAACAAAAGTTTAAATAAAAAAAATAATTTTGAAAGTATTCTTATAAGAAACTGATTTAATTCCAAACACATCCTAAGCCGGTCTTCCATGAATTAAGAAAAGATTACATATAGAAATCACGCGTAAAAAGAACTATCAATTATATTATGACTATCACAGTTTTGACTCATACGAATGAGAAACGGATGCACATAATCGACATTCACACATATTGCGATATTACCCTTCATTGGCGATGTCTTTGATAAATGAACAGCTGTTCGCGAGCATTTCTGCAATGGCGGCCTCATCACTGATTGATCTAGTTGCAATATCAGAGACTAGATTCACTAAGGCTGCTCTACACTATATGCAGCTACAATGTGTGACGAATAATATAAGAATTGCATGAATTATATTTGTGTTTATAAAACTAATTGGTATCTACGATTAAAATACTTACTTACGTCGGTACTTCGATATACCAATCAAAGAGCCTAACTCTCGAGTCGTAGGTCTACTGGTAAAAAAAGGAGCACCTCTATCTGTTTTTGTTCTTTTCGTTTTTAGTGTAGTACCTAGATTTAGTGTCCTTCCAACACGTAGGTTGCTCTTTGTACTTTTTGCAGGATTTAAAAACGATGACGGAGGGTTTAAACGATAGACTGCTTCTCAAAATTCTCGTAAACGGTGCAAACAGTCAACTGACGCGAAAGTTTTAAAGTTTCAGTTTAGTGCGAAAGTAGATTCATCGTTTCCCTGTAGCATTTGAAGTAGCGTCCATTGAGGCACAGCTTTACTAATTATAAATATGAGATCCCTAGAGCTAGTTTTTGCAGTGAGCGATGATAGATTTGCGTTCGGAATGCTGCAGCTTTGCTCATGTACTGTGTTGTAATTGAGTTGCGTGCGCAGCGCTTCGAGCCGCGTCACATCATTGTGATTGATTAAGACACCTAACTACTTTGAAGTAACTCACTCGTGCGTAAATAAGTAGTCCGAACCTATATAAAAGAAAGTAAAAAAGTTTTTTGAATCTGTTACTTGTCTCTATCAAAATGTTTAGTTATTCATGTGCGTTAGACATCACTCTCCAGCTTCAGCTATCTTACACGAATGGTTACACGAATTAATAAAAAATAACCTACACTAAAAAAAACTAAATAGATCAAAATAACTTTAATTTCGGAAGTCGTTGTTTCTCGGCTGACTTATTACTTATTTTGATTCTTTTAGAGTTAAGTACTTTTTTTAGTAAAAAGTGTTTTATTTCACACTTTTTAGTTGCGAACTTGCGATACACTTATAACGAGTGCCTATTTCTCATGACAATTCCAATTAACCCAAACACTGCCAGGACATTGTTTTATTATATAGTTCCTGTGTCTACCTTCCACCTTTCGGCTCCATCATCTGATCATTTCGATAGTAGGTTTTTTTTCTCGGTGGGAAAATCATCTTATGACATCCCCCGCCCTTGGGCGGGGCGGGAGATATTGTCAGACTTTTACTGACTAAAAACCCACTCCTGTTTCTTCGTCCCAGGGCCCCGGGTTTCGTTTTCACATTACCCATGGCCCCAGTAGGCTTCGACCCTGCTGGGCCCCTACGATTGCTGACATCTCCCTGACATGCGCGTGGAACAATACGCGCCGTCGACGACTTGGGCTCGGTCCGGACGGTTACCGGTCGGTTGGACGGCGGGCTACCCATTGCTCGCAGTCCGCAAGTCCGCGCCTACGGTGGCCGGAAATCGGGATCGGAATCCTGGCGGCAGTTGGGGCGTGAGGACCGTTGCCTTACGCGATCGGCCGCCTCCTTTGCTAGCATTACTGCTTCGCAGAAGGAAGCGACCGCCTGCCACTCCTCCATTTCGATAGAAGGTAGGTACCTTATAGCCAAAGTGCATCTCATGACAATCCTAATAAGCCCAAACACGGCTAGATTCCTACATTGATAAATTACAGAGTTCAGATTTTGCAAATCGATCCATAATCGACTGGGTTCTGAGGTAACACACATAAAAAAATAAATATAAAAAACATACAACCGAATTGATAACGTCCTCGTTTTTTTGAAGTCGGTTTAAAAGAGCGCTGGTGAAAGAATGATTACGACAAAAATCGTAATAAAAATTTGATTTACAGCTAGAAGTGCCTAAGGAAATACCTACAATGTATTAAACCTACAAACTATGTAGGTATGACATAGTTCAAGATATAATCGAAATAATATCTTGTGACCATGTTTGAATTTACAAGACAATAATTCTCATTATGTTGAGTGTTGTCTGTCTCAACTAACTGACAGACTGACAGACGAGTGTTTGTTTGTGCTGCTGACAAGTTAGTGATAAGCGGAGAACAGAGCGATTTGCATAAACAGTGACACGCGCAGGCGCAGGGGAAAGGTCAACATTATAATAAAATATAATATATATAATAATATAATATAATATTCCACAACTATCACACAACGCCGTCTAGTCTCAAGCTAAGCAGAGCTTGTGTTATGAGTACTAGACAACTGATAAACATACATATATATTTCTAGATAAATTACACCCAGACACAGAACAAATGATCGTGCTCATCACACAAACATTTGTCCTGGGAGATAAATCGACCTCCGGCATAGCAGTCAGGGCCACTAACCACTAGACCAACAGGCCAGTCCGTTCAGAAGGAATGTGTTTAGTCAGTAGCAAAATAAGTTAAATGATCTTCTAAAGGAACTACTTAGTATGGCAGGATCGTATTCCAGATGCACTTTGCGGTGCTCGAAACAAAAGTAAAGTAAAAAGAATATTACATACAAAACAAACATACAAGGTACGCGTGAAAAACATAACCCTTCTTGCAGTCGGGTAAAAAGTGTTGAAGCTTTTTTGCTCTTTCCTTTATTCCCTAGTTGCACCTTAGACTGGTGAAATAAAAAAGAAAAACATAATTTAAAAAATGTATAATTGAAACAATAAAGAACGTTGTAATCAGATTGTAAGCTATTAGCTGTGAATGTAGCCGGCGCCATACATCGACATCCATGAGTTCAGTAGTCCTATACCCGACCGAATACTACGTATAAAGTAAATACGCGGGTGCGTGCCGTTTCCCTCATTAGTGGGAACAAAGCAGCTGTGTGTCGGCGTGTAGTGATAAGCCCTTGTTCTTGGTTCGTTCCCACGCGGCATCGCGATGTTAAGAATGTATCACTATTCATTACTAAGTTATAGAAATAAATGCGATATACTGTAAGTAGTGTATGTACCATAACATACGCGGCTTATGACACCATCAACCGAGGGCCACGCCATGTAACCATTAGATAACGTTACTTTAGTTTAATTGTATTATATCATCAGATAAATGTTAACACCTTCTACCTCCTGTTCCCCTCTCCTAGAGAGGTAGCCGGAAGGCTGATTATGCTTATATGCTAAATGTTAACACCGTTAGTTTACGGTAAATCACGTAAAATAATTCAGTTATTTTTCTATAAGACTCGGATACGTTGTAAATTATGAATGATTTGTAGGTACTTGTTTGAAATAATAATAATAACCACCCTTACCACGACAGCTTGGACCCTGCTCCCGACACCGGCGGACTACTGCTTTTTATATATATATATATATATTTTAGAAATATTTAAAAATGTAAATTATATGTAAATCAGATAAATAAAGAGATAATAATAATAATTTAATTTTTCAAAAAAACTTAGTACTATTATCACAGGTACAGTTAGGCAAAATAATTTTAAGATATCGGATGTAGCTTCTGTAACCGAGCTAGGCAATGCCTGTATTACGGCTATCTGTCCCCTAAATTTTATACAATAATATGTATACCAACAAAGTGAATGTTCTGTTTTGTACAATTTATCAATTTATGTGGGTAATAAATTATTACATTATTTTCTGACAATTATTTACTAAGGTTCTTGGTATCACTGTATCACATAAATAATATAATTTAATACCGGAAGTTTGTATATTTGTGTGTAGATATTTGTATGTTTGATCTTCCTTCACGATTATACGGCTGAACGGATTTGGAAGAAATTGTGGCTATGTGAACAGAGTAGTGTGGAAAAGGAAGAGGGAAGCTTTTGCCCAACCGTGGTATAATATTCTAGTTAGATTAGATAACATTTGACAAGGTATATGGTAGGTACTTAGCGCCTTGCTTGTGTGAAGTAAATCTAATGTTTGCTGGGGCAGTACAGTTGTCAGAACATTTAATGAAAACAGTCAGAAAAAATAACCACCAAACTATATCTATCAAAGTACCCCTTATAGAAATCCAGAATTTAGTATTAAGTCGCCTAGTCTTAAGTAGGTACTCAACGAGTCAATTGAGCCTACAAATTGATTAAATATTATTTGGTAATTGTGTTGTAAACTGTCAGTAAAGTGTAATTAAGTCATTTATTTTGAACATCTATGCGCTATTGTATTATCAACACACGATTACACCCCGTCTGCACGTAGTGTGGAGCTGTAGACGTGTAGACAGAGAGCGGCTCGACCCGCCCCGGGTCACAGACACTCGACCTCCCGCGGCCTTGTCCCGCCCTTCGCGCTGCGCACACGCATCCCGGCTGTGTATGTACAAGCAGGATAAACACCACCAAATCAACATGTACAGAAGGACCATTGTTTCTAGTGTGTAGTGAACTGATGGTGACGTTTATACAACAAAAGTAGAGTTCTATTGATGGCATCGGCTGACTGATTACGACAACCACAACGTTTTTGTTTTTTTTATTGATAGAATTGCGCAAATATCGCTCACCAAGTAAAATATTGGCACAAGTGTTTAAAAGTGGAGAATTTATAAGTATCCTTGAATATCTAATATAAACGGTCTCTATAGTAACAATAACCAACATCACAATTTTTGACCCTAGCATCTGTAAATAATGAAAAATGTAGATGTGTCAATATATTGCTTGGTGAGCGATATTTACTCTTGACTTAAAGACTTCTAGGTTGTAGCTATCAGGAAACACAGACTCTGGCAGGGAACTCCAGTCTTATTTTCGCCGTTTATAAGAAAGCCATCATCATCACTTCTCGTTTCATCTTTGTTTGATAACACTGCTACAATAACAGACGAGAGGAATAGAATTGAATAGAATAGAATAGAATATCGTTTATTTAATAAAAGTGGCACATTTATATTATGATACATAAAAACAATTCTATCGCATACAATACATTTTTGTCCGTGCTCTGCCTATTTTTCAGGTGGTGGTCGCTAAAATGGGTTTTTCCCTGAGGGCCCCAATCCCTGAGAGTATTTAATAAGCTAGTGAAACTAATTTTGCATGTTAAAATGTATTTTTGAGTTATCTATTTAGTATGCTACATTTAAAAAAATACTTAAAAGAAATATTCCACGTAGAGAAGGTATTTTGACTTTCAGTGTTGAAAATGGAACTATGTATTGTAATAATAATTTAAAACCTGTGATCGCTCTAGGACAGTCTATATTGTATTCTCTTATTAAAATATTTATCTTAACCAATTATGAGGATGCAATTCGACATACATTTTCACTGTTTTTCATGCAACCGCTCGCTATTATTATGTTATTACACCTTTTTCATTAGATATTTTGGAAACACAATATCTTGTGGATATTGTCTAGGCTTCTATTGAAATCAATTTATAAATTTGTGTAAAACTAAAGACCAGTAAAGACCTCTGAAAATCTGCTATTTTACATGAAGTTTGACACTTCATAATTTACTCAAACATCAAAGAAATCAAAACATTTATAACCATAAAAGCCTTGTAAATTTAATCAAGATTCTAAATGACATTTAAAAAAAAAACTACCGTATTTCCTGGAACAAGTTTTGTAAAATATTTGAGTAAATCACGGAATTACGGAATGCTAACAGAGTTTTCAGGCTTTATCTCTCTTTTTTCGCGTTGCCTTTTCGTCAAACATCGCGTTGGATTGCGTTAGATGAAGTAACAAGCTTCGATGTTGACGATAGGCGAGTGAAAAATATATAATAGGTCCCTCTTGAGGTGAATATTATATAAATTTAATTAGAGAATACGATATAGACTGTCTTAAAGCGATCATAGGTTTAAATTATTATTACAATTCATAGTTCCTTTTTCAAAACTATATTTTTCCTAATATTTAATGTTAAGTATAATAATTTTAGTAAACTAGTAATAAAATTTTGTTTAACATCTACTGCTGATGGTACTTTTAAACTAAACTGACTTATATTTGAGTTTATCAAGATAAAAACTAATCGGGTGCCTCCGGTACGGGCTCTCGGGGATCGGGGCCCTCAGGAAATAACCCGCTAAAATCTAGATAAGAAGCAAAGGCAAATCGGAATGAATTACTGAATCATCAATATTTATTGTAGAGACTATACCTTCTGCATTTAATTATGTGAACACGTTCCTCTCACACGAAGTTCTAGCTAGAGAACAAGTAAAAACTTAATTGTATCGATCAAGTTCATTTTGTGCATGCTTTGTTCAACAAACCTCGGGCGCGTGATCGGAGCTATTCGGTACTCTTCGGCATTGAGCAATACTTAGCGCTTTTTAATTACGTTATAGTTGTTGTTGTAGTGACAACACGCTGCTCTTGGCACGGTTCGTGCTTGACACTACGTTCACCGTGAAATAGATTCGACTCAACTGAGCCGCCGAGCTTCATTAAATATTTACTAAGTTTTTTAGAGACCCGCAGCGAATTATTAACACGAAATTCTAATATTTTGTGAATCGAGACCAGAGAATAGTCTCTTTAACTCAACGGTTAACTGTTAAAGAATGCCTCGTTGCAGTAAGTTCGCCTATGAACCATTAATGTATTTAAATTTTAAATAAATATTGTAATCTGACTTTTAGAGAAAGCTCGGCTAATTGTGCTGTTTGATATGTTGAGTTTATTAAGACTTGGTTTAATTAGGAAGCACTTAATTTACTTGTTATCATGGTCATTAAAATCAAACACTATCCAGTTTAGCACTTAAACTTTAACGATATCGTTTTATAACTAGCTAGTCGCGAACTGCAATTTACGAACTGGGCTCCACGAGAGATACAGGGAGGAAACTTCCTTAGAAGAGAGATTTGAGCACCGAGTTACTCTTATGTTAGAATAATTAGCATAATATAGGAAAGTTGCTTATATTGTACCAGTTAACGAATTTTATAAACTGTCACATAAATTATATAACTAGAAATAAAACGGTTATTCCATTGGTGTTCATTTTTTATTACTAGAAAATGAGGAAGTACATATAAAAAAATTACGACAGTTAAAGTTTAAAAAAACGTTGAAAAAGTACAATTTAGGAAACCAGTTTCCTTAATTGTACCACAGGCATCCTAAATCGTACTTCACGATCTAAATAAGATTCAGGCGCCTCTTAAAAATTGATATCAACCTTATCGTTATATGTATAACGGTAAGGCTGATTTCAATTTCTAAATTCTTAAAAAAGTGCATTAATAATGCTTACTTTCCATAATAGCTGCTGCGGTGTACTTACTGTTGCTATAAGAAATCCTTAGGTAAACATCCATAAAATAAGATTAGAATACCCTAATAATTATTTTTGTTCACCACACTTCACTCTGTTGTGACATCGAATCCAAAATACCAATTCAAAACTAAACATCATGGTTTGGGAGATTTTGTAGTGGTACAAATTACGAACCAGTCCAATTTAGGCAACTCGACCTAATACAATAGCTGGTATGGCCGTATGGTAGAATAAAATGCAGTGTTTTTGCACAATTGCTGTTTCACAAGAACGCTGCATTTTTCGGGAAAAAGCAACAGTGTGATTTTCTATTAGTTAAAGAATTTCCAAAACTTGATCACTAGTTTTAACGATTACTCTCTAGAAACAAACAAACCATGGCAAGGCAGTTCTACGGAACAAGTAACAACAGTATTGTGTGCACTGCACCGGTGTACAGGTGTGAAAATTGACGTCTCGCAGTGAGCGACAAGTTCAGACGCCGTTGACCAGTGGAGTGTGGAGGAGCTGTGGACACAAACATCACGCTCCGATACGGGACGAAACAGTTAAGTACTGGAGTTCGACTATCGGGACTTGGGCGGACCTACAATTTTATTTTTTGTTTTGAGGTGGATAATCATCCAACGACTCCTCTCGTTTTAAAGTGGAGTGAGGGGGCGTCAGAGTTTTAATTACTAAAACCACACCTGTGTCCTTCAGTTGCCCTTTGTAGGTCTTTAGGTACATATATACTGTGCTTACAGTCCCACTTCAAATTATTTCAAAGTTTAATTTCGCTTTAGAAGTTTTTCAACAATTTGTAATGCTTTGGGTTCATAAATTCAAGATTGGATTGTCAAGGTAGTCGATTACAATGCAAACAGATGACGTCACTGTAAGCTTAACTATTCTGACTTGTTCCGCTATTGCGCACCTATTTGTGACCTCATCATTAACACCCGTTACCAACATGATATTGTCATTTGCTGGACAGCACGTCTCTAAACCTTCTTGCTCTTGCTAACGGCCACCCACACGAACTGCCCCGAATGACCACCACACACCATTTACTGAACATTGCTTTCTCCAATCAAGCGAGACCGATGGCACTTTACATTAAACATTCTCCACACTCACTATCGCGTTTGTTACAAACGCTATGTTTCTTCACGTCACAGTCACGCCTTTTAACCCTTCTTGACCGACTGAAATCCGGTGCATGGATTGATTCTTTCTCAGACAGCGTGACAATTAAGACTCTGTCTTCATCGTTGAACGAAAGCTCAGGCAGTGATTTACAAACAGTGCCGATGACGATGTACCGTATAGACAGCGTATGTACCCAGCAACCGAACGTTCTACAGCAAATTAAAGACAAAGCAAGGTCGAAAATGAATTTTCTGTAATCAAAATCCTATCAACACTTCCTAACTGTATAGCCAGCAGCTTGAAAGTCGGGGTCGTATTAAGCAGTAAAGTTATAATGAAGTAAACTAAGACAATCATCTTTTTCTTTCCACAGCTCAAAAGAGCAAGTCACATGAGGGATAGTTTGAATTTTGCACATTTTAAAATGGTGTAGTGGTACCGCAAGAGAGGGACGCAACAGAAAGTTCACTCCACCCTGACCGCGACCTATCAATACGATACTACCTTACAGTATGTAGTATTACCAATCTTGATTTCTTCTTAAATTTCAAGCTTCTTCATTTTATTATGTAGGTTTGAATTTAATTCTTCTCTATTTCGTAGTGGCCACTCCACTATTGAGGTTACCCAGTGCAGACGAGTAGGCCTTCTGTAGGTGCGTATCTGTAGGTTATTCTAAGAGTGAGTACCGACGCGACCCCACGCCGCGGACTTTTCATTTAGCGCTGACTTGCACATTTTACTAACTCATTTAAAAGTTCTCTCTCCGGTCGGGCACAAGATTTTCGCTTAAAGTGAAAATCCACTAACTGTCATCATGACTCATTTTAAAGGGACGCTTTCATTCATTTCTTTTGGATTTGTTCCGCGCTAGTGGCGACTTGCTAAAGTTTTAAATGGGTAATGCTTTCACTACTTAATCAATTCTGCTATAAGTTAGTGCGTTTCAATAATGCTAAGGTTCTGCTTTCGTCTCGCAAGATAAATCTCTACATGGCTAAAGCTTGTCTCATGATGTAATAAATGCCGAGTCGTAATGGCACATTTATCATCATTACCGGCTGTTGAAACATTTAACCACTATCATTACACAGGGCCCTACTACCGCGTACTCACCCAGGTGGTTAGGTGGTACTCGTTGCCAGTTAATTGCATAAGCTAACAGTTTTATTGGTTTCCTCAAACCCGTCGTTTTCGCCAGATTTCCCAGCGACTAGCTCCAGCAGTTGTTGCATAGCGAGCGCAGGCGCAACTGTTAACGTTTCTGTTTCCAATTTATAACTACCTGTACATATTATAATTAATTAAACTATTAAGCTTGCGGTGGGTTTGTTTCGAGCAGTTGGAAGTTGCAGGAAACTTTCATATTCTCTACATTATTTAATATTGAAAAAACTAAGGTTTGAAGGCTTTATGAGAATTATGTAATTTCTAATTTTTTTTTTCTGACTTGAATCTGTTAATTGTTGAAATTAAAGCTAATGGATTCTTTGATATTAGCTAGCCTCTAAATCTTAACTTCCTGAAAATTTCTTATTGTTAAATATTGTTTTGACTTGTATTTGCCACACGCCGTTATTGTACCCTCACGAACTTAGTGGTTTGGATGGAATCGGTCGTTTACAACAACATGTTGAACAGTAACTAGCATTGTGTCACACAGTGTAGTTACGCATACCAATCACCTACCAAAGTACGCGGGCCTTACTTTAGCAGGCTCGGAGTTGTTACTACTTGTTCAACAAACCGACTTTAATGTTTTACAATGCCAATAAATAAATAATTGTTGGGATTAAATAACTTGTTGCATTTTAATTACTTTTAATTTGGATCACTTTGAAATAGACTTGGTGATTGATGAAATATACTAGATGTTCGACAGAGTAGAGAGGATATAGATAAAACATAGAAACAGAAATTAACTGTAAGGCGTGAAGTTCAAATTATAACGCAGATAATAAATATACTTTAACAATCATTTTACCTGAATTCAATAACCTTTCTTGTAGTCGGGTAAAAAGGAATTCGGTTAAAATGATTGAAGTATTCGGTTTTTATTTCTCGTGGAAATGTACTAAAACATTTTGTTTTGGACTTAGTCACAGATACTAGATATATTGACAACCTGTATAGTCCTTTGAAAACATTAGAAACGTCAATGCTCGCTCTAATTCCGCACTAGTGCGTGGGCGCGTGTACCGAACTAGTTCAATATCTTACTTGTCTGGTAATTAATATGCTAATGAAACCAGTGCTCGGATTGCTTCATTGATTGTAATTAAAGCTGTCATTCTGAGGAGTCTTGTTTGTTACAACTTTGCATGTTTAATAGAAACATGCGGTTATTCATGTATTTGTTTGATACCTTAAACCTCGTTTTTTATATCGTCTCGATTCGAATAAAATAAACGCTAATGTAGTCAAGAGAGAAAGACTTGTAGAATAGGTAGTAAAATGATGTAAGCAGTGTGTATTCATCAGGGTAGGGTAGGTATCATTTGCTTTGTTTAAGTTATGGAAGGTGCAACACCTTAATGCAGACGCCTGTACTAGGTAACTACTAAGTGCTAACTCTGTCCGACTGTCTACCTAGCCTTATCTCTCAGATCATGAGATGTTTGAATTGGGAAATCTAGTAACTACGACTTAAAAATACATGATTTTAAAGAATAGAACCAAATATTCCTAAGCTGCATTATACACGATTTTTTTAATTGGTTAAAGTTGTTCTTGATGTTCATGTTGACGATTGTAACGCATCGTTGTGCCTCGCGTCCACTCGTGTCGTCAACAACTCGAGAGCGCCCTCGGTACACACAATACGATAGTTGCACGATACAATATGCCCTCAACAAATCATTATCTTCGAGTGTAACCCTCCCACGCCGGAATAACGCCTCGAACTCAAACGAGGTCTTTTTAAGGTCATCTTGAGTATGAGCGTATGAGCTCCATGGAGAGCAGGTACCTACAGACTCTATTGACACCTAAAACTTGTTTTCTCTGTTACAGGTACTCGCCGGCTTCATTAGACAACATCGGACGCTCTCCCAAACTATTCGTTACCCGGCCAAGTACGAATGCTCACGGTTAACTGCAGCGTGTGACTGACGTGTGTGTATTGAATTTCATCAGGCTACACCAATTGATCAACACTCTATTGTGCGAGTAACGGGCCGCCTTGGACTTGACATCGCTGATTTAGGGTTAGCTCCGCGATTGTAGTCTTATTGTTGAGATTGTAGTAGAATATTGGTATGGTATTCAGTTTTGACACAGATTCATTTATTTGCGAATTGTTTGTTCGTTAAAGGTTTTTATTTAAATTATTTGATTTATGACACCTTTATCTGCTGATATAGCAATTGATTTAAAAAGCATGATGTCGGTCCTCGTGTAACCTTTTGTATTGTTGTGATTGCCATTAGCGAGTAAGTGTAAATTGTTCCACACACCTGGATGTACGGAACTCGGAGTGGTCGACACTTGTTCCACACGCTTTTTTAACATCAATCGTCAGACGTCAATTTTCTTCGATGAGAATACAAAATGTCTATATTCTTGACACACAAACTATTGTACACTTTATTTTCATATCTGTAAGGTACCAATTACACCGATTGTACGGAAGTGTTTGTATGTTTCCATGATTGTGTGTTGAAGTAAGAAATTTTAATGAGTTGAAAATTAATTGACATTTTGACAATAGTGGAAGCTTCACGCACAAGTGTCGAAACAGACTAATAAGGAAGCTTTGTTGTGCCCACAGTGATGAATAGTTTGGAGAGCGTCTTCGAAATTCTAAAAACATTCCCAGATAAATTAGTCGTTTTTTCGTGAAGTTAAATCATCGTTCGTACTTATTACAACGTGCTAAAAAATGTGTCAAACAAAAAAGTGAACACGACAGTGATACTAAAAAAACCAACAGTGAGTCAAAGTTCAAACCAAACCAAAGTGTTAGTAATAAACACTGCTTTGAATTTATTAGTGCTACAAATAAAAATAAAAGATTTTCAAAATAATAACGTGGTAGTGTGTTGTGACGTGTAAGTGGGTCAGTATGCCATGAAGCGCAGCAAGTCGTACACGTGGCTGTCGGGGCTGCTGAAGGCGAAGCCCGAGGAGCGCGACGACGAGGAGTGGGGCGCCGGGCCCTGGGTCCGGGCCGACGTCATGCACCATGACAGGTCAGGATCCGCATGTTTTATAGTTATTTCGTTTTAAGTTTCACTGCTATAGCGAATGATTTCTGTGGATTCTAACTAAGTAATGTATATTTTCAACACAATTTTGCTCTTGAATTGGATTGGCATTGCTTTTGTTATGCAGTTTATTTCATTTGCATCTCGGTTCACGTTTGGTCACTAAGTCAAAATGGTAGTTGAATCAGAGGCACTGGTCATAATATTGTAACTGACACAGTTACACTTCTGCTGCGGTCGGCGCGCTCGGTACACTTCATACTTCATGAGTACTGACCACAGGATACACGCATATAAGAAACAGCCAGGAAGGTTTGTTAAAAATTTCACTACGTTCAAAATAAATGGGAATTTAATTGCAATATTTAGATGCCTTATTATTTCTCAGAACCTGTAGTGTAATATCAAAGTCATAGTCTTGGCTAACCAAAGACTTAACTTACATTACAACTAAAGATTACATTTCCTGAAGCCAAAAATTTACTTAAGGTAAGCTTATACAGCTAGAACTTCGTTTTACAGAATGATTCAAAAGTACATTAAAAGTGCGTTTAAAGCGCATTAAAAGTTGATATCGCGCTTTCCTGAGACCTTACGTCCTCGTTTTTTACTGTATTCAGAGAAAATGCGTTCCAGGTAGAGCCCGCGGTGCTCGCTACGGACAAGACTGGGAACGCGAGCAAAAACAACGACAGTTACATCTGTACCTACCGGCACATGAATAAGGCAATGTAACTCGGTAAACACTCGCCAAGCGACGCGGAGCATCGTCAATCTGCTGCATGTGTCACCGAATCAAACGCACGATACTGATCGGACTAATTAATTGGAACTAGCAATCGTTTTGTAAGTCTCTCTGCGTAAGGCGTTACAGAGAAACCGGTGTGATTTATTTGCATAAATGTTTCGTTTATGGAACGCCTCTGAACGACTGGTAGATATCGGTCGGGTCAGCCCGAGTTGTGTACTATAGTTTAGATGGTTCGGTAGCTTTTACAAGATTTTAATGCAAATCTTTTAAAAGTACTTAACGAATTGCCTCATATAGTCACTGGAACTGTATGAGGCAATCATGCGTTTGATGCCAATTTATTTTATTTTGGCTTTCATAGTCGTTCCAAATAAAAACTTTGGGGACCATTACATACTGTGCAAGTCAAAACTGCATCATTGTAACACTGCAATAACTTTCTCTTTGTCGATGGCTGAATCGACAGGTCGATAAAGTTTCTAGGCCAGTAAGAAAGAAAACAAATAATTTAAGAAAATTCAAATAAGGAACGTCACACGACACAATAGTAGTGTATGACACAGTAAAGGCGGTGCAGCGTGTTTGCGTGGGAGTCCGAGCTGTCCCGAGCGTGTCCGGGTGTACCCGAGATCGGCCGAGTGCGGCAGGTCGCGGGTCACGCATTGTTGTGCCGCGACCATTGTCCCGCTGTCCACCAGCTGATAGAGATCTCGCTTTGAGACGCTTTTGAGCCGCACAGTATGAAGCGCAGAGCACGACAACTTCAAGTGACTCCAGCGGGTAGTGGGAGTACAAAGTAATATTTAATATGTGACAACAATCACTCTGAAATGCATGGGATTGACTGGGGGTTGCTGTACTGTAACGTGGTTAATCACATTTTGGACGTTAAACCATCCCTATCTATATATAGATATAAAAGAAAAAACTGTCTGACTGACATATCAACGCACAGCCGAAACTACTGGAACTAGGAGCGTGAAATTTTGCACAAGGTTTCGTTTTATGACCCTGGCGGACACTAAGAGAGGATTTTCTAAAAAATTCCCTAAGGGGATGAAACGGGTGTCCAAACTTTGTGAGGAGAAGCCTACTTTCATGCGGGCGAAGCTGCTAGCAGAAGCTAGTCGGTGATATATAATGTTGCTTTGTCTGGAGCTCCAGTAATATTCGCAGTGCACAGATATCGCGTCGTGTTCAAAACATTTCAAATATTATTTCCACTTCATTCGCTATAAAAGCAATATGAACCGGTTATTTTCAAACTTAATTTACTTGTAATCAACCTCGTATCATTTAATTTCATGGCAAACATTTTATGGCAGATTTTTACTACTGCGGTCCGACCAGTCTTAATTATATTTCCATAAGTTGTGTGATCAATTTGTACGGATGCCGCGAATAATAGCGACGGTAACCTGTTTGTTACACATTTTTTGTATGAGTTTGTCACACGACTGGTTTTTGTGTTAATCTTAAATAGCGTAAGAATATCCTTGAACTGCGCGGGTGCTGGGCGCTATCGATTTTATGCGTCTGTATTATTTTTCTTGTTTTATTTTTCATTTTGATATTATTTCCGTTTTGTTTGATTTACAAAACTAGTATTTTATTAGAATTATTTGTAGAAAGAATATTTTTTTCCCCATAGTTACTAGGAATTACTTCTGTATCGTGGGTGCGTTCACAGACATGTAAACGTGAGATGGTGCTCAAACGCGAGCCTATCATTAATTAAAAAAAACCTCTCACACACAAGACATCCAGATCTGGAACGACTATCTGTAGGCCATATAAATATTTGTTCAACAACAATGCCCCAACGGCGCCATCCAATCAAAAAGCTCTACTACTATATATAAAATGGCACTCTGTCAGTCCTTCTTTGGCACTATACTATGGCATTGACTATGTAACGGTTACTCGCTAATATAACATAATTGAATATACATTTATACGTTTTCCGACTGACCGCCATTAGTGAAACGTCTATAAAAAAAGAACTCACAAATAGATCGATCATCAACCCTACAAAGAGGTGTCGCCGCGGGCGCTCGCCAGTCATCACTGTATGTGTAGCACCTGTATCACGACCCGCTGCTCGCCACTGACCTTATTGACCGGACCAAAGGCGTGACGCCATCATCTATTCATGCGCTGTCATGGTCATTCGTGGAAGGTGCGATATTTATCAATACGTAAATTTCAATTCTATTCAAAATATTTTTCATAGGCCTTTATGGGCATTTATGTAACGTTAGAAGCTAGTGTACGGTTCCGATTGGTCCTTTCCTATGGAGAAGAACCGGCAAGAAACTCTCATTGCATAGACATAACGTCGTTGATTTTTTAATGAAACTATCGCTAAGTTAACAATAGCAATTTATGATTCTTTTCCAAGAAAAATATTTATAAAACCATATTGGAACATCTTTTCGCCCTTATAATCCTTATCCTAATTTCCAGGCCCCGTGCTACCCGCGCACCACGTTTCTTCTTACATTCATCTTTTTTATCCATAGTATAAGTGTCTGTCACTTTCCTGTCACCCCTTCCTATAATAGCTTCTCATTTATCTATATAAATATATAAAAGGAGATATTGACTGATATATCAACGCACAGCTGAAACTACTGGGACTACAATTGTGATATTTTGTACAAAGTTTCCTTTTATGACGCAGGCGAGTACATAGTGAAATTTCCAAAAAAAAACCCCTAAAGTGAAAAAAATGAAGTTCCAAAGTTTGCATGGAGAAACCTACTTTCACGTGGGCGGAGCCGCTGGCAGAAACTAATATATCATATCGTATTATACAGTCCATCCATCGTTTTGATTGGTCTTCCCATCCCATAAAACCATTCACATTCATACTCAAAGCCTTTATACAACGTGTTACTTATTCAAAGAAGACGAACTAATGCTAAATATTATTAAAGAAAAGGTAAAAAGAAATACAACAGCATCACCATTTTGGGTCAGCAGATAACCCTGGGCGAATTCTACGCGTCCAGTCGAACTATCTAACGGCACATCGAAATTGACCCGACAGCGAACACAAGAGCAGGCTATTATGTCCCCGTGATTATTCTAAACTCCATTGTCGACGCGTTACCAAGACTAATTGGGTAGGTGTTGACGCGAATCGCAATAACAAGAGCCTATTCAAAATCAACACTTTTTGTTGGAAGAAACTTTTACAATAACGTGGGCTTTTATTCAATTTAGTATGTGATAAAAAAAATCGTATTTGATGATACTAAACCTTGCATTCAGCATAGTATTTACTTGATGATAGAGTAAAAAACGTTTTATTTGTTTTTGGCGGGGAATTGATTATTATAATCTGGAAATTAATCTAGATAGATATACAACTCTTTATTGTACACGATAAAAGCATACAGTAGGAGATTAAAATTAATACGGTGTAACAATGGGTGGTCTTATCGCTATAAGCGATTTTTTACAGACAACCTGTGGATGGATTTGACAGAGAAGAAGAAAAGATGCGCAGGTAGTTCGTGGTGTACCTTCTATTTACATATATACAATACATAACTCACAAATACAAATAATATATATAATATATTGATGTAAATGAAGTGTCTCTATATAAGACCAAATTAAGTTTTAGTTGATGACAAACCAATATGGAAATTATGAAACAGCATTTCACGATCACGAGTGCACATAAATATGACTTTATTATAGCATATCCATTTTGTGTAACAACCACCTCCGCTTTATAACATACTGTTACCATCAAAAGCCTGAACTATTCTGTAAAAGCTCCGCACCCCCTGCACCTGCCGTGGTCTCACGTCAGTCTGTCCGGGCGCAGCAGGGCGCGCGCATAATGCAGCACGTTGCGCGTCGCGCGTTGCACGCACCTGACGTCTTACTTCGTAGCACGTCCGACGTGTCGCGACGTGCTACATGCTCCATTTGGAAATTATAACAAGTTATTTTAGCTCGAATCGTGTGTTATTAACTGTGGTAAGCGTAGAAGTCACTCGTCCATAAGTATGGACTTTATTATAATGAGGCTGTAATTATTTACTTGCCTCTCTTCTCCTTCCGCAGTAGTCATTAAACGTGATCTCAATTTCACATTCTCAGTGCCATCTTGAAAATGTCTCTTGTCATAATGAAATGCAACAACTCCACAAATATTGATTCACAAGCCGCAAACTTGAAGTTCGTAAGTGGTTTCCATTTCCACACGCTTATAGCCTGCTTCATCGTTCTGTACATTTCCATAACATTCAATATGCCAGATGCGTTTAAACTTTGAAGTGTTGAACATAAACATGGTGTGGCCGCGACCGCACATCGCTCGTAAACCATGGCGGTGAATGTAAACCATGGAGCACGGAGGAGGAGGAACGGTTGCGGTGTCGCTCACTACATCACAACAAAAGAGATGTAAGGAAGCACTAAATCAGATAAACATGATTGTGTTAAAAAATAATCTATGTAAGATGTAACCAAGAAATGGCGACTGCTTATCTGTCGATCTCGAGAAATCTTTGTCAGTATCGAGAATTTTTGTGATTCTCATAATAAATAAATTATTGAGCTTCACTGGTGTTAGTAGTACTCCTTGATATAATATAATCCGTCCAAGTTTCAGCCTCGAATCAGGTACCTTTCACATTCAGTTAACCTTCGGGTAGGTACTGATGTTTTTTTGGGTGACTAGGTCACCTGGTTGGGGCTTACTTAAACTGTGTGTAGCATACGCTCTGTTTAATGTTTACAGTCATAAAGCTGGAGCTTACGGTGAACGTGCACCACAAGTTAGCGTGCGTTAGTTAGCTGGCCAAGGGGTCGCGGTCTTACTAGCCACAACAAGCCTCTTGGTATAAGCAGAAGCCAGCATGGAAGTACTAAGGTACCCATCTAATCTTTTCATAAAACTTATGAAAATTAGGCTATTAATGACACGATCTATCGGTTGCCATACTATACCATAGATACCGATACCTATACCACCGATATATTAGGTCTTGAACCTATGAAATTGAGTATGTATTATCTTTTTATCTATAAATCGTATTTTTTTTTTTATTTTTAGACTTATATTTGCTAGCAAACTAAAAAAGGTGCGGTGTACACCTTTTTTAGTTTGAGTTCTTATAGTCTATCCTAAGGTTGTCTGGTAGATATCGCTGTCAGCGATAAGACCTATTGTACCCATAGAATTAAGTTTCTAGTGTGTAATTGTTACTATTTTGGTCTACTTACAATAAAGTTATTATTTTTTTATTAACTAATAATTAGTAGAAAAAAAAAATAGAATAGAGTAAATTCTGTTTTTTCTACTAATTAATAAGAAAGGAACGATACAGAGTTTATGTTTCATGAAATAGGAAAGATCTTATATGCTCTAAGTTTTATGTTTTTAAGTAGCAGGCCACTGCGTGGTTAAAAAAAAGCAAACGAAAGAAAAAAAAGAGCCAACGCTCGCTTCTAATCCACAGACACTTAATCCCTCTTCCCACAAAGTCGCTATACTTTCTAAATCAAAAGCAAATAAAGCACGACGTATCTGTTCGGCTGTCACTTACAATATCCGTTTCCTCGCCGAGTGTGAATTGGAAATGTAACCACGAGGAGGAGCGCGCTGATTGGTCGAGAGAGCTGTGAGCTCTGACGGCTTGCACGCAACCACAGACACAGGGTGACTGTCCTAGAGGACTGGACTTTGTCCTTGGTTTTAGTAGAGGAATTAATTAATATTTAATTGGAGGAATTACCTAACGAATAAAATATTGTAGCACAGTTAACCGTTCCTAATGAAACTGACACGCATCGTGCAGCGGAGTCAGGGAGCCTGTACTTAGTCAAAGGCTCTTTTAGGAAGGGTTTAATTAGGTGTAATTATTTCATAACTAAAAAGCAATATATAGTACCTACAGAAATAACGATCTGTGTCAAAAAAGGAAGCAAGATGATTATGGTATTACTACATACACGCACTAATGTTATTTTGTGGTTGGGGAAATTCACTGAAAAATTAAAAAACTTATTCACCTCCGCTCCGGCTTATCTCTCTGTTAGGCATCTGTCTGTTCAAAAGTTGTGTTAATCAAACTTCACGAGCATTTGGTCCGCGGTGTGGTGACCCTACTCACTAACGCTGATAGCCAGGTGTCGACCGCGGCACAGATCACGGATATCACGAACTTGCCGAAGTCTGACCGCACCGCAGACAATCAATACTGATTGCTTGGAGAGCAGTCAGCAGAACAGACGCGGTGGTTACCAAGCGACGTTGTAAGATATTTGTAGAACGTGGCTATGGACGGCTTTCACAAATTAAATACTGACTTATATGCAGTTCCTTTTAGGGATAATCTAAGAGGTACACAGGGTTTTCAATTACTGTTATTTAATTTCCTTTACGAAAATATGGCGCGGACGGTCCACTTTTTAGAGGTAAATAACCTATCTATTGGTAAGAAAAACTTTATTAAAATTGTTGACTTGCGTGTTTGACCACTGTCTCAACTTCGTAATTTTGGCGTTAACAGAGTTTTGTAGGATATTTCGAAACCGGGACGAGATGCAGATCAGAGAGTATCGTGACCTATGCAACAAGGAGTTAAGAGGCGTTCACTATCCTGAAGTGTTTCATGTTGTGGCGATAGGATGTGCAGTAGTACGGAACATAGACGAGTTCTGGACTGTATGTATGGTGAGATTGTTGATATTTTGTCAGTAGCATCAGTGCGGGCCTGGGAAGACCAGCAACCTCGAAGGGCAAATCGGGTGGCGGGCTGGAGCAAGCACGTCCAGGGCAAAGAGGTAAGGAGGCAAATTCTGAGTATGGCTGGGGGAAAGTTTCCTGGACACGACGGTCTCAGCATCGAGCACCTAAGGTATGCGGGGTTTCATCTGCCTAGAGTGTTAGCGACGTTCTTCACGCTTTGTGTTAGTCTGTTAGTCACTCGTACATGCCATCTGATATGTTGAGAACGGTGGTGGTACCAATAGTTAAAAATAAGACGGGGGACATATCGGACAAGGCGAAATACAAACCATTTTCCTTGGCTACTGTAATTGCTAAGGTATTGGACGGTCTGCTTGACAGACAGCTGGACAAATGGGTCACGTTGCACGACCCACAGTTTGGGTTCCGGCCTGGACTTTCCACTGAAAGTGCTATTCTTTGTCTAAAGCAGACGGTCCAGTATTATAAGGATAAGGGCACTCCGGTGTATGCCTGCTTCCTTGATCTTTTAAGGGCTTTTGACCTAGTGTCGTATGATGTCCTTTGGAAGAAGCTCGGGGAAGCGGGTGTGCCATCGGAGCTGACGGGCTTATTTCAGTACTGGTACTCGAATCAGCGTAATCAAGTACGTTGGGGTAGTATTCTCTCGGAGCCGTACAGGTTGGAGTGTGGGGTGAGGCAGGGTGGGTTAACCTCATCTAAGCTCTTTAACCTGTATGTGAATGAGTTGATCGTTGAGCTTAGTGGCAAACCAGTCGGACGCAAAATGGATGGCACTTGTGTCAATAATTTAAGCTATGCGGATGACATGGTGCTGCTGGGTCCAACGGCTGGCTCAATCAGAGAGATGCTGCTTGTTTGTGAGAGGTATGCGGCGAACCATGGCCTGCAATATAATGTTGGCATTGGTTGGCAAGAGTGAGTATCTGATCTTTGAGGCCCCCGGTAGATATATACATTATGAGCCGGTCGTTTGTCTCAATAGGAGGCCACTTAGGGTTAGCCAGTTTAAATACTTAGGCCACTATCTCACCGGGGACCTCAGGGATCAGGTGGATATTGAACGGGAACGCAGGGCGCTAGCAGTTAGTTGCAATATGTTGGCTCACAGGTTTGCTCGTTGTAGTAATGAGGTCAAAATTACTTTATTTAAAGCTTATTGCCAATCATTCTACACGGGTGGTCTGTGGGTCAATTATACGCGGAAGGCTCTAGGTGCCCTGCGGATCCAATATAATAATGGCTTCAGAGTGCTGTTGGGGCTGCCTAGATACTGCAGTGCATCGGGTATGTTCACTTTGGCGCGTGTGGATGATTTCCACGCTATAGTAAGGAAGAAGGCTGCCTCGTTGCTAAGCAGATCTAGGATCAGCTCCAATGGCATTCTTCGAACCTTAGCCGATAAACATGATGCGCCAGTGATCAAGCACTGGTTGCAATTGTTAGTGCGGCATTAGTTTTCAAGTTTTCTTACTAACCCTTCTAGTTGATAAGTTTTTTACTAACCATTGGACCCATGTAGTCTTTAAATAAATAAACTATTATTGTTATTACTATATTGGAAAATATCATGAGGACTCTCTCTTTTTTTTGAGGTCTATGTTGTTAAAGGCCCTTTGTTAAGTCTAATCTAAATCTTTAGTTGTTACCTAAGATGTGAAATGAGCCTCCAAAGTGTCACGGATAATTGCTAAATGTTCACTTACGTTTCATATTCTATGCAATTGTGATAATAACTGATAATGATCCCCGCACGGTAAGTACTGAGTCAGTCGTTATCGGTTCTGCAGCTAGGACCAGGAACTAGTATTTCTTTATGGGCACTAAATATTCTTACCTCTTGCTGTACGTATTGGTTACGAGACATTATAATGGCGGCCGTAGTTCAGTTAACGAGGCTCTGATTATATTGTCAATAATTACAGCTAATTGTAGTTCTTAATTAAGTAAGATTTACTGCTACTGTCGGTATTGGTGTTACTTGCCGGCCAGTAAAGTAACGAGGCGCGTTAGAGCCTTGTTAACTTAATTACCGACAAATGAAGAAAGCTCGGAAATGATTACCTAGCATAAACAGCCTTTTAATGTTCCCACTGCTGGGACTCAGGCCTCCTCTCTAGGAGAGAAAATGGGCCGTAATCCACCACGCGGGCCCAGTTGTGCCCCGGGTTGGTGGATGTCACATGTCTTCGAATTTTTTGGTTCTAGGACATGCCGGTTTCCTCACAATTTTTTCCTTTACCGTTTTGAGAGCAGTGGTGATGAAATAAATTACACAAAGTAATGCGCCTGGCTGGGTTTGAACCCGCAACCTACAACTCGTAAGTCGGGGCCGTTGCCACTCGGCCACCACTACTCAATTACGTTGGGAAGTACGCCTTGCATAATTATGACCTACTACCTATTATAAAACTTGTTGGTAGTTATATTTTTGAGCCGAGACCAAAGCCTTGAAACTCCTTGATCGTGGGGTTCGAGTGCTCACAAAACGCCTTGTTGACACTTCGTGTGACCCCAAAGGCTGTCTTTTACATTGGGCAGAGAATAAGCAGCACCATACAGAGTGAAAATGCTGCCAGTCGTTTAGGTAAAAAAAAAATACCTACATAAAACTTGTGATACGTGTAAAGGTTGTGAAGTACCTATGTATATGTTTAATTTTTCAAACCGTTTCAAACAACCTAAAGTAAGAACGCTCTAGAGTCTATCTAGGTAACGTGGAACGTGGATCAAAAGCTCACGTCAAATCAGAATTTATTTTGTAGAAGATCTTTTACGTCCCCCTTCATCATGCCAATCGACTTTAAACAGTAGATAATATTTTACCAGTTTACGCGGCTCGCGCAAGGGCGCCCCTGCCTACCCCGCGGCCTGCAGCGAGCCGTGAATGTGCCATCATACAATTTAAATCTCTCCATAAAGCTGTCCCTCTCGCTAAACCGACATAAGTGCCACTTACCATACGCTCCATAAAAATGCAGTTAACTCAATTCAAAAACACGCCCCAAATGGAAAGTAAACTCTATTTTTGAGAAACAAAGGTTGAAATTGTATGGGGTTTGAATTAAAAAAGTGCCCTGAAAGATGGCATTATTCATATAAATGGGTTTTGACAGTTTTATTCTTTGATATCGTCGGATATTGCGCGGGGAGACGGTCTCACAAAGACTGCGACTGAAAACTGAAAAGTTTTACTAACGTCTCTGTGACACTGCAGCGAATTCAGCTTATTTTATAATGCTTTATCTATTCCGTGAATTTAACGACTGCAAATTATCATAAATCTTCAAAATAACCCTAATTCAATCCACATCTTGTTTTCTCTTCCTAGATTACCTATTATTGATTATTTTACACTTTTCCTTTCAGGGGCCACGTTTGTAACTGCAACCAATTTGGCTGTGTCGTTTGTATTAGCTGCACCAATTACGAGCCATGGATTCAAATACATAAATAGAAGAAGAAGTCCCTTCATCTTCAGTGCGAGAGCAGTTAGTTTTGTGTGAGTCAGGCGACCACTCGCTACTAAATTATCTAGAACTGGAGATGGACGTTACACACAGACAGACATTACTTACGTTTCGGGCTATATTTAAGTTTATTACCGATGCCATATTACCACTGATAGTTACCCTTGCCCTCATGACTGTCAAAATAACAATAGACTTACTCAACTGAACGAAGTTGTCCGACTTTGATGAGTATTGCACAGTTACTTAAGAGGCGCCTTCTAAATTACTTCCTTAATACAAGTTCAGTCTGAATACTACTATATTTCTGACTAGAGTTCATTTGTTTCCGCCGTTTTAATTCAAACATGAACCTGCCTGACCGTACACAGGCAATGGGCACTAATGTTGAACACCGCCGCGTCGTATCGCAACAGTTACTTGTAGTGTATTAACGACTACTAGATAGTTAGCGGACACAAACACTGTGTGCGTACAATTTCACACGTATCTGGTGAGATACCGGCTCTGTCTCAAGCGATACATTGCAGCTATTAACTAAGATTGTACGCAAGTAAATCTTTTCACTTTTATTCGTATAGTTACAGCAACATTAAGTTTATAATTAGTTATCGGCCTGTTATCACCACCATCTAGCCTCTTCTCATGTAACTACATACTTGCTGCTGGCTCTGCTGTCTCATGGAATCATAAAACGCTACTTTACCTAATTAGAATCGCACGGCTACAGCTATAAAACTTTCCAGATGATATCGTAATTGAGCAAATAAATTATCAATGTCATGATAGTGCTATCTTCTGCCTTTAGGTACAGTAGCATAATATAGTGCATCACCTTATGATTTTAAGGTATTGAGTGGCCGAGTTTAGGACGATAGCCTGGGTTGCTATGAACATGGTTTTATTTTAAATTATTCTCTTTATCACATGATCACACTTCTCACAGTTTGCACAATCAGTTACCCGGACCCTGGTCTCCGAAGTGTCCAGGGTATGGGCGCGCGTCACTGGGCCCCGCGTGCGGTACTGTGCGCCATATCCGACAGCGACCGGCGTTGCCGCGATTCCACGTGGTCAGATAATCGCCTGTTTGCCAGTCTATTGGACACAATGCGTGGGCTTATAACTACCCAGGTTATGAATATTAATTCTGATTTGATATAATTTACCTTGGGATTAATGCTGGTCAAGACCGGGAACTGAGCAGCGTGAGTCCAGCAATGCTATGCTATATAGACTGAGTGGAACAAGCATTCCACAATTAGTGACCCAAGTGAACATCAGGAGCACCAAGGCTTACACTAACACTAAAAAATACAAAGTTGCATACCGGAATATAGCAATTCAAATGTCAACATCTTCTAATAATTGAGTTAACCCAGATGGCATCAGATCCGCGTACAATATTTACTTTCACCTCCTTTTGGTTAGATTAAACCATTAAAACTGTTCGTTCCTTTGATCAGCAATGTTGCGCGATCATTCTATGTTATTATTGGAGTGTACGATGTAATAAGACTTCCGTCCAGAGACGAGCTGTAGTAGAACTAAAATAGTCTTAACTGTTGCCTTCCGCTGCTCTCCTGGTACCTCATCGGTGCGGCTAGCAGCATTTGTAAACATGGACACATCGTGGGATGTGTTGAGTGCATCTCATTTATGGACTAATATAGTACAATATGCTGTTGAGTAGATATTCCTTGTGAAATTTCTGCATAGGTTCGTCAAAACCCAGTAAAGACGAATTTTTGTTTTCGTGAATTCTCTTCATTTGGACTAGTACTGGTCAATAATCAAATTATTTTAGAAGCACAATTAATATTATCTTTTGATCTAATTTTAAACAATCGAAGATTTATAAAATATGTCAAAATATAAAACTGAAAGGATACATTCGCCTTTAAAGAAATGTGCCATACTACCTTCTGCCAAGCTGGCTTCGTCTGCGTGAAATTAGGTTGCTCTATACAAACTTTGGGCCCCCGTGGCATCCCCTAAGGGGTGAATTTTGGAAAATCCTGGTCTACGTCATAAAAACAAAACCGTGTGCAAAATTTCATGAATGTGCGTTTATATGTCAGTCAGTCAGTTTCTTCTTTTATATAAATATTTTATAAACACATACATTATGGGATGGCATATTTATATAAAGGCGAATTGTTTAAAGTACATATTCACTTCTTTGACGAACTCAGTAATAAGACATTGCGTGTTCCAATCTTACAGCAAACAGTTGACCATGTACGTCATTTAATAACTGAGACCTAGTGCCGGAAGAAAGGCTGATTTATCCGATTTTATCAATCTTGATGTAAGGCGTGTTAGATACGGTACCCTGACGATTTGTGGCGCCCTGACACGCGAGGGAGCAGTCCAGTTAATGATAACTTATCACTAAAGGAATCGTATACAGATCAAGAGATAGATCTCTAGAACATGCCGCGGAAATTGAAAATGTTTACCTCTATGGTGATGGTTATGATACCGCAGTTGATTTACTGTGATATAGATTAACGGCTGCATTAGGCAGAAGATAGACTATATTTTTATTTTAGACTTGTTGATAGCATTACATTTTAAGGATGAGAAATGTTTAGAAACCTCAGGCAACCAAATTGGAGCATAAGTTCTCCGTAGAGTTCATGATTGGACACTGCGATGTTCATAAGTTTCTACTCTGCGATATATCTTGGCCTATTGATGTCTCGCACAGTAGAAACTTATGAACATCGCGGTGATACATATCTCAATTTACTCAGTTCAGAGTGTTGAGACATAATAAGATGGATGGATTTTGTTCTTATAAGTCTTTCGTAGATTCGTAGACGCCTTATACGAAGCAAATTAAATTTTATTCGTCTAGTTTATGAGTGTACATGGATACAATTACTATTCGAGCTGATCGCACGACTAATCGCTGCTATTAGACGTTACAGCATACGAAGTACTTATTTGTAATGTACACGCAACTTTTTGTAAGCTTAATTGAAGAAAAAAAAAACATAATATGTGTGATATTGTCACATTCATCTCTTTCGTGCGGAAGCGACGCCCGGGTGTCGCCACTGTGTGAACTGCCCGGAGGACACGGTGGAGCACACCATGGAGGTGTGCCCCGCTTCGGCAGAGCAACGCCGTGTCTTCGTGGGGGCGATCGGCGGCGGCGATCTCTCGCGCCGGGCCTTGGTACAGGCCATGGTCCGGAGCGAGGAGGAGTGGCAGGCGGTCGCTTCCTTCTGCGAAGCAGTAATGCTAGCAAAGGAGGCGGCCGATTGCGTGAGGCAACGGTCCTCACGCCCAAACCGCCGCCGGGATTCCGATTCCGATTTCCGGCCACCGTAGGCGCGGGCTTGCGGACGGCGAGCAATGGGTAGTCCACCGTCCGACCGTCCGGTAACCGTCCGGACCGAGCTCAAGTCGTCGACGGCGCGTATTGTTCCACGCGCGCATCAGGGAGATAAAAAAAACATTCATCTCTTATTACGGAGAGTAAGGTCCTTACTCGAATAGTTGCTTGTTTCTCTGTTGCTTAGCAGGAACGGTTTCAATGCAAATTTTATTTTCTTTTTATCCTATGGTGAGTCATCACGGCTTAGACTTACGTAAAGATTTACGTAGATTTCTATAGAATTTAATCTGTGCAACATAGTAATGCAGATAAATGTAATGTAAATGTAAAGTGTACTGAAAAAGTCGGAGCTATGTAAGTCTGTACCGTGTAGATTCACCATTAACAGACAAATTTACCTCTTTGTAACCTATACAATAAGCTGGGTAGCTTAAGTACCATCATTTATTTTGAACTGGAGCCATTGTTCCCACTGTTCCTTCATCTGCGTTTTGCTTGTAAAATTTAATTGTTTAGTAGTCATATATTTCTTTCCCTACTTCAGAAGCTAACACATTCAAATAAAACCTGGCTTTGTATTTACAAATTCTTTTGCTACGAAGAATATAATATGAAATAAAACAGAGGCCTCAACGAACAGACACTCAGCAGCAGCTGTGCTTAATTTTATTTGTATCAGCCCACCTTAGCGGACATTAGGACGAAGTGCCGAATAAAATATGATGGCCGGTGTAGTGTGATGGTCGTTATGAGTACATTCCTCACACGTGGTGCCAGTCATGATGAAAGAGAGGGAGGAGTCGAGGGAAATTTGTAGGTCGATACAGGTAGCAGGCTGGAAGAAAAAACGTTAGGGAATAAGTTTTTGAAGAATGAGGAATGAGGTATGGAGGGTGAGTAGTATAATTTCGGTTAGTTTGGAGAGCATGCAACGAGCTAAAGACTCTTATGAAACCAATTTGTTGAAACATGATGTTATGAAGGAATTAATAGAGAAATATGCTGATTGGGTAGTAATTTATACAGATGGATCTATGAGCAAGAATGGTAGGGGAGCTTCATTTTATGTTCGGTCGAAACATAATGCCAGTGGATGTTTCAAGGTAATCGGAAATGTGTGTATCATGTCGTTGGAGCTTGTTGCGATTTCGGAAGCACTGACATATATTAAGACAATCAACGACACTAAAGCGGTTATATGTTCAGATAGTAAGAGTGCCTTGTGTCATATAGCTCGATGCGCCTCTGGACGCAGAGGTACACCGGTAGCATATGAGATACTGTCTAAACTAGAAGAACTATCCGAAAAAGGAGTGGATCTGAGGTTGCAATGGGTTCCTTCGCACATTGGGATACGTGGTAACGAGGAGGCTGATAGATTGGCAAAAATTGGAAGTACTGAAGGACAAGAAATATATGTAAGTCCATATTATTCAGAAGTATTAACGAAATATAATAGAGAGTGCTATGACATGTGGAAGGAATATTTCAATCAGAGATCATTGGAAAAAGGCATATGGTACAAAACTATCCAATCTCAGCCTCCTCGTATACCGTGGTTCACATATAGCCAGTTAAATAGAAGACTGATTACTTTGGCACACAGAATTAGAACTGGACACATTCCATCAAACAAATTTGCCTTTTTAATGGGAAAGACTTCTTCCCCTAAATGTGACACTTGTGGGGTAATAGATGATGTATATCATTTATTGATGGAATGTATTCAATTTCACGATGAGAGAGAGGAATTATTCGATACATTAGGTTTGGATAAGACGCAGGTTGGAGTTATGAATAACATCCTTTCAAATCCTAATAGTGAAGAAGCTTGTCTTTTGTTCAGACTGTTAGCATAAGAATGTAAGTTAATTGGATAAATCGGACTGGCATATACTTGCAAGTATAAAAGTCCAAAAAAAAAAGAATAAAAAAAAAAAAAAAAAAAAAAAAAAAAAAAAAAAAGAATGAGGAAAATGGAGAATTTACTGCTGTTGAGAAGCAACTTGAGGTAGGAGCGCACGGAATCAATAGTAACGGCTTCGCTATTCGACGACTCATACGTGATTATTGGAATTGTTTAATACAATTATGTGGGGCAATAGCTAGTCGTTGGTTACCAAAAAGTTTTAGTAAAAGTGATTAGTAGTAGTTTTGTTCTTCGAAGAAGTTTTGAGGACAATAGCTTTCTATGAACTAACCAAGGTTTCTTCATATCAAAAATGAACTCCAAACTAGTCAGAATCATCTTCGTTAATGACATATACTTATTCTTGAATTACTGTCGTTTGCCCATCGTTGCCTTGTGGCATCCCTGCTTCGTTTATCAGCGTGTCTTTAAACCTACTTGCCGTAGGGGTGTGATAAGCTCTCGTCAGCGCCAGGGGTGGCTCGCCCTCGAGATGAGCTCGCCGCATGCCCCGGCGACGTGAGCGCGAGACACTGGCCCGGATTTATTGCGCGTTAAGGAGATCATAAACTGAGCACTGCTTTTGTACTCTCGTTTTATTGGTCATTTAAATGAAAATCCGTTTGCGTAAAGCTGCTTTTGTGTAATGAAACTCTGCGGTTTGATGTGTTGGTTTTCAATGTATCTACCTAGCTATTTTTAGACAATGAACAAGTTTGCTAAAAAAAAAATCAACAGTTTAAGACTCAAGACAGCAGGTCAGACAACATTCATTTGATTTAAAATAAGACCGACAGAACAGAAAAAGAGACTCTTCATATTGTATCTATTCCATAGTTATTCTTGAATAAGGTCAGAATTTGTGGTTCTTACCAAAAAATATATTTGATTATTTTTTGGTAATATCTGCAATCAAAGCAAACATTTTATATATATTTACCCAGTTCTTTGTAAAAGCTCCCTTCACCGTTTCGTGCTCCTCATCAAATTACCGCCAGCCTTCCGGCAGCTCCCGCGAACGCATTCAATAAATAGAATTGTTCGTCATTTTCCCGCCCAGCGCGTGTAGCCCTCATGCCACTTATCTTTATAGTTTCACTGATTCATAGCCCATCGCCCCCACTGCCGACACTTGCCGAACATTCGCGAAGGTTTCAGAAAGCTACTAACGGAATTTGAGATAGAAGGGAACCGTACGTTACAGCCAAGTTTTGGCACATTTTTTATGATTCCTCCATAATATTACTACGTTGCCAGAGTTGGAACTTGGAATAGTTAAAAACAAAAGTTGTCGAAGATATGCCCATTACTAAGCTGCCGAGTGAATTTATAGCGGCAGTTTGCGTAGTTCGACAATTAGCAAGTTGATAAGCGTTGCTTATAGGAACCCATTATCAATACTCGATTACCTCTGTTCTAATGGTTTAAATGGTCAAACCACAGGTTATCTATGCAAATCAGTCGCCAGCAGGCCATTAAAACTTAATCAATATAATTATTGATCCATAAAATCACTATAAACTTAACGAATTTCTTCTATTAAGTGTTTTATTTAATGTTAAGTATTCCGGACTCTATATTTAGTTACGGTGACCACGACTCTCGACGTGATAGGATTTTATCGAAACTAACATATAAAGAGGTAACATTGTTGGCTTGTGTAAAGGAGATAGGTAATTTTTGGGACTAATGATTCGATTACGAAACTTTTGTGTGAGGCCTACAGGCTACTTTTTATGCCGACAAGCGGACAAACTAGATGTCAAATACCCAGTCTGCATCTAATAGGTATATAAGTACCCAGTCTGCATCTAAACACACAAACTCAGCATTATCAGCTCTATCTAAAGGATCTAGCTGAGTCAGCACATCTGCTAGTCTGCCTACCCTTCGGCTCAGTGTCGCCGCGATAAATGGCTTTACTTTTAAACAAGGATTACGATTTTTTTCGACTGAGGGAACTTCACTGTAGTGAAAAATGCGGGTGTACCCCTCCGGGCAAGAAAGGGGCACTCGCGGGCAAGCGCGGGCAAGGCAGGCGGCGCCGGGCAGTATCGGCGGGGTCTTAAGTGTATTCAAAGTAAAGGTTTTATTGGCGCGGTTAGTGAGTGAGTCTTTATGTTCCAGTGCTCAGTTACTGTTCAAAACGATATGTTTTGAGAAGTGATTTCCAGGCGTTGCAGAAAAGGGATGAAAGGTTTAATAAAAAGGATCTTTATTTTTTGTCTACGGAAGGGGTTCTATTATAGGTGTGGCCAAACTTAGTGCTCATACGTAGAGTCCGCGAGGAGCCCTGTAGTTTGAGCTGAGTAATGCGCCATCTTTTGATGTCCTGAAACTTTTATAGTCTTCTAGAACGGGAGTCTTAATCAAAATCAGGAATTTATTCAGATAAGAAATAGTAATCACTTTCTAACCGCAAATTACCTACGTAATACGTTTGAAATTAATTTTGATCAAATAAATAAAATCTCGGCGAGTACTCATAAGTTTCGACTGCGTAATGCTAGTCATTATGTGAACAAATGTATGTATCTATTATTTGGTTCCACGATAAGCCACAAAAGACCACACATAGCTATTTATGTATTTATATGCTTTTTAGATAAAATAGGTTAGGAAACTTACATCATTATGTAAATATTATTAATTTAACGGTTGCTAATTAATAGTAATGGTACTTAATCAAATAATCCGTGTGGAGATTTCGTAATTATTCCTATCGTTAGGTTAGGTTATTTATATCAAATAAAAATCCTAATAATATATGATACAGAATTAATAATCATAATACTGATGTAAAAGTGCAAAAATACATCAGCGAAGGTCATCGCTCTGTGCCGAGATACCATTCATAGCACTAGCTGTACGTCACAAGGTGACGTCAATGACACGATGAGATATAGAAGCAAAATTTCGAAACGGTTCTCAGCGACTCCGTGGCGCAACGGTAGCGCGTCTGACTCCAGATCAGAAGGTTGCGTGTTCAAATCACGTCGGGGTCAAATGTCCTCTTTTGTTTAAGTTTTAACATTTTGTTTTTTTTTCTTTAATTTTTTTTTGAAATATTTATAATCTCTTTTCTTTTTTTAAATATTTAAAATAGTATTGTTTGTTGTACATTGTAAGACGAAAAACAATATGAATGTTTTTTTTTTTTAAATGAAACTTCAGAATGAGGACAGATCAATGAAACTATAGGGTAATATAGATGAGACAATTGTTTCGATGGCAGCCATCACCATCAGTTCCCACGGACGGACGCTACTGTCTTATTTCACGGTCTATGCGCCCGTAGTGTTAAGGGCTCGTTGGACTCCACCGGCAGCGTCGCGTCGCGCGTCCGACGGGACACGATGACGTGCGGTTGTGGTTTACGAAATTACAACCATTCTGTTATTTTTGTGGGTGTGATGAGAGAGGAGGTTGGTACAGTGGCATGTTGCTTACATTAACTGGACCCCGACTAACAGAACTGAAAGAAGCACAACAGTAACATACAAGTGACCCGTCCTGATTACGTACGCGTCCAAATTGTACACACAAATCTTCCTATATTATTGTTTTTTTTTACTAGTGAAAAGCGCATCCAAATTCGTTGTGATTTAGGTAGACATTTTGAATAAACAGGCAGACACAGGAAATGACTTTGTTTGATATAGTATCTAACAAAGTAAAGATAAAGAAAAAAAGATATAAAATCCTAAGCATAATTATTTACTATCGGATATAGTATAGGTTGGCTTTTTCTCTATGAACAATATTAGGTTGAAAATTTTATTGCTATTTTTCGTGAATAATAATTTATTGATCGAATACCATCAGCCCTTATCATGATCAAAAATAATATATTTAAAACGATATTGACGACGAGTGAGATCATTGTCTAACCATTGAATGCTCGCATACCTGTAATCTGCATCATAATAGTAATCTGTGTAATAATTGTTACGTCTGTGAGAACTATTGCCTTTTGTAATAGTTCCGGAGGCCGGGCCCGCACCGTGACGAGATGGACATTATCAACTCTGATTGAGTTTGAGAACGGTTCGGTGGCCGACTCATTTGCTGCTGCCATTAGTATTTAGATTAATGTTCAAGTTTTTTGTGTCGAACAAAAATTTATAAACGTTGTTATTCACATTGGAAACACGTTTCGAAGAGCATCGACATTTTGCGCTTTTAATGTTTTTTAACTTACTAAAAAGCAAGCCCCCTGCTGCTAACACGCAATATTGTAAACTTAGACTTTGTAGGCAGGAAAAAATCGTCGATAAAAACCTTCTGCAGATTCTTTTTAATAAAAGCATATACAATATTTATTATAGCCCCATACAAAAAAATTACAACCGGTTGTATTTTTTTTTTGTAGAAGTAAGGCTTGTTATTGCTGTCTAATTAATCCGTAAGTCAACATAAGCTTTTCCAAGAATTGCAGTAGTCTTACATGCCAAGCAACACATCTTGGAGAACGCACCGTCAATAAGTCAGAGTGGTATTGTGCGGAGGTGAGCAATACGCTAATGGTTGACAGTTGGCACGACCTCAACACACCTTCTGGCTGTCATAGGAAAAAAGACACAGCGTTTTGTTCAGTGACCTGCGAGACTAAAGACTTGGCAGCAAGTTCTGAGGCAACGTTACGCGAGTAGGAGCTTTGTCTCTTGGTCTATGAACAGGATCTCAAGACGTTAATGTTCTTCAGGTACTTCTGAAGGCATTGCTTGATGCTCAGGTAGATACAAAGCGGTGTCAAAGTACAGTTAATTAGCTTCGTACCTTCTTACTGTAGATGATGGTACTTTGTTCAGCTGTCAGTGATTTTTTCTATGGATGATTAGTTAATTATTTATGAAGAGTTAGACAGAGACAAATTTTGCCGCTGAAGAAGCGGCCAGTACATCTGTGTAAGTTTCTATTGTAATTTGAGTTATGGACGTGGTTGCTCGTTGTGCCTCGTCAAAATGGCCACTTTATGTGTCTAAAAAAATGACTAAATCTTCATTTTAATTAACTAAGTGTAACGCAGTCCAAAACAAGTCGTACTTGTTGTCCAAAGTTGCGTCACATTACAAATTTTCTTAATAAAATAAAACCAATAAATTCTATGCAAATGTCCAAACTCGTAAAACAGCTGTTAAAGTCAGTGATCTAATTTTAAAATCTCGTTTATTTTATGTTAAATGGTCATATACTATCAGTTTGATGACGACGGTGACCTTGGGGCATGCAGTCATTGACCACGCTGAGAGCCGGTGACCAGTATGACGATGGTGACGGTGTCCTCATGGATGTCACCGCTCGTTTGTATGTATCTCGTCACCGCGTGGTTCAGAGTCACTCGGAATTCCAACATGTCAACTGACTCGGAGATTTATATCACTATGATGGCGTGAGTAATAAAAATCGTTAAAAAATATTAAATTACTTGTTTCCTGCGTTTCTTTTGGACACACAATCATTTGTTTCAAGTTGTGAAGCATTCTTTTAGTTATGCTTATCACGTATTGGTATTCCCATGGTACGAGTTACTTAGGAATGTATAGTCACCGATAGTTTTATTTCAATAGGGATGAGAGAGTTTACAAAATGGCTGACGGAGAGTTATGTCATAACTTGCCATAATTCCTTGACATATACCAACAACATACAACAAACCACAACAACATACACCGTCCTAGATTTGACTTGGTTACTTGATCCTCTGCGCCTGGTATACAGGTCAACTAAGGCCCAAAGATTTACCTCTTCGAGTTGCTTCATTTAGATAAACGCGCAATAAAAGCGCATAAAAATCCTTCCCAATGTACCTAGCACTGGTTATCAAAGGCGAGCTGTCTGCCAATTCTCCAATCAGCGGTAATTTTTGCTGACTTAAATTATTTCTTAACTAATTTGTATAAAATTCAGTTCCCCGGGGAGTGCATGACCAACTGATCTCTGGCGAATGCCCGCTCTGCATCTTGTGACATTTTGACTCCGGCACGGTTTCACGTCGGCGCAATTAGCGGCCGAGCAGGACTCCGGCCGCATTGCTACTGCATTCTATCTTACAACGCAGGTATATCATCAGCACTAACCTTAACAACTTGACACAAGACCTATTTTTGATTGTTTTGGTCTCGTTCGCGGGCTCTGGATGTGAAGCTAATCGTTCGTTGGTTTTTGTTTAAACCTTCTTATGTCACAAAATAAAGAGATGTAGAAGGTGAACTAATAACACGCGTTGTGCTTATAACTGATGATCGTGCGAGTGGAGTTAGCCATGGAATATAACTGCAGTAGATGGTAACTAGGTGTAACAATGACAAATTGCAGTTATTTTATTCCACTCAGCATGTGCTAGTAAGATTTATTTCAAACTTAAGAGGACTACAGTATCTAATCGCGCAAGGATATCGAAATATACATGCAATCAGTCTGATTGTTTGTCAGAATATTCTACAAGCAACGTTTTACTGTCAGTTATAGTATTTAAATTTATAATCAATTGTCAAGCGCATCTGTCCCCCGGGTGCCACCATTGTGTGGACCGCCCGGAGGACACGGTGGAGCACACGGTAGAGGTGTGCCCCGCTTGGGCAGAGCACCGCCGTGTCCTCGTGGTTGGAGCGGCAAGACAGTGTCCTCATCTTCCTCATCACCGGACATGGCAAGTCCTGCATCGGATTCAGGCGGAAGAAACGCCTGGGTGTCACCATTGTGTAAACCCACAGTGGAGCATACGGTAGAGGTGTGACCCGCTTGGGCGGAGCACCGCCGTGTCCTCGTGGACGCAATTGGCGGCAGTGACAGAAAAAAATGCAATCTTTATTTTTATTAAACTTAGATGTATCCTACTGATCTTCGGTCAGAACTAGGTGTATCATAGCGGCTAGAACTAGTTACAGCCGCACACTGGTGGTTAAACTTAGGTGTATCCTATTTACTATCGGCTAGAACTAGGTTTTCAGTGCAGTTAAGTATTATGGTTTTGTTTTGAGATTCTTATCTTGCGTTTCCCGATTGATTCCATTATATTAAAAAAATAAAAGACGATGGATGTTGAAGTGACCTTTATAATTATATAAGTAATCAATAAAACTCAAAATATAAAGAAAAGAAAAGAAAAGAAAAGAAACATGTTTATTCTGCCCAAATAGACGCACAATAAAATACAGCAATCCGTCGGGCCATGTGCAAACCGGGCATAACTGTGCTGCACCATAGACAGTAGACAATAAACTCAGTTGACTGATGTGAATATCATAAATCTTCTCTTTAGAAAAAGAACTAAACATGTTAAGCCGGGTATTCGTTAGGTAACATTTGTTAAAAAACTGTTTACCTACTTGTTTATCACCAAGTTTACCTTAAACACTGTTTCTGAAACTTGAGCGTCTACACAAGACTTGTCAGTTGCTAGCATGCTTTATACCCGGTTATGCTCAAATAAATAATAAATGGTATTAATTTGGCAAATAGGTTTTGTAAAAACGCTTTTACATGTCAAATTTTTCGTCAGTTTAAACTAGATGAGGCTGCTGTTTCCTAGCTGACTACCCTGAGAAGAAACACCGAAACAAACTCAAGTCTCTTTTCAAGTCCATACAGCAAACATGTAATGGTCAAATCATATGAGAACCATGCAGATTAGTGTCTGAGATGGTCTTTTGAGGAAAGAACCACACAGATTTGAGTAGACCTGTCCAGTCAGTGCAAGCATTTGTCAGTATTCGTGTAGCTCAAATTATGACTACTAAGGAGCTCAACGATTTGACGAACAATACCAAGGAAAGGACATTTTGGTAGGCCGCAGCAAATACTCAAATTGCAAGACATACGTCAAAATAACTGAAAAAAAAGAAAGGATCCACATAGTCCTCATATTCACCATTATAAACGAATATAAATAAAAAAAATAAACATAAAAATAAGATTTTACTACTTAACTATGAAAAAATTAACGAACTCTTTGTACCTACTCTCATATTTTTATGTTAAAACAAATACAGGCACACTTACATGCACAGACTTGCGTGCACAGCACTTGTACATTATATGTACATAAATAAAAAAATTGAGATCATATAAAAATAATAAAATAAAAATACATTAAAACTAAGTACTTAGGTGAAAAAAAAAACATTGAAATAAATATCAAAAAAAAAAATGTGAGTATTGCATTGAAATAAAATAAAATTACATCGATAAGTCAGTGCGATAACTTAAAAAAAATACATTGAGATTATGATTATGATTATGATTATAAGTACGTTTATCAGTTGTTTAGTACTCATAACACAAGCGCTGCTTAGCTTGACGGCGTTGTGGATTTTTTTTATTAAATAATAAATTACAACATTCAATAAAAAAAAGATAACAAAAAATATGTTAAAAAATTGGTTGCCTGTAAAGTCGGTATACGGGCGAAAGTTTTACGTGACAACGACTTTGAGTGGTAAAATAATTTGAATGTGAATATTCATTCGTATAGTAGGAAGAAGGATGAAATAATAGTAACAATTTAAAACATTTATTTATACAAAGAATTATATTTAAAACATTAATTTCACTTTTTATGTCTGTCTCTCTCGCTCTTAGGCGGGCTAACCATGCCCAAGTGGAAGGGACGCGTGCCTCTCACTCGCTCTCATTGTGAGCGCATAACGTGAGCGGAGCGTAACGCAGTTTCTTGAAGTGTCACCCGGCAAACCAATTTATAAGACGTTGTCACGTCAAAATTTGCAAAAAGTGGTCAAATCGTCTACTGCAGTGGGGTTGAGGAAATATATATTTCCTCTGTTTGTTTGCCTCAACTTAAGCCAGTATAAGTAAGGACTTTGGTCACATATATCGACTGGTCGCAGTCTCTATACATTTGCCGCATCGGCCATTTTGTTTTCACACTGGGAGCACACTCTAGATGGTCAGTATCCGCAATAGCTCTACACCTTAGCATATTGCTTCAAAGTGGAGTGGGGTTAGCACAGTCCCACCCCTGAACACTGTCTCACTGAGTAGACACCTCACACAACATGCACGTACTACCCGTAGTGGTGTTTCGCGCTAGGAAAACTTTGATAGCGCGATTTAGGACGCCATTGTTCGGGAGGCGACTGTAAAAGCGACCACGGGTCTCGAGTTCGCTTCCCACGGATTGAAATATTTTTTGGGTTTTACTGTTGCGGTTTTTGTTGATTTTGTTATATAATTTTTTACTAGTAATTATTTATGATGCTGTATATTTTAGTTGTTAATTTTTAATTGATGTTATTTAACTTGAGACTGATTTTAATGACAAAGCAGCGTAAATATTAAATCGGTCAGTATCAAAGAGACATAAACTAAAAAAAATATATATAAAAGATTACAGTGGCACGTAATGAGTAGTCTGTGGTCCTAATAAGGGGAACGCTCTCTTAGTTCGCTGTGGTTGCAGGCTGAGGTAGTGGGTCCGCGGTTGCAGCGCGGTCGAAGTAAGTGGTGGCTGCGCTGGGAACTGGAGCTAGAGCCACACTTGTGAGATATTACTCTGGATTTTGATCACTATTGATGGTTTCGAATTACTTTGTGTTTGTGTCGAAAGAAAGTTATGCAGTTACCGTAGGTGATATGTACGAGCCACTTGTATACTTACGTAAAATGTACATTTAAACATACATTTTGGTATCAATTTCAACTCCGAAAACCCAATCGGATTTCGATCATTTTGAAGTTAATTGAGAACAAGCGAAAATCACTTTCATTTTTTTTTCATCTGTCAGTACCTGAGTTAATCCCTGCGCCGTGTGCTTGGGCCGTGGCTTTCTCTCGACCGTTACTCCGCCCTGCAGGCTAATTGCCGGTCCGGCAACCGTTACGATCGGCCAGACGGATAACTGACCGGACCGGTCGCACGATCTTTAGAAAAAATATAAAGTGCCCGGTTTGTGCCTGTAACCTTTGAGCCCTGCGCACACGCAGACTGACCGCGTGACTTGTAATGCTAGCAGGTAGTAATCATAGCGGTTTGGAAAAAGAGATGTGAAATTATAAAACCGTAGACAATTACATATGCACAGGTGCCTGACTGACCTATGGCATTGTTACACTGTGTGGAATTAGTAATACGTTGCGGAGAGCGGTGCGGTGCGGTTTTGTGAAGCAATCGAGGTGAATACAATCTGAACAACACAGAATTTGAACAATGCACGTAGCTACCTGTACTTTACTGTACATGCTTGAAATAGCAGTTTTTTTTCTATGAAACTATTTTTCTAAAAATCTGACCTAATTAATTTGCATCACGATCCTTCTCAGCTGATGAGCACAGGTCCAGACTATCCATATAGAGAGGTCGCTCGTCAGTGAAATACAATCCGGTATAAATCAACCTTTTGTTAAAGGTATTGAATTTTACAAGCTCAGGAGCCAGGATTTCAATTGGTTATTGCATCAACCTCTTTAACTCAATAAAAACATTATTATTATTAATATTTTTTTATAAACTTTTTTTGTATAGTATATCTCGTACCCAGATATTTTGAAGTCTTTTATGTAGGTATATGTGCATGTATACCTTACTTGGTATACATGCACCTAATAAACTACACGGTTGGCGCTGTGGTTGACTGATTGGTGGTTGTGAGTTGGGGGTCGATTTCTGCGTGAAAAGATTATTATGGCCAACAGATAATTGTTTCGAGTCTGGATATCCTTAAAGTCAAACTCACTCACCCAATGAGTGAGTTTGACTTTAAGGATTTCTGCTCGTACCGACGCGGCGACGATACAGGAGTATGGTGTGAGGAAACGTTTGTTTTTAAAGAATAAAGACCTATACCTATTTGCTTATTGAATGAGCAAACACCCTGTATCCTAGTACCTGACACTGTAAAACCACTTGCGCCTAATTGCCTCGTGTTAAGCTCACATCGCTGGCTGCCGCGCGTCCTCACTGTACCGATCCCGCACTTTACTCTCCTTTAATTGAATACCAGTACATATAAACGCATTTGTCCTAGTCATGGTTTCTTTGTGTCTTTAACTAGCTGTGAGTACTTGGACAGTGGGCTATTGAGACGTAAGGCTTCTGTTATGATAACTGGTTAGTTCGCGGTAAGACCGCTAACGAGAATCATTACGTGGGATATTTATTGGAACGCTACCTTCTTGGTAAAAACGAGTATTTAAGCTCATTGATTGTTTTATGGGCCGTTACGTCTTGTTGGGTACTACAATGATGTTTAAATATGATGAAGCTCTAAATATTTCAATCGATAGAATTCCTTTTTGGTTTTTTTTCTTGGAAACTTTCAGTTCAATCTTTCAGTTTTCTTTTTTTTATAGGGAGGGACCTTAGAGCTTGCCTCTTCAATTGAGTATAACCATAATAGTGTTATAGGAAGAGACTAACCAAACCGAAACAAAGTCGTTTTGTATAGTTATATTTATCCAGCATCGAAAGTTTTACTAATATCATACCGAAAACCATAAATATGTAATTATCTAACCGTTTATGAGGTACTCTAAAAGTATTAAAGAATTAGTTTAATGACGTACCTGTTTGTGGACGTGAGTAATTAATTCATTTGCGCCAAGGTGGGAAGGTGATGCAATGACACTAAACCAAAGTATCTTCGGAAAACACGTTTATACTAATGTTTACAATTATATACTTTTTTACACCACCTGTTCGATAATGCCCGTTTATATGTCATACAACCCTCACTTAAAGCAAGTCATTCTGTGAATTAAAATGTACTTGCATCAAACGAGTTTATTCAAAAGTCAAACTGGCCACTAAAAAAAAGAAGAATAAAGTGTGGTTACTGTTGTGTCTTTAAAAAAAATTAAAGAGCACCGTTATAGAAAATTAAAACTATTGTTCTGTTTATTTATGAATTGGTTTCTTTCAAAACATACCTAGAGATAGTTAAAATTACCTGGTATATAATACTTTTATTTTTCTAATATATATATTTTTTTAACCGACTTCAAAAAGGAGGAGGTTATATGTTCGGTTGAATGTATATTTTTTCAGTATATTGTCTTTTAATTATCTCACAGAAGTTATAAAAAGTAGAGTATCCAACATGGAGATAAAGCTTGTCTGTTGTTGTTTGTCTTGGGCGGCTTGAATTCCTCACTTCGCTTAGGTTTCTATATTAACCCTCACAGTGCTCCAGAGTTAGGTACTTTATAAAAATCTCTCACTGCGTTCAGGATTAAAACTTAGCAAGCTACGTTTCGTTCGGAATTCAATATGCCGTCTGCGACTTTAACACACTACATCTCATGAAAGTCTCATCGTAAGGTACTTAATACTTATCTAACGCAGCAAGTAAGTACGTTTACGAATGTAGCGAGTGAAATCAACGCCTTTAGCGCTACGTACGCTGGTGTCAGCCGCCTCGTGAATGCCTGCTATGCTGCAGTATGTTACTGCATGTTGTAATTAATATGTTGTACTTACATAGTGACGGTTTTTGTTTAACATCGATACGAGTCAGTTAATTAATGTTTAATGCTTAGATATTAATGTTGTAATGGATACCTCTGCAAGGAATGCCGACGGTGGACAGTTTGAAATGTAGAAGAAAACTTGTCTGTGGGAGATATGCGCCGGAAAATATATGTTCACATGTCATGATGAATTTGCTATAATAATAGTCAGCGTCAAAATTGCCATACGTCATAATACTTTACAGTTCCGTACCTAAGTCGACAAAAATGGAACCCTTATAGGATCACTTTGTTGTCCGTCTATCAAAACCTTTTTTCTCATGAACGTGTGGAGGTATGAATCTGAAATTAATATCAAATACATAGGTCTGATAACCCAAGCAGCAGTGAAAAAAACAAACTTCTAAGTAAACGCAATCTAATGATAATATTTCCCTAGATTTATCCCTTTAAACTTCGTATAATTTGACACTCGCTAGGAAATCAAAACATATAGGGCTTACTGTCAATCTAGATCCTGGGCATGAAGCAAGGTCTCGTAGCACAAGTATAGGAAAAAGTCTGAAAACTGTAGATTTGTGATTACTTACCTACTACACAAAAAAAACACTATTTTGCGATTCGGATTTTTTTTCGAAACTCGATTCGAGAATCAAACTATTTACTTAAATAAGTTTGTACGGAACTGTGCGTGAGTTCGATTAGCACTTGACCGATTTTTTCTTTTCAATAGGAAATTGGACATTCAAATACTCATACATTAAATCACGAAAAGGCTCAAAAGGGTTTATTTGTATAAGTTTTTCTTATAAACTTGCTAATCATAGAGGTTTAATGCAATCAACTAAATGGTTTGCATCTAAATAGCTGTTTACACGAAAATTTACTAAAAAGCAAGCATTCTTCCCAATTTCCTTACATTAAAATACAACAAAGCCATCCAAATACAAGATTACCGAAACAATAAACCTTGTAAGTATAAAAAGACGTCTTATAAATATTTAACGTCAAACAGGAATCAATTGTCGAATCAGTTGGAGCCTTTAATCGCTATGGGCCGAGGTTCGGTTCCCGGAACGTGCAAAAAGCCTGTCGAGTTGAAGAGGAGTGTTATTATGTATGAGTATAATGAAGCATAATGATCGCTTTTTAGCACGAACCGAACAATATGGCGCGGGGTTCTAGACTTGGAGATAATTACAAAATGGAGCTCAATCATGCAGTCTCGTATTTTGTTTGATTAGGGAAGTTTGCTAGCACACGATTCTACACACAAACTAGTTAGTCTACTAGAATATACAATGTATATGTAATTATGTATGCAAGACACTTAGAACTCTTAGAAGTCAGAGGCGAGAACGAGAACACAAAAAGAGAAAAAAGATAAAGATGAATTCGGCATGTTGGGTAGTAATGTGATTGTTAATAAATTGTATCTTACATGATTGTATAAAAGTGATAAACCACTTAAGTAGTTGAGGTGGCCTGTGGTGGGTGTCTAAACTTATTACCATCGTTATCGAGTGAAATTGTTTATTTTTTTAATCATCATCATCTCACCATCTTCCCTTGTCCCGTTTTATTTGGGGTTGGCGCAACACGTTATTTTCATTATTCCATTCTGTCCTGTCACTCGTCGCGATTTTTTTTTAATATGTAAAATTTTATTACTATAAAGGATCAGCCTGACTTTAATCACTGAACGATAACTTAATTGCTAAAAATAACTTAACATTCCCTCGCAATTAATGAGCAAATAAGGAGCTTAACTTCACTTATAATCTCATAATGTTAGCTTGTAGGCTCAGCGTCCGTCAGTGACCGTCGAATTAGCAGCGTGCTCATACAAATGTAATACTACTTCTCAAGCGGCAGTTTAATGTGAGTTTAATTTAGTTTCGCAGGAAATGAGAATACTTTGATGGAGTAGTTTTATTTGTATTTTGCACAAGTTATTTCTATTTATAGATATACATCTAAGCAAGCAAACTGAATGGCCTAACACTTTATTTTTATTGAATTCTAGTCTGTCAGTAGCTTCGCTCGTGTGAAAGTAAGTTCCTCAATACAAACTTTGGACACCCGCTTCATCCCCTGAGGGGTGAATTTTTGGAAAATCGTTTTTTATTCTTGGTTTACATCCTAAAAATAATCTTTGTGCAAAATTTCAGCGTTCTGGTTCTAAGGGTTTGGGCCGGGCGTTGATGAGTCAGTGAGTGAGCCAGGACTTTGTCTTTAATTTATGTATACAGATGCTCTGCGATAGTTTTCGCTTCATGCACAAGCTTCTGATGTGGTATAAGTGCCCGTCACGTGCAGCAATTATTTTTGGATTGAATGGAATTTAGTCTGGATTTGTGCTTGTTCTTGATTGAACGATGGGCTTGTTGCTTTCACCCTTGTCTCTACCCGGGACTTAGGTAGGACCATTAGTATTGTAGAAATAGTATATAAGTACCTGAGGAATTTTACTTAGCTGGATGTTGTTTTATTTTTTGTTTTATATGTTATAATTAATTTAATTTCGGAATTCATAGTTTTGCCTCCCTTCGAGCCTTCCCGTCTACTACTTTTCTCAGTCCTACATCGGGCCAATCAAAGGTGGTATTTTATGTCGCTACGCCAACTCTCTCTGGGCCTAGCGCGTCGCCAGTTCTTGTTGTTCGGGATCCAGTCACTAGATATCTTTGCCCAATTTTGTTGCGACATGCGGCAGGTTTGGCTTGTCTAGTTCCATTTTAGTTCGGTGATTGAGTTGCCTTCGTCTGCGACTTTAGAATCGACGTATTATTTATTTAACACAAATTACTACAACCTGAAAAGGAAACGGGTTATTCTGTATCTGTGCTTCGAACTAGTCGTGGTTTCACAATTAAATGCTTGATGATAGCTGTTTAGGTACTTGTTGCTCACTGTACTCACCTAGTTGCAGTTCTACAATCCGAGGCGACAATCCGGTTTGCTAGGACACTGTGAAGAGCTACATTCCTCTTGCCACCATTGGTCTTTGCTAGACATGTCGCACTTTAGTTACTGTAACCCACGAAACTGTCTTTCAAATATGACATTAACCTTTAACTCTGTCATTGTCATAAAATAATACCACTTAATTAAGTAAGCCGTTGCTCCCGGTTGTCATTCGTAACTCTTCGACAGTCGTTACAGGTAGTCAGACTAGAGAGGCCAGAAAGTCTGACCATCAGTCTATACAAGGAGTATCTATCGTGTTGCCCAGTAACTGAGTTGTGGAGGTCTAATATGCAGTCGCTCCGTGTAAAACGCTGGTATTCAGCCACATCTGGTTAAACTAGAAGCCGACCGCAAGTTAGTTCAGAAAAGGCTGGGGAGATGGAGATGATGACCACTTATTAGTTAATTGAGATTATTTTTTTCTACTAATAAGTTAGTTTCAGCTGGTTAGGTTAAGCAGAGAATGATGGGACAAGTTTCACCCGACCGTTAGGCCGGAGTAGCAGCGGCAGGTGCCCTGTAATAAGGTAACGCAAGGCTAGAGTCAACAATCGTAATCGCGACGAGTTCGGTTTTTTACCGGACGCTGGAGAGTGCTGACCGGTAAGATTCGGTAATTGGATGATAATGAGCGGCCGGGAGTGGCGCATCGAGCCGGGCTTAATAGTGTAGGGTGGGCATGCGTTCAGGGAAAGATGAGACATTCTACCTAATAGTAGGTTGGGATAGGTAGAATGTAGAGATCTACATTTCCTAAATGTTTCAAACTCACTTTTTCTCTTCGTTTAAAAGTCTGAATTATTTTATGCTTAATACTTTCTTAAGTTGTCTTTGCTCACTGAGATTTCTTAAAATAGACTGGTCAAATATAATTATAAATTATTTTGTTTCAGACAAAAGAAACTGCAATCTGTTTATTCTTCTTCTTCCTTCCCTGGTCCTACGACGGGTCCCCTCACTTTCCTGCGCCAAGTAGCTCTATCTTGGGCTGTAAATTTTGGGAACTGGGCTTTCTTGAGGTTCCTCTGTATGACGGACAATCAGGTCGAGTGGCGGGCGGCCTTCTACCTCTTCTTTTTTCTGGTTGGCGTAGTTATCTGAACCACGTGGTCCTCATTACCCCATTAAGATTAAGTTAGTTTATAAGTTTTTGTTACTATTTTGGTGTAAAATAAAGTTTTATTCTATTCTATTCTACCCCATTGGACGTTTCCATATGTAATCTGTTTATTACAATCTTTAAAAAACTTCACGAGTAGAAGCTGCGTAAACTTTTGTGTACCATGCGTGCCGTAAGTTTATTTTCATTCTTCCTTACCTAGAGCGTGGTCGCCTCAGCCAGCAGTTGCGCCCGCGCTGCATTTAATGCACTGATAAAAACTAGCCGGTCTCGGCCGCGGCCGCCGCGTCCCCCCCCCCTCCCGCCTGCGCCGCCGCCGAGGACGATTTTTTCAGCAAGAAGCTCCCTAACAACCTCCCTAACTAAAAGCTTCATGTTTGTGTAGCTGTTTGAACAAAAGCGCGTTTGTTTTTGGTTTTGTTCAAGCTTTTATAAAAAGGTAGCCTTTTTTGTTGCCTCGTTTGTCATATTCGAGGTAACTCTCTGGGCGGGTTCTGCCTGTTATAAAAAGGGGCTGATAATTAATTAGCTCCCATTTCGAGGGTTCGTATTATCACATAATTAGTAACAATAATATTTTTTGAGAAAATATTTGATAATTGTTAAATGTCTTTATTATAGTCGCGGGAAACGGCAGTGGTGAGCCAAGTTCGCGATTTTTTGTCTTCAATTAACAAATCCAGTCCATTTAAATTAATTACATAATTTATGTCTTACTTAAGATACCTTTTGTTTTTTCACTTGTCCTGTGGGGTCGGCACCGAGAGTGCAGCCAGTCTCATAGCGTTTACCAGGAAACTGTGAACTACTTAAGATGCCGCTTTAACGAGCGGGTTCGTGGGAGTCGGCGGCACTTGGCATAGCTCTGCCAGGCCGCAGTTATGAGAGCGTAATTATACACAAATATTTAATAATCCGCCGACGTTGATAGAGATCGTGTGTAATTGCAACGCGGGGCCATTGCCGTAGTTATGTTCGAAGCTATGTTACCCGAGGTTCGGTGTGATGCTATCGTAACAGGTACATGCCAAGATGTCTAATATTATCAACGGTAATTAATTAAGATTTTGCCATAGACATTAGTTCCCAAGATTGGATTAGAACGCGGTTCGGTTGTGGTACGTAGTTTTATATAAAAGTATTTTTCGATCACTTTCGATCACACTACGCACCAACAGAACTCTAAATCAATCGCAACTAGAATAATGTCTTACATTATAGGAATACACATTTTTTTAATTTAAATCGTCCAATGATCATTCTTCTCCCACTCTAGGGCGAAGCGCGAAGCGTGTCAGACTTTTACTGACATAAAACCCACTCCTGAGTTCCTTTTTTGCCTTCGTTCTAGGACCCCGGGGTTCTCTTTCGCACAACCCAGGGCCCCAGTAGGCTTCGATATCCTTTTTCTTGGAAAAAATAATCTCAGATATATTGTAGGACACGCACAGCGCGAGCGCACCGTAATGTCGTAGGTCAGCTCTCAAGCAAGCGCGTGGCGTGAAATGCGACTGTGTGGTAACGCTGCCCACTTGCATGTGGCTTGTACTTCGATGCTAGCGCCGACGCTGACGGTCGGTATATTTCAACTGTGTTCGGGTGCGGGTGCGAATTTTATCAAATACCCACAACTGTTTTGCTATGCACGATAGTTACAAGTGAATATAGTATATCGTCACTCGTCGATGTCACTTATGCAAAATTGAAGTTTTTCAGGAGACGCATTTAAAACTTTGACACCTCACAAAACAATGACTTAAGAATATATACTTAGATGAGATGAACAGCTTATACTACAACGTCAACTTTTAACTTTACTTTTGGATAAATAATTATTACTTTATACTGTAAAAAACATACTCTATCATTATTTAACTCATTTTTGCATTTTTTGCAAAAGTGACAGTGTCGCACCGGGGTGCGATATTATGGACACAGATGTATGCAGCATAATGCAAAAAAATACTCCAAAAATCAATGGACGTGTAATGTTTTAATGACATGGTTAGCGCAGTGGTTGAGCCTTTGCCTGCAATGCTGTGTATTGCAGGTTCGATTCCCGCACGGAACAAATATTTGTATGGACTACAGGTAGCTGTTCCCGGTCTGGGTCTCTTGTATGTGTATTTATATGTTTGTGAATGCACCCACCAGGAGTTGAGAAAGGATGAATTCCTAGTGTGGGATAAAGAACACTAACAAAGCGGCTTTATTAACTGAAATTAGATTTAACTTTCTTCGAAAAGTAATCATAATAAATATCTGAAGTGTAATGAAGAGAAGTGAAGGAAACACCCATAAGGTACATCATAAAGATCCCTGCGCCGCGCGCCGCCCGCGCACTCTTAGTAAACTACGTTTAAAGTCAATTTTGCTTGTAATAGGTCTCAAGTCTCGTATATAATCCAGGCTCTAATCATCCGTAAGAGGCTTTCAGAGCAAAATGCCACTAAATACGGTATATTGTGCAATTTAATTCTCTTTTTATTGGAGGATAACAATTTCCGAAGTGTGTGAAAGCATTGGGCGTCGGATTTTCATTAAGATAAGTCGTTGCGCGGGCGCAGGCCACGCCCCGCCATTACACGCACGTGACTGTGCCGCGAAAAATCGATGTAATTTACTTGAAGAAATAAAACAAGTTAAATAATATTAGAGTGCGGTGGCATGACCGCCTCCGACAGATGAGGCCTGAGATTGTGCCGTCGCGGGCACGTCGAGCTGTGGCCGCCGCCCGCGGGCAGGAGGGATTCTTTCAATAACATTAATAGCTCAAATACTACAGCTACATTGAGAAAATTATAGACCGCCAAAAGCTTTTCATTTGGAAACCAATGGATGTGCGATTTCCTTACTCTTACAGTATTAATAGACATTATGTAAGAACAGTGTAGACCAGTCGATATTGTACCCAAAAGCACAATAAAAAAACTTGAGAGGTGTCAAGGGACACCCGGATGGAACGAAGTTCCTCTGATTCGATTACTGAAACTAATTTCTCAACCATTTCATTAAAATCTTTGGAATCTTTGAATCGATCAATCTTTCATTCAATCTTTGAATAAATCAATCTATCCATCAACTTATCAATCTATCGACTTATCCATCTACCTATCAATCTATCATCAACCCATCAATCAATATATCAATCAATCAATCCATCAACATATCTATCAATCTATCAATCTATCAATCTATCAATCTACCAATCTATCAATCTATCAATCTATCAATCTATCAATCTATCAATCTATAAATCTATCAATCTATAAATCTATAAATCTATCAATCTATCAATCTTTTAATCCATCAATCAATAAAACAATCTTCCAATCCATCCATCAATCAATCAATCTTTGACTCAATCTTTGAATTAATTGATATAAATATTTAGTAAACAAAAAAAAGTGTCGTGACAACTTTTCGTACGCATTATGATTATGATTATTATTATGATTTCGTAAGAAAGTGTCGTGACTACTTTTCGTAAGAATTTTTTCCGTCTAGCCCCCTTTCACAACGCGCGATAAGGAACTTCGTTCCAATAATCATATTAAAAAAAAGTGAGTCGTAATAGGAAGTAACCTAAGAATTCGCAAAATCCACAGTGTTCTCACATTCACATAAAAAAAAGAGGCTATATAAAATAAACAAGAAAAATAAATAATTACAATTATCTATAAATGATATGTCAACAAAAGAAAATTACTAACGACGCGGACATTTAGGTGCGACACCATCCAATAAGTTCTCCCACTTTATGGCGGAGAACTAAAGACCCACTCCTATGTTTCTTCTTTGCCTTGCGGTCCAGGACCCCGTGCTTCCCTTTCGGAAGCCAACCCATGCTCCTAGTAAGCTTTGGTCCTGCTGGGCCCCCACAGTATATGAAATCAAAAAAACAGTTACTTTTAAGAAATATTTTACTCAAATCACAGATGTATTAATCGAGAGGGAGCGGAGGGCTTTGGCTGTTAGAGGTGACATAATAGCTTTACAGACCGATTTACTGCCTGAACACCTAAATATTTAATAACATCTGTTTTTTTTTTAATTGGGACACGACCAAAGGTTGTCAGGGAAGAGCAAATGTGTGAAGTTATAAACCCTTGTAATTATTAAATGCTCAGTTTACATCGCTCGTAAACTTTAACGCAATTGTTATTAAGTCAGATTGTGATTAATTTCAAGCTGTTTATCACGGTTTCTATACGAAATTAATTCTTTTGTAATATGACAAATAAATAATTTATGTTATGTTTATGTAGGATTATTCTAATATGAATTTCTATAATAATGAGCGCCTATGGTCCACCACTCCGTCATGACTTATAAATAATTCATAGGTACGGTCTATCTCAATATTTTCCATCTACACCGCAGGGTATGCAACATCCTTGGTCTACACATCTTCCAAATGTTTTAGCATATATAGCTGTTCTCATTGTTGGGACTTAGGCTTTCTCTCTAGGAGAGGGAATGGGCCGTAGTCTTCCACGCGGGCCCAGTGCGATGTGGATGTCACATGTCTTCGAATTTTTTGCTCTTAAACATTTCCTTCACCGTTTTGAGAGCAGTGGTGATGAAATAAATTATGCAAAGTAATGCGCCTGCGCTCATAAGTCGGGGCCGTTACCAGGAAGCCACCACTGCTCTATCATTCTGGTCTGAATGTTTTAGGTACGTACCTAAAGACTAAATCGAGTAGGTTATATTTCAGATTTTTAGTCACTAATGCTTATTCTTGTTACCTGTAAGTAACTCAGTGCCAGTTATATTATATATCTCATATTAGGTACATACAGGGTGTAAAAAGACCGATCACATACCCGTTAACTACACATTCTGTACATATAACTAAGTCATCTTGAACAAAAAATATTGCTGGGAAACAAACTTTTTTTTTCATCTTTAAAAAAATTATGCTTTTTATTGCGAGCAATGTAAAGCGCGCAACTGATTGTGTCGGTGTGTGTGTAATAGGTACCGTGTATACGATAGGTAAGGCGCGGCGCGGCGGCGCTTCGGCGTGGCGCGCGTTTTGCATGGTGTAGGTATTAAGTAGGCTCTTGGTAATTAAAAATTTATGTTATGTACAATTACTTACACGAAATAAGTACAGTTTTTAAATAGCCTGAGTACTTACCTACACTGTCCATCGCTTTAGCTTTCATCCAGCACAGGTGGCCTCTCAACACTGACGAGCTCCGGTTCAAACTGCCGACATTCCACGCGGAGTCAGATGCGCGCCCTAGCCTGCGTGTTTTCATGAACCCGCTCCAGGGACCAGGATCCCTTCTTGCACTGACCGCTGCTTAAGTTCATCACATCAATAATTTTCTGTCGCATTGCCGCAGCGGTCTCGCGGGGGCGGTCAAACACCCTATCTTTGACGTAAACCCACAAAAAGGCGAGCGTGCTGGCCATGCGTTAGGCCCAAACCGTCCGATCCAGTTGTTTCCGAAAAGCGTCGTCAGTTGCTCACGAACTGGTCTCACAACATGAAGCGGCGCACCGTCTTGCTGGTACCACCCAAGCCTCTGAACTAGTGGCATCTCTTCCAAAGTGTCGGTTAGGTAGCCAGTAACAAAGTTGAGGTAGGCAGGCCCGTCCATTCTCGGTGGCAAGAAAACTGGGCCTAGAATCTGGTTTCCCACAATGCCAGCCCACACATTGTGTTTCCACCAAGTCTGAAAGCCCGTTTCTTGGGTTTGATTTGGATTGACGGAACACCAATAATGGGTATGTCGGCGGTTCCACATTCCATTATTTGTGAAAGTGCTCTCGTCGGGGAAAATTATTTTTTGGATGAAGTCTCGGTCCTGGCTCAACAGCCACCTGCAGTAATCCATGCGACGTATCGCGTCGCCTGGAACGAGCGTTCGAGCGCTAGCACACGATGGATTTTGTAAGGCCGTTGCCTATCCCGCCTCAACACTTTGTGCACAGTAGAATGGGAAACCATGTGCCGAACGTGATGAACATGCCGCCTTCGCAATATTTTGGCTGCTGTTCGTACGCCCAATCGTGGGTTTTCCTGCATCACAGCGAGAATGGCCTCATCGGCCGCTGGTCGTACTAGTCGGCCGCCTCCCAGAGAAATTGGTACTATCGGTTGGTTGTCCAGCAATCGTTGAACAGCTCTGGTGAAGATCCGCGAATCCGCGGGTTGATACGCGGTAGGATGCTTAATCCTGTACAGTCACAGAGCCGCAGTAGCGTTTCCATGGGCCATGCCGTAACAATAAATCATATTCACGTACTCGAGCACCGAATAAACATGAAAAGGCATCTTAACTCGCGAAAGGTGCCTACAACTAAATGAATCCTAAAAAGAACACACTACACACACGAACATACAACGCACTCACAATACACCTACACTAAGCCTATCACTCCAACGCTTTCACTACTATCAGTCTATCACACAATACTACACAAACACAACTAATAACAGTAATTCGCAAAAAAAATATCCACAAGTGCATTCGATGACGTAAGAAACCGAACTAATAACAAACACGTAGGTAAGTAAATTCGCAATAAATAAAATTCCTTTAAATTTATTTGCGGAGGGGGGTCGGACCGCTGGCGGTCTTTTTGATGCTTTGAGCACAGCCGCGCACCGCCGGTTGGCGGCTTTTCCCTTTCATAGAGCACGAGCCGCTCGCGTGCTAGTGGCTGCTGGCGCTAGCGCCAGCCTGGTGTAATAACAAAATGTGATCTCATAGATTTAGGTGTCGCTCTAGTTATAAATAATTTCCTAAATTGAGTTTGAGTTCTAACGAGCATTTAGAGGAGGGCTTCATCAGTTTACGTAAATTATTCTGTAGGTTGTCTCGTGATTACATTAAAAAAATGTTATCAATGAACACAGATAAATGAAATTCTGACCGAATTCTGGTTGATATTTGTGAAATAGCTAGTAAGTAGTTTTGAAGGTCGCAGTCGGTAGGTTGGTACATGAACACGCTCTAAACACTAAAGACAAATTGTATCTCAGTTCAGGCTGCTGCAGTTGTGTACGGAAGCGTGAGTAGCTTTGTTTTTTTTTTAACGTGAATTTATCAAAATTATCTCGCGCTCTGGTGGGAGAGGGAGTTTTAGACTTTTACTGACTAAAACTCAATGTTGATCCTTCGGTTGTCTTTGCGTTTCAGGGTCCCGGTACCTAACTCTTTCGAACATTCCCGCGACCCTGCCAGGCATCGCTCCTATCAGGCCCCATCAGTTTAGCTGACAACTTCTTAAGGCGCACGTGGAACACAACGCGCTGTCCAACAGGGCTTGGTTGTTATCGGACGGAGAGCTACCCATTGCTCTCCGTCCGCAAGCCCGGGTCTACGGTGGCCGGGAATCGATCTGTGACGCTCGACAAACTAACGAACTCACGCAGGTAAAACGCGCCGCGTGCTCGTTCATGTTTTAAAATGTAATTTATTAGGTGGCTACCTACTAAACATTTTTATAAAATGAGGTACCTATCTACGACATTTATTTCGAATCATGCTTAACAGGATAGCTTCTAGTGCATAAGCCTTACAGCCTTATGCACTAGAAGCCATCCTCACTAGAAGTCATCTATGCCTACAATACTTATGGATTGTAGGCATTTTTGAGGGGCTTTATCGTTATCGTATTATCCGATAACTAGGTTGTGCAGGCCAAATAGGCAGTCCGGTTAGACTGAAAGGAGACCCTAATAGTTGGGAGAAACCTAAGCAGGTGATGATTAAGTGTATGGAACTTTGTATGATTTTTCCGATAGCTTTAGGTAGGTACCTGATTCAAACATAATAAATGAAATTACGAAATTTACTTTTCCTTAAACTGTGATCGTAAATGCAGCAATGACGTCGTTTTAGTTAGTGAGGTTTATGAACCTAGTGAGGTTTATTAAGTTGTTATTTATGAAGTTTAAAATGTAGATAGGTACCTATCTAGGATTTAAGTTTAGTTTTTAGATAAGTAGAAAGTAACTTGTTTGCGATAGGAAATCATCAAATGTCCCCTCGCGCTCTGGGTGAAGAGAAAAGGAGTGTCAGACTTTTACCGATTTTTAGTCAGTAAAAGTTTGAAACTCCATCTCTCTCTTTTTGTTCCTTCAGTTGCCGTTTGTATACCAGGGCCGCGTTACACCCGGGCGTTTCTTCCCGCTGAATCCGACACAGGAACCTTTAGAAACAACCGTGTCCGGCGAAGACCTTCGTCAGTCGGAAAGTGAGGACGCCGTGGTGCCTCACTAGGTACTCCTCCGAGAGGGAACTTACTACTGCTATCATGGCGCGCCCAGCGCAAGGTTGCGACAGTCGCTGTCTTCATATCATACCACCACAAGATCTCGCTGCAGCTCTGTCTGCCTGCTGTGCCGTGCCGCGATTGGACGCGGCAGCGGAGTTTCCCTTCGGCGGCGTTGCATCATCACGTGCGAGGATTGTTGCCAGCAAAATCCCACGGTGGCAGGCCAGCATGCCGGCTCGCCTCGCAGGAGACCGTGCGGTATCCCTGTATCATTAGGATGGCCATGACCCTTTTACTCACCTTCAGTCCGAGTGACCGAGTCTAAACCGGGGCCCCGTAAACGTCCATGGACTGCACAAACTCTGCTCTCTGGCAGGAGGTGTCAGGACCTGCCATATTGGGGAAGACCTGCGTCAGCGCAGCCGCGCTTATTTAAGTTAGTACGGTAGGTAGGTACCTACTTAATTTCTACCATTTAATATCTAATTTCAAAATTAAAACAATAAATAATTAATAATCAACGTTTTTATTGAAAACGTAAAATCGTAAACTGTTCAATTCATAAAATAAATGAATTGTCCATACTGTCATCAGCTGAGCGCGTATCGCATTTGTTCGTTGAACTCGGAACCTCGCACGCTAGTGTGCGTGCCACAGCCGCACAGCTGCGTCGGAGCGTGCGTAGTATTTTGTATTCATTGCATTTTTGTAACTTCAAATGCGTAATTTGTTATGAAAAATTAATAATTTTGATAATGTTTGTTCGGAAGAAAGTTTTCTAATGACACTTGGAATACGATTTTGAAAAAAAGTCAACTTTTTTTTTATTACTTTGACCTTGAATATCTCTGGAACCAGTGATTTCCCAGGTATGTTCTAGAAGAAAAAAACTATCCCAGTGATGGGTACAATACGTAGTTTCCGTTTACGTTAAGGGTCTTTTTACACCCGATATATAAAATATCCAAAATCCATTTATGCACTAAATTCACTTAAACTACACTTGTACTAACTCTGTAAGTCGTAAACCTCTCATAAAGTCGAGGCGGGTTCATAAGCTGCGCGCACACCACACTAAAATAGTTACGAGCGGTACACGTGCCGCCGGCGACAGTGTGCGCCGAACCTTACCTTGCTCACAAGTGCGATAAAACAGCTTTCATATGTTCGCATAAGTTTACGAACGATTTTATAGTCAGGTGATTGTTATTGTTAGTTTGTGTTTGATTCGCAGTTTGCCGCCAAGCCATTATTAAATCTTTAGATATCGTTTCTGTAAAATATCATAATGTCCGTTAACATTATTTTCGTGAATTAGTAACTGTTAGGCTTAAAGGTGGACCAAAGAAAATACCGCTTTAAAGATTTCAATAATAAATAACGGTTTATCGTCTTTTTTAGGGTTCCGTACCCAAAGAGTATAAATGGGATCCTATTCTGTCGTGGAACGTCCGTTGGTCCACCTGTCTGTCACCAAGCTGTATCTCACGAGCTGTGATAGCTAGATAGTTGAAATTTTCACAGATGGTATATTTCTGTTGCCGCTGTAGTAATAAATACTAAAAACAGAATAAAATAAATATTTTGGTGGGGCTCTCATACAACAAACGTGATTTTTTTTTGCTACGGACGCGTCCGTAGCAAAAAAAAATCACACACAAGGTTTCGTATCGTCCGGACGATACGAAACCTTTCGTGCGTGAGTTCGACTCGCACTTGGCCGGGTTTTTTTTTAATATACTAGAAGGTTTTTTTTGAGGTGGGACATCATCCAATGACTTCTCTCGCTCTAGGACGGAGTGGGAGAGCGTGTCAGACTTTTACTAATTAAAACCACACCTGTGTCCTTTGAGGTTTAGGTCCACGATTTTACTTTTCAGAAATTCCCCGTGTTTGTGTTCGTGGCCCCTACGGCTTGCCAACATCTCTTTGAGGAGCGCGTAGATAACACCACGCACTATCGACGACTTGGGCTTGGTCCGGACGGTTATCATACGGCCGGAGAGCGAGCTACCCATTGCTCGTCGTCTGCAAACCTCCGCCTACCGTGGCTGGCAGTCGCTGTTGGAGTCGCGGCAGCTGGGGCGTTTTCTCAATTGCTTGACTTGGGATCAGTAAAGTGGTGACAAGGGACTCGGGTTATTATAAACAATATGTATTGGTTATAAAGCAAAATACCGTAGTGTTCAGCTACAATAGATTTGTTTCTAGGGTTCCGTACCTCAAAAGGAAAAACGGAACCTTTATAGGATCACTTTGTCTGTCTATTTTTTCTATCAGTCTGTCTGTCTAGACCCTTTATTTCGCGGAGAAATTAAAACTTTATACTCAATTCTGCGGTCCCATAAAACTGTGAAAAATAAAATTTCTAAGTTAACTAAAAAAAAGATACGTCGCAAAAAACGTATATTTCGGCATTTGCAAGGAAATCAAAATTTATAGGGTACTTCCCATTGAACTAGAATCCTGAAATTTGGCATGAAGCAAGCGCTCATAGCACAAGTATAAGTTGTTAGTATGAGGTATATAAGTATTTATTATTTTAATTTAAGACTTCACATACTCTACTTTTATTAATTCTACACACTGTTGTCTACATTTCTTCCTATTTCTCCTTTCGCAGGTCTACTGGAAGAAATTTATTTTAAAAATAAGCAGTACCTTTGTACAATATTTATATTAATGTATCTTCTTTCGTATTTATGTGTGTACATAAGTTATAAAATAAATAAGTATAGGAAAATCATTTATCGATTCGGAAAAATGTTTGAGACTCAATTCGGGAATTGAACTGTTTTCATAGGTAAGTTTGTACGGAACCCTCATAACGCGACTCCGACTTTTTTTTTACACTCCAACAGGAACGAACAAACAGGACGAACGAGAAAGCGTACACCAAAAAAAAGGAAAAGTTACTTAGATAATAAATATGTATTACACAAATAAGAACACACGGTCAGGTTATCTCGTATATCACAACGACTCTGTATCTCCTGACCAGGCTGTACGTTTTTTCTTTTTCACAAGTAATTGTGGGAAAAGTGTGTTAGTTTGTATAACGTGTCGAGCTCTACCACGCATCTGTTATGTATCGTCTTTTAAACCACTTAAATATTAGTCAACCACCTTCACTTAAGTGTATAGGGGTGGCATATAATGTTAAAAGTTTAATAAGATGATTGCATACTGCATCGAAGTGTAATGAATATAAACTGTAGCAGGCAATATTGCACGTCATAGACGCCGTACACAACATGACAATGAAAAAAGCGCGCTTTAACTAAACAACTCCTGCCAAAAAAGCACTTCTAACCCACCCACGCACCTCTCAGTGCGCAAACCAATAAACCAAGCCATCCATCACAGACGTCTACGCAAAAACGTAGCGCGTCCCCGTAGCGTCCGCTACGCATGCAAACGCTGCGCGTCTACGCCTCACATATACTAGAGAGCGCATGCGGCCTCGCTCGCGTGAAGCCACACGACACCAACGTCTGTCAGAGGAACGTAATCGGCTACGTGAATTTCCCAGGAAATTTTACGTTTACACACTATCGTAACCATATACATGGAAATAGAACGTAACATCTTAACATAATAATAACTCAAGTAAGTACTAATGTTCCATTTATAATGTGTAAGCGGCTTCTGCGAGTTTGCTTTTACGCCTTGTATGCTTTTCAAGGATCCATAACCCCAGGGTTCTAAGATAATGTACATTAAGTCATAAAAATAATTCGTTTATTTATATATTTAAAATTTAAATAGCTTATTACTCGGTAACAAACCTCATGTTGTACATGACAGACACAAAACCTTTCTGTTTAATTAGGCCCATACCAGGGTATTGAGGAGCCGAGGGGTTTGAGGAGCCAATGTTCCTCCAGAAATAGTCAAGATGAGAATATTGAAAAATATCGTTCAGACAAACCGACGGACACTTCAATACTATTCACAGTAGAGTACAAAAGGTCCCTGCTACGCATACTATAGAGTGGCGGAGAGCACGCACAGGCCGCACCGCGTGCCTACGCGTACCGCGCCGACACGAATAATAAGTTGTATAGACGGACATGTGCCAGGGCTCGCAGACAAGAAGGTGACGCGTAGGAGAGCAATGTAAGGGAAATGTATCAGTTTTGGAACAGTAGAAATAATAGCTGGCAAAGAATAAGCAAAGCTTTTCTCGACTCAGTAGCCACTAGTCTATTTGAAGTTAGCTATGTCACCTCACCCCAGTAGGAAGTGGTGACGGGTGGGAGTTTTGGAGACTGCCTTTATTTGAAACATCGACTTTCAAAAAGAGTTCGCTCTCAGCTTTTTCATTTGACTAGTTGAACAGTAATCATGGCACAAAATGATCTCGAAGCTTCTCCCATCACTTTCCATAACGTTGGTTTTGTTATTTTTTTGACAAAAGTAAAGGGCCTATTACACTAAGCGATATTCAGCACACGATATTCAGATTGTCTTATTTTTTGCTCTGAGTAAGACCGAGCTAACCCTTATTACACTACGCGACATCGACTAAGACTGTCTGAATATCGAGTAGTGTAATAGGCCCTTAGTTTGATACTAAAACCGAGTAGTTCTCATTAAATTTGATATAAATAAACATTGTAGATAGAGCGTCTCCTCCAGTATGGACCAGGTCCGATTCTAAAGAGATGTCAGTAAAGAGAAAAAGTGGAAGGACACAGATGGGTTTTAGTCAGTAAAATACAATAATATAAGTAAAACCCTCTCGTTTCAGCCTAGAGCTCCCGAGAAGTCATTGGATGATTTCTTACCCTAAAAAAAGGTAGAGAGTCTCAATGAAGGCACAGTTTGAAGCAAGATGTCTGTAACGTGGAACTGTCCCTGTATATACTGTTGCTGCTTTCCGTATCTTATCACCACGACAATTCTTTCCATCATTACCCTTACTAATGACACAACCTCGTTGGTTCGTACCACCGTGAGAACAAGTGACGTCTCTCAGATTATATCACAGAACGTGCCCACAATGCCGCCGTACTATAATTATATAGCGGTCGTCCTCACGATGTTATCGCGTTTGTTTGGGCTTTTAATGGTTTTTGGAGGCCGAGGATGTGTGGTGTGGGATTGGGGGCGTGGTGTTGTACCAGGTTTTGGTGGTTTGAAGATTTGAGTTGGTTTTGGAACGGGTTGGCTGGAAACTGGCTTACGATGTACCTGTTCATTAGGTAAGTTAGGTACTCAAATACGGTAACTGTGTGGTAAGTCAAGTATTACACAAAAGAATTTTGTAATACTTCAATGGTTTAAGCCGTAAGTATAGCTATTGCTAAACGTGGGATGGGATTTGGAACGGGTTCGTTTCCCAGGTCGGATAAAGTGTTATTGTGTTTTTCTATGTGGAACTTTCCAGTGGCAGCCCGGAGTCTAGATGTGCTCGGTTGATGACCACTGGCTCACATCGTACAGGCGGGATATCATACTCCCGCTCTGGGTAGAGCTAGGGAGAATGTCAGACTTTTACTGACTAAAACAAACCTATTTTCTTTCAGTTGCCACGGGTTTCCATTGAATAGGCTTTATTGTACACCAAAAAAGTAACACAACTTATACATAGACTTAAATCTATGGGTACAATGGCGGTCTTATCGCTAACAGCGATATCTACAAGACAACCTTACAATGGATCGTAAGAATTCCATCCAGAAACACTCTTCCATTTCAGAAATTCCTTATGGTCCTAGCGATATGAATACGCCTGTGGTGAAAATGCTGTTGTACCGTCAATACTCGTATATAATTAAACCTCAGCCATACGTGAGGTTACGCTATGAGAAAGTATTGTTACTTTTATTCTATTCTGGGACAGTTAATGACTGATATTAATTAACAAATGATATCGTTTCCGTGCTAATAAACATAGTAAAATATGAAATGAGCGTGAGCATTGCTTTAAGTATCACTTACGAATGTTATGGCCACGATCTTCCAATAAACATGGTTATTACTTCGGCTTGGACGTCGGCGCATTACATCTACGTTAATTACCCAGCTTCCCGTGCGAATTTACAATCAATAATATTAATAACGGAGATATCAGACCATAATTGCTTGAGTATTTCCTGTTTATAATTCAATAAAACTGATATCGTACTAGTGTGATCATCATCGTCGTATCAGCCTGCTATCTCTCACTGCTGGTTGTATAGACGTCTGGGGCCTGTCCATGACATGTCAATGTTAGTCGTGCGAGCTAGGAAGAAGGATGGAGCTATACACCGCATATAGTTTCATCCCTTTTACAGTTTTTTGATGCTTATGTGGGTCTTTGGTGCTTGGATATCGCTTCGGGCTGGTGCCTCTTAACCCTGAAATTCTGTTAGGTTTTATTGCGATTACTGAAAGGTTCTCTGGAGTGACGCCACAAGGCAGGAGTGTGGTTTTAGTCAGAAGGAGTCTGACATTTCCCAGACTGGCTCACCTGTGGGGCAGCCTGGGCGTCCAGGAGGACTTCCCACTCCTACAGAAAAAAAAAACAGTGCAGTTTAGGTCGTAAAATGGATCACGTTAAGAGCTCCTGGTAGATCCCTCTGTTCGTTCCCAGTTCTGTGCGTCCCGCATACAGTTTTGGAGAGTTATGTTTTTTTCCGAGGATCTGTATGTATCTGTATTTCTTTTACACGCACTAGAACCTAAACCGGAAAACGCAGCGTTGGAAGGCCTGCCGCAAGGTGGACCGACGACCTGGTGAGAGTCGCGGGAGTGCAGTGGATGCGAGACGCACAAGATCGGTCGTTGTGGCGACGCTTGGGGGAGGCCTATGTCCAACAGTGGACGTCTTTCGGCTGAAATGATGATGATGAGAACCTAAACGGCATGTCAGGTCGGTGGTCAAGTTCAGCTTGACAGGTGTCGTTAGATTCATAGTAGTAGTGTGAGTAACAAGGGGTACACCAAGATTATTTAAAAAAAGTAAACTGGTGGATTTTTGGCACTAAATGAGCTGTATATTATGTTTTTAAATTCGACTCTCATGTTGGGTTTTTTAAAATAAAGAGCTCGAGGAGATGATTTCAAAGGTATTACTCATAGTTAATGGCGTCAAGTCTACGATTCAACTATAATAAATTCCACCAACTGCATCAGGTACTTAAAGCGAAGTAGAATGTTTTTTTTGATTTTGCGATCTGGTGTGTCCGACACTGTCCACTTTGTATTAGCCACGGTTTTGGTGACATCGTGTAGATGCAACGTACTTTTTTATAATCTTACTTTTAAGTCTATTTGCCAACTTCGGTCATTCCGTCAACTCTTGCGGTCATATTTTAATACCTAATCATCACACTGATATTATAAGGAGAAAATTTGGTATATCTGTGTGTATATTTGTAACTCCTTCAGGTTCAAATGGGCTTAGACAGCTGAACGGATTGGGGTGCAATTCGGTACACAGGTAGGCCGTGGACCGGGAATGAAAATATTGGAATATATTTTCCTTGGAGGTTATTTACATTTTAAAAAAAAAAAAAAACAAAAATCCTTAAAATAATTTGCTATACGCAGACGAAGACGTACTCATCAGGAACAGTAACACCATCTGTATTATGTACAATTACCTATGATTTACAATAAAGATGATTTGATTTGATTTGACAGTTAAGATACGGAACTTACACATTAGTACTGAACATTAATAACCTAAGAATCATACGTACAACTCAATATAAAACCATCGCTCACACGTCGGACATATTCCCCGCTCCCCCAAAAGGGCACGCTAGTAACCTGCATAGCTACACACTGGCCAGCCACTCTCCGCCAGCACTGGCCAGCTCAGATACTTGCACGTGCCGCTGTCACGAGCCTCACCTCACGTCTGCAACACCACTTTTTGTACAAGCGTGATAATATGGGCCTTGTCACTTGCTAACATCTGCTAAGGAAAGCCTAGACCTACACTGCATTTTGAACTGTACTTGTAGATTTTAAGGTTGAGTTTGGGTTGTCTAAGATACCTAAGCGTTAGAATGTGTTGTTCCCAGTTGTGATCCTGATAAACTGATAATAAGGGTTGCTCGAAGATCAGGAGTCATCTCACTTCAGCCCGTAACAACTGATAATTTGGAATTAAAGTTATTTATAGAGTTTGTGAAGATCGTGCCGGGCCAATACTTCGCTTGGTTGTATACGAAATGTGGAATAATAATGACAATTTTGTTTTAGAGCAAATGCTACAGAGCTCTACAAACGTTTCACCTGACTCCAGAAAAGGCAATATATTGACAGCTATAAATCTAAAAGGCTAACATGTATCTAACTTCATCAAAGATTGTAAAATCTAATTTAATTAATTTACTTTCGCTAAATCATTAAACTTTTTCTAGAAACCGATGAAACTGAATGAATAGAAGAACGTAGAGTTATTGATTTAAATAATCAAAGGCTATATCTTACTCAACATAAATCTTCTAACATTAATGAACGCCACCGGAACATGAAGAAGCTCCTCATGTCAAACACTAGTAAATCTTCTCAAGAGCTCGAATAATTAGTAGCTCACATTAACATTATACACATAAATCACTGATAATGAACTCATCACGATTCCCTCCTTTGCATAGCACACACAGTCGTACGGGAACACTTCTCACTCCATACATAACAAGGAGACGTTTCTATCGGCCTCCAAATGACCACTATTTATCACTTACCCCATCACCCGACAGGCCACATCCATGTGCGCTGGTCCCTTAACGTGTGGAACATTCATCTAATCAAAAGGACATTAAATTCTATGAACACATTCTAAGTTTGTGTTTCTAAATACTTAAACTATCTTATTTAAAAGTATTAAAGAATAAATTATTTGAACAAAAACAGGGGATTGAAACAAAGTTAATGTTGCGGTCTAAACTCTGAATAACGCCAGTACGATGTAAAAGAAACAAAGTTTCCCATTGGCAAAGCTACGTTGGAATTTTTTAAGTAAAGTGGTAACGTATCTAAAACATTCTTATCTCTATTACTCTCTAAATAAGGTATAAATTAGCTTGTAACTGATCCTCTCCTAGTAAAACTTATGATTCCACTTAAGATTGATAACTTACCTTTGGTTTTAATTCGTTAACGCTCATTAGGGTGGCCATTAAACCGGCGTTGATATGAATTTAATTATTATCAAAAATAATTTAGTGAATGATATTAATTATTCGGCCAGAGATAATGTTGCTTCTGCGTTAATTAATATAAATCATTGCATAAATGATTTCTAATTGATTCATTAACGACTCTTTAACTTCAGCTGTGGTTTGTCTTACATTATTAATGATTTTGTGTGATTCTATTATTTTTAGGACTGAATAGATCAACGTACTAAATCTCACGGACCTTATAAAGTTTGCAACCTCCTTTCGCAAGAATGATGGAAGAGATTTCACGTTTGTATTTATTTATTGTTTTATTGTTCTTGTATGTTTGCCTTGTTTTTTTTTATTATTATTGATAGGCTCGCGTTTGACCACTATCTCACCTAATAGTATGTGATGATGTGGCCGACGATGGAGCTTGCCTAGAAGTAACCTATCCACTCTTGACTTAAAGACTCCTAGGTTGTAGCTATCAGGAAACACAGACTCCGGCAGGGAATTCCACTACTAAGCTGTACGCATTATGAATGTGTTCCCAAAACGCTTTGTACGTATGGGTGGGATGTCCACCATGTACCGATGACGCAATGCCGTACTTCTAGTGTTCCGATGATGGAACGGACTTGGTGGATTTAAAGTGTGCTATTCCAACGCACACTCTCCGAAATGTAATCGATAGAAAACCGACAGGCCAGCTCGGCGTCGATGCTCAAGACTTCGGAGTTTTGACTCGACAAGTGCATCATCACCGATGAACTTCTTGGCTCGCTTCTCAATCGACTCCAGGGCATCAAGCTGATATTTGGCAGACCCATCCCAAAGATGAGAGCAGTATTCCATACACGATCGAACTTGCGCTTGATGAAGGTTAAGCAGCTGTTCCGGCGAGAAGTACCGTCTCACCTTAGCTATGGTCCCCAATTTTTTGGTAGTTTATTGAGCTTTTGCCTCGATGTAAGAGCGGAAATTGAGGGTAGACGACCATGTTAACCCAAGAAGGTACGATGGTAGATCGGCACGGTAACACACCGGAATGATGGAGCCGGGTGGAATATGTTCTGTTTGGCGGAAAAAACTGTGTGTGTATTTGTATAAAGTATCACATATACTGGGTGTCTCCAAAATAATTCACTTTTGTAGATGCATCAAAAATTAACAACTTTACTAATATTATAATAGCGAAAGTTAGTACGTATACGGCCGAATAGATTTGGATGTAATTTAGTATGAGGATATAAGTTGTAGCAAAAGTACCAACTATAGTTAAAGACGAATGTGTGGGAGTGTGTGTGTGTGTGTTTGTTATTTCTTCACGTTTGAACGGCTGAATTGATTTGGATGAGTGTTGGTCTGCGGGAAGACCTTGTCTTAAAGTAGTACATAGGATACTTTTATCCCGGGAATAGGTTCTCTTGTGACCATTTTTGACTTTCTTACGAGTGAAGTCGTTGTCAGCAGTTAGTTATAAACAAAATCAGTAACTCAGTAGATACCTAAAATCAGAAGCGTGTAGCTCTCCGCTGGCGTGATGGCCTCCACTTCTAGACAAACATATTTAAGTGCCTTATCCCCAGAGTTATCCCCCAGGCTACAAAAGAACTTCGCTTACTTTTCGGTCATTATTGCAGTTGTAAAAAAAATATTGCAATGTCATATTATACATATTATTAATAGAAGATCTAATCCATTGGATCTTTAGCAATATAATCATTGCAGTTTTGTAGGTTATCTAAATATTGTACAGAGGGTAAATAATAGTAATGGAGCATATAATATGATTATAAACTTTCTTTTGTTGTATGGACTATAAAAGGACTTTGACTTTTGAGTTTGTTTCGCTGTTTTTTCCCAGGGTAGTCAGCTAGGAAACTCCCTGAGGCCAGGGGTTTATTACTTTAAATGGACCTAAAAATCTACGTGTAAGTGTTATTTACAACCAATTTGCTAAATAAATATCATCATTTACCTATCACTCATAGACAGCTACACGACCGCTGAGTACCACACGCACTTTTATCCTGGGAAATGTAGGTACTGTAGCTCTAATGCAGACGGGCAAGGCAGCGACACAGCTGGTCAGCTCACCTTTATATACGATAACTTGATTCGTTATTTACAACTTATTACGATACCATCACTCCATTATTTATACTATACTAGTGCCCACCCCGGTTTCGCACGTGTGCAAATTATATACATAAACCATTCTCGTTTATTGTTCTTTCTATTCGTGAAAACCGCATCAAAATCAGTCGCGTAGTTTAGGAGGAGTTAGTAGATGAACAGAGAGACGTAGAAAGCGACTTTGTTTTATACTACATTAACTTCTGCCAGTGGCTTGTCCATCGTGATGTTAGTTAATTATCTCAAAGGAACATACCCGGGTTATCCTATGTGTTATTTCAGGACATTGTATGTGTGCCAAGTTTCATCAAAATCCGTTTAGCCGTTCGAGCATGAAGAAGTATCAAACATACACACACCACAAACTTTCACCTTTATAATACTAGTAAATGATGTAAAGGTTGTTCCTCATTAGTTATTCCTCACCGGACAGTATCCTCATCTAACAGCCTATTCCAAGTTATTAAGCGTGTAAAACGCCATTAATTAACAGTTTATGAGCGGCCTTTCGTCCACGAGTGGCTGTATTAGAGGCGTCTTATTCACTTTACACTTGTACAGCTATGAAGTAAGAGAGTTTAGAAGATTATTTTAGTGCAGAGAAGAAGTAGCGATGCTCTGTGTTGGATGAAATCCCAATAAAATATAGCTTATCTACAAACTTTGAACTTGGAAAGAGATGGGTTAGTTCGCCTGGAATTAGGCTCCTTCTCTAGAAAAGGGAATGGGCTGTAATCCATCGCGCAAGGCTAGTGTGGGTTGGTAGATGTCACATGTCATAGAATTTTTGGTTCTAGGATGCCGGTTTTCTTACGATGTTTTCCTTCACCGTTTTGAGAGCAGTGGTATTGAGATAAATTAATTAATTACTCAAATTAAAACGCCTGCTTGGGTTTGAACTCACGACCTACAAACTTGTAAGTAGAAGCCGTTACCACTAGGCCACCACTGCTCTACTGGGCCACCATTGGTCTCACCCTACCCTGCCCACCAGATATAGTAATTTAATTATCATTTTAAAAATCAGCTGCTCACTCCATATAATTATCAGTGTTCGACATAACGCGTATAACAAGCTTTTTCTTTCGATTTCACGTTTGTCTGTGTCTAATATTATTATTGTTGTGAGTGTTAGTAGTCATTTCACAATGACTGAATGAGCTTGTACACAGGCGTAAGAAAGTCTTGTCATGTCAGTTGTACCCAGTAACTGGGTTGTGGACGTCTGATAAGTAGTCGCTCCATGTTCAGCAGTATCCAGTTAGACTGGAAGTCAAAGTTAGGAAAAGGCAGGCAGGTTGACCTATTGAAGAGATGAGAGAATTCGGAGTACGAATATAATTTAGCGCATTCGTTTTATATAAAGGAGACAAGTGGTTACAAGTAAGTCTAGTCAGACCTACTCGAGACACACCTAGCGGGACTCGGAAATTATAGTAAATAGTAAATGAATATGAGACCAGACCATCGCTTATAACAGTCATTAGCTAGCTCTTAGCCCATTACCCTTTATACTTATGTTGTGTGCGTCCGGTTCAATGTTGACCTGGTTGCGGACGATAGGATTAATACTGCAAGTATTGATAGGATTCTATCAGCACATAAACGAATAAACGATAATCATGGTCGTGTCTTGAACAAAACTGGAAGTAATTATTAATATCTGAAACAGGAGACCTTTCGCAGAAACCAATCATAACAACTTACATTTGAGGCTCTAATTACTGAAACTTCAATTAATTACACTTACCGCATTAACATGCATTTGCGTATCGCGATCTTAAACCTTGTTGCACTAAAAATAAGGTTCAAAAGTAGTGTAAGTGATGTATGTAAGAGATCGCTATCGATGGAGTCATCTGGTCGTCATGGCAACGGTAACACGAGCTCTGAATTCGAAGTTTGGAATTCGGAACGTGCTCTGAACGGTATGCGCAGCTCAATGATTTTGATACTTAACAGTTTTATGAATAATGTGAAATAAAAAATTATAATTTTAATTAAAAAATCGTACTTTATTCTTAAGAATCAATTTCGTTATAATAGATTACAATCAAGCCTAAAAGATTAATAAGATAATGTAAATGTTACGATACTCATTATTATATGTTATAAATTATGTTTAATTAAAGAAAGGCGTCCTATTGGACTTTTACACAAGTCGGTAGCAGTTTCTTAAAGTCTGATTTTGTTTTAAACTCTTTGTTCGTACGTTATATAATGTGTATGCACTGCATTCATCACTATTATACACTATCAATAACATTATACGTACTCAAAAGGTTTTAATTATATTTAGTTCACGCACTGAGTCCATGTTGTCTTGCAGCTGGACTAACTCAACGTTCACATATCGGTGAAGTCTGTGTTCGTAAACTCCAGTAAATAATAAATAATTAAACTCGCATGTCCCATGAACACTACAAGTACTATCGCGGCATAAGTAGAAGCCATTTGCAATAGTAATTAAATAAGTCCTAAGTAAAACTTTTATTGGATGATTGAGAAAATAATGTTCGTTGAAACTCACAACTTTATTTGTAGGAAATGTCTCCTAGCCGGACGAAGATATATATCTAGCATCTATTAATAGCTTTGGTTAAAAGAAAACAAGCATCAAGATTGTTTTTACGCGTCCTTTGAAACAGGGTGCGTTCAGAGCGTGGAACAAGGAACAAGTCACGTCTGTGGGTTTCAATATGTTTGCCCGAAGACGAGTGACACAGGCGGAGGCAGAAGGCACGGAATTACGAGAACAGCCTGTTCTACACGTGTCACTGCGCTTTTGGAGCGGTTCGAATTAAATGCTTGTTGTACAAGCAATGGAAAACGCTTGAGCGGATTACATGGTTTTAGCTTCTCGTTTATCTTATCTGTGATAGTCCTCAGAACTTCCTTGGTTAACTTTAGTGCATTCACAAATCGTGGAGCTCTAGAATTTTCATTGTAACCCATTCCGGAAAAAATCCTGTTAGAACCTGGTACAATTTTAAATTACAGTAAAGTGTCTCATACAACCTGTACTAAAATCGTTAACGACAAAAGTAAACATGTTAATAATAGATATATTCCTCAAGGGCTATTTAAGTTATTTACGGGTAAAATTATTGCTCTAAAGTTTAAGTTGTTAAGTTACTAAATATTTTATATAAAACATGAATATTCGTGTAATGTAATATTTATTGTTAGTTCGCTTTGAATAATCACATAAAATTCACAGTAAATGTGCTTTTTAATGTCTTGAATTTACAATTTTGTTATTTCTTGCTTCACGTTTTATAAAACCACTGAGTTATTTTAACTGCTGTTACTGCATGGTGGTACGAATGTGCCTGGTAGTGGTACCACAGGTATTAATGTGTTGAGAATATAATATAGATAATATGGGAGCTTTTAACATCAGTCAAGACGGGAAATATTTTTTATTTAAAGATAGGATAGTCTCTAGATAGCGTAACTGAATTAGTGATATTACCATTATAAATACTGTTCTTATAATAATAAAACGGAGTTTTTTTTGTGTGACTGTCCACGTATACCGCAATTATAAAAAATAATACAGCCTTTTATTTCTTATGCTTGCTAACCAAACATATATACGTTTTCATTTTTTTTTTTTGCAATATCATGTAGTTTTTTCTTAATTTAATTTAGTTTTTATTACGGATAAAAACCTCTTCATGGGTATAGGCCTCTTTCATAGGTTAGGGTAAGTTTTCTCTATTCATCCATTCTTTTCCCGCTTTTGCTGTTATATTTTCTGCCCAGCATTTCTTAGGTCTCCCTTGTCGTCTCTTGCCGCTGGGTCCTGTCCACAGGCTCGCCTCTATGGCCCATCTGTTGTCGGTATAGCGGGCTAGTATCCGGCCCATCTCCTAGAGCATAATTCAGAGCACTAGAACAATTTGCCCGCTGCGGTCTTCCCGTCCAAGTATAATTTAGGTGTCTTCAAGGCTAGAGTGAATAGGCTCTTAATAAACTAGTGCGCCTCACCATCAATGATTGCATCACTGCTTACCATCAGGTGGGTTCGCAGTCAAGCTTTAGTTTATATCAATTAAAAAAAAAAAATTGTAAGTCTTGTATCCGGCTTATATGTTCTGACTTTTTGTATATTAATTTCTTATTTTTAATTTACTTCTTTATATCGCTGTTTGGCATACAACTAGTTTAGTTTGTATTTTGAGGTATACGTCCCTGTCTGACATCCGTAAATGAATGATGGTAGGACAGTATGAAGTATACCGCATAATATACCTATCTATAATATTCCCACTGCTGGGACACGTGCCTCCGCTTTGTGAAAGGGAGCGGGTACAGGCGGGCTGTGTCTACCACGCAGACATGCGCGTACGTATTGCTGTATACATTTTATGTTATCTGAGCCATACTCCCTAGCATTTTACATGATATAGGTAACTACATTAGTATCTCTATACCTTTTAGTTTTTCTGAAAAATTACCTCCATCCTGATAACGGCATCGAACCTGGGAATGTCCGTGCTTCCCACGGATCAATTAACAAAATCGTTTTATATTGCTGGAGATGCGATAGAGCCGAGTATTTGGGTTCCGAGTCATTATCGAGTGCTGGTTGTACGGAGCCGGCTGTTGTAGGATCTTGTGTCGGATTGATGTCACTGTTGAATAAAAGTTTTATTGGTTCCATTGTTATGTTTATAATGGTCGTTGGAGAAAAAAAGTTAACTGTTTATTTATTGGTTTATCGCTTTATTGTTGTTTATTTTAGATGTTGTTACCAGAATAATACTATATTTTTTATGCGTCTCAATTGAAAATCATGTGTAGACTTTTTTTATGTGAGAAATCATGTCTTTTCGCGCACTAAGGTGATGCGAAAGGGCGTATCAGACTTTTACTGACTAAAAATACACCTGTATCCTACAGTTACCCTTTCCGTTCTAGGACTCCGGGTTTCCTTTTCAGAAAATCCCCGCAGTGCTAGCGGGCATCTGCCCTCCTGGGCCCCTACGGCTCACTTTGAGGAGCGCGTGCATCACTACGCGCTGTCGAAGACTGGGGCTCGGTCTGGTCGCTTACCGGCGTTGATTTCTGCCAGACGGCGAGCTGCCCATTGCTCGAGCCCGCGTCTACCGTGGCTGGTAGTCGGGGTCGGGGTCTCGGCAGCTGAGGCGCGAGGATGTTCGTTCTCTCACGCGTGCGGCCTCCTCCTTCGCTAGCATTACTGCTTCATAGAAGGAGGCTCCTCGCTCCATACCATAGCCTGAACTAGGGCGTGGTGCGATAGGTCGCTGCAGCCGATTGCCTCCACGAGGACACGGTAGTGCTCCGTCCTAGCGGGCACACCTCCACCGTATATCTTGTGTCAGGTGTAATATTTTAAAGCCTGGACAGACTTGACAGGTTCTAGTGGATATTTATCAAAATTAACCATTTGTAGTCGACACACCTGTAATTATTTTTATAAATATGTGAGTATCGTAGGCGGAACTTTATGAGCACAAATTAAAAAACAAGTTGTACGTATGACAATAAAACTTGTTCGGAAATTAATTGATTCGCTGTTTTGGTTTGTAAACGACACGCGTCGGTAATGAAGCGGCCATCTTGTGTTATGTTGATACTTTATTATAATCTGCGCCCGCGCATGTCGCAGAACATAAGTTATTAGATCAATAACTTACTTATTATTGTTTTTTATTATGCATTATACAAATTAGTAATTCTTTTTAAGTTAGTAGGATCCGATCCAAGATCATCTGGTCAAAAGCCGAAGGGTTCCGTACCATTATCTATTTATCCTTATTTGAAAGTTTCAACTGTCTAACTATCACGGTTCATTAGATACAGCCTGGTGACAGACGGACAGACAGACGGACGGACAGTGGAGTCTTAGTAATAGGATCCCGGTTTAACCCTTTGGGTACGGAACCCTTAAAATGAAAGAAAAATCTGTTTTAAGGTGTGTATTTTTTTGTCTTTTTTGGTAATATTGACGAGCCTGATATCGATAGATTACGGAGGTGAAATTTGCGTAAATTGTATATATAATTGTGATCGTCACAGCTTCCGATTTATTTGATTGGGAAAATACATGATGAATCGCGATGACGGGGACCTTTAGATAAATTACTATAATTAATAAAATGTAAGTAATCTATGTGACCTCAAATGAATATTCAAATATTTGATTAACAAGTTTATTATTAAACGTCGTATCGTAATATGGAGCCTGCCTTCATGATGCCGGATCATTATACTATTTTATGATTATTTCATATCCAATATTTGGGGAGGTAGCGTTGAGTCAGAGGCTCATATCTATGTTAATGTCTACGATTAGGAATGATTAACATAGCTGTTTTATCATATCACTTTCTTGATTTATAAACGGTTATGACGGTTAGGGTGATGTTCGTGAGAGTTTAGCGGCCCGGTAGAGCTTTGATTAATGTTTTGTACAGTTTTGAATGTATGATATGGTAGTTTTATTGATACTGCTATTTCTTATGATAACTCGTCGTGTCCGGCTTCACTCCGATATAAATAAATGTCTTTTCAACTGGAAGCTTCAATAAACACTTGATTCCGAAATCAGAAACGTTTATTTCAAGTAGACCAATTACAGACACTTTTAAAATGTCAAAATGTCGGTCAGTCAAAGAAAAAAAAGTTAAGCTAATTTGCACGTTCCAAAGCGTAGATCTCTATTAGAATAACGTGCAACGAACTCCTCGATATTTAGATTACCATTTTCGGAGTTTTCTTTTAATGTATCGTCTATTTCTAGGTTTAGGTAGTGTTTAGGTTCCTTTAAGAGGTCTTTACTTAGGCTTCTATCGCAGAGTGTATTGCTGCTAAACAGGGGTGTGAAGATCGACGTGCTATAATTTATAATGAATTAATCCATTACATAATTTGAACAATTGTGTTTTTTTTTTTTTAATTTTGGTGAATGATAATTGACATACCTACTCGTATTTTTTTATTGATATTTTTTATTCTGACTGACTTGATATTTTTAATTTATTTTATTTGCTTGCTTGCCTTAATTCTGTACGCTACCTAATTTTTTTGGCAAAACATATTGTACTTATTTTTTTTTACTATATATACCTACTACCTGCTAATCCACCTATGTTTTACAAAATAAATGACTGAATTTTATTGTAATTTAATCAGTACGGAAAATGTCTTGTGGCCTGTTGACCCTTACATTTTCAAATCTCAAGTTCGCGTTAATACCCTAAGAAACCGTCTGCCGTATAACTATTCATGTTATCATGGGTCCATCTACCCCGCTCCGCCTCTTGCGTGCAGATGCTCCGCAGATATCGCGGCTAGAGGAGAGAGGGGGTCATCGGGACATCTCGCTGTTTACCGAGACGCACGGTTTGATAGCCCGCAAGGAGCACATTCACGATTGTCGCTTGTTCTAGTCCCCATTGCTGCTGAGACGTCTGCGGGCTCTGACAATGTGTGTGCTTAAAAAAAAATAGGTTTTAATACGATTTTTGTGTTCTGTTCTTAATTAAATTTTTTGATATTATTATTAATAGCTCGTCTTTGACAGCTATCTCACTTAAAGGTAAGTAAACATGTGATCACTTCTAAAAGAAAGTCCCTTCACTGAAATCACGTTTGTATGGCCTACAGATTGTTGTTCCGAGTCTGGGTGTCTTGTGTATGCCAGATTACATGTTTGCGAACGCACCCACGATATGGGAGCACTTCCTAGTGTGGAGAAACACAAAAAAAAAAATAGAAGTGCCCGATCCAGAGTAAAGCTAGCAGTAAATACAGAATCCATCATGGAATTCCATTATTGGCTATACGTGCAATGCAGTATGGCGTTAGTCATTTTCCATTTCACATTGGGCCCAGAAAATTCCGAATAAAAAGTTTGAACAGACCCTTGCACTTTTAAGCACTTAATAAGGATTTCGTTTTTTTTACTGCGTTCTTGTTATTGAAAAGGGCTCCTAATTCATTACCTTCGTCAGTAATCAAGCCGGTGGGCGCGACCCTGCGAGTGTCAGTACCCTGGCACGCGCCTGTCAGGCCGAGATGGATGGCGCGTGGGACGGGGGCGGTAATTGTTTACAGGCCACAGGTGACTGGTCCGACATGAAACTGATGAAATAGGTACGGATACTGACGATGCTTTGTTCCTAAAACTAGTCGTTACTTCAACTGAAAAATGTATGAGGTTTAGAACAAACACTGAAATAAATATAACAATGATATCGCGTCACGTAGCTGCATATACAATGGAGTGTCGTCGTTTCTAGGAATTATTTTCTATTCGGTTGTTAACACTTTAAATGTTTACAAAGGATTGTTCTCTTTTTATTTTTCGAAGTGTATGAAGAGCAGTGCCGTAGCTAGAACGGTGCCAACGGTGCTGCAGGCACCCTGGAGGGGCGCAGAAATGACCAAACCAGGGCCAAAGTTTTTTATAATGCGTGTCGTTCTTATAAAGTAGCATTTTGCTAGTGAAATAATTTTGAACTATATGAGATTAAAACTTTTTTCAAGGGGCTCAATTATAGAAGATCGCGCCGGGCGTATAAAAGGCCAGTTACGGCACTGATTAAGAGTCAAAATAATTCAGTTGACTGTAATAAAGTAAAAAGAATACAGCCATTATAATAGTCTCTTGATCAGTGTTTATTTATTTCCTTATTTATTGCTTTATGCACACCTCAGTAGTTTTCTACCAGTCAACCTTAGATTTCTTTGAAATTATCTTTTTCTTTTTAAAAAGAATTTGTTTGTTATACACATTTATGTACCTACCTAACATATATGTAAAAACCAAACCTTATAGTCGGGTCACCGCTTCCAAACCAATATCCAACTTATCCATATTCCGGGGCCACAATTGGGATTACGGGAAAATCTTCCAATATCGTCTAATGTAATACAAAAACAAAAGAGATCGTCGCAGATGACGTGTGTACGTGCCAGCCCTACTGATTGGGAGCCCCTTACGTACTCTCAAACACACGTACGAACTGCAAAAATCACCCTTGTAGCTACGAGATAAGGATGCTGCCAGTTTTGCATCGTTGGTATCCGCGGGCGGGTGTCTGTACCCTCAGATAAAGACGTCTCTTATGGCCGAATTAAGATGCGATCGCGGCTTTAAACTCTGCCGGATATCGGCGGGCACAGATTGGATCCGAGCAGTCCTGTTAACATGCAGGTGGTGGCAGTTAACTTGTAAAAATGTGGTAAGCTCCGCAGCAGTGGCGACGGTGGTGAAGTGGAATGTGAAACGATTTTGAATTAATTTGTCGTTGTTTTTCTTGGTACGAAGGAGCTTAATCCTAGGTGGCTTAACTGTTCCAAATTAAAGAGACCAGATACGCTAAAAACGATATTGATATAATGTTGATCAACTTTAATGGACAATTCATATACTTATTTATGTTCATTTCATAAAGTTAATAACAAGAACTTCACATGTTTTTAAACTTTGCCCTGCACTCGGAATTGCTTCCAAATCGCGGGTGCGTTCACAAAGAGGTAAACTCACATGCAGAGATGTATCTGTAGGCGATACAAATATTTGTTCCGTGCGGTAACCGAACCGACGACACGCAGCGTAACAGCCAATCTCTCAACCACTGCGCTAATTGTGCCGTCAAAATAAATTTAAGTCAACCTATAGTATAATTACGGACCTTCTAGGCAGCAGAAGTAATAAAATAAAATTACACGTTTAATACATTGTTATGTACTTATAATTGCCTAAATGTTAACATTGAAACTGGCTGAAAAGCGTATAGTTAAAAACTTAGCTTTCTAAACCTTCCTTTTATCAACATCATCATCATCATCATTTCAGCCGAAAGACGTCCATTGTTAGACATAGGCCAAGCGTCTCCACAACGACCGATCCTGTGCGTCTCGCATCCACCGCATTTCCGCGACTCTCACCAGGTCGTCGGTCCACCTCGTGGGAGGCCTTCCAACGCTAGCTTTTCCGGTACTTCTTTTTATATTCGAAGTCAAATAAAATTCGGCAAGCATCATTCTCAGTCCTCACGTAGAACCTGGTCCCTTCATATTTATGATGGGAGCTCTTCATCCAGATTTCTAAACCCCTAGTTTAAGACGTTTTATATCTCCATCCGTCTTAGACACGCGTCATTGCGGGCCGCTGTAGGGCGACCATATTTTTGAGTGTTACAGGATTATCTCCCTAAATTCTTTTTGCACGAAGAAGCAGTCAGTTTACGAATTATAAAATGGGTAATCCTAGTATTGGTGCACTACAAAGTGTAAAATTTAGGCCCTGTGTTCTAATATAAATTATTTCAAGACGAATGTAAAAACAAAATTATGAAACGCTCGGAATTTTCAAGTCAGTCGGTCAATTGCATCACTTTACGCGTCGATAATTTATTTCCAGAAACCTGCGGTTAATATTATTGCATCGTTACTGACTTGTGCGTTAGGTAGGGCTTAGCGCTATATATTTTTCTTAATCAAGATTTTAAATATCTTGTAATAGATTGAATCTTATTTTATAAAGTCAGTCGTAAACTAGCCAACTATCATCTCCAGAATTATTGTCTAGCACAAATGATGAAAATTTTCAAATGCATTGAAAATCAGTCTTCCAAGTTGTCTCTCTTCCCGCGACCAGCACAGCATCCTAACCACAAAGTAGCAAAACATCTGTCGCTGGTTGACAAGCAGGTCACGCGCGCGCCCTCTGCTGATCTACTCCAGTAACTACCTTCTTTCTTTTATTCCCCACTCCCCTCCCAACCCCCATCGGAAAGTCGTATTGTTTCGTCCCAAGAATATTTTAAAACGGAGGAAATGTATTATCGTTACGTAAGTGAGAGTGCAGGGAGGGAGACTGTATATCTAAGCAGCCGCCGATATCGTTAGCGTTAAATTTTATTACGTGTTTTGTTCGATAACCGGAGGAGTATCGCTGTGCTGTGTGCAGTTAGTAGTCATCAAACTTTATGTTTAGCTAACAAGCAGACATATTCATATTCTTTTTTGTGTCGATGCTGCTGTTAAATATTGTTATTAAACGCTTCGCTACTTCCATCATGGCATGGTCGGTGGTATCACATAGATTCCTATGACTAAACTTTGGTTTTTGGTAAGCTCTGCGATGCATCTGCAACCTTCAGCCGTTTACGATACACGTGGAATATAACATCGTTCGTAATAATAGTGTAGTGACATCTATGGCGTCATATAAGGACTAATCCTGCATCGCGCAATCAAAGTTCTCCACGCGTTTACAACATATAGAACAGCCCGAAATCATCTATCGGGCAGTAGTAGCCCACCAGACATAACACCCGTCTGGTCGGAGGATCCTCCCGTTTCAACGGAGGTTTGCGGGACCTTACTCTCTGTTTCACATACCTCCAAAATAATTTCAGTATTGTCAAAATTATCAGCACAGAAGCTGATAATGTTGACAATACTGAAACTATTATTACCAGTTCAAAAACTCTTTTACAAGTAGATATAAATACCGAGCTCTAATCCTACTTCCATAATCAAAACGCTGTCTTTCAACATAATTGATGCACAATCTTCAAAATCAGCAGCATCTCTTTAAGAGTAAAAAGTAAAAGTGTAATACCCCTGTGTGGGCTTACTCGTATAAATTGAGAAACAAGGTGTCCAATAACGTGTTTCATTAAGTGACGAGGAGGTTATGGCGCTTTTTATTAGCCTCTTTGTCAGATACTCTACAATTTATTTATTAGCATTTTGTCAATGAAAATATTCTTGTATGATGTTGGTAATTTATTTAGAAGGTTTACGAGTTCGTAGTTGATTGTAAGTGCTACGGACAGGTAATTTAAGAAATAAATAAAACAAATCCTACTTCAATTCGAGTTTTTTAGTAAGGTAGTTTTTCACACCATTTCTATTCTTCTTTTAACTATTGGCGGTGAAGTGTAACATTGAAATTTAACGTCATAAAGACTTCAAACGCTGCGTTCCCACTATAATTCGGTCTGCCCGAACGTAAAACCTGCTTGTACAAATATTTAGCAGCTTTAATAATACGTTCAAGAAATATGGTTTGGGATTTTAGCCATAATATTAACACACAACGGCTGCCAAAGAAACCAAATGAATGGTTTGGCGAACATTCGCAATGAAGACTAATCACTGTAGACAGAAACAAATGCGAATCGTTAAGTTGAGTCAAGATTTAAGATACTCGATCGCAAATTGATTTAGTTCACATCAAATAAAACTTTACATCCAGTACTTAACTGAGATCGAGTAATTAAATCAAATATCTTTTATTGCTCATGAGTCTGATTGATTGAATTCAAAGATTTACGATAGATTGGCTTTTATGCTCAGCTCGGAATAGGGCCTGGTTGGTCATCCGCCAATATGAGTAGTGTTACTGAGGCAGATCAGATAACCATCAGTCGGACGAGTAGGACGCATTCATAAGACTGTTTTGACATCAGATTTTTTGCAATACTTTAAGAGGAGTTAGTGTATCCTGAGTAAAGTAAATTCTATTTTAATTATCAGTATAATTAGCGATTACTTATTTGCAGCGATGTTGCCATCTCATACTATTCCAACGTATTGCATTTTCTTTACGATAAGTGGAACCAGTTACTATAAATTAAAATGCTATAAAAACTTATACAAGTCGTACGTTTTCTCAAGTCATGCGAACTTATTTCAAATAGAAATGTTTGTCTTGTGACGAGTAATGCGAGTGTTAGATATACGTCAGTTTCAGCCGATGCGAGACAAGCCTTGTTCATATACATGCGCGCATGGCGACGTAGGCCGGACCGGTCCCTGCAGCTCGCTAATTGACGTCCGACAGGTTCACAGACGAACCGACATAAGCGCTCATAAACCAACACATGAATCTCGCAAACCCTACCGACGACCCACCACATTAAATTCAATTTACATCGACCGCTTTGCCATGCAGAATTCACTAAAGCGTTCGACTGTGTGCACTATAAAAGAAAGCTGCGGAAACCGTCCACAAAAAGTCGCGGGACATTGATCTGTTGTAGTCTTGGAATAAAAGTCATTTTATTGAGTGATCGGTCAGCCGTTGTCACGTTTTATATCATTGAAAAACCTGGAACCCGTTATGGTGATGCAAGGGTTTACATTGGGGCCGGTTAAGAGCAATTTCATATCTTAATCTGTTGGGGTCAGAGTTCGATATTGAATGCGATATGTGTGTGAGTTGCGTCGTTGAGCGGTCTATGCGGGTGCAGCAGGCCGGAATGCCCGCTCTAGGAGAACCTGTCCTACTGTCCCGCGCCTCAGACATGCACTTCAAGTCTGCTTTATAAGATTCACGTGTGGAACGTGTTTACTACGTCGATGATTCACATTTATGGGAGCGTTATCTTTTAAAAGTTTTTTGATAAAGGTTTTATGCTTCGTTACCTGAATAATTTGAGCATCCCAACTTAATCTACCGATGATCAAATCAAAATTGAAGTCTATCTAATAAATTGAAGAATTAATTTTCTTTTTTGCTTTAGATTTAGTTAAATGGTCATAGCTTCCTCAATTAATACTAGTTTTAAAGTCACTAACTTTTCACTTTTCATATTTCATGGTCTCCGGATTATTAAAATCACTTCTTACTGTCTTCGTCTCAGATATTAAATTAGAAATGGTCTTCGGTGTAGAATATGTCTTAATTTACTTGTCAAATTTTAAAATCAATTTCGAGCACCTACTTCGTATTGTCATGCTAATGTGAAAAGTTAAGGAGGACGCGGTCACACGAATGTAGGTACATACCTCTCCCTCACCAAGCGTCTGTGAATTATTTAATATTTGCGAAACTTAATGTTTGTCATACTTGGCTGGGACGGTTTTAAACGATTTGTAAATAAAGTTAGCACGCAAGGTGTGATTATATTATTTTTCAGAAGGTATCCCCAGGTCGCCATCAATCAGCGGCAGGTTTTCACTGGCGTTAACGATGTGTTAAAACTGAGCAAATACGCATAACTGAGCGGTCATTATCCACAACGACCGGTTGTCGCTGTTTGTCGTAAGTCAACGTGGACTCAATTTGTTTGCGCTTCGGACATGTCTTCACCCGAACGGTAATTTTAATATTAGTCAAGGTTGTGACGCTTGTTTCTGCTGAGTCATGCTGCTCGTAGACTTTTCAGGTTTGATCAGAACTAGAGCTTCCAATGGCATATTATGCAGAACACTGATAGCTGTCATCAGTGTTTTGCATCTCAACATTAATGTTTAGAACATCATTACTGGACACTATCCCTCCCATGTACCCCCTCCCCCCAAGTTTCATTTTGGTTGTGTAAGTTAGAACTCACTTGTGGTCAGAAGGAAAAATGACTAAATATTAACCATGTGTAAAATCCTTCATGAAAAATTTGATGCTCCTGAGCTGCATACTATATTTGTTCGCTGTACCTGCGAGTCACATTGTTGCGCGAGCCCAGTCTCCTGTCCCTCCCACTCTCTCTGCGTTCAACACTCTTTTGGATACGAACCCTAAATGTGATGTGTTCGCGGACGAATGGAAGACGATCATGTCAGTAAGTAATTGGTGAATACCAGCTTTAAATAAATGAATGAAATAATGATGTTTACATCCTGAAATTCTTGTATCAGCTAACGCATCTCAGTTTCATTTTCGTCTCATTTTCATGTTCAGTTTTTTTTCAGTTACTCATTATTTTACTGCTCCATTTTTGACAAAACTATCTCATATATTTTTTTACGATCTAATTTATACAGAAACCTTGTACTCTACACAAAGAGACATTTTATCAAACACCGCGACGGGATTGGTCAATGACGTTTCGCTTGCTCGTCCCAATCCCGTACATTTTAGACTGTCAACAATCGGCGACACTCTATAGTCGCTTTGTTTATGTTCTCTTGTCGTTTGATGATACTTAAGTGACATTCACGTAATTATGGGTTGGATTATACACCATATAGCTAATATATTATACGTTAGAAATTAGCTCGTTTGCTATTTACTCCCGTTATAACGTATTTTTCAATGAGGCTAGACTAAGGTACTTCCCACCAGTCACGTCCATTACTACCCCCTCAGGGGTAAGCAGAGCTTCGTAATTGGATGTCAGTCCTAGCACGGAACGTGTTTCTTCCTGGCTCGGCCAATTAGATTTATAGCGGACAGAATTAAATTAGACTCATTTTATCCTGAAGCACATACGTGGAACACACGAATCTTCTGCCAAAGTGAAGCAAATGGCACAAGACTTTTAAATATATTTGATACAGTTTTTTTTTGTTGGGAAATCATCCAATGACTTCTCCCACTCTATGGCGGGGTGGAAGGGAGTGTCAGATTTTCACTGACTAAAACCCACTTCTATGTTCCTTCTTTGCCTTCGTTCCAGAGCCCCGGCGTTCTGTTTCTTGCGTAAAACACTACGCGCTGTCGACGACACGGGCTCGTTCCGGACGGTTACCGGACGGCGAGCTACAATTGCTCGCCATCACGTGAGGAAGTCCGTTTCCTCACGCGTGTGGCCGCCTCCTTCGCAAGCATTACTGCTTTGCAGAAGGAGGCGACCGGCTGCCATTCCTCCTCGCTCCGGACCAAGGCCTACTAGGGCCCGGCGCAAATAATTGATACACTGAAACCAGCATTAAGCAATTTATCATTCCTACATTTCCTACATCCTGTACCTAATTCCCTCACAAGAATCGAACCTTGGACATCATATTTGGTAGCAACTGAATAAGTAACCGAGAAACCAACAGGTCCAATAATTAAAATAACTCTTGTTCCTGCCTAACACGTGCTCACAAATTTCAATTGAGATATATCTTCGAAAATAAAATAAATACAACAATATTAAACAAAATTAATTTAGCAAAACAACGGCCCGACCTGGGAACCGACCCCGCGTCCCTAGCGGCCACTTAATTCCATTACTAATTCACCGGACACACACCGAATTAAAATAGCCATACATAATCCAACAGCTATCTTACCTCAGGCAAAATCCACTCTTCAATCTAAGAAACTTATCAAACTGTTGTGTCTAAAGTTGCGTGAAGGTACAACTGGTGGTTAAGCCATTTTGTGTGTAATGCAGTGGTATCTAGATGGGTCGCGAAGAGTTTTTTATTTTAATCCGTAATGGCCGCGCGCTGATAACGGACAGTATGATATACTGAGCCATAGGAAATATTTTGGAAAATGTGTTGTTTAGTGAGGAGAGAGCTCCTATTGGTTGGATTTTATTTCGTAAGCGCACATACACATATGTTGACCCCTTCTTCATTGTTGGGTCTTCAAAAACATAATTAAAAGATTCGTTATAAATGGTGGCCAGCTGTGTGTTAATCTTAAGCCTGAGATACACTAGGGGACAAAATGTCACCAAACATGACGCGCAACACTCAATCTATTAAGTATGTGACGCTACAACGTTGCCCAGTGTCCCGCAACTTGCCGCCGAACATTTTACAATGCTTTCACATGACACAAGACATGTTGTTAGACAATTTGACAGCGCTGTGCATCATGTTAGAGGTCATTTTGTCCCCTAATGTATCTGATGCTTTAAATAGTGATATGTAGCACTCTTTGGTGTAATGTTAATGGGTTTCACTATGTGGGATTTGTCAGTAGCAGTCTATTCTGTGGTCAGTATGTGCCTGGTTAATGGTAATAGGCCATTTCATGTAACAGATATAGCAAGACCACCAAATCCCATTTAATAGATATTCATGGAATTTAAATATAAATAGCGAAACGTGGGCATAGTATAGAAGAACCTCTGCTTAATCCTGTGCAGTATATAAGCGTGATGTTACGTCATCTAACAAACCTATATCGTGAGTAAAATTTATAATAGAACACATTAATTATGTCACAATTGTAATCAAGCGGTTTGTACTGAGTAACCTGACTGTAGAACGTAGGTACTCCAATCAACCCTCCTGTGCAAAGAATATATAAATACATTAGATGCACATTATGTCTCCCAGACAGGTTTCAATGTCCACCTAATGTTGATGGTATCACATGTGACAAGAACGGGTTCTAATCAGGGTTCCGTGAGGCTACCGCGACTGACGCTAAAGGAGATCGGTTGCTAATGTAGCGGAACCAGCTCCTTAAGATGGCGGGAAGTGAAGAAAAACTACACCAGAATGCAACATTATTAAAGTAATAAGATCATATATCTGAGGTGGATTCTGTCGATGTAAAATTCTCGTGATGATTTCGTAGTTTAAGGCTCGTAAAACCCACTAGAAGCTAAATTGGGGTTCCATTAGGCGCAACTATGAAAATGTTTTATTAGAAGAGACCTGACTAGGCCATAATACCTTTCGCAGATATAAAGATAAATATTATTTCGAAGCTTTTAAACATAATCTACCTGTTAGAATTTGTAGTAAGAGTATAAACTTACAAGGACAAAGTCCAAATTATTGTCAAAGTGACATTCTACATACCAGCGATAATAAGAAGAAAAAAAAAATTAGATTACATTATTATCGCTATAAAAATCTCGTATCACTGTGTTTGTTACCGGAAACGGCTTGACTGATTTTTATGTTGTTTTTTTTGTATTTTTACTAGGTCTGAGTTTAAGTCATAGGCACCCTCACCCTCCACCACCACCTTTCACCCTCCTACTCCCACCCCAATTTTTTTCTTTGATAATTTATAATGGCAGAATAATGTTTGCTGGGTCAGCTAACATTATAGAAAATTTCAAAATATGTAAAATCTTCAAAGCGTAGATATCAAACATTTCGACAGTTACGGTCGCCGATACAGTACAAGATTGTTAAATTAACGTTCGCTAATCAAAGCCCTCTCCATGTTATGCAACGGTTGCGCGTTGAGCGTTGTGGGTAAAGTCATTGGTCCGGTAGTCGGTGCGCGATAATTAATAGCTGGTGTACACGACGCGGCCCCGAACCCGCGACCCACCGCTGCGTGCTTTATGAGCAGCGCCGTGTCAATAGGTGAGCTTGTTTCACTTCGCAAGGGATAAGGAATGATAAGCAATGATAAACAGTGTTTGTTGTGTGGTTCACATGATTAATATTAATTTAAAAAAAAAAAACACTATTTTCATACTAAATACATAAATATTATGTATAAATTTCACCCATAACAGAACAAATGATCTTGAACATCACACAAACATTTGTCCTGTGTGTTAAGCGAACCCACGACCTCCGACATAGCAGTCAGGGCCACTGACCACTAGACCAACAGGCCAGTCCAAAACGCACATACTTCACTTCGCGACCTCCCTGACGGGGTTAGCGTCGTCTGTTACGCGGACGACACGCTGGTTCTGGCACAGGGAGAGTCGTACCAGGCGGCGGTCGAACTAGTGACACGCGGGGTTGCGATAGTCGTAGATTGGATCCAGCAGTTGGGACTCGAGATGGCACTGCACAAGTCCGAGGCCGTTTGCTTTCACGGCCCTCGGAATGCGCCACCACCGGGTTCCCAAATAACGGTAGGAGGAGTTCACATCGGCGTCGGGTCGACGATGAAGTACCTGGGACTCGTCCTCGACAGCCGGTGGAATTTCGAGGAGCACTTCCGATGTCTGGCTCCCAAACTGGATCGGAATGGGGCTGCTTTTAAGCGGCTTCTGCCTAACCTAGGGGGTCCAGACGCCTCCTGCCGGAGGCTCTACGCAGGAATCGTTAGGTCCATGGCCCTTTATGGGGCGCCGGTATGGGCGCCGTCGCTGCGAAAACGACCGGCGGCCAAGCTGAACGCATGCCAGAGGGTCATGGCCATCCGAATGGTGCGGGGACGGCGAGCAATGGGTGGCTCGCCGTCCGACCGTCCGGTAACTGTCCGGACCGAGCCCAAGCCGTCGACGGCGCGTATTGTTCCACGCGCGCCTCAGGGTGATGTCAGCAAATCGTTGGGGCCCAGCAGGGTCGAAGCCACGAGCAGTGTGAAAGCGAAGCCCGGGGCCCCGGGATGAAGGTAAAGAGGGAACAGGAGTGGGTTTTTAGTCAGTAAAAGTCTGACACTATCTCTCGCTCCACTCAAGAGCGAGATTTGTCATTAGATGATTTTCCCACCTTAAAAAAAAAAAACATACTTCACTTCAATTTATTAGACTGGAAAGTAACTTTGAATCTATTACAAAGCTAAGTATAACTAAGCTGAGACATTGAGAACAGTGATACGTATAAACCCCTGCCTGGATTTGTTACCACTAGGCCACTGCACTGCTCACTTTGAATCTCTACTAAGTTATTATCGCCCGATTTCTAAATTATTATTTGCATGGAGACTTTGTTTTACGTGGGAAATCATCAAATATCTTTTCTCGCTCTGTGTGTCTGAGGACGTGTCAAATTTTTACTGACGAAAACCCACAGTATTCCTTTAGTCACGCTTTTTTGCGAGGAATCCGGTAACTCCTTCGAACATTCTGCAGCCCAGGCAGGCGTCGGCCTGACTAGGTTTCGTCAATGTTGCTGATATATCTTTGAGTCGTACGTGGCACATAACGCACCGTCGACCAGGGCTTGGTCCTTACCAGACGGCTGGACGGCGAGCTACCCATAATTCACCATCAGCAATGAAAATGCATGGGTTCTGGATGTGCTCGATTGATGGCAGTTAGGCTTACCCTCATTTACATTGGTCTTGAAAAACAAAACATCACTGGATTAATGTGAAGAGCAGGACGTCTGTCTGACCTGTCGGGGAATAAAGCCGTCAGTTATGTTTAGTGCTGTGAATTTAGGCTTTGAAGTTGAATATTTGTCAAACTCTATTGTAGCCTGATAAGCTTAATAGAATAGTGCGGTTCACCTCACCATCAACGATTTCTTTACTGCTTACTTAGGTGGGATCGCATTTAAGCACTAGTTAAAAAATACCTGAACAATTTTGGCCGTAATTTCGTGTTTGACATGTTCTTAACACCAAAACTTAATTATATACCTAACGATTGTCAAAAAGTCCAAATTGTGTGAGATTGATATGTGCTATCAAATAGAGACAATTATTGAGGTTAGGAAATCATCAAATATGTTCTCCCGTTCTGGGTGCAGCGAGAGGACGTGTCTGACTGTTTCTGAATGAAACCCACCCGAGCCTTTGCACTCCCGGACTAAAGAGTTACCGCACGAATCATCTTTGGAATCAACTCTTTCGAACAATCCGACATTATTAATCCCCAACATATTTATTTTGGCAATGTCCGTCGCTCATAACATGTCGCTTTGTCAAGGCCCTCCAAGACATTGTTTACGAACAGAAACTATTGCCTAGGCAGGTTACTCAGCAGGTTTACTACGAGTATCTATATGGAAATGATTTGTTGGCAGACCGATCAGATTAAAAAAAAATAATGATCTGTAATTGTAGTTGGTAATATTGTAGCAGGATTACTGCCACAATATTACCCATTTTCATTAAGTCAACCCCTCCTATTAATGGAAATGGACCCAATTTTCAAATAACATCAAATTATCGCTCAATCCCCCAGGGCACGACCCGGGAAATATAACATAATGTTAATTTAAACGGCATTCAAGTTTCCATGACACTAAAACATTTATAATTCTAGACAATGTCCCTAATACCATAAACAATAAGCATGCATACATCCAATAAAAAACACTCGTCCCGGAACCCGTGACGGACCATAACGGGCCATAACATTTCCTTTATGTGGCACAAGCATTAGAGATAAGGCTAATTGCACGCGAGGGCGCGATACACGCTGTCGACAGCGGCCGGCACGCCAGCAGTGTCACTCACGTGCAAACAGCCTTACGTGCATGCTGTTATGCAGTATTTCATAATTATGATGGTTCATTAGGGGATGTCCTTAAGTAGGAAATAATATCAGATAATTTGGGAAAACTTACTGAATTATTTTTCACCATGAGTGATTGTCGTGCATGGCTCCCGCTGATATGGTTATTTCGCGCCTGTCTGTGTGAGCTTTAAAAAGGAATCATCGCAATTTCTTAATGATAACCTTTACCCTTGTATCGTGGATGCGTTCATAAACATGTAAACTCTCATACAAGACTCCCAGACCCAGAATATTAATCTGTAGGCCATACAAATATTTGTTCCGTGCGGGAATTGAATCCGCGACACACAGCGCAGTAGCCTACCGCTCAACAGCTCAACCACTATGCAAACCATGCCAACAAAAGTAATAGTAATTGTTTTATGAACATACGTAAGGACCATCACGAACTATCTACGTATGTTTTTCTCATTCTCTGTCAAATCCATCCAAAGGTTTACTGTAAAAAATCACTTACAGCGATAAGATCACCCATTGTTACACCCTATTAATTTTAAGTTCCTATTGCAATTTTATTTATGGTGTACAATAAAGAGTATATTAATCAATTAATCATAACTTTGTATTGTGTGCTAGAGCACTAACTTATAGCTATAGTGCTGCCTTTTGTGAGCTATTCCTGGTTTGGATTATAGTTATCGGTTGTACTGGTTACGTTAATTTTAATTTAAAATATGCCACCTGTCCTGTTCCACTCATAAATCTGCGGAATGCATTCACAAATGAATATCTATGTATGCTAATTCAGCAGCCCAGCTGGTTCACATTCAAACCACTCCATTTATTTAGTGCAAGGTGCTAATCAAATCCACTTCGCACTTGCAGCCTATAACTCATAGGTTTCTCTGGCTATCATTAATCTCAGTTGTCTAACGGTCTCCTGCATCTGGGGCACTGTACCCTACCTCCATACTCCTAGCTAACTATATTAGAACATGCGCCTAAGTACCTACAAGAAGCCAATCTTCAATTTAACACGATTACTCTTAAGCTATGTTTAAGTACGACACCAATTGACGTTACATGCGACAGTAATGTCTATGTTAATCTATGTTAATTAGAAAATTTCTGATGATATGAAGAAGGCAATATGTACATAATTGCGTGGACTGTAAACCTAGATTAAAACGATGTTACAGGTCAACAGCTTACCTCAGTTCAGTACAGCATCCATATCTGACTGATATCTACTCTTCCCGAGATTCTTATAAGTTGTGTGTGTAGTCATCATCTTCCTGCCCTTTTCTCGTGTTATTTATTGTCGGCGTAAAACCTTTTTTTTCCATTCTCTCTTGTCACCCGTCACGCTATCGCTAACTCCCTTTTCTTATATATAACTTCTCACACAATCCATCCGTCTTTTCTTTGACCTCCCTCTTCCTCTCCATTCATGAGTAAGACGTTATGAAGAAAACTGTCAAGCAAGTCATGGCAATAGCAAAAGCCCAGGACAAACTGTAAGACACACTGGACAGTCCTACACGTTACAAAAAGCTGTACCGACTTGCTAGAACAAGAGAGAGAAAGGCGAAAGATGTTTTCAGAGAAGATGTATAAGAGTTGAAGCTGGAATGGTTCTGTCGGATAATGAAAAAATCAAAGAGGGGACTATTTTGAAAGACGATTGAAATGATAAGAGATTTTAGAGATAAACCAGTGAATGTGGTGTTAGGGAGAATGGTTAGTATGGTTGGAGTCAGAATAGCAGTAAATGGAATGGAGAATGGTACGGCTATCGGTCCAGAAGTTCTATGTGTAGTGGGTAATCTAAATCAGAAAATCATGACTATTCTGAATCTTAGTTCATCTCCCGGTACTTCTAAAGTTCCCTAAAGGTGTTCAAAGGCAGACAACATTGTAGCATCAAGAATTCAAGTCCTTTATTGCCATTTTTCATTTTATTTTACAGATATATATTTAGCTATCTTGCACAAATAAAATTCAACCAGACGACCGCCGGCTGTATACTCACAGCTAGACCATCTTTGATTTATGATCGCCTTTTTACCTTCTCATGTATTACAGGAAAAACTGTTCTCAGCCTCCCATAAGGCGAGACATCAACGTCTACAAATATGTAAAGTTCTCTGAATAAAACATTTCCACAAAATGGCGGCGCCTTCAGCCTTCGCCCCACAATTAGAAAGCGCGGGATTATTCTCGATTACCGTCATAGTGCTGAATAATCGCTCACCGCGCACTACTATACGACCACGGACCATTGTATTGAAATGAACTGTAGCGCGGTGTGAAACTATCTGACAACTGACATTGCAGGTTATTGCTATTCGAGTCGACCATGAAAAACCTCCCACGATTTTACATAACGTAAAATCTTCAAAGCTTTTGTTGAAAATAAAAACAGTTTTCACTGAATAACAATGAGAAATCGTTTAATTTTCATAAAATAAGCTTTTCTTTAGCAAAATATATTACTTAACATAAGCGTATTCTTAAGTTAATGTCGCGATAACCATTTTAATATAATTTAAACGCACCGTAGCCACTTGGCGACACGTTTCTTAATGGTATCTTTAAATAGAAGAGCTCCTCACGGCCTCCCTCAGGACAGTCCCTGCTCGAGGGCGGCCTCCGATACGAAGGCATTTGAATAACAATAGGAATACAGGAAATAAATAAATGAACCTCAACTCAATCGGGGAGCGGCTGATGTTCTCATTTCCTTGAATGTCCTGTTTCATTTTATGTAAATGTGAAAAGCTTCGGTAGCTAAAATCTGTCCTTTTCCTCATTAAACTTTTAAAAGATATAGGTATATGAGTGGCACGCTAATGTTTATACAGAACAGTCGCCGTATCCCACAAATGATGCTGGCATCAAACTCGCGACCCAAGAGAGATCCAACAGCTCAAAGTCAAGTCAAGTCAAAGTCAAAGTCAAAAATTTTTTATTTCACATAGGCCTACATGGGCACTTATAAAACGTCAGAAGCTAGTGCACGGTTCCAAATTGGTCGTTTCCTATGGAGAAGAACCGGCAAGAAACTCCATGGTTACTCTTTTAAAAAAATGATTGTTTACAATATTTTCATATTACAGTATTAATAGACATTATGTAAGAACAGTGTAGACCAGTCGATATTGTACCTAAAAGCACAATAAAAATAATAATATTAAAAAAAAAAAGTGAGTCGTAATAGGAAGTAACCTAAGAATTCGCGAAGTCCACGGTGTTCTCACATTCACATTAAAAAAAAAAAGCTATATAAAAAAAAAAAAACAAGAACAATAAGTAATTATAATTATCAATAAATGACATGTCAACAAAAAGAAAATTACTAACGAATTTATGGTGGTTGGCGTCTACTAATATAAAAAATATTGCAAAAGCAATGTGTAGGAAGAAAAGAAAAAATGTATATATTACAACAAATGTGGAGCAGTTAATAGATAGATGTACAATAAAGCTCGGTCACTTGGCTAATGCACCCATTAATAAGTTGACATGCACTTGCTTTCAACGTTAATTACATTATCTACTAACTTTAACTGATTTCATAAAATAATAAAAAATGTCAATTTGAAGTCTTTTCTCTAACAGGCCTATAAAAGGGCCCAGTAATTAATTGGAATTTTTTATTAATTAACTTTGATAGTCACAATAAACCAATCCGGTGAACAATTGGAAAGTAATCAGCTAATAGGTTTATACTGAGATCGTTTGTTGTTACAGGTACGTTTATATTGCTGTTATCTGGAGTGAGTGGTGCCCGCCTTCCCCTCCCCCCACTCCTGATTTGATAGGGGGGAGGAGGAGAGGTATTGCGATGCAAATGAGATGATCGTCGTGATTCAAGTGAACTGCCGTATCGACAAGTGGGATGTATGGAATACAGGGAGGTGAGTTTGGTGCAGAAACGCGTATGTTTTATTTTAGAGAGACCAAGTCGGTAAAAGCGATTTAAGATCATCGAAGGGCAGCTGGTAGTAGCTGGATGATTATTGTGGGAGATCGAGATAAACATCGTGCGATTAGAAATGTCTGTGCAGCAGTGGACTGCAGTAGGCTAAAGATTTCGAAAAACCGATTTAGTGACGACTCGGACACAGTGTCCGAATCGACATATTTTATCTTAAATATTTTTTCACTGACGATGCGGACACCACCTTTATTGAAGCTAGTTAGTAAAGTCAGATAAAAAAAAGTCCTAAAATATAACATAAAGAAATTTATTACCCGAAGTGGACACCTTAAATTCAGCTTAAAATACATTTATTATATTTTAAAACTTTTTATATGACTGTACTAAACAGTAGATATGTGTCCGAATCGTCTGTGACAAAAATATTGAAATAAAAATGTGTCATGTAGGACACTGTGCCCGAATCGTCAGTAAGTCGAAAAACCAGTGCCTTATTAAATGTACTCATATGTATTTCTAATATATCGTTGCATATTAAAGACTCTTGTCTTACCCTCGCCATTATTTGACATCATCTTGTGTGTGTCCTATAAACAACACAAAATTATAGAGCTTTCATACTTACAATGTAATGACTTTAGGCCAATCATATCTTTTGAATAGATTGTAGCAAATAATCACGGCTTAGCTGTACTTAGTAAGTTTTTGTCGTAGACATTTTCAACACCCGATTTATTTTAGGTAGGTATACATATCTTGGAAAAATTTAAAAAAGAGTAATATAAGGATATCTGTGAGTGAACTACATACCCGTACGTGTTCAGATTGCTTTGAACTACAAGCGCAACTGATCCATTACAGTGTGAGTTTGGTGCTTCCTCAAAAGACATATCGCATACCTATTATCTTATGTCCTTCGTACACCACTACCTGCATCCTCGAGGACTTGATGAGGGAATTGGTAGAACTATTCAGGTCGTTATGTACTAGGCAGAACAAGTATCATACGTCAACTCGAACAGTCTATTAGCAAAGATTACACACATACAAAAAGGAAGACTAAACAAAACTGTTTTCAAAGATAGTCAGCAAGAATAGCATCCACAGCTGCCACGTCCGCAACATCGTCCCGTATGTTCACACAATCACGGCGGGTACCTAAAGGGAAGGGCGCGTCCTCGCGGATCGCGCTTGTTCGCGACCCGCCGGCTTTGTGCCCCATCGCGGGTTTAGTTCAGTTACAATTTTCTGTATTGATGTAGAGATTTTAGGTAAGTAGGTGCTTATATTTTAAAGTCGGTATATGTAAATAAACAGCAGTATGACCAAGACGCGCTAGATTGTGAAATGACTAACATGAATGACCGGTGACCTACAAGTGCTACTAAACTTTATGTTTATCGTCGTCGCGACACCACGGAGACGTGCTGGATATGTACCTCCACCTTTAAATTAGTCATGGTAGTTGATTTTTTTGGGGTTAAAGGTGGACACCAAAGCAAACACGGTTTTAAGGATTTGAATAATAACTATTTATTAATCCTTTACTTTATATTGAAAGGTGTGTTTCAGTAATATTACGTGAGACGTGTGCTTCTAAAGCAAGGCTAAAGGAATACAGTAACTGTAACCATACTATGGATTTCAGTCAAGTGTCGACAAGGGGGTCAGACCAATTAAATACAATATTTATTGGTTAGGAAGAGAAAGGCCATAGTGTTGAAGTAGGATAGATTTGTTTTTGTTATATTCCAACACGCCCCCCTCAAAAATAAATCCTTTTCTCTTTAATCACGGTATAATATCTATTACATATTACTATACCAAACATCTTTATACAATAATAAAAACACACCTTCCTTTTCCTTTCTGGGAATACAATATCATCATGGTCCAACATTCGTTGCGCAGGATTAGGGAAAACCCAGTAAAACCTAATTAGACCAATCAATCATTTGATTGATTATTATATGAATCTTATTCATCAACTTATTATAACCAAGCTCTTATTATTAACATAATAATAATAACATATTCTTAGGCACCTTTCATGTATTTACAATGTCACCCCGAATTTCATTCTTATCTAGGTATAACGCACTGTTGACAATTTTACAGGATACCAGATATCTGGGTAACTTGTGGAAATAAAATATTTTAGTAACATATCTCTCAACCTGATACTTAGTATCTATGTGTTCGTTTGTGACTGGTAGGATTATTAAATGCATCTATTATTATTATTATCATCATAAATAAAAACAGCATCTGCTATAGTAATCGCTATAACCATACCTAAATAATACTGAATATACATTTTTTTTGTCACCAACGACTTTAATCACAGTATCTTTTACTGCTTTACATTAAACCGTACTCTGCATTACTACTGTGTACTATCTTGGCATTGCTGCCACTATGTTTGCCAGTAAATTATATATTGCTTAAATAATTTATACAAATAACCCACAGTTCATTTTATTACTCCAGTCACAATTAACAAACACCCACTTATAAAATTTTAAAATCATTACGTTTAAAAATTAACTTGAGATTTATAGTTCCTTTTAAATATTTCAAGACAAAGGGTCTTGTACCTAAGTGGAACCATTACAAATAGTTTTTGTTTGCATATCGAATCATGATGTAAACAGAAAACTAAGATTAAGCTCAGCATGATGCAAGCACCTGATAAGATTTCTACAAAGGGGTCTTGTAATTTCACACGAACTCTGTGTGATGTTTTGTAATCTATACCTATATTTAACTTTCAAATAGTGTATTGGCAGATTTATTGCCCCTCAAGCATCCCTCAAGTTAAACTTTTCAAGAACTGTTGTTTATCTACATTTCCTAATCTAAAGTAATTATGTTTCTGACCTGTTTATTTTTGATTCACAGAAAACATTTTACATATTATTAGTCAATGATTTAAAAAAAAAAAGTTGATTGGATATGTTTTACTCAACTACTACGTTACACATTATAACATAGTTGTTAAAATGCAATAACATAGACATTAAGTAAAACTTCGTTCTTTATCACATAGCATAAACATCACGCCTTTATTACCCAAAGGGTCGGGCAGAGGTGCACCTATAGTACATCCACATTTCATCGATTATGTTTAAGTCCCTTATTTATTTATATATACTTTATTGTACACCAATATAATAAATAACAAACCTTATAATGGTGAGCAAACTATAGCCATTAACCAGGCACCAGACTTCATACATCATCATCTTCCTAGCGGCTAAATACAAGTAGGAGCGACTGCCTATCAGACCTCCACAATCCAGTAACTGGGCAACTACCAGACTTAAGTAATTCATGACCGGCATTAAAACTTAAATGCACTGGTCTGCTGATGAGTATTAGAAACACCTTTTTGTCTAAGCTCACCGAAACAATAGGAACCAACAGTATACAGACTACATACATCCATATAATGACTTCATTAATGTACAAACCATTAATTGTCAGCCAGAATGCCCTCAGCAATATTCATACACTAAAATTACTTTATCCAGATTCCTAATAAAAATTATGCTTTTATATCCACACGCTTAACCAAGAAATTACATTGATTCGTAAATGCTTAACTAAAACTTGCGATTCTTTCAACTGATACTTGTACAAAAGTATCTTTAACATATATCTGACTACAACCACGAGATATTAAACTCGCTTTACAACCAATTTTCAACTGTACTCATTTACAATCGATTTAATTTAATCGAATTAATATTTCTTTTATCTGTTTTTAGTAACAGTTTTTAGGTATTATTTTGTATAGTTTCCCAGTTGAATCAATTACTGAAAACATTCTTCATTTAAATGCTTATCATATCAGCATATACTTTTTTTATTATTATCATCCAGCACACAACAAGTAATAACATATTATCAAAAATACTATCGCCATCGTATTCATTATACGAAACAGAAAATAAGCTTTGCATCCTACCATGTTGTCTCTAACTATGTAATGTTTCTCGAACTTAAAATAAAGTTAACTTATTTCCATTGTGATATGACAATCTCGAGTTCTCCTCTGTTTCCCAAACAGATTTATTTGCAATTATGCTGGTATTGTTTTATGTTTGTTTTCTTAAAAACTGATTGATTCTTATCAGATCCACACCTCCTTTCAAATGGGTGTACCAAGTCAGAGTTACCAAGTTATGCTATTTAAAGCTGATAACACATTCAGGCTCAAGTTTCATTGGCCTATTTGATAAGAACTTAATCTTATTCATTTCACATCCCTGACTCCCACAAACATTTTTGTTCTACCACATCCCACACCTTATAATCATTAAATTTGATTCATCATCAACGAAAATTCCCTTTGACAACATCTTTGTCAAATTCCGTTTTTAGACTTTTACTAACTTAGTAAACAGTAGAATCAAAAACTTTAAAATGTACGGTTTTGGCTTATTATTATGCCATAACTCATCATCAGGTGTATAATCTTACCTCAGTGCTCCCCAGAACAATCTGATTCCAGAACCTTTTGTTTTATGTAGACCCGTTCTATCATTGTTCATCATACTTTCGGCAATACCATTTACAGCCAGAGTATGCGGCACTGTTTAGGGATGACCAATACCTTCTCAAGCTCAGAACTTTTTTGATTAACTGGATATAATTTCCCTTTCATTATCACAACATAAAGTTAACAATTCTTAGACCAAAATGAACTTCACATTTTGCAACATAGTTCCGAAACTTATGTTTTCTAAACTTAACTTATCTGATTTATTCTTAAAATCACAACATAGTTTTTGCTCTTCAATTGACGAACAAAAAAAAACTGTTAGGACCGCAAACATCTGTGTGCACTTGAGATTAAACGACTTCTCGTTTCAAACCTTTTGTTTCCAATTTATTAAATGACAGACTAATTTATTTGTCACACTATACAAATCAAGCTTTACACAGTGTACTTTTAGGTACAATATTATAAATTCTTTAATTATCAAAAAATAGTTTTATTCATTTTATTTCCACTTTTCTGATTTGCAATTATTTTATTCCACAATAATTCGTAAATACTATTTGTGACTTTATCTAACGAATATTCGCTATTTAAAGCATTTTGGAGCACTAACCAGTTACTGCTGAATAGGTTGTTCAAAGACTTACCCTTTATTACCGGCTTACCATCTTCATCACAAAAACAACATTCTGTAGTATACCTGGTACTCCCGAATACTCCCGGTCACTTGATAATTCTTCGCCGCTAGTATAAACGCGCCAGTACAGCAACCGAATCACTTCTTGGCTTCACACGCTCAGTGAAGTTTACTGTCAATTTATCTTGATTTTCAAATGATCTGCTCCAGAATCCCAAACAATAGTAAATTCGTTTTTCCATCATATCACGGCCCGCCATAAAAGCAAATTCAAAAGTATTTTAGAAGTTTGGTTTTTTAAATTAACCAACTATACCATTTTATTGTTGGCTCCATTGTTTTCAATAGCGCTTTTGTAGACAATTCTTCGAATCTCCCTTTTTTGCCAGAGCTATCGTTTCTTGGGTTCCAAATTGTTCTTTATTGACTTTTGTTTTTGTCGATCATCTCTTGAATTCTTTGAAGGTGTGACTTGTGGTCTCGTAAGTTTCAGCCTGAAGTACTTTTAGGCTAAGATCACATACATCCCTTGTAAGTTTGATTTCATGATCTTATAATCTCGTTTTCCAAAGTTAACGTCACGTTGTCTTCAGTCAGTATCTCGATTGCGGTGACAATGCTACTCCGTACTCGTTTGGTAGAGTCTTGAAAACGGCGGATCACTTTATCGGATTCAATTTTTTTTGAACCTGCAGCCATAGGTTCAGTGACGATGTCATCAAATTCTTGAAAGTATTTGGTTAGTATGGTGTTTCTAACCAGTTTCAAATTCAGCAACTTTTTACTAAAAGACAGCTGCGTCGCCACGCATTTTTCTTCACTCACTTGGTACTTGTTTCTACCTGAACTTCAACGTCAACAACGTTCAGTAGGTAATTCACTTAATAATTTTTGAATTCGAAATTTCGACACACTGTAGTTATCACCAGCAAATAGTTTAAAGTCTCTTATATTCAATTTGATACACAAAATGTTTTTATTATTTAATGTTCGTTTATTCACACTTTGGCTTAGCGCTCTGGGCCCATAACCTGTTGGGGTTAAAGGTGGACACCAAAGCAAACACGGTTTTAAGGATTTGAATAATAACTATTTATTAATCCTTTACTTTATATTGAAAGGTGTGTTTCAGTAATATTACGTGAGACGTGTGCTTCTAAGCAAGGCTAAAGGAATACAGTAACTGTAACCATACTATGGATTTCAGTCAAGTGTCGACAAGGGGGTCAGACCAATTAAATACAATATTTATTGGTTAGGAAGAGAAAGGCCCTAGTGTTGAAGTAGGATAGATTTGTTTTTGTTATATTCCAACAGATTTATCGTTTGCACCGCAGACAAGTAGATATTTTTTGGTTAAGCAGTTCCGAACGATCAGCAGAGGAGGGCCACTCAATCAAATTTAATCGTAATAAGAATAACATGCTTAACCCTCTGCGGCTGACGTGTTAGTCCAACAGACACCGCGAAATATAAAATTCGGTTTATTTATTACCGTTAATTTTCAAATTTGAGCGCCACCGCTCTCAGTACCTTACTGTCGTGAGCTCACGCGTCGGTCAGTGTGCAGGGGGCGGTCGTAGCGAGCGCACGTTTGCGTAGTGGGAGGCAGGTGTCCACGAGTCTACCACACCATTGTCAAGGTAAGTTTCTACTATACTACCACCTCAACAAAATGGTTATAGTTTCATAGTGTCTCCTAAACTACCACATCAGTAAATTATTTTAGTTTATCTTACGATAAGGTATTTTTTTGGTAATAATTCTCGTTATTTTGGAATTTGATTTTATTTACGTATTTTACATATATCTATACTTCTAGCCAAACTTAAGTGGCAGTGGGCAGGGCACATTGCTCGTAGGACGGATGGTCGATGGGGCCGAAAGGTTCTAGAGTGGCGACCGCGCACCGGAAGACGCAGCGTTGGAAGGCCTCCCACAAGGTGGATTGACGACCTGGTGAGGGTCGCGGGAGTGCGGTGGATGCAAGAAGCACAGGATCGGTCATTGTGGCGACGCTTAGGGGAGGCCTATGTCCAACAGTGGACGTGTTTCGGCTGAAATGATGATGATGATGATGATACTTCTAGACCAATATTCATATGAAAGCCCGAGTATACAATGAAAGATTGCCAAGGGAACTGCGCATGACCATTACTAGGGTTTTAGGTGAGGATATCCCCCCTCCAACACCGGTAGTTCGGTCTGTTCCACCAAGTGGCAGAAAACGATGTTCCATTTGTCCAACAAAAATAAAAAGACAAACCAAATATTGTTGCTGTGATTGTTCGAAGCCAATTTGCCTTCAGTGCTCGAAGCCACTATGTGAAAATTGTCAAACAAAGCTGTGATTTTGAAAGTGTCTAATTTTGAAGTCAACCAACGAATTTATGTTATTTTTTCTGGACTGATTACTGTAATTGTTAATTTTTTAAATGTCTAATGTTAAATTAAAAAACTTGTAATTTTTTCTATGTCGTTAATGTTCAAGTAGAGATTCTTAGACTGATTTGTGATAAGTCAATAAACACTGTTTAATTATGAAAATAAAAATTGTATTTTTTATTTAAATACTATTAAACATAAAAAATAGGCTAATAATCTTATAAATATAAATATAATAGCTACATAATTTAATTAAATAAAAATATTTGATGTTGAAATGGTGTCTCATGTACACAGTAAAATTGTAAAAATTGACCCACGTCAGTCGCAGAGGGTTAATAGCATCTGGTCTTTTACATAGGTCACCACATGATACCAATGATTTAAATAAAATATTTATAATTAGATACTATCGTTCATAACGACGAACCTTCTCACGCGATTTCTTCTTAGCGCTTTAGCATAATCAGCCTTTTTAATGTTCCCATTGCTGGGACTCAGGCCTCCTCTCTAGGAGAGTGAATGGGCCGTAATCCACCACGCGGGCCCAGTGCGGATTGGTGATTGTCACATATATTCGAATTTTTGTTTCTAGGACATGCCGGTTTCCGCACGATGTTTTTCATCACCGTTTTGAGAGTAGTGGTGAAGAAATAAATTACACAAAGTAACGCACCTGGCTGGGTTTGAACCCAAGACCTACAACTTGTAAGTCGGGGCCGTTACCACTCGGCCACCACTGCTCTCGCTTAGCGCTTTGTGTTACAAATATGATGCAACATGCCTATAGGCACCTTCCAGTAGTCAAACCACTTCATATTTTCCGTATTTTAGAGTAAAATATGACACTATTTCCAAGATATCTCAATACATATATTTCTGCCGACCAATGAACATAATAAACGCACTGACGACTTACTTACTTAGACGTGAACGTTGTCACAGCACAGAACTTGTAGCATTATCTACGACGGTGTAGGCGGACTTCCAGATACGTATATAGTCAGTAAATACACGATCATGAGAATATTGAGATACCGTGTTGTTGCGCAATCGGTTTCTGCTTTCGTATTGAGTACAGTTTGATTATAACACTTGTAAAATATATCTAGGTTTCTTTCAATTTAAAAAGCAATATAAAAACGTTTAAATATAATGTACTCGTACCTGATGTATTCAGTAGGTCTCCTACGATCTTCAATTTGAAGCTGATAGCTCTACAGTTATAAGGAAACAAATAAGTACATTTTAAGATAAATGATAATTTACACTAATTCAATCTGTTTTGCGCCAAAGTCACCAACCATCACCATCAGTCACTAATACAAGCTATACAGTTTTTCATGGGTAAGTAATAAACGTCAGAAACCAGTGCACGATTTCTTATAGAGAAGAACCGGCAAGAAACTCCACGGTTACCGCCATGTCCTCGTGGGGGCGATCGGAGCCAACGACCTCTCGAGTTTGGCCCGGGTACAGGCCATGGTCCAGAGCGAGGCGGAATGGCAGGCGGTCGCCTCCTGCGAAGTAATGCTAGCGAAGTCGGCCGCACGCGTGAGGGAACGGCCCTCACGTCCCAGCCGCCAGGATCCCGATCCCGATTTCCAGCCACCGCGTGAGCTTACGGACGACGAGCATGAGTAACTTGCCGTCCGGCCGTCTTTCGTGTCGATTTTGTGCAAAATATAGTCTATTATATTTGAATCAAACTTATTTGCTAAGAATCCAGCCAAAAATGTTTACCTAATGAGGTATAAGCGGAAGTATCAATGCCAGACTGATTTTAATTTCACCAAACTAGAGTCATGAGCTGAAGTATAATCTGGAAGAGCTAGCTTCGTAGTGAGTGTGCAAGCTATCCGTCTATTCTATAAGTTGACGAGTTTATTAGAGACGCTGATGGCTTCAATAATTCAATACCGCCTGACGGGCGTGCTTGCCCATCTGATGAATCCCTAATCAACGATAACTGTATAGCAAAGAATGTGTCAGACACAGCCATAGCTTTATTAATTTATTACGAACTAGCGACCCGCCCCGGCTTCGCACGAATGCAATAATAATAATAAAAATAGATTATTGTAAAGATTTATTGTGAAGGACGGCACGGTTGACATCTGTCGGGCATGTCACCGCCCGGGAGAATCAATTCGTCACATTATCTCTGGTTGTTCTCGTCTAGCTAACGGCGAGTACTTGCATAGACACAACCTTGTAGCCAGGATTATCCATCAGCAACTTGCTTTGAAATACTCTCTTGTGGAATCGGAAGTGCCGTACTACAGGTATGAGCCCGACCCAGTTCTTGATAATGGTCATATCATTTTGTACTGGGATCGGTCCATCATCACTGACGGGACTATTGTAGCCAATAAGCCTGATATAGTGGTGGTGGACCGAAGCGAGAGGCGTGCAATGATTGTTGACATATCCGTCCCGCATGACGAGAACCTCGTGAAAGTCGAGAAAGATAAACAAATCAAGTATATTGACTTGGCTCGCGAGTTTGTCGACATGTGGGATGTGGACACGGCGATCATTGTGCCGATAGTCGTGTCGGGCAATGGCTTAATAGCCAAGAGCCTCGACCAACACGTTAGGCAGCTGGATCAAGGGCTTGATTCAGAAAGCGGTACTCCTGGACACGGCTCGCATTGTTAGGAGGTTCCTTTCTCTGGAGCCCTGACCGCCGGTAGCTTGGACCCGATAACAGTGGGGTACTATTTTTTATATTTTTAAATGATTTTTTTTTTATGATTTTGTTTAAAAAAATATTTAAAAAGGTAATTTATATGTGTTTACAAAGAATAAAGGAAATAAAAATAATAAAAATAAATCATTTATTATCACCACCGCAACCGCTATGTCCCTGCATTTCAAATCTGTAATATCTTCAAAAATATTAATTTAAATTACATAGTTTAAAGCGCCATATTGATCTACATTAAATGCATAATGTATTTAAGGGATAAGGAATAATGCTGTATTCGTAAATAAGCCTTTATTTCTCGTAAAAAGTAAAGGATAAAAAATGATTATAGTGGGTTATCACTAAGAGATGAACATGTATCATTGCAATTTTTGTGTAAATCTTTATTATGGGGTACAATACTGTGGTACATTATTTTGATCTATCTCGTAGATTTCAGCCAGCGTTTGCAATGTAAGCACAAAAAAATGTTTATTTACGACATCACATTAGAAACCTCTAAAATTATCAGTGTTTCTCTACTATGTTATGTATGTATTATAAATAATAATATAAACCTACCTCTTGAATCACTCTATATTAAAAAACGCATCAGTATACGTAGTTTTAAAGATCTAAGCATACTTAGGGACAGACAGCGGGAAGTGACTTTGTTTTATAAGAGGTAGTGATGAATTTACTTGCTAGGTACGACGTTTATGTATTGCATAACATGCTGCATGCATTGTTACTGGTATACTGAAAAAGTTATGTTTTCTTTCCTGTGTGATTATCAAAACGTATCCTTTTTCATAAAAACCTACTAGAGTACACGTTACTCTAACGATAAATTTATATATTATCACAAAAAAAAAAATATATCACCGTCCACAAAATGTTAAAATTGGACCACTTCGAGTAGTGACCTTACTCCTTGAATACTAATGTAAGAGACATTAGTTTGACAATAAAGGTACAGTCAGAGGTCAAAAGTGCAGTTGCATTTTACAATGCTAAAGTGTCTACTTTGTACTAGAAGTTCAATGGTTTACCACTAGTTCGATCAATATTTTAGATTTTATGCTACAAATTAAATCTGTCATGAACTATTGAACCACAAAGAAATTTTAGACACTTTAGCACTGATAGAGTGTAACTGCACTTTTGATCCCGGACTGTACTTACATTAGGAATCTAAGCACAGAAGTTGCCTACTGCGGACCGAATCGGGCAATAAAGAGAGACAAGAGTATATTCTTATTTACCTCTATTAACTTTAGATATAACGTAGCACCCGTAAAAATTTAGCGCCTGTTTGAACCCTTAGAACTTCATTTGCAGTAGGTACGCTGACGCCTAGTAAGGTAGCATGAGGTAACGAGCCTTTGTGGCATACAGGCTGGCAGAAAATACTTCTGCCTGCTTTTAATTAATTAATTTATTTATTTTAAATAAGATAACAATATGATCCACTTTAAAATTAGTGTTAGTAGTACATAAACAAAGATACAAAAATAAAAACTGAAGCAATGCGACTTTCGTCCGAATCACTGCATGGAGGCCGTCAGTTCGATTTTAAGCAAATATTTCCTATGCACCACAGAAACTAAACACAAACACAGACTAAAGTTTTGTAGTGGTATGCGAATTTAGAACACAATTTGAAATATTTTTTATTATGTAGAGAGTTATTTATTTGCTTATGAACATCAAAACTAATAAATATTCATAACTTATTAAATTCGAAATATTAAAAAAAAAAATATTTAGGCCACTCGCCATCAGACTTGTTATAGCATCTACCTAAGTAGTTAACCCCGTCGTTATAGTATCTAGGTAGCCGACCACCACTCACATGTAGTTTCCACAGACCGTTAAATCACGGTCATTGTATATGCTCCACAACTTGATCACACGAATAGCCTGAGAAAGCCACAGACCAATGATAAGACAGACAGAACGGGCGCCGTCGCTTGAGACTGGTTATCAGGAAGTCCGTGACTTGTTTAAATTTTTAACTGTTTCAATTTATTACTTAGTCGTTAAGGTCGTCCGCGACGAAGCCTTGCCAGAGATCCCTAAAGTCAGAGATGTTTTGAAGGAGAAGGGGAAGGTCAGTAATTGGACGCGATAGTACATGAACACAGTCTGAAGAATCGCAAAACATAAGTGTCGGTTGCAAGTAATGTACCCTACAGTGCCCGCAGAACAGATGGTCGATGGGGCCGAAAGTTTCAGGAGTGGCGACCGCGTACCTACTGGAAAACGCAGCGCGTACCGACTGGTAGGCCTTCCTCAAGGGTGATTACCTCGTGAGACGCTTAGGACGGGTCGTTGTAGCAACTTTTGGACAGTGGACTTCTTTCGGCAGTAATAATCGGACACAATATACGTTATAAGTTGGTGTGGTAATGGACATGAAGTGACCGTAGCACACGGAAAAAATATTTGTGCCTTAGTTACGAAGTCGCGCATATCTGCGGGAACCTTTACCTAACGATGGTTCAGTTTATCTGCGTTATTAACTCCTGTATCTTAATAAGACTGAAGCAAAGATTGAAGCAGGTAGGCAACAGACACGCTCTGCGCTTGTAACCTGTCGAGTCGGTTGATTGAGAGGCGAGTGGCACTTTCAATCAAGTCTTGATTTGCTTACCATATCGGCCATGTTAACTGTCCCGCCGTTAATCTGCCAGTCGGCTTTAGAACTATAATGTTCTGTAATGTGTATGTGCACACATAATATGCCACTGATAAAAAGCTAATAAAAAAAGTCGAATTCGTGATATCTTATAATTTGTATTGATATTATTGGTAGGAAAGGTAAGCCTACCTTCCTTACTTTCAATATGAATTACAATATCAGGCTATAGTAATAAATTTTTGAAATAATTAATGTGGAAGAAGGAGTTGATCAGGCTAACGAGAAAAGGGTATCAGGTTAAGAAAATATGTACAAGTTTATGAGAAAATTGTATGAAGTGATGAGGGAAAGCATACTGCAGCTGTTCTTTCATAACAAAAAAAAACTTTTTTCGAACTTTACGCACTTAACAAGAGCAGCCTAAGGTGTCTGTCCGACGCTATTATACCATCGACAGTCGATGCCCAAAAGTACAATGACCTCCGAGGCCACAGCCCAAATGTGGATTACCTCTGTAGCTTAGTGAAGATACTTGATATGCTTATCTTTATTATTTTCACGAAGTTTTCATCATGCGGGACGAATACGTCAACAACCAATATACGTCTCTTGATACGGTCCATCACCACTATAACAGGTTTGTTGGTCACAATAGTACTGTCATAGATGCCGTCAATATTTTGTGACACGAAGAAAAATTATGCAACAAGAGGATAATAAATGTTTGGCCTATTATATATAAAAAAGTACTTATTTAGAAAATTTATTTATTACTTACTAAAATATAACCTAGTATAGTTAAAAAAAAAAACGTTTCTTACGAAATTACACATTTTTAAGAAATACCCAGGAACTAAAACTACTTACTTGGTTGTCATTTTACGAGACATGCTCTCCAAGCCCTAAATTTAAGTGAAATCCAAAAAAGGCAGATTGCGTGTTGAAATGCTGTGACCGTTTTATTATTGTTGGCGGTTGTTATTGTGGCCAACAATCTAGTGATGATCACGGGGACCAGTGGTTGTTAATCAAGACGCGAAAGGAAACTTGGTTTCTGGATCGGAAATCATTGATGACTCAAACACACGTCAACTAAAATGTTTGGCTATTCAAGTTAAGTTTATGAGCCCTTATTTTGTTTCGATATTCGTTTTAGAAACCCAGCATCTCCCATTAGTATTGAAATTAAAATGGCAGCCGGCCTCCGCTTGCGACAATACTTTAAATTAATAATTATAAACTCTTTTGTATCAGTTTAGATTCATACTCCCGGATGCACGTTCACAGAAATCAATAGAGTACCATTTAATATCTATAGGTCTTGGGACCCTGAACAAAGTGTCTTCGATAGCACTAGACCAGAGCCTCGCGACCATCGCGCGCTACATATCGCTGCGACACCCCTGCTCCGGCTGCATTCCCACCGCACACTGATGCAAATTGCGAGCGTAGTCCTATCTGATCTAGTGTGGCCATAAGCCATGCGCAACACTTATTAGGATTAAAGTGAGAAAAACTAAAAGATGGTTGTTCTAGTTTTTGTTTCATTTTGTAATCTTGGTATAAGTGAAGTCAGTTTTACTAAACTACATACATACCAATATTGTCACACTAATACATAGAATAAAGTTGAGAGTTTGTGTTTGATGTTTATTACTTCTTCATGCACGAATGGCTGAACGGATTTGGGTGAAACTTGGCACACGGGTAGACCATGTTCTAGAATAGCACATTATAATATACTTTTTATTCCGGGAGCATGATTCCTTAGGATAATTTTCTACTTTCACGTGGGCGAGGCCGCTGACAACAGCTGGTTATTGATCGTTTTGCGTTTGAAGAAGATTGTCTCAGCTGATGTTAATGATGCAGTTTTCGACGTAGTTCGCGTGCCTAGACGTTACCTATGCAATTTTGGGATCTGGAGGCAACAGAACTTGCACACATGCACGACCTGCGCATCGTTTAGCAACGCCAGGGCGATACTCCGCTGCCCCGTGAAGTCGTCACGATTGCGGCGCGGTGGTAAGTCTCATCTTTGAGGAGTTGCTGGAGAGGCACTAAGGCGTGCTAACCTTCCGCATGACACAGGTCCTCACTGGATTTGGTAAGTTCGGGAGGTTTAGCCACCCGAGAGCAGGAGAAGACATTAAATGATTTTCCATCTAAAATAAAACGATTTATTCTTGACTTAAACATAGAACAGGGAACACCAACTCCTACAGGGAATTCCACTCCTTAGCTGGAAATCAAATACAAACAATATACCTACGGTAAACAGTACTTATAATTGATAATTCAGTACAAAGTTTCAATATGAATATTTGTCCTTTTATAGAAACTATGATATATGATATTAAAATTAGGTATGTAGTACCGGTTATCCTCTTATTTGTATTGACTGGTACAGAATACCTAAGATATTAAATCCGCCTTTGTGTTTCCGGTATTTTTATTGTAGTACGCTTTTTATTTCTTTTTTCGTTTAGTTTTTTTCCATATTAAAACTAGGACGGGAGAAGAGTTCTTCTAAATGGCCTTGGGTGAACCCAGAATTAGGATAGCAATGGTTAGACAAAAACAAAAATTCGAAAGTTTCCATCTTATTCTATAGCTTGGCGCCCCTACCGCGATGGTATCTGTGCGCCTGCGACGATTTACATATAAGCAATGAATTGTACCGCAGCTGCGGCGTATTGGTTATTGTGCACTAAACAGCAACAGATAGGCTGTTCACTGTAGGGGATTGTATTGAAATTAATATAAAGAGGATAGCTGCTGCAGATTGAGTTATCACGTGAGAATTCAAGTAATAAGCAGTGCAAATAGAACCATATGACTAATGAAAGGAAGCTATTTATAAACCTCTTTTAAATCTAAAACAAAAAAATTAAAAAAAGGTTTGTAAATAGCTTAGACAAATAAATACAACCCAAGAGTTTTAAGATTTCACGTCCATCATCATCATCAACATTATTATCATCATTTCAGCCGAAAGTCTTCTACTGTTGGACACAGGCTTCCCCCAAGTGTGGCTATAATGAACGGCCCTATGCGTCTCGCATCCATCAGATTCCCGCAATCCTCATCAGGTGAGGCCTTCCAAAGCTGCGTCTTTACCTTTCGGTACCAACGGCTATCTGTTCTGCGAGCAATGGGCCCTGCCCACTTCAAATTATGTTAGGCGATTCTTTGGGCTATGTCGATAACCTTGGTTCTCCTGCAGATATCTTCATTCCTGATTCAATCAGGAAAGGAAAATCCGAGCATTAGCTCTTTCCATTGCCCTTTGGATGACTTTAAGCCTCTTGATGAGGCTTCTTGTGAGCAATGGCATTTCGAAGCCATAATACTGGTATATTGGACCAGAAAATACCACACAGCTTCCCAAACGCTGCCCAGCCGAGTCGGATTCGACAGTTGACCTCTTTCTCGAAATTAGATCTACCCAACTAGACTGCCTGTTCCAGGTAAACGTAATCGTCCACAACTTCGAAGGTAGAGTCTCTGATTTTGATAGGAGTGGCTGCTACATGGTTGTTTTTCATGACTTTGGTTATGTCCATGTTTATTTTAAGACCCATTCTTTCGGAAGCTCTACTGAGGTCATCGAATATAAAATTTTATTCATTTCATCGTTATTGTAATATTTATGAGAATTTTAAGGTTATAAAAAAAAATACCGTATTCAAATCTAATCTCGCGACAGAACCGTTTTCCATTCTAATGGATTTACAAAGGGAGTATATATAACTCAGTCACTGCGCTCACTTCGTTGTCAGCGTGCAACTATTCACGTCAGCGGTCGGCTGGCTACTGACCGGTCCATACGTTAGCCAGCTGTCAGCGTGCGCCGCGAGATGGCGGGAGCGACGCCTCGGTGACACGTCACGTCCGTTCGCAGATAAATCTTATCAGTGGACATGCAACTGTGAGAGTACCGTTATGAAAACAAGTAGCATTGAAGATTAGCATTAAAGTTTAAGGTATAAGAAAATCCGTACCGAAATTTTTTAAAATTTAAAAGTTAGAATGTCGTTAACAGAGTGTTTTTAACATGTTTTGGAAACAACCAAGGTCTCAGAAGTGTAGTCAAGACTAACATTTATTCCGCAGCCTCAAACTAGACTATTAAGCTATTGTCGTGTTTTTTTCCGAATAAAGCCTGTAAATGTTTCTAAGAAAATGCAACTTAGACAGTATCTTCATACAGATGTTAGGTAATTTGTGGTGTGTTGTCGTGTCGCCTGTCGTGTCGTGTCGTGTCGTGTCGTGGTGGACCCATACATCTGTCATCATTCTAAAACATCAAACGGCTACAACTACAAATAACTTTACTATTAGTAAGGGTGACATGCCAGCCCGTTGCCCATCCATCATGTATTGCGTTATCATCCACTAATTTAATACTTTTCCTCCTCTTTAGTTTACGTTCCCTTTGGATAAAACACGCAGACGGAGTCGTTTTCAGTAGCTAGTATCGTTATATTTAGAGCAAACCCTATCTCTCAGCACACTAGCGCCACTATCTAGTACAAATTCAATGTAGGTTAGTAACGGTAGCGCGGCAACAAGTGGCCGGCGCGAGTCTAGCACCGCATCGCACATTAATTGCGTTTTATCTGGGGCTGGTATGAACACGGGCCATGTTTATACTTTGTGGCAAGTTTACTGATTCTGTTCTATTGTGGTAGAGGGCGTGGATGAAGAAGAAACTGAAATAACAGCGAAGGATCTTGATAATGGTTAATTATTTTCTTTCTAATTTCGTCAAAGCCAAAAAGGATTACGATTTTACAAGTATATGCATATATTTACGAATGTTCCACATCTTGAACCTAAACTGAGCCAATTTTGATGAAGAACTTTTTAACCGTTTGTAATTACGGTTTGAGGTCCGGGATTACATAAACCAATCATGACAGATGTTACAATAAACAAAGATGGGGGTTTCTGGTAAATATTTCTTCTTTCGTATCGAGTGGGATAATCAAATGAGAGAGCAGACCTAACTATAAATGAGTATCTACATTACATTCATTTCATCGTGATTTATAAACACTGCTCGCGTTATCTCTATTGATATTTCAGAAAATGAATCGAGTTGTAGTTTTAACTATAATATCTAATTAGTTTTCAGCTAAAACTTCTTTAAACTTGGTTTAAATCATTGTTTATAAGTTGTTATTTAATCCCTGTTGCTGGCACTCCATTGCTCTCTTTGTGACAGAGAGTAGGCCGTTATCCATCAAGTGAGCCCAAAGTGGGTTGGCGAATGTCACATGCCTTCGAATTTTTGAGAATAACACCACGATGAAATAACTTAGCGAAAGTAATATACCTGCAGAGGTTTGAACCTACCATTCGGTGGCCAGTGTAAACTTAGACAAAATTATACTTTATTGTAGACCACCAGACGCCCCCAGCGTCATGAGTCGCACGACGACTACCGCCATCGTACGGCGAGCCACTGGTTATTAGCTTCATGGGCGAGCCATGAGTCTCAAAGAGATGTTAGCAAAATTGATGGGGCCAGTTAAGGGCCGACACCTGCCAAGTGTGCGGATTTTTTTGACGAAGTCATTTCTTTAAAGCAGCCCTGGCAATAAAGGGCAAAAGGGCCCTTGAAATCATGTCATTATTTTTTTAATATAATACGAGATACTTATTACTACTTATATGAAAGATTAAGTACTATGACGTAATGCAATAAAAGTTTATCCACTGCTTAACTAAGAATACTAAGTATTCAAATCTGTGATTCAAATATTTGAACCAATACACTTATTACGGGTTAATGACCAGCTAACCAAACAGTACACAACACCAGACGCACGTGGTGCTGTGTTGTTGACCATCCTCTGCGGCTACTTGAATAAAATTACACTGTAACGCTACAGTTTCAGTAAATTATTTATATATTTATTTATTAAAACTTTATGCACTAGTAAACACTGTACAAAGGTGGACTTAATGCCTGAGGCGTTTTCTACCAATTGACCTTAGGGTGGTGCTGAAACAACATGGCAGGTGCTACTTAAGTGTAAACAAATAGAAAACAAATACAAAAAAAAAACAAATTAATGTATTTTGTAAATTAGTTTGAAATAACACTTCTACACGTCAATCTTTTTTCGCCATTTTAAATTAAATGAGGTCGGTGTTTCCTAGGTGACTACCCTGAGAAGAAATACGGAAAATAATTCAGAGTTCAAAGTCTCTTCTAAAGTCAATACATCTGATTTGAATCAATATGTATGAGAACTATATAGGTTTAAAGTTACTCACCTACCTAACATTTTACTAGACAATCACAGTTGCAATACCGTCCTCCAGTTAATCAAGCACGTTGAACAGCGCATGTTGACAACACGGGACTCAAGTCCCGGGACCACGGGATACGGACACCGGGATTCGGGACTCAAAAGCGTAGGGCGGCAGTAGGCGCCCAGCTGCCGCGTAGTCCGCCCGCCCCGACGCGCCGCCCGCCCTACCGAACAAACATCGAACATTATTACAATTACTTACAGAATTCATAACTGAAAAGTTTTTGTGAGTGTTAAAATATTAATGACAGTGGTTTAGGAAAGTGATTTCGTATTAGATGAAACTGATTTTCGGTTTTATGATGACATTTTCTTTATGAAAGAAAAATTGTTGAAATTTCTCGTTTAGTTTGTTGTGTTAAAAGTTACAGTTATAGATTTTGGAAGTGATATAATAACCCAACATATCGTTATGAATTTTGTTAACAATTGCAATTTATTTGCAAAAAAAAATAAAGTTTTTATAACAAGTTAATCAAGTGCATATCAATGTATGTTGACTAATAATATTAGTGGTTGTGAGATGGAGAAGCTTCTGCGGTCGAAAATAATTACAATACTAAAGGTAAGTGTAATACATTCATGTATAAATAAGTGATATTTTCTGAGATAACGGATCATGTACGGAAACTGCATTATTTTACAGTCAACGACCTGGCTGAAAAGTTAGATTGTTAGATAATAAAAAACCTTTTTTTTAGGGTTCCTTACCTCAAATGGAAAAAGACGGAACCCTTATAGGATCACTTTGTTGTCCATCCGTCTGTCTGTTTGCCTGTCTAGAGCCTTTATCTCGGGAACGCGTAAAGGTATCGAGTTGAAATTACAACCATGTACTAAAGTCTGCGGTCTCTTGAAGCTGTGAAAAGTCAAACTTCTCAATTAACGAAGAAAAAAGATACAGCCGTTTATGTCGCAAAAAAGTGTATTTTGACATTCTCAAGGAAATCAAAATTCATAGGGTCCCGTTGTCCTAGAATCCTGAAATTTGACGTAAAGCAAGGTCTCATAGCATAAGTACAGAAAAATATCTGAAAACTGTGTAGTTACGTCACAAATTAAAATCTTTTTTGCGATTCGTAAAAATCTTTGAGACTCGATTTGGAAATTGAACTGTTTTCAACGGTAAGTCTGTACGGATCCCTCAGTGCGCGAGTACGACTTGCACTTGCCCGGTTTTTTTTTAAATTACTTTCTAAAGCCCTAGCCACCTAAGAAGAACAATTTAGTTAATGCACCTCAGGTTCTCAACACGACATCTCCATTAAAAAAGTTTTGATTAGGAAGAAAACTATGTATAGGAACTGTATCCATACCGGTGCTAATCAAATCAATATTATAGGAATAAGACCTTACTTAGAAATAAAGTAAGCCTTAGAGCTCACCGGTGTCCTGTCGCTTATGTTCGTCGCTTATAAGTGGTGCTGCTCCAACCACTGCCTTATTAGGAGTTATTAGTTGGCACAGAATCTATTATATTTAGTCAGCGTCGAGTTATTTCATCACTCTTAACTTTAATCCCAGTTATTACTATTCAGTTCATTAATTTTCTTAAAAATGTAAGCCATTTGTTAAAAAAATTAAAAATAGTAGCCTCCCAGTGTCGAGAACAGAGTTCAAGCTTCTGGCGGTCAGGCTCCAGAGAGAGGAACCTGCTCACAGTACGAGTCCAGTAGTACCGCTTTCTGAATCAAGCCGCCTAACGAAAGTCTCCTGAGGTGGGTTGGTTAAGGCTTGTTTCTATTCAGTCATGAGCTGACTGATGGTACAATCATCACCGAGTCCACATCCCACGGGTCGACAACATTGCCAAGTCAAAATAGGTTGGTACTTGATTTACTAATCTTTTTGATTTTGACGAGGTTGTCGTCATGCGGGACAGTTATATCAATAATCATTACACGCATCTTGATTCGATCCACCACCAATACATCCAACTATTATTACTAAAACATGTCAATAGAAATATACCACTTTATTTCATACAAAGTGCTCATCAATCTTGGTAGGTAGGTACCTTTGTCCTGGTAAGCTCGTAATCAAACGTTGTCTTACTCGATCGCCGCACAATTCATCCTCAGCCACCGATAGAGCCTGTCTGTCTCTGCACAATATTGAAGAGCCGATCATCAACCGACACTTAAATCACAATAAACAAAACGAAGTATCACAAAAAGCAACAAGTCCCGAGTGCAGCGCGCATTAAGGCTAAGTGCCACATTCACAGATATGCTTAACGAACGCTTATCCGCCACTTAAGCGAGCGGAGCGAAACGAGCATCGCTTATTCATTAGTTTTTTGCTCAACTTTAGGAGCCAATTAAGCGAACTGCTTGATACATTAGGAGTTTTATCGGCTTCACGTGATAATACAATGCTAAGTGTGGATTGTATCTATATTGTTGCGCAGACGCTGTTCAGAATAAACGGAGAATGTTATAAATAATGGCGGCGCTGGACTTGTGATAAATAGCGCTTTAATTAAGTCTGGTACACTTTACTTAAGTTATCATTGTAGATTTTTTTTAGTGATATCGTCATTGAATAAAACATTTAAATGCGAAGTGTCAATTAGACACTGAATATAAATGAGAGACGCAACAATGTTGACAGCGAAATACGAAACAGAATTGATTGATTTTGTTCAATTGTATAACAATCAGTGATCGAAGTACAACAGAATATAAAGATTATTGAAATATATAATTGCTTTACTAACAGGAAATGTGAATTAAAAGCTCTAATTCAACCCCTTTTTTGTTAGTTCATTATTAATATTTAACCGTTCCTAAAAATAAAAAAATAAAATTAAGGATTCTCGAAGTGAGTGATGAATGTATACAATTAAATAACACTGCTACTGAGGGCTACCTTTTCAGATCACGTCTCTTACTCTCATTACCATATCGTTTGAGTTAAAGTCATGCTGTCTGACAGAGATATCAATTATATAAATGTTTTTAAGTAATTCAGAGATTTTAATGCAACTAATTTATTTGTTTGATTGAATATGTCTGGGGTCAACGACTACGTTATATTTTAAATAAGGTAAATTATCAACTATTTACCTTTTATGTAAGTAGAAGTTTTACATAGATACGTACCTACGTATCTGAAACATACGTAACAGCTGAGAAGAACTGACTATAAACATAAATATCTTTAGTATTCTTGTATGCATGCACCTTAAAACGACATTAACTTTCAGCAAAGTGCCCACTCTGTACAGGTACAATCGAAAGACGTCCACTGCTGGACATGGGCATCTCCCAAGTGTCACCACAACGAATGGTCATGTGATCCTGTGCGTCTCGCATCCATCGCATACCCGCGACTCTCACCAGGTTATCAGTCCACCTTGTGGGAGGCCTTCCAACGCTGCGTCTTTCGGTACGCGGTCGCCACACCAGAACCTTTCGGCCCCATCGAACTACGATTCATCGATCTATGGCTAGATACCAATATCACAATACAAGACAATCTAATGATCACTCTGTTTGTATCGAAGATAGAATATAGCCACTATTATTTGGAACTATGTATAATTATGTAAACGTCGTGGCCAGATCTAAGAATTAATCACTCACACACACAGAGTTAACATTTGATGACATGTCAATGTGTGTCATTTAGGATTTCTATGATAGTAAAAGGTCTAAAGAAAGGAGGCCAAACGTGGATTGACATATATTATCATCAAACTTTCACGTTTTTAGGGTTTCGTACCTCAAAAGGAAAAAACGGAACCCTTATGTATAGGATCACTTTGTTGTCGGTCTGTCTGTCCATCTGTCTGTCTGTCTGTTAAGACTCTTTATCTCGGGAACGCGTGGAGGTAACGAGTTGAAATTGCAACCATATTCTCAAAAACCCACTTTTTTTACATTTTACAAATATATGTAGGTATATATTATATAAAATATATATTTATGTTTATTTCATTTATATATATATATACATTTGTAACCTTGTTTTTCTTAATAATATATTTTTTGTTTTTGTGTTTTATGCACCTGCCATGTTTTCTCTTCACCACCCTTGGTTGACTGGTAGAGAATGCATAAGTCCGCCTTTGTACCTTTGTGTTGTAATTAGTTTTAATAAATAAATAAATACCCCGAGTGTTGTGTTCCTCTGGGTTATTTTTTATATTCACACAGGCGAAACCGCAGGCAGCGACTAAATATATAAAAACCTGTACTTACGATTATTTAACTTAAACTAAACAGAAAACCTACTCAACGAGTAGATATCGTTAGCGTTGCCCAGTGCCACGCAGCGCACAGTCGCCATTAGAAATAGCTCAAAGTTCTGCCAGTTCGCCCATTACTGTACAATATGCCCCCGTAGCCTGCAGCTTGTACTTCTGTAGCTCTGTAGCCACAAACACCGCACAGAAATAGCTCCGGCCGAACTGCAAGTAATAAACAAACGCAAGTTAAATCTGTCACGCGATGCTGCGTTTACACTTTAGGGAGGGACAGTGGCTGGGACAAGTTGCTTGAATTTCATTTTGATAAACTGTGCATACCATTTTAATGACCAGTTTTTATTAGTTACATAACAAATAGCCTTGGTGGCTGCAATATAATTTGTACTATATGCAAAATTAATTTAATTAGATTTATTTTGTCATAACGTTGCCACGTATTGCAAAAAAAGATATGTTGCGTTCATCACAAATACGTTGAGATGAGGGCGAGATAATAACGATGATATTTAAGTAATGTGGTCAAGTAATAATGTAATAGATGGTATTTGATTGTGTGTGTGTGTGTTTTAAAAAGATATAACCAGGAAAGTGGCAACTAACCAGTGTGGAAGTGTAACCAGGTAACTAAACCTGTCTAAACTTAATATACTTTCGTATCACACTAGATGTAATGTCTAATGGTCAGCCAGTAGCTGGAACCAGTAGCTAGTGCTCCTTAAAGGACTGATATAATTCTACGAGAGAACTGCAAGCTATAGACTAACGCAAGTTAAATCTCAAGTCGCACGGTCGCTTTGCACGCGATGCTGCGTTCAAACCGAGTAAGTCCTAGTTATTATTAACTGTGTTAATCACCTGTTAGACATCATTTTGTTGATAATAATAAATATGACAAAAAATATATCAAATGTTAAATTTGGTACTAGACAAATAAAGCGACTCTATTTATAGCATTTAAATTACGTAGACAGTTGATTGCTTTATTTCAACGCGAATTATGGTAAAATCTTGTAAAGTTGGTATATAGTATATGTCACTACGCGGCCACACCTAATTGACGTGCCTCTCATATATGTATTTTCTTTTTTTAGTTTGTAAGTTTCTACTGTACAACGCCTTCCATCCAACGTCCGCCATCCTCCATAACGCTGTACAAGTGCTTGTAAATAAATAAATAGACATGTGGCTTGTTTCCCAATAGTGGGAACGTTAAGCACTTAAAATTTAAAAATGGTTTGTATCACGCATTTCACACCGGAAATATACAAACTAATGAATCATGCGTGCCATGCACGAATAATCTTAGAAAGCTGATGTTAAACTTATGAGGTTTTAAGCACACGGTCATGATTGAAGTGTATTCACTTCCTATAACGTGTCTTACAGTGTTATTTGTAATAAAATCACACTTATCCACTAGCAACAAAACCCCATAACGTTAGCAAGTTACTAGCTTGGTGTGAATGGGGCTCGCCAGACGCACGTGGCAGCGGTGACCGGATACACATTAACGTTACACAGTCACTTGTTGACTATTTAAAGAATATTATATTTTTACTCGTAAAATATTGCTACTCATTATTTTGCCTAGAATTTTTTTCAAAAAAAGTTTGAAGGAAAAGTTGCTCGTTTAAGAACTATGATAAGAAAACAATAATTTTTCAGTTTTTGTCTATTCGGTAATTTAGAAATGCGAAAGGGACAGGGATTTTAGAATAATATCTGTCTCATGACGCATTTCAAATCTCGGTTTAAAGTGCCAAACGTCCAACTTATTTCCTTTCCCAGTATTTACTATTATGCCATGGGGCAGTTTCCCGAACCTTTTCAACAACATTCAATCTCAACTTCGTTACTAACTTGCCCCCTCCCTCCCGCGTCCGAACCCTTGCGCCTGCTGACAAAGCACATCACGAAACTATTCCACTAAAGGGTGCGGAACTCAAAAATGAAAAGGCACATTCTTGGTTTCCTTGTGAAATGTAAATATGGCCCCTTGGACCCCACCCTGCCCAGCCCCCCCCGTCCCGCCGTGTAGAACCTTCGATATTCTATTAAGATAACGGCGGGAACGACGTCGTTTTATTATTGTGACTCGCGCCATATTTTCGTCATGCTGAAAATCTGTCAACTTGAGATATGGTGATTTCGGGTACGGAAGATTTAGACAAGGCCTCAACTGGATATTTTGCAGCCTCTAATGTTAGGAAACTAAAAAAAAGACGAAAGGAAATGGCATAGCAGCAAAGTTGCAAAGATACTTATCATTACTAGACACGAATCATTATGATAACGAATTCATCGAAAATATTGACATAATAATTAATATTTTGACGTTACAGTCAATCCAAAAAAATATCTGTTTCCTGATAGCTACAACCAAGGGGTCTTTAGGGGTCATCGCCACTTATCATCAGGTGGTCAGGTGGGATAAAAAATCATTAACTCATTACAATTCTTGTAATATCTATGATTTGCATGCATTTGCTTGCTTAATATTTTTACGCCGGCAATAGTAGTAGATATATATGAACAATGTTTAATGTGAGATCGCAATGGTATCCTAATTATATTAAGAAATAAATATGTCTTCCTGATAAACCTGAAGTGGAACTGTCTCACACACAGTTGTAATAATGTGGGCAAAAATAGCCTGCATCCTTGAGGGGGTTACTAAAACGTCTCTGGTGTGAAGAATCAGAGCCCATCTTAGTTAGATTACCTAAGGTAGACACAAAAAGTGTGAGAGCATCCAATTTACCTACATATTTATATTTATACACTCTAAACACACGCACACACCCAAAACGGTTCATTCTTACAAAATTATATTTGGTTTCATAATACTTTTCTTAATGTAACTTTACATTTTTCATACATTTCAAATACCTAATTGTTGTTAAATTAAATTAATTTTATGAATTAAAAGGTAGGCAGTATAGAAAACAGCGAGATAGTCCTAACCCTAAGTATATTTTATTACTCACTGGGGTTACCTCTAGCTCTGTATTCTTTGAAGTCTGAGTGTATTCACACACACGCCAGCTCTACACATTCTAAGTGTTCATCACGTTCCCCCAAGATGGCACGAGCGAAAATATGAATATTATTCAAAGTGATTTGTCATAAATTGAACAGCGCAACCTCTCAGCGGCGACACCGGCCGGAGTGCCGGCGTTATGTTGTGACAAACAGCTTGACACTCGGGGGCACTTGGGTGTACACAGACTAGCTAAAAAAATTATTGGGTGTCGGATGGTTAATATTATACAGCGAGCTTTATTTGTCTTACGTTATAAAGAGATCGTTACAGATTACAAGAAACGATAATTTGATTTAATTTAATTTATAAAACCGTAGCGGCCCAGCACGGCTGAAGCCTAATGGGCCAATGGGCTGACTTTCGAAAGGGAAACCCGTGGTTCTGGAACGCCAAGGGCAAAGAAGAAACATAGGTGTGGTTTTAGTCAATAAAAGTTTAACACGTTCTCTCATTCCACCTTAGGGCGTGAGAACTATTCGGATGATTTCACCTTAAAAAAAGTCGACAGAAAAACATGTAGAAAACCGAAAAATCAATAAAGACTGCATCGCTGTGATTGTTATAGTCTAGCTATATCTGTGTACATACTATGTTGGTGATCTCAAATAGATAAACAAGAGAAACGGTCCGAACCTCACACATTCTCTACACATGCAAATTTTAACATTCCTCTTGCATGTAAAGCTATACCTAACTTCTAGCGCACTATTCGTACCCATCGATTTATAATAGTTCCGTTACTATCTCCCAATTAATATCGCTCCTCCACCGACGCTGGATCACGACGCACCTATTACCGTACAGCCAGCTGCATCGCCGATTACTTAGCCAACTTAACCATAGCTACCAGTCTCGTGCACCGGTTGGTTAGGGTGCTTTATACCGAAGTATTATGCTGCGTGGGAAAAAGCTGCCCGAGTAGAGTCACTTTATCTTCTTAGCTAGGCTAAGTGCAGCGCTGATGGAGAAGCTACCAGAGTATTTTTATGTGCAACTCGCGGGATAGCTAAAAAGAGTCACCTTACCCACATCACACTCGGTAAGTCCCCTCTTTGGCGGTAAGTCCCCTCTTTGAGGAGTGGCTGGAAAGGCAACACGGCGTCCTTACCTTCCGCATGACGCAGGTCCTCACCGGACATGGTAAGTTCGGGAGGTTCCTGCACCGGATTCGTGCGGAAGAAACGCCCGGGTGCCGCCATTGTGTGGACCGCCCGGAGGACACGGTGGAGCACACGGTGGAGGTGTGCCTCGCTTGGGCAGAGCAACGCCGTGTCCTCCTGGGGGCGATCGGCGGCGGCGATCTCTCGCGCCGGGCCTTGGTACAGGCCATGGTCCGGAGCGAGGAGGAGTGGCAGGCGGTCGCCTCCTTCTGCGAAGCAGTAATGCTAGCAAATGAGGCGGCCGATCGCGAGAGGCAACGGTCCTCACGCCCCAATCGCCGCCGGGATTCCGATCCCGATTTCCGGCCATCGTAGGCGCAGGCTTGCGGACGGCAAGAAATGGATGGCTCGCCGTCCGACCGTCCGGTAACCCTCCGGACCAAGCCCAAGTCGTCGACGGCGCGTGCTGTTCCACGCGCGCCTCAAGGAGATGTGTAGGGGCCTAGCAGGGTCGAAGCCTACTGGGGCCAAGAGTCTGATCCTGAAAGGAAGACTCGGCCCTGGTACGGAAGGCAACGAAGGAACAGGAGTGGGTTTTTAGTCAGTACAACTCTGACACTATCTCCCGCCCCGCCCAAGGGCGGGGGATGTCATAAGATGATTTTCCCACCGAAAAAAAAAAAACCCACATCACTCTATTCGCTCTTTCTCTCAGCTCACCGTCCGGCCAATCGGTCACGCCGTTTTAAGAAAGGTTAATCAACTAAGTTTATATGTTGTCATTACTAAAAAATATTAAAATAAATGCACACATACTAAAATTATTTCTTACTAAAATAAATAAATAACATTTGGGAAATAATTCAAATAAACACTTAATGCTGTCGGTAAGGATCGTGCTCGAGTCGACGTCGCGACGTCGTGTGGTCTTCCTCGCGCGGTTCCACGAGGTGTCAACAAAACTGAAAAGGACTAGTAAGGCTTGCTTATACTGCGCGAACGTTTGAAAGAGTGACCGTAGTCCTAGAACGCCAAGGGCTACTGGAGGCCACAGGTTGGTTTTAGTCAGTAAAAATCTAACACGTCTTTTTGTTCCAATCTAGAGCCAGAGAAGTCGTTTGATATCCCACACATGTGAAAAAAATCCTCGCTACATTCTACTAAACACCGCTTCATTGTGTCTCTATCATTGATATCAGAAAGGAGGAGATATTATACATGCCCATTTCTTGAAAATGTATCGGAACCACGTGTCTCCAGTTTGCCCCCACCAGGCGCTAACTATTACGCAACTCCTTCCTGCTCTTATCCCATATTACTTGTGGTCGGCGCAACACGTCTTTTTCTTCCATTCTGTCCTGTCATGCGTCATACTATCCCCTTTTATTACATACACTCCCTTTTCTTTCATATCATTCCTCACACAAATCCATCCATCTTTTCTTTGGCCTCCCTATCCCTCTCCATCCATCTACATGTATACTCAAAACTCTTTTAGTAACATGCGTTTCATCCCTCCTCTTCACACGACCATACCAAGACAAACGATTTCCTTTCAACTTTTCAGTCACTGGCGCCACTTTCAAACTTACTCTAACTCATTTCTCACTTTATACTTTCTCGTCACACCACATATCCATCTCAAGATTCTCATCTAGCGTTAACTATTACGCTTGCAGTCCAGTAAAAGCAATAAATACGCGCATCCTCGCGACGCGTCGAGCTGCTCGCACAGCTGTGGCGGCAAAGCACCCGTAAACTTCGGTTACCGCGCTTGCCTTAATCACTGCTCTGGTAATATTTGCGCTCATCCGGTGCAAGACGTGAGCTCTCGTTTACATTAATACCGGAGCGCATAAGTGCATTAAGTGCAGCAATCACTTCTCAAATTCCGCAGTGAATCGGGATTGAAGACTTCGAGAAATTACTTCTAACGAATGTCTGATTCTGCAATACATATCTAATCTAATCTATAAAAGGTTTTTTAGCTTAGTATCCAGTTAGTGTAGTACTTTACTCTAGGGTTATATTGGAATAGAATTGAGTATTCTGAATACTTTTAAGTATCGTTACATATTACCCTTAATAAATATGCGGCGAACACTTTGCATATTCTAATTAAAACCCTAATAAAACATGTAAAAATATTCGCAACAGACAAACTTATCCTGAGCCGCAACGCAACGAAAATGAAAACTGTTTTAATTCATAAATTCAATTTATATTTTTCCTTGTTTCAGGTAAGGACATCCCTAATTAATTCCGGGAGTCAACCCTGCAGCGCCGCGTAAATTATGCGCGGACATGTGTTGCTGTTGTCCCAGCCCGGAACACGGGACACGGGATTCTGCGGAGGGTTAACAACGGTGTTTCCGATAGATTCGTAAGTTTTTATTTTGTAGTATTTTGCAAAATTTTGGGCGTAACAGATTGTTGAATTTTTTCTGTGTTACATTATAATCTTTTTTTTTGAACATTGGTATGGTGAACTACTTTTTATTCGCTTTTGTTAGTTCCATGTTCAAACAATTCAGACGAAGAAGATGTTATACAAAATAAGTAAAACTCTCATGTTTTACACGGTACGTTCCACACTTAGCGCTATTTAGAGTGGTCGTGAGTTGATTTAGATAAGTAGGCACTAAGCGCTGCTACTCGCGCAGTTAATACGGGGATCGTGCTCACGAGCAGTTATGCTAAAATTAAAGTTAAACCAGAAATAAGGAATAATCCAGAACTTGTCGATTTTCCAACGAATGCTTGCACGCTTTATCAGGAAGGAAAGGATAGCTATTAGCTTAGTCTATAATGACTGCACGGCGAGCTGCAGCTTAAAAATCAAGTGGGTTAAATTTATAGCGAAACTTATTAACTTAATATAGGTGCTTAACTTACTAAACTTAGTATATTATGTATTTATTTCAACGATTTTGGAAAATCCACCATGAAGTGCTCAACAGCAGTTAAATCGGATGTCGCGGAGATTGGTTACACAACAACAATTTTGGTTAAGAAATTATAGACAAAGAAACTGACGTGTTGCAGTCTGTGCGCGAAATAATCATCGGAAACGGGTCATAAGGTTTGTGACACAACGTGCCAAGCAAGCTTTATACGCTCCTCGCTAATTTCTTAGGGATACCACATACTATTACTTTTATTAAACCCAAGTTACGAGCTAATAAAATTACAGCACACACTCGAAAGCCAATCAAAATCCAATTTGAAATAAACTTTTAGCAAAGTTTTATTACATTCTTTAATTAAATCAATTATTTGAGTTTGTAGACTGTAATAATAATTTGAAACGATGGCACAGCGATACATATTTTAATGTAAAACCAATAAAATGTTAATTAGGAATGTTTTAACAATCTGAAACAGAGGGTATCGTTGTCATGTTGTGAGTTTCTTATTGGATGGAGTGTACATTATGAAAACTTCATGTAGGGGATTAAAAATATAGTGACAGTCCACTTGCGTTTAAAAGCTTTAAACTAGCTTAAACGCTTAAACTGACTTTAGTTTGAATAATCGTGATTAGTTTAATTAATTAATTTGGCCTTAAGTTTACCCAAATAGGTCACGGTTAAAACAGTGTGAAGGGAACATTTGTGTTTTTTTTAAGGTGGTAAATCATCCAATGACTTCTCTCGCTCAAGGGCGAAGCGGGTGGGCGGCTTTTACTGACTAAAACCATACCTAGGTTTCTTCTTTGCTTTCGGTTCCAGGACCCCGGGGTTTCCTTTCTGAAGTCAACCCGTGGCCCCAGTAGGTAGGCTCTGGCCCTGCTGAGCTCCTACAGTTTTGCTGACATCTCTTTGAGACGCACGTGGACCATTACGCGCCTTCGAGAGCTGTCAATCACTAATATTAACAGATTAACTTAAAGCTCTGTTCACATGTTTTCACGGAGAAATTTTTACTAAATAGACTAGCTGGCTGTATCTTGACATCTAAATAAACTGTAGGCACTTATGGAACAGGTTGAGTCACGGGTACATTTCAACTGCAATTTCACCTCTTACTGTAAATGTGAACGCGCGTCGTGCGCACGCCATTGGCCGATATGTTCATTTAGTACCATAACTAGGTTAAAATTCTAAAAACAGTACGAAACTGGGTGGAAGGAAGAAATAGTGCCTTTTTGAGAGGGGAAATCAACAAATAACTTCTAGCAGTTTTTTTTTAGGGTGTGAAATCAACGATTGACTCGCGGTCTAGGGCGGAGCGCGAGGGCGTGTAAGAGTTTTACTGAATAAAACCACACCTATGATCCTTCAGTTACCCTTTGCGTCCCAGGACCACGAGTAACCCTTTCAGAAGTTGATCCATGGCACCAGTAGGCTTCGGCACTGCAATACAACCAGATGGTTGTATTGATTAATTATCGGTTGTTATATTGACTAACTAGCTTCTGCCAGCGGCTTCGCCCGCAAGTCGGTTTCTCCAAACAAACTTTGGACACCCGTTTCATCCCCTTAGGAGGTGAATTTTGGAAAATCCTCTCTTAGTGCTCGCCTACGTCATAAAGGGAAACCTTGGGCAAAATTACACGCTCTTATGCCCTGTGTTTTCGACTGTATGTTGACATGTTTCTCCATTTATACATATACATTATCGGTTGTATTGAGTGGCTATATTTCATCAGAAAGTCATTCAATAGGGTTACGGTTACATTTTAATTAACAAAATATTTAACACGGATATGTAAAATGAAATAAACTTAAATTTTTCGTGGTGAGACATGCATTTTCACTGTTTTTCATACAACCGCTCTTACGCGATTATGACGTTATTACACATTTTTTATTAGATATTTTAGAAACACAGTATCTTGTGGATATTATCTAGGCTTCTATTGAAATCAATTTATAAATTTGTTTAAAATTAATCCAGTGAATACCTCTGAAAATCTGCTATTTTGCATGAATTATGATACACTTCATAATTTACTCAAAAATTAAAAAGTCAAAAAATATAGATAACAATAGAAGCCTTGCAAATTTAATCAAGATACTGAATGACGACTTTTGTTTTAAACATGTTAAGGGTTTACAAAAAAAAAACACGTTTTTCCTGGAACAAGTTTTGTAAAATATTCGAGTAAATCACGGAATTACCGAATGCTAACAGAGTTTTCAGGCGTTATCTATCCTTTTAATTTTTTTTTTTTATGTCAAATATCGTGTTGGATTGCGTTAGATGAAGTAACAACCTTTTAAACCATGCTCAATGTTGACGATAGGCGAGTGGAAAAGGGCCCTCTTAAGCAAACATTTTAAGTACAAATTGTCACAGCATTATGCCGAAACAGTCCTACAGTTATTGTTATTGTAAACTTGTAAAGCACGTTGTTAGTGTAAGCTTGTAAAGTGCAAGTTGTTTGCAGTGGCTTGGCGTGGAGATAGAAGATTGGTCACGCGGCTCCTCGTCCACGGGTATAGGGTTAATTAACTTTTGGAAAAAGTGTTCTCTTTCTTCGTAATTATTATTGTTTTATATTATTTTATGTGATATTTTATGTATTTAGCTTGGTTAAACGTGAGGACATCATCAGCCTTAAAATGTTCCTATATATCTGGGAACAGGCATGTGTGGAAAAAACTGGGCAAGTGCGAGTCGAACTCGCGCTCTGAGGGTTCCGTAAAAACTTACCTATGAAAAACGTTCAATTCCCGAATCGAGTCTCAGAGACTTTTACGAATCGCAGAAAAGTTTTGTCGTAACTACAAATTTATAGTTTTACAGACAGACGGACGGACAACAAAGTGATCCTATTAGGGTTCCGTTTTTCCTTTTGAGGTACAAAACCTTAAAATTAAAAAGAAAATTGCATTTATTCTACTTCAGGATCTCTTAAGATTTATTACTTAGGGTGTTATTTTTATTATCTAAAATAAGAGCAATATAACTATCGAATTTCATTAATTTTAAGCGAGTCGCGTGCCGATTAGGGTGCGCGCACACTGCATCACTACCACGAAAATATTCGTCAGAAAATTTATCAACATTTTAAGATCCATTGCAAATTCGTTGCATTTTCATCGTCTATTGAAATAGTAATGTCGCAATGGATCCGAAATGAGGGAAAATGTGTGTGAAATAGATTTTGGGTGACGGGTTGCGAGGGGAGAGTAGGGACACGAGACACCGATGTTTAATGTTTATGCGTTTTGTCGCCGCGAGGGGGCGCCGCGGGAAAAGTGTGTGTAGGTACGAAAAGCACAGCGAGTAATTTAAAACATTGTGTTAGTCCAAATTGTATGGTACTCAATTTGGATAAAGAATATTTGATTTGACTATTTGTAGTTACTTTACGTTTGTTTTATAGGTTGATTTTCATAAATAAATAACCTCAATGCTACACATTGTAGGTAAGTGCAATATATATATTTTCGACATACATATTACCTATTTCATGGTATTAAAAAGTATTTTTGATGAAAATAAACCACCCACACATCCAATAACGATGTTTACAAACACGCACTATCGAGGAAAACTGCCATCCGTGTAGTAAGAGCCCACCACTGCATACATCGGCACAAGGTCACCGCGCGCCCCTCTCCCCGCGCACTCCCCCCACTACTACGACAAATGAATGAACGAGGGGTGCGCCGGACACACGGGGTTGATTCTAACAACTGCGACCTACAAGTGTTGATGCTTGAGCTCTGTTGCTTTGTGAGCTTTGAACTAATTTTAAGATTTGAAATGATTATTTCGATCTCAAAAAAATGTTGTGTGTTATACAACTGTAATAAAATACATAGAACAATTCAATCGGCTTGTTAAGTGTAAGTTAAATAGTCAAAAGCTTTGAGAGTTTCACCATTAAGTTATGTGGATTATACTGCTAAGAGGTAAATATTTATCTAATATCTCTATTCATTTCCCACAAAACATATTTATAGATATTGTGATTAAATTAGTAATACATTTAAAATTTATTACCATGATAAATCAAGCCTTAATGGACTGCAGCCACCGATTAACAGCTCATAACAAATTTAACATTTACGACCGTCTACATACCTATTCTTACCTCAATTTCAAAGCATGCGACATTTAACGAGAAAGAAAGAAACTCGTTTGTATGTTCTAGCAAGGATCAAGTGTGTTCGCGCGACTAGATATTTTACGATCGCGCCCCGAGTGCACGCAGCAAGGTTAGGTTAGTTCACAACGTGGCCGCATAGCCGCGCCACCTCCCGCCGTTCGAAATACAAAAATATTTATTTTATAAATTTAAAACTGAACTAAATTATTCGGGAACGTTGATTTAGTGACCAGAGCAGTGTGTGTGTCTTTAAAAGTGAAAATCTAGTGTTGTGAATTTGTGATGATTTTTACTAATGTTGTGGTTGTGTTTATTGTTAGTAAAGCATATTATTTCTAAATAGTTGTGTAAAATATGATTTGCCTAGGTTATACATACAATAAATTATAGTAAAACAAAGAAAACTATCATTAAAATACGAAATGCAACTTGTTGATCATGAAAATTTTCTCATAATTTTCTTTAATTTTTTCTTAAGAATTTTCTGTCAATCTATGCATAAATAATATTTGTTAAAGTTAGCGTACAAAGTGCAAGTGTTTACAAACAGCGGTGCATCGATTTCACATAAAGTGGCACCCGACATAAGGCTGGCGCCAGAGGGGAGCGGAGGCGGGAGCGGAATATGGGGGGAGGGGGCAACTGTCAAACTGCAGTTATTCCCCTTGTGGAAGTACACCGAGAACAGTTCATTGACTCCAACGCTTTAACAGAATTGTAATTCCTATTTTGAAAATAGTTTTGCAGATATTTTATTGTAAAAGAACTGCTATTTTCCTTTTACGGAATTCTCTGCGAAACCAAAACTTGCTTACAATGAACCGATTCCTTGTAATACTCACACATTACTTCACAACATTTTATTGACAGAAAATTTATAGGAAATAGCAAGTGAATTTCAAGTCTATTATTTCCAGCTAGAGTTAATCAACTTTAAAATAATCAAATAACTTCTTCCGCTCAGGTTGGATAGAGAGTGGGATTGTCGAACTTTTACTGACTAAAACGCATCTGTATTCTTTCAGTCTTTCGTTCTTTTTCAAATAATCCCGTCGGCTAGTATTAATCAGGCACTTTGACCTCTTGGACTTGCTTTATCACTACTTATTTCGAACTGTAGCGACATCTATGGACTAAACTATAAAATCCTGCATCGTGCAATTAGAGTTCTTTGCGCGTGGACATATACAACAGCCCGAAATTATCTATCGTCTATCTTCACATCTGTAATTTGTCACTCTGCCTAGCTTTTGCCCCAAATTTTATGGAGTAGGTTTTCAGTATGACTAGATGCTGAGTACCAATATTTTTTGTGAAGTAACTGCTTATCTGATCTCCGCAAACTAGTAACTTATAACACGATATTCATAAGCAAGACTTTTTGTCCAGAGCGTGATTTGTCGTTAGATGATTTTCCCACCTTAAAAAAAAAAAAAAAAACTATCGGACTCCTAACTTTCTGTAACCACTGTCAGAGAGGTTCTTTATCTTCTAAACTACACAAATATGACATCAGACTACCTCTCCGTCTCGCTGTTACGCTGACCACAGCCTTACATCCCACACCAGCACGCAGCAGCCGGCGGCGTGGCGTTGTGCGCCTGTGTGAGTTAGGACTTTACTATGAGTCACGCTGCGGCTCGTTGCTACCACGCGAACGTCAGGCGCCGAGAATTCTGGACGGAACTGTATTACTTGGGAAGTAACTACAGATATGATCATATTTTTGGCTCTAGTTCAAGATATGTTATTTTTGAGTTATTTGTCGAACTGATTCACGTCTGCGGTCAAATAAAGTAAACTAAAGCAAGGCTTAGGTTATTGTCATTATTTCATAGATATATATTTTGAAAATACATCTTTGCAATTGGAATAATCAATGACGCCTTAGTCACTTTATCTCAGAAATTCAAACTAGATCTTTTGTTTAAATATTGATAAAACTCACTTTAATACGAACTACGTTTGACCAGAACTAACAATAATTAATTTATTGCATGGAAAAAATAACAAAAAAGCAACGGTTGTATAATGTATGCGAATGTGTTTATTTTAATTTCGTCTACCTATTCCGAAGCAGACTTGTCTAAATGGGGAAATCATCCCCTACGTAAATTGTGCAACTTGGTTTACACTTTATAGTCACTGAAATAAGGTTGTAATTAAATTGGTAAATGTTTTGTTTTGATTCGGCCCGCGATAATGAAGTGAAATGTGGAAAAGTGCAGCTAAACACAGGAGATATTCATATGTGTGTGTGGTTCATATAAGAAGGGTTAATGGAAGAGTTTAATTTGAGAGGCTTTGTGCTTAGTTGTTGAAAAAGTATGTTTTCGCTTTTACGAGATAGGATGTGCGGAAATGCCGTGTTCGTTTATGTTTATTTTTTATTTTTTAACAAAATTAATAATTTAATTAATTATTATTATTTTTTATTTAATTTACTTTAAAAATTTATTAAGGACGGAAAGTTCGGGACCGATAATAAGAAAAATGTAAATGTACCGAACATTTTCGCTAATTTAAATTATAGGCGTCCCAACACAATTATTCTCATTAGTACAAGATAACCAAGTTTAAGTATTTGTTTGTAATGTCAAAGTAACAGCCGTCTACTAAACGATTATGAATAGGTTACTTCTAGGCAAGCGTGCGTAGGGTAGCGTCATCACTTACCATCAGGTAGATAGTATGGTCAAGTCAAGCCCGAGCACATTCCGGGGCGCGCCAAGTCGCGGCATGGCGGAAAAATTTCCAGCGGGATCTCATGGTGGAATGGCGATAGCGACTGTCGCAACCCTGTGCTGGGCACGCAAGGGACTTATCGCCATATAAGTCCCCTCTTTGAGGAGTGGCTGGAAAGACCTCACGGCGTCCTTACCTATCGCATGGTGCAGGTCCTCACCGGACATGGTAAGTTCGGGAGGTTCCTGCACTGGATCCGTGCGGAAGAGACGCCCGGGTGCCACCATTGTGTGGACCGCTCGGAGGACACGGTGGAGCATACGGTAGAGGTGTGCCCTGCCTGGGCAGAGCACCACCGTGTCCTCGTGGGGGCGATCGGCGGCAGCAATCTCTCGCGCTGGGCCTTGGTACAGGCCATGGTCCGGAGCGAGGAGGAGTGGCAGGCGGTTGACTCCTTCTGCGAAGCAGTAATGCTAGCAAAGGAGTCGGCCGATCGGGTGAGGCAACGGTCCTCACGCCCCAACCGCCGCCGGGATTCCGATCCCGATTTCCGGCCACCGTAAGCGCGGGTTTTCGGACGGCGAACGATGGGTGGCTCGCCGTCCGATCGTCCGGTAATTGTCCGGACCGAGCCCAAGTCGTCGACGACGTGTAGTGTTCTACGCGCGCCTCAAGGAGATGTCAGCAACCGTGGGGGCCCAGCAGGGTCGAAGCCTACTGGGGCCATGGGTGATGCGAAAGTGACCCCCGGGGCCCTGGAAAAATGGCAAAGAAGGAACAGGAGTGGGTTTTTAGTCAATAAAAGTCTGACACTATCTCCCACTCCGCCCAAGAGCGGGGGATGTCATTAGATGATTTTCCCACCCGAAAAAAAAGCCCGAGCACATTAACAATAAAAAAAAATTAATAAACAAATTTTGTCTGTCTGTGCCGTTTGTTCTAATCTCCGAAACGGACCGATTTTGACAGGACCTTTACGGGTATAGCTGATGTTATAAGGCTAATGAGGGTTCCGCACAAAACAAATAAAAATCTTTTTTTTTAGTTTTACGAGTTGTCATGGTGAAATTTGCTGGCAACAGTAAGTCTATATTTCTGTCTATACTAATATTATGAAGAAGAAATATAGAATATTTTTGTTTGTAATAACTGAACTCAAAAACTACAAGACTGATTTAAAAAAAAATTGCACCCGTAGAATGCTACTTTATCACCGAGTGGTAGGCTTATACTTTATACAATTACGTGGGCGAAGCAGCACAAGCTAGTATACAATAATTCCATAACAACAGCCTGCACACCCCGAAGCACTAATAATTGATTTGATCAAATGTTCAAACTAGCCACGCACGCCTCGTGAGTTCACAACGCACCCCACAAGTGCAGCCGTGCATCCCTTTGCATTAGAATAGTTTATTAAGCTATAGGCCGTTCATAGTTCAAAATCACTGTGGTCCTTATTCTTGTCGCAATAAGGTTGCTGCTTGGGCTACTGATCGAGCCAAAATGCCCATAAATGGCCTGCACACAAATAGAGATTCGATGGAAGGAGTAGGTATACAATGATTGATAAAAAATTGAACACTGTTCCATTTTCATAAACTAAAGCAAAGTTTATCACGTTGAGTAAAAATGTCGTAGCACGTAGCGCTACGGCGTAGCAATATTCACCGTGACTGCTACGACCTACATTATATTTTCGGGATTTTATAAGTGTTACAACAAAGTGATTTTGTTGTGTGCATCATAATTTATGGAATGGGTGGCTGGTTCACGCAGCTTAGCCGCTGTAACCTATCTCACAGAAGTACGAAATCGATTCACAACTTGCAGAGATAACTTTAAGAGATACTTCTTGCAAAAATGTAAACAATCGTACAATTTTATCTGTTTATTATTTTAGTTACGATTAAGACAATTCTGACAGTTAAGAGCTAGTGGAGCTTATTTAAGACGCAGACCCAGTGATGATTAGTAGGAATCTTACATGATTACGGATTTATTAACAGCATACAGCTAAGGAGTGGAATTCCCTGCCGGAGTCTGTGTTCCCTGATAGCTACAACCTAGGGGTCTTTAAGTCAAGAGTGAATAGGTTACTTCTAGTTAAGCTTGCTCCATCTTCGGCCACATCATCGCTTACCATCAGGTGAGATAGTGGTCAAACGCGAGCCTATCAATAAAAAAAAAAAAAAATGTAAGGTTCTAGGACATTCCACACGATATTTTTCTTAAATATTTTAATAATTATCAGTGGTGATGACAGAAATTGCACGAAGTACCTGCCTGTATTTAAACATATGACAAGTGAGCCGGGACAGGTACCACTGGGCCACCATTACTCACTTTCGGTACTCTAACTGAAACTCTATTGTATATAATTTCCGTGGCAGTTCATAGAAACAGCTCATAATGCGGAGTCCCGGTTAATTCCTCCCTCCCTGAGTGAGAGGGAATGTTCCCTTTATTGTGAATGGTGATTTATAACTGCAGGGACTATTGCACACCACAGTGTCTAATTTTTAGGAGTGAATGAAGGAACGAATGTGATGAACTTAGTTTGTTAAAAGGAATTAGTGAGCTACTGTAGTCGGAGAGAATGAGCATAATGGTATCGGTGATACAGTGTCGTGTATTGGAGGAAATCGGATGTATTAGTTATAAATACCTCCGTACCTATGTATGTGTCTCGTTTGTGGTTGTAGGGGCATTGCTCCATTGTACAATGTGAGTTCGATTCCCAAGTGTCACAAGCATTTTTTTCTAAAATTATTTCAGAATTGACATGATATATGACAATCTATTGAAGGTACTGAGTTTAAAAATAAAACGAGTCGCACTTTTAGAACTGTACCGACTCACCTCGTCTAACTCTACTCGTAACTAATCGACTTACTGACATTAATATATTTATTTTTTGCATCAAATATCAGAAGATTACTTAGAAAACAAAACAAACAAACAAACAAAAGTCAAATAATAATTGGATTGTTTTCGCACAAAACGATTGAATCAAATCAGGTCACAATTAAAAGTGCCAAAAACTTGAAATGTTTTTTGAAATACGTCACTTGTCCTATATTTGCGGATTATAAACCTCACTAAACATAAGTTTTACATATGATTAGATTACTGAGTTATTTTAATTATATATACTTTTATTTTAATGCTAATAATTTACTAATTGCTGTAAACACACAATCACAACGCAATGCCATTCACAGATAGATTAGATACCATCTAATCGCCTAAAGCACCTACAAATCAATTCGGGTAGAGACCCGTAATCACTCTAATCTTAATATGTACGTACTGTTTATGGGGATAAACAGTAGTGGGGGTGGGGAACCCCATCACCCGCCCCAGTGCAGCGGGGAGGGGGTTGGAGGTGGTGAGGGGGGGGGGGGGGAGCGTTGCATTGTGATAACTTTAATCAGAGCAAATGTATTGAAAGATTACCGTGCAGTGCCAGGGCCGGTTGATTGAAATAGTTTGGTTGTCAATTGTGCTGGAGCTCGGAGCTCGTGTTCGAGGACCAGTGATGTATGGCGCCACTTTGATCTCTGTTTGAATCGGCAGTTTATTGATAACTAGCTTTTACGCCAGCTTTGCTTGTGTGGTCGATACCACAGGCGCAGCGCTATTTATTTACACTTCTACACTAATATTTTAAAGAGGTAAAGTTTGTTTTATTTGTTTGTAGGAGGTAATCTCTGAAAATACTGGTCCGGTTGCTAAAACTTTTTACCGATAGAAAGGTGATTTATTCCGGAGTGACATAGCCTACATTCTATCTACGCGGGCGAAGTCACGAGCAAAGGCTAGTTCCTAAATAAAAAGCAGCAAACACGGCTCTGCAATTTGTATCACTGAAATTTCGGTTCAGCACTTTCAAAGTTTACCTTCTACGATAAAGCAAGCCGTTTGAAATTTTCGTGCGACATCTATAACGCTACACTGGAACTAAAATTCAAAATCCTACCGCTGTATCAGAATTCTCCGCGCGATTAGAACATATGCATTATTCCGAAATCATCACTTATCCGTTTTTTTCGAAGGATCATTCCTTTTGAATGAGAGGTATACGGGATAGAGCAATTGTGGCCGAGTGGTAACAGCCCCGACTTACGAGTTGTCGGTTGCGGGTTCAAACCAAGCCATACGCATTACTTTTTGTAATTTATTTAATCACTACTGCTCTTAAAACGGCGAAGGAAAACATCGTGAGGAAACCGGCATGTCCTAGAACCAAAAATTCAAAGATATGTGACACCCACCAACCCGCCATGGGGCCTGTGTTGTGGATTACGGCCCATTCCCTCTTCTAGAGAGGAGGCCTGAGTCCCAGCAGTGGGAACATTATAAAGGCTGATTATGCTATGTTTGTTATACGGGACGTTAATACTTCCTGTTTCGTATACGTCTAAAATGTGTTTAATATTTACATAGCGATTTGCCAAGCTAACTTATTTAAAAAATTAGCTATCTCTTTCTCAATAAAAGAAAATGTTGGCTCGCTACCTAGAAGACATTGACACTAACCTACACTAAGAAAATTGAATGTAACAAAGCGCCTTAAACAGCTCAACATTTAATTCGTAATCTGCATAATCAGCTCATTCCATCTCCCGCACGAGGCGTACAAGGTTATAAATTGCTTTATATCCCAGTTAGAGACGTGCACGTCGCGATGCTAAATACAAGGGAGACGTAAATAGCGTCGTCACGCATTCGGCATACGGTGGAGGTGCTCCCAGTAATGATGGTTAAGACAACACAATATTGTGCAAACACAGTACTTATGGGTGTGCTTGTGCAACAAATTTCGGAAGCTTTGAGGAATATTTCTTTAGAAAGAGAGTGTTTGAGAGCCCAAACCGATATACGTCTGGATACTGCAATACATAAACTTTCTTCAAACACCGCCAGCTCCTGGGTCAAAATACCTACTTGCTGGACACCGGCACGGGCTGTGACTCTGCATTACACAGATCTTATATTTTCTTCTCGTATTTTCGTCAATGTTTATTTTAGGGTTTATTTTATTTCATAGAAACTCTTCAGGTGACAAATATACAATACGATCTATTAGGATTCGTTTTGTTCACAAAAACATTATTTGATTGTAGCTTCCTATGTATCTTAGTAAGCCTTTATCCATTAAGGAGCACCAGCTCTTCATCAATATAACATAAACATATCATAACATAATCGACCTTATAATGTTCCCACTGCTGGGACTCAGGCCTTCTCTCCAGGAGAGTCTGGGTCGAGTTGATGAATGTCACATGTCTTCAAATTTTTGGGTCTATGACATGCCAGTTTCCTCGCGATGTTTTCCTTCGCCGTTTTAGAGCAGTGATGATGAAATAAATGGCACAAAGTAATGTATCTGGCTGGGTTTGAACCTATTTCTAATTTGAGAAGGATACGGGTCGTATTTATGTAGAACATCAGCGACTTTCATGTTGCTGTTACATACAAGCTAATCTTATTTTGAAAATTGCTTTTTTCTAACCTGCCATAAGTTGGACCAGGATTGGCTGGTAAAAAATGCATAAGGCAGTAAATCCACCAGTGCCTAAAATTTTTATAAAAAAATAAATCTTTGTTCCCAACTTATTTATCTAATCTAGGTACAATACTTACCTAATTAGCCCCCTATGTATGCAGGCGCACGTCGGCGCGGCTGTGTCGCGGCGTGGCAGGTATGGGCCGGTCGCACACGGCGATGTTTGCCAATTCATCAGTTATAAATGTTAACCCCCACGGCGCCGCGCCGGAGGGTCGGCAGTAGCGGTGGGTAGGTAGTGAGCTCTAACACACGTTAACTGTTATGACTGTTGTTATGTGACGGTGATTGTGCAGTCCAGTTCCAGGGGTGCGTAGTTTAGGTAAAAATAAAATTTTGACAAAGGATAAGTATTTGTCATTTGTAAAAACTGGAAATTATTTATTTATTTTTATTAAAACTTCATACAACACAAAAGTACAAAAGCGGACTTAATTTCTTAGGCATTCTCTACCAGTCAACCTAGGATGGTGAAGAGAAAATATGGCAGGTGAATAAAAATATAAAAGATTATTACATATATAATTTAATATAAAGAAAAAGAAAGGGGTTATTGAGACGACAATACGAACGACGAATAATTATTTATGATTTCATCTATTTTACTAAAAAACCTTTTTATTTTATTTTTAATGAAACGTTATACTTCCCTTTACTACCCACTTCATGATCAGGAGCTAGAATTACCTTTCTATAGAATCAGGTCAGCGTTGCCCTACCTTGTTTGGGAAAAATGAGATTTTTCCCGCTGGGATTTGTGTATGTCCCCCGTTATGATATTAAAAAAAAAATAAACAATTGCGAGTCAGACTCGCGCACTGAGGGTTCCGTACAAACTTACCTATGAAAACAGTTTTGAATTTGTGTTACGAAGATTTTTTCGAATCCAAATAAAAGTTTTTTTTTGTGACGTAACAACAAGTTTACAGTTTTCAGATTTTTTCCCATACTTGTGCTGTGAGATCTTGCTTCTTGCCAAATTTCAGGATTCTAGGTCAACGGAAAGGACCCTATGAATTTTGATTCCCTTGAGAGTGTTAAAATACATGTTTTATGCGACAAAAACGGCCGTATCTCTTTTGATTTTTTCAAAGATACAAGGGATCGCAGATCTGAATATATGGTTTTAATTTCAACTCGATACCTCCACGCGTTCCGAGATAAAGGTTCTTGACAGACAGTCAAACGGACAACAAAGTGATCCTATAAGGGTTCCGTTTTTTCCTTTTGAGGTATGGAACCCTAAAAATGCACGTAAACATCAATAATATACTTTTTAATTTTCTTGGAATTTAAGTATAAGTCCCGAGCGTCTCAGTAGTTTCTTACTTCTACGTTGAGTTTAGTACGTCATAAATTCATAATGTAGCGATCTTTTTAAACACTGCCACTATTTTTAAGCAATTTTGTATGAAAGTGACAATTCACAGACATCATTTCCTGCAATGAATACCGACCATCCCCACAGATCATACCTTTATTATATGGTTTGTAATTTTGAGCGGCGGGCGACGGTTATAATAATAATCCTCCCGATGGCAATAGTTTCTTCACCCCACCTTTATGACGACGCATCCAAGAATCTCATTCGCTGCACAGTATGACGTCACCGACGTAAGTGTCGCTATGAATTTTCTATACACCCTGCCCGGCGCCCTACCGTAAGGGCTTGAAGATTTATTACCTTACTTATGCTAGTGCTCCTTATTAAACGCTTACTCTTCGCTTCCAATCCACACACGCCATCCCTTTCTAATATCATAGCGTAAGAGAGGGATGTAATCCGATTCAAATTTTCTTTCAAGTATAAGATTTGAAAATAGAAGTTTAATAACGGTGTTTTGAAGGGCGGTTGTAAATTTGAAATTTTGAGTCGATTTGAAACTTACCGAGCTAAGTTTAAGGTATCTTTTCTCATGCTTTGTGATGATATTCCGTTGTTCATTTAGGAAAACTCTTTACCTCCATAATATACTTTGTGTGCTTGGGCTCAAGGTATCCTTTAAATTTTCCAAGATCTTTGTTTATAGTGTTCGCAAGTGCATTCACATTGTTCCTTATACCAATTGTCATAAGGGTGGTTATGTTTTATCAAAGTGAAAGTTTCCAGGATTGTAAACTATCTTCTTGGAGGTATTATCAATCATTGTTTGTGAATCTAATATGACTTGAGGATTTGAAGAATGGATGCTTGGAGTGGTTGTGAAAGTTTTGGAATTTGATGCTTACCTATGCAGGAGATTAATGGTTATTGTGTTAATATAATAACACTAGATTTCATCAGTTTTATAGGGAATGGCAAAATATGAATTGCTCTATAAACAAAATTATTTTACTTGGCTGTCATGCAATGTTGATGATTATCGTCATTGATAAACTGAAAACTGTAATCTCTCTCTTGATCTCAAGTTGCATTTTGTAAAAACTTACTGTTTTCAAGTGTCCACTTAACGAAACCAAAGATCAACAGAAAATCAAAACCAAGATGACCGATTCTTTAAACTATAGTTAACAAACCCAACTCCAAAACCAGTGCAGTGTTCAAAAGTGTTAGTTAATAGACATTAAGAAAAGCCGGCGACAATGACGGAGCACTGGTCGTGGCTGACGGGCTCGCCGGCAGCCGAGTACACCTACAGCCCGCCGACCAGGCCCAGCCGGCCCCCGCAGCGGCCGCTGGTGAAGCTGGCGACCAGCGCGCACCTGCACACTATAGCCAGGTGAGTGGTGATGCACAGCTTGCCGACAGGCTCGGTGTATTTTGGATATGGTCCTGTGTTATTATGAGGTCTAAAATCTATTTTATCTGTACCTATATAAAAACCAGCTTCTGCAGTGGCGTCGCCCATGTAAAAGGTTTCTACATTCAAACTTTGGAACCCCGTCTCATCCCCTTAGGGGGTGAATTTTGAAAAATCTTTTCTTATTCTTTGCAAGGGCTTGAGCTAGGCGTTGATAAGCCAGTGAGTGAGTCAGGATTTTGCCATTTATCATCACGCGTGAACGGCTAAACCAATTTCGTTAAGGTGTAATAGTTCCTTGAACATCTGCCCAAGGTTAAATGGACACATACCGGCAGTACGAGTATGTGTGCATTTAATTCTGGCCAGTTGCGCCCAGATAGAGCCCCGTTGATCTTTAAATCCATTTTCTTTGTGAATTATTTATTGATTTAAATATGTTATGCATTCTGAAGAACATACAATCTTTTTTGCAATTGTTTTGTGTAAACGTATTTCTAAAGATCAAAGTCGTATAAAAGGAGTAGGGAAAACAAATGAAAAATATCATGTCGTTAAAACATTATTTTTGGCAAAGATATTAGTCATATGTTGATAATTTTGTATATGAGTTTATAATAAATATATAAATTTTTCAAACCTATCGACTTAGCCGTTACCTAGTGGTTAGCTTCAGAAAGCCACTGTTTGTCTGTCACTGGTTTTATGGCAATGCTCGGCAAAGCTTTAATTGTCAGGAGAAAGTTCTTACGAAAGGAAAAAAACTAAGAAAATTGCGTAGAAAATTAAGAAACTTCAGAAAACTACGACTACTATTATTTTAATCTTCATGCGTTTGACAGTTCATAGTTATCATAGTCACAACGTCTAATGGGGCATCTAGTAAAGTATAAAAGCCATAGCGCCATAGATCAAGTAGTTCAGCAGCCAGGGCCCAAAGAGTAGGTATTCATTGAGACCCACTCACAAAACTATATAATGGTTAAGTAGTCGAGGAAAGAAGGAAGGAAGGAAGGAAGGTAAACAAGTAGTAAACCACATATTGTCAACTTTTTTTTAAATTGTTACTAGTGCTTGACTGCGATCCCACCTGATGGTAAGTAGTGATGCAATCGTTGATGGTGAGGCGCACTAGTTTATTAAGAGCCTATTCACTCTAGTTGTTCCAGTCTCTCGACTCTTATAGACGAACTGTTCGCATTACTTTCTTGCAGCTATTTGCATCAAGATATACTCACAAAATGAAGTAATATTTAATTTACACATTAGGGTTCTTAATGTACTGTCTACACATACAAATGGAGTGTTTGTCACGAATGTAGACTCAGCGTTATAAAGTCATTGTTTCCTCACATTTGGTATTCAACGCGCTGTTTTCTTGAAAAATTGTGAATTCCCCATGGAATCCATTTCTTCCAGGAACCAATTTATCTTTGCCTTTATAGAAATACGATGAAAGGTAAAAAGCAACTCTACGTCATTGGAGCACGAGCGAAAATTCTTTGTACCTTAGTTCAGGGGCGCGAATGTTGCTTTGTCAAAGTTGACTTCTGTTTTGACTTTTACAAAAACTCTTTTCACTTTCTTTTTAACACGTATTCTGTTGGAAAAAGATTCATTTTTCTTTGTCACGCCTGCAAGAGGAATTTACTAATGGTGTTTTAAAACAAACTTTTCCTTGCACTTTGCCGGGGCACTTTGGCAAAGATTAAGTGTATTTTGAGGTGCAAAAGATAAGTTGGTCGCAGTGCAGACTGAACGGACAGCTTGATGGATTATTGCTGTACCTACCTCTGAGGATTTCATTAAACTTGATGTATGGATACATTGTATGTGAAGAAATATTGGAAAATACTTCAACATAATGTAACATATGGACCTCATATACTCACATAGTACTTATATACGTACTGCTAAGCTAATAAACTCACAATTTCAGCGTTTTTCGTTTAAGCGGTCACATTAGAGCTTAAAGTATGAAGCCGTTTAATATATATTATATATATATAAAGCATAAAATATATTTTTTTCCAAAGTATTTGCCCCCGTTGTCTGTCATTTTACCACCTAATTAGAAGATCATTTAAACCTTTGTGGTGGGATTCTGGGGATCTGGACTCCATAAACTGTGTGAAGGCATTTTGTGCTGCTTAAATTGTTTTCCATGCAAAAACTTGTCCAGAACGCGAAAAAAATGGTAGTCGTTTGGGGCGAGGTCAAGCGAATTAGAAGGTAGACGAAACCCGTATTCAAAAATTAATTTTATTCATTTTTTACTGCAGATCTACACTTAATAACAATTGAAAATCGAACAATCAATTGTCTATTTTTTAATTTAGTTTGTTATAGTTGTGAAAAAAGTTTCACTCTGAAATCATTCAGGATTAATTTTAATACGAAGTAGGATTAAAAGTTAATTTCATATTTAAACGCATTCTCTACTTGTACCGATATTGTTAAACTTCTGATTTTTCATTAGTTTTCCTCCGTATTACGAAAATACAAAATACGTAGAATTTCGTACATTTTAGTAGTGACAAGCTGCACTTTGTTACTGTGCTCAGTAATGCAAACTGATTTCGGCAAACATTCGCTTCTTGCCAGCTGCTGCACCTGATTTAGAGACGAACGAAATACCTTCATCCCATATTCAACTGTCGGGATAAGTTGCTATGACTATATTTTATGCTGGTAACCCTTTAGATGTGTAAAAAAAATCACGAGCTTGTCTCAAAGACAAACAAATATCTGTAGGGTTTTCGGCGGGTTTTTTACAAGTGAAGTTCAATGACTGTTTTAATTATTCGAAAATTGATTTCTAGTGGATATTGTGATATAAAATTGTTATAGTTTTGTATCTCAAGTATCTACGCAGCTGCTGGACAATATGTGAAATTATTGAAACAGGCGCGATGTCGGGAAAATGGAGCTGAGATTTACTGTAGTATTAGCTACCATAGCGAAGCTTACCGAGAAGGCTGACCCGATACGTTTGCTGCCAAATCATACAAAAACATTAGAATGTGTTACATCCAAATTCTAATGATACTCAAAGTGACTGGCCGAGTGGTAACAGACTTAGGACTTACGTTTTGTAGGTCGCGGGTTCAAACCCAGCCAGTCGCATTACTTTGTGTAATTTATTTCATCACAACTGCTCTCAAAACGGTGAAGGAAAACATATTGTGGAAACCGATATGTCCTTTAACCAAAAATTCGAAGACATGAGACATTCACCAACCCGCACTGGGCCCGCGTGTAGGATTACGGCCTATTCCTTCTCCTAGAGAGAGGAGATCTGAGTCCCAGCAGTGGAAACATTAAAAAGGCTGATTATGCTATGCTATTATGCAAAGTGATTTAAACTGACTGAAAACTTAATGGTATGTAAACTTACACGGGCTAAATGCACGAACCATGCGAAGCTGAATAAAAAAAGATAAAAAAAATGTCTTTTGGCATTTTCTTTATACGTGGAATTTAAAATTGGGAATGTAGCGCACGTTCAAAAGTAAAATCACTCTAGATTTTATTACCGGAACAATACTTGCGCAGGAAATATTGCCCTTTGTCGTTGGTTCGACACCTGAGCCTTGTATTATTGTAAGTAAAATTATAAAACCACACACGGCACAACTTTATTTGATGGAAAAAACATAAAAATTTACATATAGAACAGGCCGCGGATTTTCGCGGGAAATATTTATTTCTCCCCTGGCAACACTACGTGAGGCGAATGGGGAGTGATCGCGAGGCTGGCAACATCGACTATTACTCATTGTGTGCTCCCCCTTTAGTTTATAGGCTGTATACTGTGATTGTTTTGTGTCTTTGTGGATAAAGAAAACAAGATGCCAGTGTTTACGTTATTATTTGTGCAATTGGCATAGTTGGAACTGGTATTGAGATCCAGATGCATTCTTTGAACCCAATCCCCACACTGAAAAGTTTTTTTATGGTTCACAACTCATATGATCCTATTCCGTCAGTAAAACACATCACTATTGTAAAGGTGAAAGTTCGTATGTGAGTGTATGTTTGTTACTCTTTCACGATCAAACGGCTAAATGGATTTCAATGAAATTCGTTAGTAGAATAGTTCATCACAATTTATAAAGATAAAAAGTACTTATTTGACGTGAGTGGAGTCGCGGGCAACAGCTAGTATTTACACAATTGAACCAGCTGTATGCTTTGTTTGATTGCTAATGACTACAATTTTTCTTAATCCTCGATCAAAACTTACAATCACGTTATTTCTGTAACAAATTACCGTAAAATCAGTCCACAATATAAAAAATCACATTTCCCCCGACCAATTCTAATATCATTAGTCGTAAAACACGGAACATATCCTGTCAAAACGGGCGAAAACCTTCCATTTTTCTTGGGTTCCTTCCAAAAAATCTGTCAAACTATTCTCATTACTGTTGACAGATCGTTGTTGCCCTGCTTACCCTGTCTGGTATGATGGATGTGCAAACCTCACGGCGACTAGTTCCGTCTTTGGGGAAATTAGTGGTTCTAATGATAGTTGTGGAATTACATAGTTTAGCGGCAATATTGAAGGCTGTGCTGTTGTTAGATATTTTTAAACTTAGTTCAACAGAGTGATTTCAAACTTAGTTTTTATGTATTTTATGAAAGATACCATTTGGAGGACCAGTATCTTATGATATGGAAAACTTTTAATTTTATTACTTATATTATTATATACATTTAGATCATTTTTTAGGTGGGAAATCATCTAATGACTTCTCTCGCTCTTGGGCGGGCGAAAGGGCATGTCAGATTTTTATTGACTAAAATCCACTCCTATGTTCCTTCTCTGCCATCGTTCCAGGTTCCGGCTCCGGCGTTTATTTTATGCCAGGATATATTTATTTTCAGAAACACGGGATATGAAATTCGAGAAAATAAGAATATTGTTAAGAAAAGCTAAGAAAATTATAAGTATAATATTATTGTATATTAGTAATGTTGTTTTCGTATTTTAGTTCATTATTTTTGAGTTGTTCGGTTTATTAGAGTTTTAGAAGCATTCGTAGGACACCAGCTACAGACGTGGGTCACCTCATGAGTAGCGTAAGTCGTACAACGTATAATGACAGAAAGATCAGTGACGTGCGGTATCGCAAGGATCTTGTTTAAGTATCCTACGGACTAACATCGGGACTGATGTTTATAAGACAGTATACCTTTTTCCTGAGGTACGAAATCATCAAATAACTTTTTAGAGCAAACCCGTAGTGATGTTGAATTCTGATTCCATGGACACAACTACATGGTTGAATAGCGACACTGCGCGGGTAATAATCTGGTTTCCGCTACGGGGACCGCCGCACACGATACACGCGCGACGTCACGCGACGGGTACACGCGCGGGCGCCTGCGCGGACTCCCGATTAACGCAGCGTTGGCCCTTAGTAAAAATCTGCATTTATTTAGTATGTTTTGGTAATTACAACATATGGTTTTAGTTGATAATTTTTTTTTTTAAACGGTTACGTACGCTGATTCTTTCTCTCTTAGCACACAATATGCTAAAAGGCACCGGTGCAAAGCGAGCACAGACATTGTAACTTGACTCGAATGCATGCTTGCTTGACACAGTTGTTGAAGCGATGTATACCGCTGTCGTTGACAAGCGAGCAGATAATATTGTGTGGTCTATGACGTAATCTGATATTATTATATCCACAACATCTGAAGTCAGAAGGAAGTTTTTTTGAGGGTGGGAAATCATCAAATGACTTTAATGGTGAGAAGTCTGTTGGATTTTTTTTTGTTTCATAACTGGTGCTAAAAATACATATCTAGTGGAATCTGGCCTCTTTCTAGGAGTATAGTAAACAACGGCGCGGACAGTAGCTGATGGTAAACGCCTGTTAATTACCTAAAGTAAATAGTATAGAATACATCACCAAACAAGTAACTAGTATGATACAAACTTGTATTGCAGGATTCCACTCTATTTTAAAAAAATCATGAAATGATGACTTCTCTCGTTCTAGGATGGAGCGATGGCGTGTCAGACTTTTACTGACTAAAGTTCTGAGCTATGTTCTTTCATTTGCCCTTTGCGTTCTCGGGCCATCATAACTCTTTCTAATGATCCCGTTGTAAATATCTTATTTATAAATAGTTCATGATCAAAAATTTATTAAACCGGCGCTGTGGTTCTGTCTTGTACACAAGCCCCAGCATTTTGCTGAGCGCTGGCCGTTTTATGCGGATTTGACGCATATCTTCCTAATATATAAAGTTGTTATTGTTATTTTTATTATTTTTTAAGGTATGCGCTATGTTTCAAATAAAATCTTTTACTTTCTTTCTTTTCTTTTTCTTTCTAAACCTCACTCAAAAAAATCAACTACAGTAGGAACCATTAAATAATCGATTTAAAGCACTTTCAGCAGGTTTCGTTGTAAATCGCGATGCCGTGTACCTGTCGCGTCACTGAGCGCCATGCATCACGTTGCACGTGCGCGGGGTGCGCAGGGCACTCGCACGGCGCGACCAATGGTCCGTGCTATGGGATACGTGGCCCGAATTCTGAGCTGATGCTGGAAACTAGCCGGTTGTTTCGTGATACGATTTTGTTTGGAAAAATCTTGGTGCACTTGAGATTAATCACTGATTCTATTGTTGTGGTTCTCGTAATAAAACATTTTTTTTTTATCGTTGATAGAATAGAATAGAATAAAACTTTATTGTACACTAAAATAGTGACAAAAACTTATAAACTAACTTAATCTATGGGTACAATGGCGGTCTTATCGCTAACAGCGATATCTACCAGACAACTTTAGGATGGACTGTAAGAACTTGATATAAAAAAGGGGGTAGACTGCGGTGTACTGCAAATTAAATTTAATTAAATTAAAAATATATATAATACTATACATAGATATAAAATTATATTATATAGCTATTATATATAAAAGACAAAAAACAAACTCATGAATATTATATATATATATATATATACATACATATTATATGTTACACAATTTCAAAGAGAGAAATAGAAAAAAATAAAAAATACAAAAAGGTGAAAGGACTAGAAAGAAAAAGTAGGGAAAAAACTGAATTTGGATTGTAGCTGAATTATTTATTATGAAAGAAAATGATCTTTAACTAAATTTAAAAAAAAAACTAGTGACTGGCCTTGCCTAATTGGCATCGGCAAAACGTTCCACAGTCGCACTGCTTGGACCGTGAACGATTTGTCACTAAACTTGGTGGAATGTGAGGGCATTAAAAGTTTGAAATTTTCCGATGATCTCAAGTGTCTAGAATGTGTGTCATGAAGGAACTTAAAACGTTCTTTGAGGTACGAGAGGCGTTGTAGGAATAAACAGGACACTGTAAAGCAACGATAAGATATGGGTATTCCGGCGAAGGCGGATCGGCAGCCACTTGAGCTTAATACGGAATTCAGAAACATGATCATATTTGCGTAAACCAAATATGAACCTAATACAAAAGTTTTGGAGTCGCTCAAGCTTATCTAGCTGCACTTTAGTTAGGTCTAAATAACTGACATCGGCATAATCAAGGATTGGGAGAAGGAGGGATTGGGCAAGCGCAGTTTTGGTGGCAGTTGGAAGAAAATTGCGCAGCCTTCGCAAAAACCCCGCAGACGCAAACAACTTGCGGCTAACTTCCTGCAATTGAGGACCCCACGAAAAGTCTTTGTCAATAAAAATTCCTAGATCTTTCACTGAATCGCTGTTCTTTCGCTGTTTTCTGTTTCCTGATACAACCTAGGGAAACACAAACTTGGAATTCCACTCCTCAGCGGTCCGCACAATTAATGAAAAGACTAACAGACTTGTATACAATGCTTTCAGGCTGTTTTAAATAAAATTTATATATTTATTTATTACATTATAACACCTTTACAGACCTAGTTCAAGGCGATGTTATAACTAACACTTAATATAATAATATGTACATAGTTATGGTATTCTTAAATTAATTAGGACCTTTCACAATAATTATTTGAGCTTTATTCTATTATATTTATTATTTTCTTAATTTCGGCAGGTTTTGGCAAAATATATCCTCCGATAGTGCTATATTATTAATAAGATGTATGGCTCGTGACAAAATAATTTTACCCTGTCATTTACCGCTAGGGACCCACAGCGAACATGTCGGCTGTTCATAACTCGGCTATATTTATACATAGATATGCAAGTCATGTTGTTATTACTTCAATTCGTCCTATAAATAGCTTATATTTGGTTCGGCTTATTTGTCAAAATATATATCGTGTAGATATTTCAACTTGGATATGTTCCCACAAAATCCTGTTCAGGATTCAGCCGCATTTGACATAAGACCTTAAAATTATAAATTCCTTAAGTTACACACGTATGACAACCACCTAGGTGGTCTGCGCATGAGCACAACTTACGACACTATTATTTATAGCCGATTGATTCAGTGTAAACATACAGTTTATTAAACGCCTGGATCCTCCGTCTATACTTAATATTATACATGTATAAGTGGCCTCGGCGGCAGTCATTAGCGAAACCACCACGTTCGATATGACTGGCAACATACCACCAGCCCTCAATTATACTCAACATACATATTACCCATGTCTTTGACCAAATCATCCGTTTGTAACGTGCAAACATAGAAACTACAACTTTTCCAACATAAACTAGACCTTATTTAGTTGAGATAGGGGTTGTGACAACCGTATAAAATTCTGGTTTCCCTAATATCATACAATTGAATGAAGTAAAAAAAAGTTTAGCTAAGATATAAATGTGGTGACGGGTACTAAGGGGTCATTTGTGACAAGATGATGTCGAAGTGCGGTTTGTTGCTGGTTGTGATGGCGGCCGTCACCAGCTCGGTGATGGGGACGGCGGAGGTGATGAGCCACGTCACCGCACATTTCGGAAAGGCACTTGAAGAGTGCAGAGAAGAGGTAAGCTAGTTTAATATTTTACTTTTCTATTTTACATTTGGATTATTTAAAACTGGAATAGCTATACCTGCACACAAGCTAATATATTCAAGATTCGATTTTCCGATCCAACATTTCTGTACTCCAGACCTTGGCTGCGCCTAAAAATCACGAATCTATGAAATCTAGAATAGAGTCCAAGACAACTGCATCTCGTTACAATCTCCTATCACTTCTTCGTTTTGCAGTCGGGATTATCCGCGGAGGTCCTGGAGGAGTTCCAGCACTTTTGGCGCGAGGATTTCGAGGTGGTGCACCGCGAGCTGGGCTGCGCCATCATCTGCATGTCCAACAAGTTCTCCTTGCTGCAGGACGACAGCAGGATGCACCACGTCAACATGCACGACTATGTCAAGGGCTTCCCTAATGGTTAGATGGATTTTAATATATATCACGTCACGCTTTTTTCCCAACGGGATAGGCAAGAACTATAGAACAGCACATGTCACAATTAACGATATACCACATAATATCGACGTGTGCAACGTAAAAAAAGTTATCTGTAATTTTGCGATTTTGTGATAGTTGCATTAACTTACTAAAAAATCATATTCTAAGGCACGGCAAATAGTCTTTCAAGTGTTAAAAATGACGAAATAATAGTTCTTTTTTTCAATCATGTTTTTGAAAAGAAAAATTACTAAATAACTGCTAATTATTCACTTATTATTACTAACTATCAGAAAATTGCAAAATTGCAGATAACTCTTTTTACTTTGCACCGGTCGATATGCTTCGTTAACAATCACACATCTAGTCATACACGCACGATGGTTATTTGAAATTATTAACTAGTCAGGTCTAGGTGTAGGCTTGGCGAAAACATTAGCTTTCATATTAGAACATTCCAATTAAAATCTGTGTATCCGAAGTTCTGTGGTTGTGATTTGCATTATCGCAATATAAAATCTCATTGAGACAGCATGTGTTACAACGATTGTAAATCATAGTTAAAAGAAAGAAGAAAGAATGAGATAATTAACAGTTTCCACACATTGTATAACTTTGTTTTTGATATAAGTTTATTTAACATCTAAAAGTCATAAGCATGACTTTATAAAACTTTGTCTAACGTTCCATTGCAAATTATTATTTCTAGTTTCAAATATTGCATGTTCTTTCATGTTATTACTATTTATTTGGACTGCTACTTGGTGAATTATTGTGATTGCAGACGTTATTTAGTGCGCGAGTGCACATGCAACTGAAACAAAGAGCACGCGATGCGATCTGTCCGCCATATTGTTTTTTGGTAAATTTATCGTGAAACTACCCGCAAAGTTACAAGCTAATGTTTCAGTTCAAGGGTTACATAACACAGAAGATGTTACAAGTAGCTTTAAATTATAGACTAGTTTAGCTGTTAACGATGTAGCTGAATTTAAAGCAGTCAGATTAAAAATTTAATGTGGAACTGGTGAAACAATTTCCACAAAACATATTCTCGGTAGCAGTGTGTAGTAACTAGGTATAAGCATAGCATCATCTGTCTTGCAATGTTCCCACGGCTGGGACTCAGGCTTCCTCTCTAGTCGAGGGAATGAGCCGTAATCTACCACGCGGGCTCAGCGCATGTTGGTGGATGTCACATGTCTTCGAATTTTTGGTTTTAAGACATAAGGTTTTCCTCACGATGTTTTCGTACACCGTTTTGAGAGCAGTGGTGATGAAATAAATTACACAAAATAATGCTCCTGGCTGGGTTGGAACACGCTACCTTCAACTCGTATTCGGGGCCGTTACCACTTGGTTGGATACCACTGCTCTCAATAAGTATTAAATAGTAACATATAGTTTTATAATAGTAAAGTCACAAGAAGAGCATCCACGTGTGTCTAATTACGACTATCTTTCTTGAAAGTACATATATGTGGGTTTCTCAATCTTGCCAGGTCATGCTTATGCTGCAATATTAAAATAACATCTTGTTACCGACAAACCTCTAATAATCTTTACAAGTCCAACCAAACCCTCTTTACTCTTCACAGGCGAGGTCCTCTCCGGGAAGCTCGTGGAATTGATCCACAACTGTGAGAAGAAATACGACAGCATGACCGACGACTGCGACCGCGTCGTGAAAGTTGCCGCCTGCTTCAAAGTCGACGCCAAGGCGGCCGGCATCGCCCCTGAAGTGGCCATGATTGAAGCCGTCATGGAGAAATACTGACGACACGGAGGAACCGGCGCGAATCGGACAACGGACTGCTTTTAATAGTCATAGTATTGCATGATCAAAAATCTACAAAAAAAATAAAGTTATTTTTAGTTTATTAAATTTTGTTGCGATAATATTTAGGTGTGTTTCTGTTTCCTGATTCTTGAAGTTTTTCTACTGAAATTACTGTATTACAAAAAATTAGCTTTTGCTTCGTCTACATGAAATTAAGTGAAAAAGAGTAAAAAGTAGGTATCGTATGTCCTACTCCAGGACATAGTCAACTCGTGTGCCAAGTTAGTAAGACGTGCGGGGGTATAGAACAACAGCCAGCCAGTTAGGTAATTTCTCATTCATAATACGGAGTAGTAAGGATGTTAGATACCGAAAATTCTGTGAATCTCAAGTTCGAAATCGTCCTGTAATACTAAATAACCTGAATCTGACAATGCTCTGAGAGTCACTAAGATAAGACACGAATAAACTGAAGTCACAACTGGACCACCAGACGTACGGCGATGTGCCACCGATACGTGGTGGACATTCCACCCATACGCACAAAACGTTTTGGGGACACATTCATTGTGCATAGAGCTAAGGAGTGGTCTTTAAGTCAAGAGTGAATAGGTTACTCCTAGGCAAGCGTGCTCTATCGTCGACTACATCATCGCTTACCATTAGGTTACCTATGAACTTAATCCGTGGACCATTTACAAGTTACGAGTACTTTGAACATAATTATATCTAGATACCTATTTACACTTATTATTGTTTTATATTATACATAATATATAGGCACACTGATTGATTCACTGCAAGTGTAAAAAAAAACATATGCAGTTTGTGTATCTAGAAAACTGTACCGATATTGCAAGATATTTTAGTTTTTCATTGATTTATACACTAATAAATTGTATTCTTTTTAAGCTTTTATGTCTGCTAGAAGTACCTTAGAGTTTTAATGATCGTTCAGTCAGTCAGTGAGTGAATGGCAAAATGAAGAAACTTAGACTAGTTATAATTATTAAACTACTAGTTCATATTGAATGAAATATGAAATGTACCGTGTTTATACAATACAATGCCTGGGGTTACAGTTAAACCATGAAGTTTCTTGCCGGTTCTTCTCCAAAGGAAACGACCATTTTGGAACCGTGCACTAGCTTCTGACGTTTTATAAGTGCCCATGTAGGCCTTTGTGAAATAAAAATATTTTTGATTTTGATTTAAACACTGCATCTTATTTTCAAATAGAATACTGCCATCGCCTGGTAGGTGCATTCATAATCGTCCTTTATTATGAGTCAATATTTACCTATGGGTCATTAAACGATCTTGGGTCAGTACCTAAGTTGAGAATTCGGTAGAGTTGTGCCCCGCTTGGTCACATCTTGGCCCCGATCGTCCGGTAACCGTCTAGACCGATCAAAGAGATGTCAACAAACCGTAGGGGCCCAGCAGGGTCTAAGCCTACTGGGGCTAAGGTTCTACTTCTGAAAGGAAGACTCGGCCCTGGTATGAAAGGAAACGAAGAAAAAGAAGTGGGTTTTTAGTCAGTAAAAGTCTGACACACCCTCGCGCTCCGCCCAAGACTGGGGGATGTTATTGGATGATTTTAAATTGAGAATTAGTAGTTAAGAAGAAGTGTAATAAAGTTTGACCGGTTTACTGGCTAAAGTGGAGAATGACAATTAGATACTTATACGGAGCATGGTGACAAGTCCCAGGGCCTCCATTGAAAAGGAAGGGAAAAAAACCTTTGACCAAGAGGATGCTGTGTGTTGTTGTTAGCCTGTTGTATTTATACTCAAATCGCGCGTTAAATATTAACTGTTCGATGTGGGAATTCTGTGACATCAGGGCATTTTTTATTTCGTTTCATCTGGCGATATAGGTGCTACTGCAATGCATTGCTATTTTTTCATTTTTCACAAACCTTTTACTTTTAACTGTAGAGCGAAGGTTTCTTCTTACAGAGAGAACACTTGGTCACGATCGAGTGGTCCTCGTGGAGGTCATCAGTGGTGACAACCTCTCGCGCTGGGCCCTGATTCAGGCCATGGTCCACAGCGAGGAGGAATCGCAGGCAGTCACCACGGCCGCACGCATAAGGGAACGTACATCGTCACGCCCCAGTGGCCGCGTCCCCGACCCCGACTACCAACCAGGGTAGACGCAGACTTGCGGACGACGAGCAGTAGTCGTCCGGACCGAGTCCAAGTCGTCAATAGCGTGTAGTGTTCCACGTAATTCTCAAAGAGATGTCAGCATACCGTAGGAGCTCGGCCGGTGTCCGCTAGGGTGGCTGGGATTTTCTGTAAAGGAAACTCGTGGTCCTCGAACGTAATGTTTAGTCAGCAAAAGTCTGACACGTTCTCTCGCCACAGCCTGGAGTGAGAGATGATATTGGATGGTTTCATACTTTAAAAAAAAAGGCCGGCTGGTGGTTTCAAACTTATATGTATAGAGACTAATTTCTGCCAGTGACTTCATTCGCGTAAATTTCGATCGCGAAGTCAAGATAAAAAGTAATAATTTGTAATTCCCATTTATATTTTTTTTTATATAATCTGCCAGTCTGCAGTCTCACATTTACATTATAAAATAAACCTATTCAAATGACATTGTTGTTGTAGATTTATTTTATAATGTAAATTTGAGACTGCAGACTGGCAGATTATTTTATTTTCCGATTTTTTGCTTACTTATTTGTTACTATTTTGTCTTGTTTACTCTGTCCTAAATAATATGGAAATATTGTAAAAAATATACTTTTTTTTAAGGAACCTTTACAATTTCTTACCGGTTCTTATCCGTAGAAAACCACCAAATAGAACCGTGCACCGGCTAGGGCTTCTAACGCTTTTTTAGAGCCCAAAAGGCTTATTGGAAATAAAAAAACTTTAAATTTAATTGAAATAGAAAAGAAAATATGCTACAGATAACAAACGATATCACACATTATGAATGAGTATTATAATTATCAATGTCGACACCTCCATGAATGAAACGAATTTCGCCATCATAACTTTTTATCGGGCACTTTTATTGCTCATATAAAACTGCAAATAACAGCTTGCAGGCAGCACGTCATTTGGATTCCATGAATGAATCCACTACAGTAATTAAACCACGTCTAATCAAGCCTCGGCCCTCATCGTCGCGTCGCTGTAACTCCTAATTAGCGCGTTAATTAAGCGGGGATATAAGCTTGCTCAGCCAGTGCTCCGCCACAATGGTGCTTCATCGATCGGCCACCATGTGGGCACGCATGTCGCTGGTGGTGATCGCCAGTCTCCTCATCACTGTGGAATCTTCACAAGAAATCATGAAGAATCTGTCCTTAAACTTCGCTAAGCCTTTGGAAGACTGCAGGAAGGAGGTAAGCTTATCAAAATTTATGTTTTGTCTTTAAGTATAAATACTTGTATACTTCCTCAAACATATCTTAATAAACCTTACAATACCATACTGCCCAGAATATTAGCCATTCCCGCTATGCGACTTATCTGTATATAAAAACTATGGACTAGACTACCATCATAATATTAACTTCACGTCATAATTTTTCTACCCATTTACCGTGTTACTTGGGTCCAATGCAACACATTTCCATGCTCTCTGCTCGCTTAGAAGTAACCTCCAGCATAATAACAAAAGATCTGATTTCTGTTACTTTAGATTACAATACCACATTTCTCCAGTTTGAGTAGAATCTTCTGTTGTTTTGACTACTCATGCCAAAAGCCTTAAAGTTCCAGTAATGACTTGCTTTGCTTTTGAACTATTTTAGATGGACCTCCCTGACTCCGTGCTCACAGACTTCAACAACTTCTGGAAGGAGGGTTATGAGTTTACGAACAGACACACAGGCTGCGCCATCCTTTGCCTCTCGTCCAAGCTGGAACTGCTCGACCAGGAGCTGAAGCTGCATCACGGAAAAGCCCAGGAGTTTGCGCAAAAACATGGCGCTGGTTAGACATTCAATCTTACTTCTTGCGCCCTATATTGAATTTATTAAGTTTTTATCCCTCACGTTGTTTGTGAAGCAATAGTGACAGGTTGACAGCAAAGCTAAGAAACTTTGGAGAAACTTTAAATATCAAGAAACGCCATTGTGCCAGATTTGAAAATCTTGTTTTGTCTTCGAAAGACGAGTTTCGCATAACTCTTAAAGCAGTCTCGTAATGAAAGGAGCTTGTTTTGGATCACGGTAAAGATAATTCATAGTAGTTTTATTTTCGATGATTTGATTTTTTCATTTTATAATAGCAGATAAAGCTAAGTAGAAGAGACTAGATAGATCGATTATCTTGTACAAAAGGGAACGCTTTACAAAATTAAGATGTGACTCAGCAAGTTCTCCGAACGGTTGAAGCGGAAAATTGCAAAGAAAGTGTAATGTCACGCAGATCCTAGTCGAAAATAAATCAGCATAATGTAATTTTAAACAAAACTGTTTATATAAAAATATTTATCATAAAATATTCTTTGTTTGCGATTGCTCTTCGCGATTATTTAGATAAATAGCGAGATACCTACGTATGATTATAAAACTAGCTTCTTCATTCCTATCAGTAGATTTTCGACTCCAAATAACGTAACTCTTTGCATTTAAACCCCTCAGACGAAGCCATGGCAAAGCAGCTGGTAGACATGATCCACAGCTGCATGCAGTCCACGCCCGACGATGCGGATGACCCCTGCCTAAAGACCCTCAAGGTCGTCAGTTGCTTCAAGAACAAGATCCACGAACTGAAGTGGGCGCCCAGTATGGACCTCATCGTCGGAGAGGTCTTGGCTGAAATTTAGATGAACTACTGTTGGACTCCTTACATTTAAGTCTTACATCTATCCTAGTACTGTCTTGTATCTCTTATTTATGCTGTTTCTTTTAGTTTGCGAAGTGTATATGCTTACTACTTGATTTTGCTTTTGCGCCTTTAAGAGAAGCACTCTTCTTTTGACTCATAATTGAGTAAATCTTTATCAGAATATGCTCCAAAATTATCCTCAAAATGTATAAACGCGCTGTGCTCTATGTAAAATCATTGTATTTCTATCGCAACGACCCCGGCATGTTGAATGGGCCAGTTAATGTTAAGTATTCGTGTGAAGAATCTCCTGCCTCGCCAGCGTGTCTCGAAGGGGGTGGGTAGTTTTGTAAGCTGCAACTACTTGATGTAATATTATTATCTATTAAAGAAATATACATCTATAAGTTTTGTTTTGTTTGTGTGTATATAAATAAAAATCCCTCTTGGAACATCTTATAATATCCTTATTTACTTACTAAAGGCGTTGTGGTTTAGCTACCATATGTAGGTACCTACCGTAAGAAAAATACATGAAAATGTTAAGCCAACTGGTATATGCTCTAACTCTCTAACTCTTTCATTGGGATTAGATTGGACTTTCTCGATTTTATCAGATTTGGTAGAACTTAATTGTTCTTTTAAGGCCTTACCTTTAAGAAAGAATATTCAAGAATGATCAAATCGAACTATCGAAAATCAAAATCTAAATTGGATTAAACACAAAACAAATCCGAACTTCGCTATCGCAACACATTCGAAACACAAATCCAATTAACAAAGTAATTAATCCAGCACCTAATCCAATTTTTTCAATTTCTTCGTCATTTACTTACATTGAAATCATAGCGAGCATTAAGAGAAGCAACACTAACAGGATTGAAGCAGTGCTTGAAATGAAGGGAGTTTTATTATTTTGTTCTTTATTATTGATGAGCGTGGTGAAGATAAAAAATATAGACGAGACGTCTGTGATGCAAGCCCTCAGTAGCAATCTTAGAAAGTTTGTTTTAGAGTGTCAGGTCGAGGTAGGTTTTAAGAAATAACAGGAGGATAAGGTTCACATTAATTTATTAATTGTAAAATATGTAAAAACGGGTTTAAGTTTAGTAGGCTCGTGCACTGGTTATCAGCATTGATAATTGTGATGACAACGCAGAATTATGCGGCAAGCTAGCGGCCAGAGTCCACTGGTTTCATAGCACTGGCATTAAAACAAATTAACCTAAAAAAATCATTCTTAAGAGATCAAAGACGGTACTTTCAAATAGAACTTTTTTTTATGGTGGGAAATCATCAAAATTACTTCTCGCGCTCTGGGTGGAGCGGGAGTGCGTGTCAGACTTTTACTGACTAAAACCACACCTGTATCTTTCAATTACCCTTTGGGTTCTAGGACTACGTTGGTGCGTTGGAATTGCACAATTTAATTCAACCAATTCCGTTCCATCATCGGACCACTAGACGTACGGCGTTGCGCCATCGGTACATGGTGGACATCCCACCCATACGTACAAAGCGTTTTGGGAACACATTCATAATGCGTACAGCTAAGGAGTGGAATTCCCTGCCGGAGTCTGTGTTTCCTGATAGCTACAACCTAGGGGTCTTTAAGTCAAGAGTGAATAGGTTACTTCTAGGCAAGCGTGCTCCATTATCGGCCACATCATCGCTTACCATCAGGTGAGATAGTGGTCAAATGCGAGCCTATCAATAATAATAATAAAAAAAAAACTACGGGTTTCCCTTTCAGAAATTCTCTCTGTGTTACCTCGCGCGCCGATACGTCTCGTACATACGTCTGTTCAATTTGAATGAATGACACACGGGTGTACAAAATTTGTTCGACCGAAAATTTTAGTTTCTATATTTCCTTTTTTCCTAAGGTCTTATGTTCCAAAACGATTCTGTTTATTTTGTTTGGCAATTTTAGTAAAAAACCGTTTTACAAATTACGTAATAATAATAAACACTATGTGTGGGAAGGAATAATATTGAATCGGTACCTTTATAACTAATTATATTATTTCTTTTGTCGGCCACATCATCGCTCACCATCAGGTGAGTTAGTGGTCAACGCGAAAAAATAAAAATAAAAAATATTCTAATTTTATTTTATTAAGACTATCAGCGGCAGAAAGTGGCAAAGTATGTCTAAAAAGCCATTGTCACTAACTCAGGGTGACTATTATATAGTTATAGTTATATAGTTATAATAGTCACCCTGAGTTTGTTTCGGTGTTTCTTCTCAACAAGCAAGGAAACACCGGCCTCATGAAGTTTAAATTGACGAACAAGTTTACATGTGCAAGGATTTTTTGAAAACCTAACATAATAAATATTATTTATCAATTAAGTAGCATTCTACTGGTGAAAGAATTTTTGAATTCAGTCCAGTAGTTATTGAATTTATAAGTTACAAACAAAACTAAAAAGTTTGCTTCTTTTTTGTAATATTAGTATGGATTGCGTAAATAAGTGCAGCTGTAACCTTCATCATCGATATCTTCAGTTGGAGTTCAAGCAAGAAGTAATTAACGATCTATTGGACTTTTGGAATGAAAAGAATAACCTAACAAGCGAGGACCTGGGCTGTGCCCTGGTCTGCGTGTTCGAGAAGAAAGAGTTCTTGAGTCCAGATGGCAGCGAAGTGCAGGAAGATAATGTGTTTGAGTTCTTCGAAGCGGCAGGCGCTGGTAACGTTCACTTTTGTCTCCACTGACTGTAGATATACCTGTGTGAAAATACCAGGATTTGACGTATCATGTAGATTGCTCACATGGTAATGTTCTATGAATATTATTACCACTTTTATGATTTCCTTAAACAGACCTAGGTTCTATCAGACTAGTTATGTTTTCGCAGCCTTCCAACTTTTAACAAAATAAAAAAGCGACTTCAACCTCCGAAATACATATATTATATAGAAATACATATATTATGTAGATATTTACTAACCTAATTTACTACTAAATCATAAAAAAAGTAGTAAGTGTTCGAACATCTCGCAAAAACGATTGTCACATTTGGATTTTGTCACAATATTATTAAACTTATTCCTTGTCAACATTAAATTTTTAATAACTCCGTTTATCGTAAACATAGCCTAGCTTGAAATTTTCCCACTGCTGGGACTCAGGCCTCCTCTCTAGGAGTGGGAATGGGGCGTAATCCACCTCGCAGTTCCAGTACTGATTGGTGGATGTCACATATCTTCCAACTTTTGCTTCTAGAACATTAGACATGCCGGTTTCCTCACGATGTTTATCTTCACCGTTTTGAGAACAGTGGTGATGAAATAAATTAAACAAATTAATGGGCCTGGCTGGGTTTGAACACGCGACCTACAACTTGTTAGTCCGGCCGTTACCACTGGACCACCACTGCTCTCACTCCGTTGGCATCATTTATAATAGCATGTTGTCATGGATTCCAATTGTCAAATGACGTGTTGTCATGGATTAAAATTGTCAAATGACGTGTTGTCATGGATCCCAATTGTCAAAACATTCAAAATTTGCAACACTAATTTACCAAATACGTTTGCCAACTTTCAGACAACGTGTTGTCTGGCCGCTTAGTGGAACTCTTCATACTGTGCAAGAAACAGACGAGCTCTATTAAGGACTTCTGCAGCAGTGCCCTGGAGATGGCCAAGTGCTTCCGCTACGGCATCTTTACGATGCACTGGAACCCGGAGCGCTTCTACTGGAAGCATTCTCAACTACCCAAATCAAAGCAGTCGTATGATATAAAAAAGTGTAAGGGACCAGTCTGTAAGGACATTAGTGAAACAAAGATTTTCACTAAGCTTTTTAGAAGTTGTCCTAATTAAATCTATCTACGAAATAATTATTTTGGTGTAATAATTTACGCTGTTAGCAAAGCTAAATATCGATCTGGATGGAAAATTCTGACCTTGAGACCAATTATTGTTTTTCTGCCCTCCTAGCCAAGTTACGACCGTTTCGTTTCGATTCTCTTGCGTTGAACGCCTCGAGTAGGCCACGCCTCCGATTCCTTTGTTCTGACGTCATCTCAACGCTCAGTCACGTGGTCAGAACAAAGGAAACGGAGGCGTGGCTTACTCGAGGCGTTCAACGCAAGAGAATCGAAACGAACCGGTCGTAACTACAGCCCCCCTACAGCGCCTTCAGCGTCTTTCAGTTCAAATTATGAATGATGATTTATTTATTTATTATTATATCCCTTATTACTATCAGTAGAAGTAAATACCTAATTCAATAATGTTACTATGGGTTAATTAATGCCTGAAATAAATGATAAACTAATACCTTATACGATAGCGCGGTCTTAAAATTAACTTATATACAATGAAGTTTATAAGCAGTATCGCCAGGAACTGTCAGGAGTTCTAAACTTGGCGTAAGAGGGTCCTTTTCCACTCGCCTATCATCAACAGCGAGCATGATTTAATAGCTTGTTGCTTCATCTAACGCAATCCAACGCAATGTTTGACGAAGAAGCAACGCGAAAAAAGAGAGATAATGCCTGAAAATATATATCTATATATATATGTGTTTCTGTATAACCAAAACATCTGGAGAAAGATGTGTAATAACATCATAATCACGTAAGAGCGGTTGTATGAAAATGTACCTCGAGTTGGCGGCTATTAATCAGAGAAAGAATGACCTTATTATCACCAGCTGGCCTATCAATCTCCCCTTCACGATTAAGTTATTTAGCATATAATACTTATCACACCTCTATTTGGTTCGCTGATTTTAATTGAACATGTGTCTCGTGCCAACGAACAAAAGACTACCGAGAAATTACGCGACCGCGCTAACTTTTTAATAACCCGTCATTTGACGCCAAGCACGAAACTAACTCATCATCAAACCGCTAATGACCAGCTGGTGTCGACAATTAGACACAATCGGTAACTAATCTGCCACTAACTGGTATATAAAGGACAAAGTTGCACTACTCATGTGGATAAACCTTGTAAGAGATGGGAAGGAACAACATAATTTTCGCGCTAGTGTTGATGGCTGTCGGAGTGAGGGAAATAGCGCCTTCGAAGGATGCTATGAAGTATATTACTTCAGGATTCGTTAAAGTTTTGGAAGAGTGTAAGCATGAGGTAAGTGTTCCATTGTAATATTCTTAATTTTGTAGAGATGGGAACAATTATATGAGTTAAGGTAAGTGCAGATACCTACATCGGTCAATCTTTCGGTTTTTGTTTTTTGGAACCTCGATGCAGTAAAGTGTTCTGAAGCTAGATCAATTGGGATACCAGTCTCAACAAACAGTTCTCAGAAATTTACCATTATTCCTTGCCACGTTCTTCTAGCTGAACATGAACGACCAGATCATGGCGGACCTGTACCATTTCTGGAAACTGGACTACGCGCTGCTGAGCCGCGACACCGGCTGCGCCATCATCTGCATGAGCAAAAAGCTAGACTTGATGGACGCTAACGGGAGAATGCACCACGGGAACGCACAGGAGTTTGCGCTCAAGCATGGGGCTGGTTAGTTTAAATGCATGTTTTTTAATTATTACACTTTCAGATTTAAGCATTTGAAGTTAAGTATTTCTCAATTTCTACTTTAGCCTGAAAACTTGTAAAATGTTGGCATTCATATAGGGATATACACGTGTAGCGATATCTATGGCGTCACATAAGAACTAATCCTGCATCGCGCAATCAAAGTTCTCCACGCGATTAAAACATATAGAACAGCCCGAAATCATTTATCGGGCAGTTTCCCACCAGACATAACACCCGTCAGGTCGGAGGATCCTCCCTTTTCAATGGTGGTTTGTGGGACTTTACACTCTGTTCCGCATACCTCCAAACTGGAGACCCTCAACAAAGAACGTCAGCGCAGCCTTCGTGCAGTCACTACTTCGTGACTTTTTTATCTCAAAATACTCAATTCAGAAACCGGCCTTAGCCTGTCTCAGTGCATAATTGAATTTAAAAACCGGTTGACTAATTGACTCAATCTTATTCGATTTAACGACAAAATTTGTTAGTAACAAAGTGCAGATTTTATTTGATTCAAATATAACATAATTTCAGGAGATGATATAGCATCAAAGATAGTTACGATAATCCACGAATGTGAGAAAAAGTTCGAACGAGATGACGACGAGTGTCTGCGAGTGCTGGACGTGGCCAAGTGCTTCCGCAGCGGCATCCACGAGCTGGACTGGCAGCCCAACGTCGAGGTCATCGTCAGTGAAGTCCTCACTGAGATATAGGGAATAAACCTGGACACTATATCATGATATTTTATTTCTCTGGCCTCATAAATTGTGTAACATATTTATAATATGTATGTACGTGTAAATTATTGTAAAGTTATGTGTTGTGTCTTACATAGGCATATGATTATTTTATTTAAATGCTTATCTATAGTAATTGATTATTTGTTAGCAGTACACCGCAGACTACCCCCTGGATTATTTTACTTCTTATTACGATCCATCCTAAGGTTTTCTGGTAAATATCGCTGTCAGCGGTAAGACCGCCTGACCTGGTAAGGGTTACGGGAATCCGATGGATGCGAGACGCACAGGACCGTTCGTTGTGGCGACACTTGGGGGAGGCTTATGTCCAACAGTGGATGTCTTGCGGCTGAAATGATGAAGATGATGATGATAAGACCATTTGTACCCATAAAATTAAGTTTATGTATAAGTTGAGTTACTGTTTAGGTGTACAACAAAGTTTATATATTTGGCTTCGGCCGTTCTGTTTAAATTAAATAAATAAATGTATTGTAATTTCAGGCGAAATAACAAACAAATCTAAATTCTTACATATTTGCTCACTTGCATCAGACCAAATGGAAGAATGCACACTTAGCAATCCTAAAAAAGCAATTGGACATATGTAAAATAATGTCAAAGAACCACTTTGTCCGCACAATGAATACCTATCTTACCAAGTGTCGAATAAGTTCAGAGAATATACGAGCACAAAGCAGTGTCTGCCGTTTGTAACTCCGTACAAGGAGTTGAGTTAACCTTTCTCTTGTACATCGCCTTTTACTTACTGCGTAATGGAAATGAATGTGAACTGCGAAGTGTTGACCATAACGTATCGAACTGAGAAAAGCAAAATGTGATTTCACTTTTCATAAATAAGTACTCTTCTTGGCTTTTGTGTTGGTGTCTCCGCGACATTGTCATGTTTTCTTTAGTTTTATTTAAATGCTGAAAATAATCAAGCCGAGTCGTGTCTTCAATTGCAATTTCATGTTCAGGACGTGTATTTACAATTTTCACATAGGTTTTTTGTTTAATCAAAATCAAAATTGACGATGTTCTTTTTCAAAAAAAATATTCTATTATTTCATTACTACCATGGTAGAAATTTTACACTCTTTCAGCATTAGAGTTTACCTATCGACGCGACCAAGGAAGAAACAAAATTGTTATTTCTTTAAAATTTACCTTCTGACACTATAAACCTAGCATCTGAACACCCACACTGCTTAACTTTCAATCAACCCTGAACAATAAACCCATCCACGTAAATCGCTTCACACGGGTGAACCTGGCCACGTGAGAATCGCTGCGGTTAATTGCGCCATAACTCGGGCCTATCGCCGCCATTACGCGACAGCACAATCGCGGCGTGCGCTTGCGCAGCATGCACTACCATTGCTTGAGAAACTGGAAATAAATGTGCACAGAAGGATGATAGGAAACGTTGGTGCTGTTGATTGTACTGCGAGAGGAAAGTTATTGTTAAAAAAGCTTTCAATACCACAATGGTTCGAGTCTGTTTGTCCTGACAGCTACAACTTTGGGGTCTTTGAGTCAAAAGAAACGTGCACCATTGTTGACCACATCATTATTCACCATCAAGGTGAGTTAGTGGTCAAGAGCTAGTCAATAATACTTAAATATAAATGGTAATAAAAAACATACAATTAGCCTTTTAAGCCTTATCACTCACCGCGATTTCTTCCAAGCAACCTAGAATGGAGAGAGATTGCCTGGACACGAAATGAAGTTGCAATTGGTGCGTAGCCATTACCTCGTATGTAAGTACCTCCAACATATAAGATGCGAGGACAATAAATCACATTACAAAAAGTCAAATCTCGCGAAGTTACTCTTTACTAAGGGCAGTATCAACTTATTCGGGCGCCGATATGGTTCCGAAACTTTAGTTTGTATATGACCTTTCTTGCATATCGACTTGACCTCTTTGCATGTCTACACAATAAACGGCATTTTACTTCATCAACATCCAGCTGGTCAAGCTTGATGGGCGATTAACCACCCGCTGAATTGGTTTAGTGCGCCTTCTGTCTCTTCCTTACTAGTTGTCCCGTAAGCTAAGCATGCAGCGTTAATCGAACTCTGATGTAGTGATAACGGCGTGAACAGATTTACTTAGTGTTCCGATAGTTTCGTCCCTACAGTCTAGAACCACAGTGCAGCTCTGTACACTACTATGCTGTACTATAGTGCAGCTTTTAATACTACTATAGGGTATTAGCGGAACTCTTTGAAAGGTTGACAGAGGTGTTTCACCTTGTTTGTAAGCAGGCTTGATGAGCGAACACATACTTGTAGTAGATTTTTCAATAGGGTTAATTTATGACTCATTAACGTTCTATGTTATCTCTCTATCTAGATTTGTATAAAGGATCTTAGATTATTTTGTTAGCAGAAAAAGTTTTCTAGAAAATTTAGCACAATGCAACAGGTGAATATGAATCGCAGATTATAACTACACTGCTGATGCTTTGCTAACTGCGATGGTTTTTCCATTATAGTTAACAAAAAAAATGCATGCATATTCACCTGTTGCTAGTGAATTATGGTGAATTTTCCAGAAAACGAGAACAACAACATTTCCACCAATTTTTAGTTGGTAGTATTGCTAGGCTTGAACAGGGCACAAAAAATATTTTTAATTAATTTTTGTTCTTGCCTTGTTCTTCCATCTTTCGATTTTACAATTCAACTATAAAAATTGCTGCAATCTCGCCAGGCCCTAAGATTACACCCATTCCGCTTGCGGGTCCCGTAGGCACAAACCCGCTCGACAAACAATACGTGCTCGGCGCAGTTAAATCTATTCGAGCTCCACCTGAGACCGACGCGTTATTTACTTTTATTGCGGAACCCTAACAGCTTTACACGATGAATAAATGTGCACAGAAATACCAGAAAGATGTTTTACGTGAAAACCACTTTAGGTTGTTTTATACTTTGTAGGGTATTTTTAATGAAAATGTATTTGTGTGACATATTAAGTTTTTTAAGAAGGCCAATAAATCTGTCTAGCTTTTTCCGTTGGGGTCATTTCAGTGGCACTGGATGCATCTGAATTTCCGTATTTTACATGGAGCGGCTGTCTATCTTAACTCTACAAACCTGTGACCGAGTAAACGAGACCAACTGATCTTCTGATCTGAGCTGACTGAACCTTTGGCGGGAGACGCTTAAACCTCCAGATGATTTGCTCCCGAAGAGCCTTCCATCCTGCGTCATGTGCCCTGTTACCTGTTCACGTTGGGATCTAATGACAGCGTCAGCGGACGGCATTGACGTGGACGAATAATAATACTGTGTACTGATTATGTTAAAAAAAACCATCTATGTTAAATACTAAGGAGAACATTCCTATGTGAGTTCGGTCGAAGTGAACCTTTTGCGGTTTTATTTTTTATTGTGAAGATGTGACTAGAATGCGATACTTTTCCTTATTTATAATTTTATTTGTATTTGTCGGCGAACTGTTGGTAGCATCGATACACGATACAGACCCAGGTGCAAGGCTTTATTGGCGATTCAAGACGTGTCGGCTTATTGAATCTAAGTGATATGCTTGTTGCTTGTTAAGGGAAGCTTTTACTTAGTCTGTTCAATAGTGGAGCACTAGATATGTTTCTAACCGAGAAGTGAAGACATAGAGCTTTTAAACTTGTGTAGAACTTGTCAAAATTGTGATATGAAAATATCAGGGCGATAAGCTTTGCCACCAATATCTGATTTAAGCATTTTAAGTTGAGTATATCTCAAACTCTATATATTTTCAATGTTTTCACTTTATAATTTTTTATTATTGAATCTTGGGGTGTTTCTATCTGCCCTGGTGGGGAAATTTTTTGGGAATTACTGAATTAGGTAGTGTGTAGAATTGTAGATACGTATTTTGTGGTTCCTGGATTTACATGCAAGCGTCCTATCAAACAAACATGTCTGTGTAAACCTACCTTAAGCCGTGATTTATATCTCGATTTTCTCAGTATTTCAGCAAACACCAGGAGTTATTGGAAGCACTGATAGCTTTACGGTGTAAAACCTCGAACGTGAAGGATTGCCCTCTGTTGGGCGCGGGACAATGGGGCATTGGGATAATGATATCGGTTCCAGATGTCATGAGTTTTGCTGAGACGTGTAAATGTTTCTCTAACCTCTTATTTATTCATTTATTCAAATATATTTGCATAAAACAGAATGTGCAATAGTTTCAGTAAAGTTACGCAAAAGAATTACAAAGCCAACCAAATCACAGGTATTGAATACTACCATTTATTCTTGCACCTTTTTAACAAATAACTAGATATCAAGAGTAAATAGAGAAGAGATGTTAGTACTAATATTATCAAAATAACATTACCCCTACACCTGTCGGAGTAGTCTCTGATACAGTCAGAAGCTCCAGTGGTTAGTTCTTCATTATATTAAAAAAAAAAAATGTAAATGAAGGGCTGCTTTAGAATTAACCCCATTTTCAATAAATCAAACAAACTCTTTTCAATCCTGCTCCAGGTTTTCCTACTTCATTGATACAGTTTTGTTGTTACTTAAAATACTATGATGTCGTCTAGTTTTTTGCCTGCTCTTTTTCATCCTATTCCTCCTCTTTCAGTTCCACACTCCTCTGTCATTTTCATTCTTCCATCCTCGATTCCGCCAGAAACCTTAACGCCGCGACAGCCTCCACTAAAGACTGCATTGTTAGCAATGTCCACACAAGCTGAGCATGTCTATGAACGTCACGAAGGCCCGCGAATATTCTGACTTACACTTGACAGACAAAACTTGTGCTATGGGATCGTTAATTAATCACGACGTAAGGGCTGCACTGCTCTTTGGACAAAATATTTTTGATAAAATTTTACCAACAACTACACGTGACTGTAGGTGGAAAGGAGGTTATTCTAAAGCCTCACCACGTATTACCAAAAGGGTTAAAAGTTAATATATAAAACGTCGTGTGATTAATGGACGACCCATATGTTTGTGCACTAATATTATAAGCAATAATATTATAAGCATCTCTAGTCGCTGCCGGCGGCGTTCCTCGCTTAACCGGTCTATTCTGTCAGAATCTCAACTTAGGTAAAGTGAGCTTCAAGTGAGCTGCTACCTGCGTGCTAAGGACCTAAGTTCCATTCAAATTATTTTTTATTATTGGGCTCGCGTTTGTCTACTGTGTCACCTGATGGTAAGCCTTGATGTGGGCGAACATAAATAACGCTTGCCTAAAATTAACCTACACGACACACCTAGACCCGGAACAACTATCTGCAGGCCATATAAATATTTGTTCTGTGCGGGAATCGAACCTGCGATACGCAGCGCACGCCATCGCTTAACTACTGCACCAACCATGGTGTCCGAGTTGCAACCAGGATTTTTTTTTACAGAATCGACCGGCTATGCTAGTTCCGTCCCCCTCCCCTCTTCTCCTCTGGTTTCCTACTAAGCAGCCGTCATGAGCTCCTCCATGATGACCTCCATGCTTGGGGCCCACTTGAGCTCGTGAATCTTGGTGCGGAAGCACTTGGCCACCTCCAAGGTACGGCTGCAGGCATCCTCCACGCCTTGGTGCGTGGTCTCGCAGTCGTGGATCATACCGACCAGCTGCTTGGCGACGGCGTCGTCTGAGGAATTAGAAGGATGTGTAAATGAACAGTGATTTAATAACACAATATCTGCTTTCCATCGTTTCCCCAGCCTTATACCAACAAGCTTGGGATCAGCTTCCAGTCTAACCGGATGCTGGTGAATACCTGCGCTTTACAAGGAACTACTACCTATCAAACCTCCAGAACCCAGTTACTGGGCAACATGACACCTCTTGGATAGACTGCTGGTCAAACTATTTGGCTTCTGACTGACCTGTAGCGACTGTCAAAGATCTACAAATCACAACTACGACCAACATCTTTACGTGCTTTCCGATGCACAGGGTGTCAGTAAAGTCCTAGATAAACTTAGAAAAGTATATATGTATTTAAAAATTCACATTGATAAGTACTCGCCCGGTTTAGAACCCACAACCTCATGCATGAATGGGCGACTACCTTAACCACTGGGACATCACGACATCTGCATTCTTAACCGACTTACATTGCTATTAAACCATTGAAACACAGGTAAAAAAAATGTTCCTAACCTTTTCAAGATAGAAATAAACTTCTTAAAAATGATCACCATAATTAACATGACCGATTTGATATTATTAGTGCAAGCGTTGGTCATCATGTTTTAATACCACCAATGCCATGAAATCATATATTATCTATGTTCGGAAGTTTATTTTCCTTAAGCCTTATTGTTAAACTCTATTTTTAAACTTTTGAAATACTTTCCTAAATTAATTTTAGGCTTATATCAAGATTTTTTCCAACTCCAAAATCCAAATTACTACCAGAATCTCAAAATTCTCTAACCAGCTCCATGACTCTTGGCGAATTCCTCGGCCTTCCCGTGGTGCATCTTCTGGTCGTCTCCTATCAGCTCTAGCTTAGCGGCCATGCACATCACCATGCAGCCCAGGTCGCGGTTAACCAGCTCGTACTCCTCGCGCCAGAAGTTATACATGTCTTGCATTATGTGGTCCCCCACGTTCAGCTAGAAGTTGAAAAGAATGTCATGAGCAACTCAATAGATGTAATAATACAGAGGTTTAGATACTGTCGATCCGTGTACCATTTTCTGATGCTTGCTAAAACATTGCTGTCGTTCCAATTCGTATGTTGGTAAGATGACGGGACATGCAATATTTCTATTTATTCTCTGATGTTGGGGTTGGCAACAACCCTGTGTTGCAAGCCTCTGCTTGTAACCCACACATTTAGGTAACGCAGTTGTACTTTACAAACAAGACTTTACTCAATCATCGACCACTTTGTTAGCCTAGCTGAACGTTTCCTGCTGATGTCTCAAAGTTACAATATTACAGTACTAAAAGCATCTCTATTAACCCATTTAGTCTCACTGCTGGGTGAAGCCCTCCCTCTCTCTTTTCCACACTCGTCCGTCTTCTGACATTGAGTACCAGTCCTTCCGGTAAGAGTCAAGTTCATCTCTCAACCTTCGTCTTGGTCTTCCGTAAAAGTATTTCCTACATTACCTCAGTTTTACACTGTTCTACAACTTTCGAGAATCCTGTGCTCATCTTCGTGAGCAGCTCCTTGGAAGCCATCACCGAACTGGCCACGAACACAACGCAGATCAAACACGCGAGACGCAATCTTGAATCAGCCATCTTGAAAACTGTAGCGATCTGTGTTCTCAATGACTTTTATACAGAAGCATTGTTTAATTGTCACCCTGTCTTAATTAGTAGGTGAATGGTGGTTAATCACCGAATGTGCGTTATTGTTTCGTCATGATGATTTTGTTCAACGCATGCGATGTGATCATTGCTGTGCAGGAATGGTAATTAGAAATAATTTGCCTGTCATGCTTGGTTTCATTTACTTGGCTATTTTGAAAATTAGTTTGTGTTCTTCTAGAAAATTAAATGAAAGTGTACGTACATCATAAATAACTATAAACATCATCATCATCATCATTATCAACAGCCGAAGACGTCCACTGCTGAACATAGGCCTCAACCAAGTGTCGCAACAAACGGACCTTTGCTTCTCGCATTCATCGGATTCCTGCGACCCTCAACCGGTACACCTTGTGGGATGCCTTCCAATGCTGCATCTTCCGGTGCACGGTTGCCACTCCAGAACCTTTGAAGAATGAAGATTAAAAAAGTTATCCTCAGGATTACTAAGGCTACCGATAGCTCAAAGAATCACCAAACTTAAGTGGCAGTGGGCAGGGCACATTGTTCAAAGAATAACTATAATAGTATGTTATTTGAAACATACTATACTCACGTCTTAACGGCTGAATGAATTGGGATGATATTTGGCACATCTAAGGCCAGATTACTAACTGAGGATTGGGTCAATCTCGGTTGATCAGAAGCTGGTTTTCTATAAGAATTATAAAATTATCAGACATCGCTATTCTGAATGTCCATCGTCTCCTATACCTACATTAGAGCTTCATTATGAATGCTGGTCCCGCGCGCGTGCAAGCTAACGGACGCGAGACGTCCTTGTGTCGACGACCCGTGTGTGCTTCGCAGAAGTTCGTGTATTAATAGCTGTTAGCTCTGCCCGAGGAATGGGGCGCAGATTCAAATAGGCTTTTGTGACTGAGGAGAGTTTGGAGGTTCATTTATGCTGAAAAGGCGTTTTTAAAGCTCATTGTGCTACACATATTTAAAAAAAACTGGCCAAATGCGAGTCGAACTCGGACACGAAGGGTTCCGTACTAGTGTTAAAATAATTGAGTGAAAAAGGCCGACCAAATATCGTTTCTTGTACCTTTAATTTTTATTTTTATTATTTGTTATTATAGCTGCAATAGAAATACATATTTTATGAAAGTTTCATCTATCTACCCTTTGCGGATTATGAGATAAAGCCTGCTGATAGACGGACGGATAAACAGACAGACGGACGGACAGCGGAGGCTAAATAATAGGGCCTCTATGGCACCCTTCGGGTATGGGACCCTGGAAAAGGTTTTGGTGTAGCGCAATGTACATTTTAATAAGAACAAAACAAAACTTCATGAATTCTTAATTAAGTAATTCTGTAGATAAGCGAGCAGTTTTATTGTTTCGGCATGAATGGTGCTCGACAAGTTATCGGGACAAGAAACATTTAGTATTGTCTATATTTTATATGTTCCAATGTCTACAGACGGTAAACTCATTATGAGATAATCAATCCTAATTAACACGGGTCTCTGTTGACGCCGAAATGATGTACTTAGCAAACCCAACCCCAAACATGCGACAGAGTGAGAACCTAATTAAATAAACAATGCTGAAGCAGTCAGCCAGTCCATAAGAGTTATTAATCCTCATACTGATGATGAATATCGGTAATTACACGCGGAGGCGACACGGCGGTATTTAGATGAGTATTAGCGTGATAGCTGCTGTCTCCCTGCGGCGCGGCGCGGCCGCATTGACCACGGGGATTTCTGGGAATCCGGCTTAAATAGAAGTTGGAATACTTTAAAATAATTATATAGTTGCTAAATGCTTTATCATTATTTCAGCCGAAAGACATCTACTGATGGACATAGGCCTCCCCGAAGAGAGGAGGTAGCGTTTGCCATAATCGCCATGCTGCGTGTTGGCAATCGCAGTGTGGTTGCAATGCACAGAGAATGCTGCTGCCCATTCTCTGGTATGCCTCTTAGTCGCCTCTTACGACACCCACAGAAAGAGTTCGGATGGTGCTATTCTTTATATTTACGTCTGGACACCATGCAGTTTCCTGCTATATGAATGAAATTATAATCACTTAATTAGTTTCTTGTATCGTAACAAGAGCTTTTATTCCGGATATCCATGTTTTATTCACGGATATCTATGTTTTATGGTCTAACTCTCGAGTAAATACAGAGTCAAATATTAGGTATCTTTATAAAGAATAAATTATATTTATTTTGCAGATGGTTTTTTAAAAAACTCAAAATCAACTCAGAGGTCAAAGTCTCTTTTAAAGTCTATACAGCAACCCATGCAGATTGGTGTCTGAGATAGTCTTTTGTCGAAGGAACCACACAGATTTGAGTGGAGCGGTCTTGTCAGTACCCATGTATCTCCTTAACAAAGACTTTGTCACATTTTATGATACCTATGACGGAATTGTAAATGAGAAAGCGTTTAGTCTCTTCCTTGCGAGCAACGGCACGGGATATGTCTTAGTTTTGTTTGCTAGAAAAATTATATTTCTATCTATCTTCGTAATCAAAAAGGTGTTACCGTACCGTCCACACAACGTACGCGCGCCCTCCGTAAGTCTGCTTCGCTAATCTGGTCACAAATAACTCTTCATTACCTCTACAGCCTCCGTCCACTACCTCACTGTATAGCAAGTATGTGTTTATGCTCACAAGCTTAATAAAAACTAGGAATATTGTAATTTACGAGACTAACATGGTGCGACTTCGCGAATGTGTTTTGAGGATAACCTAAGTATGTAGGTACCCTAGGTAACCTAGGTACTTTATGCCTGTCAGGGTAGGGATTGATCGAATTGTCAGTAAAAATCTGACATTCCATCTCGCTCGAAAAAAAAAAAAAAAGTACTCTGCATGTGTACCGATGAACTCAGGTAAATTTAAATGTACAATATTAATACCTAAATAGATAATCAGAAAATAATCAATGTGCAATCAAAATGTATTATTTTCACGTTCTATTTAAAAAAAATAAGATTTTTATTTAAACGGTTCTCCACACCAGGAATGACTGCAGTATCGTGGGTGCGTTCACAAATATGTAAACTCTCATACACAGGAAACCCAGATCCGAAACTACAATTTGTAGCCAATAAAAATATATGTTCCGTGCGGGAATCGAATCCGCGTCACGCAGCGCAGCAGCCAATCTCTAAACCACTACGCCAATCATGCCGTCAAGATAAAAAAGCTCTCTGCGGGTACTGCGGTTTTGCAGTTCTATTCAAAATAACACGCGCACAACATTTATTACGTTCTCGTACCACAGAGAAACAACGTAGATGCCTGTACCATAGAGGTATAGACCATACACGGACGTGTACCACAGAGCATAGACGTACATTACCTCCACACGATTGATTCCGCAGACTGATTTATTGCCGGTTTTTGGCACAAAAGCCGCGGTTTTAGCTAACGTTGGCGAGCCAGGATGAATGCGCTGGACAGCTGCACGTATCTAGATCGCATTCCAAACTCATTTTATCTAGGAATGGCAGTGAGCGCTTGTTTATGTTGGATTTATCTGTAATATGCAATATATAAGTATGTTTATCAGTTGTCTGGTACTCATACCACATGCTCTGCTTGGCTTGGGAATATTGTATTAAAGAGAAAGTTGTGGAATATTATACATATTATGTTTCTTTTTGCTTCATATTGATGAAAGAAGTGGCGTTTGTTCTACTCGCATTATTATAAGTGCGACAGTTTGTGCGTATGGATAGACGGGTACTTGTTACTCTTTCACGCATAAACTACAACTATGCTTTACTGTAGTCACTCTGAGACGAGTTGAGGTTGATCAAACTTATTCCTTTTTTAGGGCTCCGTATCTCAATCGGCAATTTTTTTTACTATGTTGTCCGTCTGTCTGTCTTTCAAGACCCTTTTTCTCAGGAACGCGTAGAGGTATGAAGCTGAAATTAATGTCAAATACTCAAGTCTGCTAGCCCTAGCAGCCTTGCAAAAATCAAGCTAGTAAATCAACGCAATCTACAGATAAAGCTGTTTATGCTCTGGCTCTAATGACTCTTCTCTGGAGAATAATAACCGACTCGATGTCTGCAATACGTCCTCATAGCAAAATTCCGTAACGACGACGACGCGACGCTATGAAAATAACTAAAATAAACCAGTCTCGCGGTATTTATATCAATATTGGTATCTACACCGGATATACATCAGAATAATACATAGTCTACAATTTAATAAAAAAATACTAATACAACGCGGGTGGAGCCGCGAGCGTCAACTAGTTACCTAATACATAAATGTAATAAATTGGTTTTTCATTTGTTTCAGGTAAGATTTCGATGGAATAGAAAGAATGGACCATCGAGGAGGAAGTATTAGTTTTATTTTCAACTTTATCAGATGTACCTAATGCTACCAAATTTAGACTTAGACTACCAACTTGCGTTTGTGGTTCGCATGCTTCTGATCAAGTTGAAGAACACGTTCGTTACTTCACTCCATCTGACACAACAAAGGTATGTACTTAATATGTTTCTTGCTTTCCATTTCTTTGATCTTTGGACTGCATTTGAAGCACTACAACTAGCATCTGATTCCTACTCACTATGTACATTTTCCACCTACAGCTCTATAACCTAATCTCCATCAATTAACTCAATCACAGTAAATCCTTTCAAATCCCCATCAACGTTTATCGCCGATAAATCCATAGAATTAGCGACATAACGCGCTGTCCACCTGGTGACGGTCCGGGGTTAATCCCGCGGGATCGCAGCGATTCCCGCGCGGGCCCGGGATTTAGACAGATGCGCGAAACTGCCCGCTGAGTGATCGCAGGCGATTTGTCTAAATGGCCCTTAAGAACCGAAGCTATAGAGTTAGGTATGAAGTTGAGGACTTTGTACGCTTCAACATTTTAAATTTGGTTACATTATTCAAATTTTTAAAAAGGATCCAATTGTATGGGGTTCGCCAGAATAAGAATAACGATGAACTGAGTCAGTCTGAGTCGTGTAGTTAAGTTTTTTAACCTGTTGGCAAAAGTTCATGCTCATGCGATTGTTTTTTTAATGTAGAAATTATCGAATGTCTTCTTCTACTGTAGAATGGAGCGGGAGGGCGTGTCAGACGTTAACTGACTAAAACCTGTCCTGTGTGTTCTAGGACGACAGGTTTCCTTTTCAGAAATTTCTCATGGCCTTAGCGAGCATTGGCCCTGCTGGGACCCTATGGTTTTGCTGACATCTCTTTGAAAGCGCGCATGGAACACTAACTAACCTAACCTAACCGAACGATCGGACGGCGAGCTACCTATTGCATGTCGTCCACAAATCAGAGACGTTTATTTTCAATAGACCTTTTACAGGCACTTTCGAATTGTCAAAATGTCGGTCAGTCAAAAAAAAAGCGAAGCAAAATTGCACATTCCAAAGCGTAATGCTTGTCGTCCGCAAATGGCTCATAGGATTGGCAGAAAGATTTGCCAGCAATAACAACTCACTCACTAACTGGGCAGACCATCCTGAGGACGTTTGGACGATCTTCAGAAGAATTTATATAGTGAAAGAAATTTTAAAACAAATATTGGTTTCACTATTTCCTTCTCTGGACTAGACCAACTCACTATCCTGAAATACCTTTCAAAACTTCAGTTTTCGGCTCCCCTCGTCTATTGTTCCCTTGTCTACATCAATAAATTGTTCCTTAAACTTAGTAAACGTCTCACTCTTATCTTTAATAGCGGTACGGGCCGGACAGGGCCGGACAGCCGGATGGACGGACACCCGGATTAGTGTCCGGGGGCTCGCGGTACGTCTCGACTGCTGAAGATTGCTGATAGGGTTAGGAGATTACAGATGTAAGTTTAAGGAAGATGTGGGGTCAACACGTAAATAGTTACCTGCCTGTGCTTACAAGATTTTGTTTCTGATTTTTAGTGTTCTCTGGACTGTTTTAGCTTAATAACTTATTTATTAGGTAGGATTTTATGTAGAGTGAAAAGTTAAGCAGATAGTCGCTTGGAATGTTCACAATACTATACCTACTGCAATGAAACACCATAAACACACCAAATTAATTTATCTTTTAACTTACACATAAATGGCACAGATCTGGTCAATACACATAGAAGGGAAAAATATTGAAATTAAAAAGTGTCGATTCGGACACTGTGTCCAAATATATATACATATTATTATAGTGTCCGAATCGTCAGCAACTCATAGGTACATACCGGACGCGCTCTAAAAGCACAACAATACCAATTGTGTACCGCTCACAACTTCATGCGATTTTATAAGGCTATTAGGAAAACAAGCTTGATAGACTTAAGTTTTATAAAGTAACAGAAGTCTGAACACGGCTTGAGGTGACACCATACGCGAGTGACTAAGGGTTAAGTGTGGAAAACATTACGTGGGTATATATCGGTTAAAAACAGTGGCAGTTTATCTCGTTGATAATACAAACCAAAGGTATGATCTGAACACATTCGTATTCTTTCACATAATTAGATAGTGTATGATGTGACCATACCACGACAGATACCTAGAACCCGTAGCTACATGACTGCATCATCACCCCCAGGCCATGCAGCAAAAACCGCGGCTCGGCGCGGCGCGAGCAATAAATCGCTTGCCCCAGCCGCGTGTCGACGCGATACTGCGCGACAATTTATCGCGCGGTCATTATCGGTAAATGTCGCGTGTGTGTCGACAATGTGTCGTTAATGTTGCGATCATTTGCGCTCCATTACAAGGATTATGGAGATATTGGAAATACTTATTTTGTGTAAAAAATCAAAACTATTCTGGAATATATATATTTCAGTTTTAAGCAGTAGTGGACAATAAGAACTTAATTAACTAAAGCATCACAGTACAGTCGGTACTGCGATGATAAACATCACATAATTTGTAGAGATTAGTAGATTTGAAGACGAACGACTGTTAATTCTAAATTTAATTTCTAAATCAGGAATTACCAACATGACTCTAATTACAAATATAGTTAATTAACATTTACCCAAACTGAGTACCGTGATCAACACAAAACTAAGGTACCTACTCAATGATTTAGCTGTACTTAATCTCACGATTTTTAATGTCACCAAACCTTTCATGGGAGTAACCTTTTACAAGCATGTTAATTATCTATGTACGTGACAATCACATCTTGAATTAGATAAACATAAATAAGTACCTTCTTTGACATGAACTAAAGTGTTCAGCACAATCAGTGTAGTGTATGAGGACGCGCAGCCCTGCACAGTAACACTAACATTATACGTAATTGTTAAATTCTGTGTTACTGCTTGACTTGCACTTACAATATTTATTTCTAAAAATTTTATAATTTTTATAATAAAAAAATATTTACGGTTAACGGTTATCGATTAATAATTTTATTACGTAAAAGATTATTTACATTGAAAAAACATGTTAAGTAAGGTACTTTCGTATACACTGTGTTATATGCAAATAAATATATTATCATCAAAAATAAAATCTTAATCAATCTTGGCCGAGTGGCAACGGCACCGACTTACGAGTTGGGTCGTGGGTTCAAACCCAGCCAGGGCCATTACTTTGTATAATTTATTTCATCACCACTGCTCTCAAAACGGTGAAGGATAACATCGTGAGGAAACCGGCATGTCCAAGAACCAAAAATTCGAAGACATCCATCAACCCGCACTGGACCCGCGTGGTGGATTATCCCAGTAGTGGGAACACATTATAAGGCTATGCTAATCAATCTGCCGCGCATTTTCCCGTCTATACAGAGATCGGCTTCCAGTCGAACTAGTCCAGCTCCGTCTTTCTGGATACCCGTATTTTACATGGAGCGACTGCCTACCTGACCTCCACGATCCAGTTACTGAGTAGCATCCCCATTTGCAAGAGTGCTTGTCATCTCGACTTTAGTAAGAAAGTATTGCATTACTTTTTTGACATTATAGAACAGAATAGAGTAAAACTTTATTGTACACCAAACTAGTAACAAAAACTTTTAAACTAAATAAAATACTATTACTCCTTATAAATATGTATATGTATACCTATTAAAATTTGTTGTTCAATACACTTTTTTCATTAGGTGGGAAAATCATCTAATGACAAATCTCCCTCTTGGCCGGAGTGGGAGATTTACTAAAAACCTGCTCTGCCCTACCACTTTTGGGCACGCAATTTACTGCTTTCCACACTAGTGCGGATAACTGAGTGAGCTAGCCCCGCTACAATTTATTATATTTATCGTATCAGGCTGGGCGCTAAGCGGCCCTCACGAGTCACCAGTCACCCCCGTTTATTTATTTTTTCGTAGGTGTATTAAAAAACGTCGTTTGATATATGGGGTTTGTCACTGCAGCACTCGGCTACATAACATCGAAATTCACCTCGGTCGCAATGACAAACTTTCTCCACTTGTATCAAAATGTACTAATAATATTTATCCTATAACAGTTAATTTATCCTTATCTAGATGTCACGGTGCATCGCAAGTTGCGGCAGCCATATTTAAATGTTTTCAGTTCTAAGCGCGCAGCTAGCAATAGTGTGAGCTATCGCGCTAATAAATTATGTGAAATTACCGATAGCCTTGATTTATGTTCAGCGCAAGTTAATTATGAGCTAACCGCTGATCTATCGCAGTTAGTTCTTCCTTTTTAAGCGCTGTTGTAGGCAATTAGTCTCTGTTACTTTGAAATTATATCAATAGTTGTATTTTAGTCTAGACGACTCAAGTTACCTACCAACTTATTATATCACTTTTGGTGTTAGGTATAAAAATAATCTGCATAGATTCAAATCATTAGGTATTAGGGATATCGTGACCTTTTCTTCTTTTGTAGACATTACTATTAATTTCAAAGGCGAATTTGCTAGGTAAGAAATTTAATGAAGCCATCCTTTAAAGAGTACAAATTTACAGTTTTCAGATGTTTTCCTATACTTGTGCTATGCTTGCTTCATGCCGAATTTCTGGATTCTAGGTCAACGGGAAGTACCCTAAGAATTTGGATTCCCTTGACAGTGGCAAAATACACGTTTTTTGCGACATAAACGGCCGCATCTTTTTTTTTCGTTAACTCAGAAGTTTGATTTTTTCACAGCTTCAAAGGAACGCAAACCTGATTATATGATTTTAATTTCAACTTGATACCTCCACGCGTTCCCGAGATAAAGGGTCTTGACAGTCAGACAGACAGACGGACAACAAAGTGACCAAAGGGTTCCGCTTTTTTCTTTTGAGGTACGGAACCCTAAAAGAAACATATATTTGAAAGAGAAAATATCTTGTATCTTTGCTAGGTCGCAATTGTTGCAAACTTTTCAGACCACCTGTGTATTATATTTTGTTGTATTGTCTTTTTTAATAATAGATACTACACTACGTCAACTTTTCTCTGTAAAAAATCCAGACAAGAAATAGTTATCAATCAATATTTTTAGATTGTTCAAACTAAATTCTAGTTTAGTGAATAGTTAGGTACTTATCCCTGACTGCCTGCTACGGTTGCCCGCTTCACTTATAATCTAATACTCTGGCTGGCACGTTATACAGCTACTCTTACCTCTGTTGCTCCCAGGACGCGGCATCAGCTGTCTAACGAGGCTTTTGCTAGACTTATTGAGGTCAGCTTTCACTTTATGTAATTAGTTATTCTTGAACATGACTGAATATTTATAACGTGTCGGCTTTGTCCGCGACTTTTTCTGTGTAAATGTCTATTATTGCGGACACGATGTCTAAGCCAGATAAAAAGTATTCTTTGTCCTTCCTTGGGGTTCAAACTTATCCGTACTAAATTTTATCAAAATCAGTTCGCATTACAGACAGAGTTACTTTCAGATTTATAATACTACTAGGTTCTGCCAGCGGTTTCATCCGCGTAAAAGTAGGTTTCTCTCCCGTTTTACCCCTTTAGGGGTGGAGTTTCATAAATCTTAGCGGATGTCTACACCCTGTACCTACCTGCCAAATTTAAGTTTGTAGATGTTATAGTTTCTGAGATTTCGTGATTAATCAGTGAGTGGTATTTCGCTTTTATATAATGATATAGGTTGATAAGTAGTATGGATGTATGTAGCTATATGCTATTACGATATCTCTGCAACCCATTCCTGAGGTCAGTTGAAGTAATTTTCAGACAGGTTGTTACCAAATCATTATATTCCCATCCAGCCAGACCCAGCTGGATACTCTTATTGATGACTGATGCCATTAACAAAATTATCCATCAAAGTAAGCAACAGCAGATTTTTATTTTTTGGGGTCAGGAATTCATCCAATTACTACCTACTCCCTCTTTTGGGCCCGCCACAATTATGGCGGTAAGTCCCCTCTTTGAGGCGTGGTTGGAAAGACCTCACGGCTTCCTCACCTACCGTATGACGCAGGTTCTCACCGAACACGGTAAGTTCGGGAAGTTCCTGCACCGGATTCGTGCGGAAGCGACGCCCGGGTGTCGCCACTGTGTGGACCGCCCGGAGGACACGGTGGAGCATACGGTGGAGGTGTGCCCCGCTTGGGCAGAGTAACGCCGTGTCCTCGTGGGGGCGATCGGCGGCGGCGATCTCTCGCGTCGGGCCTTGGTACAGGCCATGGTCCGTAGCGAGGAGGAGTGGCAGGCGGTCGCTTCCTTCTGCGAAGCAGTAATGCTAGCAAAGGAGGCGGCCGATCGCGTGAGGCAACGGTCCTCACGCCCAAATCGCCGCCGGGATTCCGATCCCGATTTCCGGCCACCGTCGGCGCGGGCTTGCGGACGGCGAGCAATGGGTAGCCCGCCGTCCGACCGTCCGGTAACCGTCCGGACCGAGTCCAAGTCGTCGACGGCGCGTATTGTTCCACGTGCGCCTCAGGGAGATGTCAGCAAATCGTAGGGGCCCAGCAGGGTCGAAGCCTACTGGGGCCATGGGTAGTGTGAAAACGAAACCCGGGGTCCTGGGACGAAGGCAACGAAGGAACAGGAGTGGGTTTTTAGTCAGTAAAAATCTGACACTATCTCCCGCCCCACCCAAGGGCGGGGGATGTCATAAGATGATTTTCCCACCGAAAAAAAAAAAAAAACCTGCTCCCTCTTTGGGTAAAGCTAGAGAGAGTGTCAGACTTTTACTGACCCACCTGTGTTCCGTCAGTTGCCTTTTGCGTTACAGGGGCACAGTTATAACCTTTTCGATCAAACCTGCAACCCATGCAAACATCTTGCTTGATATCAATGATTAAGATGTAGCGACATCTAGGGCGCCAGATAGGAACTAAAAACAATTCGCCAATTGCCTGTTGGTCTAGTAGTTCCCTGAGTCCTGACTACTATGCCGGAGGTCGTGTGTTCGATTCCCACCCAGGACAAATGTTTGTGTGATGAGCATGATCATTTGTTGTGTGTCTGGGTATAATTTAGCTATAATATGTATGTATTTAGAAATATTATTCAGATAATATTTATGAGTTGTCTAGTACTCATAACACGAGCTCTGCTTAGCTTGGGATAAGACGGCATTGTGTGATAGTTGTGAAATATTATATAAAAAAAAATACCAAGTAGGTACCTACGTCATGTGTAATATTGACTTATTACTTTCTTTACTTCAAGGGTTTTAAATCAGCTCTTTATTTAATGCCCTTTACATGGCGGCGTCTTTAACAGCTGTCTATATGTCATCAAATACATCATAAAACGACTGCCCCTACTTTCAACGGTATTTGTTCAGCTCTCAGTCTTTGATATCACGTAACTTGCCGCCATCTATTGACCAGTTGAGGCAACGATAGGGCCGTTCGAAATAGTTTCACTATTCGACACAAGATGGCAGCAGTTTTTCACGAAATTTTTAATTGAAAAATCGAACAGGTTTTTTTGTATAAATATTCATTTTTTTTAGTCAGCCAGCCCTGTGTTTCAGACAGTTGTTGAGAGTGGTTCTACATACTTATATATAGATAGGTACTATTTTTAGTACCTACTTAAGTAGAATAATTCGTTAGTCGTTCCAAATAAGAATAGGAAAGTCAATAACCTCGATCTCTTAGATTTTGATTGAAAAGTAAGGTTTGCAAAGAAAACTTATTTGCGTATCAATAACAGTTCTTTTTTGTTTTGTTTTACTGAGTCTTAGTTAAATCTTGGTGAAGTAAAAACGTTATTGTTTAATCTAAAGTAGCTAAATAATTATATTGTTTAAGAAATAACTATTTCATAAAAAACTATTTTCTTTCTTATTTACATTGATAAGAACAATTATTTGCCTTCTTCTTCCATTTGCCACAACTCAGACACTTTACACAGCGACGCAGAGATGAGCAAAATTGAAGAACTGGATTCTGATTAAACTCTTTCGTTCGTGTTTCGTAAATAAATTAAATTTTAAACACTTCTTATTTTAGGCATACATGCACAGAAGATGACTCCAGTTTCATCTTCTCCACAGTATGACGTCACAACATGGCGTAAAAATCGATCTTATTCTTAATTGGAACGCATTGTAGGTTGGTCATAAATTACATTATGAGACCATTGAATGAGATCACGGAAAATGTTGGTAGGTATATTATGTTATGATAGAAGGGTTATTTTATTTTTATTATATTTAAGTACACTGGTAATCCAAGTGCAAATCCAAATCCAATAATGAAATCTAACATTTCACATTCTTTACTAGGTTTTATATATCTACTTTCATGTTTAAGTCTTATGTTCAAGAATTTAAATACACTATAGATACGTGGTATTCGTATAGTGTTTCACTGCTGTCTTGAATGTGATTCACTAGTGTTTCAAGTAATTTACTGGTACTGTGGTGTTACACATAACTTATGCCGGTGAAAAAGTCGGTGAAAAAGGAGTTATCAATTCGGTTGTATGTTTTTTTTATGTGTGTTTCCTCAGAACTCCATCGTTTGTGGACCGATTTGCAAAATTTCTTTTTCCTCTTAGAGGATATGCTTTTCGATTGTTCCCATTTTTTTTAGAATCCAGTTTTGATGATGGGATCCATGAGGAATCGAGGGAACTCCTCAAATATTATATGCTAACATAAGGTGATTTTAGTATTTTAATCAAGAACTTAAGCATTTATGGTCAAAAAGTAACATTTGATGAAGTGGAACTGATGAAGAAGACCAAAATGGCCAACGGAACTTCATACTCACATAAATATCACAATGACGATAGTTAAGCGACTATGACAATACAAATAAATAAATGGTTCTGAATTGTTATGTTGAAAATGGTATCATCGAAGTGAACTGATGATGATGATGGAGCCGGAAGGTTGGCAAGGCACTGGAACTCCGTAATTAATCAATGCAACCTAGCCGTGTTTGGGCTTATTAGAATTGTCATGAGATGTACTTTGGCTATAAGGTACTATCGAACTGATCTGATTATGGATCCGGAAGGTGGAAGGCTAACACACTTCCCTGAAAAATACGCATTTAAATAGGTAAAGAAAACTCCATCTAGGTCAGTTCAATAGTTTTGAGAAAATCGTGGACACGCATAAATACCTACATACGGATAGAAGGCAGAGCCTTCTTTATTGAATACAACTGTGTGCAACAAATTATCATGTTTTGACAAGTCGTTGCGGTCACGCGCCCATCCTGGTAGAGTTTCAACGATATGCTGGCAGAAGATTAATCGTATCGAAGCGATTATCCGCCGGGAACACGGTCGCGGCAACGACCTTTTGTACACTTTTACACCTTATTTAATTTTGATTATTATTGACATTTGTATCACTATTTTGTGTGCTTTTCGGCGGATCATAGGTTGGAGTGTTGGACGAAACATTTTATGTAAGATCATTGTACCCTGTGTTTACAAATTAATAAGAAATTAGGATTTGACCATACAGACTATCGGCGCCTTAGAACAGGCGTTATATTATATTATCAGCAACACAATAAACTTCAAGATCTGAAGTAGGTCGCCACCTCGCCACACCAATTAGTTTCGACCACTTCTGTGAGCCGTAAACAGTTCTGCGTCATTCAATAAAAAACATAGGAAAATAATATAATAGCCTCTTGAACTGTATGTTTGCTTTTGAAAATAATATTTATTTATTATTATTATTTATTTATTTATTTATTTCATTATAACACCTTTACAGATAAGACAACAAAATAACATAACAATAACAACACAACAACTACAAAACAACAAACAACAATAATAAACCTGAACCCCCCCCCCACCTACCTGTATGTAATATTATGACATAACATTTCAATAAACCTGATTCAACCACCACTTCGGTTGACCGCGAGAGGCGTGCACGTGCAATGATTGTTGACATATCCGTTCCGCATGACGAGAAGCTCGTGATAAGCAAATCAAGTCTCTTGACTTGGTCCGTGAGCTTGTCGATATGTGGGATGTCATTGTGCCGATATTTGTGCTATACGATGGCAAAAATCGACATTTTCGTGCCATGAAACCGGTCTCGTCCCTTATGTGCCGTAATGACTTTCGTAGACCAAATCAGAATGCAGTACCGCTTTCTTATACCTCAGTTAGTTGACAAAATTGTTTTGGTGCGTTGGATCAAGCATGACATGAGGCTACGTGCTGTGTGGTGGTGAAGGCGCCTAATAATTTTACTGTCTGTTATTAATTATCTACCCAATTTTAATGTTTTGTCAACGACCTTCACGTTGATGTCACCGCCCAAATACTTCTTTTAATAAATGTTTCTATTAGCGGAGACCTTGACGCCATGTTACGCCACCATAAACACAATTAATCCGTATTAATCGTACATCTATATATATTATTACGCTATAACACTTTTACGAGTCACATCCCCGCCAGAACTAAGAGTGGCATCAAATAATTAAAACGCATTCAAACTCAAATTCAAAATTATTTATTTCACATAGGCCTACTTGGGAACTTATAAAACGTCAGAGCTCAGCGAAGGTTCAAGAATCAGAATATGTACCAAGATCTATGGAAGTACTATCTTGTATTATTTCTCGAAAAGGTTTATAAGGGAATTAGTTCCTTCCGTTTTTAACAAAAGAGTTGAAATTCGCGAGAAAAAGATTATTATTGCTGCCACTGTATTGTTCTGGAATGGCTTTGAAAAGTTTGTATCTAGAATTTTCTTGGATCTGCGTATAAAAACGTGCCCCCGACCGTGAGTCAGTTTTGATACCGAGAGTTACAAGTGCGAACTACCTACGTTAAGTGCCCAGTGATTTCACCTAACGACCTAAGCGATAGTGTAACGGAACTCTAGTGTACATTATGATTTGGTTATCTGTGATTGGATAAATTTGCTATTGTTTGTGGTGAATAAAGTTGTCTGCTAGTAAACCGGCATTTGATTTCTCACGTTCGTAACAATATAAAAGAAGAAACTGACTGACTGACATATTACAGCATAGCATAAACTACTGGGAATAGGAACATGAAATTTTGCCCAAGGCTTTCTTAAATGACGTAGGCGAGCACTAAGAAGGGATTTATCTATAATATGTATGTATTTAGAAATATATAAGTATGTTTATCAGTTGTCTAGTACCCATAATACAAGCTCTGCTTAGCTTGGGACTAGACGGCGTTGTGTGATAGTTATGGAATATTATTATTATTATTATTTATGGAAATTCAACCTTTAAGGGTGTAAATAGAGGAAATTTCGGTTAGTATGCCAAATCTCATTCCGTGTGCCAATTTATTTGAAAGTTAGCACAAATAGTAATTTGGGTAAATAATAAATATTGTAGTTAGTTCTCGTTTATTATATGTATCCTCACTCTACCATACTGTTGACCTCATCGCGTAACCGGACACTGTCCAAACCCCACACCACCATAGTTATGGGCCATGTATAAACCATCGGCCCTTTTAATTTCCGGAATTACACTTACCCCTAGAAGTTATGATATTATCTCTGATAGAGATATGTGGACAGTAAGGATAGAAGATTTAAACCTCAGTCGTATGTTATCTGTTGAGGGGCTCGTGGGTAAACAACAGCTGCAAGGCCATCTTACGGAGGTCATCTGTTGATGGTTACCGATACCCTCCGTGCCTCAAAAGGAAAGATGTTGTTATTTGTCGACTATGTTAGTAACACTTCACATAGTGCAATGTGAAGTGTTACTAACATAGTCGTAAGTCTTATTTACTAACGATAACTTGTATTTACTCGCTATATTATATAGGTTAGTTTGTAAATTATGTATCTATGGGTAAAGATGCCTGAAAATAAATGATTTATTATTATTATTTTCAGAAAATCAGGACATGCATCCTACAAAAAAAAAAAAAAATTATAAGCTCGCGTTTGATTACTATTTCACCTGATGGTAAGCGCTGACGTGGTCGACGACGATGTGCGAATGAATGCAGAATCTCTTTATGGGAAAAAATTTATAAATAGCTTTTAAACCCGAGCGATATAACAAATGAAAAAAGTTTGGAAAATATACAGAAAATAGTTCACAGTTTATAAATTACCGGGAAATGTATCTGATATCTATGCGTATGGTATTAAAATAACATATTATGTTAAAAAAATATGATTCGTGCGGAAACCTTTGCACGCAAATCCGACTCGCACTTGAAAGAACTATAAAAGTTTTTACATTTTTTTTTTTAAATTAAGTGTACCGGTAATTCAATTATGAGTATTGTTATTATTATAGGTTTAAAGATATTTATATTTCTCACAAAAGTCACTTACCTACTTGAGAGAACTATTTTTCCATAAACTAAACTAATATAAACTACTCAATATACACCGCGTACCTACGTAAGTTTGTATTACTTATCCAATGCATTTAGTCTTGTGGATATTTTGTGTTACGTAAAGTGGATGGTAAAATGTAAATGCAGAAGAATTGAAGTTGATGTTTTAAATGGGGTTCCATACCTCAAAAGGAAAAAACGGATCTCTTATAGGATCACTTTGTTTTCCGTCCGTCAGTCTGTCTGTCTGTCTGTCAAGACCCTTTATCTCGGGAACGCGTGGAGGTATGGAGTTGAAATTAAACCATACAATAAAGTCTTTTTTTTTCTGTGGGAAAATCATCTAATTACAACCCTCGCTCTTGTGTGAAGCGCGAGATAATGTCAGACTTTTACTGGCTAAAAACCCACTCCTGTTCCTTCTTTGCCATTGTTCCAGGGTCCCGTGGATCTCTTTTTTCATCACCCATGGCCCCAATAGGCTATGACCCTGCTGGGCCCCTACGGTTATTCACTAAGGTCTGCGGTCCCTTGAAGCTATGAAAAAATAAAACTTCTAAGTTAACGAATAAAAAAATATACAGCCTTGAGGCGTACGTGGAACAGCATGCGCCGTTGACGACTTGGGCTTGGTCCGGACGGTTACCGGACGGTCGGACGGCGAGCCACCCATTGCTCGCCGTCCGTAAGCCCGCGCCTATGGCGGCCGGAAATCGGGATCGGAATCCCGGCGGCGGTTGAGGCGTGAGGACCGCTGCCTCACGCGATCGACCGCCTCCTTTGCAAGCATTACTGCTTCGCAGAAGGAGGCCGCCTGCCACTCCTCTTCGCTCCGGACCATGGCCTGTACCAAGGTCCGGCGCGAGAGATCGCCGCCGCCGATTGCCCCCACGAGGACACGGCGTTGCTCTGCCCAAGCGGGGCACACCTCCACGGTATGCTCCACCGTGTCCTCCGGGCGGTCCACACAGTGATAACGCCATTGACACTTAGTTGTTTACTCAATTAAAACAGTTACAGAATCAACTCTTACTGCCGTTATTGTGGGTCTACACTGCATTTTGTGAGTATTGTTTGTTTGCCCATTGTTGTATCATTAAACGACAGCTTGAATGGCGATTGTGATTGAAACAAAATGACTGATGTCATTTGAAAAGCGTTGCGTTGTGATGCTGTCACTGAGGAGTACCTACTGGTAAAATTATACCTAATTATGAGAAAGTCTGTATGATGGTCATGGTTTGTATATTTGTTAATCAACCATCTCACAGGGTGCCCCGAATATCGACGACAAACACGGATAAACTATGCCCTGGATTTTGATATAAGTACATTTAATATATTTTAGATTCAGATAGTAGGTATATCTACTATTATGTTGCTGTGGTATGTTTGCGACCGTCACATGGGTGAAGCCTATAATGAAACCTTGTACGTAGTTCTCTAGTGATTTGTATTTCTGAACCATCCACGTTGGTACAGCTTATGTTTGGTTTGGGTGTGGTTCATGCATGGTTCGTGCGATCATTCTCCAGTCCCTGCTTTCTTTGACTGTGAGATAATTCTATTCCATCTGTATATTTCTCCATAACTCACAGGCGACCTAGTAATCAACTCCTTTTACAATATAATGAAGTGGAATCCTCCCGGAGCGAGCAGGAATTTCATTATTCGTTTGAAGTGTCTCTCGAGCCAAGTCAAGTTAATGGACGAGTGCGTCATGGTCGGCCATTTTCTTTTATGAATGCTGTAAATGTACGCACTACGCAGGTTTTAAATCTCTCAATACTCTTTACTTTTAATGGCATGCAAATAGATTTACTCTGGAAGGCGCAGAAATGAAGTCATTAGTCATTAGGTAAAGGTATTCTTGATTCTGTGATACCCTATTCTGTTCAAATGAAAAACAATATAAACAATAAAAAATAGTACCTACCTAACCCAAGAACCACTTAGAATAAAATCACTTGGTAATAGAATAATAACTTTCTTAATTTTTTTGTGTCGATAAACTCAAATTGAATGTTGTCTGATCAATATTAAGCAACTTGTTTAACGCCAGTAACTGAAAAGTTAAAATGGAATCGTTTGTGTTGGTACGGTCATGTAAAGAGGAGGGATGAAACACGTGCTAGTAGAAGAATTTTGATTATACCTACTAGTCAAAGGATGGAGAGGGAAAGGAAGGCTTGAAAATACGGTTGAATTTTTCATGGAGTGATATGAAAGAATAGGGAATCAATGATGGCGTGACGATGGACAGGACAGGATGGAACGAAAAAAACATGAATGAATGAATGAAATATTTATTTGCTACAATACAGTACATTTTGGTGGTAACAATTTCAGATGGTTTCACTGCATTCGACTTTTAAGTCGTGCAAATATTTATGTTAGGTACATGCATGGTCGGTACAAGATAATGTCAGTATTTATCACAAATTATTAAAATGTCAATAAAATAAGATGTCAAAATATTAATATTTATAGTTATCCTACTATTAATATTAATATTTTGATATCAAATAAAATAAACTAAAAATAAAATAAAATTTAGTGTCATACAGGTTTGAAATTCAAAAAGTCGTCAATGAGGGTGTTCTAAAATGATGTTCACCAGGTGGTAGCACTGAGGCCTCAGGTCCAGGCACCTGTCAAAACGCTTATGTTAATGAAGTTAGTTAGACATCAACGTCAACGTCATGTATACGTTTTCAACGGAAAAGACCTGACGACTAAGTGGCGCCAACTGGTGGTGTGAATTTTTCTGAACACTCTCATTGAATAAAATTCTGTTCCGCCAACTCCAAATAATATGGTACAAAGGCAGGAAGATGATGGTGACGGCTCTATCATTGGCCTTGTATAAATCTTAGTAAGTGCTGGTGGTGGTGTAGGACGGGCAGCAGAGCAGGCGACGCATGTCTTATGAAGAGGCTCCACTGTGGCACTGTGATTGGGATGAATCGAGGAAGCCCCATTCGGCAAGATTATTTGTGCACCGGGCAACTGCAGTTGGCCAATCGGCCATGATAGTTATGTGCGTGGTGGTATGGTCATGGTGGTCGTCTTCTGTTGAATACAAGGAAAATCTTCTTTGTCCTTCTATAGTTACCAACCTACTTCTTGTAATCTATGCTTGTCATCCGTTGCGTGTTGGTGTCATTCAATTTTTTCTTTTTACTTGTCACTTTTATTGATATATATCACAAAACTTTAAAAATGCCTCAAAGTAAAATACTTTTTCTGCTTTTAGTTGTAATAAATACAAATGTAATATTATATAGGTAACGAAGACAAACAAAGGCTCCATCACACCTCCGACAAGTGCGAGCAATGAAAGTGTCCTCATAAAGAAATTAGTAAGATAATTGTTTTTTGGATTATGGTTTTGATCGTATTCCGAATACAAACAATGTTATTCTGGATAATAGATTCTACTGTCGAATAATAATCATATTCGAATTACGAGACACTAGGAACTAATTGAACTGCTTCTTCTGAACTATACTGGATGATGGTAAGCGATAATGTGGCCGACAGCAGCGCACGCTTGCCTAGAGTAACCTAATCACTCTTGATTTAAAGTCCTCTAAGTTGTAGCTATCAGGAAACACAGATCCTGACAGGGAATTCCACTCCTAAGCTGTACCTGAGTATAATTAATGTGATCCCAAAACGCTAATTGTAATTGTCAGGTATTCTAGAAATAAGTAAGTCCCACATTTTTACTATATTTTTTGCAAAACAGCCGGCCTCCCCGGATTGATGTAAATGCGGTACGTCACTGCGGCACGTCACTATCTCCGCGCACGCACGCGTGATCTCCCTCTCAATGGAAGTATTGAGCCTTAGCCCCTGCACATAGAGCTGATTTTCGCATCCGTAGCCTTAGATTCAAAAAATACACGTCGAAATTGTCACATGGTCGCGTCAGTAGCGGAAAATGTGCGAGCAACATGTCATTATGAACCTTATACTGGTAACAGATTAGGTTCGTTTTCGATTGATACGTTTGCAGGGGTTGTAAACAGTATGCGGTATCGACCGCGGCGTCGGCAGAAGTGTGGCAGCGCGCGGCGATGGTGGACGCGCCGCTCGCGGAAAGATGCCCGCGCGATGTGTTGGCGCCAAGTGTCCCGCTTCCAGAAGACGTTGCTCGTGCTGGCGCTCTACCTGACGCTGTACCTGCTCGTGTCGTGCGCGCTGGCGCCCGCCGCCTCCGTCAGCTTCGTGAGTGATGAGCTGCGCATCGGGAACAAGTATGTGCTCATGTTCCTCGTGGCGCCGCACAGCCCGGTGTTCTCCGACAGCGACGGCGCCGAGGTGTTCACCAGCCGGCGCTGCGGCCGCTGCTTCATTACCAACAACAAGGGGATGCTGCCGATGAGGGAGTACGACGCAGTGCTTGTGTTCGGAGAGAGAAGCCTGCTGTCACAAACGATGGCGGTCATGGACCCTGGGAAGAGGTACCTGATGGAGGCGCGCAAGCGCTGCGTGAGGAACAAGCTGAGAAGATGTTTCCACGAGCCGCGTGTGACGTCGTTTAGCAGCCGCGAAACGTACGACCTGTGCGGCCTGTGCCGGAGGCTGCACGAGGAGCGACAACATAACCTCATGTGATTGGTTGCCTTGTTAGAATAAGAGGATGGTCTCCTCACTGGGACCCAGAGGGTCTGCCAAACGTAAAGGATAGGACAAGACTGGTGCTTTGTAATCTCAGATAGTTGGGTCGCAGATCATTGTTGTTGTGTGTTGATGTTTAATATTTTTATCAGACTTTTGTTATTAAGTGTACTCAGAGTTTATTCGTGTATGATTTAGTGAGAAAATGTATGTTGATGTATTTTTAATGTTATTTTGTGTGCTTTAAATGAATTAACGCGATGTTATTTTTGTAAGTTGAGTGATCCCATAGACAAGGGGGTTTGAAAGTTATTTATTTGGTGCCATATTGGATTTAATCTCACGGGAACTTGGACGAATGTTTGTATAATGTAATGTTTCAAAGAAAATATTATTTATGTTGTATCAGTGCAGTTTCCCTTACACCCCCCAAAATCTCTCTCTCCCTCTCAGGTACCAGTAGTTTCATGCGCTTTTAGGCATTTTTCTAAATACTATACACTGATCGTCCCCAGTTCGTTATGACACCATAACGGCGCTATATTGTTTTTTGTTCAAGATCTTAGTCGCTTCCCAAAAAAGGGATCGAATAAAAGCTTAGTTTCAGTAGAGATAGCTGCTCAATATGTATGTGCTATTATAAGATTGTACCTCAAGTTGGATTAACTATTTTGCGTTTAATGGTTTTGTTTGTACCTAACTATAGGGAAATGAATAAATTACATGAGGTAGGAACCTATAGGAAGGTAACAAATTATAATAATACATTATATTAAATCCCACTGTTTTTGAGAAATATCAAATCTCAGTACTCTAACTGTAGGTGCTGAGGTGTACGGTGTGCTCAGTAATTGATTGTACAAACTTTTTCATAACATAGTAGTAGTCTAGTGCCCGGGGTTCTTACCTCAGATTTTTTACTGTTACTGTTGCTAATAATATGCTTAAAAACATTACTTATTAAAAAAAAACATTCTGATTTTGGAAAAAAAGTTAATGATTACAATAGTTCAACTCAGGAAAAAATTATTTTAGTATTGGATAACTTGGATAGGCCATTTAGTGAGGAAGACTATAAGCTATATAATGTCACGTTAAGACTAATAGGAGTGGAGTAGTAACTAAGGACGCGAGTCATATATTATTTAACACCCCAGGCAAGTTATGAATAACTTTCGCTCTAAAAAAACACTGAATTATAGCAAAAAGTATCATCAAAGCTGGTAAAAGTGGGATACACAACCCAATGGACACTATCTTTATAAACATAATTCTTCAGTATATGCGTTTGTCACCTAACTCCTTCTAAACGGCCTAATTTAGATGAAATTTTGTGTGAATATCAGATAGATAGTCCCTAGTTAGTTTGAAAACACAACATCCGGTAAGTGGCACTGCAATCAGGTTCTCAATTTTTTTCGGACAGCAGGACAACGTCTGACGGAACTATAGATTTTTTAACCAACTATAAAATTTCTATAAAAGTTTGAATATTATACACCCCTATTTTTTAATTAGAAAAAAAAATGGGGCTCTATCCGTATCCGTTATTGATCATATTTTTGTAGCCAAAAGTAAAATTGTCCACGATTTGTAATTATTGGTAAATTCATAATTATCAATCATTCATAACAATTGCTACTAGAACATGCTACGCGCTGTGTTTTTCCATTTTAATCGCCATTCATTTATTCAAATCAATAGCCCGTACAATATTAATTTCCATAAATTGAGTAACATTTTGGGATTTCAATTATTTGTACTACGATAAGTATTGCTGAAGCTAGTATTTGGTTGTTTGGTTGGTTTTAGTTGAGTAGGTAACTGGGTCTTGAAGGTCTGATAGCCTAGTCATCCATGTGAAAGACACAAATTCGGCCGTATTCAGTTGGACTGGAAGCAGACCTCGAGCTAGTTGGAAAGAAGGTTAGCGAGATGATGATGGTGATGAATTTGGTTGTTTGTTTGTTCGGTTAAACAGGGTACTCTCAGGCAGGAAATACTGCATAAAATTGGATAATTCTTTTATGTTGAATATCCCTTTTATCGAGGAAAGCTAAACTATATTAGCTATAAGTACATATAATATCATACTACCAATGGAAACGGAGCAGTGACCAAAGACGCGGGTGAAACCGCGGGGCACAGCTAGCGAAATAATAAAATTCTATACTCCATTCACGATAGCATTAGACATAAAAAACGTTTTACAAAAAAAATAGACAATCGACTTCAATGTAAAAAAAAAATTAAAAAGTACAAAATAAATTTCGGAATTCGGTGTTTCTATAATAGTTTTGTCTCTTCGTTATTAAACACTGGCTTTCGAAATTAAAGTTATTTTGCACTTTTTAGTATTTTTTTTTTTACATTGAAGTCGGTTGTATTTAAATTTTGTCTTTATTTTATACTTTTTAGCTATGGTACCACTAATAAAACGTACCCCTCAGCCAAAATTATCATAACAATTCTAGTTATCCCAAACACAGTTAGATTACATTAACCTTCCGGCTTCATCATCAGATCAGTTTGATATATCCCCTCCGCCTTTTTTTCAGTCAGTCATCGACTACACTTATAAACAATGCAATTTTACTTGTTCCGACAGTTCTGCTGTGATCCTATGAGGAGTTCTGTTCCTTATTCTCGAAGTTAATGATCAGATCATAACAATATTTCTATGGGACCAACTAGAAAGCACAACCTTTCAATCAAAAAAATAATTTCCAAAATCGGTCCACAATGAGGGTGTTTGGGAAAATCCACGCCACCAGTTGGTGCCTCTTAGCCGTCAAGTCTTTTCCTTTGCTACTATGACGTTAACGTCTAACGTTTGACGTTAATGTCAAAAATAATATCATTAACATAAACGTTTTGACAGGTGCCTGGACCTTACGCCCCAGTGCTGTCACCTGGTGAACTTCATTTTAGAACACCCTCATTGACCAAGATATCGGTGAAGAAACATAAAAAAAACATTCAACCGAACCTCCTTCCTTTTGAAGTCGCTTAAAAAGAGGTCCGTAGAAGCAGGTGTGCACAACATTTATTTTTCTACATAAATTCAAACAATTTAATTAAATAATGGTTTCAATATAAAATTTTAACATTACCTACTTAGAGAAATTTGATTATTGTAAGGGAAGTACTAGGTAAATGAAATGTTTTTTTTAAATAAACATAACTTTATTTCAATCAATTTTACATTTTTTTTAAATGGCATATCATCAAGTTTCCTCCTTACAAAACATATGAATTGTACACAATACAAGGCAACAAGATAATTATTCAACATTCATACAAATAGAAATAACTAATATTATATTATAGTATAATGAAAAACGTTCCTGGTACTGAAAACCCTTGCTACTTTTAGGTTTTTATCATGGGCATTAGTAGTATAAGTAAGAACTAATAAAAGCCTCATAAATTCAGAAGATGATTGTTCAAATGATTTCATTCAAGTATAACAGTTGGTCTATAAGTTGATTATAATAAATTCAACATTAACCGTAACTGTAATATAGCACAATATACATATATTGTACTTCTAAAACAACCTTTTTTTAACTTCTGTCTAATGCTATTGCGAATAGAGTATAGTGTAAACTGTAAAATATCTTTTCAAGAGTAACTAAGCACATCTGGTAAACAGCGCATGTCCCACGGCTAGAAAATGCTGGACATACCCTCGTCTAGTCTCTCAAACCTACCCCCTCTCAACCCTTCAGCTCCAACTTAATTCCTGTATAAAGTGAGCTCACATAAAATCTCTTTATGTAGGTTTTCTGAATTTCAACTGCGCTAACATTTAAGATTTTGGACCACACAGGCATTCTAGGTAATACGGAATTGTTCCTGCCAGGATAGTTGCGGAATTGCCAACTTACCGCGGCTCTGGACCGTAAAGGGTAATTGAAGGCCACGGTGGATGTTAGTCAGTAAAAGACACTCCCTCTTGCACCAGCCAGAGCGGGAGGAGTCATTTAATGCTTTCTCATCGAATAAAAATAAAGGTATACCGATCAGCGTGATTCCCACCAAATCGTGCAGGTAATCTTTTCGCGAACTGGTCAGTAACACCAAGGAGCTGCTGGCCTTCCTTGAAGAGCTGGGATGAATCGAATTGACACATCTGGCCCCGTACGCAATACGCAAAATAAGCGCTATGCTCGTGGGTTTGCGGAAACTAGTGCGACATAAATACATCGTGCAAGTCGACCTTCACTACTAACTATTTATATCGTATTTGTTTTTTTTAGTTATGTTCTGCAGTTTTTATCAATGCCTATGGCGTTTCTATTAAACACGTAACAATTATAAACGGAATGAAATTTCCATGCTTGAAGGTTTTCATATAAATAAACTATTATGAAGGGTTATAAAATATGTATGGTTGTTTAACATTCTTTGGTTGATCTCTTATCATTTAATTACATTACTAAACTTCCTCCACCTTGCTCCATCTATCCTCAATGCTGAGGTTCGTCACCTCGACGAATAACTTTCTTGTTGACTATATTTCGCCATGTTGTCCTATCTTCGGCGATGTGGATAGCGTAGCGGATTGTGAACGCTCCGCGTCGCGTGTACTGACCATCACGCGTGTTTTATCTGGAGAGGTAAGTAAGAAAAATTTGTGTCCACACTTTAGCAAATAATATCTAATAGAAAGAAAAGAAGGAAAAGCAAGATATTAATTTTTCCACAAAAATCCATACTAACATTATAAGTACGAATAGAACAAGGGTAGATTACATCCTAGAACAGGACGTAAGATATTTTATTCTGGGAGTATATTCCTTTAGAATAGTTTCCGACTAACACGCAGGTAAAATCGCTGTCAGAAGAAGCTTCCTAATTCAGCCCTTGGATATACGTATACCTATGTACCGGTAGGTACATCATGTACATCGTGGTAAACCGCTGTCGAAATCTGAAACTTACTCGTACCTCGAAAATGTGAAGTGTGGGAAAGCACAGTTGAATGAAAGTAAACTTCAGAATACACAAACATGGAGAAACGACGTTCCTAGAACTACTTATATATGACCTTCGATCAAAATTGGTAAGACTCATGAAAAATTTAAGTCTCGTCGTCATGATACACTAAAAGACAGCTGCTCATCCATAAAAACGATATAATTCGTTTGTTGATACCTTGGCACTTGGTTATTTGAATATTAATTAAATATAATAAAATTCTTATATAATATTCTCTCTCTTAAAAAAATTCCTTTTAACGATTTTAATTCTTCTATCTCTAAGGTAACATGTGCAGATATTCTAGTATCTATTAGCATTTATCGGCCTGAATGTTCTGCATTGTCCTTAAACCGGCCATCATCCTTGGACTGTTGGAGTTTAATTTAATTATTAATTTCTTAAAATTTTATATTATATTCTAACAAATCTCTAATTATTAACTCAAGTTATATACAAATTCTTCTAAAGTTTTAGTGAATAAATAAATACCTAATTTTTAAACAGTTGTGCTTTCCATTGCGTAAAACACTCAAAGAATTAGCTACTGATCTTTAAAAACAATATAATTCATTTGTTGGTACCTTGGCACTTGATTATTCGAATATCAATTAGATATAATAAAACTGATTGGTGAAGCGTCAATGCCTGTTCTCAATGTGTATATGTTTTTTAGAGAATAAATAATATAAATTAGTTACGTTTCCCGCATTCTCCGCACTTTAATAAAAACATTACTTAGTTTAGAAAAAAAGTAAGTCAATTGAGTCTCTGTTGAGGATTCCATTCACCAATATCTACGACCGCAGCGCCCATTGGTTGACGTATCGAATGCTCCCTTGAGACGCTCGCTAAAGACCGATAGAGGGCGTCTTCCCGCAAAAGAAAAAAAGGTCACCACTTCCGATTACGATTTTGCGTCGAACGCATTCCGCCCCGCTATAGAAATCCCATATATGTTGAAAACCTGAGAATTCTCGTGTGATAAGTGTATCTGCTACTGTGAGACATTGAGACCTTATAGTGCAGTGTTGATTTCACGAGTTCTGACCAGTCCACCGGTGGATGAACCAAGTTAGCTCGCCGGCCGGCAGCCCACCAAGCGACCACGCACCCGTGAACGAGGCGCCTTCCTGCTTTCAAGTGAGGTCCCTGGATTAGCAAGGTACGTGGGCTTTATTTCTGCAAATAGATGTTGTGGGTATTGGTGTCTCAGAGGAATCGTCAACAGGGATTTAATTTTGCGTAATTTAAATTTTCTTTCACCGCCATATTGGTTGTCTTAAAACACCTCCCTTTCTCAGATGAGGCTATTTACACGCCTCATCATAATTATTTGGTCCATTCGAGCCTGGATAGGTAACCGCTCCCGGTTAGATTTTTACGTAATATTTGGTGAAAATCATAATAGATATATATAGGTTATAGATATTTACGTAAACCATTGGTAAATTATTCTTGCCTATAAACCGCTTTCCGCTATAACATAAACATAATTGACAATAGATTCTACGTAGGTTTTGGTAAATCTGTCAATATTGTTTCATAGAATTTAATGTGTTACGTATTTCACTTTGGTAACATACGATAGGAGGTAGTTACCCATCATTTCGGCTTTGTGCGTATTAGTTATTTTTATTCAGATACCGCCACATAGTTGGTAGGTACTTCACTATTGCAAACCGCCTGATAAGTTTACCCGCGCATATTTTTAGATATTGCTCTTGATATTAACTTATCAAAATGACTGAGAAACAATTAAAGCCGGAAGATTTGCTGACTATCCTTCATGAAAAGAAAGGATTGTTATTTAAACGCCTTAATCGATTATATGATTTATCGAAAAATATTTCGTCGTTCGATTCGAGAAATAATGAAAGTTTTATGACTGAATCGGAAACTATTGACGACATTCGTGACAAATTTGAATCTTATGTCGATCAAATTAACCACATAAACATTAATTTGAAACCTGGTTCGAGTCCCGACTATGCTTGTTTAGAATCCTTTGAAGATTTGTTTATTCGCATTAAGCGTATTAGGAATAAAATCGACAGTAGTCAATCTCAGTTATCACAATGTAGTAATTCGAAAACGCTTTTTGAACCACTAAAAATAAAACTGCCTCCAATCGCATTGCCATCTTTCGACGGGAAACCTGAGAATTGGCCTGTTTTCTATGAGTCGTTCAAGTCGAATATTCATAACAATGAACAGCTGACTGACTCGCAGCGTGTGCAGTATTTAGTAGGTAGGCTTACACATAACGCGTTAAAGGTTACAGCCGGTATTGTACCTACGGCTGATACCTATCATTTTCTATGGGACAGCTTAGTTAATAAATACCAGGATAAGCGTACATTAGGTATACACTATTTAAATAATATATTAGATTTAAAAAGTTGTTTGTGTAACGCAAATAGTCTCGATTCTTTCATTGAAACATTTAGTGCAAGTATTTCTGCCTTGAAACAACTTGGTATTCCGGATCTTGCGGATTTTATTCTCTTGCATTGCGCTATGAGAAAAATAGATTCACAGACTGGTCAATCGTTTGAACTTTCCGTTCGCGATGTTGAAATACCTACAACTAAATTGTTAATTAGCTTTGTTCAAGATCAGGCTAAGATATTAGCACGCTCGAATTTATCTCATTCGAACGCGAAAAATAATTATAATAAACCTCATAGTTCCGCATCTCGCGAGCCTCGCACGCAAACGAAAGCGTTTGTCGTGAATCAATCGCCTAATTCTCCCGCTCCGCTAAGCTCCGTCTCGAGTTGCGCGTATTGTAAAGATAACGCTCATGTTCATTTGTATAACTGCGCTAAGTTTCAATCCGCGTTGACTCCTAGAACTAGGTTTGAGTTTATTAAATCCGTACATGGTTGCGCAAATTGTCTGAGCACGTCGCACGGTTTGAGTAATTGCAAGTCGACCTCAGTCTGTAACGTATGTAAAAAACGCCATCATACTTTATTACATTTTGAGAAAAATAATAAACAACCGCATATAGCTGATGTTAAACCGACGAATTGCAATGTAGTCGTCGCGTCCAGTCTGGCGGCGCCGCTGTCCGCTGCGCCTCCCGCGCTCCTCCCGCCCCGCGCGGCGTCTTGTGGTTCGGGTGATGTTACTCAAACATTTCCGACCCATAACACGGCCGTATTATTAGCTGCAGATACGAAGACTAAGTCAGCAGTCTTGTTATCAACCGCTCAGGTTTATGCGCGCGCGAATAATAATAGTTCGGGCCATAAAACAATAGTTAGGTGCTTAATTGACAATGGTTCGCAAAATAATTTAATAACTACAGATTGTTGTAGGAAACTCAACTTAGCAATAATTCCTTTGAATAATTCTTTTGTCAAAGGAGTTGGTTCTGTGTCGCGGCCGATAATAGGTTATGTGAATTTAGATATCGAGTCTCGCGTATACTCGCATCAAAAATATACTATTCACGCGTTGGTAGTTGAGTGCATTACGGACCAGCTACCTTCGCATCATATTAAGTGGGATTGTCATGTGGACTTCCACTCGCTTCCGCTCGCTGATTTAAGCTGGAATATTCCAGGAGATATTGACATAGTGTTAGGCGCTCAACTGTTTCCGTATATTTATTTGGGGAATAGGGTAGACTTAGGTTCAAATGCGCCACCCGCATTATTGACCACATTCGGGTATGTCCTTATGGGTGATTTTCCGCATAGTAAAAATAATTTAAATTTACCTAGCTCTTCTTTCACAGCATTAGCCCTTAATGATTTATTACAAAAGTTCTGGGAATTGGAAGAAGTTGAAAATAAACGTTTTTTATCTCCTGAGGAAACCGAATGTGAGAATATTTTTTCCTCGACCGTGTCACGTGACGATGCGGGACGTTACACTGTCGCGTTACCCTTTAGTAAAGATCCCGCCGAGTTAGGTAACTCCCGCACCGCCGCGTACCGTCGACTAGTTGCGCTGGAGAGAAAACTCCGCCAATCGCCGACGTTGCGGGAAAATTATAACGCAGTGATCCAAGAGTACATAGATAATGGATACTTAAGTCAAGTCGACGAATCCGCCATTTCGGATGACGGGTACTACATCCCTCATCACGCTGTCGTTCGGCCAGACAAACCGATGCCGCGCGTTGTATTGGATGCGAGTGCCAGGACTCATACCGGTTTATCTTTAAATGATGTACTCCATATTGGTCCAAATTTACAAACAGATTTGTTTCTTCTTTTAATCAATTTTAGATTATTTCCTATCGCTATAAATTCTGATATTAAGCAGATGTACTTACGAATTTGCGTACCTGTTGAGCAGCGTAAGTACCTACGCATTTTGTTTCGATTCAGTGAGAATGATCCTGTGTTGACATTCGCTTTTAACCGCTTACCTTTTGGACTGAAGTCGAGTCCTTACATAGCTATGCGCACTGTGCGACAGCTGGCCTCGGACAGTCCGCATTATCCCGAAGCGGCTAAAGTAGCAGAGACCAGCTTGTATATGGACGATCTGGTCTATTCGGTGAATAACGAAGAGAACGCTATACAGCTATCGCATGATCTCATAAAAATGTTTAAGTCGGGCGATTTTGACCTTGTAAAATGGTGTAGCAATTCACCCGCGCTTTTAAACAGCCTACCTGATTCACATCGTAAGTCACTCGAGTTTCACGAGGGCAATGATGTGTCCAGGGTTCTAGGTCTTTCATGGGAACCTTCTCAGGATAAGTTCTTCTTCACGTCCGCTCAAGTAGCCGAGAAATGTACTAAGAGAAATATACTCTCGATAGTTGCCCGCTTATTTGATGTTCTCGGTCTAGTCGCTCCCGTGATCTTTTACGCCAAGCTGCTCATCAAAGAGTTATGGCTGAGCAATATCGGTTGGGATGATGTCGCTCCTGACGAGATCGTCAAACGTTTTTCGCTTCTCATGCAGGAGTTTCCCTTGTTGGATTCCTTACGGATACCACGTCATGTGGGTGTTACCGATGATTGTTGTGTTCGTATAGTCGCATTCGCCGATGCCAGTATGGGTGGGTACGGTTGTGCCATTTACATACACTCTACTAGCCCGTCCGGTGTCGTAGTTCGCTTGCTTTGTGCGAAGTCAAAGGTTTCACCTACCAAGGTCACAACTCTTGCACGTCTGGAGCTGTGCGCAGCCGTGCTCATGTCAAAGTTGGTGAAGACTGTTCGCGATACTTACGCTTCACGTGTTCCAATTGTAGGGATTTACGCATTTTCAGATTCCACGATAGCCTTATCGTGGATTCATTCTTCTCCGCATCGCTGGTCAGTCTTCGTCAGCAATAGAGTAGCTCAATGTCAGGAGAACCTGGGCTCTCAACATTTCTACCACGTAGCAGGTGTTGAGAATCCAAGCGACTGCCTATCTCGTGGTTTACTGCCTTCACAGTTGGTGTCACATGATCTTTGGTGGAGCGGCCCTTCTTGGCTTAGTTGTGCTCCTGAAGATTGGCCTGTCAAACCGTTCTGTCCCACTGACTGTGGGGAACTCCCCGAGCATAAGGTAAATGTCTTAACTGTGACCACGCAAGTAGAACTGCCTCTTCTTTGTCAACTTGCGCAACGCACCTCATCATGGGATAAGCTGTTGCTCATCGTATCTTATATACTTAAATTCGCTAGACCGAAGGTTCATTGTGAACCCCGGTCGCCTCAGGGATTGTCAGCGGCGGAACGAGTTATGATCCGTGCTGTGCAATCTGTTCATTTCGCAGATGACATTAAGCTCATCAAATGTGGTAAATTGTTACCAAAGAAACTTAACAGTTTATCTGTCTTTTTAGATGAAGAGGGTATATTACGCATTGGGGGAAGACTTTCAAAGTCATACCTTCCCTTTGATGCTAAGCATCCTTTTTTACTTCCCAAACATGATCCTGTTGTGGATTTGATAATTCGTCATTACCATGTGATGAATTGTCACACTGGGCCTGGGCTACTTATGTCTATTTTACGACAGCGATTTTGGATACTAGATGCCAGGACTGTCATTAGGTCCAAGTTGCGACAATGCAACACATGCTTTAGAGTTAATCCGACGCATCCCACTCCAATGATGGCGGACCTTCCTGAATACCGTGTATCGGAATCAAAGGCATTTGTCCATACTGGAGTGGATTATGCTGGTCCCATACGCATAACTCTCTCTCGTCGCAGAGGTCAACACGCTCAGAAGGCCTACATCTGCTTGTTTGTGTGTTTGGTAACCAAGGCTGTCCATGTAGAGTTAGTCTCTGAACTTACTACCGACGCCTTTTTAGCCGCGTTTAAACGTTTCATCTCGCGTCGAGGGCCAGTATCCTGTCTATATTCGGATAACGCTACCAATTTCGTTGGTGCTAAAGCTCAGCTAGATGAACTTTATAATTTCTTAATGAGGTCAAACCTCAATTCATCTCTTTTAGATGAGTTATCAGCTCGCCGCATTAAGTGGAAAATGATTCCACCTCGCTCCCCACATTTTGGCGCTATGTGGGAAGCCAATATAAAAACATTAAAAACGCATCTTTATCGAGTGATTGGAAATCAACTTCTCACTTATGAAGAGTTACAAACTGTACTCATCCAAATAGAGTGCATTATGAACTCACGCCCTCTGAGCGTGTTGTCTTCTGATCCGCATCCTGAAGTTATTACTCCCGCTCATTTTTTGATGTCGACTCCATTGCAGTACTTGCCGGCAGCCGATTTGTCTGGTCAGCGCTTAAATCTGTCCCAACGTAAACAGTTGTTAGATAGTATGGTACAATCCTTCTGGAAGAAATGGCATCTAGAGTATCTGCATACGCTGCAAGTTAGGCAAAAATGGGCAACTCCGGACAAGCCTGTAGAAGTTGGAACTGTCGTACTCGTGGGACAGGACAATTCGCCTCCTCTGTGTTGGCCATTAGGAGTCATAATTGAGGTTTATAAAGGGACTGACAATGTCGCTCGCGTTGCAATGGTGAGGACAAGGTTTGGTAATTTTAAACGCTCTGTCACAAAACTATATCCTATTCCAACGCAATAAAATTTCATTTTAACGATATCGTAGTTTTTAAGGTTTAGGATTAGTATTCTAAATAATTTTTATTTTCCGCATTTAGTGATAAAGCTTAGACTTTCTGATCATGATCTAGGTCAGTAAATCTTTACAATTTTCACCTTTCCCTTTGAAAGCACTTGCGTCCTTCCAAGGGGGGGAGCATGGTGAAGCGTCAATGCCTGTTCTCAATGTGTATATGTTTTTTAGAGAATAAATAATATAAATTAGTTACGTTTCCCGCATTCTCCGCACTTTAATAAAAACATTACTTAGTTTAGAAAAAAAGTAAGTCAATTGAGTCTCTGTTGAGGATTCCATTCACCAATATCTACGACCGCAGCGCCCATTGGTTGACGTATCGAATGCTCCCTTGAGACGCTCGCTAAAGACCGATAGAGGGCGTCTTCCCGCAAAAGAAAAAAAGGTCACCACTTCCGATTACGATTTTGCGTCGAACGCATTCCGCCCCGCTATAGAAATCCCATATATGTTGAAAACCTGAGAATTCTCGTGTGATAAGTGTATCTGCTACTGTGAGACATTGAGACCTTATAGTGCAGTGTTGATTTCACGAGTTCTGACCAGTCCACCGGTGGATGAACCAAGTTAGCTCGCCGGCCGGCAGCCCACCAAGCGACCACGCACCCGTGAACGAGGCGCCTTCCTGCTTTCAAGTGAGGTCCCTGGATTAGCAAGGTACGTGGGCTTTATTTCTGCAAATAGATGTTGTGGGTATTGGTGTCTCAGAGGAATCGTCAACAGGGATTTAATTTTGCGTAATTTAAATTTTCTTTCACCGCCATATTGGTTGTCTTAAAACACCTCCCTTTCTCAGATGAGGCTATTTACACGCCTCATCACTGATCTTACCTTTTAATAATAATAAAAATCAAGAACTGAAGTACTCGGATATTTGTTATTACTGCTGCCAGTATTTTACTTTTTTATTAGTATGTACAAAATGTGCGCAATAAACGACTTCAAGCTTTTACAAACAACAGGAAAATTAATGTATTGTTGATAAAATACTTCGCTCCTTTATAACTAAAAATAGTTTCAAGTGTTAAATATTGCAATTTTGCATTAGAAATAAGTATCAAATTTTGGGATAATAGTGATATACGGGGTGGCGCCGGTAATACGACAATAAATTTAATGGCATATACCTCATGATATTCCCAGTCTGCATACAAAAAAATATTCGAAGTTATCCGGTAGTTTAGTCACAGGACATTATTTTTCATTTCCAGCATTTTCTAAATGATGTATATGAAGTCCATGATTACAAAAAAAACTTCCTTGGCAAACGTTGCCCCACATGTAAATGGGAGCTTACATGTTTGTGAACGCTCCAACGATACAAGAGTCATTCACAACACAAGACACCCAGACCTGGAACACCTATCTGCCATACAAATATTTTTTCCGTGCGGGAATCGAACCCGCGACTCGCAGCGCAGCAGCTGACCGCTCAACCACTGCGCCAAACGTGCCTTCATTATTAGGAGAAATGGCATTTAAAAAACACACAACGTTAACAATAATCGTCGTACCTGAGTTGGTGGCGATGGATTCTAATAAATCTTGAATTACTTTTTCAAGTAGTTTTGTTCACATTTCTAGATTTGTTTTTCTATGATGTAGAATGTAAAAAGTCTGCATGTGAACTAGGTATTTCCCCTCGCCACAGTCGCCACAATGACGCAGTGTTATACATAAATAAAATATTTATTAGAAAATTTCCTTGTTTTTCGTACCTGCGGTTTAGTCTGTGAAGGCTTCATCATATTGTAGGTATGTTAGGATATAACAATAGACTCGAATTTAATATTTATATAAATACATACACTAGCTGAATCCGCAAACGTTAATCTGTTATATAAGTTAACAAAGAAATAAATGGAGGGTGGAGGTAAAAATAGCCTACGACTTAATAATCAGAACTACCAAATATATACATAACAAGCCATACCGCCTGTGACACGAGATTTTCATATGTTAGATTATCTCGCACAGTCAGAACCTATTTATTTTTTGGTTTATTTTTAGTCCCGCAAGCGTGGTGAGTATTGTGTAGAAGAACATCGTAAAAAATAAACGTGGAAGTCATATATGCAGTCCCCCTCCCGCTCAGCCCTAGAGTAGGCAGTCATTAGATTATTTACCACTTCAAAAAAAAAGTGGGTCGAAGAATTTTCGTGATAATTTTTTTTTTGTATGAACATGTTAAAGGCGTTTACGTATCGGGCATTTAGGTCTAACTGGACAAAATCTACCTTCATTTGCCATCTGCTGACTATTTTAGGGCATTTTATGTATGTACTTACATGGAGCGAATTGCCCCTGACGTCTACAATCTGGTTGTTGGGTAGTTCCTAATCATAAAATAAAATCAACCGCCTGTCAAGCCACGGTGCTAATAAATCTCCATCTTCAAGCTTCGTAAGTGAGGCATTACATAAGTGTTGGACTCTTGGCAACGTGCCTGCTGCAGGCGCTTTTTATAATACCACGTAACCGACTGCAGTGCGTCGCGCCTTATCTTAAACTGGCCAACTTTCGTTGATAAACTGTTTTTTTCAAGTGGCTCCACCTCCATAGCTTTTGCACTTGAGCTCTGCATTTTTCTGTAATAAAAATAACCAGCACTTAGGTTTGGTGTACCTAGAACTCCTTTGTTCACACGGAGACTGTCTTCCAGTCTGTCTCACTAAGGAGTGATGTAACTATACCTACTCTCATTATCATAATTTTCTTGCCCTTGTCCCGTGTTATTTGGCGCAAATGTTTTTTGCTTTCATACTGTCCTGTCACCCCGTCACCCGTCAAGCTATCAATAACTCCCTGTGTTACCACTCTATCAGACCAGTATTTTTAGAGGTTACCTCCTATAAACAATTTTCCTTCTAGCGTAAAATTCGGAACTACTACTTGAAGTCCTCTCATCTTTAGTTTGGTCTTCGTCAGAATTATTATTAAGTTCTTTTAATTATTTGATACTTTTCATAATATTTATTGGTTTATAATTTTAGCAATATATGTATTTTATTATTATAAATAACTTATTTTTTATTTATTTTTTCCGTTTGAAATATCTCTTATTTGTTTACTGTGCAAGCCTACCACAGTGTTGTCTTTCTTAACCCAAAGGTTGACTGTCAGAGAATGCCTTGTTGCATTAAGTCCGCCTATGTACAACTACTGTACATGAAGTTTAAATAAATAAATAAACATTATATCTATAAATCGCAGCGTTGGAAGGCCACCCACAAGGTGGACCGACGACCTGGTGAGGGTCGTGGGAGTGCGGTGGATGCGAGAAGCACAGGATCGGTCATTGTGGCGACGCTTGGGGGAGGCCAACAGTGGACGTCTTTCGGCTGAAATGATGATGATGATGATATCTATAAAAAACCAAATTTTACAGCTGTGCTTCCGCGGTCTATCCCGCAGAAACCGTACAGGACAAAAAGTTGCCTATTGCACTCATAAATACTGCCGTTTCCGACGAGTACTAGTACCTAAAATAATTAATTAATTAGATATTTCTATTCACTGGCTGAGGGCGTGACGCTGACATGAAAATGTGGTAAACTAGCGGTTGTAATTTCGTACCTAATTTTATTTGAGAGAGGCTTTTGTTCAGCGCAATTTGGAAGATTAATGTATACCTCGGCTATTTTTTTATGTTGGTCTATCAAAATAATATAATAATAATAAATCTTTCATTCAAGCAAAACTTACCGTTATCTTAAAACTATGTGTTAGTAAATAAAATTATGGCACGGCACATGTAAATTACAGAATAGAGGGAAGCAGATGAATCCTTCTGCTTCATGAGAAAGTGTTTTATTATTCCAAAGGAACATACTGCCGAGTTCTAATATCTATCTTTTTTTTTGCTAATCCAAGTAATAGATAATTTATCCGTGTACAAAAGTCATCAAAATCCGTCCAGCATGTAGTGATTTTCATGGTTCTCGGAACGCGCCACCACCGGTTTCACAAATAACGGTAGGAAGAGTTCACATCAGTGTCGAGTTGACGATGAAGTAGGTACCTGGGACTCGTCCTCGATAGCCGATGAAATTTCAAGGAGATGTCAGAAAACCGTAGGGGCCCAGCAGGCTCGAAGCCTACTGGGGCCATGGGTTGTGCGAAAGAGAACCCTGGGGCCCTCGAACGAAGGCAAAAAAGGAACAGGTGTGGGTTTTAGTCAGTAAAAGTCTGAAACGCCCTCGCGCTCCTAACAAGGGCGGGAGATGTCATTGGATGATTTCTCGAAATTTCTCAAATAATGGATGTGATAACAGAAGTAACAACTTTAAAGACACACTTTCGCATTTAGATTATTATTAGAAAAGATCAAAACATGTATGCTGGAGCGTGGAGAGCAAAGAAGTAATCTCAAACAAACACGGAGCTTTGATCCCAACTGGGTCAGTCCGTGATTGTGTATGAGGGGGTTTTAAATAGAGCGTTATTAAACTTTTTATTTATAAACACAACGATAACAAACTCAAGTTCGATAACAACGATCGATCGCTAAACATTTCGCGATAAACTTTATTAGTAAATCCTCCTTGAAGAGTACTCGTGATGAGTTATGACTCTCACTGTCTTTTTGCATTCTTCTCTAAAAATATCAAACGTTCTGATTGCGATTGTTTGTTTACCAGTCCGTTCGTCGGTCTGTCTGTCCGTCTGTCACAAGGCTGTACCTATTTCGTGAACCGTGATAGTTAGACAGTTGAAATGTTCACAGATTATGTATTTCTGTTGCTAAAAACAGTTTATGATGAATATTTAAGTGGGGCTCCCATACAACCAACGTTATTTTTTTTTGCCGTTTTTCGCCACGAACGGTAGCCGGTTTTTTTTTTAAGAATTTCTGTATGGACTTTCTCTCAGCTGATCCAAGAGCATCTAGGGTAGACTAAAAACTGGCGTTTTAAAGCAGATTCGTCAATAGTGACCAGTCTCTTTCCAACTATAGGCTTCTAGCCTACGGATGATACTACTCCACAAGCCAGGCAGGGTACCGTCGTACCCTGGCGAGACTGTCAAATATCCGGAACTGAAAGTGTGCAATTTATATAAAGTGCCCTATTCTTTACATAAAAATGTATGTACAAGGTAAGGTAGAGATTCCGTCAAGTCCGCCTTTGTATCTGTGTGTTGCATGAAGTTTTAATGAACAAATGAAGTTCTTTCCGAAGCACAGAAGACTTAGTAGATACGGATTAGACATACACAAATCGACCTCGACCAGCAAAACCTTGAACATCGTCTTCAGGGTCGTGTTGTATAAAGTCAGGCTTGCCAATATTGTAGGCATGTGTGATGGTGTGACTTGCGACGTGAACTGTTAAGAAATGCGTGTTAAGTAGGGTCAATTACAGCGACACTGAGATAATTGTTTTGTTTTTAGTGGCCGCATACCAGACCCGCGCATACAGACACGAAATACTGTAGGGCTGGATATTTTAATTAATTTATTTATTTATTAACACATACAATTGTTTTAACAGGTATTACCCACGATAACAAATGTAGTCGCAAAATAACCGCACTCAGAGACGCCACCCACAGACTGATCAAATATATCCATTAGTGTAATAGGCAACATACATACATAATAGTCGATGGACAGTCTCAAGCAGCGCCCTTAAGAACCGGCACAAGTTACACAGAGGACAACACGCTTAGTGTCACCCTCTCGAATTCCACCAATGTACGAGTACAAGATAAAATATCTAACCGCTGATACACGCTATTAAGTATTTCAACCGCTCGAGTCACGGGTGTGAACTTTAACAGACGCACACACACATTTCATTGGTCACTTTTGCACTCACCTAAAGAGACCCATCAGCCAAACTTAAGTGGCAGTGGGCAGGGTACATTGCTCGCCGAACAGATTGTCGATGGGGCCGATTCAAGAGTGGCGACCCCGTACCAAAAGACGCTGTGGGTGAAGGTCTCCCACAAGACAGACCGATGTGAGGGTCGCGGGAATTAGACGGTTGCGAGACATATAGCACCGTTTGTTGTGCGATACTTGGGGGAGGACAGTGTCCAACAGTGGATTTCTTTCGGCTGAAATGATGAAAAAGATGAGGTTTGATTCCTATCTGTGGGTTTATTAAAAAAAATAGCGCTTCCCTGGAAAGCAAAAGAGCATTCTAATCCAATTTTGACTATGTAAGATTCATCATCAGATGCCCACTGCTGGACATAGGTCTCCCCCAAGTATTGCCATATTGAGAGGTCCTGTGCGTCCTGCATCCAACCGATTTCCGTAATCTTCACCATGTCATCGACTGACTTCGTGGAAGATGTCCAAAAAGTGTTGGCCTTCCGTTCTTCGAATAATATAGCTTCGAAACGTTGAATTAGATAAATATATTAAATAACTAAATACATTTTTAAAAGAAACTGCTGATATACACCCACCAGATGATAAATTTACTTAGAAAGGTACCTGCAATATTCCTTGATGATACCAGACATACTTGTACGTACTTACTGTCCGTCCCTGTGCTACGCGTACTATAACCGATGCTTATACATGGGGTACTCCATCATCTCACGGCCGCGTGACGTCACCAATCAATAGTTATTTTATGTAGTACGAGTCTATACATTCCTTCACTTGTTCGACTTACTGAATTAGCGATTTGCCTCTAACACGTTTTAGAATGAAGAATCTGGTGTAAGGAACTTGTCGAAACTTGTATGCCAAAGTTTTACAGGGCTGGCTGGCTGAAGGTGGCGGGTGTTTGTTTTGGAGGTGTGAAATCATCTAATGACTTCTCTCACTTTAAGGCGGAGTGTGAGGGCGTGTCAGACTTCTATTAAATAAAACCTACTGCTATATTCCTTCTTTGCCTTGCGTTCTAGGACCCCGGATTTCCCTTTCGGAAGCCAGCCCATGGCCCTAGTTGGCGGTCAAACTTTCCTCCGATTTGTGGGAGTCACAAATCGAAACAATTAATTTCGTTTTCGCCCAAACCCATGACAATTTTCCTCCGTAAGGTAAACGGGCCGTTGACATAAACAATAAACATCACGACGAGACAGTAGACACTAATAATAATAAAAAATAATAATAAATATCATTTATTTCTCTCATAAAGGTACATTGTAACAATTTTATTTCTACAAACTTTGCCTGAACTTTTGTGAGAGCTGGAGTCTGAACTAGGTTCGAGACCTGTATGACAGATCTCCAGGCTCACACACTTTTAAACATAATCGCATTTTGCGGCACAATAAACAATAAACATGAATCTTATGTTTGTAAAATTATGAGCAGGAGAGATTTATAAAGTGATATTTGTGAGTGATGTTAAGTGATATTTTTATTGAAAAGGATGGATGAACAAACTGTATGCTTTCGTCTCAGGGATTTAAACTTATCCGGGTTAAAGGAACTGCGAGTGTGGACTGTTTAAATTAAATTTAAAATGAATAATTTCCGATTGAAGAGAACCTTACAGGTTTTGTAAAGTTCCGTGGTAGGAAATTGATAAGGAAGTGACCACCCAACTTTAAGGATCGCTCTTTGGGCACGTTCCAGTCTTATAATATGAGGTTTTTGCTGACCCACCCCACACGACTGTACAGTACTGGGCGACTGACTAACAGAGGGCTAGATAAACTTGTCTGAGCACTATTTCGTCAGCCACATGGCGGAGGGTTTAAAAAATAAATATCAATTTACGAAGTCGGGAGGTAAGTAAGTTTATGTGGTTCGAAAATGATAAAGAGTCGTCTATCTTGACAACCAAATATTTTATAGTATCTGTGCGACTTAGATGAGCACAGCTGCATGGTGTTTGTGCTGCATTACAAGAGTGTGCAATCAAAGAAAAATTGGATGACGAAAGTTTACCAGATTTAGACAGGGAAAAGGTAAGATACTTAGATTTTTCAACATTAAGGGTTAGCAGATCTTGTGCCAACCAGTCAGTTACAGTATCAACTCCTAGTTGTGCATGTTGGAATGTGGACTCTTAGGAGTCACCATGGAATATTAAGAAAGTATCATCAGCGTAAGTAAAAATGGATCCATTAGTAAGCTTATGACGACAGAGGTCAATATAAATGATAAACAGGGTCGGCCCAATGAACTACCTTGTGGTACACCGTAGGTTATAGGGAGTTCGTCACTCATCCATTCACCAATTTTGACACATTGGCGTCTTCCTGTAACTGTACTATGTAGGTATTAATGGTCTCAATCGCCGGTGCTAATCCCTAAACTGACCCAGTTTTCAACAAATATAAACAAGTTAGCAATGTGAACCCTTGTCTAAATTTATCGAGGCACGTGCGTTGCATGATAAGTGCATCAGTGCCCTGTAAGTGTTTGATTGATAAGTGTATCAGTGCCCTGTATTAGAGCAACAAACTACCCAGCAATACTCATTTTGCAAAAATGATTGAGCAATTTTTTAGAAAACTTACAGAAAAGTGGTTTGTATATACTTATACATATACTCGTAATACACGCGGCTAATTGCCGACACACCCTGTGTATCATGGTGTTACTTCATTAGGTAAAGAGAATTGTGAGCCTCGTTTCGTCAGGGAACTGTGTCACAAACACAACAACGCTTTAGTGGAACATTCCCGATGTGTATCAAGTGCAAAGTCATTGGAGGACGAATGTATATACAATAATTATCGCAGATTTATTATAAGTAGGTAGCTAAATATATAACCATTTTAAAACGACCCAAAAAGCTTACACTAATATTATTATTTATCATATCACACTAATATTATATAATAGAGGCAAAAATTTGTATGTGTGTGTGTGTGTGTCTTTTTGAAGGTGGGAAGATCTAATGACTTCTACTCTAGGTCGGAGCGTCAGGGCCACACTTTTACTGAATAAAACCACACCTATGTTCCTTCTTTGCCCTTTGCGTTCCAGGAGTACGGGTTTCCCTTTCGGAAGTATACCCATGGTCCCAGTAGACATCGGCCCTAGTCTCCTACTGATTGAGGCGCGCATGGAACACTACGCGCCGTCGACAACTCGGGCTCGATCCGAACGGTTACCGAACGGTTACCGAACGGCCGGACGGCGAGCTACCCATTGCTCGACATCCGCAAGCGCACGCTGACAATGTGTGTATGTTTGTTACTCCTTCACGCGGTAACGGTTGAAGGGATTTGGACAAAAAATTGGCACCAGAATGGTTTACCACATAGGTACCTTTATCCTGGATTAACACATAGGTTATGATGCATCATTGGGGAAGTAATAATTTCATGCGGGTGAAACCGCTGTCCGAAGCTAGTAATTATAACAATAATACATATTTGCCCAACTGCGACCGAGCTATATGTGAGGGTTACATTTGCCCGGCTGCGATAGAGCTATATGTAAGGGTTACAATTTGCCCGGCTGCGATCGAGCTATATGTAAGGGTTACAATTTGCCCGGCTGCGATCGAGCTGTATCTAAGGGTTACAATTTTAGCAGACTATATATTTTATATGTGGGTCGATTTTAGAGAAAGAGTAGCCTATTTATTTGTTATTGAGATCCGGGTAAAACAAGCTACATTTTATACAAAATAAAATCGACATGACGCTTGTTACATCCAAATTAGTGACTTCCATTCTGCTATTTCTTTTGCTAACTATATTAATGAATGAGCTATTTATTTATTTATTTAATCGTAGGGAAACCAACAGCTGTAATAAATGGGTAACAACAGAATATAAAACATTGAGATAGCATATGACAATATTATATGTATGTGTCAAGCTGAAGCATCGTAGCGACATCTATAACGCCACATTAGAACTAAAACTCAAAATCCTTCGTCGCCGTATTAGAGTTCTCCGCGAGATCAGGACATAATTATATACAATAGCCCAAAATCACGATCGAGCAGTTGCCCGGAACAGACTAAATACCCGTCCGGTCGGAGGATTCTCCCTTTTCAACGGAGGTATGTGAGACTTTACAACCATACCATCAGCAAACCGTAGGGGCCCAGCGGGGCCGATGCCCGCTAGCTAGGATCGCGGAGAATTTCTGAAAGGAAAACCCGTAGTCCTAGAACGCAAAGGGTAATTGAAGAATACAGGTGTGGTTTTAGTCAGTAAAAGTCTGACACGCACTCCCGCTCCACCCAGAGCGCGAGAAGTCATTTTGATGATTTCGGATATAGCAAATAAAAAATAATATTCGTGCTACGAATATTATTTACCTAACCGAAACCTATATAAAAGTTTCGGTTAGTGTCGGATGGTTTAAATGACAAGTTATGACTGGTTTTTGTTTGTTTTGCCCGGCCAAACAAATGACAATTCTAGACCAAAAACAAAGCTCAACTTTTATAAATTTTAAAATTCTTGTTTCCGTGACCGAAACTATCCGAAACTACCGGAATGCGGATAATTCGAGACAATTTTATATCCATAAGCATCCAGCAGATACAAAGTTGATTAAAATAATTTGGGATTCATATTTCTATTTCAAAACCGAAACCGGTATTTATATTATTCCTACATCCATAACCGTATCCAAATCCTTTTCATATCCATAACATCCCTGGTGTCGCTCGAAGAGGAACTTCTGTCCAATTTCTTTTCAGTGGCGCCTCAGTACAGGTTGCAAAACCTTCTGATTTATAGACAGGTACTTAGTGTACGCATGTTAGTTTACTTTAAACAGCTACAAGTATTGCGATAGTGCGTATATTCCGCGATAGTTGGCATCGCTTACGACGATAAGCTCTAATTGTTTATTTGATAGCAACACTTGTGGATTTAATAATAGCTAGTTACATTTTTATTATGGTTTACGTCGGTATATGATTCTGATTTTAAAATGGTTACGTTACAGTACGTAACCATTTTATAATCAACTACTCTTTTAACTATATTACTTTACTTAAAGTGAAACAACTTTGGTCATGAACAGAGACTATATTATTACAAATTACAATGACTGTCTTAATTAAAGGTTAGTTTAAAACTACACGAATAATGTTTTCATTTGATGGAAACACTGGTCTTGGTACAGTTCCCATGCTCCTTGAGTCAAGAGGTTATAGAATGTTTACGTCTCGGCTCTGGGTATCGCAGTCCAAGCACTTGAACGTCCCCATCGGCCATCATGTCGATCCAATGACGTCACTCAGCACTCCAACGTCGCCATCGACCATCATGCCGATCCGGTGACGTCACCCTTTCGTCAACAGTACCTGCACAGAGCTGAGTATCTTTGTGGCGGGAACTTTTCGACCATAGAGAGTCAGTGCAACCTCTGCTAGAAATGACATTGACGATTTTGGTACAAGTTGGGTACAAGGCAAGCATTGAGTGTCACTCATAAAAATTACAGTCATCCGAATCTATTGCTCAGCGCAATTGGTATACGCATCATCTGCGTAGCTTTTTCCCATCTAGCCTGGGGTCGGCTTCTAGTTTAACCGAATGTGGGTGAAAAAACCTGTGTTTCACATGAAGCGACTGCCTATTAGACCTCCACAACTCAGTTGCTGGGCAACACGATACTCCTTGGATAGACTGATGGTAGGATTTTCTGGCGTCTGACTATAACGACTGTATAAAATCTGTGAATCGGAGACTAGGACCAACGGTATTGCGTAGTTTCCGAGGCCCGGGGTGTCAGTAATGTCAACAGCGACTAGACGCGCCACTCCTAATAAAATATTCATGGCATGTGTATACTAATTGCGATTGTCGTGATGGCCCAGTTGTCAGGGCACCCGCCTCTCACGCATGTGGTTGCAGGTTCGAAATCGGGCCAGTACCAATGTATTTTTTTCAATTCTTATGTACTTTTCTCTGTTTATATAGTCGCTGTGACGAGATCAGTGTGATGGGACGTTCCATGCTCTGTGTCTTCAATGACCCCCACATCGATTCTGCTGTTTCCATTATAACCTGCAACGGGGATTATAAATAACTGGTTTCAGATTTTCTCTTCGAGAGCAACAGGCGATGATACCTGATTCGATTACAAACAAATAGTCATTATATATTATTAGTATCAATAAGGACAGTGAGAATGGCCTATACTACTTAATTATTTGTATAGGCCATTCAGTGATACATGAAGGATCGCTCAATTAATCATTTACGTACGTACTCGTAGACAGTAGGTAACTAAATTAGTCTTAATGTGATTGATTGAGGAAAATTTGTTTCTAGTATTGATTAGTTCCACACCGTAGTCGTATCTAAACTTATCATATATATATATATATAAATAATATTCACACAACTATCACACAACGTCGTCTAGTCCCAAGCTAAGCAGAGCTTGTGTTATGAGTACTAGACAAGTGATAAATATTATAGATAAATTACACCCAGACACAGAACCAATTATTGTGCTCATCACACAAACATTTGTTCTGGGTGGGAATCGAACCCACGACCTCCGGCATAGCAATCAGGGCCACTAGCCACTAGACCAACAGGCCAGTCAAATACGATATACTTGGCTGGACCACGGGATTTATTGTTATTCGAAAGAGTTACTGTGTGTAGTGAGTGTGAGTAATCTGGAACGCAAAGGGCAGCTGAAGGAACACAGATGGGCTTTAGTCAGTAAAAGTCTTATATTCCTTCTCGCTTCAAAGTCGCGATAAATAATTAGATAACTTTTTCTCGCGGAAAAGTTATCTAATTATTTATCATCTACCCAAAAAAGAAACGCAACTTAGGTAATTATGATATCTGGTGCTACGGCGCGGCTGGCGCTGTGGTTGAGTGATCGGTTGCTGCGCTACGTGTCGCGGGTTCGATTCCCGCGCGGACTAATATTTGCATGGCCAGCAGATAGCTGTTCCGTGTTTATACGTCTTCTGCCTCTTGGGGTTGCAGACCTGAGCACCTATTTGATATTAATTTTACCTTCATATCACGTGTTCCTGAGAAATAAGATCTTGACAGACGAACAGATGGACAACAAAGTGATCCTATATTTAAGGGTTCCGTTTTTGATGACTTAAGTATCGAACCCTAAAAATCAACCCATATTAGTCTGTTGACACTTAAAATAAATACTATCAAGGTTAAGCCAGTGCACATCCGCGTGCTATCAATAACAAATAACAATTAATTAGAAAACCGTAGAAGTGAAAACAAGGTACTGGCAATTGCCACAGACAGGAACCCTTCAAGTAGCGCATCCTCGTGCTCCCTACGTCATCAGCTCAGTGTCAGGGTGCCGCGGAGGCCACGGTTTCCCTGCAGCCGGTGGTGAAAGTGCAGGATGCGGGCGCCCACGCAGCGCCGCGGCTTCCACTCAGGATTAGCCAACCGAGCTGGTTGTACGTGGTGAAGATGAAGCTGAGATATTTGAGGTGGGATTCCTTAGTGTTGATATTATGGTGTCATGGTGTTATCGTTGTGTGTGTGACTGTGCGGTTGTTCTTATTGTACTTTTGTTTCTGTGATTGTTCTGACAGGTGATTTGTGTCATCCAGTGACATTCTGTAAAAAAGTCACCGTCAAAACAAGGCGAAGTAAATATGAAATGAGCTGTCAATTAAATACATCTAATTGAAGTGGAATGCGAGTTTATTTCAAGCTCACTTCACTTCAAATTATATGGGATTTGACATGTAGGTATGGACTAACGAGGAAAGATGGTACGGCTGGTGGTGGGGAGAGATTGACTGCTGCATTGCGTGTCGCATCGCGGGTTCCATTCTCGCAAGGAACAAATATTTGCATGGCCTGCAGACAGTTCCGGGTCTATACGTCTTGTGGGTGTGAACGCATCGAGTAATTTCTAGTGTGGTAATGTTTTATAAAAAAAAATATATTTACCACCGAAATCTCAGTCAATCACATATATTTTGGCCGTAAGCTCGATATTGCTAACAGAATGTCACTTTGCCAGGTGATTCGCGTGTGATGGTGTGTAACATAGGCTACAGAGCATAATAGTATAATCAGTATTTTTTTATATTTTCACTGCTGGAACTCAGAATCAAGTGGGCCTAGTGCGGGTTTATGGATGTCATATGTCTTCGTATCTTTGGTACTAGATAGAACGTGATGGTTTCCTTACTATGTTTTCCTTCACCGTTTTGAGAGCAGTGAAACAACAATTAAGTTACACATAGTAAGCGCCTGCCATAGTAAGGTTTGAACTTGCGCACCACTGTTCCGATGACTCTGACGTTAACATTTATCGCACTGGAGATTATGTTGTCAGTCTTTATCTGTAAAATTGTGCAGTCAGTAATGACTTCAGGCACACGCACTATCGTGATTTAAAGTTGTAGTGAAAATCGCTCTAAAGACCGGTGAACATTAAAGTGTAAATGTAAACAAAAACATTCGAGAGTAAACAGAGATCGTAGCGCCAGTGTTTTTACTTTTTCATTGTTTAATTATTTTCTCTGTCATCTTGGATATAAAATAAAATGAAACAAACAAACAAATGTTTAATAATAATAAAAAGTGCGAATTAAAATGGCAATTAATTGTTAATTTGTTGTTAACTATTCTAGTACTCCACGAGGTGGTCATTTATTTAAGGAAATTAGATGAACTGCCGTCAAGAATAAATAGGTAATTAGTAATGTCCATGAATGTAATGTAGGTAATCAGCCAAGTCAAAGTAAGCCTTTTGTTTTAATTTGACTTGGTTGATTGCCTACGATTAGATTTTCAAGAAAAAACCACTTCCACGTACCACTTTTTAAAATGCCAGAAACAATTAGATTTCTATTCGATTCGTAAAACAGTTGCCTAATACAAGTTTAATGATAGTCGGAACTGATGTAATTTGCGGCATGTCAGGTAACTTGGACGTTTGAGGTCAGTTCTCACTACACTCGACACTTCCGATTACTAAATACACTAGAATAATAATAATTGAGATAATAATCGAAAATTCCAGTTAGTTCCTTAGTGTATCGTTATCTTGAGCTATTTACATATGTAGATCATACAACTATTTATGTAGATATCTAAGTACGTAACAACTGTTTGGAGGTGATCCCGGCGCTCCGTCATATTTACTAAATTGTGGTGTCACTATTAAAAGGAGTGCTAAAGTAAATACCTCAAGCGTTCGCTTGTGTTAGCTTACTGTTCAATTTGAGAGGTTTTAGCGTAATAAAAATCGGGATTCCGCCACAATACGTATTTGTCAGTTGTAAAGTTTAATGAACAGCTCTAATAAACTCTAGGTCTGTACCGGTAGAGTTTGCTTTGCCGTAACATACCCAAGGTCAGGGGCCAGACTAAGAAAGATACAATCCGCAGGGCAGTTTTGTGGCGAACTGATGGGCATTAGCGACCCCACGGACCCGATCTCACGGGAGAAATCTTGTTCCTCATCTCTGGCTTGCCTTTGTAGGCCGGCCGTAGTGAACACTGACGAGGAACGGAGCTCCCACCTCTCTCTTGCCTCTATTGGCTGGCTTGAGTGGAGATTCGCAAGAGCAAATGTACTCAGAAGAAGGATGTAATAATCCAGTAAGATGCTGGTAGGGATCTTCTTTCTTATCAACATTGTTGAGGCAGAGGCCATAGTCTTAACATAGTTCCTGGTTACCTGTCCTCTTAAGACTACAAAAACCATAGCCCTATATCTTAGTTTTCCATATGTCGCAATAGTTTCTCATTAATCGGGGTTTGTCTTTGGATGCACTAGCATAGCATACAGGGATATTCACCGGTTGGTACCACGTTCCATTAAAAGCTTAAAAGGGGCCTCTGCGAGTTGGTTTCGACTCCTCGTACGCCTTCCAAAGGTCTAGGGCCCCAGGGTTCTGAGATATAATAACTCATAAAAAAGGGTTTTAAGAAACTTGGTTGATTGTTCGCGATTTTATAACCTTTACTCACACACCTGACACTTTCACAATTAAATTAATTGTTTCCGTGGTCCGTATCTAGAATTGCTATTATTAGGTATAATGAGTCAGACATATATGAGGGTGCCACCGTGTTGAGCATATGATGGCAATGATATTTTTAGTTTAGACTACGAGCACCTGCCGTCCACAAGCTATAATACCGACCGAGTATTACCTATTGTCTGACAAAATCACATTTTGACTTTTTGAGTTACGCGCAAAAAAAGTAGCGTCGACAATCAAGGGACCTTAACAGTAATTCTATTGTTTTGTATTTAAATCTATTTTAATAGAAAAAAATACTGCTTAGAGAGATTGATAAAGACTTTATAGCTGGAGTACCGTAGAATCAAGGAACGAAAGTGTTCATGAAGTTTCTTGCACGTTCTTCTCCATAGAGATCTACACTTTGAAATGTAATTAGCTTCATAGTTGTGACTGAATGACTTTTCAGGAGTTCAAGAGTGCCTGTAAATGGTTTATTTAAATTAACTATGTAGGTACTTTGATTTTATTAATTCCTGATGGTAAGTGATAATATGGTCATGGATGGAGCACGTTTGCTTAGATGTAACCTTTTCACTCTAGTCTTTAAAGACCCCAGGTTACAGCTACCAGGAAACACAGACTTTGACAGGGAATTCCATACCGTAACCTGCAGTACGCGTAATGAAATTTTTTCCAAAACGTTTTGTACAGAACGGATGTCAACTATGTGGGTAATGACGGGGCATTGTCTTTTGTTTGCTTTGTTTGGTGCTGGGGCGGGATTGATAGCATGAAACTCCTTGAGCGAGTCATTTTCTAACCTTCTCATTCACAGTAAGGTATTGCCAACCTACGTGCTACTTCTGGCAACGTCTGTCAATGCTGACCTATTCTCCAAGGCGACCAGGACTAAGGCAGATGAGAGGGACCTGAGGAACAGCGTGTTTGACTTCATCATCATTGGAGGAGGGACTTCTGGGTGTGTGCTGGCCAACAGACTGTCCGCTATCTCTGATTGGAAGGTAACATCTTGGAAATAGCTTTTATTTGGATTGCCTTACTCTTGGTCACTATCTCACGTAAAGGCAAATAATAATGCCGTACACGATGACCATTTATGAGTAGGTAAATAGCTATAGGTTGAGGTAGGTAGAGCTGTAGGGTGAGGAGGAGTAGACTCGACCTTGGCCACTATCTCATTTCATTGTGAGCAAATGCCGTTGATTATGCTTACTAGAAGTCTAATAGCTAACTTAGTAGAAACTGAAGATCGCGATACAAAAGAACAGGATAACTTACCTTGTAAACATTTTTGTAACTACGTTTAATACTGTACAATCTTCGATCAAAATATTCAATTCTTGTTAAATTTTCTCTTATTATTTTTTCTGTTAGATAACTACATTTTTAAAAGATCGATTAAATATAATCGTGTTTTAAAAACGGTTCCGAAAGATTAGCGATATGGTTTTTTGTGTTTGAGATCGAAATATACATTCGAAGTTTTTTACATGTTTTCTGGGATCGCCCAATCGATAACGGTACCAGTTCGCCGGGCACTCCGCAATAAACACATCACGTCGGAACACTGTATTTTATTAGGCAACTTAGGTACATTTTGCGGAAGGAATCGGTTCTATTGATTTTGTGGTCTTAAAATTTACTTGTTTATTAAATAACAATTTTACGACGCCAACGCCCAAAAAAGCAGAGTAAGTATTATGTATTTAAGTACCAATAAAGAATTTTAATAGAAAAAATCTCTTGTTATCGCCCCTTGTTATTTACTTTTCTTTATTCCGTGGTGCACACCTACCACAGTGTAGTCTTTTTATTAACCCAAATGTTGACTGGTAAAGAATGCCTTGTTGTACTACGTCCGCATAAGAACCACTGTTGTACACGATGTATATATATTTTTTTTTTAAATAATAATAAAATCACATTATAATATCAGATTACAACTCTATCTCTTTTCTCTAGTAAAAAAAAACACGTTTAAAAAAAATATAAAGCTGACGCGTTTTACTAAACCATGGTGCGCTACAATCTGAGTCTTCCGTCCGCATACACATTTGTAGGTAGGCCTACGCTAGAGGACCCGAGCGCAAGGGGAGCACGGGCCGAGCTCAAATTCTTGTAGTGTCGCTCGTGCTCGGCTTCTCTAGATTCGGTCCACACTACACGAATTTGAGCTCGACCTGAACCCACCTATACAGACGCCAAGTGTGCCATGCCCACAACAGTATAGTCTAACACCCACCCCAGGACGTTGGGCTACCGATCCGAAATTCTATGATGGACTCCAAAATACTGATAACTTTACACAAAAATCAGGAATGTCAGGCGCCAGCCCAAATCCCGCAAAATAACCGTGGATAAGCCAATGTCCGTCCGTACTGAATACACATCGCGAACTACGTGAAACTATGCGATCAGGATAATTTATGATATTATTTAAACAGGACAAATAACAATTTAATCCTGTTTGTTTCTAACTAGTAGGTAATTGTATAAATGAATGGATTAAAGGAGTAGTCATTTACAGCCCGTTGCAGACCATAAACAAGTACAAAAATGAACTCACCTATGCGACCTGAGTTAACCTAACGGTTTAATATGTATATTTTTTAAACTAATATAAGTATATATTTCTTGTTTAGAATGTGAATGTAAGACCACTGACTTCGCAGACACTTTTTTATTATTTTACAATATTATCTGGGCTTCACCATCAGCTATTTTTTTTAAAGTAACCGTGGACCATTTTGCTGGTTCTTCTCCATAGGAAACGACAAATTGGAACCATGCACTAGCTTCTGACGTTTACCCATATTATAAGCCCAAAGTATTTTGAACTGAATCAACATATCGCACTCTTAGTCTGCATCCGCGATAATTACTGTGTTTAATGTGATAATTACCTCCTCATTGACTAAACTAACTTATCATTTTAGATTAATTATATCAACAGTCTTGAATTTTAGTGTCTATCAAAATGTTTACGTCATAAGTAGAGTAATTATCGAAAGGACCTTGGTACACAGAAGATAAGGTCCATCTACCGATGCTACCTAATTATTTTAATGAAAATCTGTTACCTGCCTCTAAGTAATGTTCTTCCTTGATGATACTTGTGCAGATATAACACATATCTATAATACAGAACTAGTAGTTCCTGATATAAACGAATTTAAACAAACAAATTTTTCAGCTTTGTAATACTAGTATTAATAGAACACCAAAATGCCTCAAATACCTCAAAATAAATTAATTTCCGACAGCGGTTTCGCCCACAAGAAATTAGAAAAAATATATGCCTAAGTCACTCAGTGAATAGCATTCTATTGATGACAGAATTTTTAAATTCGGTCCAGTAGCTTTTACATTTATTCATCCTGCAAATCTTTTCTCTTTGTAATATTATTATTATAATCATCGATATATATGTACTGCGCACTAATGTAGACAGTAGCTACAGAAAACTCACATTCCCTAAAATACTGTCGAGCCACATCCAGTTACGCCTATGTCCGGTTATCTATACGTAATCTTGTTGACTTACCTTGACGGTTGAACCCGTGTGTCCAACTAACTCTGGGCCATATTTCTAATCAACCCTCAAAACATTATTATAATCGACGCGTATTTTTTAAATATTCTCATGTACTTCTGAATGAATAACATATTGTGAGTATAATTATGTCACCCTATGTTTGTTACTTCTCCACACTCAAACAGCTGAACGCATTTCGGAACGGATAAAATTTGGAACATGAATAGACCATGCCCTCGATTTTTCCTTGAGACAATACAACTATTTTCTCTCTCATCTATATATCTCAAACCTCTGTCCCACAAATAATGCAATTACCTACAAAATTAGCAAATATTCATCTTCACACAGAAACAATTAGCTTAATATCATTTTATCAAATAAAAATACTCTGTGTATTTTGCAGCCAGACCTACCTATTTAAAGTTCACGAGGTTGACAACCCCAATTCCAGGTTCTATTACTCGAAGCAGGAGTCGACGAAAACATAGACTATGACATCCCAGGAGTTCCTACCAAGGAGTACCGTCCCATCCTGTGGAACTACAAAACTGAGCGGAACGGCTACTCCTGCCTCTCTCGGCCTGGAGGCAGCTGCGAGGTGAAGACCGGCAAGGTGCTTGGGGGGTCCAGCGTGACCAATGATATGAAGTACACCCGGGGATCCAAGGCCGACTACGACGGGTGGCACAGCACCGGCGCCCTGGGATCCTTAGACTGGAAGTTCGATGGAGTTATAGAACATTTTAAGAGCGTTGAGGATAATGGTGAGTTACTAACTGAACATACGTTTTAATGATAAAGGTGATACGAAACTTAAATACACATTGTGTTTGTTCAGTAGTCAACGGTTGGTTTAGTCATGCATATTTCCTATTACAGTTACCTATAGCATAAGCACATAATAGCATAATCAGCCTTTTAATGTTCCCACTGCTGGGACTCAGGCCTCCTCCCTAAGAGACAGAACAGTTACTTAAGTAATAGAAAATATGCATGCAATTTAACTCAACAACTATTTTTATCAACAACGAAGTTATCAAAGCTGCTGTTATGAAGACAAGTCTGACGTGGTCTTTGTCGTCAGAGTTCATCACGCCCATACGGTCGTTTAAACGGCGTTTTGACGTGAGAGACATATATTTATTTAAAATTTTTACATCTCGTTTACTTTTCTACATCTATTTTTGTATACAATATTGATAAACTGACGTTGACTTGACAGTATTGACCCATAATTTTACAAACCATTTTTGTACGTTGGAAACGGCAAAATATTATGATCATAATATAATGCACGTAAGACCGGAAGACGCAGCGTTGGAAGGCCTCCTACAAGGTGGACCGATGACCTGGTAAGGGTTACGGGAATCCGATGGATGCGAGACGCACAGGACCGTTCATTGTGGTGACACTTGGGGTAGACCTATGTCCAACAGTGGACGTCTTTCGGCTGAAATGATGGTGATGATCAGTATTTCTCGAAATTCGACCTATTTTCAAGAAACTCAATTCTGTAGATCAATAAAATAACCAGTTAATTGACTAAACATTTATACGTGACTGATTCCCTAGTTCAATAGTCAAGATTGATTCCAGTTCGAGGTTTGTCAATGCAATCAATACATTTTTTTATGTGATAAGTTATTAGATAACTTCTCTCTTCTCAACTCTTTGAGGCGCCTTGGACTCGATGCTTACCAGACGGCTGGAAGGGGAGCTACCCATGGCTGCATAGCATACCGCGCCTACGGGCGTCTCCTATGGTAGTGACTAGGGCGTGAGGATGTTCTCTCCCTCACAGTTTCGGACATATCCTTCGCTCATTTTACCCTCGGCCCTGGACCAATCCCAGTGCCAGGGCCGGATGCGACTGGTCGCCGCCGCCGATCGCCTCCAGCCGGACACCCACGGAGTTCAGCCCAAGCGGGGCTTCTACCGTAAGCTCTATCGTAACCTCCGGGGATCAACAATGGTGACACCCGGGCGTTTCTTAGGCCTGAATCCAAAACAGGAACCTCCTGAATTTCCTGGTCCGGTAAGGACCTGCGTCAGGTTGAAAGTGAGGACGCCGCCCGTGATATCTCTTTAGCCACTTTTCAAAAATTCTCACAACATTTTGTTTTTTTACTTCCTGCTTATATATATATGTTTTATATAACATGGATATTTGTCACAGATTGGCATTCAATACTTGGCATTTACTTTTGAATAAAGACATTATTATAGCTACCATTATACACCACCATTTTTAAACGTACACCAAATTATTTTGGAGTTGCTAAATATTTACCGAAACAGAACATTATTTTAAGCTGATAATTAGTTAAAAATATCTATTATTCAATGTGTTTAGTTTTAGCGCTGATCGTAATGATTTGCATTACTCATAACTACTAGTTAGATACAAATAGTACGTAGGAATATTTTTATATTGACTTTTAACGCTGTGGTTGGTACCTACCTATAAATGATCATATACCTACCAATATATGATCATTAGCAGTCCTATCAAGACGGGAAGAGATTATGTAAATATAGCATTCAGGAAACAACATATTATTTACTTTTTGTCTTGGACTCCTGCCCCCCTAGCCGAGTTACAACCGTTTCGTTTTGATTCTCTTTTCGTTGATCGCTTCGAGTCGGCCACGCCTCCTATTCATTTGTTCTGACCACGTGACTGAGCGTTGAGATTACGTCAGAACAAAGGAATCGGAGGCTTGGCCTACTCGAGGCGATCAAAAATAAAAAATAAATACGAAACAGTTGTAACTTGGCTAGGGGGGCTGGTTTAACTTCATTAGTTCTGAACCGTTAATGGACATTTTGCAATTTCCTTGCAAGGTAACACGAATTTTGATACAAACAACTGTTTAATTCAATATCGATCTAAACTTATCTACTAAAATGCGAGTATTATGAAATAAGCAACATCAATCCATGTCTAGTTTTTGTAGGATCTACAACTAAATACTGCAATTGTGTGACATAATGTTATATTATTCCATTTATTTTCCTTGTGTATAAATTGATGACATTTTTAAATATCTCCCACATTTCGACAATCTCTCGAGTGTAGGATACGTACTCAGATTTTTCATTTTTTTTACAACATTAAGGAAAGATAGGTCTTTCGTCACGAAATGTAATGAAGGACCTATCTTTCTCATTGTATTTATTGTGTGTGCAATCTCCATCTATCAGTAGGTCCTGTTGGTTTTATTAGAGCCCAATAGAGTTAGAGCTAACATCTAAGGTAAAATTAACTCATAGATAGAACATTACAGTATTATTGTATTTCAACATTTCCTTCCCCTGTGGTTCTATTAAGTCTCTACCTAATTTCATTTAACTTTGTTATGTATATTTAAGTATATCTATCATACTTTACTTACCTATAACATAATACCAAATTATGTATATTTATATGCAGATTTATTATATATTAGCGGTAGGTACACTGACTAACCCCTATTTAGGTTCATTTCATCTATAGCACGTTCTGCTAGATATCGCTAACAGTGATTGCGCTATTGTACCCAAAGATGTTAAGTTCGTGTAAAATAGTGTGTTACTATTTTGTTGAACAATAAAATTATTTCTATCATAGTTTTATTGTCACGATATTTATGATATAGAGTAATTAAAACTTTCAACTAAGGGATTTATTTTATTTTATCTCTTTTACTAAATTATCATACTCATTGCGTTTAGTTTGTAACAGAATCATTTGTTTGATCATAGTTGAATCATTTTTCATATTACTTTCTATTTGAAGGTGACTACGACGTGCTGATGAACTCGCACTACCACTCCCGCGGCGGGGAGATGCACGTGCAGCGCTTCAAGCACGCCGACCGGTACATGGAGATCTTCACCGCTGCCTTTACAGAAATGGGTCTTCGTACCCTAGACATAAACACCAATATCCAAGAAGCAGTAGTCAATAACCAATTCGCTATATCCAACAATACCAGGCTGAGTACCAACAGCGCCTTCCTCAAACCAGTGAGACACAGAAAAAACCTCCAAGTGGTTACCGGAGCATATGTAACAAGAATAGTTATTGATAAACAGGAAAAAAATGTAGACGGCGTAATTTATGAAGTAGAAAAAGGCAAAGAACGACCGGCGTACGCTAAAAGAGAAGTTATTTTAGCAGCAGGCGCTATCAATAATGTCAGATTACTACATCTGTCTGGCATTGGTCCTAAAGCTGACGTAAAGAAACATAATATTACGCCGATTGTCGATCTCCCGGTAGGACAAAACTATCAAGACCAAGTGACCATTGGTGGTCTGGCTTTCATATTGAACGACGTTCCTGTGGTCACCGAAGCTGAAGTAATCAATGATTTTAAAACATGGTTTCAAAACCGCAGCGGACCGTTAGCTTCTAGAGGCATCGCTCAAGTGTCAGCCTTCATACAACTTTACGAGAACTTCAACGCTCCCGATGTGGAGCTCGCTTTAGAAGGTAATTTTATTAGAAGCGATAAATTTATGCTGACTAACGTAAGTGTGCATGCGGCAGAGGAAACGAACCTGCCCTTGTCATATTATAATTTAGTTAATATCAATCCTATATTATTGCGACCTAAAAGCAGAGGAAAGATTATGCTTAATAAAAGAAATCCTAAATACGGGCGCCCAGTGGTCCAAGCAAATTTCCTAAAGGAATCCGAAGATTTAGATACCCTTGTTGATAGTATTGATATAGCGCTACAACTACTTGAAACCAAAGAATTTAAGAAAACTGATATAAAGTTTGCACCATTAGATCTTTTCCCTTGCGATAGACTCAATAATAGAGACCAGTGGAATTGTATTGCTAGACATTACACGAAAGCTATGAGTAACCCTGTAGGAACTTGTAGAATGGGAGAAAACAGTACCAATTCTGTTGTTGATTATCAATTGCGAGTGCATGGGATTGAAGGTCTTAGAATTATAGATGCTTCTGTAATGCCCACTCATGCTAGAGGTGGAATATTTGCACCCACAATGATGATAGCAGAGAAAGGAGCTAAGATGATCATAAAAGACTGGAAAGAAAATAATGGTCATTATTATAATAGGCGGTGACAAAAATAGGTTTAGGTTAATAAAATATTATATTAATACCAATTTGTTTTTATTATATCACTGGCTTTTTCAGCAATCATTATAACTGGTGCCGCAGTGGAACCGCGGGTTATTTTTGGCATAATTGATGCATCAACAACTCTCAAATTGTTAATTCCAAAAACTCTCAAGTTCTTATCTACAACTGAGTCTGGATCTTTTGATGTGCCCATCTTGCATGTCCCGACATAATTATGTAGAGGAGTAGAGAATTGTTTGATGATACATGACCAAAAATCTTCAGAGACTCGATCGTGTTCTTTGCAGTCATTATTCAATATATTGCGAGGATCAAACGTGTACTCTGCATTCTTGAAAACGTCTGTATCAAAAAGTTTCACGATTTCTTGAATTCCTTCCAGTAATTTCTTCTCGTCAGATGGGTCTTTTAGAAAATTAGGGTAAACCAATGGTTTTCCAAAGACAGGATCTGTAGCGTTCAAGACTACTTGACCGCGGCTTTTAGGAGTCAGTAATGATACACACATTTCAATCTTGTCGTAATACATGTTTGAGTCGTGACCTTTGAATCTTACCTCAATATCAGGAGTTCCTAAGATATCAGATATTGTGGTTTCTAAAAATGCTACGACTTGAAAGTTAGCTGATAAAGGCCCGATACCTTTTGAGTAATAAGTTGTGATATCTTTAAGTTTCTCAGGGAACTTTGACGTTGTTGATGTTTTTGCAAGTTTTATAACAGGCAAGCAAACTGAAACATGATCATGAAAGTTTCCTCCTACTGGTAAATCGTAGATGACTTTTAGATCTAAATATTCTAAATACTCTTTTGGACCTATTCCAGACTGCATCAGTAACTTTGGACTGTTTATCGCTCCGGCACTTAATATAACTTCCTTTGTAGCTCTCACTCTTACTCTTGTACCATTTTTGATATATTCTACGCCGAGAGCAGATATTGTGTCTCTGTTATTATCGAAGAATATTTTAGTAACTAAGGCTTCCGACACTATCTCTAGATTAGATCTTAACTTTTTAATAGGTTCAATGAAGGCTGTGAACGCACTAACTCTTTCACCAAAGTATGACATTGTCTGTATCCTCATGAACCCTAGCTGATGTCTACCATTAACATCAGTGTAGTTGTAACCTATTTCATTTAAAGCACTCAGTAAAACGTCCACATTATCATCGACGTGCGGATACCGGCCGACGTCGAGCGGACCCTGTGTCGAATGAAAAAACTTGTTCTTTGAGATATCCTTATCGTAATTTCCTTCTGAATATTTGAAATAAGGCAGGACTTCGCTGTAAGACCAACCCTCGTTCCCGAGTATGGCCCATTCGTCGTAGTCAGCCGGACTTCCTCTCATGTACGCCATGTCATTGATAGAGGAGGTTCCTCCCAGGACTCGGCCCTGGACTACCTCGCAGCCTCTTTCACCTCGATTCTGACAAAACCTGTAACGTGATAGAACTATATGATTGATAAAAACTACAGTTGCTTAATCAGGATCTGTCGAGAGATTGATTTTTAGGAACGTCGTCTAAAAAACTAAGGAATCTATAAACAAATAATAGCGAGTTTCACCAGTGAGTGAAACAACATGTTTTTTTTTTAATCATTTCAATTTGAGTACCAAACTAGTTTTCCTAAAGTCAATGTCTTGACAGATCCCGACCCTTAGACCATGAAATGAATCTCACCCCTTTTTCGGCCTCATGGAGTACTGCCAGTCTATATTTGAACCCTTGAACTCGCTCGTGAGCCCTGGGATCAGCGCCATCTTTGGTTCTTCAGGACCTGCTTCAATCATCAGCACCTGGAATCCGAATGAGTATTTTCTTGAAATCACCCGTCATTAGGTAGTAGCATACAAAAAATACAACACAAAACAAGATTTCTTCATAAGACACTGATAATTAATTTAGTTGTTCAGATAATAGGAACTTCTGGAGGTTAGCATAAAATATGTAGGAAGATAATCAATCAAATCAGAGAATGCGGCTGCGGAGAACCTCAAGCGGCGGAAATATAACAACCTCGTCGGAAGTTATATTTTTGAGCCGTTTGGGGTTGAAACTCTTGGGTCGTGGGGTCCGAGTGCTCATAAGCTTTTCAAAGAACTATCCAGACGCTTAAAGTCAAAGTCAAAGTCAAAAATTTTTATTTCACATAGGCCTACATGGGCACTTATAAAACGTCAGAAGCTAGTGCACGGTTCCAAATTGGTCGTTTCCTATGGAGAAGAACCGGCAAGAAACTCCATGTTTACTCTTTTAAAAAAAAGTTAGTTGACACTTCGCGTGACCCAAGGGCTGGCTTTTACCTCGGTCAGAGATTAAGCATTGCCATACAACGTGGCAATGCCGCCAGCCTTTTGGGCACACTTCCAGTCGACAGCGATGCGGAGGAATTTTATGACGCCATATTTTAGCTAGTAGTTTTTGTCTTTAGTGATATATTATATAGTTTTAATTAGTTAAGTGTTTTTTATCAATTAATTGTAGATGTAGATTCAAGTCATAAATAAATTTTTAATATCAAATCAGATCAATCAAGTGATTGGGCAATAATGAAGATATAATTTAATTGAAATTAATGCAGGGGGGATCAGGAGCGATACTCTCGGCAACATTGTGCTTAGGTACTGCATATCTTTGGGTATGCAGACGATAGCACTGCTGTTGAGAGTTACGTGACCGACGCACGAGCTAGTTAGTCACAAATCTAGTCTCTCCGAGAGGTTAAGGTTGACCGCTTGAACTTGTCCTTGAAAGGGGTGTCCAAATGGGGTGATCACAATTTGATCAAGTTAAATGCTGCTAAAAGCTAGATAAGTTTTTTTTTTCCCCTAGACGTAGCAAATTCTACCCAGTCCCATATTTGGGAGGTATAACCGTGTCGATAACCCATCATCTTAAGCTTCGTGGGGTAACGTTAACTTTTACATTAAATTTCTGGCTAAAGCTTAGGAATCAAGGATCTTAGCAAAGGTAATTGAGAAAGATGATCATTAGCGATCATCGCCTGGTCAAAACTCTAAAATCTCAAGCTTCAACAACGAGTTGCTAGGTTATCGGTTTTCTATCGTTAACATTTTCAGGATTGTGCCCGTTTAGCCCACCCAGCCCGTTTCACCATCAGATGTACGGCGATGCGCTACCGGTATATGGTGGACATCCAACCCATTCACACAAAACGTTTTAAGAACCCATTCATTGTGCGCACAGCTAGGGAGTGGAATTCCCTACCGGTGTCTGTGTTTCCAGATAGCTACAACCTAAGGCTTTAAGTTAAGAGTGAATAGCTTATTTTTAGACAAGCGTGCTCCATCGTCAACCACATCATCGCTGACCATCAGATGAGATAGATGTTAATCATATTATTGCAATTAAAAAAAAACTAGGAAACATTTTCAAAACTACATTTAGGGACCAGTGTTATGTAACTAATTAAGTATGTTATGGATTCCTTACTTTCCATTTCCTATTCTCCGACAATCTGCTAGCTAGCACACAGCCAGCTGTCCCTCCTCCCACCACGATAAAGTCATAATCAGCATCGAACGCTACTCCGTCGGTCTTCTTGTTATGCACTTCAGTAAACCTATTGAAGTGCGTGTACTGTCTGAAGGGATCCCTTATTTCTTCCTCTGCCTGTTTCAGAATGAACCTCTTGTTCTTGCCAAAGTAGTCAGGTTCAGGGCCTATGTGCCCATACAATGTGTGCACCAGGGATATCAACAGGATAGCCGTCGGAGCACACTCGATGCGTCCGTCACATATCTTGCATAATTCGTCAGTGGCGTTGACACTCATTGCACCCTCATAGTCTGCAGGGTGGCCGGCTATCAAATCGGAGGGAACGTGCTCATTATCTGCTATGAAGTTTGCAGGTACTTCGATAGGAGGAATTTTGGATAGTTATAATTTGAGAGGAGGAAAATGTTTTACAGGTTTTGAGGCTCAATTCCATTAGATTATTCATATGTCTTTAGTGAAACAACGTTGTCAGCTTTGAGTTCGTTAGTTTCTTGATAGTAAATTGAGGTAACACTGTGTTTATCATCGCTATAACTACTATTATTTATTTTTATTTTTTCATTAATAACAATAATTGATGGATGTTTATTATCAACAGTAATGATATTATTGATTTTGACTTTATATTATCGAGCACAATTATAAGTATTGGCACTAGCGGTACAGTAGCGAGGTATGCACGTTAGCAAGTAAGGCCCGCGGCCGCTGCTGTGTCGCGGTGTCGCTTGCTCTAAGAATTTGTTGTTTACATCCTTTGTTTTGTTTGTTTACCTTTTTGCATTGTTTTGAGTTCCAAGAGTTTTACTTTATAATTGTTTATCACATCCGTCGACTGCTCACTTAGTAAAAGAGTACATAGCACAATAAAACAATAGTAGGTATACTTTGTGGGAGAAATTTATATGTTGGATACTGAAATGTACAATTACATAACATTTTGTTATCGTTGCTATAATGCGATATTATATTGAATAAAAAGGAAATAAAATTACCACAAATCTAAGAGAGCTTGTCGTCATCTCTCCAGCCTTTTCCCAATTAGCTTGGGGTTGGCTTTCAGTCTAACCGGATGCGGCTGAATACCCGTGTTTTACATGAAGCGAAACCTATCACACTTCCACATCTCAGTTACTGGGCAACGCAATACTCCTAGAATAGACTGATGTTCAGACTTTCTGGCGTCTGACTAACTATAACAACTGTCAAAGATCTACGTACTTTACATATACTTTCCGAGGCACGGGGTAGATCCATGTCTAAAACACCTTACTGTACCAGATTTCATGTAATATGTCACAGTCGAAACTGTTAATTTGTCAAAACCACTTTTAACTGCAATAATTGGTTAGAAGTACTTTTGACCAGTTAAAATGATCAAATTAACATTTACTCAAAAACCTGTCAGGTTGGTATTTTATTGACCATTAAAAAAAAATTGTATTGTTTCTAGATAACTAAAAAGTAAATAATAAAATAAAAAAATTGACCGAAGCATGCAAATCAAGTTTTTACTAATTAACAGTAGGTATCGACTATAACATTATATAAAGATATTTTATTCTTTGACAAAAAGGTCTATCGCAAATAGGTATCAATTACAAGTTGTTTGTTATTGAGTAAGCCACGTTAATGGATGAGCGTCGAGTCGCCGACAGCCGGCTACTTGGGGGATTAATAGACCGGCACATTGCTCAAGGGAGCGCTCGAGCGCTCGCGTCAACCCTGAACGAAGGCGATGAGTCCCGAACCCATTGTGTGTGTCATGGGACCTTGGGGGGAGGAAAACAATATCAAGTAAGGTCACAGATGACTTTGATAGACGATCGTAAAACCATGCCTCGTATACGTAACTAGGTGATATTTTAATGAATTCGTTCATGAGTCATCATTGGTTGACGTACTGCAGGCAATTTTTGAAGAATGCTATTTCCAGTGCTTGTCTACTTGAGCGTCGGGAATTGCAGAGCAATCTTCGGCCACCGTAGGCACAGACTTGCGGACGACGAGCAATAGCTAGCTCGCTGTCCGCTCGTCCTATAAAGACCGACCGGCGACCCCGAGTCGTTGAAGGCGCGTAGTGTTCCACGCGCGCCTCAAAGAGATATCAACAAAACCGTAACGGCTCAGCAGGGCCGATGCCTGCTAGGGCCAATAGAAAATTTCTGAAAATGATACTCGTGATACTCAAACGTAAAAGGCAACTAAAGGAACGTAGGTGTGGTCAGTAAAAGTCTGATACACCCTCGCACTCCACACCAGAGCAGGAGAAATCATTAGATGATTTCCCACCTTAAAAAAAATCCTCGTACATGATACTTTCATTTTTTAAGAGTTTAAGCTAGTGCTTGACTTCGATCCCACCTGCTGGTATTCAGTGATGCGATTGTTGATGTTGAAGCGCACTAGTTTTTTAAGAGCCTATAGCAGGCAAAATGTGTAATGATTCGTCTTTGACGAAGTGTAGGCAATTTTTGAAAAATTCCTTTTCCAGTGCTGGTCTACCTACCTAGACAAACTACGAAAATGGCTTCTACACTTGTGACACAAATGTATTTCTAAACGAGCTGTTTGTTCTTTCAGTTGTTTCAATAAATTATTGTAAATAACAGCATCTCCATCGATATTATTGATACTCTACTGACTGTGTAATAACAAACTCTACATCGACATCAACAAGTCAAGAAAAGACTTTCGCCCAAGAGCAGAAGAAGTCACTGGATGTTTCCCACCTAAAAAAAAAGTAGGAGAGGAGTTATTTGGTAATTTCCAAACAAAAAACGGTTAGGTACGTCTACTTGCCTCATTGCTACCATGCATACTTACTATAATGTAACAAGTAGTACAAAAGGGCTCATGTTGTGCAAGCCGGCTAACTGTTGCATCTGTTTTGCATACTGCTAAACTGTTTAACGCTAGTTTGTGTCTGTATTAACAGTCATTTACTATTTGTTACATTTTGGTACTAATGCATATCTATTCATTAGTACCAAAATGTACAGATACAGTTAAGTACTGTATTAAAGGTGTTGTTACTTACAATCTGGTTATTGAAGAGTGGTGGTAACAGGTGTACAGCTTTCAAAATATCACGCTTATCTTAACAGAAAATAGCCTAGACCGCCCAGCCTGCCAGCCTTGGTGGCCTGACTCAGGTAGGTCGCTGCACATACAACTTGACGAAAAGGGAGTTTATAGACCCGTTGAATACTCAATGTGAGTGTGGAGCCCCGGTTCAGAACATGAGCCGCTAGAGTGTAATAAGTGGTCATACACAAGCACCTTGGAGATTTAAATGAGTGCCACCGATGCTGCAGATAACGTAGTCACCTACTGGATTCAAGCCGTTTAACACGTTTACCATCGATTTCGATGAAAAAGAAGTAGAAATCAGAAACTAGGTAGAGAGGCCCACCAATGCGTGGTGACCAAATATGAGTTAAAATACTCACTCTTCTAGCGTAGCGCACTGTAATCCTCCATTATTTTAATTATTTTTCCAATCAATCAAACCGTTAAACCTAAGGTATCAATTTACTCCTAATTAAGTTACGGCAGTTAACTGAAGTTCGTGCCTCTAATCGCAGTCAATGTGAACATTAAAGTTTACGGCTCAATTAGTGCTAAACACCATGTAGTTGTGTTGATATTGTACACATTAGATTAAATGGATTCTAATATCATGCTAATGTTATTTTTATTTTGTTCCAGGTAAAATTAAAGTGGAATTAGGTGGTGAAAAGGATTTGTAAGTAAATTAAAAATAGAATAGATTACAATGTACGAGTTCTTATGACGTTAAGATTTTAGCAGTTACTTCAAATATCCAAATAAATTCAAAAAGAAAATAATTCAAATCACGTTGATAAGTTAAAGCGCCTGTCAAAAAAGTTAAAGCAACACATCTTCCAGTCACATAACACGAAACCATCAGGCGCTCAACATCACTCGAGAGAATTTATTCATTGGTACATAAATAACACCGTTGGTGGTTATGCATGATCAAAGTTGCACAATATATTATAAATTCATGAAATTCTTCGATTTTACGACATACCAGGGCGCTACATTCGCGTAAAGTTACACAAATCTGTCCCGAATGGTGAATTAGTAATTATTACTTTGAAATTCGTTACCCGCTACCGATATTCATGTCGGTTAGGAAAGTTCCAGCTGCTGTTACACAGTTATGAAGTAAAATTAAATAGAATAAATAAGAATTTATAAATATAGATACGTTTAGGTACGTTAAGTAGTAGGAATACCTGCCTATCTAAAAATTATAGACGAGAGCCTTCAACTGATTATATCGTCGTTTACCTAGTTATTAATGTATTTAAGTAATGAAGACTTGTAGGTACCTACTCGTGTTTTTTTACATACTTAATGAGCTTGCCGTCGGCCGTGTGTCATTATTTTGTAAAAACTGACTATCCAGCAAAGAGTACCTGGTAAATATAGAGCTACCAAGTTAAATTTAAATTTTCTATCCACATTCATCGGGCTACATACTGGCTCTAGTTGGGTGAGTAATTTTTTATGTGGAAAACATTGAAAGTGCAGATAAAGTAAATTATTATGTGTTAAAGTAAATAGCCAAGGTAACTGAAGTAGTACCTAGATAACCTCAAAATGTAGATTGGTGTGATGTCTGTCGGTAGAGGCAGCAACGCAATAAAAAAACTTACAGTTCCTACAATTACATACTAATGGAAGTTCCAAATGCCACACGCATTTCCTGAGTGGATCTGCGTTCATCTGTCTTTTTTGTCATTACTACAAAATTACCTAAACACTACAAAATGTCTCCGGATGCCTGTACCGTGTCTTGTACTGATTTATACAATTATTACGCCACTTGGAATCACTGAAAACATTATGCATTATTAAAGTTACTCTATAGAAATAAGATAGTTTTTCCTTTGGCATAAACTTAATAATAAACTGCAGAAGATTGAGCAATTTTCAGCGTCAGTTGAATGTATTATTTTCATAATGTTTAGTTATTATTGTTTAATGTTGAATTTTATTATTGTCATTTCTATGCAATGTGTGAGAAAGGAAATTAGATATTAGTTTAAGAATCTGGGTCTTTAATAGGTATGTTTACTTTTCCCTTGGGAAAATATAACTTTTGTGAGCCAAGAAATAGATACTTGTTAGTCTTGTGCGTATTTTAACTTATTTTTATTTGTCATTTGGGTGTCCGATTCGGCCACACCTACCTCCCCACAAATCAACAAATAATAATCTACTTTATGTCTTCTTCTTCCTGCCCTTACCCCATATTACTTGGGGTCGGCGCAACACACTTTTTTCTTACATTCTGTCCTGTTACCCGTCAAACTATCACTAACTCTCTTTTCTTTCATATTTCTTCACACAATCCATCCATCTTTTCTGTGGTCTCCCTCTCCCTCTCCATCCATCCACATGTAAACTCATAACTCTTTTAGTAACATGCGTTTCATCCCTCCTCTTCACATGACCATACCAAGACAACCGATTTCCTTTCCACTTTTCAGTCACTCGCGTCACTTTCAGACTCCCTCTAATGTACTCGTTTCTCACTTTATCCATTCAACACATCCATCTCAACATTTTCATCTCCGCTACATGCAATCTTTTTTCATCCATCTTTTTCACAGCCCAAATTATGACAGGTCTTATCATGGACTTGTAAATTCTACCCTTCAACTTGAGGGGCATCCTGGGTTGCAAATTGTTCCCGCGAACTGTCGCCATTTCATCCATCCTGCGTCGATCCCATGTGTTATGTCTCGATCTACCTTACCATCCCCTTGGACGAGTGACCCGAGGTACCGAAAGTCGAAACAGATCGGTATGGGCGTTCCGGCGAGAGCTAAAGGCACAGGATTGGAGAGACCACCGAAATCGCAGAACAAGTACTCCGTTTTAGTTGAATACTCAATTTCTGACCAACACTCTCCAATCTGTGCCACCACTCCTCCAATTTGTTCTGGACCTCTAGGCCACTCTCGGCAACCAGCACAATGTCATCGGCAAACAGCATACACCAAGGAGCCTTTTCCTGAATTTCCGATGTCAGAGCGTCCATTATCATGAGGATAATTAATAATCCAGGTACTTTATGTGTAAATATTAAATGTCTGTTACCATAAATGGTCTCGTTCACACCCATAACCAAAAGTACATCATTTAAATAAATACCGCATTAGCATACATTAGATATGACATACGACTCATAACAACGCTCATTTTAATAATTGAGAAATTAACAATAATCCCTGGTGGTTCGCTCATTGCATTTAACACGCTAACTCAAATTAAATGTACAATAACAATGGACTCTAATTATTATTGCTCACAAAATTGCGGGCTTTGCACAGTTATTGCAAAACCGAAGCGAGAAAGCAGCAAAAACGATAATAAATGAAAATATGGACGGAACCCGACCGCAATGCTATTACTTTTAATTCGATCCCGTTAAGGGTTAGTGCAGTTATTTTAAATAACGCCATCTGTGATCGGAACTCAGAGTTTCGTTCATTTTGGTTCTGCTATCGGCCGCAGGAGCGCTGGCGTCGTAAAATGTTATTACCGAAGCTTAGTAGAATGCAAATTCTCTTGTACGGCGAATCGGTTTTTAAAGGATCGGAATGCTTCGCTCACCCTGAATTAATGTTCCTCTAGCTTTGAATATTCAATAAGTTTCATATCTATTCCGATTCAGGAATGTAGGAAAACTGCATGAGTCTGAGCGTGCAGTTCAATTCCTGTTGAACATATGAAAATATTATGATTGTAATTATTATGTGTTGTTACATCACTTCAAATCAGCATAAATTGACTCTTTATTTATTTATTTATTTATTAATTCTTTATGCACACAAAAGTACAAAGGCAAACAAGCAAGCAAGCTCTTCTCCCTCTGGGAAGTAGATTATATATGAAAGTACCTACATACTAAGAAAAAATAGACATTTACCTGTTAGTTGTCCTGCAATATCGAATAGCCAATTTTTTATCTCCAAAAATGTAGGTAATAAAAACAAGCCAGTTAGTCCAGTAGCCGAATGACAAATAGCACAAAAAGGTGTCTATTTAAATGCTAGGTGGATACGTGTGACGCGGATAATCTATTACTAAATTGATTTCGCGGCTCACATTGAAGTCAGACGTGCTGCTGATTCGTTAACGTACCTACCTACATATAGCGTAGGAACTCGTCCGACAAATCGTTGACTGCCAAACATGGAAATTCTAATGTCTCGCTTTAGGCGATAAAAATCGATCTATTTATTAGTTTTTATAGGAGAGAATAATTGCTTTTAATTTATGTAAATCCTTTTAAAATACCGACAACTACATAAAGACTGACAACCAATTATAGTTTAGTTTTAGTTGTTTTATTTTTAAATAACATTTCCCTATTTAAACTTCATTTCCTTAAACTTACTAAGAATTACCTACCTCTGTAGATTTTGGGGGTACGTTCACATACACAAGATACCTCAACCCGGAACAACTAGCTGTGGGCCATACAAATATTTGTATCGTGCGGGAATCGAACCCGCGACACGCAGCACAGCAGACAATTGCTCGACTGCGCCAACCATGCCACCGAATACAAGTTAAGCGTCAAGAAAGTCACACCCTATGCATGAGGTTCATAATTTTTATCAACAATGGCATAATAAATAATATGTATAATAACAACTAGTGAACCCTCCTTTTAAGCAAACAGGCCTGTGTTTGGAGAATCCTCTCCTTCAGTTGAAAAAAAAAATCCCCAGACCTCTTGAGAGACTAATGATTAACTCTATAGCAATCTGGTCACAACTTAATATGGCCTCCCATTAGGTATGCCGATAGCGCTCAAATAATCTCACACCAAACAAATACGCTAACGAATTTTAATCCCTAATTAAAAGCTATAATCTCAGCAGACCAAGTCACTGCTACCATGTTAGTTTACAATTAGGTGAACATTCCCTCGCCGGCAGCAGGCACTCTGCGTGGTACGTTATGTAGGCAACTTGTGTACCTGCAAATGAAATAATCCTTAATTACCTGCCCATACCCCGTACAAGGATAAGCGAGATGTTTCTAGCTATCGAGTGCGTGGAGACAGGGCTGCCTGGATCAGCGCTAGCACTACACATGTATCTGTAGACGGCAACGGGTGCTGTGTGTTTTTTTTTCTCAACTTTCACACAACATCATCTAGTCCAAAACTAAGCAGAGCTTGTGCTGTGAGTACTAGACAACTATTAAACAGTCATAAAACTATAATTTTATCGATGGTTAAAGGCCGATCGCAGCGTTACGCGGGTGCCCGCGCGGTCCCATACAAAAGTTCTCCGTCGCGGCAGCCGCACCCCGCGCCCGTTTTGCTAAGTAATAATATATTAAAGTACTCCATTGACACGACTACATGCACACCGTTAAAGTTGAACTAGCGACAATGCGCGGGTAATAATCTGGTTTTCGCAACGGGGACCGCCGCACACGACACACGCGCGGAAACCCGCTTAACGCAGCATTGGCCCTAAGGCTTCATTCGGCCACATGATGAAAAACAAAAAGATTCCCCAAATTGTATGTGTGAAGTTATTGATGATGTCTAGCATTGGCAGCATCTTATGATGGAACGTGACAAGAATCAGACGTGTAGTGACCTACTGACAAGATTGCAAAAGATCAATAAAATCGATAAAGGTTTTTTTTTTGAGATTCTTGTTGACCTAAGAAGTGATGCTGCTAAGATTACGTTTGACAGGGCAATGTGTCAGTAGCTCAACTTTGGTAAGGATATTCGAGACATTGTGCTGGTTATTACAGTTCATAAATTATTACTGTAAACATAGAATAAGTTACGATGGGTAATCCGATGGATGCGAGACGCACAGGACTGGTCCTTGTGGCGACGCTTGGGGAAGGCCTATGTTCAACAGTGGACGTCTAGCTGAAATGGTGATGATGACTAAAATGTTTAACGCACTTCAACACTAACAAACTTTTGACTATTATAGAAGAAGATAAGATTTGTCGAGATTGATTTTAATTTTATTATTAATCACTTTCAGTACACTGAAACGTGTACCCGCAAAGAATATAAAGTTCTCACCATCACCATCAAATCTGAGTTTTCAAATCATTATCTATACGAAGTGTTGCAGGCCAGCCCTGACTGGACGTGTGTAGGTCCATAACATCTACTTACATTATAGGTATGTGAATAGCAAGTGAAACTCCTGCGCACGCAGCTTCGCCGCTCAGGATTAGGTTTCGATCCGATACCACGGTTTGGCCGGCTTCTTAAGCACCGCCCGGCCCGTTAACTTAGTAGCCCCGCTTGCCAGCCAATTTAAATATTAATTCCTATGTTTGCCGATTTGAAAGAGAAAATAGAGTTGATCGAATGTTGTGGGGTGTAAGTAGTGAGAGTTTTGAGGGTTGAGGGTTTTTTTTTATCTGTGGGAAAATCATCTTATGACAAATCGCGCTCTAAAAAAAATGTAATTTAAAAATTTTTTTGTTTTTCTTTTTTAGTGTTCCGTACCTCAAAAGACAAAAACGGAACCCTTATTCCTATAAGGGTCACTTTGTTGCCCGTCTGTCTGACTGTCTGTATATCTGTCTGTCTGTCAATACCCTTTATCTCGGGAATGCGTGGAGGTATCGAGTTGAAATTAAACCATATACTCAAGTATATGGTCTCTAGAAGCTGTGAAAAAATCAAACTTCTAAGGTTACGAAAAAAAAGAAGCGGTTATTTATATCGCAATAAACGTATATGTCGACACTCTCAAGGGAATCAAAATTCATAGGGTACTTTCCGTTGACCTAGAATCCTGAAATTTGGCATGAAGCAAGGTCTCATAGCACAAGTATAGGAAAAAATCTGAAAACTTTGTAGTTACGTCATAAAAAAAAACATTTTTTGCGATTCGGAAAAATCTTCGTAACTCAATTCGGGAATTGAATTGAATTCATAAGTTTGTAAGGAACCCTCAGTGCGCGAGTCCAACTCGCACTTGCCCGGTTTTTTTATCTGTCTGTTCGTTTGTTTCGGCTAATCTCCGAAATGGCTGGACCGATTTTAACGAGAGACGCCTTTGTGTCTCCCGTCAAAATCGACTCATCAGTTATCCACCAACATAAATAGCTGATGTTATAAGGAGTAACTTTGGCTACTTTTATTTTTAACCGACTTCAAAAAAAGGAGAAGGTTATCAATTCGGTTGTATTTTTTTTATGTTTGTTACCTCAGAACTCCGCCGTTTATGGACCGTAATGCAAATTTTTTTTCCTCTTAAAGGATATGCTTCTAGATTGGTCCCAATTTGTTTTCAAAATATAGTTCTGATGATGGGACCCATGAGGAATTGAGGGAACTCCTCAAATGTTATAGGCAACCATAATAGTGATTTTGGTATTTTCATGGAGATAAATAGTTCTTAACAGTTATGTTGAAAATGGTATTATCGAAGTGATCTGATGATGATGATGGAGCCGGAAGATCACCGAAACTCTATAATTATGATTGATTACAGAGTTTCCAAACACGCTTAGGACAACACATCAATGTATCTTAGCAGTGTTTGGGTTAGTTGGAATTGTCATGAGAAAAAGGCACTCTGGTCTACGTGTATTGCAACTAAAAAGTGTGAAATCAAAATCTTAAAAAAATAATAATAACCCACTTCCCTAAAAAAAACACTAAAAGGATCAAAGTAACTTTAATTTTGGAATTCGGTGTTAAATCTCTAATCTAAAAAGTTTTTTATTGAAAAAGAAAAGGGTTCTGCACAGAAAATAATCTTTTTATAATACGCAGACGAAGTCCCGTGTATCAACTAGTTTTATAATACGTAAGGAAAGGATGGACACATCAATCGTAAAGTGAAGAAAAAGAATAGAAGGCAACATGATAAATAAAATAGAGCCGAGTGTGCTCATTCCACATAGGTTACCTATTAATTATCACTTGCTCAGACACCCAGCTCTGGTTCTGATCTGATATAACTGAGATAATTATATATTTATTATCACAGCCGTTAGGAGTAGAATCCTTGCTTCAACAATACACTATTATGCTAGCCTCACATACACTCACACAAGTTACCCACATCTACTATAAATGTAACGCGCACGCCACGTCAACACTTTCGCAGCGCATCAACAAGTTTTTGTAATTTACCTTGCAGCACGGGCAGCCGGGCATGCTGTCCGGCGGGTGCGGGTTCACTTCCCGTTGCGGCAGCTTCGGCCTGTCATTCAAACCTACCTACATCGACGTGTTGAAGTGATAGACGTGGAGTGATGGCTGGAGATGTTGAATAGATATTGATGCGGTATGCTTTTGAGACAAGGGGCTTTACCACGAGCTATTAACGCGACCCATTTGACGATTTTTTACTTTAAATTATTGATAGGTTACTTCTAGGTAAGCGCGCTCCATCGTCGACCGCATCGTCGCTTTCCATCAGGTGAGATAGCGGTCAAGCGCGAACCTCTCAACAATAAAAATAAAATCTAAACTGAGCCGTTAAAGGGAAGAAACTTTATTTTTTATTATATTTTATAACTAAGGCGCAAAAAAAACTCTAAACAACTGTTTACAGTTTTTTTTTTGCGTATAACATTCAGAAAATGGTCCAGTGCAAACGAACTAATTACAGGCGTGCACATCATTCACAAATTTGGGAACGAACATTCATAGTATTTTTAAATTTAAGTTAGACTATGATTAGAATAACATCTATCGATTATTAAAGGAATAACTCACTTGACGGCTGTTCACGCAGTTGATGAGCGAACAGTGGCGGCTGCGCTGCGTGTCGCGGGTTTGATTCCCGCACGGAACAAATATTTGTATGACTTGCAGATAGTTGTTTTGAATCTGAGGGTCTTGTGTATGTGAGTTCTCATGTTTGTAGACGCACCTACGATACGGGAGTAATTCCAGGCGTGGGGCAAAGATTATAAAAAAAAAGAATTTACAAAAAGTTAGCCATCTGAAAAGAGAACTCAAACAGCAAGCCAGGATGTGTAATTGTATCATCAGTCGTGATCTTGGTCTCTTTTAACATAATTATATGTACTTAGTCGGTGTTGCACGATCGAGCGCATAAATGGCAGAGGAATTGCCGACTCCGCCATATTTTATCACCTTCCTCTCTGTTTGTATCGTAAACGAAGTCCGTCTTTAGGAAATAGTGCGCATTTTTATGCAGCTATGTGCGCGCGCCTCCTTGCTGCGCTCGCGCCGCGCTGGGTGTTGACGTGCGTGCGTGCGCGTGCACTTTCTACGTCACATTCTCACTGGATAAGTTGTAATTGCATACACATTGTAAACAAAATCTGCACATATTCTATATAATATTAATATCACAAATTCTTTCATTTGAATAGGGGGATATGAATGAAAAAAAAAAATGAAGAAAATATTTATTTCTAATCAGTTTATCAATAAATATACAAAAATGAATTATTATCATTGTAAATAATATAATAACTGGTAACAACAACAAACAAGATAGGTATAACAATTTTAAATAAGTACCGTAAATAATATCTATCCATCCCGTCAAAACATCATTTTCTATGGCGGCCGTATTGGGCGTGATTTGACGTCGAAGACCACGTTTGACTTCTCTTTCATATTAGCAGCTTTGAAGCTTTATAACTTTGTTTTTGATGAAGACATTATAGTCATTTTTTTTTACTAAATAAAATATTAATTCACTAAATAAAATATTTTTCAGTAAAGCTAAAAATTGCTTACATATTCCTTATTATGACGTTTTTTATATTTAGAAAGTAAGATCTGGCTTCCCTGCAGCATTGTGTTCCGAATCAATCCCTCATTAGTTGGTTTTGAGAAACATAACCACATATTTATGGTCTAGTTTATAAACGACACTTCAGACAAAAGAGAGACAACCTAAATGAATCGGTCATGCATTTCCTATGAAGTAAGTGAGTATTGTTCGGTATTTTTCAAGGAAAATTCTTACCACAATGCGGATGGTTAGAGATCCCAGAGGTGGGGAATGTTACTGTGGGAACCTCGACGGCACTTGCTAAATATTCTGCCACAATAGGAGTCAATATGCTCAATACTCTGTTGGCAATCCTTCGAAGTAAAATGGTAGATTAATATAATATGTATTTCAATAATAGTATGGTAAACTATATCGTACATTCAACTTGTTACGGTTGCAGCTGCTTTCTGAAACGCAATCATATTACGTTATGTTTATTGGTCTGTTGCACCTTTGTCTCATGGCCAACCTGGTTCAAATTTTATATGAATAGTATTTAGTATTCTTAATTGCCAAACTTAAGTGGCAGTGGGCAGGGCACATTGCTCGTAGAACAGATGGTCTATGAGATCGAAAAGTTCTAGAGTGATGAACGCGCAGTTGAAGACGCCTGTTCAAAACATGAGCCACATACTAGAATGCCCCAAGTGCCCATACACCTGCACTCTGCAGGATTTGATGAGTGCTACCGATGCTGCTATTAATGTAGCCACCTATTGGGCCCAAACAGTTTGACGAGTTTACCATCGACTCGAAAAGAAGAAGAAGAAGTTGAAGACGCAGTGTTGGAAGGCCTCCTTAGGTGGACTTAAGAGCTGGTGAGGATCACGGGAATGCGATGGATGTGAGACGCACTGGACTGCTCGTTGTGGCGACACTTGTGGGAGGCCTATGTCCAATACTGGACGTCTTTCGGCTAAAATGATGATGATGATGAAGTTATAGAGGAAGTGTCATATTCATCATCTCTCTTCTTATCTTAAACGTTAAATTAATAAAACTGGACTGATATCACCACGGATTTTGGTAAACAATATACATACATAATCATCCTATATTATGTGCAGTTAAATAGAAGATTTGACTGAATCTGTAACTTTGTTTGAACAAATACGAAACTTAATGCGTAATGCTAAGTCTTGTGGATGCATTTCATTGTACTACTTCTTCTATTGTACTACTAACTGCTGCCAGCGGCTTCACCCGCATGGAAGAAGTAAATTGTCCCAAAGAAACATACTCTCGGGATAAAAAGTATCAATGTACTATTCCAGGACATGATCTACCCGAGTACCAAGTTTTATCGAAATCCGTTCAACCGTTCGAGCGTGAAAATGTGACAAACATACATGCACACACAAAATTTCGTTTTTACAATATTAGTGTAATTTTATTCCCAATAACTACTAATGAGCTGCGCTTAGTGCAAGTAAAGTTAAATAAAAAGAAAACAAAAGAATACCTTCGATTGGCCTCATAACATTCAATATTAATAGTCCACTTCGATCCTTCGTATTACTTAAAGTTCATGTATAATTTTATCCAGCGTTGCACACTCGCCCACGGGCTCCTAATTAGTTCTTACTGATATTAAATGCGCATGTTACTGTTGAACCGGGCTACAGAGAAAGATTAACTGCAGATACCTACCAACTTATGTACGAATAGAAATTAAGATTTTACATATACCTACTGAAGAGCGTTGAGAAATAGGCAAGCGCATCGCCTTTAATTATAATGATCAATAAATTAATAATTTACAACAGCACGTAGCAGATAGACTGAGATAAAATGAACAACCGACTTGAACCGACTCAGACCAGCCCTGAACCGAAACAGCGACGTCACGGGAGGGAGACGGCACTGAGTTCGAGTAGGCCTTTCTACTCAGCATTTAGTGAACCAGAAATCAGTAATGCACAATTTAAAGTACTCCTATTGGTCACGGTGTTACGATCGGAACACAGTTTGTGGTCACTTCACCGGAACGATTATTATTAGATATAACAATCTTTGTAAAATAAAATATATAAAAATCTAGTGTCACAGAGTTCGTAATTGAACTCCTCCGAAATGACTGGACCGATTTTTATATCATTTTTTGTATATATTTGGTAGGTTTGAGAATAGGTCGTAGGCTATTTTATACACCCACCCTCCATATTTTCTTTGATAATTTATATGTCAAAATAACGTTTACCGGGTTAGCTAGTATCCTAAATACAACATTACATAATTCATACTTTTAAAACAGAACCCACAAACTTGAACCTTCAGCTGTACAAAAACACACACGTTCTACTAGATCTGAGAGATATTAGAAACAATTATAAGATTCCATCCGGCGCCGAAGTACCAGGGGCTCATAAATCTGTAGGAGGTGCGTAATGGCGCATAATGTCAGGGTACGGTCGGCTAATTGTAGTGGTCACAGGTAAACTGGAGCATGGGTTACGTGTCAGGACGTGACGATGTTCCCGAGAATTTTTATTGTTGTGAGGTCAACAGAGATTTCTCACAAAAAATATGTAACCGAGATATTTGTAATATACCTATAACATGATATAAAAGAATGCCCATGGAGTTTCTTACACATTCTTCTCCGTAGAGATCTATGCTTCGGAATGTGCAATTAGCATCATCTTTCAAATTGACTGACTTATTGATAATTCAAAAGTGCTTGTAAAATTTAAAATAAATGCTATAATTGATTGATTTATAATGTGACTGTCTGAGTACCAAAGTATGTAAGTGACCAAAGTTGCTAGACGAATAAGTTACTAAAATACGTGTTCCTAAACCCTGTGTGCAACTAAAAACTTACACACGGTTTCTTATATAAGAATTTAGAGCTAAGAACGTGTCACACCTTACTTGAATACAAAAATTTAATAGGCTTGAGCAATGGTGGCCGAGTGGTAACGGCCGCGACTTACGAGTTATAGGTCGCAGGTTCAAACCCAGCCAGGCGCATTACTTTGTGTAATTTATTTCATCATCACTGCTCTCAAAACGGTGTAGGAAAACATCATGAGGAAACCGGCATGTCTTAGAACCAAAAATTCGAAGATATGTGACATTCACCAACCCGCACTGGGCCTGCGTGGTGGATTATGGCCCATTCCCTCTCCTAGAGAGAGGAGGCCTGAGTCCCTGCAGTGCGAACATTAAAAGGCTGATTATGCTATGTTATGCTAATAGGCTTTCAGCTCAAGTAGAGTTTAACAAATAGATACTTGTAGCGACATCTGTGACGCTACATACACTTTCGGCAACCAACACAATGTCATCGGAAATTGCATACACCAGGGAGCCTCTTCCTGAATGTCCGACGTCAGAGCGTCCATTATCATGAGGAAGAGGTAAGGGCTGAGAGCTGATGTAACGACAGCCACATTGAAGTTGCCAGTGGTGCCCACTGTAGACCGGACTTGGGTACTGCATGGACTGTACATCGCTCGCATCAACTGTACATACTTCCCAGGCAAGGTGTCCAGCCAGTTAAGTTTAATTTATTATTGGATTGAATTTTAGACAGATCGCCTATATTGAATCAGTCACTCAATTTCAAACACAGATTTTTGTTACAGCTATCATTAGGTACATGACCGTGACTGTCAGCATCTGAGGGCACGCCACTCACTAATAGATATGAAATTCTATTCTTGTCAAAACCAATTACCGAATACTCGAAGCCTGAGCTGTCATAACTCTTCAGATCAGACTGTATCAAATCTATAATTTGAGACCACCAATACTTCACAATTTATCAACGAAAGTACTTTACCTATGTAGCAACCACGATCTTAATAATAACGGTCATCTCACTATCGAGTCAAAAATAATTAAAATTAAATTAATTTCGTTACAAAAAGGGTGGTTGCGTCAGAACTGGCACGTAAATCACGTACGTGACAAGCGTCGCGAATTGTTGAGCGATGATGGTAGCGACGAGCTGGGGGCGGTAGTGTGGGATGGTGGAGCGATGTCATTGCGATATTGGTGCACTGGTATTATTGTTCTTGGTGCTCAACCTTTTCAATAACAATGTTATAAATACAATACGTAGTAAATCGACAAAAAAATTAATTTTTGCATGTCCATAATGTTTGTGAGTCTAAACTATAGATGATGCGGTGTTTCCTAGCCGAGTATTCTGAGAAGAAACACCAAACCAAACACAGAGGTCAAAAGTATATATAACAGTCAATGCTTACTGGACAAATGATATGAGAACCTGACCAGTGGCCTTCGAGCAGCCCTTAAGGGCTGTCCTAAAAAAATTAAAAAAAAAAACTATATAGATTTGAGTGGACGTGTCCAGCCAGTCCAACAGTTGTTAATTATTGTGTAGCTTCATTTAGAACTTTAAAACGATCCAACGAACAATACCAAAGTAAGGACATTTGGGAAGGCCATGGGCAGGGGCGAGAGGGAGTATCAGACATTTACTGACTAAAACGGTTACTCTATAGAAAAATCCCTGTGCCCGCGCTAGCACTCCTTGAATTAGCAATATATATGAAAAAGCTATTATAGAACCTAGCATGCATAGCATAGTTATAGCATTCGAGGCGAGGTGATACACTTTCGAGCAGTAGATTGATTGAGCAAAGATCCACACGGATTTAAGTGAACCTCTTCAGTCAATGACAGTTGTACCTACAAATGGTTTTTGTGAGAAAGTTAGTAGAATTGAGTAGATCTATGTAAGTCATTGAGCCACACTTATATATTTTTTATGATATAAACTAATGCTTGGCTACGATTCCACCTGATCGTAGGCAGTGGTACAATCGTTGATGGTGAAGCACATTAGTTTATTGAAAACCTATTTACTGTAGCTTTGAAGACACCTAAATTACAATCGGACAGGAAGACCGCATAGGCAAATTGTTCCAGTCCTTCGCTATATGGATCTAACGATATGTATATATCTTCTGGTTTACCGACTGTCTTGGTAATTGAAAAGCTTAAGTAAGTAAGCCTATATGTCAGGCAGAGACATAGTGACGATATTGTTTCGTCCGTCAAGATTTTGTGAAGGATTCTCTGCTAAGTTACAGTTAAAAGATGTCCATACTTCGACGACATCGAATATGAGCACGCAGGTGTGCCACCACAGATAACTGTGACAATGGGCTCTGCTCATAATCAACTCCCGGTAATGCGCTATTACCAACGGGAAACTGCTCCGTATACCTATAGATACTTACCTTAATGCGGAATGGTCTACCTATTCCTTAATACGGGATGAGCTGACCGCTCGATGGAGCTGCAATCGTTATAGCTCACAGCTTTGATCCACGTAGTTGTGAACATTTGATTGCATGATTTGGTATTTCCCTAACTTATTCGATATTAAGAATGTACCCCACCTCTCATACATGAGGTTGTGGGCTCAAAACCGGGCAAGTACAATGTGATTTTTTTAATTCATATGTACTTTTCTAGTTTCATCTAGGATAGTACTGACACCGCGTGCCTTGGAAAGCACGTAAAGCCCTTGGTCCCAGTTGTCATTCTTAGATCTTTGACAGTCGTTACACGTTGTCAGACGCCAGAAAGTGAGACCGTCAGTGTATCCAAGGAATATTGTGTTGTCCAGTAACTGGATTGTGGAGTTCTGATAGACAGGCGCTCCCTATAAAACTTCTTAGTCAGCCGCATCCGGTGGAAGCCGACCCCAAGCTAGTAAGGAAAAGGCTAGAAAGATGACGATATTTAGAATATTTTTATGTATTTCTAATTAGTAGATATTGCCCAATCATTCAATGATGCCTCATCATTATCATTTCAGCCGAAAGACGTCCACTGTTAGACATATGCCTCCCCCAAGTGTTTCCACAACGACCGATCTTGTGCGATTCACCTCATATCGATGCGTATCACAAAATAATGCTCAGAACAAGCCCCTTCAAAGTAGTGCCATAAAATCAATCAGCAAGTTTTCCTTGTAAATCCAATGACTAATACACATGCCGCTAAAATAGGTCCAATAAAGTAGGTCTTCTTTGAAATCAATACGAAAAATACCTAATTAGGCCAGTAAACATCTATAAAATCCTATTATACAACAAGACAAATCATAGTCCCGATCCTATAAAACAGCTTACGAGAAACAAAACTAAACCAGTGCATAATCCCATAGGCTCGCATTAACCTGCTACTTAGAATTCAATTCGATGCCCAACAGGCAAATTAAACAGGCAAAAAGAGTAAAGGCGGGCAAAGTTGCGGGCAATCGGCGCACACGCAAGGCAGATACGATCGGGTTGGTTCGGCGTACTTCGGAACTTCTCGGCTAATTAGTGGCATGGTTGCCGTGGCCGCGGGCTGCGCTACCTGACCGATTCGCTTTACGCCTTCATTTGCTGCAAAGCGATGGATTAGCATTGGCAGGAGTATAAAGGCTATAAATAAGATTGTTTGCGTGAGTCTATTCTGCTTATTTTTTCTGAGTTATGCTCATGTAAAGAGTACGGCACCCTTTTCTTTTGATGTCGAGAGACACGCATAAGATTGCGTCGAATGAATAAACAGCTGTGATTTCTTCCGTTTGCCTTGATTATGACAATTTCCCCTTTCCTATGTAAGTTAGTTGAGAATATAATTTGATTTCTGCCTTTTTGATAGTACAATTTCACGTCTGAGAATTCTTCTTCTCTTTTTCTTCGACAGATGCGGTTTTCTGAGGATTGAGGCTTGCAAATAGTGTGACACCCGCCTTTACGTAACAATACACAGTTGTGTTACTTTTTGGTGTATTATAAAGTTTATTCTATTCTAATAATCCAACTAGTTATTTTTCATCCATCTTTACTGAAACGAAACTACTGTTTAAAACATTCTTTAGTGATGGCCTTCAGGCTGAGCCGTTAGTCATCCCCTGACAGAGAACAGACAACATGCACAGTAGTCAGCATGATAATTATTTGGAAATAAAACGACCGTGTAAGTGAGCGCATGTTTTTGTCCAACTCCTGCGCAATTTGTAGCACTGTGCCTAGGGCGTATGTTTAATTTTATTCCTGCGTTTTCAAAACACGCGAGCTTTTATGTTATGTTGGCAATTTATTGTGGATCGTTTGAATGAAACCTGCTTAAATAGAACGTAATAAATACTACACTTATATAATGTACTAATAAAACCAGTTGTTAATGCCAAATTGTCATCATCGTTTAGATTTTTCTGTGGCAGGTTACCAAGATTTCTGTGGAATTGTTCGAAAGTGTTACTGAGCCCCTTTTTTATTTATTTTTATGGTAGGAAATCATTCAATGACTTTTGCCGCGATGTGGACTAAAACCACACTCCTGTTTCTTCTTTGCTTTGTACTCCAGGACCCCAGGTTTCCCTTTCGGAAGTCAACCCTACCGGACCCTGGCCCTGGAACGCAAAGGATGACTAAGAACAACGATAGGTTTTAGTCAGTAAAAGTCTGACATTCCCTCACTCTCTACCGAGAGCGGGAGGACTTATTTAATGATTGCCAACCTCAACAAATTCCGTTTGGTTAAAATTAGTCAGGATTCAAGACTAACCAGATACCACAAAAATATACAGCAGGAACTTCAAGGATCTAACCATTATTTTAGTTTTATGTGGACCAGGGTGTAAAGTCTCACAAACCTCCGTTGAAAATTGAGGATCCTACGACCAGATGGATGTTGTGTCTGGTCCGGGTAACTGACCAATAGTTGATTTCGGGCTGTTGTATTACGTGGTAATCAAGAAAAAAAAGAAAGAAAGAAAACATGTTTATTCTGCCCAAATAGACGCACAATAAAATACAATCAATCTGTGCAATCTGTCGGGCCATGTGCAAACCGCGCTGCACCATAGACACTAGACAATAAACACAGTTGTCTGATGTCTACAGCTTAGTCTGTGGTTGTCTACAAAACACAGTAGTCTGACACTAAAACCCAAAAAAAAAAACAGTAGTCTGATCTTACAGCTTAGTCTGTGGTTGTCTATTGTCTATTGCACCGACCGACAGAAACTGACATAACATAATATAAATATAAAATAAACAATAATCTCATCAATCACGTGGAGAACTGTTGTATAGCATGGTAATCACGTGGAAAACTCTAATACCGTAAAGCAGGATTTTAAATTTTAATTCCTATATGTGGCGTCATAAATGTCGCTACATTATTACTTGTCTGCTACTTATATCAAAGACAGAATAGTATCTATTTCTAGCTTTAAATCCAGTCCTGCTAAATTATTCCCGCTTTTCGTATGTAGTACCGCCCCATCGCCTTGACCATTTATAAACTAAGTATTAATGATGGCTAGCATCGTCCCTCATGGGGTTCGATCGATGTGTTCGCAGTAATGACTGTAGTAGCTAAATAATACAGCTTCACTCCAAACAATTGGGTCAGACCAACTGTCGTTAGTGCTGGAGGCCATCATGATAAGTTGCACCTTGAATTATGAGGTCCATCAACGGGGTTGGCTACTCAGAAACAGCAATCTTTCATAAACTTGACTTGTTAGGTAGGTACTATTAGTAGCTGAACCTGCGCCTTTCCAATCTCTATTAGTCTCATTCATGTGTCATTCTAACAATCCCATCCTTTCCAGCTATATTAGGTATACCTTTAGAACAATCAATCTAATTTTTGCTTGTATTTAGAATTCGTCAATCTATTTTTTAAATGGTTTTGCTTATTACACTGTATCATACCAAGACCGTGCTAAGAACGTATCATACGCGTAAAGAAATACGACACGGCCAACCATACCCACTAGAACATATCGAGAGCGCATCATTTCCGTGTATAACGAGTTTAGTAACCGCAAGACCATCGTATCATACGCGTTACATCCGCGTCTCTTATTTGGAGAATACTGATACGTCACGTAGTTGATGACAAAGAAAAATTTCATATGTAGGTAGGTAAGCTCTTTCGTATGACGCCATTTCAATTAAAATATGGAAAATATTGTCACTTTGTGGAAAGCCATCAGAGAAACCACCCTAAAGACCCGTTTACAACAGGTTGAGAACGGTCATTATACGCGTTTATTACCCGTACGCTCACCGATTCGACGATGGTGCCGAATCCCTCCGTGCGTGGCACGCATGCCTGTTCCTATACCTACAAGTTCATGGTACGTACTTATTTCAAGCACATAATATTATGGTAGGGTGCACTGGACAGACTCCATAACTTGTAGTATGACGTCGTGAAGTGGTGAAGTATCGGTAAGGTAAGATGCAATAGAGTAGGCTGGTTAGATTACGTGTCAAACTTATTTTTTTTGTGGACTATATTTCGCTATGTTGTCTCATCTACGGCGATGTGAATAGTGTCGCAGACTGGTCTCCAGTGTTGCACGGATTTGGTCTGACCAACATACACCCGACGCAATGACAAAATGTCTAGATAAAACAATTAGCAAATGTTAATTTCAATAAATGATCGTGACGGTTACATAAACAGTTCTCCTCGTGTGGTCTCATTGTGATGCGCGTCGTGATAGGACCTACCTACACGGCATCTAACAAACAATTGACACACACGTGCATCGTGCATTACATTATTAGCACCTGACTTTTGGAATGCGTTTCTAACAGATGATGTTATAGTTAGCAAAAGGCCTCCTTAAGTTGGTAGAGAAGAATGTAGAGAAGTATCTAGTCCGTGCTACAACAACAAAACTCGGCATCAGACAGCGACTATCAACCACAGTGCAGTCACGCATTTTGACCTTTTTCGGCCATGTATCTCATCGTGGTAACCGGACTAGGTAATGGTAGGCACTACGAGACGCTCTATGGAGTCCACTGGACTCCATAGAGCGTCTCGTAGTGCAAGAAAAAATTGAAGGCACAAGGCCACGTGGTAGATCACCAATGAAATGGACAGATCAGATCGATTCCGCAACCAAGTGCTCCGTTTACGAATGTACCCGGAAAGCTGCAGTCCGTGATGAATGGCACCGTATTACCAAGATCATCACTCATCGTGATTCACAATGATGACCACGACCACTCTGGGACAAGTGTACCGACTAAGAAGAAAAACATCAAAATAAGGGTGCAAAAAATAACATGGAAATTAAATAAAAGGACCACTATAAATATCTCTCCATAATTTACGATAAAAATAAAATCTCTATATGCCTACTTAGACACAAAATGTGACAGAAATCAATAAGTCCATGTTTTGAAACATTTTAAAATATTGAGGGTTCAAGTTTTATTTTCTTTTAAAACTAAAAGATGATAAATGCGAAGTATCGTAAGTTTAAACTGTTCTTAATTAGCACAGTCATCTGAGTCATTACTTTTTTCACAGCTCAACAGTTCGGGCAACCTCTTGACCCGCAGCTCAGTGTAAGCATAATGAATGGAAACAGATGCTATCGCGACTCTGTCCCTAATATGGTGGTGATTTATGATATTATTGCGTTGATCAACAGATTAGTCACGTTGGGAACTTTATATAGAAGTAATCAAAGGTACTCATCATTTTGTAGATGCAGCGATGACTCTGTTACAGACAAGTCATTTTGTATTGAAGAAACGAGGTAACACCCTTTTAGGGGTATACGGAACAACGTGTGAAGTCTACATACCTCTGTAGAACACGGCCGCCTCCTTTGCTAGCATTACTTCTCCGCAGAAGGAGGCGACTACCTTCCACTCCTCCTCGCTCCGGACCATGGCCTGTACCAATGTCCGGCTAGAGAAATCGCCGCCGCCAATCGCCCCCACGAAGACACGGCGTTGCTCTGCCCAAGCGAGGCACACCTCCACCGTGTCCTCCGGGTGGTCCACACAATGGTGACACCCGGGCGTTTCTTCCGCACGAATCCGGTGCAGGAACCTCCCGAAATTACCATGTCCGGTGAGGACCTGCGTCATGTGGAAGGTAAGGACGTCGTGTTGCCTTTCCAGCCACTCTTTAAAGAGGGGACTTACCGCCATAATTATGGCGTGCCCAAGTACAACGGAGTAGACACATGTTTTGTTGCAATTTTCTCTTGGTCATGGTGGGTGGCCCAGTGGTCGGCCCCGATTTACGAGTTGGAGGTCGCGGGTTCAAACTCAGCCAGGCGCATTACTTTGTGTAATTTATTTCATCACCACTGATCTCAAAACGGTGAAGGAAAACATCGTGAGGAAACCGACATGTCCTAGAAACAAAAAAATCGAAGACTTATCACAACATATTGTTGACATTCACCAGCAACTGGGCCCGCGTAGTGGATTACGGCCCATTCCCTCTCCTAGAGAGGAGGCTTGAGTCCCAGCAGTGGGAACAATAACACCTAACAACAATAACCCAAGGGCGGGAGATGTCATTAGATGGTTTCCCACGTAAAAAAAAGCTTTTGAGAATTAATGTGGCCATTTTAGAGAATCAGATAAAAGAGAAAATGCTTCGTAAGCTAGCTAGATCAACATAACAGTGCCTAATATCAACGACCTACCACAGACAACAAAAATCTTGATCTCATTCTATCAGGCATAGACAAGCACTAATAAGTAGAATGATCACAAAAAGTGGCCGTCAATCACTGGGTGTTGACGTGAATAATATTATGCGCGATGAATGTTACAAGAATGATAATAGTCAGCGATTGACTTGTAGATGTGACGGTGTCAAATTATGCGCGGACTGACGGGAAAAACGCTGAGTGAGACCTACTGGTATCGGCTGAGACAGTGACGACTTTGGCGGAAAGAGTGAAGCTGCCACTATTTTTTTTAATTCATCGTTTATTTCAGGCATTCTCCCATAGCATATTATTGAATTAAATTAAATTGTTACAGCATAAGTAGACAAATAAACTAGATTACATAAATTATTGAATTACATTAATAAAATTAATAATAAAATCTAACTCCTAAGCAGTGCTCACACAGTGAAATACTTCAGATACTATCTGATTATTACACAGAGTCAGTCGGGTCAGGAAAGATGCCTTGAGTCTTCTCAAGAGCCCGTAAAAATCCTAACTCGGTTCTCAACGAACAAGCCTGTCCCACTATACCGCCAGGGCAGCAAAGGCGTTATTATATTGTACACGAAGAGTGTCTCTAAAGTATTTGATTTTAATTAAATTTTTATGTCTTGGCTATTTTTATAAGGGCAGTATTTAACGATTTCTCAATTTATCCTGTTTTCTACTACAAAATATTCCTTTTTTCCGCCCAAATATCACTTCTGGGTAGCTTAAAAACAATAATCATCGAAGGGGATGGTGGGGTCTAACCTAACCTGACCGAGTCCAGGTGCCAAAAATCCATTAATATTTGGTGTATTTTTAGTGTCGAAAAAGATTTTTGATGCACACTTAAAAGTATCCCATTTTATAAATAGGTTATTTATATTCTACGATTGATGGCTAACATGTTTCTCTCTTCATTCATATTAATAAATAATTATTTCATAGTTTAATTTCATTCCCTGTTCGTGCTCGTTTTGTTTATCCCTTTTATCTCAGTCAAAAATATTAAAAACCTCTACTGATATTAACAACATATTAGATTTACAATACACGATAAAAATAACCTACGCGTTGCTATGGTCACAATCATTTTTAATCACGAATGTATTTATCAACCTTATTAAACCCGCTCCCGGTACATTATCGCGGGCTCCTGTATCATTATCATCGTCGTGATACATCGCCTCCCCACAATGGACAATATTAATCTCTTCGCCATTTACGCTCGAGCTTATAAATTAACACTGACACCTTAACACTGCCTAGAAATTTACACTAACTAGTTTTTACTAGTATACTATACCAGTTCGAAAACTTGAGTACCTATATCCATTGCTGGTTTTGTTAATCTTTGTGTATCATCACTAGGTTGGAGACCAGTAATTGACGAAGGTTGTGTGATATAATTTTTTCTAGTCGTTTTATGTTGAACCGGATTCTGCGGTATGCAACTACATAATAGTTTTGTGCAATTTTTAATTACGATTAATATCGAGTTTCTTGATGGGATGAAATCCTGTGGTACAGTAGTTAATAATGGGATGAGGTTTTACTTTTAGAATTCCAGTATTACAGATATGAAGCAATGTCATAATTGGCATTCTATGTCGTGCTTGTTTATGTTTGTTTATTTATCTTGATTCTGTGCGGTCTTTGGTTTGAAACGACCGTCTCATCTTCGTCGACCAGTGGGAGATACATTTGCATAAATTCTGATTACTTTCTCCGTGACATAATCTGAACATCTTTAACTTTAAATGCATTTTTTGTTCCAGGTACGTACCTATTCAGTCAAGATTTCATTATTTTGTAAGTATCCAATAAACTACACAATTTCCCAGTACGAACATTTCATAGAATAACCAAGAATCAGAAAATTGCGCAGATCCTTAGATTGAATCGTTTTAACTCGGCTACCACCTGATCGGGTATCCGTTACACAAATAGTCTCTCTAATACCCCCGGGCCATACTTACGTCTGGCTAGACCTACATACTCGTCTAGCCCGACTCCGACTCCGGGCACAGCCTGGAGGCTACACGATTACAATTCCTTGCCAAGTTATCAATTAATCCTAGCTTTATTTCTAGATGTAATTTATACCTAATTATCTTACAAAACTGTTAATATTGACAATAATAAATCGAAGGCTGACCATTAGATTTAATTAAAAACCTACGCAATTGTTTTACATAGTTTATTTAGCAATAAATATGAGGTTCTTGAATTTGTAGCCGTAAGGCAACATGTGGCAATCAGAATACTCAAATGAGTTTGAAAGAAAAATCATTGTTATTTCAAATTTAAAGCGTTGTTTAACTTGACTACCGTAACTAGGGCGGTGCCAGCAATGCTTTGTAACAGAGCGCAGACCCTGATGGGGCGCAGAAATAATCAGACCAAGGCTAAGCTAAGTACCTCTCATTAATTTAACCAAAAGGAGGTTAATGTTTATCATATCATTTCGCTCCGTACCATGGCCTGAACTGGGATGGTAAGCTTGGTCGGTGGAGCTCCGCCAAAGCGGACGCGCGCACGTCGGCGGCGGTTATCAGTTAGTAAATTTGTGATCTTGGTATGTAATATAGTATAAATAAATAAATAATAAATAAATAAGCGGGATAAAATTTCACGATATGCTTCACCATGGACTCCGGGCGGATTGTAGAATGGTGACACCCGAACGTTTCTTCCCGCCAGATCCGAAACAAGTACCTCCTGAAACACTTATGTCCGATAAGGAGCTGCATCACGCGGGTTAAACTTAACCAGCTCGGACAGTTTTCAGGGGCGCAGTTACAGAAACTGGCACTGGGCGCAGAAAAGGCTTGTTACAACACTGCTTCCACCACACACATGAAGACGAAAGAAGAGGGCTTTTCTAATTCAATTAGTAATTTAACACCTATTTAGTATGCTCTTGGATGTGCCACCATTTTCGAATTGAGTATTAGGAGATAAGAATGTACCTATTGTAAGAAGCCGGGTTATAAGATCATGGTGGTAAAAGTGAAGTTATTTCTGATTTTAAAATGTTCTCCATCTTTCCTTCATCCACCTCTACAGTCAACATCTACCATTTCTCTAAATCCAAGTGACCTTTCACCAGAGAGCCCGTGTGAGGTGTGAGTGATGTGAGCTGGCCGCCTCAGTCGGGGGGCGGCGACCCGTATCATAATGTTAATAGATTCAAAACATCTCGCTGCTAGCTGTCATTACGTGTAATTTCGTCGGGTTACACAAGTCGCCAGGGCTGACACCTGTTTGTTGATAAATCTTCATGTTTTAACCACATTAGTAGTCAGCATTAGTAATGTAGATAGTCAGCAGCTCAACGCATTATATTATAGGCAATCATTTCATCATCGTCGCATGATACAACTTGAATGTGTGCGAAGATAAACAGAGGTTATGTAAGTTTGCCAGCACTAAGAACCAACTTAACTTACAACCTTTTTAATTAAGTGTAGCTTAGATATTTATGGAAATAAACTAAGTAAGTGCAGTTAAACTAAACTGACATTACAACTTAACATATTAGAGACGAACATAAAAAAAGATTTATCAATAAACTTAATCGAAAACCCGCTATTATCCCTACCTCTTTTAAGGCGCTAAATTTACTGTTTTTCGTATCAGGCTGGGCGCGGCGCGACCCCCACTAGTCGCGAGTCAGCATTCCTTCGTTACGTGTATTGAAAAACGTCGTTTGATATACGTGGAAATTTGTCACTTTTTTTTTTTTTTTTTCGGTGGGAAAATCATCTTATGACTTCCCCCGCCCTTGGGTGGGGCGGGAGATATTGTCAGACTTTTACTGACTAAAAACCCACTCCTGTTCCTTCGTTGCCTTCGTCCCAGGACCCCGGGTTTCGTTTTCACAACGTGGAAATTTGTCACTACGAAATTCGGCTCCATAACACCCTCGCCTACGGCTCGGGCGAATTCCGCCTCGGTAGCTATGACAAACTTACTCCACTTGTATCAAAATGTATGTGTTCTATTTCTTTTTCCCATTGACATTAGAACTGCAGTCAGCCAACCCTACACTAAAGTGTAAGTTGCTCTGTGCCTTCTCTAAAATTACTTGTAATTTGAATGATTTCGGGTGTCCCGAGCTCACTATTTCGGTTAAATTATTGTATTGTGCGCCGAACGCTCAGATATTATGAATTTCATACAAAAACGTATCATTACGTTTAATTCGTTGATAGAAAGAATTTTGTACCGTTTAGAGATAATGTTCGTTTCCATTTTGATTGGTTCAAGGTGGGAAAGAACCCATGGGGAGTTCAATTTGGATTATACAATAACAATTAACATATAGTTGCAAGCATTACTGCTCTCCCGAGGCGGGCAGTGATATTCATTTGGAATTTCTTAATAAATGTAAATATTTTAAAATAGAATACTGTGAAAACAATATAAAAATTGGTAGAAAAATAAACAAGATATATAACAATTAAAAAAATATATATCTTTCTCTCTCGCCAAGACGCCGTTTTTTTTTTGGCGTAGGCTGACGTCAGAGCCTCTCATTCTTATAAGCAGCTTCGTTCTTGATGAGGATATTTTAAAACTTATTTGATATTTGTTTATCAGAGCTAAAAAATATTCAATTTAGCAAATAAAAAAACTGTATGCTCTTTTCGTTGATCGCCTCGAGTCGGCCACGCCTCCTATTCCTTTGTTCTGACCACGTGACTGAGCGTTGAGATGATATCAGAACAAAGGAATAGGAGGCGTGGCCGACTCGAGGCGATCGACGAAAAGAGAATCGAAACGAAACGATTGTAACTTGGCTTGCGGGGCTGATTACAAACGTTTCTAAATATTTTTGTATAATAAAGAATAAAGAAATTCTCATCATATCAATATAACTTAGTTACTGTTCCTATAAAACTGTGAACTTAATAGACTTACTTATTCTCCTCCCCCCGTTTATGCACAGTGCACGCCCTCCCCTGAACTAATTGAAAGCCAAGTTTATCTACATGAGCAGCGTTGTTCGAGGTCAGGTGGCCCTAACGAGAGACACAAGATCACGATCGGTAACAAGGCACATAACAAGATGGCGGATCGAGGATCTACTGTCTGCGTGCTCGGGAGTGACAGATGTAGGTTGCAGGGTGAGAGGTCAGTTTGAGGTTTAACGGTTCCAAATTGTAAAAAAGAAATGTTTAGCTAATTAGGGATCTTTTTATGGGGGGACGAGCTACACGGACAGGATTTGTCTACACCTGTCTAAGACCGTTCAATAAACACGAGAGTGAAAACTCAGGCGGAAACGCTACTATTTTCTAACTAGTGTTACTTAATTAAATGTTATCTAAACATATGATAGCAATTCTTCTTCTTAGCGTATCGCTGGCAAAACTAGTTAAATTCCTGGCCTGGCCCAGTAAGTATTCGACCACGGCAGTGCCGTCCGCTGATGCTGCCATTAGGTTCCTACGTGACCAGGTAACAGGGTACGTGATGCAGGATCGAAGGGGGAACATGGTGGGCGGAGAGATTCCGCACAAACACTGAAGATCGGAACCGTCAGAGAACCTCCATCTGTGGAGATTGTCATTGCTGCGCCCAACTTGGGTGCAGAGTCTGTTTAGAGTTTTCCACACGAGTTGGGCCGTGGCAACTCGGCTCTCCGACGGCTCGCAATTACTGTACTGTTTCAAGGCGTAATATTAAAACAGAATCTATACTAATTATTAAAAAAATCCAGACTGATTTTGGAAATTCTTTCACAAGTAGAATGGTACTTTATCACTGAGTGACGTAAGCATATATGATCTATACTACTTGCGAAGACTCTGGATTAGTTTATTATTATTAAAGCCGTAAAAAAGTGTAGATTTGGAAGATATGAACTTTAAAACTTCCTCATTATGACACAAAGCACATCTTTGGGCATAAATAAATCATTTGGGAAGAATGAATATTTAAAAAAAAACACTTTATTTTGTGACAGATTACTATATTCAGCAGTGTACGGGTCCATACGCTCAAAGGTCTTTTCATAGAATTTTAAGTGAAAACTCAGGCGGAAACGCTACTATTTTCTAACTAGTGTTACTTAATTAAATGTTATCTAAACATATGATAGCAATTCTTCTTCTTAGCGTATCGCTGGCAAAACTAGTTAAATTCCTGGCCTGGCCCAGTAAGTATTCGACCACGGCAGTGCCGTCCGCTGATGCTGCCATTAGGTTCCTACGTGACCAGGTAACAGGGCACGTGATGTAGGATCGAAGGGGGAACATGGTGGGCGGAGAGATTCCGCACAAACACTGTTCGGAACCGTCAGAGAACCTCCATCTGTGGAGATTGTCATTGCTGCGCCCAACTTGGGTGCAGAGTCTGGTTAGAGTTTTCCACACGAGTTGGGCCGTGGCAACTCGTGTCCAGGAGAGGGTCTCCGACGGCTCGCAATTACTGTACTGTTTGAAGGCGTAATATTAAAACAGAATCTATACTAATTATTAAAAAAGTCTAGACTGATTTTGGAAATTCTTTCACAAGTAGAATGGTACTTTATCACTGAGTGACGTAAGCATATATGATGTATACTTCTTGCGAAGACTCTGGATTAGTTTATTATTATTAAAGCCGTAAAAAAGTGTAGATTTGGAAGATATGAACTTTAAAACTTCCTCATTATGACACAAAGCACATCTTTGGGCATAAATAAATCATTTGGGAAGAATGAATATTTAAAAAAAAAACACTTTATTTTGTGACAGATTACTATATTCAGCAGTGTACGGGTCCATACGCTCAAAGGTCTTTTCATAGAATTTTAAGCTCTCTTTTCGTTATAATATTATAAATCATCATGCATGATAGAGAACTATGTCTTCGTATGAGCACTAGGCACACACAGCGCAGCTCATCACAGCGTTTGTTACATAGGCACATGATGTTGTATGAGATTGCATGCATTTTAACCTCTCCCATCAACGAGTTCGAGCCGCCGACTAGTGCAACCTTAAAGCTAGTGACTATTTAATAGTCACTGTATTTAAGTAAAAACGGGACTACTATACATTAGTAATTTATGTTTTTATTTTCATAAATTAAAGCACTTATATTTGCGATCGCAATCGATACTAATGTTCCATTTTAAGTCACAACGCTATTCTTTTGTTTTCAAATTGAAAGCAAATTACAAGCTTTGTATTGAAAACCAAACCAATGACTGGTATTAAGATACCACCGATGTAATGGACAATTCGGATATCGTAACCACAAATGGTTTGAATATTTTCACGAACAAATGGGATTGGTTTATGTGGGTGCTGTATTATTAGCTTTAATGTGATTTACAGCACAATGTATAACCAATGTGTGCTAACCCCACATTCAATAGGATAATTTTTAAAAATAATCTTGATACAGTTATGCTGCCAACACTATAAACCACAGCATTTAAATATTTAGTTAGTTCAATTTCTGTTTTATGCTGACAATCAATCGCAACATATGTAAAGCCTTTTGTGTCTACTCCGTCTCATCTCGACTGCTTGAATGTTCATCAGCTGATAACAGAATAAATGACTCATAAAACCTAAAACGCAATCACAGTTTTTCAACTACTAATTTATTTCTATAAAACCATTGATCTTATGTCGCCAGGTGGCGTTACTTGGATAAGAAATTTCACAGACTATAACGTCTACTTTGTCATAAACTAATTATCAATTTTTACTAGACGTCGTCAAACACTTTTCCGGAGGGAACTGTGAGACCTCGATAAAATAACGGCATAAACTGCCAACTTAATACGATGTACACAACCATTATCTCGAGTGATTTATGTTCAAAAGTGGCAAGCCAATATAGATAGATAGAAAGGACGAACAACAGGACACAAGTCATGGCTAGAAATTCCTCAAGACTGTTAAATAACTCAGCGTTAAGGAGACAAATAGATTCCTCTAAATGAAACAAGTTAGACGCAGTAAATTCCTAGCGGTAACAAAATAGCCTTTTGTGCCATATCGGGGACATAAACACAGATATTGTATCGGGAATATACAGCACGCGCTTGTTGGACATGCGTTTACTAATACTGGGGATTTATTGAGATTGTTAAATTGGAGAAGATGCTAACCTTTTCAACATTCTGCAGTTTTTAAAAGCATATGACCTACGTACCTCGTTAAATGTAAAGTGTCTTGTATTAAAAGTATTATAAGTAATTTGTTTCGATAACTTTTCCTAACATTACAAGCCAGATTAACGCTTTACTTAAATAAGATTAGTTGTTTAATTATGTTTCTATGTATTGCAATGAATGTACTTCATACGCTTCTTATTTATTTATTGGCCTGTCTACAATTATATTCTTAAAAAATATAGAATATCTGAAATGACAATTTGTTATAATTATTATAATTTGTCCCCGCTAAAAGCCCATGTACCACTTAAAGTGTTGATAGGATAATCTTAATGAATGCTAATTTTTATATTGGATTAATAATACTAATTACAGGTTTCCCTTATTAAAACATGCCCGTACTAATACGGGTTCAATATATTTACCATTAAGAACGTGAGAATTTTTATCATGATATCGTTTATATAAATTATAATTTCATCATTATGAATTGCACTATAGTAGGTTATCAATAAATCAAATTATAATCCTACAAATATGATCACTGATTTTCAAGTCTAGACTATGAAGTCAGTCACTCAGTAACAGTCAGTCGTATTGAAGAAAAAGAACAACTGAATTCTATGACGGAATCCTCCTCAATCATCAGCTTAACATTTACCCAACTAGATTGTGACTAGCTCCTGCAGCGGCTTCGCGTGCGAGACAGTAGGAAATGGTCCCTAGTTAATATACTTTCGGAATAAAAAGTATCCTATGTGCTATTCCATGTCTACCGTGTACCAAGTTTCATCGAAATCCGTTCAGTCGTTCGAGCATGAAGAAGTAACAAACATACACCAACTCACAAACTTTTGCCTTTATAACATTAGTGTGATCAGCTTCCAGTCTAAGCGGATACGACTGAATACCAGTATTTTACATTGAGCGCCGAATATCATTAAATCGAACTGCCGGATGGATTCTTCCTATCCTTAATATTACATTCACCGATACGAACCCACCTTGTGACTCAAGTTGATCAACAAACCATTTCTCCCAACTCGAGCCCAAAATACCACTGACCCTCACTTCCACCAGCTAATAGCCACCTTATTCGTTACTTTTCAAAGTTCAAAATTCTTTACCAAAAGCATCCACCTAATTGCGTCCCTGCCTTAGGGTATAAAGAATCGTACTTGGAACGGGCGGGGCTTGTTTGGGTGTTAACGTCTGTCCGTGGCAACAAGTGCCACAATTTCGAATTATTAATTGCTTTTCTTGGCTAGGATATACGGAAATATATGAGAGTATCAACCTCTACTGTAACATGTGTTTTATCGGTAATTTTTACGTTTTTCATCATACCTAGTTCTACCATTTTCAACGAGGTGGACGATTGTAAAATTTTCGATGGAGTCCGTAATTGTAGTTGTTACATCTTCATATTGATACAAATATTTGATACCATACGTATTGGTCCAATTTTTCATTTGCAGTACAATATTAATCTAAAAAGTATCACGGAAGCCAAACATTAAATTTATCAAGTTTTTATCGACTGTGCCATAAATTACTTTTTATTGAACCTAATATGCCGCATGCTTATAAACTGCTCGTAAAACTTTTATCTAGACTTTGTCAGTACATAAGCTGCAATCTTTATAAACAACGTGTATGGCTAATGTTACTGAACCTGATCACTTTAATCTTATTACGTGCCATCGATAGTGATCAGAACTAGTCTAGGATTCTATAATCCTCACTTCACTATGAACGTGTGACAATTTGCGCGATCGTGAAGTTCTGGAATTATCGATTGCTGTTTATACCGTTGGTGAGCTTGAAAATAGAGGCCTAGGTGAGCACGATTACGGAGAAGACGTGAGTCTTGTTGTACGTGAAGATTTGTCTGCGTCAAACCTTTTAGAAATGAGAATGTTTTTAAATCTCGAGTAACAACTACTGAGAAGTTGCTTTTTATATCTGATATTATAAGCCTTTATTTATTACCTAATATGTCCTATTGAACTTACTTTATATTTTTATTTTTTTACCGTACCGTACCAACGACTACATAATAGCAAAAATCAAGACACCAAAGAATAATACATTTGGAGCTAAGTTTCATACTCACTACCATATGTCAAAGAAGAATCATTGAATTCATTGGCCACATTGTCTGAAAGAAAGGTAATGATAACCTGGAAAGCTGTTGCTGTCAGGAAAAGTAGATGGGCAAAGATCAAGAGACAGGAGTCCGATACATTAGTCAGACCAAATCCGTGCTAGACTGAAGACCATATTGTGCGACACCATCCACATCGCCGAAGATAGGACAACATGGTGAAATATAGTCCGCAAAAAGTTATTTGTCGAATTCACCACCCTCAGCATTAAGGGTAAACAAGCAAAGAGGAAGAGGAGGATGTACTATTTAGCAATGAGACAGTCACAGTACTTCCTACCCACAGCAACGGGTGAGTTTGGGCTATAGATGGTGAAATGTTGACAGATTTTCCTGCTAAAGTAAAGTTTGTCATGCTGTCAGTTTTAAATTCTTAATTCAAAAGCCGCAAGTAATTTACACAAAGGATTTCATACAAATAACTCACTTTCACGTCTAACAAACGCAATCTGTCACCAACACTTTCGAACTCTCAGCAAAGACCGCTGATCTTGCTTTACAAGCGATTGTTCGTCACACAATGCGCCATGTGCTAGCTCGCGTGACTATTGATAACGGTGCTGTACCTACAGGACCAAGCGTAGGTAGTTGGAAAAGCGGTTTATGGGGCTGAATAGTACCGACTGTATTGCATCTAGACAAGAATGAAGCATCTGAACATAGGAATGCGTTGTTTGGATATGGCTGAATATTTCTTTTAACATAATTGTACGGGGTAAAGGTACATTTAAATGATAAACTGATTTTGTTCATTTTGTGTATTGCCCGAAAATGATAGATGCTCGACCCGCGGCGTTTTTAATCATTCGCTGCGCGTCGATGTCAGCACAAAATTAATACAATTGATATGTATTGGTTTGCATGTACAATAATCTTAGACTTCTAGAAAGTTTCACTTGACACATCATCAACATCTTGAAATATAAGTTGTTACGTAGATAAATCAGTATGATAAACCTGGTTTTCATAAAATGGTCGATTTTAACAAGACCATGAAAGAACAATGTCATTATTAAGAATAATATAATGCAGTGTTTATGATTGTATGGTGAACAGCAAGGGATTGTAACAATAGTAAGTTTACAATAGCTAAATATCACACGATACCAGATGACATATTATCCCTTTAAATCGTAGCAATAACTAAGCCACAAGTCCCAGACCTCAAAGTTGCCTGTAGGAAGGTATGCCCATGCCTACCAGCAAATTGTGTGCACCGGTGCGGGCGGTATCATTTGCTACCGCAATCAGCGTAGTAACTACACTGGCTTCAGTGGATGATTCGAGCCGCCGCGCTATCATAGCAACTCGTGCGCATGTCGCCTGCCTTTTCTTTTTATTTTTTCTGAGATTGGATGGAATTGGTGTCGTTTTGTGGACAAATTGTGTCGTGTTTCTGTAATTTCAAATGGTCAAAGAGTTTTTTTTACATTATTATTCATTGATACATTTATATGATGTCGCATAGTAACAAGTGTTTATGCTGGACTATTATTTGAATTTGTTTTTATATCAAACTGTTTTGTGCATTCTCTTCGTCTTCTTAAATCAATTTAGGTTCCTCTTTAAGGCTTCTTAGACTAAAAGTAGATTGCGATTTAGATTTTAGATAAAGTCAGTTTAGTTGCACAGCTTATCAATTTCTTAACACACTTTTCTTAAAGCGAGAATCCAATCAACGTACAACAATGGTAACTCCATTCGGCGCACGCGCTTCCATTCCGTTAACATGCATATTTTATGAATTTCAGATGTAACATAACTGCTGAAAGCTCTTTTTTGCTTGTCATGGACTGACTTCAACATAACATCAATAACACCATAACTCGCAAATTATTTCTATGCTATATTGAATACTTCGTTCCAGTTATTAGGGCATATTTTCGTGTGGAGCGTGAAATCATTCGAAATGAACCGTTTGGCAGGTGGTTGTTGTGTATAACATTGTTGTTTTCAATAGATAGGCTTTATGTTGAAGACCTTTGCAATTTATGAAGTAATGTGCTCTTGAGGAAACTCATTTGTTGCTTACAGCTGACTGTCATGACGTTAAAGCAGGTTTATAAATGGTAACAGGTCTATTTTTTTTTTATTAGTTTTAATCTGATTAAGAGTGTTGACATAATAAATGTTGGACATTCGGTTAATAACAGAGAATGTGTTTGTCTTGTCTTTTTTGGAGTTGGAGTTTCTATATTAAGCTTCTGATCTCCTGTCTTCGATATATTTCTGCCGCATCAAGCCTTTAACCCTTTACTCGATTCCAAAGGAAGTTGTCCTATTCGCAAGTCTGAATATGGCGCCAAACCACTTGTAATGACTAGCGTACTCTCGTATCTACATATAGACAAGCTCACACGTCCAATTCAAAATTACCATATTAATGTAGTCGCATTCAAATGCAGCTTCATGAAGGCAAAGTCCGTAAATTGTGAGATAAACGGTGACTTGTCTCATAAATAATATCTCGGAGCTTTCCAGCGTTTCTCTTCATTACCGGGCCTTATTAATTAGAAGTAGTGAGATTAGTCAGTTTATCCGATGACACACATCGGGACGGGTTCTGTGGATGAGGAGTTCGAGCTGGCTTGGATATGTTCTGCTGTGATCTGGGAGTGGATCGAAAGTTTCGAAATGATCGTGCAATTCAGATTGATTGGTTTTCTGTCTTAGCGGAGGTTACAGAGTACAAATTATTTTTTACCTGACATTGATTAGTTACAAATATTGTGTAGGTTATGTTATGATAAACTTCTTCTTCTTTTCGTGTCGATGTACTCTAACTAAATTTTATCTGACCATTATTTGGCAACCTCTACGGCTCTGTTATTGGCCTCGTAAAGAACTGCTTTTACTGCTGTAGTGTTGTATTTACTGATATTCTTTTACTCATCGTACACTTTTAAATGTCCACCTGTAAAAGTTAACAAAGGTTTAATTAAAGTTATTATTTCCTACTTGTTCAATACAATGTAGGTTCTTACTTCTTAAAGAAGAAAATTATGCTTTTTATCGTCATCTGATCTTTGTTTTTTCCGTATTGTAATAACATAGATTTTTGAAGCGATAATTCTAATCCATCTGATCATTTTCCTTAGCTAGCTACACTGAAGGCGTTCTGCATTTAAATTTAGGTGATATTTTGCTTAGCGCATCAAAGACCATGTAAAATAATATAATTCCGGGGTAGCAATCGTATTCATGAGTAGACTGTACCGATGTTTAGGCAGACTTACCTCGAATCGTCATCGTTAAGAAAACTAGTTACAAACAGAATAAGATGATTTGTGATTATGATGTAATAGATTTTCTGATGAACTTTATGCACGTATTAGCGGAACTGAACAAAGATTGATGGATTCTAGAACAACTTAGCTAACGTCAGATTTAGTACACAGATCATTCCATAGTAAGAGTATTATAATGTTCTTGGCTATGCTTGCGTAGGACAACCATTAAATATAGTGTTTGTCGTCCAATGGCTTTTATGATATCTCCAAACATAAATTGAAAACAAGCACTATCGTGTAGGGAACAGAATTCTCAATCAGGATAACTATAAAACAGTCAAGAACTTTAATAACGCTCGTAATATTAACATGATATATTTTACTATGCACCCCGATACAATTAATGAAATAATAAAAGAGATGTTATTTGTTGCCGGTTCAAGGGATGGTTTCATGTATATTCGTCTCTGTCTAACATTACAAAGTTTTAGCTTTCTATCTCTTTCTTGAAGGCATCACGCGCAACGGTTGGCTGGCTCTATGTCACTCAGTTGCGCATACGCAGTCGCGGGAAGCGTTCGCGTTTGAAATTCGAACGCTTTTCGCGCGAACTTATTGGCAAGTGATATTTCGTTTTGTATATTGGAACTTTTTGGATGAGGTGAAGTGCTAAAAAGGTGCGTTTTGTTGCAAGTCTACGGTTGCATACGTTTAGTTGTGTTGTTGTATGATGATTTGTGTTGTGTAGAAAGTGAATCTCCTACAAAGGATTACAGTGTTATTGTTGGATACACGTGAGAACTATTGGCTAATTAATAGCGAGCGGAAGGGAATGAGAATGGTTTATGACGTAAACTGGCCATAGATACAGTAAAAATATAAAGTAATACGTACACGTTGCGTCGTAATCATATTTGTTCGGTTCTGTCAGGTTTGATGGCACCTGTCCTGTGAGGTTCCGTTTCTAATGAAGGGTAAAAACTAAAGTTCGTTAAATCCAACATTCTTAAATATGCTGCAACATGTTCAGGTGATAAAATAGGGAAATGCTATTGACAGTCTTAAACTAAGTTGTATATTCCCATAGAATTCTCTATGATGTCAATGGTAACATAATAAGTATTATCTCCATGCGGATAAGTTTGTACTGAGTTCTTTAATTATCTACCACCATGTTTGTAGCCAAACTCGTTAGGTGATACTATTCTATGTTTATTAGCAGTAGTACAACCCTCATCAATCTGATATACGACACCTCATTACCATAATTAGACATCTATTGATTATAATTATTAGTACTATTCTTACATGATGACGACATGGTTGGCGCTATGACTGATCGGTTGTTGCGTTGCGTGTCGCAGGTTCGATTGCCGCACGAACGGAATATTTGCAAACCATAAAGATAATATAATTAATTCTGGTTTGGATATTTGTTTATATTAATTTAAATGTTTGTAAACTCATTCGCGATACAAGAAAAATTTCTAGTAAGAGGCAACGTAATAAAATAAAGATCATATTCTATTAAACAGCTCCTGTATCAATTGGTTACTGGTTGCAAAGTGTTGCAGCTAGCTCTACCCAGACTATAAAGGATACTGTTTACGACCGATACCGCTCTGTTTTACGCAAATACACTTCTATTTTATAATCTAAAGCTATTTAACCAGCGACTTCTATGGTAAACTCGGTGATTTGCATCGCAGACAAGCAATCCATGTGATAATAGTATATGTTTTCAATCTTTAATGGTGATTCTTCTTACGCTATGCTTGAGTTTCTTCTTGGGTCTCTATGGACTATTTTATCATTTAGTGGTCTAAATTAATCAAAGCCTATGCTTGGACGCTTTAATCATTTAAACATGGCTATCCAAAGATGGTTGAAACTGCCCAGTTTTCCCTCCATTGTATATCACTTAGATGATAGGTAAGTAAACACAATCTAACAAGAAATCTTTATTCGTGTCCATAGTCGGCTAAAAATAGATATATAATACTAGTTAGGAAGCAAACAACAAAAGTAGTCTAAATAATTGCTGATAAGTCCAATATTATTTTCTTATTTCATTTAAAAGACAGAAATAATTACTAAGATATCTAGAAACGTCTAGTAATCCCTAAAGACCCTTACGCACCCATGTTAATGCAGTCACTTTCGCGTTCATTTAAATTCAAGAGCTTATAACAGAGGCTTTAAAAGGAAAACAAAAAGACATGACAGCGTTATCTAAAGTTAAACGGAATAATATCGAAGCAGATAATATCTCAGATGACGCTAGTTATAATAAAAATGCACCGCGCATTCTACTAGCGACTGAAGAGGCGGCAGTCACGGGACGTGGGAATTTTTGCAATGCCTAGTACGTAGTGTTGGTTATATGAATCCAAAATAGGACAAAAACTGTTAAAAATAATGCCAATGATAATTGAAACTCATTTGGCAATCAGCTATTTAAAATTGTTTATGGAAACTGAGCTGAGAGTATAAACACTTTTTAACGTCAAAAATTCATAAGCCAATCCCCAAAACGTCCGCACATTAATCCTTCCTGAAATTTGTGGTAAACTTGGGAACACATTATTTAATCAAAAGTTTACATTAATAAAGCTTTAGCATTACGAGATACATGTTGTAGTAATTTCCTTATAGACTGTAAGTGATGCAACAGCAAAACTTTCCTGGTATTTGCTCAATCGAATATGCTTAGACATACCACATGAATGAATTTTCATGACACCTTTATGTGTCAGAACTTAGCAAAAGCCATCAAATCATCACAGCATCCACTCTGCAATTAAGACTCCATAATCTGTAAAATTTACATCTGAAGCAATTAACTTTCTATCATCGCTTACAGCCCTATGTGCCGGTAATCTAAGGTTATTCATGAAGAAATAACGGATTTTATAGCTCCATAAATGTGTAGCAAGGCATATATGAAAATTGTTATTAAAACTAAACACACCCATAACTATAACATTAAGTTTTTATAGCTATTTACTGTCAAATGTTTATATTAAAACAGTTATTTAAATAACTATCGTAGCCTTTAATATTTGTTGAGAATGTTAAGTTCCTTTAAACGGAATGAATACTAGTAGCACAATTTAGTAAACATCAGCAGCATCACTCAGACGGTTACATAAGTCTCCCAAAGCATTGACAAAATAACCGGTGTATGTCATTCATCTTAAGCAACATCCAAAAAAAACCAAGTCAGCAAAAATATTATGAAGACTAAGCTTAACGAAGAGAACAAGGCAGAACGTTATGACCACAAGTGGGTCACCAACATAAAAGACAAAGTACTAAACGAAACCAAATTGGCCATTATGGCACGTCCAGGCGAGAGAAAACACTGCGTTGTGAACAAGCTATTGTTAGTCGGCTAGAGTAAAGTTAATTCATGTGAACTCTTTGTTGTGCTGAATAAGTACATAATATTTAGTTGAAAATATGATTCTGCCAAAGCTTTTTGCTAGTACATCGTGCTAGTATACTGCGTTATCTTTATCTAAGCTATTGTTTTATTTGCTGTGTTTGTGTTCTAGTCTAATTATTGTTCTAGTATAATGTAGCTCAATGATTGCATGTCAATCGTTTACGTTAAGAACTGTCACTATCATCTTCATCCTGATTGTTTTTACTGCTGACCTTTTTGGCTGTGTGTCAAGGCATAAATAGTCCCAAACACAACCGGTAGACGGAAGGCTATCAAACTCATTTAAAGCTGCATTGCTCATAAATCTATACCAAGAAAATTTCAAACACTAGGTAAGCAAAATAATCAGATGTAGAGTCAAATGCAAATATATGCATGAGAACAAAAATTATCATAAATATGACTGTTTTTACGTTAGAATTATTTCTAGAGCTAGATCATTTCTGTTGAGTTATTTAAAAATATTATAGTAAAGAGTAAATATAATTTATCATTCATAAACACTACCATGTTATGAATATAATCATACGTTACATCATTTCACAATAGATTATCTTGTTAGCGGTTTTCACTTTATGAAAAAGACGTAACAAAAATGTATGTTTCAGAAATTTGGAGATATAACTTTTACATATAAATGTAAAAGTTGTGATGTTCCTCATCCTTGCATTATATTATTATTAGAAACTTTGTTGACCGCGCGCTGGTCTCATTCACAGACAACTTCTAACCAAAAATCCTGTTTCCAAATCATGTTTTGAATAAATTGTCTGATTGAAAATAAAACAGAATTCAAATAAATGGCTTCAAATCACGGAACTCAGCGGAATAACTCTCTTAGAGAAAGATTTAATAGAAGCACGTATTGGTTTACTTCTATGTTCGGCATGCAGGTAACGGAGTGCTGATTATAAATCATATCGCCTCGCTTCCACAAATTAAAATATATTGTAAATAACACTCGATAAGAAAGTGTATGTCCGTCTGCTCGTGTAATATAGAGAACCGTTAAGCAGATTTTAATAGATTTTTTTGTAGTTGGAAAGTTTTCCGGGTGTGTGCAAGTGGTCTTCTGATGGAAACATAGCAATGTTATCTTTTAAGGTCTCCGATATTACAATAAGTCAAGTTAGCCATACTAAACGGAATAAGATGCTTTAACTTAAGGAGCCAGGCACTAATCACCGTAGTCTTGGGTTCGATCTCTAGATCAAATAAGCTGTTATTATTGAATTTTTATTCAGAATACCCATGACATTTTTGAGGCAGTACAAACATTCTGTCCGCTTAGTTCCTTAACTTAACTCAAAAAGAATGATTATGAGAGTGTCATGTTATATCAAACTTCCAATTTTGGCTTCCCTTCCACTTTGCCCTGATTCATCATCATCATCATTTCAGCCGATAGACGTCCACTGCTGGACATAAGCCTCCCCCAAATGTCACCACAATGAACGGTCCTGTGCGTCTCGCATTCATCAGATTTTCGCAACCTTCACCAGTCATCGGTCCACCTTGTAAGGGGCCTTCTGACACTGCGTCTTCCGGTACGCGGTCGCCACTCCAGAACCTTTCCGCCCCAACGACCATCTGTTCTGCGAGCAATGTGATCTGCCCATTGCCACTTAAGTTTGGCGATTCTTCGTGCTATTTATGTGCTGTAACCTTGGTTCTCTTACCCTGATTGCTTAATACAAATTAGTACTAAAGACTTGCAAATCAATTTATTAGTCTATTATAGCTTCTTTAACTCATACAATTACATACAGATTCCAATAATTATGATGTTGGAACTAATAGTTTTATATCTATTTCATTACTTATTGCACAGTTTATTAAGAGATCTCTATAAAGCAGTTAAAACTTTACTGTCTCTATGATGAGTATTATAATTCAATAGTATTATTTAATTCCTCATAAAGTTATAATTCTAGCCCCTTCAGCTTTTCTTACATGAACGACGTATCTTATTTTAATAGAAATTAAAGGTTCTATATATGCTTCTATACATGTATGGAATAATTTATTATTTATTTATAGTTTATTTCAGGCATATTAACCCATAGCATTATACAATTAAATAAAAATTGAATTAAAATTGAATTGAATAAATTCCCACACAATAATAATCTACTAATCTTCTAAAATCTGCTAAAACAATACAGTACAAATGTTTTGATTTTGAGAGCCTCTTTGTGACTAGATTCTACAACCGCGGTTCTGAAAATAAGATCAGAGAAATTAATTTTATTTGCTAGTAGTACCTACTTAACACAATGAGACAGTAAATACGCACAAAAAAAAAACAACGACCAGAAGTGCACCATTTACAGAAAAACTACGGCCAATTTCTATTCAGTCTCCAGCTAAACTTTTTACTAATATCCCACAAGCAATAACTTTACCTTATACAGCGTGATCAATAAATCAGGTCTAATAAAATGGTGTAAAAACAGCCGGCGAGCGCACGCTGTATAAGGCAATATATGGGGACAAGGGGTATATGGTACATGACTCTATTGGCAGTGCGAACACGCCGGGGGAAGGAATCGTAGCTTGCGGTCTACGGGACTTCCGGGATTATACAATCCCTTTAAGAAATGGTAGGGTTTTTGTACCGATGTGGATATGGAGTGAGTTCTGATAGATTTCAAAAACAACGGACAGGTAACTGTTAGAATTGTATTGGTAGATTTATTTGTCGAAGCACTCGTAAAAGACTGAAAGAAGGTTTCTGAAGACTATAATCTGCTGATATTTAAAGTCACTTTAATTATTAATTCCAATATTAAATTGGAATTGTGAAAGTTCATGAATTTACTTGATCAAGAGTTAGGTCATTATCCGAAACTCCGATTGCTTGCCGCAAGCACTTCGGTTCAATAAATCCATCGTCAGACCTGAAATTCCAACCTCAAGTATCACCATCAGGTAGAAAATTACTAAACATACCAAACTTAACGAACCAATACATAACAGATCAACAATTAACGAACAAATAACTTCCATAAATCCTGCTCCTCCATGGAGAACCAGGCAATCCGTGGCTCGACAAGTAAGCGGTCATAATTAGCTACAACCCTTGGCTCGACCAATCAGGTTCAATAATGAGCTCCTTAAATCTAGCACTACTAACGATGTCCTCCGCGCCTCGACCAGAAAGCCGTTAACAAATTACAACACAAATCTAGAAGAAATATATCGTAACAGGTGAGATAATAGATTGTTAACATAAATTAAATGAAAATAAGGTAGTGAACAAGTCGTTAATCCTTAGCTAATTAAGACTAATTCAAATGTTGATTTATCGGTGAATAGCGAAAAAAATCTAGCAGCTTAAACTATAGGATGAAGACTATCCTATATTATAAATTAATTAGCACAATATGAGTTTGTATTCGAACTTATGGACCTACAGGAACCAGGAGGGTTCCTTAAGGAACTTGAGAATGTATCGCTGATTTACTAACCTTATACTGACACAACACACAATCCAATTAGTTTATTTTAAAATATTGACACTTATCCGTCATTCTTGTTCAAAAAATATTTCTGAAATTCGTTTTGATGTACCAAAAAAGATTGAACGTTTAGAAACGCTATATTCTTCCTAAGAATTATTCATCATAACAGCAACAGCCGTTCTAGTCGTGTCTCCTTAATTTCTTCCACCTCCCGAGACTGCCACCATTTTTTACTACAATCACTATTAGTTTACATGACGGCATGCAGTTGATAAACTGAAGGTGTACTCTTGTTTTATAATTGGTTTTGCGAGTGTATGATGCTGGTATGATGTCGTCGTGATTAAACTGTGATGTCATGAACAGTTATGTTTCAACTAAATGCGTTATTGTTGTGGGAGAATGCGCTTGTTGACCCGATGACAATGCTGGAGTTTACTTATGAGAAGTAAATATGAATACTGATTATAGGTACAACGATTCTCTTTGTTGTGAATAAAATTAAAATCATAAATTGTATAAAGAAATACTCAGTTGGGATCTTAATGAGTAGAAACACGAAGCACTAAAATAAACCAGAGCCTTGCAATCAACAAGTTTGAAATTCAAACAACAATTTGAACATTATTGTTTAATTATAAGACGACTAGACATATATATATATATATATATATATATATATACATATATTATGCGGTGTGTGCAGTGTGTAGGGGAGACTTTTAGTCATAAATATTTACCTTTTAGTTTTAAAAGGTAAGCCAGAGAAAGGAATCTTGTAAAACAAATATCATTTACAAGTTTATAAGCCACAGCATGTTTTCCAATTAACTTTAATGCTTTTTATCAAGCTGGCTATCAAATTATAGCATGTCATCTAATGCCACATATTGTTTTAATTTAATTTTAAACTGGTCCCACTTCTTAGTTATTTTCTTCGAGGAACAAGTCAGTCATCATCAAGATCTAGTTCGTAAACCTTCTGACGTATTTAGATTGTGACATCAGTTACTTTACCTCCGCCCTGATGAACACCGTCAGTCATGGCACATGCCGTTATTACCAACTTTTTACCATCGCCATTAGCTGTTGCATACAAAGTGCGTCTGTCAAGTTCTCCCTGCCCAACACAATAATACAGCCTTCATTCGGAACCGGGTGTCGGACCACTGTAATTTAAACAGGACCTAACCTGGGGCAATCATTACTTGACTACTTACCCCACCCTTATCTCTAAGTTATAAGGTCAAATTTTCTGTAGCAAAATTCGTAAAAACAGCCATTATCTGACTCAATAACGTTCCTTTATTGCAAAGTTTTAAAGTTGAAAATTACTTGACAAATTCAAGCATCGCGTGGCCTGCCTGTTGGCCGCGGGCCACCTAAGACTACTGCTTATTGTGGTTGCCTTGTTTTTTTCTGTAATTGATTTTTAATGGCTTTTAGAGTTGTTAGGATGATTCTTGAATTTCTGATCAAGATTATTTGATGGGCATTTATTGTTGAATTTCGATTCTCTTTTATGACAGGAGATAGAAAAACACCAATTCCATAAATTATAAAGAATAAGCAAAAGATGACGTTATGAGGTTTCGGTCAAAATCTTAAAGTGATCAGGCAATCTATCCAAGGAACTCCAAAGAAAGACTCCTTCAAGCGTTCACTAAGAAACAATTCTATTACTATTCACAGTACTTTTACGCTTACGATCCTAATGACCAAAATTTCGTATTAAGTTTACGAGCAAATATTTTAAACGTGCAACATAAATGTATGGATGGACGACACATGTCATACTAGCATATTGGTTGTGCCCTGTCCAGGTACCAAAGTGTGGTTAAATGGCAGCGGACTTGGCAAAGGTACTTGAAGTAATGACGTACATGCGCTACAAGCCCGAACCGGGTCGAGCCTTGGCTGGTACAGTAGATAATGAATGAACTTTTGGCACACTCAAATGTTTATTAATCTATACATTTTAAAATCTTATTAAGGTTATTAAAATCATAGATACTACTACTACTCCTAGTAATTATTCGGTTAATTATGAGGCAATGCAATAAAACAACCATGTTGGTTTAGTTGCAATTAAAAATACACTTTAATTTTTTCAGAGGTTTTACTAAAACATGCGAGAAACGCCTTTAATTTCTAAGCGATAACAAAAATTCTCAGTCAACGTAATTTGTAGCCACATTCTATGTTTTCTCATCATATTTTATTTCCAAACATATTTAATCTAAGGTTTTTTTTTTCTTTACTAGTGGATCCTGTCTTCGTTTATGATTACATGATGGTTAATAGCTTCAAGCCATATAAGGTCTAGAAAAAGAATAATAAAAATACATTGAAACGTTTTGTCTTGAACAAATAAACACTCAATCTTCACAAACTGGTAACCAGTTGTTTTTAATTACTTGCAAATTGCTGAGAGTGGATGAGCCGTGCGAGATCATTTGAAAGGCTTTTACGATCACATACCACCTATCTATAATTCTGTGAATTGCATGTATTCATCAGACTCACGAATTTTACTCTAGCACTATTTAAATAACTGCCAAACATAGCTTATGAAAAGTCATAATAAAATATTGTTAGCAGGCTCATCATTTTAACATAGAACTTTATTTATTTTCCGACGTGAGTATATAATATCTGTAGAGATTATCATCATTTAGTTAATCATTATCATTGAGCGAAATGGTCTGAATTAATGCTTAATATTTTTGTTGATGACATAAACGTTTTATTCAACAAGTGGTAATGGATTTTATTTAATCTTTATTTGGTTGTATGACGTTATGTAACATAACATAAATATGTGGCGATTCGGAAAGCAGCTATATTTCTATCGTTTATTGTTATCAATTACCTTCATTACATCGGTATGTCTGGGAACTTCATTTACCTCGGCACCAACAAAAACTTTATCACTCAATCGGCTGCGGTGGGAACTGGCTTAAGGCACTAAAAATTGTGGGTCAGTTGCCATAAAAAATATTCTTTACCAAATTAAGGGCTCCCAAAAATTCGCTCCGGTAGCGGTCAGAAACAAAATCTGATATTACCATAATCACCGACGCTCGACAACCAATTTTAGCGACGAAAGTTAAGACACTCATCTATCTTTTTTCCTCCTACTAATATTCCTTTGAGAGAGTGAGATGGATTTACTTCTTTTTGTTTTCTTACGTTCGTCGCTCGTTTGCATGCACACGCGACGCAAGCGCACTGCTCCGTGTTCGGGTTAATAAGACGATACATAAATGTGATAACGGTGGAACTATTGTATTGACATATTTTTAATACGCTAGTTAATACATCACTCTTGTACACATGTATTTGAACTAATCTTCCCAAGCTGGTTCTAAGTAGTTGTGCTCTAGGCAGATGTTTTGGCATATTTATGAACATATTATGTCTTTTATAATTCCACTTTTAGAAAATTATTTTATGGTGTAACAGTCTCATGAATTACAATACCATAAACATTCTTCTCAGCTGATAAAGTCAATAACTTGACCAACACTAGAAACGTCATCTCTTACTGTAGCGTCTGCAGCACAAATCACAATATCTGTTTTTATTCGAAATGATCGCATATCGCAATAAAGGAAACAAATTGTAACTTCTTGCCGAGTTTAAGTTATGACAGGTTATCGCGAAGTTTCATCTAATAGCTCGTTTTTCCGAGTCCACGGAAGTGACCGATCAACAAATAAATTATTGTATTGTATTAATGTTTGCTAAACAAATAACAGATAGTCTAGAGCTGCCCGAGATACAATGAGCAACAAATCATCTCTGAGCTCACAATAGAGCTGCGCCCTGCGCCGCATCGACTTGATACTATCGATAATTGCGAGATACCCTCGAGTCTATAATTAGAGGTGCTCCGCAAACATCTGCCATCAACGACGTTAATAATTATACAGCACTTATGTTTAGAAATTGTTATGTGGTTCTTATTATCTGATTTTACTTATCTCAACTGTCAATTTTCCGCTACTAATTCTGATTCAGTTATAAGACAATCGGTTTCCCAGATCCGATTAACTGTAGTTGTTTCATTTCCATCTTTTATGACTCTTGAAAGTTTAACTAAAAACTCAGAGCACTCCACTTTGAGCAAGTTTCGTACATAAAATTAACGGATCATTCAGTATGCCAAATCACACGCTAAGATTTTTTACGACTGTGACACATGCCCATTAAAGTTTAATGAAAAGACAATAAAACCTGTTAAAGTCGCACCTTTTTGCTCACACCATAATAGTAAAACAAAAGTCACACCCACATGAAATAGAAAGTACAAACAATCTGGAACAATAGTCAGACAAGCCACGCGAGTAGACACAGCTACACACAATAGTAAGGTAATGGCAGATTGAGTGGTTGGCGCAGTAATGTTGGTACAACTCGGAATGATAAAAGGTAGTGATCAAGTCGTATGTAAGGCACAAAGCAGTTGCAATGCGGATCCTACGTGTGCCACATAGTGTCCTAATATCAAGTCTTACTATATTATCATAACATTACAGATTCTCGTTGAGAAAATATACATTGTACACATTAATATCACAACAAACATTCTTGGAAAAACATAAAAACTTGATAGCTACTACCGTTTCTAATACTTTTTCTGTTGATAAAAAAGAAAATGTTCAAGAAAACTTATCCAATTATAAGATAAATCACGCAGAGGCAGCCGGTACAATGCGATCATAATCGCGGCAGATTCCAGAGCGGGTAACTATGGTGCGGAGAGTAATGACGAAGGGCGCGGTGCGGCAGTAGCATGGCCAATAATAAATAACTAAGGAATGACGGAACTCAAACGATTGAGCAAGATTTCTATGTAACGGGATGAACACAGATGATGAAACTGATGAATTCATAGTTGGAAAACAAAGCTCTTTAAAAACTTTGATGAAATCAAGAAGGCATTGCATAATAACTAAATAAGATATAGGCAACAGTCCTGTTATAACTATTACCTACATCTTATTTTGTACTTGTAGAAATAGATTATAAACCAAAGTAATGGAAAAGTTATGGCCTTAGTGGTATAGAATACAATTTTAAGATGCAGCTTGCATTCTATTATAATCATATCTCCTAAAGGTTCCTGACCATATATTTAGCCGTGAGGCACATACATTTGACTATTATAAAACACTCAGCTACTCGTCCGAGATTAATGAATTATTATCACAGGACATACCATGTATGTATGAATAATTGATATTCTAGATAGGATTAATTTAGTCTCAACACGCAAGTCATATACCGCATTCACGCACGATGCTAGTTGAAGAGTAGTCGAGAGATGTTGATGTTTGCCCCTACTAACTGTCTGAGCCAAGTCGCTTAAACGTACTTCAGAATGCAGTAATGATGTGTCCCTTCGTCCAGCATACTCACCATGGAATCCTGATATTTCATGAATGTCAAAAAACTGTTCTGAAATAGTGCTAAATAGTGCCCAAAGGAAAAAAATAGTGCTCTTGTACTTGCGAAGTTATAGCCATAGTTCGATGAGTATGCTGGACGAAGGTTTCGCCCAGCATACTCACCTCCGTCCGGAGAATCTGTATACGCTTCAAACATAATTCATACTTCAAAAAATAGTTCCCAAATAGTGCCAAACGGTGCCCAAAAAGAAAAAACAGTGCTCGAATAACTTCGGAGTTATAGGCTTCGTTCAGTGAGTATGCTGGGCGTAGGTTCTACGCCCAGCATACTCACCTCAGTGCGCGAATATCGAACGAGCTATAGGTACAATTTACGTCTCAAAAAATTGTGCTTGAAATAGTGCCCAATATCAGTCCAATTTTTGCTTGACTTTTGACTTAGAAAACCATTAAATTTTAATGTAAACTTCTACATACTAACGTAAAATGGGGTACAGTCGTCGACACATGTTTTTGGACAAAAATATTAAACTTTCTAATTGTAGACTTCATGTTATTGGAAATAATTATGGTATTTTCTCACATGTCAAAAACTTTCGATTAAATGCATTATTATATATTTTATAAATAATAATAAATGAATGAAACTTTAAGCGTAAATGAAGTCTATTACTTCATTGCATTGTGTGTTTGTCTGAATAAAAACAGTCATTTGCAGCCAATAAAATTAATATCTTGAAAAATTGTAAAAAGGAAATTATACAGTTTCTTTTTGTATATATGTTGCAGGCAAAACTTATAACCAGTCAAAACTAGTACTGTGACATAGTTATACAAATTTTTAAAACTCTTTCCAATAGTTTCATCAATGAAAGGTTTAGCAATAAAAAACATTTTTAATTACTTACGTTATTTATTACTATTTAAAGGGCCAAAGTAATCAGAATTCTAGTTAACTAGTTCACAGCTTTTGTTAACATTCATAATATAATCAATGTAAATAGAAAAAATTGTAGTTTTAATATTGTATATAATATACATATAAAAAAATGTTTAGCCAAATATTGGTAAAACTTTCTAAAATATAACACGTAGGTACTTGTACTTTGTTTTACTGCTACAACGTTTTAATCACAATAAAATTATCTTACAAATAAGTATAAATTGAGCAATCACAGTTTATAATCACGTTTTTTTTATTAATATTAAATACCCTATAGTAATTACAAATTAACAATCACAGTTTATAATCACATTTCTGTAAGTTATTAATAAAATAACTTTTACAAGAACAAAAAAAAAACAAACAAACAATAACAAAATAGGAACTAACAAGTTAGGACCGATCTTCATCTTACATTCGCGTATAAATAATGCAGTGTGGTACAGTATATTGGGAATTACTACAAACTTTTTTACTAAGGTCATCATAGCAGTTCCAAGTTCTCTTTAGCAATCGATAGCACTTTGACTTGTAATGCCCCATGCGTCCTGATTCACCATTTGTAAAATCTATTACCGACAGATTTTTAAAGGTGTCACCGTTTATTATGATCTCTTTAGGAATTTCATCAATTTCTATTTCAATTGAAGTATTAATTTCAATAAATACGAAGTCTAGTACTTCATATTTGTATGCGTTTTTACCGTTACATAATTGGTATTTACATTTCCTTTCAGTATCATTTACTAATAGAGCTTCATTAAGGGCTCCAATACCTTGAGTCGTCAATATGTTTACATTTATTGGAATCCAACTACATTTTGTGTCAGAACCTTTATTGATTTCACAGTTCTGGTTTGTACAATTTAAGTATCTATTAGCACTATAAAAACCATAACTTTGTATGTTATCTATTATAAAAGTTACATTACACTCACAATTTTTGCAACTACTAAAATCGGATTCCACAGTATCATATATTTTAGCCAATACCTTAGAACGAGTAGTGTAAATATCTTTTGGTTTTCTAGCCTTCTTAGTGATTTTCTTTAGATTGTCATACGTGATCAAACTTCTGGTCAGTTGTGAAAGATCGTTTTTTTTATCATTGATATATTTTCTAATATTAGGTCTATCTAAATATGCAATTGAAAAACTTTGGACCACGGAATCAAAAGCACACGTATTAATAAACGTGAATCTGTATGTTCCTGAAGTAGAAACACTGCCGTTTTGTAAAATATGTAATTTTGTACGACGATTGATTCGTTTTTTATTTTTCTTCTGTTTAGACACCAGTCCCCGCCAGTCTTCAATATAATTTGGTTCGCTCCTAAAAATTGAGTTTTCATAAAATGATTCATCATGTACGAGAGTATTTATTTGTGGTGTGTTATGGTCACTTATTTCATATTTTTCATCGACAATATTTTCAGTTCCTTCTTAAACATCAATCAAGTCACTTTTGGCTAAGCGTATGGAACCGGTTATCAAAGGCTCGTGTTTAATAATAAACTCATCTACGCGGTACTTATTTGAATTTGTTTTAAAAAATAACTTTTTTACGTTTTTCATATAACTTTCTACAGTTGAACTGGTTGGAGTACAATAATTACTGTTAAAATAAGTCATCATTATATTTCCCCATAGTGGAAGTTTTTTAAGAATCCTAATCAAAGTGTCCTTTATTTCCGGCAAGTAATAAATATTTTCGATTTCAGTTTCTTGATCACACAATTGTTTAATTAAATCTTCTTTCTCCTCAAGATCTTTATACATTTTCAGAAGCGGGTTTTCTTCTTTATCTAATCCCTCCCATAAAGAATGTTTAATTGGAACGTGATTTTCCGAATCTACATTTTGTATTTCACATTCCTGCAAATTAGTTTTGATCCGGTTTTTTAATTCTAAAATCGCCGTTTCACACCGTGTTAAATTTCCATTTCTACTGCCGCGGTGTTTATTATTTGCTATAATATAAACATTTTCTATAATTTTCTTTACCTCTCCGTATGAAACACATTTTTTAATCAGAATCATACAATCAACAAAAAATTTTGTTACTCTAGTGTCTATATTTTTGAAAATACTTTGATTGTACAATGTTTTTATGAAATGCGAAGTATCAAGGCGAACATAACAGGTTGGAATTTTTTTGGTTCTATTTTCTAAAATATTAAAACATGTATTTAAGTAGTCAGAGGTGGATTTATAACCACAAAATACTTTTACCACCGCACCTACTAAAGCTGCGGAATCATCAGTTACTACTTCATTTGGAGGTTTTCCATTAGCCAACCAAGATTGTAACCAGCTAGCAATAGTATCTAAAGAGTGACTTTCTGATATACACTGTGAAATTGGCACGCTACTTTTAACGGTTGTATCTGTCATCATAACATACAAAAATATAGGACTTTGCGACTCTTGAGATAGTTGTGTGTGTTCATTGACGACAGGCCGAAGATTTTTATTAAACATAGAACCTGTTGCGTCTATAGAAACTCTAATATAATTAAACTCTTTTTGGCATTTTTTATAATAATTCTTTTGATCGTCCGTCCAGTAAAATGTATAAAATGGAAAAGCAGAAACATATCTAACACATTTATCAAAAGGTGGTGAAACACACATACAAGTAAGTGACAATATTGGGTTGGGATGGAAAACATCAACTTTTTTATTTTCATGTTTAATTCGATGTAGTGTTTGTAATTTTGGCAATACTGGAGGTTCCTTGTCATTTTTCTTCATTAAAGTTGAGGCTAATTTATATCTTATAGAAGCTGCTGCTTCGTGTTGTAATTTTTCACCTAATTCCCTTATTTGGTAATACCGTAATCGGTTTTTTTTACTGGTGTTATGAGAGTACTTTTTATTTTCATTAATTATGCAACATTCTAGTTTAATTAAATTTTCCGTTTCTAAGTTAGTTGTTATAATTATTTTTGCGTGACATTGATTACAATATCCTGTGCATTTGATTTCGTAATTGTCTTTCACAATATTATTTTTAAAACACCAAGTGCATAAAGATCTTATTTCTTTCCATAGATGCATTTGAATTACATTAGTCCATTGGTTTGGTTTTAATTTACGTCTGACATTATACAGACTACCAGGGGCGATTTTGCTATTTCGGTGATAAAAATACCTTTGAGGCTTAATACTATCCCAAGTTATTGTATCCATATAAAATGTATGCGTACTGGTGTTCTCCGAAACACTATTAATGCTTTCGTTTGATGACGATGTAGACTTTTGATTTATCAAATTAGAATCATTATTACGAATTATTTCTTTTTTATCAACACCAAAAAAGTATTCGTAATTTCGTTTTATGCTTAATATGATTGATTTAATACTCATTTTGTAATTTAACCGTGTTTGAATTTGTTTATAAATTGAGTCATTTGCGGAAGGAATATTTTTAAAAAAGTCATCTTTGAATTCTGAAATTACTAATTTTTGCGTTTCTAATGAAACCTTTGGTTTAGGCCCTCGTTTTCCTTGCTGATCCATGTCGTTAGATTCACAAGAATTATCACAAATTATTATGCCATTTGTTTTCAATATTAACATAATATGAAATAACAACTAACTAACTAACATATAAATCAACATCAATAACATTATGAACACTTGTGTACTTATACTACCTATATTACCTGAAAATACCAACTATAGATGTAAAAAACATAACGGGCCCCACCGCTCACGCAGTACGAGTCAGAAAAAGTTGTCTTCTAACGTGGTAAACATTGTGTCTTCAAGATAATCTGAAAATAACACGTATTTAAATAATTTAATATAGGTATGACAGGCTCCAGCCTTCCTCTAAAGGTACTTAAGCACTTACGTGTTTTCCATTATTTTAGCGTGATTTCTATTATAAATAGCGAAGGGGCAAAACACGAGGCTGAAGACGATTTCCCGAAGTCACAACTCCCATAGAAAATGTGATGAATAGGTTGACGACACTTAAAAGTTTAAGTGCATTCGCCGGATGACAATCGGTAATAGTCTTCACTTCACGTCATATTATCTAAAAAATACATCTGTGTTAATTCTATAGTTACGTTTACTTACTACCGACGCTCGCGCTGACTGATTCTACCTATTTCGATATTGAAATGTAACTAACGTGAACTTAAGACGAGAACAGATCCTGACGGGTAACGAGGACAAGCTTGTAATAAAAAAATTGAAGAAAAGTAAATTATATCCTAGCAAATAAGACAGTGTTTCATTTCCAGTAGAATTGGAGGATAAAACCAGGCCTCCGCAGAAGTAGGTATATAAATAGGTATTTGAGATCCAATTAGATAAACAAACAAGTTACATTACGTTATTATGTGTGTACCTACCTACATCAAACCTTTAAAAAAGTAACTAAGTAGGTACCCATTTTTAAAACTTCTTAAGCATGTCCTTAATTTTAAGTGTACAGTGTCATATTCAACGAAAAAATGAACGTGTTTTTGTAAAAAACAACTCGCTTGCTACCTAGTTTTACAGTGCAATTAATGAATGAGTGTAAAATCAATTTAGTTAAATGCCACTATTATAAATTGAAATATACTTACTGATTTGGGTGCAGCTCCTATATTGATTACGTACTAGATACACAATTTTATATAGGTAAATAATGACATCACCAACACATTGTTTGGTTTTGCAACCCACTATGTAGTCAAACTCAAAAGCCGGCGTTATTATAATGATGTGCGACGAAGTAAACAAACAAACTGAGAAGCGCTTGTTCGTTTCGATTGCTTTGTGACACAAAATGGACCCTTATCACCTTCAAAATACAGATCAGTCTTGTCTAATAATCGTAAGATGTTAGGGCAGCGCCATCTAGTATTTAAACATAAACATATTCATTTGCGTCGCGGGCGCCGCGCGTCGCTTTGTGACACAAAATGGACCCTTATCACCTTCAAAATACAGATCAGTCTTGTCTAATAATCGTAAGATGTTAGGGCAGCGCCATCTAGTATTTAAACATAAACATATTCATTTGCGTCGCGGGCGCCGCGCGTCGTAAGCCCCATACCTATTGACCGTACGTGCATCCATTACTGCCACACTATATTGAACTTTATCACACGAGGAATACAGGTCAATTCCGTAAACGTTGTGGTACCGTCCTTGATCCGGAAAATGATTATTTTGAATAATTTTGTCAGTTGTAATGTAAGCATTAATAACAGCAACTTTATTTTTCATGCATGATTTACTTCATTTGATATCTTAATCCTTCAAGCGCCGTGATCTAGACAAAATATATAAAATCATTGTTCCTAGCTACCGGGGTCCCATGCGACGCGCGAAGGCTTAATCATATTATTATAAAGTATTATTAAAATAATGTGTAATTAATAATATTGCGATTCTAAAGTAAATACTCCCTTACATAGACAATTAATAATTTACACAAGACAAAAATTGTTAGAAAGAAAGTTAATAATATTGTATTCGACTGTACTCAATGTAATGTATGTAGAAGTTTACAATCAAATTTAATGGTTTTCTAGGTCAAAAGTCAAGCAAAAATTGGACTGATATTGGGCACTATTTCAAGCACAATTTTTTGAGACGTAAATTGTACCTATAGCTCGTTCGATATTCGCGCACTGAGGTGAGTATGCTGGGCGTAGAACCTACGCCCAGCATACTCACTGAACGAAGCCTATAACTCCGAAGTTATTCGAGCACTGTTTTTTCTTTTTGGGCACCGTTTGGTACTATTTGGGAACTATTTTTTGAAGTATGAATTATGTTTGAAGCGTATACAGATTCTCCGGACGGAGGTGAGTATGCTGGGCGAAACCTTCGTCCAGCATACTCATCGAACTATGGCTATAACTTCGCAAGTACAAGAGCACTATTTTTTTCCTTTGGGCACTATTTAGCACTATTTCAGAACAGTTTTTTGACATTCATGAAATATCAGGATTCCATGGTGAGTATGCTGGACGAAGGGACACGTAATGATGATGCCGCAGCTTTTAGTACCGGCGATTGTTTATTGTTTAAATTAACTGGGTTATTAGCAAAGCAAAACTTGTGTAGCGGTTCATGTGCAGCCATCTTTGTCATACAAAGGAACTTTCTAGAAGTTCTGTAAGTCTTCCTGTAAGCTTGACTACGGTTTTTTTACGATAAACATGGTTTCGAAAATATTTAGTGTTTATTTATTTGTTTATGTTTTTTCATGCTACATATCGTTCGTTTGGAAGAATACTGTTGCAACTCAAAACAGGTATTTTTTTCAACAGAGCTGATTGAAGTTTGCTGTTATTTCAAATTTGTATAACTTTTGATCTATTGTTTTTTTTTTGGTCAAAATGAAACAAAAACATTGAAAATTTATTGTAATATTTATTTAACAAACACCTGTTCCGATTTTAACTTTCACGTGGAACTAAACTTATAAAAAAATAAAAGATCTTCGACATACTTCAGAACGTCTTTGGTAATTTTATGACGTATAGTGTCTCATTTTCGTAATGAAACGTTTAAAGGCACATATTTTTTTCATCATCAATGACGTTTCTTGCAATAATTCAGCACAAATATAACAATTTTCTTAAGAATATAGTCACATTTAGGTCTAAGACATTCTACGCATTAATATTCATAATGACATGGTCATAACGCGAATTCGGCCGTTAATGAAACAAAATAAGCAGTATATCAAAACATAGAATAAAGACATACAATGTCATATTTAGTCTTATGACAAATAAAACCAACCTAGAAAACTACCTTAAAAAACATAAAAATATTAGAAAACGAATCACCTTAATTATCTAAATACTAACTTTAAACTTTCATGACCTCTAGTAAAATTTAATTTGGCTATTATCACAGTAGTTGCGAAATCAGTACATAATCACCACCTCAAAAGCTACGCCTATATAAGTACTTCCCTTAACAACTGTCTGTTTCTTGTAGTATAAAATATTAATATTATAACTAAGCCATTTGCATTTAGGAAAAAAAAAAACTTTTTCATAAAACATTCATTAACACAAAGGTAAACTTAAAACATACAAATAACAATAATAAATGAGATCAACTGTTACATGTTAATAGGCAAAACAACAAAAAAAATCAAACACTGAAATTACCTACATTCTAAAGGTTTTCATAGAATAGCGAGTAACATTTAGGAATAGTATTTTTTCTTAAGAGTTCTAGCAGTCCTTTTCTCTTTTTTTCACAAACTGTCATCTCTCTTGTATACGCTTTTGTCAATACAATGCTATTTTGCGTATTTCTTGTTCTTCCTACCTTATCTACAACAACCTTACCGTAGGAAGTTTTGTATAAGAAGGTGTAATTTTGGGTATCATCCAATTCTACTTTTAAAATTTTTATCTCTGTTAATTTCAGTCACATAAAATGAGAAATTGTTCCCTCTGTTACTATTATGTACTTTATACGAATACCTCGGTTTAATTACCATAATATGTCGCATGATGAATTCGCGCCGCCGTTGTAAATCACCAATATCCCACATGCAAGTTTGAGTTTTCTTTCTGGAAGTACTTTATTCTTTTTAGTCACATAAGATTTACCATGATTTCTCAAAACTTTTGCTTTCACAGCTCTCCAGTTCATGGGATTAGCCGTCCGTTTGCGATCAATTTTATTCCAGGTATCTTTATCATGCGATGATATATCTACTGAGACGTTCTATTGATGACGTAGTGCAACCTCTACCTTGAACGGTTTGGTTAGATATTGTTGTATTTATTTCAATTATAGGCGACTGCGTGACATTTTCATTCTGAGGTATTACAGTGGGGACGATTTCTGTTTCTGTTTCAGTGTCCGAACTGCTAGATTCTGAACTATCTGATGAGTCTGAAGAAGAACTTGAATTTGATGAACTCGGTGGAATATATTTAACTATTTTAGAAGTACTTGGTTGAATATCATTATAATTAAAAGTGTGGCACTCAGCCACACTTCAAATCATGAGATCGAATTTACTATGACTCCGGTTTACTTTATATTTTTTGCGATTCTCTTTTTGGAAAGAATAAGCACTCTGATCAGAATCTGAATAAGTATTAATAGAATTTACGTAGTTTGGGTCCTTAACACTCATCCGAGCAATAATCTTGTATTGTATTTTTTATTGTATTGTTATCTTAACACGGTAATGGTGATAGTACTTCGCGTTCTATAGGATTTTCTTCGTTTTGTGCGTAATTGACCTGTAATGAAAATTAGTAATTGAAATATAATCACAACTTTAACCTTTCTTAAAATAATTGATCAACACTCGAAAGCGTTAGAAACAATTATAATAATAGACATAATTCGTAGATACTACTTGAATCGCACGCGCCGCCGACAAAGGGAAGAGCGTTAATGAAATCGTTTAAAGCATCTCTCAAGTGTAATGGTACCTATGGCATAAACTAGCCTGCACGCTACAATTACAAACGAATCCGCGCGCCTATTGTGTTGCCTACTCAAAATCTTTTCGCTGCGTAAGTAATATAAAATTTTGCAAGCTTATCTAGGATAAAACAAAAGAATACTTACATGTTCATCTATCCCTTTAGTTTTTATAGGAATATTTATGTTTTGAAACATTTGTAGCGTTCGTCGATTTGCTACTGAAATAGTTAAACATTATTAAAGTCGATAGGTAAGTACTTTTAATAGGACACCTTTTTGCACAAAGAAGCATTCATAGCTTAAATATTATTTTCACTTATTTTGTGAGATTGTTTGTTGATTTTTGTAGGTAAATAATTACATTGGTCAAAAAAGTATTAATTTTACACAACTTTAAATAATACTAATACTAAATTACATAAAAACATCAAGCAACAATAAGCACTGTTTTTTTGTGAAATAGGGTATTAATTTAAAAAATGTACTTGATATTTTAGGATATAGTGTCTTATTTAAAAACATAACAAAAACAACAAAGTCATAATTATCATTTAAACTGTCTTATTTAGAATAATGACAAACGACTTTGTTTTAGTTTGTATGTAATACAGTATTATTTGCTAATAAATACATTACACTCATACTTACTTTTTCTGGAATAAGGTTACAAAACAAAATGTGACACTAAAACTTTCACTATTTTTATAGAATAGTGAATCAACACAAAATAATACACTAAACTGAATAAAATTAAGCACACTGTCGTGGTGTTATTTTGTGTTATGACTATTTCCCTGAGAAAAAACGTGTCTTCGCCTCAAAAGTCATGTCACTACTGGTGAAACAACACTATCGAAAAGAAATGGCGACCAAAATCAACCAATGGCATAAAGTCTTTTCGTAGCGCCACACTTACAAGAAATGTGATACAAATATGATCTTTACTGAGTATATAGTATGAACTATTCTCTATCGCATGGTCTAATTAACTCGAAATTGTAGTATTTGGTAATAATACAGTATTCTTCCAAACGAGCGATATTGTCTAGTATTATGATCATGTTCATGTCTTATCTGTCTTTTATTTCATGTACCTATTAAATTATACCTACATCTGAAAGACAATTAAAAACCTAGAAAGCATAGAACAATGCGTAAAGACAATTGAGTCTATAAATCACGTAGTAAACTGCAAAATGCCACAGTGCACAATAGCTCAGGGTAACCGCACGGATTGAGTCGGCTGCACCGCGGCGCATGCGGACGTAATGACAGGCCTGAATGATGGCTTGCCGAGCGGCGTAGGCAGGACACAGGGTTCCAGGTTCGACGACTGTTTTTTTTCATAAAACAGTTTTTTTTTTAAATCAACAAATTTTATTCCTGGGTAGGAATATTGATTGAAAAAAATCTAATGATGCAGGTTAATTTTTTATTACAATCGAGCCTGAGGTCTCATCTGAGTATTTTCCGCTGTTCCTCATAATTTCAGATTTAGCCATTCATACCTACTTAAAAATTTTACTGTATAAGTATTTGCTATCGAGTCTAAGTACGACGTACTATCTGAGTTTCATTAGAATACATTTAAACAGTTAACCATTTTCATCAAACTTAATAAACGTCCTAGTTTACGTCATAAAATTCTCATTTAATCCTTTCAATGCAAAAATCCCTACAGCAGCAAAATGTCAGCCACTGCGACACGACATGTCAAGTCATCCAACTCGGCGAACATCTTAATGTGCAAACAATGGTGGAAAGTGTGCTGGATGTACGGAGACCAGGAAAAGTACTACAGACAGCTCTATGGCAAACGAAAACTCAACAATATAAACACAACGTTCTTAAACTTCAACGACACGGATACCAAAAGGCCCGGCGCACAAATAACAGAACTCACAGATGATTTCTTTGAAGATAATTGCTCACAAATTGAACCAGCACCAGACGAAGTAGACGCTCCAAGAGGCATACCTTTTGGAGCAGAATCCGAGGCTACCTATGGCTTCAATTACCAAACCACATGGCAGAAAGACCAAAGAAGACAACCCATACAACACAGTTACGATGAATACATGAATACTACAGATCTAGACAAAATATTAAATACAAATCTCAATGCAGATAGTATTAAGAGTATGTTAGAAAACGGTCTACCTCAAAGATCTAAAATTATTGACGTGAAAGAAGAAGTAGTGAGAAATGGTAACACTGTAGGGAAAAATTCTAGGACGGTTTGTAGGACGAAAAGGGGGGCTTTAGTTACTGAGGAGACTGAAATCTCGACGGATGGGAGGACTTTGGCGAATTTGAAGTTTCAAAGGTCTACGGTAAAGACTGGTCCTAATAAAGTGAAGGAAGTGCTTCAGCCACTGAAGGAAGACAAAGTGCTGGACGAGTGTTCGAGGAGGAAGTGCATCGGTGATCAGCTCACGACCACCACCACCACCACGCTGGTGACGGTCACGCAGACCTCCATGACTTCGTGCAATGAGTGAGTATTTAGTTATAGATTCCCTATAGTTATAAGTAAATAATCATCCATTTGAACAGTGTTGATAAGTAGACATAAAAATATGTATATGTGTTCTATTATCTTAACTGCATTTTTAGGTGATTTTATTTTATTTTATTTAGGTAACCAACAATGATACACAAAGTACGTTACCCTTTCTAACTAGTATAATTATATACATGCAAACGGACTAATAAGAAAAATTCAACAAATTGTTATTTGCAATCATTCAAAAACAGAAAAGTAAATATTTATCAATTTTAGTGTAAGCCTAGCCTCTGAGAGAGCGTGTGATAAAAGGCATGTTGAATTCAGGTACAGTTAAATCAATCTCGCAAGGACATGCAATATCTGAACCAAATTCCCTTTATTGTCAATTTATTACATAATTACGCTCCACTCTAATTTCACCGTCAACCTCTTTTTAATAGAGTAGTATTTCCTTCAGCATGTCTTTCGCCACAAAGCCCCGTACAGCACTGAAGGCGGCGCGCGCGCAGCCGCACGCAGTTCCGGTAATGACGTTATTGGAGTCCGCCATGATTGCGGTCTCGTGGTTTCGGAACATGGCAGGGGCGATGTGACTGTACAGTTTCAGAGAAATAATAATTGAACTTAAAAATGTAAAAATTATGTACTTGCCAATGGTTAACATAGTTCTTATATTTTTTTCCTATCTATTACGGTTATATTAAGTTGGCACATTCAATGAAAATATATTAAAATTTGCTTTCCATATATTTTATGTATGCTTGCCTAGTGCCTATGGTAATTATGACAAAAAATTATACAAAAATTCATTAAAGAACGAAGAATACATTCCCTCCTCAAACCACAAAGTAAAGGCCAATAAAAACACCGCCATCTTGAAATTGACAGCCCGCTATAAAATGAGTTACCTTGTAAAAAAAAGATAATTCCATTCAATAAAACAGTAGATTGAAATCGTACGATTTATTGCGGCGCGGGAGCGATTTGAAACGAACAATGTAATCCGATGCCCCTTAATGCGGACAATTTAACTACCAAGCTACAGTGTTGTCGTGTAATTGATGTAAAGGAGCCTTAAATCTAATTTGAGGAGCTCCAGTTTCTAATCTAGTTTTATCACAATAGTAAAAATATATAGCTTTTATACTAGACCTGACAACGTACATATACAAAACAAAATACACGCAAGTAGGTATCGAAGTACCACCACATCGCTATCATCCCGAAAATGTGCCCAGAAGAATGACAGCATTAATACGTTGAATCGCAATGCTAAATCTTTAAGCAAAGAACGCTATTATAATTTGGTATCGGATAAGATCCGTTTGATACATACTTCTTATGTCAACCACAAAAAAATTAAAACAAAAAAATTACAGCTTTTAAAACTGCCACTTAATCTGGCAACCCGGCAGACTATGCATCGCCTTTGCTTGTGCGCCAAAAAATGTAAAAACAAAAAGCAACATGGCGGCGGACGGGCGATGTTATCTCTTAGCTACTGTTTACAACGGCTTCGTGTCCCTTGTACTCATGTACCGACGACGTGCAGTGATCGATGACTCCCTTAAACCGTTTTTATTAAACGCTGTCGCCAGATTCTCTGGTTTATTTGTTAATTCACACTTAATTTGATAAAGTAATCGGCAGGTTCGTAAATGAAGATAACATTTGTTAATTAATTTTATTGGCCGGCACAAAAGTTGGCTGCAACGTATTCTTTTGTAATCCTTGTCTTTTTCCTCTCTGTCTGTTGGCTTTAACAAAGAAAGCAAAACTTGACAACTTCAAGACAAAATCTGGAATAAGGAAGTAAAGACGGTAAACACTGCTTACGCTGCTGAAGGTGATACTTACCGAAGCACAGTGTTGCTGCTACTTGCAATTTTCTCTACATCATGGCGGAAAATTAACTTTGTAATCACGATAGTTCATGAGGAACGTAAAAACTAATTCGATACACCTTAAACTGTTTTTGAATCAAACTGAAATCATCATCAACGATGATAGCATAAAAGGTAATAATCAATAAATGCACAGATGGATCGTCTTCCGTTATAATAAGGCTTCACTTTACAACATCCTTCCTTAATGAATCACGATCGCATTTAATTTCAGAGAGACTCATTAAATTACTCAAATTACCTTACGACGTTATAAGAAACTGATCAAGTTACTAAGCAGATCTGTAATGTTAGAAAATCATACAGTATATCGGATACTTACATAGTTTAGATTACAGGTTTAGTCAGAAAGGTAGCAATTCCTCATGGAGACACGTACGACGGAACGAACTGACAGATTTGAGTCAAAGCTGTCACAGTGACACTTCGTCTGATAGACTACTACAGGAGAAATCCCGTGATATAGTGACAGGATGTCAATACTAGGCCGTCATCAATATAAACTAGTTAATTCTAGTTGACAACATCTGTGCTGGGAGAACCGTTTCATCTTTAATGGGTTTTAACGTTATCCGTAATGATAAGGTATAATAGGTAATATTTTATTATTATTTCTAATTTCATGGCGTTTATTATCCAATCTTACCGAAATAATAAAAATCTGATAAAACGCCGATATCATATCTAGTTGATAATTCTTTATCCGAAATTTAGCGACAAATAATTTCCTAGTCAGCCAAGATGTTCCAGCATCACAGAAGGTATGATAAGAGAAAAGGAACAATCCTACGTTGGCTAGATTCTTAGGTTTATGTTCCATTGCAAACTATAAACCGTTACTGTTGTGCAGTTCGACACTTTGTGCTCGCACGCAAATATATATGCGGCGCTGCAATAAATAGAGATGTACTCTTGTACGACTTGAAGCCGAACAGGATGTTTCTCGTTCTTACACTTTATCGACTTCAAAAATACTTATTCAAGCAAAATGAATTGGATAGGGAATATTTTACAATAAATAATTTAACAAGTTAATGGAATAAACATGAAATATTGAACTATCGAACTTTAAGGTCATAGTTTAAGATTAAATATTAATTGAAATAAAACTTTCTTAAGACACCTAACATCGTCATTTCAAACCCAAGATTTGTATTCAAACCTAGCACTATATACTCCTAAATCAATAAATTCATCCACATTATGCATGGAATTTCCTGAGCTAACTGCAATAAACATTAAAAAGATAATAATTGTGTATAAATCATAGGTCATTCTCACCGCGAGCCGACGGGGGTCCGAGTGACGCCGTGGTATTCGTTAGTGAGTTACGTCTCGTGGCTGTTGAATAATAATAGAAACCGATGATGTAAATATGCTAGTGCTGCTACAGGCAGTTTCAGAGTTAGAAACTTAGAGTTAGATGAAGATATTTTCAGTGATGTAGTTGTTGAGAGCAAAGCTGCTAAATAGGATATAGAGAAATAATATTTACAAAACCATAGGGAAATATAAATATGGAAGAACAGAACATAGGAACAAGAGATTAAAGTCAAATCGAATAAGATGCTAAAATATTATTTCTCATAATCAGCCTTATAATGTTCCCACTGCTGGGACTCTGGCCTCGTCCCTAGGAGAGAGAATGGGCCGTAATCCACCACACGGAACCAGTGTGGATTGGTAAATGTCAAATGTTTTCGAATTGGTTCCAGAATATCGTTTTCTCACGATGTTTTCCTTCACTATTTTTAGAAGGCACTTACATTAAAAAGAAAGATTAAATTTTTCGATATTCTCCTGCAATGATAGGCGATTTGAATCTTTTAAGCTTTTCTGTATCATAACCATAATTTAATCGCAGGAAGGATTTAGCATCTTCATTTAGCATAACTCAATTAAAATCGCATGCTCATAAAGCCCGTTTACATGAGCCCTACAACCTGAATCCATGTCAATTACTACTGACACGATATTATAATGAAGTTACTAAAGTAACTGTACCAGCAGCTTCCTTATCAATTATGAGGAAGTTCCGAAGCGAGCGCGGCTTATCAATCAGAGGTAATCTGACTTAATTATCTAGTTAATTATTTAACAAAACTGGGTATACTTGATTCATTATAACGGATTTTGAGGTCTGATATGAAACACGGTCCAATTTTGCGTCCTTAGTCTGCAGGAGAAATCTGACGATCTATCTGTAGGGATGTCGAAGTCATGGAAGGCTGAGATTTTGAAAACGTCTTCGTGGATAGGTTAATAGGAAGCTGGCTAAGATAAGATATGCCACGCTAAACGATTTATGAGACAGCTAAGTTTTCTGTTACACGAAATATAAATTAGCAGAGATAGCATCAGTAATTTGCTATCTGTCTACAGTTTGATGAAAATATTATGTTCAGTGACATAGAAACATTACTATTTCTCCTCTTTCCCAAGTCCAATAACCCTCCAATTTCAGTTCGGACCGTATCTGAATATCACAACAATATATCGTTCCGTGCTGCGTCGCAATAACTCCGCTCCGCGCACGCGCATGATTTAGTGCGCGCAGCTCGAAGGAAATTGGAAATCTGCCACGCTAGCCATTAATTGATATGCGTAGATATTATAATAACCGTCGTATTAACACGTTGGGATTAATTGATATTGAATATAGATTGACGGTCGCTGATTGGTCGGTTAGATGTGATATTACACGCGATTGTGATAGGTCGTTGACTGAAGCCATTTTATGTGTGAATCCCTATCTGGTCTTTGATGGAAATTGCTTTAAAGCGCTTTCTAGCGATGGTATCTTTTAATGGAAGTTTTAGAAACTTTTCATGGTTGAGCATAAAACACAACCTATTTAAGATGGTGGAACGGACAAGCAGGTTTATACAATAATGAAAGGAAAGTTCGTAAAACTTATGATTTCCTCGACGTCCATAGAATCTTAGCATCAAGTAAAGAATGCAAAACACTTCGCAGCTGTATTCAACAGATCTTCAATCAATTAAAGCCGAGCCCGCGAGAAACTTGTGCTGCTTTGGCAGGATGTGGTGAAAGCTGATTTGAGAGTCTACAATGTATCTGTTGAGGATGTACCACGTATATTACATAACATAGTACTTCCTGATGATTTGACGCAAAAACTGATTTTTTCATTCTTGCTTCAACGGTCCCAAGGTTCAACTGTGTTTGTTACTGATCCTCAGATCCCTGAAACCAAATCGGTCCTGACATAGCCCAAATAGTACTACAGACATAAGAAGCAATAGAACATTTTTACTACAATTTATAATTCCGTGACATAATCATTTAGTAGTCACACTGACCATCTCGATTTCACAACGATACATCAACTCGCCCAGCTCCCGATGTTTATTCACACATTTTTCTTATCTCGCATCCCTTTCACACCTGTCGTGTCAAAAAGGGACAGAGATGTGAAGTTTCTCGGTAGCTCGATATATTTGTGGTGCTCTTGACGTGACGTTGGCTTTACTAATTGTTTGCCGACAGGTGCTGGCCGGTAGTGGCCAGTAGTGGCCAGTCAGGAATGGTAAGTGGCTGCTTCTTACCGTATTATGATGTAACAATATTATGGTCGGGTGGTCGCGTGGCCACTTTATTTCTGATCCGTTTAGATAAAGTGCAGGTGTGATCGCAATTGAGACCTTTGGGTATATGGTCAATGAATTGAAAAAAAAATTGACAATGTACTAACTTCTACATAGACTATAGAAACTAGGGTCAGAAGTAATATATTGAGATTAAACAGTTTCATTAATGTTGGACACATTAATATTTAGAGCAGTGGGTGGCTAATAGTAACAGCCCGGCTTACGAGCTTTATGTCAAGGGTTCAAACCCAGGCAGGCGCTTTAGGTGCAAAATTTAAAGGCAAATACCTCCACTAACCTATGCTGGGACCGCGTGGTGGATTACAGCCCATTCCCTTTCCAACTATGCTATGCTACTAATATTCGAGAATGGTATATGATAATGAGTGAATACGCTGCCGAGTTTGGTGTAAAAGCGAAAACCTTGTTACGAAAACATATTATTATTAATATCTAAAGAGAGAAACTAGTTTTACTTTTAAAGAATTACCTTCCACCAGACACACTCACGAATAAGAAAGCTTAAAATGATTACATCCGAGCTATCTCTTATTAATTAGAAGCATTGCATACCTCTTGATGTTCAGGTAGCCTATCTGCAACCGCATCTACGAGTAATGCAGATTCCCAATGTATAAATAGTGCGATAATTAGGTACCGTGTAGACCCGAGTACAGCAGGTACAGCGAGTACACGGTCCGTGTTGAGACTATGCTCATTATAGCCTGCTAATGAGTACATAGGTTCGCCTGTGGATGTGCCCACTTATTGTACCGGTAGATGGAGAAAGTCGGGCTGAGGTGGTCACAGTTTATTATTATCTAATTTAGATAATGTGAAATTATAGGGGGAAGTTGATCCTTTTGAATCTTCAATCTTTTTTTCTGTTTTAGCTCTTATTTTATGGATCTCTTTCAATTTCAAATTGAGGGTTCCGAGCAATTATTAGTTAAACTATACTCATAATCATACCTATGTGATGTTTTGCGGGTAACTTCTATTAGCTATGTGTATGTAGGAACTAGAAGACAAAATCTTGCATCGTGGTATTAGAATTCTCAGCGCGTAGAACATACACAACTGACTGAAATCAACTATTGAGCACTTGCCCGGACCAAAAAAAACGTCACATCTCGTCGTAGGATCCTCCTATTTCAACAGAGGTTTGCGGGACTCAAATATACGTGTATATATAGATCAAACTTGTTTGCACTTTCTACACCCATAAAACGAACACAAACATCTTTCATATCTTCAAAATTATGTATCAGTTCTAAACCAGAACAAATTCTATTATCTGCTCCTAATAGTCCATAAATTAAGCATTGTTTAGATCTTCCTGGTCTGTACGTAAAGGCTCGAGCACCCTACTCTGCTCACAGTTGGCTCGAGCTCAGGCGCGTCTCACAACTGCTCGATAATTAGTCGAAACGAGCTTTAGATTATAACGCACCTGTGGGCGTGGATACGGGCAGATTGTAGTGACGGGGACGCTGCAACTCGCATAAGGTTTATGTTTATAAGATGAACCAACGGCCATTTTGCGCGGATGTGGCGCATATTTCACCATATTTTTAGATGTTTTTGCTTTATTTTTAGGTTTTTGTGGCCCCACAAACACAACTTACGCAATCAAAATATTTTAGAATATGGTGCAGTAAATTTATTTCAGCATATCTTACCATAACATGGCGCGCAAATGGATTCACAATCATTGTATATGTTTAAATATTTTTGAAATACATATTTTCGTTAGAGGTAGAATTTAAGTTTCTGAAATAGTAACACAACTATCTAAACACTTTTCCAAAAATTGCTCGGTTAAATTTTTTTTGAGCTATAACCACTATAATTGCAATTTTTATCGTCCGTTGTACCTAAAAATACACTGGTGATTATGACAGAAAAGTGAGTCTTGATAATGAACGTCTAATATAAATAATATGTCGTATCATATTTATTTAGTCAAATTTATTTTAGAGTTACTTCTTTCTAAACAATCGATTGCATTATTCAGTACTATAGGTATACTCCAATTATCCTATTCAAGCTTAGTTTAAAGTTAATGACACCAACACGGACTCACTGACAATTGTTATCAAATTTAGATATTGTGAGAAATACGAGGACCAAGGTAACTTATGCTTTATGCTCAATTCCTTCAGCCACCTGTTGTATACAGCAGGTACGTTAACTCTATCCCTCCGTATGTTTCCAACCAAATTGGTCGGCGCGTTATCCGCAGGCAATAACCGGGTCCACTGTTACAAGGGGGTCAGTTGGAACACTGGGCTGTGTTACATTTATGTGATAGCTATTAATAATAGACTGGCCACTAGATAAGTGGATAGAAGAGAGCAATACCAAACCACCACTGAAGACCACTGGATGAAAACCAGCACTGTGAGCTCATCGCATAATGCGTGAGGCCACAGCTTTATGCTGAGCTTTCGGCCGTTTTGCGCGGATGTGACGCATATCTTCCCTATTAATTGATAATGTTTGTTTGCTAGTTTTAAGATTGCGTCATTTCGCGCGAATAAACAGTTTTTCTTTCTTTCTTTCTTTCAATACGAGGTTTTTTTATGGGTGTAGACGCAGCGGCTGTGGAAATGTGTTTAAAAGTTTAAAAACCCTTGCATAAAGAGAGGAACAACTTTTTTATCCCAATTAAAACTATATCCTTAATAAATATTGATGATAAGGAGGATGGAATATTGCAGTATCTAATATACATGATATTAGATACTATAATATTCCATCTTTGGAAAAGTATCTAATATCATGTCCATTTCCGTCAAATAGTGTCAATAGAGATGCAGGGGTGAATAGGGACAAAACTTTGCAGGGTTTTGTTGTTTTTTTTTATATTGTTTGCAGCATTAATGAATTGTAGTTTATACAAATTGATGCTTTGTTAGAAACTAACTGAAGGTACCAAAGGAAAAATTTAATTAAAGTCTTATCTCTATTCACTCCATTCGACAGTATACGTTTAAATGCTGGCCCAGGTCCACCAATTGAGTGTTTTCCTTTCTTTTGAGTCAGTTTCAACTTACCTGTCTACCCAACTGACTGACCCGTAGACAATATCGAAAAGTCATTTTAAGTGGCCACATTAAAATACTAGTCTTGAGTGACAGGCTTGGAATTATGTAAAGTCAGGAAATTACCTTGAGGAAGCTTGAATATAAATGGGTTACTTATAGACATGCTCCATCGTCGGTCACATTATCGCTTGGTATCAGGGGAGATAGTGATCAAACGCGAGTCTATCAATAAAATAAAGAGTGTGTCCAGGTACAAAAATCTTGAATAAACTCAAACCTGCACTGGGTTCGTGTGGTGAATTTGGTACAGCCTACTCTCTTTTACAGCCTACTCTCTTCTTCATCTTAGCTGTGGACACATTACTAGCTGATTTATATGTGAAGTGGGCTGCGGGATAATAGCTGTATTAATGAACAATATCAGATTTAAGTACCGCAGCTTGCGACCTAGCATAACCTGTGTCGCAGTCAGTAAACTCAGTTTTCCGCTTTATAAATTAATATTAACGAGTTTACGTTTTGACAATACCGGAAAATCATGTAATTAGCATTAATTTGCTAAGATTCATGATGGTAAGGTCGATGGTATCCTCTAAACCATCTCTATTGTAGTTACTTAGGTAAGTAATATCGTTCTGGCTTGAGGCTAAGGAAGCTACGGAGATAGACTCTTGAGTAAGATGTTGACCGAATGGTGGCCAAAGTTGAGTCATAAAAATCAAAGAAGTCCAAAAGTGCATTGGATCGGCGATATCACCAGGATCACATTGAAACGAGAAGCAGGGCACTGGAAAGATGGTCTCTATCCAGCAGTTTGTTATTTCAGACTGATGTGATGCCGATAGTGACGCAATATCGTCTAGAATAGAACCAATAAGTATTAATTGTGAGATCGGTTTTTTTTTACCTTTCAACTACATTTTTGTCAAAATCACTCGAGCCTATCCTATGTTCTTTATTTTAACACTCGAATTAGTGTTTATATCTTCTTTATAATATGCCATTAGTTTTAAACCCTCCAAAGAGGAACTGATGAAAGAGGCTGTACAGTATCAACACCTTTTTGAAAGACCACACAAAGATATAAATAAAAAAAAAAACGACTCAAAAATTAAGAAGCTCTCGTGATATCAAACCTAATCAGCCCTTACAGATGAGCACGATTAATCTTCGACGATAAGAGTTAAGATAATGCAGTTCTTTCAGCTGCTCTCCGGTGATTAAATTTCGTCATTAATCACACGCCACTCTCTGGTGATTATGTTAAATTGGTTATTAAGATTACTATCTATGAGAAAATTAAAAATCGTGATGAGATACTTGGGTCAGACACGTGGGTCACTTTATTTGTGTGATGTATTGACGATATGAGCAAATGATTTTTAATGAAGTTCGTGCCGTGAATTAAATCTTTATCGGTTTAAGCTACTACTTCTGTCTAAATCTTGCCCTCTCTCATTTCTATGTCTGGTTTTCTCAAAATTGCACCAACTTGACTCGGAGTCTCATCTACCTCAACCGACATTGGCTCTTCAATTAATGGGTGCAATTTAAATCGGTGATCTTAGTCCTCATTAAACCTGGAATGTTAATCTTTCCAGCGGTATTTGCGAGAATCACTTGGAAATTAATTACATTTGTTTTGAGTTACTTATCTTTAATATGCAAAATATATAACTTATTTCCTTGTATCTGGATTCTCACATTTAAAAAAAAAAAAACAACTAATGAATGTGAAGGACAAGTTTTCTAAAACGTTCTATACTTAGTTTTGTTTTCCAAGAATAAGAACAATTATATAACAATGCATAAATATGCTAAATAGCTCATTACGGATTTGCTGCGACAATAAAACTTGAGTGCCAGAATGTGTGAAATTCCCGGACGAAGCCATAAATCCGGCCATTTCTTACGTCGAACAACACGGTCTCACAACAGTGACATTCGTGGTACTTTCCTATAAAATCTTATATCGGAACAACTTTAGATTTGTTCTTATATTATACGTAATTGTAATCAATAGTTTATAATACCTAGATTGTACAATCAGGGGTCAAAAGTTCAGTTGCACTCTACCAATACTAAAGTGTTCAAAGTTAGTTTGCAGAAGAGGGTGCATGTATTATGGTTGATTTAATTTGGAACATAGAATACACTAGGTGTGGACCATTGAACATCTACTACTTGAAACAAATTTGGACTGCAGTGGTAGAGTTTAACTACACTTTTGACTCATGGCTGTGCATGCTTTCTGTCTTCACTCGTAGATTAGTCAGATGATTTAGTACAATTTATTTTTAAAACTATTATTTGTTTATTCTATAGGTATATATTTGCACCTCTATGTGCAAATTGACTGCTTTGGTTTAGGTTGTACGTTAATGAGTCTATCGGTGAGTGAGTCAGAACTTGTTTCATATGTTTTGATTGATTTTCTTTTTTATCGTATCTTGCTTTATTGCTTTGTTATCTGTCCCTGCAATACATCTACATCCTTTACTCAAAAATGTTATCATCATCATCATTTCAGACGAACGACGTCCATTGCTGGACATAGGCCTCTCCCAAGTGTCGCCATAACGACCGGACTTATGCGTCTCGCATTCAGCGGATTCCCGTGACCCTCACTAGGTCATCGGTCTACTTTGTGGGAGGCCTTTTAGTCTTGCGTGTTTGTGGTTGCCACTCCAGAACTTTTCATCTTCATCGACCATCTGTTCTGCGAGCAACATGCCCTGCCCACTGCCACTTAAGTTTGACGATTTTTCGAGCTATGTCGGTAACCTTGGTTCTACTGCGGATATCGTCATTTCTGATCTCAAAAATGTGTGTATTTTTATTTCGTCAACGCTCTCTTATTGCTCTGGTTACATTGTCTGTCACTGAACTAGCTACCTGCCCGCTAGTAACAAGCAGTAATACCGTGTGTTATTTCTAGGAAACACGAGATCAACTATGAGTGATAGCGGCTAGTGGCAGTATACGATAATGTAATAAACTTGTTCTGCTCAAATTGTCAAGTAGTTTCACATTTACCAAACTGGATCCCGAGGACGAGAACATAACCAGAATTTGTATTTTGAGGTCTAAAAAAATTTTGAATAATTTAGAAATTGTATAACAATGCGTCATGCAATTTATTAAAAAGACAGAATCAATAAAGTTATTGAATTTATAATACTCGTATGTGCTTTAAATTACGCATATATATTTGAGCAGTCCAGAACGCAATAAAAATGAATGTCATTAACAGCATTTTAGAAAATCATTAAAATTCAACAATTCGACAAATCGCATGCAAAGTATGAAAGTTGAAGATTTATTTCACGTAACCACAAATAAATGTGTAAGAAAAACGCAATACGTAGGTACAATTTATTTAAATGTCGATGGTCCGGAGAGAGTCGAAAGTGCTACTTTCTATTATATACTTAGATCAGATACGTAACGCTGCATCTGCTATTCCGATGGTATGTACGAGATAAACCCTTATACGGGGCCTATTAGCTGATTCGTACATGTTTTATGCTCATTTTCTGGTTTCACTGGGTAAACAGCAATAAGGGAGCCATTAGGATGCTTTTGCTAATAAGGTTGCAAACTTGTGATGGTATTTGAAGCTTGGTTCTTCTTATCTACTTTCTGATTCGTTTAAAGCTTCCCTAATTATTCTTTTCATCATTCTGGGCAATGTTCCCATTGACAGCGATGTAGATGAATTTTTGAATTTTGATGCACAGTGAATTCTTTTTATACGCGTTTGTGCATACTTTTCAGTTTTTATATAATTATCTATTAAGTTGTTTACTAGTTTAGTTATTTTTAAGTATAGCATAATTAATTAAGTATTTGTAAGTTTGAAAAGAATTTTAACAAACAAATTACACGACCAATATTGTGCTAAGCTGTAGATAAAAAATGCTTTACGGGCCTCATGCGGGATACGGGTAGTAGTAGCAGGTCAATCATCACCATCATCATCCACAGCCTAACTTCGCTCACTGTTGAACACAGGCCTCTCTTTTCTTGTGCCAATCTCCACGTTTGTGCGCCAGTCTCATCCAGGTTCTACCCGCGATGTCAACAGTATCGTCAGCATGTCTCACTACTGACGATGATGATCGCCTGATCGAACTTAGTATGATTTCTAAAAAGAAAATAAGTTTATTAGACCATTTGGAAAGTTACTTGGAACATTCATACCATTGTTTACCTGACTTCATTTTAATTTGAAGGATATACTGAACCCGAATTTAACCAAAAATACTAATAAAATCAATTTCAAACGAAAAATAAATTACACTTCATCCCTTACATTAATTTCACATCCACTTATAAAAAAAAACGTAAAATATAGGCAACCCGTTACTCTTTTTCTAAGCACACATTTCCAAGGCCGTGACCCCTCTATTATCTAACTTCATGTCCAAACTAGTTTGTTAGAGTCCGATTTCTTTTGTTTTACATACTTCATCACGTACACTCGCTTCTGAGGAGCTTTATCAGTAATGGTACCTGTTCTGTTAGCATGCTTAAACCTGAGACCCATTAGAGGGGCAACGTGAGTTGCTAAGTGAGCACTTGAGGAATTTGTATTGGAAAAGGTGATATTTGTAGAATAAAATTGATATTAGAAAACAATATAATAATTACAGATATAGAGATAGATGGTTATTATAAAGAATAATATATTACAGATATTAGAAGATACGGTGACATTTGAGATGACATAGAATTTTACAAAGACAGTATCAAATTATTTATATTGTAAATGCCTTGTTTGTTGCTTAAAATTTTAGAGAAGATGATAGCTTATCTAGCTTCTTTGAAGACTTCATGTTCAGGATTTTTTTTTCTGCTTTTACTTTTGATGCAGAAATAACTACTTATAAAGATCCAGCTGTAATGAAGCTAGATATCGAAATGTAAATAATTGGTCAACACCCAAAAGAATTTTATATAAGTATTTATTAGTTTAATTTAAGATTTCACAAACTCTTCTTTGCTTATTTTCTACACACTACAGTCTACATCTTTTCTAATCTCTCCTTTCGCAGGTCTGCTGGAAGAAATTTCTTTTTGAAATAAGCAGTACCTTTGTACAAAATTTATATTTAATTACCTATCTTCTTCTTCGTATTTGTGTGTACATAAATTATAAAATAAATAAATAAATAATGTTAAGTTATAAAATACTTACAATTTATTGACTATCTTCAAGTTAATGATTAAAATTTTCTTTTACACATTTTACAACCTCATAATGCACAGCAGGCTCTATTATTGACTAACAATATCTCCAAATCACCTTAAAATCAATAAAATCCTTTAACGTCCCACTCAAACTCGAGGCGTGTCAAAGCGCCCGCCAGATAAAGCTATAAACGTAAGCTATCAATAAAAATGATATCTGTATAAAACACGAAATATTCAACAAACGGTAAAACATCGAACTAATAGACACATTTACATGATAACAGAAACACGAAAGAGTTTTATCTACAAATAATGCATATTAAGTAAATACCGATCACAATCATTCTGCCTTGTCTCTGGTTCGGTTAGCTATTATTTCTGTGTGTATAAATTTATTTTTTCGAGTTCGATTTATGATAATAGAGGTGGATGGCAAGGTTTCCTCGTTTTTCTCGCTAGCTGCCTGTTTTTTTTTTTACCCTATTGCGGAATATTAGATAAACTCATAGAAAAGTAGAACATAATGGCTGTATATGCTAGATTTAAACCCCGCAATTTCTCATTCTAGGTTCTGCTTAATAGATATTTCAATATCATCGGTTGTTGACTGACTAACTGACTCTTTGGCAATCAATTTAAATGTGTAATTGTTATTTGTTTAATAAGTTTGAGCGTTAGGTCTAGTCTGTCTCGCGCCAGAATCGACGACACTAATGCGATAATTTAAATAAAAATGTTTTCCAAAACAACCTGTTTTGTTTCTACTTTCATCGACTTAGCAACTAAGCTTACACCTCATATTTTATCCGGAACGCTAGATTATAGACGACTATGTAAATTGAGCGGTTATGTCGGTGAGCTAGTATTGCGACCTTGGCTGAAGTGCCCGTGACCGACAACATGCCCGACACTCCTGTCCGCTACGTTTGCCGGTCACGCCCTACCCAACGACCGTGCTACGATTTTTATCGGCGCTACCCTAGCTTTATTATTTAGGTTGGCAACCGCTGCGACCTGTTGATAAATAATAGAACGATGGTGTCCGGCGAGTTGTTAACTTCTTTAAACGGATGAGTAGTAGATACTGAACCTAACACGGTAGGTATTCTACAATCTAGCACTGATTGAAGACTAATTTCAATGTCGCAATATTGTTCAACTCTGGCTACAACATTCTTTTTTTTTAATTGATAAAAACTAGTGCCTGACTGCGATCCCACCTGATGCTAAACAGTGATGCAATCGTTGATGTTGAGGCGCACTAGATTATCAAGAGCCTGTTCACTCTAACCTTGAAGACACCTAATTTATAATTAATAATAAGTCATGGAGTTCTGTAGGTGATGTACGGATGTGAGTGCCATAGTAACGACAACTACCGTAAAAGGAGTACTAGAGTACTACGTAAAACAAATATCTTCGATGATGTGAGTCCCATAATAACAGCCATTATCATAAAAGGATTTCTGGAGTGCTACATAAGACAAATTCTTCAAAATATTATCAATCTAACAGCAGTTAACCTTATAAGCAAAACAACTATTGACGAATCTATTTGCAAGTCCGAGACAATCGATCGTACAAGTAAACACCTTTGCCCGAAAGAAAGCCTACCTATATTTACTTCAAATAAGGGCCTAGCCCTTTATTTGCGGATCATTACAGATAACTTGAGTAGGTCGGCACTTTAGATCGATACACGTGCGGTAGGCCGGCCTCGTACCGGGGTGCAGGTCGCTCGCAGGTCGGTGAAGCAGGCAAAGCCCCCTAGCCAAGTTACAATCGTAACGTTCGAGCCGAACGCCTCGAGTAGGCCACGCCTCCGATTCCTTTATTCTGACGTCATCTCAACGCTCAGTCACGTGATCAGAACTAAGGAATCGGAGGCGTGGCCTACTCGAGGCGTTCGACGCGAACGATACGATTGTAACTTGGCTAGGGGGGCAGGTCGGATACAGGCTCGGTGACAGTATGGGGAGACAGGGAGCTTGACAACTTGTCTGGATGCTGTCAGAACGTTTTATAGCCTACTTACTAACACTTGAAGAAATCTATTCTAATTGAAAAAAAAAAGCAAAGATTTGTATTTTTGTTTGTATGTAACGAATAAACTGATAACTAGTGGTCCGATTTTAAATTAAATTCTTCCACCCATACAATGCTATTTTATCACTGACTAGCTTCTGCAAGCGGCTTCGCCCGCGTGTAAGTAGTTTTTTTTCATACAAATTTTAGACCCCCATTTCATCCCTTTATGGGGTGAATTTTTGGAAATCCTTTCTTAGTGCTCGCCTACGTCATGGCGTCATAAAAGGAAACCTTGTGCAAAAATTCAAGCTCCTAGTCCCAGTAGTTTCGGCTGTGCGTTTAGTATGTTTATCAGTTGTCTAGTACCCATAACACAAGCACTGCTTAGCTTGGGACTAGACGGCGTTGTATGATAGTTGTGGAATATTATATTATATTATTATTATATATTATATGTCAGTCAGTCAGTTTCTCCTTTTATATATAATATTGATTAACTTATGGACGTGGGAAAAGCCACTGGCAAAAGCTACTATCGAAGTAAAATGTCGTCCAGTTTTTTTTTTTTTTTTTTTAATTTATAGGCTCGCGTTTGACCACTATCTCACCTGATGGTAAGCGATGATATGGCCAAAGATGGAGCACGCTTGCCTAGAGTAACCTATTCACTCTTGACTTAAAGACCCCTAGGTTGTAGCTATCAGGGAACACAGACTCCGGAAGGGAATTAAACTCCTTAGCTGTACGCAGATTTTATTTTAAAAAGGTATAAAATGTTTTCTATTTCTAATAATTTTTAGCTGCCACTTGCTTTGTGTGGCATCAATCGAAAGCAGACCTACAGAATATTTAAAGAATCGAATCTACTGATTCATAATTTTAGACTTCTTGAACCAGTCAACCATATCTGATTCGCTGCGCTCAGACGGAAGTTGCCTACATTTAGGTCAATAAAAACTGTACAATATGAGGAGTGCCGAGCCCCATCCCGCCCTTCCTCCGTGTTAGATTGGAGTCCCACTCCATCCGGGCTCAACCAGGCGTGAATCTATTTCAAGGTTGGGTTTGTTACGGACACTGCTGACTGAGTTCTTTGTTCTACTGGATTAGTTACATAGTTTTAAGAGATATATGTAGATGAAACATGCAGATGAAACGGTGACTTCTCGGTCTCTAGGGCGGAGCGGGAAGACGTATCAGAACCTCGGGTTTCCCTTTCGGAAGCCAATTTGATTTAGCTTCCCACAGTCTTCATGCAGAGCAAACCGAATGTCTAACTAAAGAAAACGACGAAAACAAAAACATACAACACAACAACAACCTTTTGTTTTTTCAGAGGATGAGAAATCATTATATTGTATAGCTTCGCGTTTGATCGATATCTCACGTGACAGTAAGCGACAATGTGCTCGACGATGGAGCACGCCTGCCTAGAAGTAGTAACTTATTCGCTCTTGACTTAAAGACCCTTAGGTTGTAGTTATCAGGAAACACAGGCTCCGGCAGGGTATTCCATTCCTTAGCTGTACGCACAATTAATATGTTCGCAAAACTTCTCCCGCACTGGGTGGAGCGAGAGGAAATGTCGAACATTTTTTCTGACAAAACACATCCATCCCTCAGCTGCCCTATGCGGCAAAGTGGCACTATCCCGCTCCCCAGCTAAAGGAATTCTGACGTAACGTCCTACCAAATGCAACTTTCAAATAACGAAAAATTATGTAGTTTAGTTTAACTATAATGAGGAACATATCTTATTTCGGTCTCCACTGTGGCCCCCTGTGGTCCATAGACCCTAAGTTTTAAAATGTCCCCAGCAATCACCACGTAATTAAATATACCAATTAACTAGTTTATGAATGTACTGACAATCGTAATGTGTATATTAATAATGTATGTTAATAGCTGCTATTAATACAGATATATTTTGTGTCCAGTCTGCTTAGGGTTCCCAAACCCGCACTGCGTTAAAAAATAACCAAAGTAGAGTAAAATCGCTACTCCAACCGTTCAAAAATGCTTCGAGTTGCAACCCAGGGTCGTTCTTTTATAACTCGAGTAGCTACCCTAGAGTTAACCAAACTAACTCGTAACTCCGATTAGGGTAGGTTGGTGTAAGCGGCCATAAATGACACTTGCTTGACATTGACAGTTAAACTCTACGTTCGCGCTCAAAAATGTGAGCGTAGAGTATCTACCCTGATGACGTTATCATTTTTGAACGCAGTGCTGGGGTCTCCTGGGATTGCCCGGGAGACTCCGGTAATAATGGTTAACCTCCCGACCTACGGGGACGCAATAATTTCTCGTGTTTTTCTAAAGTTTTAGGGCCTTATTACACTTGCCAGTTACGAGCGTGTTTTCTATATCAGTCGCGGCGAACTTGCGAACTAGCTACTCGCAAGTGTGATAAGGGCCTGACGCATCCGTCGGTCGCACGTAACGCTTCTTCTTTCCATTCCTGTCTCTAATGCTAAGTGAGGAAAGAAACCGGATGAATATTTCGTTAGTAAAAGGAAGCAAAGTTAAGTATCTACAAACAAAATTCGTTTTTTCATGACTGTAGAAACTTTTATGATTTTATGTTAAAAATCTACAAATATTAGATGCTGCTCGAAAGCAAAGTAAATATAAAAAAAAAATGTGTGATTGAGTTTTTTTTTCACCCTCCGCCTCCCCATTTCTTCAAATTTCCCCGGCTCCTTTCGAGAGTTGGCAACCCTACGTGTGCTGCATGACCCTATGTTATTGGAATGTTTATGAGTTCGATACAAAAGGTGGTGAAATATTATCGTCATTTTAAAATATGGTAATTTAATAGTGTAAATTTATCACAAGTATAGTCTATGGCTAATGATTAACAGAGACAAGATGGTTTCTTTTTTGTTGATTAATGATTATTATATTCATTGGTATATGGCACTGAATCGTTGATTAATTATATAGCTACTTGAAAGTATTTTTTCTTGTCAAGTGTGTTATAATTGGAAATAAAACAAATAAATAATGATATTGGTATTCCCATATAATAGCATTGATGATTTGATTAGAAGCAGAAAGGTAACCAACTGAACCCATTACTAAGTTCCCGCTGTCCGACCAGCCGTCCGTCTTTCCGTCTGTCAACGGACAGTATCTCATGAACCGTAATAGGTAGACAGTTACACAGAGTGTATCTTTTGCCGCTATGTTAACAAAGAATAAAAATAAAACTCATTTAATCCTTGTAAAAATCAAAATTCCTAATCCTGAATCGAAACCGTTGATTTTGTAAAATATCACCTGAGGTCTACACGATCCTATAGTGTCGCTTAGTGTCCGACCGAATGTTCGGTTTTGAGTTTCGGTTTAGTTTCGGTTTCGGCGGCTAACTTGCCGAAACTACGACCGAAACCGAAACTGCATTCGGGAGTGCTCGCGCTGTGATTGTTCATATTCCGCGCGACAAATTAAATGCAAGCGAGAAAGCGACGAAGACATTTTTCGCGTCCACATACCTAATCATGTCGTGACTGGCTTGTGTTTGCAGTTCGTTTTGTTGCCAGTTTTCATGTGATTTATTTTGAATTCGGTAAGTTTTATTACGTGATGTAGCATAAGAGTAGGTAGTAAAACATTAAAAAAAAATCATTATAACAAACTAATACATAGATTATGCTAGAATCAAGTTTAACCTATCTTGGTTGATTATATAACTCTCTCGCTAATGCTATATCAAAATTCATTTTATCATCAAGGTATTCAAGTGGTACAGCGGTACAGTTAGATTCTTACCCACGTCCCTAAATGTTTTTTATTTAAATAAAATTAACACACTTATAATTAAATGAGTAGGTACTTACATGGGTACCTACCTAAGTATCCGGTATTACAATCATTATAATAACGTTTTCTTTATTTTGCCTTCAAAACATGATCCTTGTAAGGAAGTTTCGGTTTCAGCCGAAACTGAGTCAGTTGCCAAAATTCAGTCGAAACCAGTTTCGGTCGGCCACTAGTGTCTAGTGTCCCTAATTAGGATAAAATTCCAGAAATAATGGCATATGGAAATCGAAAGGAGGTGGTGGTCTATTCGGATGTATATATTTTTTAATGTTAGCTACCTTATGCGGCGCATTTGGTGTAATGGTTGAGAGATTGCCTGCTACGCTGCGTGTCACAGATTCTATTCCCGCATAATAAATATTTGGAACCCCTACAGATAGATGTTTCAGGTTTGGTTGTCTTCTGTCTGTGACTTTACATGTTTGTGAACGCACCCACGATGCAGAGGGAACGGCCCTCACGCCGCAGCCACCGGTATTCCGATCCCAATTTCCAGCCATCGTAGGCGCAGGCTTGCGGATGGCGAACAATGATCGTCTGACCGTCCGGTAACTATCCGCACCGAGCCCAAGTCGTCGAAGGCGCGTAGTGTTCCACGCGTGCGACAAGGAGATGTCAGTAAAACCGTAGGGGCCTATCAGGTCGAAGGTTACTGGGGCCATGGGTTGTGCAAAAGAGATTCTCGGGGCCCTAGAAAGAAGGAACAGGAGTGGGTTTTAGTCAGTAAAAGTCTGAAACACCCTTCCGCTCCGCCCAAGTGCGCGAGATGTCATTGGACGATTTCCCACTTAAAGAAAAAAACCCACGATGCAGAAGTAATTCTTCGAATGGAAAAATATAACTCAGTGATTTATGAACGGACATGGCCAACTATATCAACTGAAGTCCTTGCATTTTGATATTTCACAATCACTAGCGCGAATAGAATGTGTGTGGAGTTTATTTTTAAGACTTTCCTATTTTTGGTTACCTATATACATACCTACATTATTCATTCATCTACTAATAAATAAATTGTATTGTTTCAGGTGAGTAATCGTGATTCAACGCAGTCTTATATTGATCGAGCTTTGTAAGTAATTAAAATAGTGGTTACAGCACAGGTTCCATTTCTGTATACAATTACCAGTAAACCAAGTTAAGTTAAAAATTTAAACAAACAAATTGAAATTAACATTTTGAAGAATGAAATGTAATTTTCTTCACTGTAAGTAAATTATCGTGCTTGCAAAACTTCAATCAAAATTAACATAATATTCAATGGCAAACCCGTAAGTAAACACGAGAAAATATCATTACAGCTGAATAATTTTGTAAATATAATATTTAAATACGAATACACATAACTCGCTTACATGAAAATTAATGTGAAAACACGGAAAAGTTAATACATAATCCAGGAAAACAAGGTTACTGAGATAGCCCGTAGAATCACCAAATTACAGTGGTAATAGGCAGGGTACATTGCTCGCAGAACGGATGTTCGATGGGGCCGAAAGGTTCTGAAGTGGGGACCACTTATCGAAACACGCAGCGTTGGTGGACCGATGACCTGCTAAAGGTCACGGGAATCCGACAGAAGCGAGACGCTAGGACTAGGCCCAGTCGTTATGGGGACAGTTGGGGGGGGGTTGTTCTGTTATGTTAAATGATGAATAAATATGCCATACTTGATAAGTATTTGACTGAACTTTTGCTCTAGTGGTTAGTGGCCCTGACTGCTATGCCGGAGGTCGTGGGTTCGATTCCCACCCAGGACAAATGTTTGTGTGATGAGCATAATCATTTGTTCTGTGTCTGGGTGTAATTTATCTATATATGTATGAATTTAGAAATATATAAGTATGTTTATCAGTTGTTTAGTACCCATAACACAAGCTCTGCTTAGCTTGGGACTAGGCGGCATTGTGTGATAGTTGTGGAATATTATTATTATTATTATTTCTTATGTTGTCCTACGAAGAAAACGGAACGTAAAGTTTTCCATTTCATAGACTTCGTAAGAAGAAGAACGTCTTCTGTTTCATCCTGTGATAGAGCAGTTTGAGCAATACAATGCTCTCGATGGGCCTCAGAAGACGAGCTCGTTGGACTGGTTAGCTAGCTAACTATAAGGTCCTGGTTTTGATTCCTAGGTCGGGTGGTACAATTGTTTTTGAATTATTTTTAAACTGTTTTTTTTGTAGCAGACCTTAGTTTGCCCGGCTGATATCTATAGACTTATCCTGTATTGCAATAATTAACACAATGTGGAACTGACCATGTGTACACACATTTCTGTCTAACCCTCGATCAATACAGGCGTCGTAATATGTCATGTTGAGCTCTATTGCCAAAGAAATGTCATATTCAAATCTACTATCAGTTTAAAATCTACCAAGTTGGTAGATTTGTAGCAGTACCAACACTTGTACTCGTAAACCATTACCTACTTTATTACCATTCCACTCGTTCACGCAACAAGTCTTATGAATTTAAATTAATATGCACAGATGATGGCGGCATTAATATTGATTAGTATAGAATTAGAAATGAAATAAGTTCATATGTCGGCCCTCGACGGACATGATTGATGAACGGGGAAGCCTCGTGTCCATTGACACGCGGACAAAAATGACGTACCGGATTGTGCTTCCACTTAATTATTTTGATTGTCATGTCTAGGTACTTGTGCTCGTTCTCAACTTACCTGTAACGCTTACTAGGCTTATTTTGTGGGTTTGCGGACAACCAGCAATGGGTAGCTCGCCGTCCGGCCGTCCGATAACCATGTCTACTACTGTCGACGCCCCAGCTAGGGAACATAGGGTTTTAAGTATCCCGCTACGCCCTAAAGTGGGAGAAGTCATTGGATGATTCCCCACCTTATCAAAAAGCTTATTTTATTTATTAAGTGTCTCATAAAATAGTAATTCAACTTATCATTTCTACTGATGTGCTTGTCAAGACGACAGTAAAAATGACAAGACAAAAGGCTATGTATAAACGTATTTCGTAATGTTTTAAGTCGTTATTACTCACAAAGGTTACAAATTTGATTGAAATAATATGTTATGAACCAATGTCTGTACCTTTTGAGAGAAATAAATCGATATTATTATTATTATTTACCAGCTCGGCAAACAGCTTTATAATATTTATAGCGTTATGATTGCAAGTTTATATAAATTAGCAACGACAGAAACTCTGAATATGTTTATAAGAAAAATCTAGTTAATAACATATCCGTAATACAATCAAGACTGATTTACCGTAACGTCAATTTCAATGGAAACACACTCTGGTAGTAAGTGTACACATCCATACATAGATATTATTAAAATGAACATATTTTTTGTAGCAACCATCTGAAATCAATTTATTTTTGTAATTAGAGGAAATGAGTGGTAACGAGTGTTTTGAAATCATTACTTTAATCACGGGAGGAAATCGGATCGCACTTATTGATTTGTTCTCGAATCAAACAAAAAAAAAAACTGGGCAATTGCGAGTTGGACTCGCGCAATGAGGATTCTGTACATACTTATTTATGTAAATAGTTCAATTCCCGAACGGAATACCGAAAATTTTTCCGAATCGCAAATAAAGTGCGGCCGCCTCCTTTGCTAGCATTACTGATTCGCAGAAGGAAGCGACCGCCTGTCGGACCATGGCCTGTACCAAAGCCCGGCGCGACAGATCGTTGCCGTCGTTTGCCCCCACGAGGACACAGCGATGCTCTGCCCAGGCAGGGCACACCTTTACCGTATGTTCCACCGTGTCCTCGGGGCGGTCCACACAACGGTGACACCTGGGCTTTTCTTTAATAATAATAGGGGGTGAATATTGAAAAATCCTTTCTTAGTGCTCGCCTACGTCATAAAAGGAAACCTTGTGCAAAATTTCACGCTCCTAGTCCCAGTAGTTTCGGCTGTGGGTTAATATGTCAGTTAGTCAGTTTCCCCTCTTATACATAAATATCTTTTATATTATAAACTTAAGAATTAGTCCCCCTCACAAGCCAACTACTCCGTGTAAGACAGTTCACAGGAAATCTTAAAAAAGGAACAGTTTACTAACACCGCATTCTCATTCGTCGTCCTTACGAGAAAGGTCTCAACGGATGCTATGCGCTGGCGCACGCAACCTTCTGTATGACCACGCGATCAAGCTTTCATCGTAATTGTAGCCTACCATCACTTTAATGAGTACTGGAGATCCTTGTATGGTTAATTTTTATAAATGTAAACGAGATATTTAAGTGGTGCATAATATGTTAAATGTATAAGTTAGACTGTGTGCAGATCCGAATGAATGAATGAAGGCTGTCTACATCTAACTCTGAGTACAATCTACACTAATAATAAAAAGAGGTATCATGTTCCATTATAATTATCTAAAGGGCCTCTGCGAGTTGGCTTCGGCTCCTCGTACGCCTTTCAAAGGTCCAGGACCTCAGGGTCCTGAGATAAATAAAAAATAAATAAAAAAAAGAGGTAAATTTTGTTTTTGTTTTTTTTTCAATCTGAAAGTACTGGTACGTATGTCCGTTTTTTTTTTTTCTAAATTTTTTTCACCGATAGAAAGCTATATTTTATGTACGCAGGCGAAGCCGCGGGCAAAAGCCATATCAAACTTTACTTTATTTTTAACCAACTTCAAAAAGAATGTGTATGTTCACCGATTTTTCGTTTATTTGTAGACTGAATCAGAATGTTTTTTTTTTTGAATGGTTATGCTCGAGTTGGTCTTTTAGAAATATTGTTATGATCTGATAATGAACTTCGAAGATATGGGACGGAACTCTTCATGTGATTACAGTAGAATTATCGTAACAAGTAAAATTGCTTTGTTTATACGTGTAGTCCATGACTGACTGAAGAAAGAAGGGGAAGGGATATATCGAACTCATCTGATGATGAAGCCGGAAGGTAGGCAACGGAACTCTGTAATAAATCAATGTAACCTAACCGTGTTTGGGATTATTAGAATTGTCATGAGATGCACTCTGGCTATATGGTACCATCGAGTTAATCAGATGATAGAAGTTAAGCACGAAAACTCCTTAATAAAACAACGTATCCTAGCCGTGGCTTGACTTATTGAAACTGTCATGCAATGTTTTAATGATTAAATGCTATAGCTACCTTACTATAGAACTTGCATACTTTAAGTTTGACTGAGGGTTACTTTTTAGTTGTGCCGCAACTAAAACGTTTAAAATAAAAACTTCAAAAAAAATACAACCGACTTCAATGTAAAAAAAGAAACGCCATATGTAAAGTGCAAAATAAGTTTTATTTCAGAAGTTCGCTATAAAGTGCAAAATAACTTTTTCACCACAGCAGCTCAAACAAGTAGGTTTTGCTGCTTGAAAACTGCGTGAGACAAAGTATCTTTTTAATTATTATTTTTTTAGCCATACAATTCGAAACATTCGAACTGCACTGTACTCTGTCCCTTTCTCGCCCTTATAAAAAAACGAGTGAGAAACATGCCCTTTCGAAGTTCATTCCGATTTTGAAATTCCACCACAAAGAAAAACACGTTCGGAAATGCGTAATAAATAGAAAATATTTGTAAAATATAAAATTGTTTTTTCTTTAAATAAATTATTGAATTTTATATTTATTATTGTATTTAAACAAAAATAAGAATACCTGAGTACTTATAGCACCAGATAAAACTGGCATTTAACCTTTAAATAATTATTTCTAGTTTGAACATTGACTTTTTAGAATAAGATTAAGAATGTTAAAATAATTGTAAAATATGAGCAAAACTAGCGACAGAGATAGTATTTATTTTAATTGAAATCATTATTAAATCTATTACTGTTAATTATTTTATTTCCCAAGTATTAAGTGTTCTCGCTACTGAAGTGAAAAATTATGTGTGTAACACGAGAGCAAAACTTTTTGCATCTCGTGGCTTTGAATCCCTCCCCTCGCTCAGGACTCAAAATTAGCACTCGCAGCAAAAAGCAACTTTGCTCTCTTGTTGCACAAATAACTATTATTTCAGAATAAAGAAGAGGCAAAACTATTATAGAAACACCGACTTTCAAAATAAAAGTTAGTAATTCTTTAGTGTGTTTATTTTTACATAAGAAGTCTGTTGTACTTATTCTTTTTATAAAAAGTTTTTTTTTTTTTGTTATTGTCGTGTCAAACCTTACTTTAACGAAAAAGTTTGACAGATTTTTCAGTCTAAAGTAGAGTTAGTTAAATACTCAAATTCTGAATTCTGAAATCGGGAAAAAATCTTACAAAACCGACATCATCTACCTAATATAATATTCTTCTCTCACCCACTACAGGGCTACTTGAAATAACCTCATAAGGCTAGTGTCAGACAGTGATCATTACCCGGGCCGCTGCGCCCGCGCACGTAACCGCGTCACTAGCGCGCCTCTCAATTACAGATGCCATCGCCAGGGATGAGGCCCATGAGGCGGGTGTTGTTTTATGAGACGGCCCAAGTTAAAAAACTGTAGAGTACGTAGTATATGTGCTTATGTCATCAGCAAAAACTTAGTTTGAGGCTACTACGTAAAAATATAATAAGTAAGATTATCTTGACTATATTTCTGAAAACTTGGTTGTTTCCAAAATACATTTAAAAACAAAATTCTGGATAGAAATTATTTATTTATTTATTACAGCTTGGAGGACTTACAACTCATAAAAAAAACTAACTAAATAAGAAAAACAATCGCAGTCTACAGCAAGCCAATTGGCTGTCTGTCGACTATGATTGTTTTTCTTCAACACAAGTCCTCACGTACAGTGAGTCTGATCAGCAAACATATCTAAACGTTGATCTTTTTTTTCCTTATTACTTAGTCGACGTACGTCGGTAAAAATCATATCAATAAATAATTCAAATGTTAATAAGTATTAATCAATAGGTTATATTTTTTTTAGTAATTCGCACAAGCATGGCGTCATTATTTTATTTCACAGATAACAAAAGTTCCTATTATGTTTTTCTTTCTTTTCTATGCAGTCTGAAGGTCACTGCACTTTAGGTCATGACATGCCCTTAATAACAAAACACAGAATTAGAATAGGTATCAGAGAAAGCAAGATGATGGAAACAAGCTATCCTCCAAAGAATGTCGTTTCATTAACTATCCAATATTTTCATAATTTCACTGCCTCTTAACAACCCTGATAATTTTATAATAATTCATATCTCTGACGGGTTTACTATTTCATTATGAAGGGAGATTAATTTATTAATCACATATATTTCACTGGCAGCCCTGTGCCGCGGGCTGCCGAGCATTACGCCATTTACTTTTTTACTTTTTTCAAGCAGCGCCGGCGTTTTGTATACAGCCTTATCTCGAAAGATGCCGCATATAAGTTTGTTATTTCTTTTAATAATATTTTTAATAGCCGATTCGATATCAGATGAAATAGGTATGAAGCTGTTAAGTGACTTTTTTCTTTTAAAGGATTGCACGCATGCACGCGACTGTGGCAGGAGATTACAAAAAGTAATTACGTTTCATATAGGCTGTGAATCATCGGAAAGAAATGCGATATCGATTGCTAAAGATCTAAGAAAACAAACATACCTAATACTCAAAGAAATAATTTTGGATCGCTTCATACTACCTATCTATGTATTGTACTTACTGTAGCTTTAAAGAATATCCATGGCCAGCAGTTTCCCTCTTCCTCCTTCTCATAGGAGGTCATTTGTTTCAGGCATATAAGTATCACTTAATATTAACCAGCCTAGCTGAGTGTTTATACTTACAAAGTAGCTCTAATATTAATACGTTCAATTTGACAGACAAATCCGTTAATGGACTGATACAGATAAGAGTATTTCAAATCTATTGAGATGATAAAGCACGATGACATGTTGACCGCCATTTGTAAACGCCATTAGTGTGACATATGGTGCTGTCACATTTGACAGATCTTTTTTTTATTCGGTTCTGAGGCCATGGAATAAAGAATACAGGATGTAGGTTTTTTGAACTTAAATTAGACAAGTTTAAACAAACTTAAAAATCTTTTTTTTATCTGTTTCCTTTCTCATGAACTGAATGTCCATCTAAAGGTTGTCTGTAAGAGATTGCCATATGTGATAAGACCACCCATTTTACACTTGTTTTTATAAATATTTGTCATGTATTTTTTTTTTTAATATTGAGTAAAAATATACTTCATAAAGTAGTTCTTTAATCGTAAAGAAATAACCCTGGATCTCAGATATTATAAAAGACCATTCTCAAGAATGTTATTAGCACAGCATAAAACAAAAATCCCATATTTCTTAGACCAACACAACACAAAACTTAAGTCTTTTAATTATGTCTTGCCAACCTCACGACTAGAATAAATACTTGTTTATGGAAATCACTGTGAAATACGCGACACGACCAATAAAAGTTTAATGTTGCCAGTACTGGCCTACATAAACCCATTGAGTCGAGCCGCCATTACAGATAAAATATACATTTATGCGGTAAATTGATATTGTACACGGGGATGCTGGATGTTCAAGGATGTCGGGGAGTAGGAATTAAAAATCCTTGAAAACAGTAAAAAGTACAATGAACTGATGATGATTACCCATTTATAAAAAATACAAATGTATTTTACAGAAACCACTTTTCTAATGAAACACAACTAAAACTCATTTATAATCTTCATTGCTGCGTGAGAAATTGGAAATATGTTCATTGAGTATCAAACTTTCATTAAATATCCCCAGAACAAAACAAAGTTGTTTTAAAATAACTTCATTGTCGCTACCGAAAAAACTGTCAAGCACGAACCCTCATAAAAATCTCTTCAGCGACATCCTTACAGCATACAAGACATAAAACCTTTCAGATGCCGTTAAGGCTTAATCGACACCATTACATTAGTCGCGAGTCGAGGCGACGACAGACGCGATCCGACGCGCGGTGCTTGTGTGACCGCCGCTTAATGCGATCAACGACGTTTAATAAAAATATTACGTTTCTAAGCTCTTAAAGTGATGACTTTGTAGGGTATGTCGGTATCTGCATAAATGGCAAAGTATTTTATGCTATAGGGATTATAAAGAGAACGCTGTTTGTAACATAATATTAGGTACAATCTTTGATATTGGGGATTTTGATAATATTGAAATATCGGCCCTTTTTAGGAAGAACATCCTAAACGACAGTTAGCGTTCCTTTTCTGAAGGAAAGAGTTTTCTCTTCTATATTTAAAAAAAATGTATGATAATATCATTCTAAAAAAATATAACTTATTATTCATGATTAAAACTACTGATCTAATAGAATAGGTAGTTGACATATTTTCATCAATACTTTTTAATTATGGAAGAGAAAAACAGAAACGCAAATTGTTGCTTACGATGTTACGCTACTGAAAAGTCTCGATATACTCTAGAAAATTACATCACATTTACATTACACACAATACTATACGTCAATCGAGACCTCACAAGAAATAAAAAAGTCCATCAACCCACTGACAGGTGCTACACAGGTACACGTCCGACACCGTGTACGATACGACGCCACGTGTTGAGCATTTAAGTAACATTGTGTTCTGACCCTTATCAGCCAGTAGAAGGTGCAAGCCGGGCGAAACGGCTCAGCGAACTGACGATTAACATGAGTGGATATTAAATTCTATCCTGCTAATATTATAAATGCGTTAGTCTAGATATGTGTCAGTCAATCATGTCGTCCCAACTGTGGAATGGATTAGAACATAGGAATGTAACCAGCCAAAGCTCTAGCAATGTTCGAAAGAGTTACTAAGAAAACAAACTAAAGAACACGGGTGGGATTTAATCATTACCTAGAGCGACAGGGGTTATTTAATTAATACACACTCGAAAACAAAAGAAATCAGTAGTAGCTTAAAAAATATGAAGAAGAAGTTTTTTTTTTCTTTTAGTAATTATAATAATAAAGAATTCTAACATAGAGTAATACAATGTATAACTGGAATAATACACACTCTTATACACCCCAATTACAAAATTAAGTTACAATAAGCACCGGAATTTTGTTTAAATGCACTAACTGGTTTTAAAAAAATCCTAATTGTAGGCAAATAAAAAAGTATTTTGCAAATAAATAGGTAGTGCATCGATATTGATATCTACACACACAAACACGCTGGAGACGCAATCAAGATTTATCAAAAATAGATATTTGTTTTTATCTAAAATTATTGTTTATTATTTTAAAAATATTCTGAAATTGATTCAGTAGCCGATTCAGAACTCACTACTTTCAGCATGTACGTTTAATAGGTGTGTAGGTAAAGGTCATTATATTATCGTAACTATCAATCACCTAAAAATAACAAGACAATGTATGAAAGGTTGACTATTCATACATTGTTCTATATTAAAAAAGCTTTTAACAAATGAGACTGTGACCTTATTACGTGAACTGCTCCGCTCTGGCGAAGCTTTTTCCAAATAAAATACGCTTAACATAATTAAAATTCCCACTGAGACTTATTAAGAGGCTTTCCAGTAATTTCTATTACACTAGTAATCTCATAAAAAAGCCTAATTGCAGTAATATTTTGTTCTAATCTTCTAATAAACATTTCTAAGCCTGAGAACTGAACAGAATCATACATTAGGAAACGGTAGCCAAAGCGTTTCTAATAGCTCAATCTGATCGATAAAATCTAACAAACACAAAAAAAAAACTTAATTAAAAAAGCTCAATGTCACACAATCGCCAAAATATCTCTACATCACATCTAAAAGAATTAGGGCATCGTCATACGGTGCGACAGACAGCCGTGCGATCACCAGCAGCAGATAATCGCAGCCGTGTAAGTAGCCTACGATCACCTGCGATTAACTCGGTGACTCAATGTGTAGTCAGATGGAACGATTTTATCGATCTAACGAATCCGATGAGCTTTTTAATGACAACTCCATTCGAAACGCTTGGAACGGTAATGTGTTTATTTACGCGTGAAGTATTTAGATCAATATTTTAGATAATTATGTAGATAACATCAACTTCCTATGCTTTGGTCGCCTTCCTTAATTTGTCGAGATTTTATTTTAGATTATTTTTTGGTCAGTTTTTTCTGATAGCTACAACCTAGGGGTATTTAAGTCAAGAATGAACAGCTTACTTCGAGGCAAGCGTGCTCCACCGTCAACCACATCATTACTTACCATCAGGTGAGATTGTGGTGAAGCGCGAGCCTGTAAATAATAATAAAAAAACTGCCAATTTATTTCACTAATTAAATTCGTTGTAAATTCCACCGGAGATCACAGATTCTTATGTGACAGTCTACTAAGTTACAGCCGCTATGTCGGCAAGAATTAGTCTTAAAAGGTTACACTTCGCAACATAACTAACAAGTTCTTTTAATTAGCAACTTTAAGCACCGACATAACCTATAAAAAGGCTGGACATTTTCAGTTTCCAGCCGAATGTAAAGTAAAAGCTTCTCGACAAAATATTTTTATAGGCAAGCACGCCGTCAGTGAAAACCATTAAAATTTCAAAGCGTATAAGCGATGTGTGTCCTACAACGTATATAATCCGTTGCCCACGGCCAACAGTGGACAGTTATTGCCTGGAAATACGAGCTAATTAGTAATTTTATCGTCAATTAGTTAAAGGGTTAGTAAAATTAATTTTCTATGATTATAGCTTTGAAGATTTAATGTATTGGGTAGGAACACAGAAGACCGTTATGTACTTGCATCTAAAACTAAAAACCATGGTGTTTATTTCCACCAGCGCTTTTACAACGAATACTCTGTTTTATCATAAGACATAATGAGTCATCCTGTTGGGGTCTTAGATTTATTGCTCCTAGTAGACAATAATATATCACACACATATTATTCAATAAGAAAATAATATTAAACTTGGCGTGCATAATTTGTTAACTCCTCAAAACGCCATGTTAAATCTCCACCCACATTGCGTAGGCGCGCTGCGCACGTTGCGACTATCTGTCGCACGGAATCGCGACACGACGCGACTGACTTGATGTATGCGCACGATTCCTCCACCACTCTCCGGGGGTGGGAGACGGAAGATTACTTTGAATTTATTATAATTACTCTCTTCACTAGAAAGGCTCATATTTATTGGCAATCTTTTCTATCTATGTTATTTATGAAATCATATGCCACGGCGGCACTTAACTTGCTTCAAGCCGCGTACACTATACCAACTGTTGAATTTATACTGAATATTACAACCTTAAATTATCAATAATTAGTCTAGATACCTCAATAATTTCCAATCAATACAGAAACACCCGTATTCCTGTAACGTTCTCAATCACTCATTCAATTAAAATAATTAGTCGCTGAAGGCCGCGACTCATTCGCCATCAATCAGACAGTAATGAAGTGCTACGGTGGGCCTAATGGCCGTTTTCACGCACCATTTATAAGGCATTCAGTGGCTTTATGTGGTGAGAGTTTTAAAATTAAGAGTGTTTCAAGGAGAAACAATTGTCGAAAGATTTTTTTTAGACGGGCTCAATTTAAATTCGGATTTCATGAAACCTGGCTCGTAAAAAAGCTAAATGACTCCTCATACCACTTTTCTAAGTAGAAAAACTGCCCTAAGCTAGCCCACAGAAAATAAACATCATTACACAGATCGATATCCGTGTCAACACATCAACGCAACTATGTAAACATACAACATGGGTGCGACAATGTTCCAATCATTTAATAGATTAGTTGCCTACACGTACATGCATTCTGCGGGACACTCCCAGATACTGACCAATCACCTAACAGTCTACACAATTCTAATCAATGGAGACTGCGACACGGTCGCATATGTCGCGCGACGATATCGCGCGCTCGTGTCGCACGCCCCTATCTTACGAGGAGTACATCAAAGTGAATGTTCCTTGTATCTGTAGACTGTAGTCGTCTAGGTTATGGGATGTCAAAGTTTTAGTTCAAAATTATCCTTATAAGCTATTTATTAACATTTTCATAACCTACTTAGTCTTCTTATTCCATCATAATGGCTCATTTTCAACATAGGACTTTCATAGACTGATAAATAGGTTCATAATTGAAAAAGAACTGGCCAAGCGCGAGTCGCAATCACACAAGAAGGGATCCGTACTACAATATTAAAATCAAGCAAAAAAAAAAATGCTGACAAAATAGCGTTTCTTGTATGGGACCCCCTTTCATTTTTAACTTTATTTTATTTTTATTATTTGATGTTATAGCGGCAATAGAAATACATATTTTGAGAAAATTTCAGCTCTCTACCTCTTATGGTTTATGATATACAGTCCACTGACGGACGGACAGACATACAGAACGACGTATAGCGAAAAATAAAACATTTTCCCAGTGTATAACTACAAAGCGTGTTATTTAAATAACAGAATAGGCAGAATAGGCTCTTAATAAACTAGTGCGCTTCACCATCAATGATTGCATCACTGCTTACCATCAGGTGGGATCGCAGTCAAGCACTGGTTTATAGCAAATAAAAAAAATAAAAAATTTAGTTAAGATATGACAAACTAGTTTCTTATACTAAAAACACCAGATAAAATGACCTCACCACAATAGACTTGTAACTAATATCTGCTAATTCGCAAAACTTTGAGCACCGGCTCCCATCTAAGTCTGTGCATGCACCAGACGATGGCGCGATAGCGGCGCGGCTAGTCGCAACTAATGTGACACTCGGCGCGTAATGAATGGCTCGCTTTAGATGGCCGATAGCGACGATCGACGACAAATGCTTACAATATGTGACGCTCTATGGACTTAGTTTGTATTTACTTGGAGAAATTTGTCCCCATAGGCTGGGTTTAAAAGTTATTGCAGGCTAGAACCGTGTCTTGTAAAGTTATTAATTTTCATGTTAATGGCTAGCTTAGGAACTGTACAATGCGTTTGTTGATCACTATCAATAAGCCAAAGTGCCTGAGGCCGCATGGCAAATACACACACGATAACATATAAGAACCCCGTATGGCATAGAAAGTCATCTTGACGAGTAAATTAAATTTAAAATTCACTTTGTTGAACTGTCTGGAAATTGCGAGTGTGGTTATGCAATCGAGAAAAATAATTTAAATAACCATAATCACTGCTCTTACTTCCGTAGAAAACTAAGTTGTACTCCGTTATCTTTACAGTGCTCTAGTTGAACACCAGCGTCAGGGACTAGTTATTATTATTATTATTATGAGCCCGTTGTGTCCCACTGCAGGGCAAAGGCCTCCCTTCCGTTATTCCATTCCTTTCTGTCCTTAGCCACTTCTGGCCAATCCTTAAGGTAAGAGTCTAAATCGTCACGCCATCTCCTTCTGGGCCTACCAGGGACTAGTTGCCTGGCGTTTATGCTGAACTGGACCTATTTTGGTGCAGCCGTGAGGCACACAACTATATTTTTTGTTTCTGTTATTTTTTATTATTTTTTGTTTCGTGTTACCTAATATTATGTTTGTTCCTTGTGCTGTGCCAAATTTTTTTTCTTTCTTTTGTTCTCTAATACATGCAATAATAACTCATAGCATAGCATAGCATAGTCGGCCTTATAATGTGCCCACTGTTGGGACTCAGGTCTCCTCTCTAGGAGAGGAAATGGGCCGTAATCCACCACGCGGGCCCAGTGCGGGTTGGTGGATGTCACATGTCTTCGAATTTTTGGTTCTAGGACATGTCGGTTTCCTCACGACGTTTTCCTTCACCGTTTTGAGAGCAGTGGTGATGAAATTAATTACACAAAGTAATGCGCCTGGATAATAAATAATAGTTCAACTATCAATAATAAAAATAATAAAAAAATAAAAGTTACAACGACTTGTTGGTTAAATTTTCTGCAACGTGTTTTCAGATTTACTTTCATAAGCATGAAAAAGATGTGGATGGATGGAAAGGGAGAGGGAGGCCAAAGAAAAGATGGATGGATTGTGTGAAGAGTGACTTCATGTCACTCTTCACACAATTCATCCATTATATTAATTACTTATATTAAGACTCCACTGTTCATCTGTCTGTTTGTCACCAGGCGGTATCTCATGAACCTTGATAGTTAGACAGCTGAAATTTTCATTGATGATGTATTTCTATTGCCACTATTACAACAAATACTATAAACGGATTACAATAAATATTTAAGTGGGGCTCCCATACAACAATCGTGATTTTTAAACAAACAATCACCGGTAGGAACCTACAGTTGAAACTAAAAAAAATGGTTATAATATAGTCTCAAAAGTTGTTTATATAATGGTACGGAACCAGTCGTGTGCGAATCTAACTTGCACTTGGCCGGTTTTTCAATCCACCTACAATTTTATGTCAGTTTGGAGAAGGTAGTTCGCAACTTAATAAACTGCAAAAAAATCCTTGAGACGAGAAGCAACTTCACTTTGATTTTATTATTATTGTTTCCTTCCTCAAAAGTAACTGTATCGTTGCAATCAACGTTTTTGCACAACATTTTTATGATATTACAATGTTTTTAGTCTTGATGTAAAAATTAACAGCCTTACTGATTACGTGCAATGCTATAACTTGATAACACAGAGCAAAAACTTTTGGAGTAGCCGATGTCATGCGAAAAAATGTAATGGCGTATGACAAAAAAAAAAAAAAAACAGCGGTGCATCTTAATGCACGTTGCACACACTTATATGTGCAACGTGCAATTTGCATGTGTATAGTTGTTACTGTGACACAATAAGGGTGCGTTTGCTTTGTATTTAGTTAAAGTTAAGTTGGTTAAGGTTGCAGGGATGAGGCGATGCAGAAAGCGGTATTCGTTATATATGTCGTGGCCAGATCTTAGAAATGATCACTTCATGATATGGCCAACTAAAACTGGTCAGATCGTTTAAACGTTAACATTTGATGATATGTCAGTTTGGCCATATCTTTAATGTAGGATTTCTATGATAATAAAAGGTCTACAGAAATTAGGCAAAACGAGGATTGAAATATCATCAAACTGTAACGTTTGAAACGATCTGGCCAGTTTTACTTGGTCATATCATGAAGTGATCAATTTCTAAGATCTGGCCACGATATATACATGAATTAATCATATTTTTCGATATTCACCCCTGAGGTAGTTCTTAAGAGGGTCCTTCCCGAGCCTGTTGCCTGTTGTCTTATCGTATCACAATTTATATTTCAACGCGAAAAAAGAGATAACGCCTGAACCACAGATCAAATTAAAAATAGCCTGAACGCTCTGTTGGTATTCAGTGATTCCAACATTTACTTGAATATTTCACAAAACTGTTTCCAGGAAATACCTACTCACATGTTATTTTTTTAACTTTAAAAGTGTTTGAATTTCATTCAGGATCTCGGCTAAATGCACAAGGTTTTTATAGATATAGGTATTTTTTTAATATTTTTCATTTTAGTGGATTAGTTTTACACAAAATATTTTTTAATTTAAATAGAAACGTAGAAAACATCCACAAGATACCTGTGTTTTCAAAATATCTGGAGAAAGATGTATAATAACGTCATAATCACGTAAGAGCAGTTATTTGGAAATGTATCTCGGGTTGACCGAGCTTAAAACGTAAAAGTCTAATCTATGCAATGACATATTTTTAATCAACATTGTAGTTCAAGCTGATACGTTTTTGGGATCATTCAAACTTGTTTTGCCTCCTAATGAATTTCCCAATAAAATTCAATTTATGTGGACACGTTTATTAGATAGAGACATATTAATTGACAAGAGAAGTCACCTTCCACACTATTAACCTTAATTTCTCTGTATCGATTAGGTTCTCTCTCTGTGTTTACACGTGCTACACGTTTATAGTCGACATACGTGTAATAAAATGGGTCAAAGGTATGATTAAAAAAAAAACCTTCAATTTTATTTGTTAGGTATATTTTATCTAGCTGGATTGTGTACAAGTGAGAATCAATTAGGAAATAAATGAACATTGGGTGAAACAAAATATAGAATAATTCAGATTTATAAATCTATGGAATATGATTGTTTGTTTATGGTTTTTAACCTATTGCTAGTCATTAATGCAGAAAATAACCTATATTTGGTACCAAAGTCCCGTCAGCGTTAAAATCAACAGTGAACAGTCATAATCGTTATATAATATTGTATGTGTGTAATTTATCAACAATATCTGATAAATAAATATAATATGTATATTCTAAGCTCGCTGGCTCCATCTAGGATTTAATTCATCGTTTACCACCAGCCACACCAGGCGAGATCGAGGTCAAGAGAACTATAGGATTGTTCGAAAGAGTCAACGCGGCCATATGACTGAAAGAGCAACTAGACGAATACAGGTGAATTCTAGTCATTGAAAATTGGACTCTCGCTCCAAAAGATTTCATCCATCCAAAAAAATAATAAAGAGGGGTCAAGAGTTGAACTCACCAGGAACTAAAAAACGGACAAATGACTCAAGAAAACATAACCAAACAACATGTGACAACTGCAGCAAGCTGATGTATGGCCAGTGGCTGCAAAAATGATACCCGCTTGTCGCTCTTATCTTTACCATGCCTTACGTAAGATCCATAAAGCGATACATTATTTTTTCTTGTCCAGGCCGGTATTAAGGCTTTCTTAAGAGCCTTATTAAGCGGTATCTCGTCCAGGTACAGAGTATACAGTACATCTTCTTTATCGAGGACGGACATCGAGGGCGCTGCAATAAATATCATTGAAACATATTTATAAAGTGCAGATATGCATCCTTTTGACTATATTCTAGTTTGACAGCAAATATACTTTATATTTTCTTTATCATATAGAGCACATTTTGCTATGTTGCAGTAAAAAGTTTTGTTGTGATTTGTAAATACGTTTTCTTTTCCCTCAAAGTATTTGGGCCCAGTGGTGGCCATGTTTATGAACCTCCAAAGTACAGATGTACGGATACTTTGGGCACTCTAGTAAGTGGGCCATCCTCTGGTCAGGAGCACCGCACTCGCCTTGGATATCTTTGAGGTCTAAATCTCCCATTGTACCAGGTTGTTTTTGCAACGGTCTACTTGGGTACGCAGTCTATTGACCGCTTTCCATAAATCCCATTGCAGATTGCGTTCGAGTGGCAAACATTCCTGGGTTTCATTCAGGCGATGGTGAGGGTGTTCACAACTTACATCTCTCTGTGGATGGTCAGTCCCGAATGGTCAGTGTGCAGCGAAGAGGGCTCTTCTGTATTATGAAGATTTTACAGTCAGATGGGCAGCCGATCCATGTTAAATACTGGTATTCAAGCCGTAATAGTTGTAAACGTAAAAAACTAAGCTAATGATGACAACAAAACATCAACTACATAGCGTTTTCCCAATTAGCTTGAGGTCGGGTTCTAGTCTAACTGGATGCGGCTGAATACCCGTGTTTTATATGGAGTTGCTGCCTATCAGACCTCCACAGCCCAGTTACCAGGCAATATAATATTCCTTGCGGAGTTCCAACTAAAAACCAGCGCTGGGTGTCTAACGCCTAGCAAATGCTGAGGTGGTCACCCTTTCCACAGTATAGATTTTCGGTACGGCCACGCTCGGCGCACTTTTGTACTTTAATTCTTTTTTTACTTTTTGTTTATAACCGTTGTTCTGTGTCTGTCCCGAATAAAAGTATTTCTATTCTATTCTATTCCTTAGATGGACTGATGGTCAGACTTTCAGGCATATGACTACCCGTAAGGATTATCAAAGATCTGCAAATGACAACCGGAATCAGTGACTTTACGTGCTTTCCAAGGCACGGGCTCAGTAATGTCCTAGATAAGCATAGAAAAGTACAAAAATCGAAATGAATTAAACTCGGTTACCTGCGATTGCGAACCCGCAACCTCAAGCAAGAGAGGTGGATGCCTTAACCACTGGGCCATCACGACACACAAAACTGTTTAGAATTATTATTCTCAGCTTACAAAATACCTGATTGATCGTTAGTATCTTGAGCATTATTATCGTAATTATAAAAAATACTTACCTTCAATAAACTGTATCGGGATACTCGTTGTACCCAGGCCACGCCACAACTATTTCTTTAATAACTTCATTTGAGTTCGTCTGCCCGTTATAGAGGGAACAATTTATGATCCCATCAAACCATTTAATGTGTGATGCCGATATTTATGTGAAGACTGTTGTTATTATGAGCTGATGTTCCCACTGTCAGTAAGGCAATGCTGTTTGTGTTTATTTCTGACTTTAATATCTAGATTTATATGCTTTATATATTAAACGTCTAACCTACAAGAGAGGAGCCCTGCTGTCTGAGACACAGATAATAAGTACATAATCTAGTTCAGACGCAGATGATCATTGATTGTACTTTATTAGTTAAACATTAACTCTGAAAGTGCTAGTATCTAGTTCTATAAATTTAATGTATTTGTTGCATAAATAAAATAAATAAATTAATAGTAATACACTTAGAGTAAGTTCGAATACAAAGAAACCTATAAATAACTTATTTTTAAAGAAGATACATGGTTTGATTGCTTGAAGCGTAACTTAGAATTACAGTATAGAATATAAGCATTTTTGGTCTAGCATAACTCTACCAGTCTACAACTCCTGGTCGGTGGACAAGCCTGTTTTTTAGTTAGGAAATAAAGAAAGAAAAAAACATTTATTTGACTATAGTTCATGCTGTTCACACAAACAGAAATGACATATTGATTAAAACATCTCAATAGAAGCATATAAACTCCTGTAGTTATTACCTTTCCATAGTGGTCTACTTCGAAACCAGACCACACATCTGTTCTTCCGACACACGCCGATAATATATGCAAGTAATTCCCTCGGCTATCTAAACACACGACCTGCACATTCGTTATCTTTCTGTTCCAACCAGTTCTTAATTTCCTTTGGCGTGTTATTAAAAATAACATTCAATGACCAGTCTATCTTGGTATGTAATGCGGCGATGACTGCAATGGCGATATTGTATGTCGTCAATGGAATATTGTTGGTTGCTTAGAACTAAGAGTTGGTGTTGTTAGAAATCATCAGATAAGTTTTTATTTATTTATTAAACATACATACGGATATCATTACTGATCAATCCAATGCGATAGTCTAGTCAAAAATATAAAATACAATAATGATTTCATTTCAGAAGCTAGTTCTAAATATAAATAATATTTGAGAAATTCTGGGTCCTCTACCTTCTCTCTGGCGAAATAGAGACTTTGTGATAAATTGCATAATATTTTTTATTAATTCCATATTAAATATCGCAGCATAATGATGAGATAGGAGCCTTTTGAGTCTCGCACAGGTCTTTTTTATTGTAATTATATTATATAATATTTACCTAAAATTTGTTACTTTTTATTTTATTGTGGTTTGTCCTGAGCGAATCACAATTCAATCACAAAAAGAAAAAAATCATTCTTTCTTTATATTTTCCGGTGTGTCAAGTTATATTTGTCAAACCAGTGTTTACGACGTCGCCTTTCGCTCAATCCGCCATTTTATGAAGGTTTATCTCGCGACAACAACGAACTACATTCTTTTCTAATAATTAAAGGGAACTAGTTTGACAAACTCTCTCTAATTAAAACTACACAATTAAAGTGGAATAATCAAACTAATGAAGGAAAGTTGTTATTGTTTTTCGCTTTTTATGATCGGAATGTTAGGTTAATGTGCTTTCCAAATGAACCGGGGGGAAGTAACGGTTAAAAATGTCTGAAATTTTAGTATGCACACAAATCCAATACTGGGCACGCTGCGATTGCGGCCGTAAGGCCCATCTTTGAGAAGTGGCTATAGGCCTCACTTTGCGCCTGATGCAGGATACACACACAGACACAGACAGGACACGATTGTTTCGGAAGGTTCCTGTGTTGAATTCGGCGAGAAGAAACGTTAGGTTGTCATTATAGTGCGGAACGCCCGGAGGATACAGAGGTCTGGGACGTCTGCCCTGCTTAGTAGGACCAACGCCATGTCTTCGTAGGCGATTGGCGACAGCGACCTTTACTAATACGACCCTGACGTCTCGGCCTCCACCGGTGGCGCTCCGGGTCACAGATGGGTATCGTAGGGCGATTTCCAGCCAAAGTAGACGCGAGTTGCACGGACCAGGCCCGGGTCGGCGGCGCGTTGTGTTCCACGCTCGCCTCATAGAGATCTCAGCGAGATAGACAAGTCTGACACTCCCTCTCGCTCGACCCAGAGCGGTAAAATTCATAAGATTATATTCAAGTAAAAAAAAAATCAATACAAAAATATCTATCTCTAAATATTTAAACAGAACTCAAGAACAAAAACCAAGTTTCCCAATAACAGCATTGATCAAAAGAAATTCGGCAACATTATAACTCAAGTTACCACTTATAATTTCTTAAATTTAATAAGAATCATGGAAGTATGGTAATTAACCTAATCACCGGCGCTAATCAAAGAGATTAGCATCATCCGTTACAGACTTCCGGAGTTTAACAAATAGCACCTCACTCTTGATTACTTAGTTGAAGTTTTAGAACATCGTGAGTAAAGTTAAGCTCTGGTCACATAGCGAGCTCCGATGGGCACGTGAGACTCCACTGCGCGCGTCTTGTTCTAATGGCTGGTTTAGTGAGTTTTTAATTATCGGCGCTAGTTTTTTTATTATTATTATTAGGCTCGCGCTTGACCATCTAACAAGTCGAAAAGCTCCTATGATAGAGCACGCTTGTCTAGGAGTTACCTATTCACTTTTGACTTAAAGAACCCGAACCGAAATTCCACTCCTTAGCTGTACGCACAGTGAATGTGTTCTCAAAACGTTTAGTGCATACGTACGTGGTACATGTCTGGTACATGGTCGACCTCCCACCCATAAGGTGACGCATCGCCGTACGCCTTAAAGTTAGAAGAACATCCTTACAAGTTGGTTGACACAATTAGCTCGAATGATATTCACTGTTATCAGAATTTCTGACTTTTGATTATCAGTAACAATACAAAAGACAGCCGGGACCAACGGCTTAACGTGCTTTCCGAGGAGGGCGGAGGCTTGATATGTAAAAAAATATCACCTACCGACCTCGACAAACGTTACTTAACTTGAAATTGAATCCGTGAGCCTACTTATCTATATTTATATATAAAAGGAGAAACTGACTGACTGACTGTCATATCAACGCACAGCCAAAACTACCGGGACTAGGAACGTGAAATTTTGCACAAGGTTTCCTTTCATAACGTAGGCGAACACTAAGAGAAGTTTATCCAAAATTCACCCCCTATTAAAAGTGGAGGAAACGGGGGTTCAAAGTTTGTATGGAGAAACCTACATTCACGAGTGTCCAACCGCGGGCAGAAGCTAGTTATTTATTTAATTATTTGCATAGACACACTAACGACTTGACATAGCCCGAAGGATCACGAAACATAAGTGGCAGGAAGCAGTGCACATTGCTCGCAGAACAGATGATCGATGGTCGTAAGGTTCTTGGGTGGCAATCGTACACCAGAACACGCAGCGTTGGAAGGCCTTCCAAACAGTGAACCGATGACCTGGTAAGAGTCGCGGGAATGCAAAGGATACGTGACGCACAGGACTTTTCGTTGTGGCGACAGGCCGACATCCAACAATGGACATTTTGCCATTGAAATGATGACCAATGACTTATTTACAATATAAATTCAGCAATATAATAATAACATTTACGAGTTCAACTTGTGATAAAAGTCGTTTAGCCGCGAACTCCTCTAAAATTAGGAGCAAGTGTATATGCTCTACAGTCACAATCATGCATGTGTCGCTCAAACCAGACACCTACATCACAAACCACATACAAGACCGTACAATTATCCTTAGTGATGTTATCTCTGCTTTGGCTCAATCAGAACTACGACTAATGTTATCTGCCTCCATCTACATACCCACAATGAAACAACTCGGGCTTCATACTTGTGACAGCTGATGTGATCTGCTCCGTATATCAATGTGTAGACGATTAACTAGACAATGGGTAAACTAGGGCACTTGTCATTTGACAAGGAAATGTAGTAGGCCAACTTACATAAATAAAATTATTAGAGACGCGTCAAAATTCAAAATTTAAAGAAAATGGCAGACTATCCTAAGGATATGTAAAGGATTGATCAGCGTTTTACAAAGGAAATGTATAAAGGATTGATCAGCGTTTTACAAAGAAAAATGTATAAAGGATTGATCAGCGTTTTCCAATGACGGTGCAGCCTACTGCAGACTTAGGCAGCTTATACTTGAGATTTACGGCAATAGTCTTTCGCGTTTTGACACCACTGATCTAATCCAAGCTGATATTCCTGTGCTGAGTAATTGCTGTAGGTTAGCACGTTTTTGTAATTTGCAGTTTACTAACCAAAAGACAAGTGGGTATACTGGTTCTACGCTATGCTGCGCGTACACGCAACTTGAGACTGCCGCGCAGACGGGGCGTGAAGCGTGAAAGTTAGCGTGTCACGTTACAGGCGCCGGTGACGTCACGCTCCAAGGTGATGTGTCATAGTTGTGCACACAAATACGTGAATAGATGTCAGAGCAATTAGGTGTCCATTGGAAACATTCGCTACGAGACAACGAATATTATTCTTATAGAAACAAGTCATCATCGTGATGCATGGTTTTACTTTTCATAGAATTCCCTCATCATCATTGTCATTGCCCTGGCTTGAGCTTTGCTTACTAACTTATGTATTTTAACCCTACTATAAAAGTGGTATGAGGTCATTGAATTGCATTTAAATATTTAACTTATTAACGGCTCGATCCCTCCCTATTTTTTTTAACTTTGCCCCACTCTAAGAATTACTCCTATGTCGTGGGTGCTTTCACAAACATGTAAACTCACAATACACAAGACCCGGAATAAGTGTCTGTAGGCCATACAAATATTTGTTCATGTGGGATTGGAACCCACGATACGCAGTGCAGCAGCCAAATAGCTCAACCACTGCACCTCCGTCCGTGCGTCAAATACATGGAACATTAACGTAACTGACCTTAAGAGAGTGCACTGTAAGTGTCCCGGTAATATTGTGTACTAGCTTTTGCCCGCGGCTTCGCCCGCGTACATAAAATATAGCCTATGTCACTCAGGAATAAAGCAGCTATCCATTGGTGAAAAAATGTTAGCAATCGGACTAGAACTTCCTGAGATTACCTCCCACAAACGAAAAAACAAACTTTACCTCTATAAATATTAGTGTAGATTACGCCATAAAAAACTATTCCTTGCTTTACTAGTTTCATAAATCTTATATACCAGCAACTTTGTCTGCATCAAAGTGGAAAATTAAACCAAGGGTATATACTCCCGGGATAAAAATTATCCTATGTGCAGGACATAGTCTACCTGTGTACCAAGTTTCATCGAAATCCGTTCAGCCGTTCGAGTGTAAAGAAGTAACTAACTAGGTACAAGTGTATATGTACGTGGGTGTAGGTTTGTAACTCCTTCACACTCTAACCGCTGAATGGTTTTGAATGAAATTTAGCACACAGGTAGACCCTGTTCTAAATATAAAATAGAACATAAGATAACTTTCGTAATGGCAGTATATTCCCTTTAGATCATTTTTGATCTTTACCCGAGCGAGGCTGATGGCAGAAGAGGGTTTTTTTTCGGCTGGGAAAATCATCTAATGACATCCCCCGCTTTTGGGTGGAGCGGGAGATGGTGTCAGACTTTTATGTCATTCCGCCGATGGCAGAAGAGGGTGCTTTCATAAAGTATTCATACAACATGAAATTAAACACCGATTCTCATAACAAAACAAAACTGTTGCATTGTCGTGTAAGTTTATCTACACAACACATGAACTAGTGCGCGACGAGCAGACAGACGGACAGACGGGCAGACAAGGCGTGAAGCGTGAAAGTTACCGTGTCAGTTTACGTAGAGGTGCGCCGCGTGACGTGACGGCGACGTGACGGACGGGAACATGGGTTCAGTGTCACTATTGTTAAACGTAGGAAGGGATTAGATGGTCTATTGTTTTGTCAGCGGGGTTCACGTTACTTCTTTTCTACGCTCCCTTGGCTACTTAAAGAATTTTTTTATTATTAACTAGCAATAAAGTAGATAAAACGTTTTTCTTTCTTTTCTTTCTAAGCATATAGCACTCAGGGATAATACAGCTACATAGTTTCAGGGATTACCTACATGCAAACTGATAAATTTTACCTCTATATAGATAAACTAGCTTCTGCCAGCGGCTTCAGTTACGTAATAGTAGGTTTCTCCATACAAACTTTGGACCCCCGTTTCATCACTTTAAGGGTCGAATTTTGGAAAATCCTCTCTTAGTTCTCTCTCGGCTACGTCATAAAAGGAAGCCTTGTGCAAAATTACACACTCTTAGTCCTGGGAGTTTCGGCTTGAGATGTCAGTCAGTCAGTTTCTCCTTTTATATATATAGATGACATACAAGGTGGACCGATGACTTGGTAACGGTTGCGGGAGTCCGATGAATGCGAGACGCACAGGACCGTTCATTGTGGCGACACTTGGGGGAGGCCTATGTCCAGCAGTGGACATCTTTCGGCTGAATGATGATGATGATGATGATGATTATGATGAAGACAACAACAGCTTGTAGTACTCATCTCTAATTAATTGTAATTAAGGTACAACAAGACAACCTATATATATACCAACAAATATCATATAGTCAGATTTTATTTTTTTAATCTTTAGTTTCTAAATATTGTTTCTACTATGTGTGTATCTATGTGTGCCAAATATATATTTTTTTCTTGTCTTGCTTTCTTTCTATAAATCAATAATAGGGCCAATGCATGCCAGTCTGGTTGTTGTGCGGCTCTGAAACGCAATAATCAATTGAAGGAACGTCCTCGCTCCACCCAGAGCGAGAGAAGTAATTTGATGATTTACCACCCTCAAAAAAAGGCTTCGCCACTTCCACAATATCACCACCGATACGAGTATAACCTAATACAGCTAAGTTCAATCTTACTTGCTGACGAAGCTAGTTTGCTATTTGCTACTGTTGACAGAATGGAGCTTCTGTACCTTGCTTAACAACTGTGTGGCCCGCAGGCTGCAGGCACGCTCCGAGACTATCGCGGCGCCATCTTGTACGATGACGTCACGTAATTTATGGCGCCATCCATCACAAACTTCATTTTCGCGGTCGCACCTGTTGTGGCCGAGCTTACAACTGCAAAAAATCGACCACGGAATGTATTTCTTGCATATATAAACTGTTCTATAGAAGGAGGAATGTTACTAGTTGCTCCTAGATGAAGAAATTCATCATCGAAATTATCAACTGTCTGTTTATGGTATGTTATAGTACCACGCTTCTCGAAAAGAGGCGTGGGGTTATACCAGTCCCATCAATCTGGACCCGAGATGGTAACGCGTAGTATTTCACGCGCGCCTCTCTTAGATATAGGAGAGCCAGTCTGAAGGACGAGACCCTAGGGATAGGGTCACCACTAGTCCCCCCGGACTGGCCCCAGCAGAAGTCAAACTGCACCCGCAGCCCCCGAGATTATGAGGGAACACTGAAGTGGTTTTAGTCAGTAAGAGTCTGACAGACTCCTCCACCCGCCCCCGGGCGGAGGACATCCATGAGGATTGGCATACCGAAAAAAAGGGCTACCAATTATGGTTAAGTCACAAGTAATATCGATCTTATTTCCATAAACCAGGCACTATTACCAACCGGCTACTGCTAAGACATTCCTGACGAGAAAACCCTTTAGCAGTTTGTCCTACCTGCGAGCCGGAGACAAGATTTCATAATCATCAATAGTACCTACAGTATGGTCGAAATATCTTGCTTTTTTTTAATGGTATAAACCAGTGCAATCGTTGATGGCAGGTTAGATTAGGTTCCGAACTTCGAACAATTGTCTGTGCAGTCATTCTTTTCAAAAATCACATGAAAAATGTGTACTGCATATTTTTTCGAGTACGCGTACGGTTCAAAACGCCGAAGTTCAGAGTAGCCAACACATTTTGACCGTACTGTACCTGCTCAACTATTTTACTTTTTTTATGCAAGAAAAAACAGGAACACGGATCGTGGGAACTTTATATTGGTTAACAATTATTAGAGACCCCTCAAGAACCCTCGGCGAGCAACGAATTATACAGTCAAGGTTGGATAGGTTTGTGGTGATGCAGCCCTTATTCAATAATGCACAATACGTGTTACATAATACCGGGGCTTCATGTCGGTGCAACCTTTGAAATCTCTTCAAATATGGATGGCGTACTGGAAATGTAATTGATGGCATGGTGTCAAAGAGTTGATAGAAATGGCTCGTTACAGACAATTACGTAATATCCGATTTATGATTACTTGTTCGGTAGAAGGACGTGGCCTAATAGTCAATTGCAGCTCCTGTAAAATAAGACATAAAATATAGAAAAGATTACCTTGTGCGTTAAGACCGCCTATTGTACACTGGTTTTAAAGTCCCGAAAACCTTTGTTGAAAATGGGAAATCCTTCTATCAGACACTTGCTGTGTCTGGTCGTGGCAACTGCCCGATAGTTGATTTCCGACTGTTGTAAATATTCTAATCACGTGGAGAACTCTAATACCGCGATGAAGAATAGTTACTATTTGTGGCAACACAGATGTCGCTACAAACAAATGTTTGTCCTGTGTTAACATGAGGTGTATAATAAAGTATGTAATAAATAAATAACTGTCTGACTTTATGTTTACCCTCTAGCTCCTTCTAAACCACGCTAGGTATATTGATACAATTTTTATTAATGGAAAGAGCGATAAACGAAGAGGTTTGCTTATAAAGTGCACCCTTGTAGAACCGTTTCCTAAGTCGTCGACGGCGCGTAGTGTTCCACGCGCGCCTCAAGATGTCAGCAAAGCCGTATGGGCCCAGCAGAGTCGAAGCCTACTGGAGCCATAGTTTCGCTTCTGAAAAGAAAACCCGGGCCCCTGGAAGGCAAGGCAAAGAAGGGACATAGGAGTGGATTTTAGTCAGTAAAAGTCTGACACGCCCTATCGCGCCGTCCTAAAGCGGTAGAAGTCATTGAATGACATCCCATGTAAAAAAAAACCGTTCGAGAATTGAGAATCAGATTATAAGAGCATTACACTCTACTTCAATGATGTCTGTTAGGTTTTTGATAGCAGAAATTGATGTTCTTAAAGTAACCAATATTATTACAAGAAAATAATGCGTAAATGCAATGTCGCTATATCTAAAGAAAATGAAAGCACCCAGTTTGCTGTCCGATCGTACACCGATAGTCTTCACGCATTGCTGATTCAGTACAATGCTGTTCAATGACATGATGGCGTTGAACAACAAGCAGCTGAGTAAAAAACTACTGTTTCGTCATAATCTTCCGTGAAAGATCACTGCTGATCGAACGCTTGCCAAACGGATTATATACGGTAATTAGCAAGCTAGCAAATACAGCTACCGGTTAAAAACTTGTTATCATTGGACAGAAATAGCTTAATCTAGTTATAATAATCCTTCTGATCGAATTTTGATCACAGTAATCAATCTCAATAAAGATTGGTCAAGTACGCAGGAGATATAATATTATCCTCTTGACCGTCAGAGTCATAACATGAGGAAGCAAAATGTATCCCAGCATGCCGTAGTCACCACCACATGACAGAGTTAAACACTAAGAAATTTTATAAAAAAGCATGGTTTATCTTTTTTGTGTAGAGGATGAAATCACAGAGCACATGACATCGCGTGCTCACAGGACAATCACACAACACAGGAGCAGTCCTCTTCCTTTATTATCATTATCCGATGGGACGGCAAACCGACACGACCCCGGCCTCTCTCCAGAAATCAGGCGCTGGACCAACGGCTTTACGTGCTATCCAAGGCACGGGGGTGTCACACCAACGACTTCCCAACTCAGGCCTGCTACCCAATGCTTTTTATTAATTATAATACTACAGAAAAACCTGATAGCACTTTTTCCCGAACCAGAAATCAACTACAGAAGCCTACGCTCAACACTGACGCGAGGCAGTAATACTCTGACGGTTTTATTTGACAATCTGACCATGTTATAGTTGGTGCACGGGACCGGTCGATGTGATGACACTTGGAAGGCCTTTGTCCAGTAGCGAACGTCTTTTAGATGAAATAATGACGAAAATGGTACAAGAAAGCACATTTTATCACTTATAAGCTGTCCGCTGCAGCTTCACCTCCGTCTTAGGTTACTGTTCCACACCTTGTCATGATGTAAGTCGAGTCGTAGTACTGTATATATCTGACACTAAAAGAGTTGAACCAGTAATTCCTGAGATTAGCGCGTTCAAACTAATAAACAAAAACAGCTATTCAGCTTTATAACATTGTTTACTGTATATTTATTTATTTATAAAAACGCTATGCAAAACAAAGGTACAAAGGCGGATTTAATGTCTTAGGCCTGTAAAGATGAGCAAACAATTTTGATTTACGCGACAAGACATGTATACGTATGAAATTAATATTCTCAATAGTTTCGTCTCGAAGAGTCGTAAAACTGTTATATGTGTATGCTTATAGCTAAACTGAAGTCGATAACTTTTACTTACTTCCATAGATTTCCTACAAAAGGTGACTGAACGGTAAATTTTTTTCATTCGTTCGTTCTTAGTAAACTTTACTTTGCCTTGAACGTCGCCATTTATGCCAAAGATGGCGCTAGCAGCGGTTATACAACAAAACAAACTTTAATAATTACTAATCTCTCATTTCCTTCTAACTGTTTAACTGTTTTTCTGCTATACACGGAAACCACATTTAAAATGCATCTTCAACCAACCTTATCTTCAAAGTCATAAAGACGTATTTCGTAAGATTATATACACGTTTTAACTTTACATCTTCAACGTGAGAAATACAGTTGACACAGACTTTATTTCGCAGAAAATAAGAGGTGTTTTACGATGTCATAGAAATTCTTTTTGTGGTAAATAATACGTCATTAGGCGGCATTAGAGCAGTTAATGCGTTTCCCAGCACTGAATAGTTGCGTGCATATGATGCAGTCACTTTCTATAAATGAGCGTATGTTACTGTTTTGCTGTGATTTTTCTCTTCATTATGGTTAAGATTTCCCAATGTCAAGCGATAAATTAGTTATATCTACAATATAATTATATATTTAACTATATGTCGGTAACCTTGGTTCTCCTACGGATATCCTCATTCCTGATTCGATCACGCAAGGAAACTCCGAGCATAGCCCTTTCCATTGCCCTTTGGGTGACTTTAAGTCTTCTGATGAGGCCCATTGTAAGCGACCACGTTTCGGAACCATATGTCATCACTGGCAACACGCACTGGTCATAGACTTTCGTCTTGAGACACTGTGTAGTAGCACGAAGAATCGCCAAACTTAAGTGGCAATGGGCAGGGCACATTGCTCGCAGAACGGATGGCCGTTGGGGCTGAAAGGTTCTGGAATGGCGACCACGTACCGGAAGATGTAGCGTTGGAAGGCCTCCTACAAGGTGGACCGATGACTTGGTAACGGTTGCGGGAGTCCGATGGAGGCGAGACGCACAGGACCGTTCATTGTGGCGACGCTTGGGGGAGGCCTATGTCCAGCAGTGGACGTCTTTCGGCTGAAATGATGATGATGATGATTAAACAATTTATTAAGTTCTAAGATTAGCTATTTTTGTAATTATTGTTTTAGAAAAATGTTTCCCTGCACTAGGAATTACTCCTGTATGGCTGCGCTCTCAAACGTGTAATTTTTTTTTATTATAAAATTCTGTTGCGTGAGTGTCATAAGCTCCGGGAACGATCAGGGCCGTGTTATTTGACATTTTCTTCATTTATTCAATTGTAAAATAATAATTTATGACACATTAAACTTGAAAATGATTATTATTATCTCTGTGGGTCATGGTCGGTGTCGGAGATAAAATCGTAAACGTAGACAACTGTGTTGTCTATGGTTCAACACAGTTATGCCCGGTCCATACATGGCCTAACAGGAAAACGGATTTTTCCAGAATAAAAATGTTTTTTTTTTCTTCTATTTTCAATTCTAGGATGTGCATTTATTATGTTAGTTACATATTGTATATTATCTCGTTACTCGTAACCTCTTCACCATAATTTATCTCACTATAATAAACATTTAACTACGGTCAAAAGCCGCGGCGGTGAATCAAAGATTAGAGAATTCAACGTTATAGGTCCGTTTACGAGTTAATCGTTAACCTGTTTAAGGAATCGGACAACTTTCTTGGTATTTGTTACGGTACACGATGATTTATATTGTAATGTGTTTAATGTGAAATCTGTCGGCCTCATTTAAACTTTTAAACGTATTGTTAATTTATTAAGCATAATCAGCCTTTTTAATGTTCCCACTGCTGGGACAATTGAGTCCCAGCAACAATCGCTCAAAGAAAGTTTCCCAAAGTGTCCCGAATGCTACGCTCGTAGACGCTCGTAGCATTGAGAGCTACGACGTAGCTAGCTGCGTAGCAAGGAATCATTTTTATTTTTTTCGTAAAACTAAATTGTTTTTTTTATTTGTATTTTTTGTTTTGTTATGTTTGTAATCAATGTAAACTAAAAATTCATGTATTAAACAATAAACTAAAAAAAAATCCCATTACGCCCATTGCATTATTTGTATTTACTTATTTAGGTATCGTAGATCTAAACTAGTAATGTTGTGTAAAAATACGGAAAATAATTTTATTATGACAAAAGTTATAATCTGACATTAAAGAATGAATCCTCTTCAAAACACTCTGCCTTCCGAAAAAGATTTCTAGAAATGTAAATCATGGAATGTACGGTGACATTAGAGCTTCGGTAGTCAAGGAGAGCAAATTTAATCAGAATACAATTAGCATAGCTTAGCATAGTCGACCTTTTAATGTTCCCACTGTTGGGACTCAGGCCTCCTCTCTAGGAGAGGGAATACAATTATTTAACATATTTTTGATCACCAAAGTTGTAAACTTATCAGTAGGAGGTAATCTCTGGAAGTACCTATTAATCCTATTTTGTAAGTTTTTTAGCTTATGGGGCTTAAGGAGTTACATTATTGCTGAAAGTTACGAGACATGTTTTATGATATAGTTGACTACCACACAAACGAAGTCACGGGAAGCTAGCTAACTAGCAATTATGATATTATTTCTCCCCCTTATGAGTGAAAGTACCTTCCTTACTCAAACTCCAATAACTTCTAATTAATAAACTGAACTCAAATGTTGCACAATAAAATGTAATAAGCGACCCGACTTACACTTGCAATGTAATCCACCAATTAAGTAAGCCCCGCATTTCAATACTAATATACGCTGACGGGAGCTCAACATAAATCGGCATTGTCATGTTATCGCCATTTCAACAAGATCTCCACTAACGAACAAGTTGTTGAGAAATAGAGGTCAACGCATACTGATTGTATACGATATGCTCACATAGAATTGGCTTCGTTAGCGCTCTTCATTCCAGTGCAACACTCAAACCCAATAAACGTCCAATTTACGACGCCGGCACTATAAATAGTTTATTCCTGATCTCATACAGGTAATATTTTAGAGGCTTTATTGTAGTAATTTGGAATTTAATTAGTTGAAGTGCGTTAATTTTTTATTTCGAGTATTTTTTTTACAAAGATAAAATGTTTGTGAATTATTTGAAGAGTTTTCTGAAATTAAGCGCCGTGTAGTCGCCGTTAGTAGCTGCTGCAGTTTAGGAGGAGGAGTTTACGGAACTAAGCCAGGGCTCACTCATGAACCAAAGAAACTATTACTGTAACTTTAATTTCAACAGATACAATTGTAGTTTTTTTTTTCTAGAAATATTTATGTAATGACTGAAAAAGTTGAAGAGTAAAATCTACAAGTCCGTGATATGACCTGTCATTCTGTATGGATCAGAATGTTGGGCTGTGAAAAAGACGGATGAAAAAAGATTGCATGTAGCGGAGATGAGAATGTTGAGATGGATGGATTGTGTGAGGAGTTATATGAAAGAAAAGGGAGTCAGTGACAGCGTGATGGTAGACAGGACAGAATGGAAGAAAAACATGTTGCACCGACCTCAAATAATACTCGCATATTAATTGGAGTCGGCGCAACATTTTTTTTTCTTCAGAGTAGGAAGATGATGGTGATTTATGTAATAGTAACTTTAATGGCGGTATGTTCATGGGTCCTCGTGCCTTATACTATCACAGTTAGACCATCGGATTCCTGTTCCTTAAACCCAGGAAAATGATCTAAGTGTAAGTAGGAACTAATTACAGCGCAATGTAACGAATGCTCTGACAGCCCGGCGTGGTGAGCAGTTAATTGTAGCGTCTCTGCCGCATAGCCCGCATTGCTCGCGCAGCTTGGCTGGCGTACCAGCGTATGTGGATACCTGGAGCCAGGGCTAAGATACTGGCGAACAGCGGGTATGAAAGAAAGAAGGAAGATGGACAGGAAAACATGCTTGACCCATGTCTCCGGGCTTTCTCGAGGTTTTTAGAAGCACTATTTTAATGAGGAACAGGTCGCAGGTTCAAACTTAGTCAGGCGCATTACTTTGTGTAATTTATTTCATCACGACTGCTCTCGAAATAGTAAAAGAAAAATTGTGAGAAAATCGGCTTGTCGTAGAACCAGAAAGTCGAAGATATGTGGCATCCACTATTCCGCACTGTGCCCACGTGGTGTGAAGTCTGAGCCCCAGCTGTGGGAACATTGTAAGGCTGATTATCTATCTATCTTCTTTTGTAATAATAAGATAATCTAGGCTGGTGCAAGCAGGCCGTGCTGCGCAGGTTATCTTATAAATTCCGAGCTAGTAGTTATAACACGAGGTATTGTGTATGCCTTAATTGTAATTTTGCCTCGTACTATTGGCACAAATGGGCCTTTATAGGTATGCGGAACAGGGTGTAAGGGCCCGAAAAGGGAGGATCATCCGACAATGACATGAGGGTTCACATAGTGCTGCGATACTGTAGTGCATTGGGGATATGTGCGGAGGCCAACACTGACTGCTTTAGGGCAATATAGTGCGAGAGTGGCGTCGTGTGCGGGGCAGGTCCAACGGCCTTCTAAATACCATAACCGAAAGGGTTGAGTGTCTAATTGTGGAGCACTGGAATAAGATACACAGTTCGGATGGTGTCCTTTTTAATATAAAATAAATGGTTCGACAATTTAGAATAAGTAGGCATGAGGTACAAGTTCCACTGACAAGTTTAGTTCGTCTCATTCTGAATGAAATATTATGATATCAATGGCAATCAAACAATATTATAGCTTGGTTGACAAGATTGACAGATGATTGTGAAATATTTCTAATAACTTACAAACATGAGAATTTCTAGAAAAAGCCGATGGAACCGTCAAGATACAATACAAATATGTGATCGAAAATACGTCACGTGCAATGAAAAAAATACTTATTTATCTGTTACTAAAAACAGCAATGAGTTAGCGAAAAGAACCATTAACCTAACAACTTTGTACCGTTACTCCCTTTGTCTTACAATAGTTAACATGTAATTATAACTTAACTTTCACCCGTGACGCCGCTCGTGTGAAACTCATCCAAATATCTCGTGTTTTCTTTATGTTCTGCTCAATTTATGACACCTTTGTCTCTAAAGTGCGAACAATGGAAACATGCTGGAACAACGGTTTTATTACCAAATCCCGAGATACTGTGCCGTTGTACATGAGTAGAATATTTTATTAGCTTTAAAACACTCAAGCAAGGCTGGTGCGGTCAAGTTTATAATACTAATCTATCAATGACGTTACTGTTGACGCGGTGGTAGAGCCATTGCTGCTGTGCTGCGTGTCGCAGGTTCGATGCCCGCACGGAATAAATATTTCTATGGACTATAGATAGGTTTTCCGGGTCTGGGTATCTACATGTGAGCTTACATGTTTGTGGACGCCGCTGTTACAGGAGTAATTCCTAATGTGGGGCTAGGTTTAAAAAAAGGGATATAATAGGTTTAGACAATAACAAAAATAATTGGTGAAATCGGTCCAGCCGTTCAAACATGATAACGCGCCGAAGTAAGGATTAATTTATATATACCGGCATTTTATGCCAGTCAACATTTGTTTAATTTTGGAGCCATAATATGAACTCCATCAACCTACTAAAATCCCAACTAAAATAATGACAAAATATTCTTTTAGATTAATTCTACACACAAACTATATTTCACCAAAAAATAAAAATATCACTCAATTATTCCTTGAAAGATTTGATAGAGACATATAAATATTATAATACAAAAAATACAAATGTAGGAACCAATTGATAGGGTGACAACGACAGGTCACTAGCTAAAATAGAATTTGAAGCAAGTGCTATAGGACCTTAGAGATATTTTTAGATTCGGTAGTTCTTTAAGACCTTTAGGTTTAAACGATATTCTTGGGTTTGGCCGTTTTTTTTTTTAGTTTCTTGAACTCGAGGTAGTAAAAAAATCAGCTATACTTCGCTACATCTCAGAACCTAGCCCGCGAACAGGAAACAACAGTTTAATAACAGTTCATAATTATTTAATTCGTCTCAATGGTGAGCGCGACCGGTCCCTGCTAGGAACTCCACAGATTACACTAGACATCGGAATAAAGAATAAACCAGAAGGCGCACTGTGTTCACAACACAAGAGGCACATTGGGAATTTGAAACAACTACCAGCCTGCCGACGCACGTAGAGACCATCTGGAGTAGATTTTCCAATTTTTGAGACAAAGAGACAAAATAATATTATCTCCTTTCTATTACACGCAGAAATGACATAATAAGTAGGTACTCAAAAAAAAAAAATTCTTAATAGATTACATCGGAAAACTACACTACTTCTAATTAGTACTTTAGTTTCTTCAAGTCTATTAGTTATTTTTCTAGGCTTACGTTTGACCACTATGTCACCTGATGATAAGCGATAATGTTGATGATGGAGCACGCTTGCCTAAAAATAACCTATTCAGTCTTGGCTTAAAGACTACTAGGATGTAGCTATCAGGAAACAGACTCCGGCAAGGAATTCTACTCCTCTCTTCAATCGCGATCTCCAATTTCTGAAGGGCAATCCTCGTACCTATTTTAAAAATATTTGAATGTCACTGACGACGAATTACAGATTTAAATTATATGTTTTTTTTAAATAGCGTTGTACTTCTGGTTGCTCTTTATTCTGGTCACTAGATAGTACTCGTATTTAATGGAACTGTTAGTCACAGGACATAACTCAGTGTCACTAGTTGTCTATGTGCCATTAATTTGATGGAATACATTCTCTAATTAATTTATATCTTAGTTCGTGTGTTGGCATTTACACGTGTCGAAAATATATAACTTCCTGGACCAGGGGCTATTTTTATAAGTGTTCGTTAGGAAAAGTGAAGTGACAATCATGCGTCAATTGCCACGTCAAGTTCACTTGGATATATTATTTTAATGTTAATTAATCGCGCTTGACCACTTGACTCTTGCCTAGAAATAACTTACTCTCTCTTGACTTGAAGATTCCCAGGTTGTAGCTATAAGAAAACACAGACTCCAGCAATTCCACTCCTTAGCTGTACACACAATTAATGTGTTCCTAAAACGTTTTGTGCATATAGGTGAGAGGTCCACCATGTACCGGTGGCGCATCGCCATAAGCCTGGTCGGTTGTTATGTCGGTTCATAAAATTATGGAAAAATTCATCAATCGCAGTGGCCTGCAATGGATCATATCCTTTTTATAATGCTACGCTATACTGCTGCTACAGACTGTCCACAAACATTTCCCAATTTCAATGGCTGCATTGAGCGAATCCTGGCACCCTATAGTGAATACAGCGATGATTTATCAAAGCAAGTTTCCACACCCTATTCGCACATTGAATACACGGCTGTACATCATTTAATTACATTTTGCATTACCTGCAAGTTGAATCTGATCATGAGTAGCCTCTCCATCAATAAATAGCTCGACAGTGTTTTATTAGCTAGTACAAGCAGGCTGCGAACGAACGATTAAGAAATCTGCAATATTAATCTCGAACTGTTGGCAATTAATCTTAATCTGATACTATCGAAATTGGCATTTAATTAAAGGAATATAGTAGCATTTAGTAACTAGAGAAATCTTAAATAATTATATCTAACTGAAACTATTGCGCTGAGTAAATGAATGTAACGATACGAAATAATAGTTACACAGTAGGTACACACGTCTGCTACTGACTACGCATAACCTTTTTTTTTGTGGGAAATTATCATGAAATCATCAATTTTAATTTCTCCCATTCTGAGTGCTGGTGAGTTGAGTGTCAGACGTTTACTAACTACCCCTTCAGTCAGTAACCTTTTGTGTTCCAGGGCCGCAGTAACTCTTTCAAACAACTACCTTACAGCCACTAGACGTCTAATAACAGGTGACGCATGTCTATCAACACATATGATAATAGATCTGATGTTTCGACCAATCAGAACGCAGTATCCCGCTCCACCGAACTAATCGAACCAATCAGAACGTAGTACCCCGCACCCCGTACCTTGGCTAGTTGACAAAATTGTTTTGGCGCACAAGTTTAAGCACGAGACGTCTAGTGGCTGTAAGGCTCTTCCTTTCAAACAATACCGCAGCCGTGGCAGGACACATTAACGTACTAGACATATACAGGTCATATTAGACGTTATGTGACCTGGCCGGGCTAGTGCGTGTTTTTTTTACGTTAACGCGACGTTCGGTGCTCAGATTGGCTCGCTTCAAAGCTCTTAACCAATCAGAGAGCTAAACGCGGTAAACGTTTCAATTGCGTTAACGTAAAAACAACTCGCACTCAGCGCATTGATAACTATTGTGATTAGATTATAGTAAACCATTGTGATGGTAACTAGGACTACATGCTTACTTGGTACTTTGTTGACTGGTCGACGCTGTCCTCTCATACCTATTAGCACTTTAATTTATGGGAACATCGTAAAAATGTCTTAATAATATTGAGAAATTGAGCAACACCAGAGTACATTTATGTCTCGTCTAAGAATCAAAATACTCTTAGAAAGACTAAAGATAAAACTTTTACACTCAAACTGGTAAATAAAGAGACATGACATAAAAATTCGCGTGTGTGTTAAAATTCTACATACGTAACAATTAACAGGCAATTACACAAACATTCCACGAAATTATAAACGATACAAATGATTGTCATTCCACAGATTAAAAACTGCAAAAAAAATATTGTTTCCTACAAAAATGGTAGGTTTATTCTACCAAATCGGTTACGATCAAGGTTAACCATTGAGTCTCAATATTTCCGGTCTGATGCACCAGGGTCAATGGCTCTCAATCTTAAATTTAATTAATCGGAAGCCGAACTTGACCGATGATTACCGAAGATGGTCGAAGCCTGATGAGAAATGTTTCGGATTATACGCGTGAAGATTGAACTTGGAGAAACGGCCTGAGGAAATTAACGCAGGGAAGTGAGAATGATGAACAATTACTTATGGAAAAATACTTATTCAAATTGCAGAGACGTGATTACTCATAGCAAGCAATCAAAACATCTAAGATGAACTGTGGATTTAAGTGTAATGAAAAAGATAATAGTTCGTTACTAGGTAGAGATTAACAGTAACTTTTCGATAAGACTAGATATGAACACGAGCACTGAAAAGTTTCCAAACCGTATTTTTTCTAGAAACCGTTTCCAGAGTGATCAGCGGATCTCAATTTTGACACCTCGACCACCACCACGGTCCGGACAAAGCGTTTCACTTCGTCATTTATACCGCGTACATTGAAGGATTATAACAATTTCTTGCTGCGGTCTTCCCATTCGATTACAATTTAGATGTCTTCAAGGCTAGAGTGAATAGGCTCTTAATAAACTAATGCGCTTCACCATCAAAAACTACATCACTGCTTACCATCAGGTGGGATCGCAGTAAAGTACTGGCTTACTTGATTAAAAACAAAACCTTCGAGACAGTAGGTACGTACTTCACGTCGATATTAACAAAGTTACAAGACATGTATAAACTACTAGCGGTCGGTCAATTATTATGAAGCGGGCGTTAATGAACCCGAGCTGAGCATCCACGGTGGCGCCGAGACCTACCGGTATAGTAATAAAATATTGATACGGAAGCGAAAAATAACCAATATTTTACCCACAATTAACTCTTAAGACAACTCTGAATACGCCCCTTACATCTTGTCTTACACAACCAATGAACATTCCGAATTAACAAAAGTTATTTATCAAAATACCGACCGGTTCGAAACGTTATTAACAAAATAACGGTTATTAGCTTCGCACGCCACGATAACTGCTACATTATTGTAATTATGCGTTATTATGTGGAAAGTGATACTGGAATTTAGAGTTGGGACACATGTTTTAATTAACGTAGTGATTTTTTACGGCTGTGTTTTATTATGGCGGTCCTGGCCCGTTTTATAGTCCATGTATGGAGAAGGTCATTTCTCTACAGTGGAACAAAGATGAAAGAAAACATCAGCGCTTCTGAAATGATTGTTTGACTGTTGAAAATTCATTCCACCAACCGCAGCACCTAAAACACGGTTGTCAATTTGTTACTTTTTTTTACGATAGCTGAAACCCGTGATTTTTTTAAGTTTTTTGTATTTTGCTGGTCAGAATCAAGTTGTATGACGATTAAAATACGATTTAATACTAGAAAAAATATTTTTTTCTAATATTAAATAAAGAAATTCCTTAGCACAACAATTTTGCTCTTGTGCTAAGAGCCATTATGATAGATAAGCTCCAAAATAAAACACCACATAGAATTTATTACTACGCTGTTTTTCATTCAAATCATATTCAAACGAAAACTACACACATCAAACCAAAAATAAATTCAAAGTTTGTATGAAAACCAGCACGTTTGGTGTCCTGTATGTAATAACACGCATACATTTACATAAAATTGTATGGTTTGTATGCGTGTCGCTCGCGACCTACGTGAGAATGTCTGCCCGTCTGTTCGTAGGTAACTGCTAAACCTGAGCGACACTATTTTAGTCACCTTGTTATTTTGAAAGAAGAATTGAGATATTTGACCGTTATTTGTTTTATATGCAATAGGCGCCTAAAATATAGTGTTCTACCCGGATCTGGAGTTTAGGCGTTCTACAGAATGTTTTCATTTATTCTGCATACAGCTAAGGAGTATGATTCCCTGCTGGAATCTATGTTTCCTGTTAGCTATAACCTAGAGGTCTTTAAATCAATAGTGTATAGGTTAGATCTAGGCAAGCGTGCTCCATCGTCAACCACATCATCACTTTCCAATAGGTGAGATAGTGGTGATGTGTGAGCCTATAAATATTAAAAAAAAGTTACTAATAATATATCAGTGACGTTTTATAACTGACCATGTAGCCCTACGTGAAATAAAATATTTTGTTAGCTCATGTCAAATCACTGACAATTGATTATCGCTGACAGAATATTATTTTGTGGAAAGATTAAGGATAATCAGGTTGCAGTCAGCTTAGTAGTAATACAGACGAGAGGGACGTCGTTAACGACAAATACCACTACAGCTGTCGTCACTTGACGCACTTGGCGTTAACGGCTGCAGTGGTATGTGCCATTAACAAAGTGCCGCTCGTCTGTATGAGCCTTTACGGAGACTGAGCCAAAAGATTCTCCTTGGATAAAAGTTGACCTCAGTTTCCCAGCAGTCATTGGCACAAGTCTATCAAGCATCTCAACTAACATATTATCAAACTTAAATTGAAATGCTGAAGATGTACCATAGTAACTAAGTAGGCAGTTTCAAAGCAGATACAAACACTTATCTGTTGTGTTGCATCTTGTTTCACTTTTCCTGTTACATCTACGAGTGGACTTCTTAGGGTCAAGGCACATTGAAGATTGACTGGCCCGTTGGTCTAGTGGTTAGTGGCCCTGACTGCTAAGCCGGAGGTCGTGGGTTCGATTCCCACCCAGGACAAATGTTTGTGTGATGAGCACGATCATTTGTCCTGTGTCTGGGTGTAATTTATCTACAATATGTATGTATTTAGAAATATATAAGTATGTTTATCAGTTGTCTAGTACTCATAACACAAGCTCTGCTTAGCTTGAGACTAGGCGGCGTTGTGTGATAGTTGTGGAATATTATATTATATTATATTAAGACAAGTAGAAGAGAAGATCTAATTACTTACATAGCATATTGGCACCTATCTCCTTGTGTGCCAATAAAGCATACAAAGATATTGGGGCGCGTCTTTCAAGTATAGGTCCCTTGACCCATAAGTAACATTTATTCTTCGACCGGTCTTGTGGGTCTCACATTGATCTTGTAAGAACACCTTCTAAAGCTATGTCTTCCACCATGTAATGTATGTGTGTATGGAATACTGCTCTCATCTTTGGGATGGGTCTGCCAAATACTAGCTTTATGCCCTGGAGTCGATTGAAAAGCGAGCCAAGAAGATCATTGGTGATGATGAACTTGTCGAGTCAAAACTCCGAAGCCTTGAGCATCGACGCCAAGTTGCTGGCCTGGTTTTCTATCGATTACATTTCGGGGAGTGTGCGTTGGAATTGCACAATTTAATTCCACCAAGTCCGTTCCCACCAAGGCGTTGCGCCATCGGTACATGGTGGACATCCCAGCCATACATAAAAAGCGTTTTGGGAAGACATTCATTATGCGTATAGCTAAGGAGTGGAATTCCCTGCCGGAGTCTGTGTTTCCTGATAGCTACAACCTAGGAGTATTTAAGTCAAGAGTGAATAGGTTACTTCTAGGCAAGCGTGCTCCATCATCGGCCACATCGCTTACCATCAGGTGAGATAGTGATCAAACGCGAGCCTATCAATAATAAAAAAATATGTACGCGGTCGCCACTCCAAGAGCTGTCAGCTCCATCGTAACTGTTCTGTTACGTTTAAGTTCCATGTATTTGACGACGTGGTTGGCGTAGTGATTGTGCTATTGACTGCTGTGCTGAAGGTCGCGGGTTCGATTCCCGCACTGAACAAATATTTGTTTGGCCTACATAACAGAGAGGTGTTCGGGATCTTGTGGTCTTATGAGTATGATACATGAGTAATTTCTAGTGCGGGGCAAGTTTTATTTTAAAAAAAAAGTGCTTCGCGAGCACCTGTAGTTAGGAGCACGAAAATGCAATCCTATCAATTTCCCTACACTAGTTACACTACCACACTTAAACTCTGCTCACTCCAAATCTCACACACATCTCCTCATACATAATTCATAAGGTTGGTCGAGGTGCTGGTGTAATACAGATGTCTCACTGATAAACTTTGAACAATGTCCGTGAAATTATGCGTTAGGCCAAGTTAACTTAACGCAACTCAACGCGTTTACGTTAAAGACAAAATTACCATGAAAAGTTGAATGATGTCTGTCAAGAGAATGGTAAGCATGCATAGATCATACGCGTGATATCCTTGAGAGGATAAGTAGATAGATGCGCGGGATGGTTCGATACAGCAGTTCAGCTGTTCATCGCGACCGTGGAACTCATAAGGCAACTGAAGGAAAACGGGTGTGTGTTAGAAAGAAAAAGTCTTACACTTTTTTTCGCTCCACCCAGAGCGAGACATGTTATTTGATGACTTCCAACCCTCAAAAAAATTAATATTAAAAATAAGTGAATATCGGAATCTTCTATTTTTATGTTGACGAGTCTAATCTTCACTTCGACCTTGGCTGATAGAAAGCCTCAGATAAAGTTTGCGGTGGAACACGCGAGCCAGGAAGACGCCAGTTTACTCTTGTTTGAAGAAAGACGGGTCATAGGATTATGCCCAAAACATTTTATTTCTCATAGACCTACATGGGCACAAAAATTTGTATTTGACAAACACAAACAAAACAAATAAATTAAGGTTTGCTGTAAGAAAACCCAATTGTGGGTTAAGCTCGCCTTTGTACATCAACTGTCTAATTTTTAATTAATTGTAAAATTTTGTACAATAAAGAATATAAGAATATGGGCACTTATAAAACGTCAGATACTAGCGCACGGTTCCAATTGGTCGTTTCCTATGGAGAAGAACCGGCAAAAAACTCCATAGTTACTCGGTAATGACTGGCTTGTTGGTCTAGTGGTTAGTGGCCCTGCTAGCCGGAGATCGTGGGTTCGATTCCCACCCAAAATAAATGTTCAGTTTGAGTAACATTTGTTTCATCCTTCCTCTTCACATAACCATACCAAGACAAACGATTTCCTTTCAATTTTTCAGTCACTGGTGCCACTTTAAAACTTCCTCTAATATACCTACTCATTTCTCACTTTATCCTTTCTCGTCTGAATATTGTTATATTATTAAAACTTCATCTCTTATTGAATTTTGAGTCAGTACTAGCTTTAAGCGTATAGTTTCAGCCGTGTTGAAATACTTTTATAGTCGGCCAGGTCGTTGATAGTACGAGTATGTGTCGGTCCATAATTCTGTATGGTAATTTTATCCCATGTATTGAGGAAGTAATTATTGTTCAAGTCGAATAAACCTGGTTGGCAATCTGTTGTCCCGCTACCTAGAATTGAAACACGTTATCTCAGATAGCTAGAAGAGGCTACCCTGTCGTCACCGGATTAAAATCAATGAACTCCGAACAACCTTAAAATAACTAACAAAACCACCTACGATACAGGAGTAGTTCCTAGTCGGGGGCAACGTTTTATATAAGAAGAAAAATGACGAGCAAAATAAAAACAAAAGAAAAAGCAAAGTGCGAGTTGCGCACGAAGGGTTCCGTACTATCCGTAGCAAGAAACGGCAAAAAAAAAACACGTTTATTATATGGGAACCTCACATAAATATTTATTTTATTCTAGTTTTAGTATTGATAAATGATATCTATTTTGCAAATAGGTTTGAAAAAAAATAAACTAGATGAGGCCAGTATTTATTGTTACAGCGGCAACAGAAATACATCATCTGTGAAAATTTCAACTTTCTGCCAGGTGACAGACGGACAGTTTGAAAGACAGACAGACGGACAGGGGAGTCTTAGTAATAGGGTCCCGTTACACCCTTTGGGTACGGAACTACTGCTAAGAAGCTACTTAAAAATCAAAAGATTCCAACAAAGTATCATAACCGTTCCTCCAATCTACAGTAAATTAATCAAACAACCTGCCATCCCTCTCATTTGCATATAATATGAGGCAAACAAAACATACGGTCCGTCCAATAAATACGTGTCGAAAGTACCAACCGTTCCCGAGCGCGCGGGGTCATAAATACCCCCGACACTGCATGTCCGCCCAATTTGTTTTATTTCACACTTGACGGCACATAAATCCTTTCTTAACAAACTTAGGTGATAATGAACATTAGCCTGAATAACATAAGGGTTATTATCCTATAAAGGTTGACTGTAAAAGTGGTGCGTGAAATGGCTCGACCTTTGACCTTCCACGTGTTAAGTGATGGGTGCGAATGTGAAAATAGAATTAATATGGGATTGTTTGTGTTTCCTGTGGATGGAAATGTAGGAATATGTTATATTGTGACCTGTTTACTATTATGGGTAATGCGTGTGGACAACTATACTTCCTTTTAAGTTTTGTAACTCATTTATGATTACTTGCCGTTATTACACTATAAAGTAAAGGCCTCCCAAAGCCCTTTAACAGAAATGACTTTGTATCATTTTGCGTTTTGGCATTTAAGATATTATTTTCTCCAATGTAACAACATTATGAGAGCAGTGGTGGCCAAGTGGTAATGGCTCCGACTTACGCAGTTGTAGGTCGTGGGTTCAAACCCAGCGAGGCGCATTACCTTGTGTAATTTATTTCATCACCACTGCTCTCAAAACGGTGAAGGAAAACATCGTGAGGAAACCGGCATGTCCTAGAACCAAAAATTCGAAGACATGTGACATCCACCAACCCGCACTGGGCACGCGTGGTGGATTACGGCCCATTCCCTCTCCTAGAGAGGAGGCCTGAGTCCCAGCAGTGGGAACATGATAAGGCCGACTATGCTATGCTATGCTATAACAACATTATGTAGTATTTATTGTTATGTTCACAGATTTCTATACATTTATTTTGTAACTAATTAAATATTACAATAAGAAAAACCAAAACACTTAACTAATAAAACTGCTTCAACACTAAAGGCTAACTAACTAAACTACATAATACTCCTAATATAAAATATGGCGTCAAGAAATTCCTCCGCATCGCTGTCGACTGGAAGTTTGCCCAAAAGACTAGCGGTATTGCACGTTAATATAATAATAATAATAATTTATTTGTTCCAAAAACTTACAGATACAAACAGTTATGGTTTAAAACAATAAATTTACGAAATAAGATTTATAAATTACAAAGTAACGTTAAAGTTAAGATTAGCGTAATACAACTGGTAGAGTACTACTAGACGTGTCCAGCGAACAAGATCTGTACAAAATTGGTGAGCCCTGCCTCTCATCTTTTATAGCAATGTAACGCGAAGTATCAATTAAGTGTGTGGATATTTTTTTAAATAAAATATGAGCACTCGGATCCCACTCGGCTCATGAGTTTCAACTCCAAATGGTTCGAAAATATAACTGCCGACGAGGTTGTTATATTTCCACTGCTTAAGGTTTTTAGCCACAGCGACATTCATCATCTCAGCACACACCACACACATCCACATCGAACACACCATTCGACATTACCAGATCGAATTCAAACAAAAATCAACATGAAATACTACCACTACTTTTTTCTCTACATCACCATGCATTTAATAAATAAATAAATAATTACAAAAATCAACAACCAAGCATAAATCAGAAGCATCTCTCAACACAGCTACCGGCAGCTCCTTATGTACTACTCCAACCTACCCTCTTAACAAAAAGAAACCTTTACATTCACGACACCTACTCTAACTTGTACAAAAACCGCCAGTGTCTATGCCTCGTCTATAAAATTATACGAGCTAATCAATTGAATAGATCTCGGTTCGCGCACTTTTTATTAATATCACCGGCATCTACTGAGCAATTACTGGCAGCCGAGTGATGTATCGATATCGATAGAATCCGAATGTCGATAGGATCGGTACACGTAGGTCGTGAGATCGGTCGATAGCGGTCGTAAGGACCAGCGCGGTGGCGGGGGTTGACTCAAAGGGTTTGACGGATGACAGAGGCATCTTCGCTTAGTGGCAGGTCTTGAGATGATTAGTGACGGCTGTGGTTATGAAGATTTACTTTCGGACATTCAATATTATATAAGTAGTTTGTTGAGTTGTAATCTTTAGGCCTCTTTCTAAATTGAGCATTTGGAGGCAAGAACATGTCAAACCTAAACCAACCTACTATTATGACTTTTGATAGGTTTCCAGTGTAAATATAGATTGACAAACACACAATTTCTTGTTATTTATATTTGTGAGAATTACAAGAACATACTTTTCTAAGCCCCAAAGTGATCAAAATGCTTTTGCATTAGTAGGTTAGACCTGGTAAAGAGCTGCCCGTTGGCACCTACGCAGCTACGTCAAAAAACCGTCGACGAGGTTAAAATTTAAATAAATGTAAGTCTAACTGTCCTTGGAGAGAAACTGCAGAGCAACTAAAGTGCGAGCAGCAAGAGTCCACCCAATAAAGTTTATTTACAGCCATCGCCGCCTGCGCGCATATCTACAGCTAATTACTACAAGGGTTAGGGCTGTCACTACTTCTAACATCTGTGGTATTTAGTCACGAAGTGGTCGAGGACATCAATATTGTCGGCAAACGACTTTGCACGATTAGAATAAATTAACATGTTCAATAATTATTAAAATTAGAAAGGGTACGCACCACTTAAAAGTTTCTTGAATAAGGATGGGTGGGTGACACTTACAACTTTGAAATGTAGACAATGACGATTGGTTCAATGCTAGCCTATCTAGTTAGTCCAAAAAAAAGCAGAAACTAAACTCATTAAAAAATAAAAGGCCCGTTTTGACATTTGATATAAACCCCAGAATGTAACCATTTGATACGAAACTAAAAGTAACAATAAAAGAATAATTAGGAATCTTGTGTAGTAGTTGCTATTTCAGCTATGCAAGTACAGTGAAGTGACAATCAACTGCTTCTTCTTCCCTTTTATCTTTATTTTCTGAAGAAAACTCAGTTTACTATATCGTTTTACATTCCTCTTCCCAATTATTGGAATCGTCCATTAACACTAATTTTAAAATATCAAACTATGAATCATTTCTCAGACCCGCTATCTGACAGCTGTCATACAATTGCCACAATAAAAAAACATGACTGATTCTTTCTAAATATAGAGTTTTCAATTTAATCTAAGCTACCAACCCTATGGCTCACAACTGTTGCGCGCGAGGTAACTTTCCATGAAGGTATTTTCGCTTCAGCACAATGTCGCACTAGTGCCGATACAAGCCCGCCGTAAACATAAAACTAGTCTTATTGCCCGCCAACGGGAATTAAACGCATTGGTTTTACGAGGTTACGTGACTTTGATTAACATTAGTAGATTTTAGTTGAGGTCTTGTTTCCTAATTTTATAAACACTGGTATCGGAGTTCTTTTTTGTTAGTCTTCAATTGTCCCACCAGGGGAGGGTGTACCCCCTTTTTCTCAGCCTTTTTATCTTGCGAGATCTCTGGCAAAGTTTCCACGAACATGATCAGATCATGCGACGTGGCCAGCCCACTTCAGCTCGACTGATTTTTCCCCAACATCTGGTTTTTGAGTTATGGAGCGCTACAAGCCATAATATAACATGACATCACGCCTGTATTCGGCGAGCGACTGAGCAGAGGTATACATAAGTACCTGAGTTTGAAATCTCAAAGAGGCAAGCCTTTTGCCACCAACTGGGGGCCCATCAAAACTTCGTGCCACTTCTGGAAAATTCCAGATGATCTCATGATACTTTCCCTGACCCTGGAACTGTACCCAGTTACGCATGGTTAGCAGTAGCGTTTGCAACCACTAAACTCGTTACCGAGGCCGTTATAGTTAGTTTTCTTTCAAGCGCTATTTATGCTTAGTTGGAACACGATTGTCAGCAAGAATAAAAACCGGCCAAGTGCTAGTCAGATTCGCGCACGAGGGGTTCCGTTCCATATCAAAAAATCATATCATTTCATAAAAAAAACATGTCTGTTGTATGGGAGCCACACTTAAATATTTATTTTATTCTGTTTTTATTTGTTGTTATAGCGGCAACAGAAATACATTATCTGTGAAAATTTCAACTTTCTATCATGGTTAATGATATACAGCCTGGTGACAGACGGACAAACATACGGACGGACAGCGACTCCACTGTCCGTCCGCCTTAGTCTCGCGAGCGACGCATTCGCCAGGTCTGGACACACCTTTAGATTTTCATTTATACACTTTACAGAGCATTATTGTATTGCCATAAAACAATTAATTACCTTCATAGAACCAGATATTTATCTGCAAGATTAATGTTCGAGTAATGTAATAGATCAATCAGGAGCAACCTACCTACCTATCCACTATGATGCTGTGCTCACTATACTCTATACTATTAATGGAACTCAACATGCGATACGACACTTGTTGTCTCTTGTTAATTCGTTGTTTATTTAGTAAATCATACAGTTCTATTATAAAGTGGTATTTTGTTTGTAATAGGTAGTAATCTCTGCAATTCGCCTCTAGCTAGAGTAGTGGTGGCTCAATGGTAACGGCACCTAAAGGGTTATACGTCGCAGGTTCAAACCCAGGCAGGCTCATCACTACTGCTCTCAAAACGATGACGGAAGCCATCGTGAGGAAACCGGCATGTCCTAGAACCAAAACTTTGAAGATTTGCGACTGGTTCTCACCCGCATTAAACTGCGACCTATTTCATCTCCTAGAGAGGAGATAGTGAGTCCCAGCAGTGGGAACATTATATGGCTTGAAACTAGAGCACGTGAGAACACTTTCAGAAATGGTAGCTACATTATAGCTGTGCAAATGATTACGCGTTTTATTCAGAACAATGCGCTGTTCCTTACTGGCCCAAAAACTTGCTATAACATTATTTTAATTGATACCTGCTGTGTAGGCAGCTGTCTGATGCGGAACTACTTAAGTGGTGGTTTAGCTGACCTAGCACTTTGATTTCACTGCTCATTTTTACCAATTCATACAGTCTTATGGTAACTTTACTACATAGCCCAAACAATAACTGTAAATTCTCTCTTTCCAGACCCGTGTGTCGGAACTGCGTGGTATCACCAACTGGTTCATCACCACCACCGCTGCACGAGACGGCATCGTCACCACCGCCACCAGCGCCGGCGTCCCCACCCACCTCACCGAGACTCCTGCCGTCGCTACCTTCGCCACAACCTTCACATAGTGGCTCATCAGCCCCGAGCCAGTCGAATTCGCCCCATCCGTACTCCTATCCAAACTTTAGAAGAAGCCAACCAATCCAGAATCAGAGTTACCCAGAGTTTGGGTTACTACACAGTCATAGCGTGTCACAGTTGAACCAGCCTGGGCAAAGTTACCAGTCTCCACAATCGCCGCAGTCGGCCATGTCTCTGTCTCCTCACCCTGTGCCGCAAGGCAAGTTCCGCGGGCTGCTGGAGCACGCTGAGCGGCTGATGAAGCCGGGGGACCCTCACCGCCACTCACAGAGTGACGATGACTCGGGCTGTGCGCTGGAGGAGTACACCTGGGTGCCGCCTGGATTGAGGCCGGAACAGGTAAATATTTTTTTTTAATTAGAAAATTTAACGTTGAATAATTACAATATTCTCAGAATTTTTGACAACGATCTACATAAATAGCTCATGCTATTATATTGACTGTGTCTGTCACCCGTTGCGAGATAGCGAACCGTGGCGCGTTCATAATTCCCTTGCATTAGTAGTGGTTTGTTTTTTCTATAGGATGTCAGATTACTTAAATCTATACAATCATCACAACAGTCTCCACAAAATTATATCTATAACCAAACCCTCTACCTCCCCATTCAACGAAACTCACAACCGACCACAAACGACACACTACGCACAGTATTTCCCATTCCCTTTTATAAAGGACCCTGCAAGACAGACGGACAACTTTTGCCACAGAGCCTATAAGGGACGGACAAAAGTGGCCAGCGCAGCTAACCACAGTCCACAATGCACCCTTTGTGCCCGTGAGCTATTGTTCAGCGACTGTTTGCTCTTTTTTAAGGTTTTTGTGCCTTTTGTCAATGAAACTGTTTTTAGGAAAATGGCCAGTTTCAATGGTCCTATTTTAAAATGGTCGCTCAAATTTTGCATTATTTTTTCGCATTGTATCGCTATCGTTTCCATAAGAAATATTTACGGATTCTAATAAGAAACTATTAAAACGCACATAAATTTATTCATAATGCCTTTGGCGCAGGAAATGGGCTATACGTTCTTTAATTTCTGTCATGTTATTTTGTTTAATTTTAATGAATGACTAATTTCAAATGTCACGCTTGCCAAAATATTAAATTTAAGAAAAGATGCGGACAATTTAATTCACCGTGTCTTTAGTGATGTCCTTTGCCGATGTTAATCTTCTCATGAGTCATTATCCGTCTGTCGGGGAGGTTATCTGTCTTTATTTAAGTATCATTTCAGGGCATCAGCATTTATTATGTCGTTAAGCATACACGGTCGTAATCCTTTAAAAAACTTCCATAAATCTTGGGGATTATTAACGAAAATGAGATACTTCGTCTGAAAAGATTTTTTTTTTTAATTTTTCCTTCCTTAGTTATTAGAACTAACTCAAATTTTTTTTGACTCATTTAGCTAGACGAATATACGTACAAAGAATCAATTAACAGTGAAATCGTATTTTGTTTATACTTCTATAATCTAAGCAAGGGGAACAAAGCTGGCAGAAAAAAAAAATGATAGCGAGCCTACAAATTAGCAAGATTGATACATTCCATATACCAACTCGAAACAAGTCTCTATACACTTTTTACGAATTATGCAAGTATTATTTACCATTTGCCTAAATCGCAGTAACACAATAAAATCCACCGAATGCCTTAAAAACACAAGCTTGTACCCCGGAGGGGACCGCCTACGGCCGAGCAGTAATAGCGCCGCTTTGAATACGAGACATCTTCGGTATTTATAATTACTGCAAAATAAAGCATTCGGTCGAAGCAACGGAGCAAAAAATTAAAACGTCTCCTGCGGCTGCCCCTTCAGTAATAAACCTCTCGGTTCGCGGGAACAAGGAATGAATTTTAAGTTTAGGAAATTACTTTATTTAGGTTTATTGTGACTGTCATCAAGTAACTGTAGCACTCAAGGGTTAGAGAACCCTGCAGTTTCTTACCGAAAGTAATTTCTCTTGAGGCCATTTTCTTATATGGTTTTTCCAAGTTTTTTCTGACGGTCGGAATAAGATAAAAATGGTGTTTATGAGTCTTGACTATCGTTTAGAAGTCTTCTTTAAGGTCTCTACAGGCCCGAACGTGGCCTTATGGCATCTCTAGAGATTATTCGCTAGATATGGCGCTGAACTCAAAATTTTTAGTGTATTTTGTTTTTTGAGTGTAAGTATTGACGCTACATGAGGCAATAATTTGACTAAGTTCAATAAAGTGGCATGTCCGATTATAGCAATACCATTTTATTGAATTAATTAATGGTCCCAAACACTGAAAATAAATTAACCAAAAACGTTGAATTCAGCGCCATCTAGTGAGCATGGAATTGTGTGTGTATGTGCAATTAATGAAAACTCTTCGCGACTTTCACAACATTGTCCGAGTTGAAAACTGAATCTTTTTTTGGACACATCTCTTGTTTGAAACAAGTCAGAAATCAGAAACGTTTATTTCAAATAAACCAATTACAGGCACTTTTGGATTGTCAAAATGCCGATCAGTCAAAAAAAAAAACAAGTGAAGCTAAAGTCGGTACTAAGCAATGTTTATTTATTTATTTTATTTTTATTTGGCTCTTCAACGATGAGTAAACTATTAGATAAACAGGAAAACATTTCAATCTTAAGTCTAAGTGCCACTTATAGAAGGTGTGGGGTTTTGGCAAAAACGTCAAACCAAATAACAACAAATGGTTTATTAGTTTAACGACGACACGTGCAATATTTATAGGCTACATAGTACATACAAAACAATAAGAGCTCGTGTCACGTCGCGCGCTCATCACCGATCCTCATTTCTCATTACCACCCTCTGACGTCACTACGTATGCCCCGTACGTACTTCGTTAAATGTCGTCATGTACCTAATGAACTGATGAAATCCTGGTAGAGTTGGTTTTACTTAGGGACTGAACACACAAGTTGATTTTACAAGGAGTAGTAGAGTAGTACCAATTTCAAAATCTTGTGATCTTCGTAACTTTGATTTATTTTTGTTTTTGATATTTTGTAATGTTGATTTTTCCTTTTTCCTTATCAATTCTTGCTGTTAAAAACTAGGATCACTGAAACTGATCTAGGTTAGTTTGATTTAGTTAGTAGCAAAGCTTCTGCTTTTCTTGATGAAAAGTTAGATGTTGGTTCACCATACAACTCCTGTATTGGATAGGCAAGTGACCATGTTCCATTTTATTTTTAAATATGACGATTACACAGAAACAACAAACCCCAAAGAAACAAATGAATGACTAATTTTAAAACCGGACTAACATGCCTTAAATATAAAATAGTCTAAAGATATCACAGCTCAAAGTATGCAGTAATAAATCGACAATTTTATAAATAAAGGCCGTAAAATATATCATTTGGCTTTTGTACTAAATTATATTTTGTCTCCGCTCCAAGCACATCCTTAAATCATTTGCCGCAGCATCTCTAATAATATTTTCCGCACTAATCTCATAACACAGCTATCTGTGTCCGACACTGTCCGGCCATACATCTCAGCAGTAATACCTTAATACGCTATATTAGTGCAGGAAATATTATTATAGCTATTCTTCCTTTGGGAAAACTAAATTAGGAGGAATGATGTAAGGAAAATTAGAAAGTGCCGTCGTGAACTGAAAGACAACTAGAGGATATTATATGATAGAGGAGATCTAAATAGATCAATAAACACAAAAAAAAACAAATGACAAACGTTTTCAGTCTACTTATTTACGTACTTAACATACATAATTAATTCGTTTGTAGTAGTGGCATATTGGAAAACACATTTTTTTTATTTTATTTTGATTAGCAAGTCTGTTTTTGTGGACTGATGACCTGCTGAGAGTCGCGGGAATAAGATGACCGATCATTGTGGCGACACTTGTGGAGACCTGTGTCCAGCAGTGGACGTCTTTCGGCTGAAGGACTCAAAACACTAGGAACACAAACCGAAATACAAACACCTACATACCTTCTAGATACACAATCGCAATAAAAAACTTAAGAGGTGGTAAAGTAAATCTCTCTAACCCAAATATCCTCACTTTCCAGGTGCACCTCTATTTCTCAGCGCTGCCAGAAGACAAGGTGCCGTACGTGAACAGCGTGGGTGAGAGGTACCGGCTGAAGCAGCTACTGCAGCAGCTGCCGCCCCAGGACAACGAGGTAACTACCACAGCACCCCCCAAGTTTAAGGTAACTGCCACTTACTGAGGAATGCATGGGAAAACCGCATGTTCAGGAGGATCTAGCACTTTCTTTCTTACTGATACTCACTTCTGCGACAAGAATTCGAAAGCACGTCTTTCCAGGCATGATAATTGCACATTCACGAGGTGATTATACCTAAAGCATATATGCCTGAATTTTGGTTATGCCATAACGGTATACTTCTTCTAATTTCTTATTTGTCGTGCTTTTAGCTTAGTGCAAGTTAGTGCTTGCCCTCAAAATTTAGTAATAAAACAGCAAGCTGAATAGGCAAGAGTCATTGCATTTTGTGTCTATTGTATAAACACAATATCTAAATAATTGTATGAATATATCGCATTCGATCTCAGATCCAACTTTACGTCGATCTCAGCATGAATATCTACTGTATGATATTATAAAGGCGGAAGTTTGTTTGTATGTTTGTTACTCCTTCATGCTTGAACGGCTGAACGGAATTGAAACTTCAATGGACCATGTCCTAGAATTACACATAGATTACTTTTATCCTGGGAATATGTTCCTTTGGAAAATTTTCACTAGAATAAACTAGTAATGAATACGGATATTTATGAAGGCCCCATAAATCTAAGTTGACCTGCTCTTTACTATCAAGAAGACCAGATGCATTTTACCTAAGTACTTTTTATTTATTGAAACTTATTGCAATATTAAGGTGTACACAGGCGGAAATGCCTTAAGCATTCTCTTTGCCTTTCCCATTGAAGGGTAGTGGGGAGATCAGACGGCGGTGCTTTTATGTCCTTCACGTTGCACCTTCTCATTCCAGGTCCGGTACTGCCACGCCCTGTCCGACGAGGAACGCAAGGAGCTGCGGCTGTTCAGCGCGCAGAGGAAGAGGGAAGCCCTGGGGAGAGGGCAGGCCCGCCAGCTGCACGCGCCCGCGCCTTGTGACCGGGTACGTACTTAGTTAAGATAGTTTCATTATTCTTAACACAGACCTGTAGCGACATCTTTTACGTCATATACGAACTGCAAGGCCTGAAGTCATACAAGTCTTGGATCGCGCAAGCAAAATTATCTACGCCAGCATGGATGCAACAAACCGACTGCAACCAATGGACTGTTGCTCACCAGACACCCAACTGATTGAAGGATCCTTCCCAATGATGGGAGCAGAAGTTTCCACCCTGTTCTGTATACAACAAACCTCGTGATTATATATGCTAGATTTTCATGCACTCTTTGCCAATGGACAGAGTGATTCATGAGGAAGGTTTAAATGGATATTATACTCTCTCTACGGAAAAGTCGAGAATTTTTGGAGATTTCTAATAAACGTATGAAGCTGGGACGGTTCGCTTGTATTATGAATACAGATAGAAATCATTGGCCCATGAAAGCTAACCTTTATAGGTTGAGAACGGCTCAACCGGTTTTGATGATTCTTTTTTGTTGTTTTCGTACATATCTAGGCTAAATTTGTATGAAGAAGAATATATATATTGACGAATATTATGACAATGTTACGAGAACACAAACTGGGCTGCAATAATCGTCACACCTTACCTCTAAATTAGAAGCTATGTCTGAACTAAGACACAGAATACGAAATATTCAATGAACACCTCGTGCAATGTAACCCAAGGTGCTGCTCATTCAATTATACTAGTACGTGTTGATTAGCGCCCTGCTTACCTCCCGGGGCACGTCGCTTGCATTTATAACTTCATCCCGTCACCCCCTCTGCCCGCGTCGTCCCCTAAGCCCTGGAGATGCTCATCAGTGATGCAGGCCACGGGAAGGAGCGGGATACTTTTAGTTGGGGCGAGAACTGGTTGAATGGTTTTGGTTAGGATATCATGTTAGGGATAATTTAGTTGGGTATACGATATTGGTAAACTGCATTTTATGGGACAAATACACAAAATATATTTTCAAAATTCTAAAAGTTTGTCGAAAGAGTAAACTTATCCTTACTTAATTTTAAATCATAATCCCCCAACGCGTCTATCTGTCTGTATAAACGCGACACACTCAAAAACTCCTAAACGGATTCGAATACAGTTTTCACCAATAAATAGAGTAATTTATGAGGAAGGTTTAGATGTATACTATGTGCATATTATATGTAGAGATAAGCAAAGGGTTGCAATGATTCATAACACCCGAGCGGAGATGGGGCGGGTCGCTAGTATTTTATAAGAAGATTGTTGAAAGGGTATACTTATATGTAACTATACCTAGGACTATATTGTGTCATTATTTTCACCTACTTACTAATAACAGGAGGAAGTGCCTTTTGCTAAAAAACGAATACAAAAATCTAGACTATATGATGCTAAGAACTGTACAAAACTCGAATGCTCAGAACTAGAACAAAACAAAAGTAGCAATGTAGAGTTTAAATAACCGAAACGTTGGTCCAACCAGATCCGCACCGCTCTTGACTCTGGGGTATACAATGCCCTTCACACCGCCAGGGACAGAGACAGATGGAGATATCATAATGAGGGAAACTGATGAAGCTAGAGTGGAGTAATTTCTGAAAAGGGAGCCATGATCCTGGAACACAAAAGGCAATCGAAGGACACATGTGTGGTTTTAGTTAGTAAATTTTGACATATCCTCTCGCCCCACCCTAGAGCGTAAGAAGTCATTGTATGATTTCCCACCTCAAAAAAGACAGCAAGCACGACCCATTGTACATTTTTCGGTTTCTTCACGTAGAATACCTAAAATCCTCACGAATGCCTTCCTTAAACCACATTTGTCCAGTGTCTTCCTAAAGCGGTTCATGATCCCCGGCGCGATTAACAGCAGCGTATCGTAAGCCGACAATTTATTCAAAAAGCCGGTATTAGCGCTCAGCTCTTTTATATACTTATCCGGCAAAGCTGAGGGGGCACTGCGGCGCTCTTGGAAAATTCGTGGGTTTTTTATTGCCAGATTTTCTTAATTTTGTGAAAAGTAGCTTTACTGCTTTTTTTACACAAAATGGTGGACACAATGGACCTTTTTTAACTTCTGCCTAATGCTATCGCGAATAGAGTATAGGTTTTACAAATATTAGAGTTAATCGAATCTGCGACACGCAGCGCAGCAGCCAATCACTCGACCGCTGCGCCAACCGTGCCTTCAAAACACGCTTTACACAGAGGCTTTGTCTAAAATCCTCTTAATATCGCTTTTCTAAATATTACCTAGGTACATAAGCCTGACAAAAGTACTGTTAAAAAGTGTAAATTGACCCACAACGGTTAGAATATTCTGTGAGAGAGTAATTGCAAATATTGCATCTGAATCATTTATTTCTTCATAAGTCATAACTACTAGTTTTATTTTTACAGTTAGTATTTATTTATGACTTGAATCTACATCTACAATTAATTGATAAAAAACACTTAACTAATTAAAACTATATATACACTAAAGACAAAAACTACTAGCTAAAATATGGCGTCATAAAATTTCTCCGCATCGCTGTCGACTGGAAGTGTGCCCAAAAGGCTAGCGGCATTGCCCCGTTGTATGGCAATGCTTAATCTCTGACCGAGGTAAAAGCCAGCCCTTGGGTCACGCGAAGTGTCAACTAAGCGTCATTCATACAGTTAGTTAAGTAATCAACTGATAAGAGGTAGATTAATAGATTCACAATACAATAAGAACAATAGGATCTCGAACTTCTCATAATCAACTGCCCCACCACGCACAGCATCCACCCCGCTGTCTCCCACACACCCTCACCGCAACGTTTTAATCCTGTGCGCCATAAATCATAGGTTCCCTAACCCTCCGTTACTTACAATTGATACCAACCCGTATTTTTTCCCCCACAGCACTGCCCACCCCGAGAGCAGTCACTTGTTTGCCAATATATTGAGCTAACAACATGTTTTTGTTAAGTTACACTCGGTGCTGGACTGAGATAGATGGCTAAAGGGTGCTGAAATAGAAAAAATGGTTTTTAAATTGGAGAAAACTGTAGAAAGTATTGAGTTAAATTATTGTAAAGTTGTCTTAATACCTTCGTTAGTAAAATCGTTAATTTATTTAGGATTTATTTCCTTAAAGCTATGCACGGCCTAAGCCAGTGGTTCTAGAACGTCTAGACTCCCTAGGACTCCTGGGATGGCGAGCCTATCATACGCGGTCCAATGTAACGTGTTTAACGTAATTTAAAACAGCAGTAATCACACTAACTTTCAAATGTATATTCCACAACTATCACACAACGCCGTCTAGTCCCAAGCTAAGCAGAGCTTGTGTTATGAGTACTAGACAACTGATAAACTTACTTACATATTTCTAAATACATACATATAGGTGTAGATAAATTACACCCAGGCACAGAACAAATAATCGTGCTTATCACACAAACATTTGTCCTGGGTGGGAATCGAACCCACAACCTCCGGCATAGCAGTCAGGGCCACTAACCACCGGTATTTAATTAAATAAACAAATAACTGTATGAATTTCGAGTTGCAAAAGCAGAGGTAATTTTATTTTTTTTTAGGTTTTTTTTTTTTTACAACTAACACAACGCCGCCTAGTCCCAAGCTAAGCAGAGCTTGTGTTATGAGTACTAGACAACTGATAAACTTACTTATATATTTTTAAATACATACATATTATAGATAAATTACACCCAGACACAGAACGTATTATCGTGCTCATCACACAACCATTTGTCCTAGATGGGAATCGAACCCACGACCTCCAGCATAGCAGTCAGGGCCACTAACCACTAGACCAACAGGTCTGTCGAATTAGCATCTAGTTTTTGGTAATTTAATCACAAAGTCAAGATTCTTGGACAGAACGTTATGACCATACTGTTTTTTTAGCAGCACGTTCTACATAATTAAAATCACTGACCCAGCCCTAGGTCTTGTAATAAATTACATACATACTTGTTTATAATTCTACAAAAAAGAGATAGAGAGCACTAAGAAACGTAATTTATTCCTAAAAAAGGTTATAATTTTTTTCTATCGGACATACTGTTTGTGATTCATTACTGTAATTATAGATGAATAAGAAAAAACAGACTGAAGAAACCCTCTTCATGGCTTAATCTAATTTTTTTGCAAACTGGAAAGAAAAATAATGATAGCACGTTTCCCGAAGGACTCGTAGATTTAATCACTTTTCTTAAATTGCAAGAAACCATCACCGTCTAACAAATATGCAAAGTTATCTCCTAAAAATTTGTTAAGACTAACTGCACTTAATTCAGAGACCCCCAAATAATTAAGAATTGCAATTAAAGCGTGCAGTAACAATTGCCGGTGCGCGATGTCCCGGGTTCGACTCCCAGACGACTCAAACTCTTAATCGCTGAACTTCGAAATAGCTACTAAATGACTGAATTTTTCCTTGTTTTAATTTTAAAACTCATTAATTCTAATTGTGAAAGTCCGTCTGCTACTTTCAAGCTGTTAAAAAATATTCATTCATTTATGCTTAGTCGCAATTTTGTAGTTTTTCATAATTGGTCTAGTTAGCTCTTTTAGAGCTTAATACAATCGTTTACTAATTTAATTTACGAAATAATAAAATGGAGGTTTTCAATTGGAAATAAATCACGATGTGTGTATGTTTGTTTCTTCTTCACGCTCGAATGGCTGAATGAATTTCGATGAAACTTAGTATACGGGTAGACTATAATGCCCTGTAATAGCACATAGGGTACTTTTTATCTTAGGAGCATGTGGCCTTGAGATAATATTTTACTATCACGCGGCCGAAGCCAATGGCAGCAGCTAGTATGAACCAACTGCTATATATTTATAATATAATATCTAACGACGACCTTATAAATAATATAAAAACCAAATACACTCAGTCGTCGAAGTACTGTTCCACATCGCTATCATCTGGGCAGGTACAACGGAAACGTTTTCCGAAGACGTTGACAGTTGTGGAAGCTTTGCCACATTGAATAAGTAAGACCAATTCTATTGGCAAAGAACGAGCCAGCTCTCTGGTCACGCAGTGTCGATCTTTTACTTATAAAAGTTCTTAAAACTACAGAGTTTAAAATTCTACTGCAGAAAAATAACTCATTCACAATCAAACCACGCCTCATAAAAACTTCACCAACTATATAAAACCTTACCAAACACTCAACTCGTAAAACTAGAAATGCGAACGTCTTACGTTTACCATTTCTGATGCAAAGCTCAATAATTCAAGACGGAACTCAGTCGGGAATCGAACCCCAGACCGAGACTAACTCATTTAAATATCATGCCAGTCACCGGGAGTTTGTGTAGTGATAAAAACACTTGAAAATCGAGTGATATCTAGAGTTAGACACTTTTTTTTCCAAGGGAAAGTTGGGAAAAGTTGCAAGAAAGTAGGGACTAAGTAATTTACCGTAATCTATAAAGTTTTAGTATTAGATAAGCTTAACAACTTTTATAACTTAAAAAAGCTCACAGGTTTTTTTTCAGTTCATTCCTCGTCCTAATGTACCTTATTAATTATTAACTAAACCTAGACATATTTATAAACTACATAACCACACATCTAAAAAAGTACATAAATGAAACACTCATTTTAAATGTACCTAGGATAGTTTATTTTTTCCCACTGCAGGGATGAATGACCTATAGGCTTTCTGGGAACGTTGGAGAAAGTTACCGCGGTCCTGGAACGCTAACGGCAAATGAAGGCACACAGGTGGATATTAGTCAGTAAAAGTCTGACAAGCCCTCTCGAACCACTATAGAGCGAGAGAAGTCATTTGATGATATCCCACCGCATAAAAAACGAATGTGTAATATAAACCATCTGGCCAGTTTTAGTTGGCCATTTTATGAAGTGATCAATTTTAAGATCCGGCCACGACAGATATTGGCTTTTCGACTTTTCCTCGTCTCAGAACACTGTAAGCCATTTCTTGAAGAATGACATACGAATGTATTCTCAAAACAAAAAAACCGTCACAGAGCTAACCCCATCACTACTTACTGAAGTCCAGCCTGACTGGAGAGGGGGGCGACGAAAATAAAATCAAAAGCCACAGCCCTCCCTTGAGGCCTGAGACGTAACGGGTCTCCCCCGATGTCCTCCTCCTTAAGAAAACGTTCGTAGAGGGACGCCTCGAGTTTTATTTTTATTCGGTTTCTTAATGAGGGGTCGTAAGGAAAGGATTCTTTCTATTGAAAGTGTTTAAATTTTATTTTATTAGAAGGAGTTAAAGAGCTTTATAGTAGCTTTAGATTGGAATGAATGACTTTATGAATAACTAGCTTGTGCCAGCGGCTCCGCTCACGTAAATGTAGGTTTCTCCATACAAACTTTGGATCCCCGTTTTATCCCCTAAGGGGGGAAATTTTGGAAAAACCTCTCTTAGTGCTCGCCTAAGTTATAAAAGGAAACCTTGTGCAAAATTTCACGCTCCTAGTCCAAGAAGTTTCGGCTGTGCGTTGATATGTCAGTCATTCAGTTTCTCCTTTTATATATAGGTATTAGATGAAGAGTTAATCGCGGATTTGTTTTATTTAATTTGTCCTCCCTACTAATAATGAGAGTGCTTGTCCATTTTCTGTCTTAATAACACGATAAGACTCAAATACTCTATCTATTAGATACCACAGACTTTGGAATCATAATAATATAAAATCAGCCAATCCCATCAATGTTCCCCCTATTGAGACCCAGGCCTCCTCTTTAAGAAAAGGAATGAGCCGTACGTAATCCACCACATATACCGTACGACATCCACTAATCCACACTGGGCGGGCCCATGTCTTCGATTTTTTCTATGATATGTCAGTTTCCTCACGATGTTTTCCTTCACCGTTTTGAGAGCAGAGTAAATAAAAACTTAATGCTTTACCTATAATAGACCTGAACGAACCAACCCTATTCGAATCACAAATTACTAAACGAAAAACTTAATTAAACTCTCTCAACCACCAGACTAAAAGTGTTATTCAAACCTCAGCCACAGCAAAAAGCTCTTAAATATCATCCATTCGTTTGAAACTTTGACATCCTCACTCAGAGCCAGCGGGGCATAAAATCAGTATAATTATGAAAACCATCGCAATATGGCCGGGGTCGCGACGCCGTGAAATCATTCGCTGCACCCCGCGGGTCTCAACGCCGACCCCCGCACAATTAGCGGTTAATGTGGTGGAAACACTTTCCACAAACGAAGAGCAGTCTTTCAGAGTTTTGGATTCGAGATGCTATGGAAACTAGTCGTGACGGAGACGAAGAAGTAACTGCCACTTCAGTGAACTTAGGTACAAATACAAACCCATGTGACCATGTTGCAGATCTGGTAATACGTCATTATCGTGTACTGCATTGCCACACTGGGCCTTGACTTCTTATGTCCATTCATAGACAGCGATTTTGGACATGCCGGTTTCCTCACGATGTTTTCCTTCACCGGTTTAAGAGCAGTGGTGATGAAATAAATTACACAACGTAATGCACCTGGCTGGGATTGAACCCGCGACCTACAACTCGTAAGTCGGGGCCGTTACCACTGGGCCACCACTGCTCTATAAACTTCATACCCAAATATTTTGGTAGATAACCAACAACGTAATTATAAAGTTGCAATTGCTAGCGCCTGTAGACGTCAGTTATCACTTTACCTGGAGGAGATCTTGTTTGCAGTCTATCGTAAAAAAAGACTTCAGGCACAAATAATTAAAATAGCATTGTCGCTCCATCTCCACTGAAGTTTCGTTTACTTTGTGGCGTTATACCTGCAGTGATTTCATGCCACCACGCAAGTGACGTACTCAGTATTCATTTAAACCCGAATTTACATTAATATTATTTATATAAAAGACAGATTTACGTAAAGAAAAGCTGGAAAATCTAGCGACGAATAATGAAACTAGATAAATCAGTAGATATGATCTCGCTAGGAGCAACAGAATAGAAGAAATTAGGAAAATATATCTAAATGACGAGCGTAATAATAGCTTATAGTAGATAGATATCTAGTAGTAACTTTACATAAATTTCTAATGACATGAACAAACCATCTGTGTTCTGTTTCGCATAATTTTAAACTCAGCCCTTATCGTGGTTTCGGTTCTGTAATACGTTCCATACACGTGCAAGTTTGCCAAACTCATAACTTGAGTGTTAGCACGCGCCCCCTGTTTGCTTCAGACGCTGCAGGTGATGTGGAACAACGCGCCAGACATGATCATACGTTGCGATAAGCGGCATCTGCTTTTAGCTTATCTATTGTAACATAAGTACTTGCGTACCTTGAAAAGCCGACCTTTATCCTTCGTGTCGTCTCTGGATTTATTACTTTTCATTAATCTGGTGATGCCCTCTTAAACTAGAGTTATTTGTGAAAACTATGATTTGACATAGGGAAAATGTCTTTTTTGAGACGGGAAATCATCCACTTCTCCTGCTCTAGGGTGGAGCGCGGGAGCGTATCGAACTATTACTGACTACAACTATACCTGTATCCTTAATTTCCGCGGGTTACCATTTCAGAAATTCCCCACGGCCCTAACGAGTATCGGCCCTGCTAGGTTTACTATAGTTTTACTGACACCTCTTTATGGTGCGCGAGTCGGGCTCGGACCGGACGGTTACGGCTTGACAGCGAGCTACTCGTTGCTCGTCAAAATTGTTCTAAGATTAGCTCAAACGCATTCTACGTGAAGTGATCCCACTGTCAAACGCCATCATTTCAAGTCGCATATGACTGGAACATCTATTCTACTGGCGACATACCAGCACTAAATCCATTACAAGATGTCCCTAACTTGCCCCGAACAAATCAACACCCAATAAACTCATTAACCATTCCAAAACACACAGCCAAGCAATAAAGCTAAGTAAAGCGCCCTCTACAAGTCTAGTCTAGACACCAACCTGTCACAATAAATCTCGTCCCAAACCGCTATCTCGCCGAGCACCTCATACATTACGCGTTACAAAGACGCGTGCCTCGTGTGGTTGCTAAATAGCCCATTAAGTGACAACGTACGGTGCGGAGGTATCGCAGCTGGAGATGTGACGACTGGATTAGGGTTGGTTTAATTGCTTGAGCATAAAATGCTGTTAGGTTAGGATGTCGTCTAGGTTGTTAGTAGATTTATCGATTTTGTGGTTGTGACCGAGAAAGTTTTTAGGCTTTTAAATGTTAATGATTAAGTATTGCCTTGGGATTATCATCAATCCGTTTCTAACAGGTAGCTCATACCTACATTTCCGACGATATCACAGATATAACACGCTAAGAAAAAAAAAAAAATTACGTAAGTATCTATCCCAAAAAAAAGTGCGGAATGGCGGTAAACTCCGCCAATTCTTTTCTTCAATAAAATTCATTTCATTCTACAAAACGTCTCTAAACTTCTCCAACAGTGTCTCGGCGCACCTGCACCCATCGTTCGCAGAACAGTTACACTCATAAACACAATCTTTCCCTGCTTCTCAACTTTTTACAAGATAAATTGCGCAACTTCCAGCGCCCTCTGTTATGATACCCGTGATTTATAGGCGCAAGTAATGAGGACGCGTCGTCAACAGATGGCGCCACTGAGTTGTTTATTAGACTCCTGCCGATTTATTGCAGAGGGGTTGCTAGAACAAGTAAATGCTTATTAAAGAAACATTTTATCGTTTTCTTTGAGTGCAAATGTGTGTATGATTTTTTTTTAAAAAGCATTTGCAGTAGTTATTGCAGAGATTAAGGTGGTTTCGTTGAAATTACAACTTGTACTTTCAATCATCGAAAACAGGTCGAAGAAGGAAGTCGATCGCCGTTTTCTTCTTTACAACATTTTTCACAAATTTGGAACATGGGTGGAATATGTCCTAGAATAAGACAGCTACTTTATCCCGGCAGTATGTTTCTATGAGAAAACTTTCTTCTTGCGAATAAATGATTTGACTTTGACTTTGACTTTGACTTTGACTTTGACTTTGACTTCACGTAGACGAAGCCGCTGGCAGAAGCTAATAGGTCCCTAATTAAAATAGAAGAGTAAAGAACTTCACGGATGCCTTTTCGGCCCTACATGAGTCCGATATATCCCAATTAGCACCCGTGTCTAGTCTTTACCTACCATATTTTCCCTTCACCACCCTTGGCTGACTGGTAGAGAATGCCTAAGGCATTGAGCTTGCCTTTGTACCTTTGTGTTGCATGAAGTTTTAATAAATAAACAAACCGAAGGTTTTGTATGTGCAATTACGGACGAAGTTATCATGATACTACCGGAGATTTATTATGAAGGACGGCACGATTGACATCTGCTGGGCATGTCAATGCCCTCCGCGTGAATTTATCTGCCACGTTATCTCTGGTTTTCCTCGTCTATCTAACGGAGAGTAATTATGGCTACAATTGCATAGACACAATCTTGTAGCCATAATTATCAGCAAGTTGCTCTGAAATACTCTCTTGTGGAATCAGAAGTGCTGTTGCACAAGTATGTGGCCGACCCTGTTCTCAACAGCAATATCACATTGTACTTGGGAAGGGTGGACCGAATCGAGAGGCGGATAATGATTTTTTATAAAATCATCCGGCATAATTCGCCTCATGAAAGTCGAGAAAGATGAAGAAATCCAGTATCTTGACTTGGCTCGCAAGTCAGTCCACATTTGGGCTATGGTCTCAACGATCATTGTACCGAATAGTCGTTTTAGCCTAAGGCCCTCAGGCATTGATATCAATTTCTATGCCCTCATGCTTGATTTCAAACGCGGCGAAGGTTCCTTTTCCTGGAACCCTGACCGCTTTTTAAATGCTTTTATTGAAATCTATAAAAATCAAATTTATAGGTACAATATTTGTGATGAAACGAAATAATAAATTATGAAATCAGACAGTTCTACGAGAATGTCTAGGTAAGTTATACGTTATCTGGGTAGGTAACAGGCAATAAAGAATTTAAATAGGTACCTAGAAAAGTGAAAACACTTTTACCATAAATAGCCACAACTCGTAATTGAAAACCGCATACTTTAATGTTTTTCTACTTTGTTCTTGTGAAATGTGTTTGTCATTCGTTGGTGTAAAACTGAAGAGGCAGGTTCGGTTCTATGTAAGATAAGTTCTTTTAAGAGTCATTATGAGCCACAAAAGTATCATCGTTACAGAAATTATTCAGGTGAGTAAGAATAAAACGGTTTTAATAAATCATTCTCATTCGGTCCTATTACGAACAATTCATGAAAATGTATAAAGCGCCATCTATTATTTTTGCCAAGAAAGTTCAAAGACAGTAGGTTGTTGTAGTTCGTCTACTCGTCGCTAGGTGGCCCACTTCTACACTAAAATACAGATCTCACTAATAGATGGCGCTATCCTTTAAAATACAATCAATCTAAACTAGAGGTCGCTGCCACACTTTCTCAAAAGTTTGTAAACCAAAGAAAGTTAGGCATCCATTATTATTTTACATTCATAATAAAACAGTCTTAAAACGTTTCCGCGAAGGTGTGAAAATGATTTTTGTTCTTCTTATATTTTTTTATTCCTTGGCGTGGGAACGTTGGGCAGGTAGTGTGTATCACAGATTATAAAGCGTCGTAAAACCGATGGCATAGCGTTATTGTTGTTTATTGTGTTTAGAAGTTGGTTGCATCACGTTCGTCTGCCGGCCGAGCTTGTCCTACGTGGCATTTCGAATCGTCTCAATATTTTCTGATTAGATAACTTTAAACTGTGCGAAGACAAAGGAGTCGCGCAAAAGTTTATTGTCTCAACTTTGGAAACAAGAACTAGTGCATGCCTTATAGGTAGGCTTGCGTAATACGCGATACGATACGGAGCTCTGTTTCTTTACGAAATAAAGTGCAATATCGATCAAATTGAAATTTTATTTAGCTTTTAACAAGAAATAGAATGTAAAACCAATTTATTGGTTGATAATCTACTTAGTAATCAGTTTGGTATAAAGCTTGACTACTTAGTTAGCCACGACTTGCCCGTGGGAAATACAAAAGTTCATAACTTTCAAACTACGTTTCTTACCTAGTTTATAACAAAGAATAGACAAGAGTCTACAGTCGTCGGCCTCGTTACCCAAAACTGTAGCACAAAACTTTATGATTACCTAACCCAGTTAGAAAATACAACACACACTATGGCATGGGCGTACCCAGGGGGGGGCAGGGGAGGGCAGCTGCCCCCCCTTGGAAATCTCGCAGATCATGTATGAACTCGCCTAATTACTAATTAAAGTGCAAACGGGGCCTTATGCTCTAACTTTTAAAGAAACCGCGCAGTTGACACTGGCAAAATGCACGATGCAATTGCCAAAAAACCGCGCGCGACGATGCCGCGGGACTAGCATTATAGGGAGTTGCGAGCGACTAGCATTTATTTTATTTGACATAGACATGACATACATTTACTTTTTAACCGACTTCAAAAAGGAGGAGGTTATATGTTCGGTTGAATTTATGTTTTTTTTTTATGTATGTTCACCGATTTCTCGGCCAATTGTGGACCGATATAAAAAAAAAAATATTGAAAGGTTATGCTTCCTAGTTGGTCCCATAGAAATATTGTTATGATCTGATCATGAACTTCGAAGATATGGATCAGAACTCCTCATAGGATCACAGCAGAACCGTCGTAACAAGTAAAATTGCTTTATTTATACGTGTAGTCGATGACTGACTGAAAGAAGAGGGGGAATATATCGAACTGATCTGATGATGAAGCCTGAAGTTAGGCACCGGAACTCTGTAATAAATTAATGTAATCTAACCGTCATGTCATGAGATGCACTCTGGCTATAAGGTATTTAAGTTTGGCTGACGGGTACTTTTTAGTGGTGGTATCATAACTAAAAAGTGCAAAATAACTTTAATTACGGAAGTCAGTGTTAAATAACGAAGAGACAAAATTATTATAGAAACACCGACTTCCGAAATTAATGTTATTTTGCACTTTTCAGTATTTTTTTGTTTTTGAAGTCGGTTATATTTTTTTTCTTTGTAAAAACTTTTTTATTTGTAAAAAGTTTTGTCTGTTGTTTGTTTTGTTTGTTGTTTTGAATTGTCATGAGATGCCCTCTGGCTATAAGGTATTTAAGTTGACTGAGGGGTACATTTTAGTGGTGGTGCCATAACTAAAAAGTGTTAAATAAAAAACATTTACAAAAAAAAAAATACAACAGACTTCAAAGTAAAAAAAAAACACTAAATAGTGCAAAATAACTTTAATTTCGGAAATCGGTGTTAAATAACGAAGAGACAAAACTATAATAGAAACACCGACTTCCAAAATTAAAGTTATTTTGCACTTTTCAGTGTTTTTTTTTACTTTGAAGTCGGTAGTATTTTTTTTGTAAAAGTTTATTTATTTATTTAACTATAAAGCAGGATCATTTGCGGCTGTTTGCCCTACACACTACACCTAATGTTTCATGTAGGTGTGTTTGTGTAGTGTGTATGACAGAACACGACCGACGATCCGACCTAAAAAATCTGACTTGCCCCCTCCTACGCCAGAAGCTGGGTACGCCCATGCACTATGGTGTAGTAAAACATCGCTTTTATCTAAAAATATTCATTCAATTGAACATAAATTTACTTTCGACACCATTCTCGACCTTATTCCATTGTTATAAGACGTGTAAGTTTCGGACAATAGGTTGTTTATGGGATAAAACAGTTGAATGGACATGTCGGATATATTTGTGGATGTTAGAGAGTCCTTGTGGATGCTCAGATGTTTATGTGGACAGGTTAGTGACATTGATCTGTTTGATTGGGATTGGACCTTCTAATATTAATGAATACTAACCTACTTACCTAGTAGGTACTACTAAGGTTTGTTATAGGTGTCTAGACAAGTCCTGTTTGATAGAACATTACGAAAATTCTCTTCTGTAAAAAAATTGGTCGGACTCGAGTCGCGAGTTCGCGAGTGCGACTCGCACTTGCCCAGTTTTTTTACTGTTGATAAGCTCGCGCTTGACCAATATCTTACCTGACGGATAGCGAACATGTGGTCGAGGAGCGCATTTACTTAGAAGTAGTACTCACTCTTAACTTAAAGATCCCCAGTTTGTAGCTCTCAGGAAACAGACTCCAGAGAATGGGTAGGTATGTCAAAATTACAACTATCTACCTAATACGGTTCATGGGATACTGCTCACTGCCAGACAGACAAACAGATGAACGGACCGTGTTTTTCACCGTGTCTTGTATACCTAACAATTAAAAGTAAAACGGTATCTGCTTGACCAAGCTGCTCATTATCTCCCTACACTTTCCCCAACTAGCTTGGGTTTGGCCTCCAGTCTAGCCGTATGCGGCTGAATACCCGTGTTTTACATGGAGCGACTGCCCATCAGGCCTCAGCCTACTAATTTAAATTACTGGGCAACATAATACTTTTTGGATAGACTAATCGTCAGACTTTCTGCCGTCTACCTGTACGTAACGACTGTCAAAATATACGAACGACAACCGGAATCAAAACCTTTACATGCTTTTCGAGGCAAGGGATGTCAGTAATGTCCTAGATTAACTTAGAAAAGTACAGTATTACTGAATACATAATTCTCAATAGGGACTGAGAATCTCTGTAAACTCATTCAGATTCAAAAATCTCGGAGTAAAAACTGTAAGCAGTGTTTCATAACTATCGATCACTGCGCACATATACAAAACATAACTTTACATACCAATCAATCTATGAACATGTCACAAACATTGGCCAAACCTAATAAATGAATGACATTAGACAATAGTCCATTGAAAGACCAACATTTGCTCCAACGGCTGCGTTATGAATGAGCCCATCGCTGCTATATTTAGCGTCGCTCACGGTGCATTCGAGGCTATAAAGTCAGGAATCCGCTGACCATTCATACGATGCTGCTTGGAGTTGAGCTAAAATAAAGTAGCATTTCACCACTTGATACATCACCGTCTTATTAGAATAGGGTAGGTGTAGCGTCTTCATAAAAGTTTGAATGCAAATTAGCCTAGCGCAAATTAGTTTATTTGTCGAATATTATCAACCCCACTTCATATTTGCCAAAGATTTTAACTATGTATTAAAATTATCTAAAAGAATGTCATTTACCTATATCTACTGCTCTTCCTCTGCACATTTCTTTCCACAGATCAATGTGCCAGAATCTTTGAAACAACCATATCTAGGCGTCCGCGTCTCTCTCACGTATTAAAAACTGAACTGAAGGTTTTTGCTAAAAAAAAACATACATTCAGCCGAACATAGAACCTCCTCCTTTTTGAAGTCGGATAAAAACGTTCAGTGGGTTCACTATTCTAATTTGTTTTGCATTCACACTATTCAGACATTTTTCTTCTTAAACAGTTGTTTTCAATATGATGATCACTCTTCTCCATGTTTTTACTCTGCTCCGTGACAGCCTTCGTTGGTTTCGGTTAGACAGCTTTTAAAATATCAGCTTTCACATCTAACCGCTCCAGTGGGACATATATTAATAATGTGACACTAATAAAACGCTTGTACCACAAAAAAATAATGATTGTTAATAAAATTTCAATAAAGGCCAACACACAACAGTTAACAAAAAACCTCTGATGGCGCTTGACGTTTTTTGTGAAAAAAAAAAATCGTATTCAAATCGTGAGGGAGGCTTTTTACCCTCTCGACAGCACCTGCCATCTAGCGGCTGACGGTCACAACATGTAAGGAGGCTTTATGTAGTAAATACCCTCTGGGGTAAATAGTTCTTCTGGAGTTCTAAATAAATGTATGAACTAAGCAAAAAAAAGTTAGCGAAATAACGAAAATTTCGTAGAACCACGGAGGTTCTATTCGAAGAATAACCCATTTAATGAACTGATTCTGTTGATTGAGCACATTTCATTCCAAGCCAGGAGATATATCTTTTAATTTGGTTGATTCATTTGATATGCCTGGCAGCTATAATAGTCGCACTGTCTAATACAACTAAACCAATCTTTCAAATACCTAACAGGCTCAAAAACCAGCTCAGTCTAAGCCATAAAGAAGTATAGGTAATTACGCACTAAAAAGAACAATTTCTTCTAAATGATTTACTTTGCCGGGTTTTTACCAGAGCTCATAAGACTGGAGATCAAAGCTCGGTAGCCGCTGGGATGAATTAGCCATCGTTTGGTGTAAGTAGATCATTGGAGCAGGTTTTTTGCATCGTCGATAATCATGGCGATTTTATAATGTTACGCGAATCAAAAAGGTTTCTTATGTAGCAATAAAAAATAAGCAACTAAAGGATCATGTGAGTCTCCTTGACTGGTAGAGAAGATTTATAATGAGTTCTGGGAAGTTTCTTAGTAGTCCACGTGATAAAATGGCTATTATTTTCAACATTTCTAACACGAGCTTTTGGGTGATCATAGTTTCTAACAACAACACAGAAATTCCTCTTTGAAGATTGGAGGTTTTGGTCATATCTAAGCATGAACTTTTGAGGAGATTTTGACCACCGAGTTTATTTCGGTGTTTCTTCTCTGGGTAGTCAGCTAGGAACCTTTTATTTAATTAAAATTTATAAAATAGGTTGACGTGTGCAAGTAATATTTTTAGTCAACCTGCAAGATAGTTATGCTTCATCGTCATCATCGTTCAATGAATTGGGGCCATCACATAACGCCTTTCTAGTTTTAATCTGCAATATAACTATGTCTGTCAGACTTTTCAGCGAAAGAAAAGCCATCCACTTACCCAAGACCTGCAAACCTACAAAGTTAACAAGCGCACACAATGACTTGGTAACAAGCCCCCATGATTACTGTCAAATCTTTTAGAATGAATGTGCAGTACAATACGAGAATCGCACGCAATCGCAAGTCGCAAGTGACGGACGATCGCGACAGATGTGCTGCGTATACACATGATAGCTCACAGGGTTGGTAAAACTTGACTCAGGTGAGCTTGATTGGATCCCTGACACAAAACTGTTGTTTGAAAATATTCTGTACCCTAAGCAGTTTTAGGGGTAGTATTTGGAGACAGAACAGTTCGTAGTTTGAAACTTTTGTGCAATTTTTCAAATGTGGTGTAAACTGCCAAACCAAAAATTTCGTCGTATTTTGCTGTTAGTTGCATAAATATGGCTGATACGTAGTTCTAGTACCATACCTCCCCGCTGCGAGCAGCCCTACGACTTCAAACGCGTCCCGTAACATCCTCTATTTAACCTCAAACTTATAGTTTTTGCTGCGCTTTTTCTGCATCTAACATTATGCTTATGTAACTATTTTTTCTAATATACTTATCTGTGTTTGATGACTAAAAAAAAACTTTTTTCTCTCCGACATATGGCGCGCGGCGCGTGCTCGCACATTGCGTCCGTTTTTTTCGCATCCGATTCGAAATTCAAAATTCAAATATGGCGCATGTGTGCAGACGAATATTGTTGTTGGTTTTTGTTTATTTTTTTTCTTGCCGATAGACTCCCGTCTGGTCTTTGGAAAAAATTAAAAAGTAATAAACAAATAAAGTGGTATTATGCGCGTACGCACCAGGTGGACAGGCGACCTGGATCAGAATAGGATCGTATAAGGGGGAATATATAATTGCTGTATTGCAATGATCTTAATTTTTTCTGGACTTCATTAAGGCTGTTATAGACACCTGTTACAGCGTATTAAAATGCATCGATATTTGTGATGAAAGTTCTGGATGCTACTGATTTTACAACCATTAAATGATCTGGAGCTAGTAACTACATAGTATGTCTTGGTCTATTCTAATGTCGGTAAGTAGGTGTGTATAGTAATGTATCGCATATGACGTCTATGATTGTTCGATGTTATTTTCAAAACTTTTCTCAGTGTGGCTAAAAACTTTCTCTGAAATTAAAAAAAATAATATTTTACCCAAAATTTGCTCTTTCACTCTGAAAATATCTTGTCTATGCTTCTCTTAACATCACCCTTACGCCCACGGAGTGTCTATCTACATCTAGTACACACATACTTTTTGCCGCTGCTTTTTCCATACCGCCTGTTGCTTTTTTCAAGCCATTACGACGGCTGTTTAAGCATACTTTATAGCGACCGCAGTCGGGGGTGACTATTATATTTTTAAAAGACTTTTTTAAACCCTGTTCGACATCTTTGGGGTGGTTTTTAAATTAATGCGTGTGCGGGATTAGCACTTCTTAATTTGCCTTCTTGTTTTTTAATTATAACCCATTGACGCGTTGAAAAGGGGTTTCTGTTTATTGGTTTTGTTTATTTACACGATGCTATTCTTTTTTTGTGAACCTATTTCTTGTATTTTAAGAAATAACAGATTCTGCAGAAAATTCTCTGAATCATTGAAAAATTTCCAATGTGAAATTCTCTTGGCACTAAAGACAGACAGCTCGCCAATACAATATAGCAAGTTCATTAATTAACTAAATAATTACCTAATAAAGTTTCTAATAATTTTGATGTGAAAGTTTGTCCGCGTCCGAAAATAGTTTACGGTGCGATAAATCTGCGAACTCCTAAATGTGATATAAATAGAACATAAACGGTACGAAACGACGGGACATCGATAAAAGTAATGTCCAACATTTTATATTGTCTCGTCTCTAGTTCCGCGTTAGAAAAATAGTTTTACGATTTATGGATTTGGTGTATTTATGCTTATTGCAGACTCATACTTAGTAATCTACTTACATGTAGAAGCTAATATTATAACGACGTCAATACTCTGCCTGTTCACCATGGGCCAAGAGGAGGAATTGTGTGTAGTTTTCCAAGCGCCATCTGCAGCTTCAGCTCAAACATGGAGCATGCAAACCCTGAAAGTCCCCGGGAGCGAAGTTACCCAGTTTGTTTGACAAACTAATTCATGAATTCACTAACAGACAAACGAGGAAGGCAGGCAAGAAGTCCAAAATCGCTCCAAAACCATGTGGACAAGCCCAAGAATTATGATCGCTGGAAGAATGCCACTTTTGCTAAAGCCCAAGGAGGCTGCAGACGCAGATAAACTGACTAATTAATTAAACAAATAAATCACAATCAGTCGCGTACGTCAGTGTATCGTCAGTTTGGAGCGCAGACGCAGCGGCCCGCGCCTGCGCCAAACGTCTCGCCCACTGACGACCAACGACCTCGCGCTTATGGGGATATGTCTGAACGTGCCATACCCGCACAGTTTTTTGTCATGTTCGAGACCCTCCATCTAAGTAAGGTGAAATTTCTGAAACCTCACGGCGACCGTCCTCGACACATCCTTGTTACTTCCACCGACTTGCTTGGTACTTCCACCGGTGTCTCGTTATCTTGTGCTATGCACAGGCCTCTGGAAAAACGCTCGTTTCTCCAGCACGTCGGCTGCACACGTTAGCAAGTGATGAAGTGATAATTATTGCTGTCAAGGTTGGCATTATGTTTATAGTGGCTACGGATACTCTCCGTTTTGAAAGGATTTCCATTACTTTTCCGTCTCAAAGTCGAATTTCTTCAGAAACGGTAAAGTTTTGGAAATATTTGGAACTTTCTTTGGAAATCATGAAATTATAAATAGATCGAACCTTCGTTCAAAAAAAAAAAGACAACTAGCAAGTCTAACAAGCTGATTTCATTGGTTCTTCTCAAAGTAAAGAGGACATCATTTCGTCACCCTAGTGTTGTGTCGATTTTGCGACACTCATAGAGTTTTTTTTTTCTTTCATAAAATGTGTGATACTAAATCACACTCTATCATCGGAAACTTGCAAAAATGATGTCAAAACCGACTTTTCCGATACAACAATGAGCGAGACAGTGACGCAATGAGTCGGTATGAATGCGGGCGGCGGGTCGCTGACCCTTATCTCGATATCTCATTGTTACTGATGCTGTAACGTGTAACGTACGCGTTTTGGCAAGCGCCGCGCTTGGTTACAGCTCTATTCTATTGCCCCTCTCTAGCCCTTGTAAATTATGTCGGGAGGCTGTCTAGAGTAGGGAGGAGACTACTCGATAGTTTAGTGTCGATAATTTTGGTCAAAGTTTTGTATATTAGGAATGGCTTTTAACAGTCAATGGAAATGAATAAAATACTAAGTATGTTTTTTATTAATTAAGTATTAAAAAATCTAAGGATAACTTAGTTTGCTTTTCTAGATCTCTCCACATTTCTCAATCGTCACTATATTACCTTGAAAACGGTAAGTTCGGGAAGTTCCTGCACCGAATTCGTGCGGAAGCGACGCCCGGTTGTCGCCACTGTGTGGAACGCCAGGACATGGTAGAGCACACGGTAGAGGTGTGCCCCGCTAGGGCAGAGCAAAGCCGTGTCCTCGTGGGGGCGATCGGCGACGGCGATCTCTCGCGCTGGGCCTTGGTATAGGCCATGGTCCGGAGCGAGGAGGAGTTCGCCGTCCGACCGTTCGGCAACCGACCGGACCGAGCCCAAGTCGTCGACGGCGCGTATTGTTCCACGCGCGCCTCAGGGAGATGTCAGCAAATCGTAGGGGCCCAGCAGGGTCGAAGCCTACTGGGGCCATGGGTAGTGTAGAAACGAAACCCGGGGCCCTGGGATGAAGGCAACGAAGGAACAGGAGTGGGTCTGACACTATTTCTCGCACCGCCCAAGAGCGTGATTTGTCATTAGATGATTTTCCCAACTAAAAAAAAAACTATATTACCTTAGTAATCAGAGAATTACTCCTTTAACTTTTCAATTTTCTTATCAATTATAATATATAAATATCGATACCAATGACAATCCCACCACTGCCTTCGTACTACAGCCTAAAGCCTACAGTATCCTTGGCGAGCCAAGAAGAGGGTCTGCTGCCCGTCAATTTGGCAGACGCCACGGTCACACCCAATGGGAACTCCCCATGGAAAAACTTAGCACTTGCCAGATTTATGTCCTACACACAAACAGAGTTCTACAGAGCAAAGCGTATTGTTGTATTTATTTTTGTTGGCACTATCAATTATTTTCACGGTTTTTTGGCAAAGAACTATGAATTAAGTTGGGTAATATTTTATGGGATCAATTTTAGATTTTGTTGGCCCGTTGAGCTAAAAAAGTTTCTAAATCCCAATTAATTTAATTTTCCTATTTGGCGCAGCCGTGAGGTGAGACACACAATGTTGATGTATTTTTAAGTTAAAGTATTTAAGGTTCTATATAATTGTTATCTCATTGTGTGTACCTGTGTGCCAAATAAACGTGTTTTCTTTCTTTCTAAATATTTACGAAATTGATATATATCTAAAAGCATCTCATGCTTTGGAGAACTTGGAGGCTGTAAAGGTATCCTCTCTGACTGCCTCATATTTTTATCACGATGTGAGCTGGTGCCTCAACATGACGTGATAAACTGTCAAGCGTTCGAGTGAGAAAGGGTGATGCAGCTATACACCCTGTACCTATAGCTCCATCCCTTTAACAGTTCCGTTTAGGTCGTGAAATGGGTCGCATTAAGAGCTCGTGGTAGGGCTTCTAAACTCATTATTTCTTGCAATACGAGGTAACGAGCCCACTGACGTCGATAACACAAAACATTATGTGATTGACCATGCGATCCAGGTCGATGGTTGTTATCCGGCTCGAAGGACCTGCCAAGCATCTCGTTTTATTACACGATAAGCATAATATAACTTAGGTACTTGGTAGGGTTTAAAACCTCTATAGAGTTCCAAAGAAGAAAATGCTAATTTGTCAATTAATTCGGTGAAAATAAATTATGCATCTCCCCCCCCCCCCTTTGCATCTTCCCCATTCTTGACCAAGGTCCAGTATACTGTCAAGTTATCCAAGTCACGGTCCACCTCACATATTCACATCATATCCTCGATGATAAGCTCTTTCTCCGCTCTATTTCTCCTTAATCAATATGGTAATGTGAAGCACGGCTGATTAATTCTTCAACCATAATCCTCGACCATATATTAGAATAATAATCATTACCGTATGACGTCATAATTGATACGATGACGAGTATATTGGGGATCTCTTGAATTTATTGTTGAAACATTCAGTGTATAAAATAGCTGAATAAAAGTCAAACTAAATTACAATCTAATTAAATTATTGTTTGAATATTATTCAGAAAAAAAAACAAATTTTTAAGTTAACTTGAAAAAAAATAGAGGGTTTGGGGGTTTAAACTCTTAGGCCGTGGAGTCCCGAGTGCTCATACGCTATTTAAAGAATTATCCAATACACCTCGACACTTCGCGTGAGCCTGGCTTTACCTCGGTCTGAGATTAAGCATTGCCATACAACGTGGCAATGCCGCCAGTCTTTTGGGCACACTTCCAGTCGACAGCGATGCGGAGGAATTTGTTGACGCCATATTGTAGTTAGGCTTTAGTGTATATACTCGTAGTTTTAATTAGTGAAGTGTTTTAATTTTTTTTGTTTTACTATTTAATTAGTTTCAAAACATACATCTATAAATCCCGACAGAGGAAAAAAAAAAGTGGTCTGAAAGCGGAACAATTTCTGATTAGACATACCTATGAGTTAATTTTGAGGAATGAGTGTTCAACGTTTTAACTTAGAAGTCGTTAGCCTTAGCACGAGCTCCTAACGCGATCTATTTGACGACCTAGACTGAACTGTTAAAGGGATGGGGCTCTATAGGGTGTATAGCTCCATCCTGTGTCTAGCTCGCACGCTTGACATTTTAACATGTTAAGGTAAGGCCCCCAGATCTAAAATAGTAACATTGCCAAAGAAACCCAACACTATCTACGAAGCCAGCAATCAAAAGTAATTAAATCATGTGAAGTATTCGTCACAGGCACATTAACGTCGTATCGAGGACTTGAGCGCACTAAAATTAAATTGCACTTAATCTAAGTTTAGCGCGCATCTAAATAAGGTTTCGGTATATTTGCGTCAAGTGTTGGCCCAGTATATTTAGCGGTCGTCTAGACAACTCAGTCACAATAAATATGTAATGAATGCCTGGGCCGTTCGACGGAGGCAAACACATTTCCCGTCAGAAGAAAAAGTGGCTGACAGACAGAAAATTATAAACGGCCTTATCTTTATTTTCGTTAACTTAGAAGTTTAATTTTTTCACAGCTTCAAGGGATCGCTGTCTTGAGTATATGTTTTTAATTTCAAGTTGATACCTCCATGCGTTCTCAAGATAAATGGTCTTGATAGACAGACAGACAGACGGACAACAAAGTGATCCTATAAGAGTTCAGTTTTATACTTTTGAGGTACAGAACCCTAAAAAGAACCCTATTCAGGTTGGATGGGTACATTTTTTTACCTTTATATTTATGGCCACACGATTATGATCACTGATTGACGTGCAGAGTTGATTCGTAATTAGGGTTATTGTAGTTAGGTTTCAAGAACCTACTGGCGCTTGACATAAAAAGATGGACTACAACCTACTAGGTAATTAGAAATGTCGTATCCAGTTAATGTGTGCGCTTCGCTAATGAGTGTTTCGACACTAGAGTTAATTGTTGCCATGCATTCGCGGTCTTTTTGTTCAGCAGAGGAAGTAATGAACGCACTGTGCGCATGCGTCACACGACTTACATAGCTCGAAACTAGGTGCGTCCAGACCTGGCGAATGCGTCGCTCGCGAACGGCTTGCGAGCAACGCATTCGCTAGGTCTGGACACATAGCGACGTCAATTTGTATAAATATATCAAAATCGTTTATGCGCCGTCTGGTAACAAAACAGAAAACTACATTTTAACATACGCGAACGTTTACATTACCGCGCTCAAGTAAAAACTCCCACTAGGCTCTCAGAATGCACTGCAGTGTCGCAGTATCAGTCATTACATCAAACATCGCTCGACATTATGCAGGGACATACTAACACAAATTAAATTACAATTAAGCTTTACAAAAAAAAAATTACACATGAAAACTTAATAACATTTATCGCACAAAATATCAAACGAGCTCAAAGTGACAGCGCACAGTGGTTACACCTCGGTACCTTTGAAGAAAAAAAAAATCATTTGCAAATGGCGACATTTTCATTACCCTTTTATTTTACGAGCGAGGCGGTCGATAGCGATCAGTTCACACAATTAAACCTAAAATGATTGCTATTTAAACACAGACTTTCAATAACACGAAGCAGAACTGTCGCATTTCCATATCTTTATTATTTTATCTTTGTCGTTGACTTTAATTATTGTATTTTCTTGATTGAAAAGAAATGACAGTGCTTGGCTTTTGATCATTTCACGTTAAATGGGGACAAAGTTGTGAGAGCTTTTTAAGCTTATGAATAAGGGGAGCGGCACGCGATTTTGCATGTGGAGCTTTTTGCGTAATGGACCTTATGTAGTTGGAATTTAACTATCAATTACTTTTTTCACGCAGGTGCAATACTTGAATGTTTTCGTGTTTTCTTCCTAAGATTTTTTTATTCTTCTAGCTTAAATAGTTCTGTTCAGTTCTACGTATTTCTCTTGACTGTATAACAAGTAAACCCATTAGACGATCAAAATGAAGACATAATGGAACTTACAAACAATGTCCAGAAACCGAATCAATATTTACAAACCACTGTAATTTCAAGGAAACTCACAGGAATTCACTTTCAACCGCACCTTCAAAGTAGATCATGCACTATACGATCACATGGCGATATTTCTCGTCTAAGGTTTCGCGAAATTATTTCTATTTCAGGCTGTCTGTGACTGTTTTGATAGCATTTAACTGAACGTAGCTTTTAGCCGCGTTGCGTTGCAAATAAACGGCGCAAGCGCACGGCCCCCCTACAGACTGACGGCGCACAGAGTTACGAAGTGTCAAAATGTGGACAATATATTTACTACCTATGAAGGACAATATATGGGGACAATATATGAGGGACAATATATTTACTACCTGGTTACCTATGAAGTGGTCGATTTATAAACCCGCTAATTTTGAACTGTGTGTATCTTCGGATTGATTTGGAATTATATAATAAATTCTAATATTCTTTACCTTTTAGATATATGGTTCCGTTTTTTTTTTAAATTAGTTTTCTTTTTTTTCTTTGCGTTTTGTAATATGGATGATAATACCGCTACACTTAATCTTTTTTGTGTGAAATCCAAGAAAATTCGTTTTTGTTTTAGTATATGAGTTCTACCGAGGAAACTACGAAATATTAATTACGTATACGCACTTACCGTAACTGCTATAAGCTGTGTATTTTTGTTTCAATCGCTTTCGTTTGGGAAATTTTACCACACAAATTACCTTTGTTCTCCGAGCGCTTACGGAAGAATTTAAGTAAAAAGAAAGCAATTAAACCAATAACACACAATTCGTTTGTTAGAAGGTGACCCGGCAAACATTGTTCTGCCATATAAATTATATTATCAAAGAAAGAAATGAGGGGTGGGGATAGTAGGGTAGAAAATAGCCTACGACATATTAAATCAGTCAGGCCTTTTGGGACAAATTAATGAATAAACTTAAAAACTACTAGACCGATATTAGAAATTCTTTCACAGCTGATTGCTACTTTGTCAGTGAGTAACCTAGGCCTTTATTTAACTTTCACACGGGTAAATCCGCTGGTACAAGCTAGTAGTAAATACTTGTGACAGATTTAAAGATGTGAAAATTTTAAGGAGGTTTATGGTTTCAGATTTATGTAAAAATTGCTGTGATATTTATAAGTGATTTAATACACTATAATAAATAAAACGTCATTAAACTTAAAACACAGAATAATTATCAGAAAAAATTATTAAGTAGTATTTGACGACTATATCCATCTATCCAACCGCAAACATTTAACGACCTATCAACACCCAATTACACGAACAAAATCGTAGTATATAGTCGTATCGTAGTCATATTCGTGAGTGTTGTGTCTACGGCGTCGCAACGCTACTCGAGCGCACGCGCAGATCAAAGAGGATCGCGACGGGATGCGCAGACGACGTCTCGACGCATCCCGCCTCCCCCTCCACTCCCGCCACTCCCCCACCCCGCTGTCGCCGTGGCGCCTGCTGCGGATATCTGCATGCACCGCACAGCTATTGAATAGCATTAACATTGTCAATGATTGACTTCGTAATGTGGGAGTATCGATGAGTAATTTATGGGTTAATGCTGGATGTAAATTCATTTTTAATGAGCGTGTTCGTAATCTTTGTAAACATATTGAGGTACAAGCTTGCATATTTGAATATGGTATCGAAGAAAAGGAGAATGTTAATGTAGGGCTATAAATACTCCTTCTTATGTCCGGTGTAATTAAACTTGTCTGGGGCCTGACTGCCAGTATCCGTCTTCCTCTTCGACTATTTCTTCTTTTCCATGTCTGCAACTAATAAACTCAGTAGACCAGACAATGAATAGACTTCGAACGACCTTTGCCAGCGCATGTTTGGTTAGCGACCGGCTAAGAATACGTCGGTAGTTGACACTAAATTTAGAAGCACTTGCATATTACAGTCATTTACATTTCCTCCAGTCTCTTGGAACAAATTAGTAAGTAACTAAACTGATGGAATAGAATCAAATAGTGAGCAATGTAACGTTTTGTAGAATATGAAAGAAATCATACAGGTATTTTAAAAAACTGGAACCTAAGTAATACTATTTCATAGATTTAAACCAACTAGCAAGAGTAGAAAAGAAATTAGACGAAATTTACGACTTACTATTGCGGCAAAAAAAGAATAGTATGAAACAAAAACTGCCTCCCAAATAATGTTTCCCCATAACTTGTGATAATATTCCCCTTGTTTTTCTTATATGCGTCTAAAAAGATTGTCGCAAGTTTTTATGCTACCTAATTTGATGTGTCTTCACCAGATTCCCTTCATTTTCCGTTCGCTGACCTAGCTAGAGTCAAGGTCGCTTTTTAGCAAAGGAATTACTCTCTTGGAGTATCTTGTAATCTTTCCGCTGGCCGGCACTGCTTAGGAATAAGTCCGATTTAAGAACTCCATTTCCATCATTTTCGTTTCCAAAAACTTACATTTAAAAGTCAATAGAGCTTTATTAGAATAAGGAATTAACTCTATTAGCTCGTGACTACGCTGTGGTAGTGTAAGTGTCATGGGATTACTCGCCCTTTATAAAACCTGGAAGAGCTCATTCAATTACTAAAAAGTTTCAAGACCTTGCTAATAATTATGGACGTCAAAAAATTACTCATAGTTTCCCTTACATTTGCATATCACTTGATTACATAGGTTTTTGTTATTTTTGTCACAAGTTTAGGCAAAAGTATCTCTGTCTATAGCTAAGTTATCAGTTCTCTGCCTCTCATTTCTGTTATTTTGGCTTACTTCATTGACCCTGAAAATAAGCTTTTCCGACGATTCATTCTGTGCGCCTACATAATCTTCGATTCGATTCTTCCTGAATCTATTGTCTAAAAAGTTATCAATCAATTTCAGTCACTTTTCGGCTATTGAACAAATATGTTGGCACTAGCACAAGAAAAGTATCATCTTCCTATATTCATATTTTCGTTACACTATCTAAGGATTTGTAAGTTCTTTTTTATTATTGATAGTCTCGTTTTGAACATTATCTCAACTGATGGTAAGTGATGATGTGGTCGACAATGGAGCACTTGTCTTTAAGTTACCTATTCACTCTTTACTTAAAGAGCCCCAAATTATAGTTATCAGGAAACATAGATATCGCAGTTCTCCGTAAAATGGGTTTTTCGCAGTTATCTATAACGATATTGGTCAGTTATAGTTCATTGAACTTGACCTTGGGATATAGATTTTCCCGTAGAACGCTATAGTCAACTGTTGGGGCATTTTGTCAAGAAATTCACGGTCGACAGGTGGATTGGTGATCGCGTTATGATATAATCACTGTGGTCTACGACCTCAACGACCTCTAAACAGGCTAAACCTATGTTGTAGAATACCACAAGGCAAAACGTTTTACTGCGTTTTAAATAGACGAGGCAAAGTTTTTAGACAACAGACTAAGTCTAGAAACATCTTAAAACTAGAAAATATCACGCAAAACCGGGGCACGTGCCTAGTTCCAAAGTTGCTATTAAATTAGAATGCTCCTTTGTTCGCAACAGTGCGAAATATTAGTTTGACACAAAGGCTGAGGTATGAGATGCTTCACCTACGCGACGTAAACTTGCAGATGGTGGGTGCCACAAGGCAGGCGAAGTAGCGGATTAGGAACCAGTAAAAAAAAAATGTGCATTGATAGGATAGTACTAGTTTCCATAAAAATGTGTTGCTTAAAATTGACTAAGTCTATTGGTAAAGCAATAAAAAAAATGTTTAATTTTCTAAATAAACTGATGTTTCATACCGATTCCTTCACATGCGACAAACAATTACTAAATCGTGCAAATAGAAAACTGCTGAAAAGTTTATGGAGATAAAGCTTATTAACATTTTCATAAAATGTTGCCTGCAGCTTTCTTTACTTACTTATATTGGACCACAGAGCAAAAGTTATTTCGGAGCAGACGTACAAAAGAAGGTTACGGTGCGTTTTTTAAGGAAATTTCGTATAAACCAAAATAAACGTGGGCGTCCTAATCACTTCACCACGTCTTTCTTATTCCAACACTACACTAATCATAGTAAAATCTATAATAGTCATTCTCTGCATTAACTAAAAAAATTGAGTAACCTTCATTCTTCGAATTTCTAACACGATTAGATTTATTATAGTCTACTATTGTTCTTCTTCTAAATATAAAGCAAGCTTCTTATTGTTCTTTTTATAAAATAATCGACTAACGACAAGTGACATTTTTATTTTTTTGTCACCTACCAGACATCGCTTTTTTTTTGTGTAATTTAGATAGGGACGGAAATCGGCGTTAGTCGCAGTGACATACACAAAGCTTACTCTATCGTTTATGGAATACAAATTATCAATAATTGTTGGTACAGTTATGTTCGCCTACACACCATGTCAACTGGTCATATCAAATGTGTGCCATTGAATATCAAATCGCATTTAGATAATATAATTCATTAGTTTCACCGTCTCCGATGGCAGAAACTTCTGTCTGCGTATTATCTAAGTGGACCAATAAGAAAATATGAGTGTTATCTGTTTAGGTAATGTAATCCGCCGTAATGTATGAGTTTTTGAGATATTCGATTTATATACAAATATTAATAAAAAAGTCAAAATTAACACAGTTTTTAGGAGTCTAACTTTGATCAAAACTCACAAAACAGTAAATAAATTACATTTCTCTTCACCTGGATGCAAACATGCAGGTTTACTGCTTTATATTTAAAACTAAAATCAGCAATATGACGCCAAATTTCTTTAACTGATTTTACCAAATACCGTAAGTTTGAAAGTCTCATTAAAATTGACTCCTATAAGTTACACGAGACAGCTGACACCTCAGACACGCCTGCTTTAACAGATAAACTAACAAATGATAATTGTTTCAACAAATTGCCAACATTAAATTAATATTTACGGCCTTTTTAAGGTGTTTTTACGCTTTTTACGACGTAAACATGATACGAATCGAAACTTTTTCCCTATAAAAGTTGACCCACATAATTTACAAACATTATTATTGTAACAAAGCATTGCTTATAACAGGATCAGATAAACCGCTACACATTGTAATGTTGGGGAAAAAACCGGCGCAGCTTCTAGACGACATCTCGAATACTAGTCGCGACATCTGGCGGCCCGCGAATACACATGTCTTTTTGTCCATATGACTTAGCAAGCGGCGCACTGTGTATACTTGTGCTTACATCGACGAAAATAAAGTCTAAATTAGATTGACAATTTTGGTTATAAAAATTTGTGAAAATAAATAAATATTGGGCTTTACTGGTTAGGAATAAAGCCGGTTTTGCTATGTTGGTAATTTTTTTGTGTATTTTTTTCGGAAGTAGCATAATTCATATGGTAAGGAGCGTGTCGGGTTTCGCAGCAGATGCTCGTGTTTTAATTTCTGCGCACGCGTCTCTCGGCGACGACACAATTTTAAGCTCCGTTTAGTTTTCCAGTTGTTGGGATTTTTTTCGAAGAAACCCTTGACTTGTACAAATAATTTGTTGTCTGGCCAGAATGTGGGCTCTGTTCGACTTGTTTGTTTACACATCTTATAACTTTCGTTGTAAAACAGATTTTAAATTGGCATCCTTGTTGATGCTTTCTGTTGCACGCTATTGTGAAGTTGTTTAAATAGCTCTCGTTTTGTAATATCTTGCGGTACAGTTACTAAATTGCAAAATTTGGATGTTACATGATTATATGATTTTATGATTTTCTTTATGTTGGAGATAGAGATCTTACGCCCAGTCCACGACCTGAAAAACATGAATAACTTGTTATATATATGTATTTGTAATAACAGTCGAGGGTCTGTCACCACTGTGCAACACCACCCTGCTGTACATTGCATAAGAATAAATAACTATGTACCAGCATCAAACCAGAAAAATAATAAAAACCAACGTCAAACTTTATGCACAGAGCAGTAACGGTACCTTCTGAACTCCCAAAATGACGCTTGATCGCTTTACCCACTACCGTACCTACACTTCGATTGTTCCTTAGGACCACTTCTCCACTATAAGTCTAACAAGATTGTGGATTGTGTGGAGCATTCACCACAATCTGCCGCTAGTCGCTAGCCGGCACTTTCGCCGACACATGCAAATCGCATGAACTTGTCGGCACGTGCGCTATACCTGCGCGCGCGCACAAAAACTACGTCAGCTGCGTGCGCAGCTGCCTCTAACTGCGCCTGCGAGTGCGCAGCCACCAGCTGGACCAAACATGTGACGAGTATAAATAGATCCTAGGAGAAGAGGCTTGAGATGAAGGACTAGACCGAGGCGGGATGCTGGAATATGTTATGATGACTATTTGGAGTAAATAGTTGTATTAGACTGTGTACATAGATATGTTTGAGATGAGGCGTGTGTTAGGCGTGCTGTCCATGGACGCTTAGCTTCTTAGACGCGTATTTGTCATTATACGCTTGGTCGTGACGCGCCTATGAAGCTACGCATCCGTGGACATCCGTTTTGTATGTAAACTTCACGGAGGCGTACACCAAGCGTGTATTGACGAATACGCGTTTGTGAAACTACGCGCCGTGGACAGTACGCCTTATAAATTATGTGTCTAGCTTTTTCTAGATGTGGTTGTAGGAAACTATTTTGTATAACAACCTGTTAAAGGATGGGGGTTGTGTGTTTCATGGGAATCAGACGTTTCATTTCATGGAATGATTAATAGAACTTGCAGGCATAGTCTTTTTTGCGTTTTTTGATTCCGTACGGAAACGAGTTTGAATTCGAGTTTTCTTCAAGAGTAATGAAACGCAGTAATTATATGTTTTGAGATTCATGCAATTTATCAAGAACGAAGCATACACTGATGGACGGTGTTTTGAAACTATCAAAACAACATAAAAGGCCTCATTTTAAAATCGCAACAATTTCCTATAATCTTGTTTTGATTTCTTCCTCATTCGCGTGCTGACACGAACCCTATCTCTTCTTATTACGTAAAGCTTATTCATTATAATGAATAATTCAGTATAAACACGGAAAATGCCGAACTGGCCCGATCATCCCCGAGGAGGCTGCCTAACTACATGATTGCCGCCAAACACGATATCTTCTGATTAGCTTGAAGGAAATTCGTAACAATTTGCCTCGGGATATCTTTTGGATGCTTAGAATTTGATAATCTTCTTAGTTTTGAATAATCATTCAGATTATTCGAATTTTCGTCACGATATTTTTGACTTTTGAGTGGAATGTGGTTTTTATTTTCTTTTAACGAGGATCAAAACAAACCTTGAGATAAAGCCTAGAGCATACCTTGGGGGTCATAATTAACTTGTTTTTTTATTAATGTTTTTTTTTGTTTGGTTTTTCCGTGATTTTGTAAGGACTCAAAACTAAAAAGTAAAAATTGCTAATGAAATAACAATGTTTTGATGTTGGTATTTATTTAAAAATTTGGAAGGTCTGTTCTTTGCTAATAACCTTGAAAGCACATCAGACACGTTTAGCTTCATCGCTAATTATTAATTTAACAAGCTAACTTGCAAAAAGATGATGTCTCGCGTGTTAGTAAGCACCGCAGCCCGCAGGTGAGCCGCCATTACCTACTCCGCCGTGCAATTACACTCAGACGCGTATCCGAACGCACGCGCGCGTTCTATTTTTGAAATTTGAACTTTTCGCTCCATAATCATTGCTTGATTTTTGTTTTATTTTTTTAGCATTGTATTCTCGCCATCGCATCGATAATAATACGAGGGAAAAAAGTCGTAAATACACAGGCTGTGTAATTCTTCTTTTGTTCATCTCGATTAAAAACATGAAATATTAAAGAAGTAGAAAAATACAAATTGTATGTCCAAGGTCCATTTAAAGTAGGTAGTATACATTATTTCAAATGTTTATCTTTTTCTCCAAAAGGTGATAAACAGAACTAAACACTGTGTACCGAATATTTTGTCGAAGTTTTGTCGGTTCTGTAGTCTACAAACATGTTACCTAAGCCGTAAAAGTAGGTGGCGCACTGTAATTTAAAGAACGTGCAAATATTATATTGGGTTGCACTTTTTATTTTTATTTCCACAAAAACGCAGCCCAATCATCCTAAATACGCTAAATGAAAATAATGGGAACCACAACGCAGCTACTTAGGTCAAATAAAACGTGGTGGTTCTTATAATTTCCTTACCGCACTTAGGGGTCGCGATTTTTGAAAGAAAAAAATATATTTAAGGAGTCAATGCCCCCGTTGCCATCTGGCGTGCGCGCGCGCCGAATAAGGGTTGCTATGCACTGAACTGTAACACTGAACACTTCAACAGTGTTGAATTTTGTGTGATGTCCGATATTTGGACAGGTGCTGGAATTACTACAAAGGTGATTAGGTCTGTTAGCAATAGTGCACATGTGCACATAAAATGCAGCACAAAAAAAGAAGGCTAGTGTATTGGTAGGATTTATACTGAGAGCACTAGTATGTAGGATGATTTTGTTCGAACACTTAAAATGTATCAACATTTTCCCAATAATTTAATCGATTTAGATTGCTTATTCTTTAAAAAAAAAAACTCGCAGCTTCTATAGGCCTAACTGAAACTGTAACATGGAAACGTAACGTCAATATCCGCCGAACATTCCCGTTAGTCTGGTGAAAAAGAACCCTAACGTCTTGAAACCACTTTTAACAAAATACACCCCTTAATTGCTGTACAAACTTAATTTTACGTTTCTTAAACAATTCTCAATTAACTTTGAACTTTATTCCGAAACGCATAAGCTTGATTTATATTTAACACTAAAAAAATAAGGGGTGGAAAGAGCACACGATGATTTCTTTATTGCAAAGAAATAGAGTTTGAAATAAAGGAACAATTTGGACAGTATTAAAGTGTTTTTATAGGAAGATTATAAATGATAATTACTATCATTAAATTAACGTTTAGTTAGCATTAAATTGTGATGGGTATCGCTTATAGTTTGATACCCTTACATGGGGTGAACCGAGGGGCGTGATAACAATACACGGTTCAATGTTTCTTTAAACAACTTCTAAGAGTGCTCCAAACTGATAATCCATAATAATATTATATGTAAATGTGAAAGTAACTCTGACTGTCTGTTACGCTTTCACGATTAAACTACTGAACCGATTTTGATGAAATATGGTGTGGAGGAACTCCAAGGATGGACATAAGCTACTTTTTATCTGACTTCGACTTCGCGTCCGCCTTAACCAACATATACGCGGACGAAGCCGCTGGCAGAACCTAGTTCTAAATAAGATGGATGCTCTGAAAATGTGAATTTGTGAATTTTGCGCACTACCTGTGCGCGAAATTCACATTTTCGTATGGGTATTTCAATTTTAATGATTATAATTCCGTAAATAAAGTAATGCGTATTCACGCCTGCAAATCACATTTTATTCAACATACAACTTAAAAACTCTGACCTACAAAATGCCAAAAACTTGTAAAATTTGAATTACGTGGGCTGGTTTTATTTTTTTCCTGATGATTTAGCTCTTGAAAGCGGTGAATGCAGATAAGTACGAGACCCGAAGATTCATGTTCACTCCTGCTTTACTTTATTATAGTTGAATAAAGGAAGGAAGGTAGGCAGTTGAAGGATAATTCTTCACCTTTCTGGCAGACAACACCTGAATAATCCAAATCTGTGATAAGCAGCCCGTCATCATCATTTCAGCCGAAAGACGTCCACTGCTGGACATAGGCCTCCCCCAAGCGTAGCCACAATGAACGGTCTTGTGCGTCTCGCATCCATCGGACTCCCGCAACCGTTACCAAGTAATCGGTCCACCTTGTAGGAGACCTTCCAACGCTACGTCTTCCGGTACGTGGTCGCCATTCCAGAACCTTTCGGCCCCAACGGCCATCCGTTCTGCGAGCAATGTGCCCTGCCTATTGCCACTTAATTTTGGCGATTCTTCGTACTATGTCGGTAACCTTGGTTCTCTTGCGGATCCTCATACCCAGCCCGGAAATTACAACTCCGTATTTATATCGTACATCGCGTGGAAATCGCCACAAATCCTTCAATATATTTTCCACTCCCGTTCAATTGAAGAAAATTCAATGTCAGCAAATTGTAATACTGTAGCTATTCTATTGTACGAGTATTAGTAGGAACTTTGTTGTAGGTAATGATCGCAATAATACAATGCAATTATCTTTACCTCGACATTGCGTGGCTTACCTTCAATATACCTTTGGCTTTGACCTTATTAACTTCCCGTAAAAAAGAAGAAAAATGATAACTGGTAACATGCACACGACAAACAACAAAATAATAAGATTACTACAAACGCAACAAAAAAGAATCAGCGCAATTGGTCCAGTCGTCCACATATGATGATGTGACCAAGGGAAATAGGGATTCATTTTATATATATATATATATTTAACTAACCATAATACCTAACTAAAATAAAATAAGAACATAAAACAACAGTTGTGTAAAGCCAGCAAGGCCAACTCAACCTGTGTAGATAGAATTTTCTTTTTGACATTGTTCTTAGGCCAGTTAACCTATCCTCGGACAGCGAGCAATGGGTAGTTCACTGTCCGACCGTTTGGTAACCGTCCGGACCGAGCCCAAGTCGTCGACGGCGCGTATTGTTCCACGCATGCCTCAGAGAAGTGTCAGCAAATCGTAGGGGCCCAGCAGGGTCGAAACCTACAAGGACCACCGGTAGTATGAAAGTGAAACTCGAGGCCCTGAGACGAAGGCAAAGAAGGAACAGGAGTGAGTTTTTAGTCAGTAAAAGTTTTACACTATCTCCCGTCCGCCCAAGAGCGGGATTTGTCATTAGATTATTTATACACCTACAAAAAAAGTCTACCTATCCTGCTAGTTCTACTGGTTCTACTTCTTGAAATCGTAGTATCTACTAGACCTGGAAAACGTATGTATTAGAAAACAAGAGTTTCTAGTGTTGTTCATTTCGAATGTATAGCGCCTCAGGCCCGTGCCTCATTGGGACGTCCGCATCATGCCAAAGCGGTGCTACCAATTCACTCAGCCAAAAAAATGCATGCAGATCTATGCTGTGTAGCTTACCTGGCCACTGTTGGTCACGCAGTGAACCATACATTTTTTGACGTCATGACCTGGATACACCGTCATGGTGTCCCGGTGAGGCGCGGCCCTAAGAGATTTACGAACTAGCCAGGCGATACGTAACAAAAAATCGAGACCAATATGCTAGTACCTATCGTCAATGCTATAAACATGAACAGCCATCGTAGGCGTGGGCTTCCCAGCCGTCTGGTAACCGTCCGAACCGAACCCACGTCGTTGCCGGCGCTTAGTGTTCCACGCGCGCCTCAATGAGATGTCAGCAAAACCGTTGAGATCCACCAAGATCGAAGCCTACTGAGGCCATAGGTTCGCTGCTCAAAGGAAAACTCGGGGTACTGGAACGCAAGGCAAAGAAGGAACAAAGGAGTGGGTTCTAGTCAGTAAGTCTGACACGTCCTCTCGCTCCGCCCTAGAACGAGAGTAGTCATTGGATGATGACTCAACTAAAAAAAAACTTATTTCACTGTTGAACATGTATAATCAAACCACGTGACAACTCAATATTTTCTACAACCAGTTACTATCTAAATGGAAATCGAAGTTGTTCCCATATTGTTTCCAATTTCCAATAGCTTTTCGTTTGTCGTCTCGTATAAAAATGCTGAGTTTTCCCGTGAGTTCAGTTCGGTACGATGTCCCCCCGTGGCTGGGGGGTAGGCAGTAGGCACGGCATGTAGCGTGAGGGCTCCGGCCATTTGTCAACCCGCTCGATTTAATCTTACGTAGGATTTGGCCGACGTATTGTTGGGGTATGGAGAATTGGCGGCGAAAGGATTTTTTTGAACTTTCATGAAAAAGTAAAAAGCTTTTAGAGATTCTTTTTTATATATTATTATTGATTGGCTTGCGTTTGCGTTTTACCTCTATCTCACCTGATGATAAACAACAATGTGGTCCTGCTTTGTCGACCACGTTTGCCTAGAAGTAACCTATTCACTCTTGACTTAAAGACCCCTAGGTTGTAGCTATCAGGAAACACAGAATCCGGAAGGAAATACCACTCCTTGACTGCACGAACAATCCAATCTCTCTTTGTCTCTAAAGTATTTTTCCATACAACGGTTTTAATTGGAGATTATTATGAACATCTGATGACTTGCTCATTTACATTCTTTCTTCTTCTTTGCGTCGCTGATACGACCGAAATTCTAACTATACTGCATCAAAAATTAGTGACATAGTTACCTACACGGCATCGTTTATGACCAAAGGTCACATTGGCTGTATGTTTTGAGTCGTGTATCTACAAAAAGTTTATCCATAATTTCTTTGAAAGTAATATTTAATATTTTCCAGAAACAAATAGCGTGTGATTAAAACTATTACAAATACAAAACTTTCAACACATTTCTACAAAGTAACAAACACTTTGCGTCCAATTAAGTTTTTGCGAACTAAATGCCAGCAAGTGCTGCATTAGCATCGCATGCTACAAAACAGTTACACTGTAGCACGTGTAACTATGTCGCGGAAATTATTCACAGTGATTTTTTCATGTCAGTTAGTAGATAATTAATAGGTTAATTTCTCCGAATCAGCAACAACAATGCAGAGTAAGAAATCTTTTCACTGACGACGATCCAAACAGATTCAAAAACATTTTAGACCAAGGACCCGTAGACCAGTAACAAGTCCTACTGTTTGCAATATTTCAGTGTTTCCAAAAACACCGTCACGCCAATACTCGCCAACTCTACTATAAAGATTGTAGCCATCAAAAATCTGACTAGGTGAATCATAAATCCGTATGAGGTATACTCCCATAAGTTGTATAAACCATAGCCCCCTCCTCATATCCTCACGCGACCAGGAGTTCCATTAAACGGTGGAATTTGGAGATCATAATCTTAGCTCAGGTTTTTAGTTTTGTATGAAAAACGTTGCCACCCTTAGTTAGACGTGCGTGCCATAAATAAAGTTGTTTAATTTCCAGCATTTTTATGGTAATTTTCTTAAATACTGTTTATGTTGAAAATTGGCATAATTTTGTGAGCGTTTTCGGTTATAAGGTGTCTGAGAAAAGTACGAAAATTTTAGTAATCTTAAATGTTTTTTAGCTCTCATAAAACACACCTTTTTGCGAATATTAACTGTATATGCAGATGTGTCAAGAACAGTAACAAACAAATTATTTATCTTATCCATCCAAGTCATCGACAACTAAACGACTGGTCTTAACAAACCGATACTTAAAACTTTTTATTTGTATTCCTGTGCGAACCATTAGCTATAAACCTGGAACCGGTGCCAGAGACAGCTGCTTAGACACACTAACCTACTTATCCTTACAGGGATAAGTAATAATCAACTAAGTAACTTAATGAAGTCCCCGAAGTAACTGATCCTATTCAGATAACAGCATCTTCACAGTTAGCTGCTGGCGATAACAAGTTTACGATAATGTTGTATACTGATTGAATCCCTATCAGTACTAAATCTTTATTTATCGTTATTATTGTTTCCGTTATTTACTGTTTGACAGAATGGAAGAAAACGTGTTGACCCTAAAAAACACGGAACAAGGGCAGGCAGATGAAGATTATTATCTGTTTAAATTAGGAATGCTTAAAGACGATACCTACTCATACAGATCATTACCTAGACCATAAGGTAAATCTGTGCATAAGTAGTAACATAATAATTTCACATAAATATCAACCACCCACGGTGCCCAATAATAGCCATTATTCACTCGAATTAACCTCTTACTGACCCCGACCGTCCCACAGTGACCCACTCGACGCCCAAATACTACTCGACAACTTCCAAATCGGCAAACACTTACAAACACCGGAAAAACATCATAGACATTATTTGTGTTCGCTAGTTACGGAAGTAAAGATGTGATGGTTTTTTTTTGCGAGCTACGCCCCTCGCCACGTGGCAAAAGATGCTGAATATCTTCTAAAAGCGGGCCTAGTACAGACCCTTGTGGCACACCTGCCTGCAAGTACGAACGTACCAACATTTCGTTCAAGCAAAAAGGATCCTTAGGTCTCACTGACAAGTTTTAGTTGAACTGCTTCGTAAAGCGGTAAATGACAAGCGTATATTTGGCAGGAAGAGGGTGTACATTGAATTATATTTAGTCGTAAGCTCCCTACGGTTATGATTGAACAAACGATACGTCCACAAGGTGTGCGAGACACGCTCCGCTTTGATAATATTTTCATTACGAACTTGTTATTTACGTACGTTTAATATTAGGTATAAAACAGATTTTTGTTTATCGGTGAAAGTATACAATTTGGTAGGAGCTATTTGTTCTGAATTACGAGCCAAACCGTGTTATTTGGGGCAATATTTTTATTGATATTACAGTGTTGTTAGTTTTCGATGAGATCTTAGCACGCGAAAACACGACTTAGGATTTATAGCTGCCCTGAGCTTATGATTCAGCTTTGAACCTTCGTATTTTCGGAGGCTATTGTCCGTGAGTCGTCCCTTTTTTTCCTGTCATGGACTGTTATACAGATACCACCAGGTTTATATTAAATGCTGACACGTGTACAAGCTTTATTCATTTAACATTCTGCATCACTATTATTACCGTTACCTGCAGCTTTATCATACAACTGTGCTACATCTGCACTAGCACATATTCCTTTGCCAACAAGATTGAAACTCCTTTATCATATCCGTTTATCATCTGTAAGTGTATATCTGTAATCGAGTTACACAGTTGTCGTTTCCCTTTCTGCCGATTTTTGCACCTTTCGTCATTTTATATCGGAAACCAATTTTATTGATCCACCATCTGTTACGAGGTGGGCGACCTTTTCTAAAGACCCCATACAATTTATATCTAATGTGTTTTTTTCTTTTCAGGTAAGTGTTTGCAAGTTTGGACAAAAAATGGTGGCATTTGGCGCAGCACGTGAGTAGTGCGGTATTGTTGTGGATTAACGTGTTGAATTTATGGAATATTTGCACGGAATTCTTTATTACCGATATGCCTTGATACAATTTTAAGGCCAGACACTTTGATTATGTACCTACCGCCATTTTTTGCATATCGACAAATAATTTACTTAAGTAGTTAGGTACATACTTCTTACCACTACAAGGTCTCTAAATAAATGCAGTTAAACGTTTAATTCAGCAGTAGCTTCTTATCTTAGAAAGCTTAAAGCCAAATATAAATTGTAGGAAGCTTTCTACCCAGAGTTGTGGAATTATTCGTAAGAGTAACCGTGCCAACTGAAGGAACACAGATGGGTGTTACACAGTGAAACTCTAACACTCCCTCTCACTCCACCCAGAGTGTGGAAAGTCATAAAAAAGAAGCTTCCTATCCAGCTTTTGTTTTCCAGTTAGAATCTCATTAGCTTCATGATTCCATAAACTATAAGTAGATATAACTACTCCAATTAATTCATCATAAGATTGGGTACGTCGGCAACTCTAGACTAGCTCTAGATATCTATAGATTACGTTTCAGTTTCCTGTCTATAAACATCATCTACTACACCAATTTAACGGTGCTGTATCACCAGTCGGTTTATTTCAATCAAAGCTGTTGAATATAAATCAATTACTGGCATCACGTCGGTGTCTACCCGACCGCGCCGGGGACAGGTGTGAGGGTACCGTGGATGGCTGGGGATGGGGCAATCACGGGGATGAACTCAACTGTGAAATGACAAGGATGGACAGAGGGCAAGAAACTGCAGTAATCGAATGAAAGCGACATGCAATTACTACTGATGATTCTGGAGAAATGGAAGAGCAACGATTTTGTTACTACGGCTAGACGATGGATTACAGCGGATGTACTGTAAAATTCTAGATTTATATATGTATTAATTAGTAGGAATAGGTTTGCTGTTATTGGCTAAATCAAACTCTACATTATTAGCAGCCTTCGATCGAAACCCACGTTGGTACCTAACTTCTTTTAAACTTATTGTTAAGCCATGAATTTTCTACCATGCTATCATTCTGTCAGTAAAGTCTTGTTTTCTTCCTGTACAATGTTTTACTGCAGGAAGTGTATCCATCACATCAGGACAATAGATCATCGAATACATATTATTCTTCATTTAATTTGTCTACAGATAATGTTGTAATATTAAATTGGATCACCCAATTTCCTGTTTGTGTTTTGATTGGCAACATCTGCAAATCATATAATATTTGTTATATTATAACATACAGGTAAACTGGGTCAATGACTTAATAGCTTGTTGACATCGTTAATTACGAGTATAATGCACGAAAATTGACTTTAGCCAACAAGGAAAGCCCGCTTCGATGTCCTCGAACTCACCTATGCGATTTTCTTCGTCATTATTCGTTTATGATCAATTCTATTTCTATTAGAACCTAGATCCCTTCATAAAGAACTTAACTGTTTGGTAACACAACAATTAGCAAATTACACATAATCTGTCAGCTGGTCTTGCCTGCTATTAATTAAACAATAAAAACAAATAACATTTCCCGTCCGCTTGTCTACGGTGGCGTGCCGCTAAAGGCGTTGAAACACCATGAAATTAACCTTCGTTTTCATGGAAATATAAATAATTTGCTCACTTAGAGTTATAGTGCGCATTGCCCACGTTCTACCAGGCATTTGGTATTTTCTATGAAATGTGACATCTGTTCTCGTTAATTTGAAACCTGACACAAATATTTGTGTTCAGCTTAATTTCGTAGAGATGTAGGTTGTATGCGCAGGTCTTTCTTGAGTAATTGCTTTTAGTAATTTTATTACTTTCAATTTTCTAAATTCAATTCTAATATAAATTGTACTATAACTACACCCTGAAGATTATTTTAAAATTAAAATGAATATATACCTAAGAGTGATTGTTAGCTGCGGCATTTTTTCCATTCGCAGAATGAGTTAGTCAAAGTATCTAGATTTTATTATCATTAAACCTTTACAAAGAGATACGGACTGTTATTGGTCTAGTGTAGATAAAATAAAGACACCTGACTAGATGTTTCGTCTGTCGTTTTTGACTTAGTCTTTTAACTTAGTACAACAAAATATTTAGGTTATCTCAATTGCTTTTAAACCATAGCTATTCTCAGAGGGTGCATAAATTTCCCTTAAATTGTATTTCCCAGAAACTATATCCAGTACTTTTAGCACTAAACAGCTTACACGTTCCGAAGGGCAGACTGAGGTCAGCCACACAAAGCTATATAATAGCGTAATAATATAAGCTGCGACTTATCTAAAATAAAATATATGAGTGGACATAATTTAGGGCGAATTTGGTGAAACGCGAAGGTCGACTAGTCTGGCAGTAATTACTTGCGGCCTAGGCTGCAGGCTAGGCACGCCATCGAGCCACGCCTAGCGAGAATTAGATGGAATATAATTAGGAGACGTCCACGCTTGCGATTTTGCGACAGAATCAAACATGTAAACTCTTAGACCCAATACGGGGTGTATACCTTTGTAAAATATTCCTTGAATCAGTAACTAATATTTAGGTTCATTACAGTTACTAACAACAAACAGATAAATAATTTCTTATATCCTTATATTACGCTTAGTAGGTACATTGAGATTGAAAAGATTATTTCTAGACAAGAGTACGACTTTAATTTTATGGCTTTTATTATTAGTCGACCTCTTACCGTCAGGTGAGATAAAAGCCAAACGCAAGCCAATACATAACCATATACAAAGCCATACTAAAAAAAAACTGGGCAAGTGCGAGTCGGGATCGCACACTGAGGGTTCCTTATAAACTAACTTATGTAAATAGTTAAATTCCCGAATCGAGTCTTGAAGATTTTTCCGAATAAAAAAAAAGTTGTGTTTTTTTGTGATGTAACTACAAATTTTAAGTTTTCTTTATTTCTATACTTGTGTTATATAAGACCTTGCTTCATGCCAAATTTCAGGGTTCTAGATCAGCGGGAAGTACCCTATGAATTTTTATTCCCTTGAGAGTGTCGAAATATACGTTTTTCGCGACATAAACGGCCGTATCTTTTTTTTCGGTAATTCAGAAGTTTGATTTTTTCACAGCTTCAAACGACTGCAGACTTGAGTTGACTTGAGTTTTGAGTGGTTTTAATTTTAACTCGATACCTCCACGCGTTCTCGAGATAAAGGCACCCGACAGACAGACAACAAATTGATCCTATATGAGTTCTTATTTTTCCCTTTTGAGGTACGGAACCCTAAAAACAACTTGATTACTATCACGAAAAGAACTAAAACTTAAGAAAAAAAACCTTATTGACGCAAGTAGTTCACAAAGGACCACTCCTATGAATGATTTAAACATTGCCCATACAGCCATGTTCTCACTGTTGACCCAAGGTCCGAGGGATCCCGTACGTGACACCCTGGTGAGAATGTCTCCCTTGGCGCTAAGCACGGCCGGTGAACACGCTTCTCCAAATATCGAAGAACAAACAAGTCATTGAGTGAACATGAATGAATGAACGACAATGATTGATCACGTCTTTGCTTACACTTGAAATGTTTGATGTTGTGTTATGTAAGAACTGGTCTCAGAGGAAAGCTATATTGGAAAAAGCGTACTGCAGAGTGTAACTATTATTTAGAGTTTAGCAATAAATAATTGAGTATTGAGTATAGAGGATTTTGATTCTAGTTACCTACTTCTTTGTTTTCGTGTCGATTAATATTATATTTTGTGTAGGTAATTGTGTTTGATTTAAAATTATCACATCATCTGTGGTAGTGCAAAGGTCAATTTATTCTGTCACATATTATGCATCAGTTCTAGCTACATTAAACCTAAGTTTCTTTCTAATAAGGTTCAGCTCATAAATGGTCACAAATTGACCTGATAAAGGCGATATGGCCAGTCATTCATGCAAATTAAATGAAAAAAAAAAACAATTTTATTACACACTATCTTCTGTCAGCAACTTCACCCGCTTGAAAAAAAGTTTCTCCATACAAATTTTAGACCTCCGTTTCATTCCCTTAGAGAGTGAATTTTGCAAAATCCTCTCATAGTGCTCGCCTAAATCATAAAAGGTCTCGTCCAAAATTTCATGCTCTTAGGCTCTGCAGTTTCGACTGTGCGTTGTTATGTCAGTCAGTCAGTTTCTACTTTATATAGATTATTTCTTACACAACCATAATTACAGAGTCAATTTCGCATTTACAATTAAAATGTACGGATATAAGTAACCCATAAAAACGTGGTCGTGTCCAGCCGCACGATTATTATTATATAAAATAAATAATCAACGTAAATAATCATTAAAGAGTCGCACGACTTGTCGTAAGTCTGGACCGAGCCTTAGACGTGTCACGCAGAACATTTATATGATCCTCAAACTGTATTGTGTTTTATTATAAGCCTAGTCTGTAATAGAGACGTCCTTTTTGGTTTTACTTAATTTATTAAGATGTATGGAGCTTTAATTGCCCTTATTTTAACATGAGTAAACTGATGTCTAGGCATTACCTGCTGAATAATGCTGAAGAGACAAGTAGACCTTTAGATTATTTTTTTTTTTTTAATAATTTAAACTAGTGCTTGACTGCGAATCCACCTGTCAGGCGCACTAGTTTATTAAGTTGTTGAAAAATGTCATCACAACAATTATACGTTTAGGATCATGAAGGGAAGACTGTCCTCTCACAGCAGCAGCCATGTGATAATTTTGAAACTAAAAATGGTATCTTTCTTAAGCTTTCATTGTTTGGAGATCAGATAAAACCTGCTCCTATCATCTGTTTATCCTTTTCTCCACAAATGCTGTAAGACTGGAAGATGACCCTGACGTTCCCAATCTAATCCTACGCAGTTAAATACCAAAATCTTACATAGAACTGCCTGTTAGACCTCCATAGCCCTTTTTTTTTCTGTGGGAAATCGTCAAATAACCTCTTCCGCTCTGGGTTGGGCGAAAGGGCAAGATTTTTTACTGACTAAAATCCACCTGTGTTCCTTCAATTGCCCCTTGCGTTCCAGGGCCGAGGTAAGTCTTTTGAACAATCCCACAGTCCTGGGACCTCTAGAACCCTGGTACTGGATTACAGGATCCCTAGTTCTTAACAATATAGCACATACCTTTTATAAACTGTCATAGATTACAGAAAGAAAAAAAAGGAATATTTGTGACTCGCACAGAACTAACATTCCCGCTTTAGTCTGTTTCCTGATAGCTACAAACTCGGGGTCTTTAGGTCTAGAGTGAATAGGTTACTTTTAGGCAAGCGTGCTCCATCGTCGACCACATTATCGCTTACCATCAACTTAGACAGTGATCAAACGTGAGCCTGTCAATAAAAAAAAAACAACATATTAAAATAAATTATCAACTAACCAAAATAAAATACCTGGGCAACTCCAAAAGGCTCGTATCTCAGCATATGCTGCGATATTTAAAACAAATAAATAGTTGTAGAATGTACGATCACTAACCGCTAATACTTTTGACCCGGCATTGCGTGAGGTCTAGATTTTGTAGCAGCTCTATAAAATTGCCGGGTGCTATAATAATTGCCCCCCTGCTAGATCCACTATCAGTTGATGTAATCGAAGCAGTCAACCGTTATTATTGCCTTTCAGCCTTTACTGAAGTGTGTGCTGAAAATTATACACCTAAAGAATTATATAGGTAAGGTTAATTGGTCTGAGGTTGTCGAGTAGTAGCTATTACAACTATGATTGTGGTTTACTGAAAAGAGCTCGATAAGATTGTAACTTTGATACAATGAGCCTTGTAAAAAAATCTTAAATCCACTTCCTCACGCCCCAGCCGCCGGGATCTCGAATCCGATTTCCAGCTACCACAGGCGTAGGCTTGTGGACGGCGAACATTGGATAGCTCGCCGTCTGGGCGTCCGGTAATCGTCCGGACCGAACCGATCGGCGCGTAGTGTTCCACGAGCGCTTCAAGGGCACATACCGTAGGGGCCCAGCAGGGTCGAAGCCTACTGGGGCCATGGGTTGTGTGAAAAAGAACCCCGGGGTCTTGGAGCAAAGGTAAAGAAGGAACATATGAGTGCGTTTTAGTCAGTAAAAGTCTGACAGCCCTCTCGTCCGCCCTAGAGCGAGAAAAAGCATTGTATGATTTTCCACCTAAAAAAAATAAAAAAAAAATAAAGAGCACTTAGAATTTCTTGAATTCCATCTCGACTCTAATAAAGATAATATAAGGAGACAAACTGTTTATCTCACAAAGATCACAACGAATTTCCCTAAACCAATACCTGAATCATTTTAAAAGGGTCTCTGCTCGGCCTCATTTTTCATTCATTTCCTTTTTGGTCAGGACAGCTTTTAAGCAAAAATCTGTTTCTTTTTTACAACAAAACATCCCAATTCCAAAAATTTTCGTTATTGAAAAGTGTTGTCCCTGACGCTGACCACAATTTAGAGAACACTCCTTCAATATAAATATATCACGAGCCTTAAACTGCCAATATACAAGAATATTGTTAATTTATTATTATTGCCGATCATTTACGTCTTATTATCAAAACAAACACCGAACTCAGAGTTAAAACCCGAAAATCTGATGACAAACTTAAATTTGCAGTCACAAAATCTAAAACGTCCGTCGAAAACTTCAGGGCAGCAAGTTTTTGGGTGGCAAAATATATGTTGGTTGGGTCGCACTGAATGATTCACATACTAAATGGGTCAATTCATTATCTGTGTCCTGATCTGATAAAAGATCGTTATATATTTATTTCTTTTTTATTTTGTTTCGAGGACGGCACATTCCAAGCGCTCTTGATCGGAGGTGTGAAGTGAGCACACCCGGTTATGGATACGGCAAAGTTTTCCTACAAAACGACGCTTTACGTATTTGGCAGGCTCTGCAAACGGGATAAAAGCCCGAAGTCATTATGTTCTTTAATGTTTCACAACCTAGCTTTTAAGTACATTCAAAGTGGGGATAACGAAACACCATCAAAAGCAGACTATTGAAGGAGTTGTAACAACAAATAATAAAAGAAAACAAGTTGTCACCCAAACGGAATCAGAATTGTTTTTTGCAAAGACTTTAGGTGACAAATAAAGGTATCATTGGCATTAAACAATTGAAGGCATCATTGGTCACTCAAACATCTCGATCAATAAATCTCGTCCTTACTGCCTCATCCACAAGTTCAGGGCTCCCCAGCGACTCTGTTCCAGGAACACAATACATTGATTCTCGCTTAGCACCGCGCTGCACCGCTCCGTACCGCTCCACACTGCGCCTCGCACTGGCCAGTGTCCACTGTCCGCCGAAAACGATAAAAACACACGTGAACCATCGCACCTATATGCGCAGGCGCCGATAGCCCAAGAAATAGGGTGCAAGATGTGGCAGTGTAGGTCAAGTGCGCTCTAGATTAGAAATTATTAAATATTAGGACTAAATGAGTGCAGGCTCACTCAGTAAAAGCCAGACAAGTTCCCGCCATGCTACTTGTGGGACTTTTACTTGAGTTACGATCGAGTCTGGTATTTTCAATAATACCTACTAGAACTTTTAAAAGCAGTTATTTAAAAAATAATATCTTTGCTTATAAATACGAAATTCAAGCCCCATTTCATTATCAATTGAATACAACTTAATATTAAATTTAGATTTGTCAATTGAAAATGAATCGTTGTTTTAATCTCTAGTTTGGCTCTCTTATGATAATTCTTTTCTACGTTTTTTCTGCTCTTAAAAGATCATAAAACAAACAAAATAGGACAGCTGTCGTACACAGGCGAGCTTAACCCACAATTGGGTTTTCATACAGCAAACCTTATAAATGAAAGTCCATTCCATATAGTTTCTACATCCGCGTTAGATTCCATAGGGCGCCAGCACCCTTATCTGTGACACGATTGGGTCGGTGGTCACCCAGATACGTCTCAGATATAACTGCCAGATAGCGCTAAACGATACCGATCGCCAGATATCCCTGCCCCGGCCGGCCATATTAATGATTTCATTAGGATACCAGTTTATACGCGCTATCGAAGAGCTGTCGGACTTTTGGAGGTCTAGAATACGATTTGGGTTATGGGTTCTTGGTAAGAATGGGTATCTTTATAGACTACATTAGTTTAGTGTACTCTTAGGGCACACTTCATCTTATCTCTTCTATATCTATGAATTGAATGAATGAAAACAATTATGAGTAATAAAATAAAATTTTATTTTATTTTACTTATAGGTAAGGTTCAGTAAGGATTTTTGGGCCATTGTATAAGTATCTTATATTATAAATTTTTTTAATTTCTATTTATATATGTATTCATTTCGGTCTATTTGCGGTTTCACATTCTATTTTTTATTTAATTTTATTGTGAAACTAACTGTCCCCCACGGTTTCAGCCGCGTCTTTAGTTACTGCTCCGCTTCCGTGGGTTGTGTTGCTTAATGTTTTGTAGCATATAGCCTTTCTCGATAAATGGGCTATCCAATACTAAAGTATTTTATCAATTCGAATCAGTATTTTCTGAGATTAGCGCGTTCAAACAAACAAACTCTTGAGCTTTATAATCCTGAACAACCACGCGTAGGTCACTGTAATCGGTCATAACCAGTGAAAAGTATTTTATTTTAGTGTTGCAGAGGAAACTTAACTTTTAGTAACCTTAAGACTCCCCAGTTAAGAACATATTTTGGAACTATGACATATATAGAGCCTTAACCGTCTAAGGGATCAGTTCTTTAATTAAATTTGTTCAGATTGACGTCCATTTTTTAATGTTCGACTGTTGTTCGTATAGCTGCGAAAACCGCACATTTAATTCGGCTAGAGCCTAGAGACGAAGCGTTTAGCGCTAAATCCCCTCGCGTGCGCGTGTGATTTATTTCATAAACCATTCGTTCGATTTATATGCAGTAAAAAGCAAAAAACACATGTATTTAGTAATTGTGCTGACAAACCTACTTATTTTTATAATAAACTAGCTCACCTGGCGAACTTCGTACCGCGTAATAGTCAATGAATGTTGTGTTAGCTAAGCTGTCAAAGGATAACTCCATCTACTGGTATTACCATAACAGCATAATTCATTTTGCCATAACAGCATAATTCATTTTAATTAGAGATAGCGAAAAAATAAAAACTTAGAAAACAAAAAAACTAATTTCGTAAGTTTTTCCAAAGATTTTATTTATTTTCTATATTTTATATCTTTCGAATAGAATGTCCAAATTGAATTATTTAATATACAGGCACTGAAATTAAAAAAAAAAAAATGAAATATTTTATTTAGATGAGGATTAATACAAAGGTATAAAAAACAGCCTTTTCTAGAGGTGGTGCTTAAATTCAGTTTTTAAATAAATAAATAAAAACATTTATTGTGACGTAACTATAATAGTTAGACGTATGGTGTCGCAACATGTTTTGCAGATAATGATGTGTTCTGCAAACTCGTAGTACATTATTTTGTTCTATCATCAATATTTTTCACAGCGCACGCGATGTAAGGAAATTTATAGGTCATTTATTTACTCTTTGGTTTATCTTATTGGAGTTTTAGTTCTCTACTTCGTTGTTCTCTACACTATTGTTATAAAGTAAACAAACAAACACTCCGTTATAAAGTAGCTTTCCATTGGTGAAAGAATTTTCAAAATCGGTTCAGCAGTTTTTGAGTTTATTCATTACTAGTATAGTATAATATTAATAGTAATTAGTATATTATTATTAGTATAAATAATGAACGTCTTTTCTTGGACTCAAGCTGTATGTAGTATTTACGTATAACAAGCATACATACAACCCTCAAATTATATTTATTCTGTTTCCTCCTAAACTTTATGTGTAGTATATATCTTTATCCAATTAATAATTCAGCTACCCATCCAATACAATTGAAACAGTATAGCATACATTACATAAAGAGAAAGATGTGAAGATCGTCTAAACAATGTATTTACAACACACAATTACAACACGGCCAATAATCGTCCATTGTGTGGACAGGATTAATCCAATCTGTGGCGCTCTGTCTGCATAGTTATAGCCCTTAAATCAGAATTACAACTCATTATAATATTATGCTTAAGTTAGAATTTATATAATTATTAATAGTTTTGTTAGATATCGTCTATGTCTCTTGACCGACGATGTTTTTATCCTCGGATTAGTGCATCAGACCTAATCTAAGAACCATTAACATTCCTTCAACTGACTCCTAGTCCTACGTCATGACCTGTGCAGCATGCACTGGTCACGCTCTTGGAACAGATGTTATTCATCAGAACTATTTTAAGTGAGAAGCTTCTCTTCTTTATCCAACCTTCTTCCCAGTTTAGCTGACTAGTTAGCACCCTGTGGTGACTCGCTTGCTGGATCTCTTTCTGCATTTTATGAGAGACGCTATCATTCTATTTTATTTTCTGTTAAGTATTATTATTAATAGGCTTGCGTTTGACAACTAATTATATATTATATGCTAAGATGCAGTCGACGATGGAGAAAACTTGCCTAGAAGTAAACTATGCACTCATGACTTGAAAACCCTAAGTCATAGCTATCACGAAACACAGACTCTGGCCAGGAATTTCACTCCATACCTCCTTCACACTCTGTGCTCCCAGTCCTACGCTCCTACGTCATCAGGCGCTCGGCATGCGCGGCGCACGCTTAGGACGTGCCCCGGCTGCACCCGCGATGGGCATTTGCATGGGTTTCCGCCACCAACAAACACACCGACACACGCACGGATTATAACAATATAGGATATGGAGCTATTAAACTTATGGGAATGGGAGTTGGAAGACAATCGTGAACTTTGCCCTCTCAGCGGAATGAGTCATTGCTCATCAGGAAATGTTGTTAATGGATATGAGTAACTTGCAATTCTAGAATTTCTTTCGAGCTTTTTGCAAAGTTCAAGTTACATGACAGTCTATTCCCGTTATTTTTGATAGAACTCAAGTCTTTCTGCAGTCTCTTTATTTCTATCCATTATCTGTACATTAATCCTCTGCATACAGATTAGGTTACCTTTGAAGATGATATTTGACCAACAAAAGGTTATTAAAATTCATTCAGTGCTGTCAATATAAAACTAGTAATCTACATATATACATATAAAAGGAGAAACTGACTGATCAACGCACAGCCGAAACTACTGTGACTAGGAGCGTGAAATTGCACAAGGTTTTCTTTTATGACATAGGCGTGCCCTAAGAGATGATTTTCTAAAATTCCCTCTAAGCGGATGAAACGGGGGCCTAAAGTTTGAATGAAGAAACCTACATTCACGCTGGCGAAGCTGCTGAATGAAGCTAGTAGCAATATAATTAACTAAGCAAGGCATGTCCCTATCAACTTCTTATCCAGCCCCATCGGAACCGCCGCATAAGTTATCATAAGTTGATCACATCCGATCTCGTCTGATTCATCCTCGCTTGATGTTGTGGGGAGCAGGAAACGTTTCCATTTTATTTATAAATCATTATTTATTCAAAAATACTGCGGCCCATGAAAACATTAACTAAAATGTAAGGTATGTAGTAGAAAAATGTAATTCCGCATATGGAAGTAAGACCTAGGTATTAACAGGTCACGGATTGTCATTATGATAGTAAAACTAAATGGCATATTGCATTCAGAATACTACATTTATTTTTATTTCGTTCCACACAACAGAAAAACGCTAAGAGTATGTTTAAAGATACAGATGCACGATCAAAAAGTGGCGTGACTGCAACCGCATTGCCATATATTACAACTAGCTTCTGCCAGCGGCTTCACCCGCGTGCATGTATGTTTCTCCATACAAACTTTGGACCCCCGTTTCATCCGCTTATTGGGTGAATTTTGGAAAATCGTCTCTTAGTGCTCGCCTACATCATAAAAGGAGACATTGTGCAAAATTTCACGTTCCTAGTCCTAGTAGTTTCGGCTGCGCGTTGATATGTCAGTCAATCAGTTCTCCTTTTATAAACTCGTCATTATCATCATCATTTCAGCCGAAAGACGTCCACTGTTGGACATAGGCCTCCCCCAAGCGTCGCCACAATGACCGATCCTGTGCTTCTTGCATCCACCGCACTCCCGCGACCCTCACCAGGTCGTCGGTCCACCTTGTGGGAGGCCTTCCAACGCTGCGTCTTCCGGTGCGCGGTCGCCACTCTAGAACCTTTCGGCCCCATCGGCCATCCGTTCTACGAGCAATGTGCCCTGCCCACTGCCACTTAAGTTTGGCGATTCTTCGGGCTATGTCGGCGACCTTGGTTCTCCTGCGGATATCTTCATTCTTTATGCGATCACGCAAGGAAACTCCGAGCATAGCCCTTTCCATTGCTCTTTGGGTGACTGTAAGCCTTCTGATGGGGCCCATTGTAAGCGACCATGTTTCAGAGCCATATGTCATCACTGGCAACACGCACTGGTCATAGACTTTCGTCTTGAGACACTGTGGTATGTTGGACGAGAAGATACCGCGCAGCTTCCCGAACGCTGCCCAGCCGATTCGGATTCGACGATTGACCTCTTTCTCAAAGTTAGACCTACCCAACTGGATTGTCTGTCCCAGGTAAACGTAATCGTCTACAACTTCGAGTGCAGAGTCTCCGATCTTGATCGGAGTGGGTGCTACATGGTTATTTACCATGACTTTGGTTTTATCCATGTTCATTTTAAGACCCACTCTTTCGGAAGCTCTACTAAGGTCATCGAGCATTGTACTGAGCTCCTCCGTAGTTTCAGCCATGACTACTATATCATCGGCAAACCGAAGGTGAGTGATGTACTCGCCATTGACATTAATGCCTAGTCCACTCCAGTCCAGAACCTTGAAGACATCCTCCATTGCAGCCGTGAACAGTTATAAACTCGTATATAAAAAAAAAACTACCGACTTAGGAAAAGCCGATGTGTGGAATAATGGCGTTCTGATGTTTCAGCCCTATCGGAACAGCAGCATAAGTTGATCACATCCGATCTCCTCAGAATCATCCTCACCTGATGTCGTGGGGAGCAGGAAGCTTTTCCATTTCACCGCCATTAGTTTATAAGTAGTTATAGGATGTTTCAATGGGCTTTTTTATGTGGAAAATTATGCAATGTCTTCTGTCGCTCTATTGTGGCGCGAGAGTGTCAGAGTTTTACTGACTAAAACGGCTGACACCTGTGTTCTTCAGTTGCTCGTTGCGTTCTAGGAACACAATTTACTGTTCAGAAATTCCCCATAGCCCTAGCAGGTTGTGGCCCTGCTGGGCATTACCTAAGGTGTCAAGCATCTTTGGATCCAATATCACTCCATAAAGCCTAATACTATAGCTTTCTTGACAGACAGACTCAAGAATGCAGTTCTTAAGTCTTTTTTCTGGTGTGAAATTATCAAACATCTCCTCCCACTCTGGGTGGAGCGAGAGGGAGTGTCAGACTTTATCTGGCTAAAATCCACCTGTGTTTGGCTGCAGTAACGTTTTAGACCAGGTCTAAGGGCCAACGCTGCGTTAAGCGGGAGCACGCGCGGGCATCAGATGCGTGATGTCGCGCGTTTGTCGTGTGCGACGGTCCCCGTAGTGGAAACCGGATTATTACCTGCGCAGTGTCGCTATTTCAACTTTAACGGTGTGTATATAGTCGTGTCGATGGAGAACTTTAATGTATTATTATGTAGCAAGACGGGCGCCCGCGCGGGTCACCGCGACAGAGCACTTTTGTATGGGACCGCGCGGGCGCCCGCTTAACGCAACGTTGGTCCTTAGGCCTTACCAACGACGTATGCTTAGACCAAATTCTGTTTTTAATAATTATCCCTAAGTCATCCGGACCAGGGGTAAAATAACTAGTCTATTAGAAGAAGGTTTAGCAGGAAATCACACGGTAGTCGCACGAATACTTAGGTATGATAGTACTTATGACCTGCCGTGGAGGCTTCTATAAACCCGTTCAACTCAACAAAACGATGACACTAAACACAACTTCTGAAGAATGAACTCATCCAAACTTCTCTATTGAATACTTCAACAATCTCAAGTATATCAGTAATAGATCATGTGCACAATGGTCCATCACACCGAAAGTCGTGGACAAAAAGCAGTAAAATTTATGAAAAATAAAATTATCTCAATACCATAAGGTGCTTACAACACAATCGTACAAAAAACCAGTCAAATGGCGCTCAAAAAATAAAATTAAGATATTCAAAAGTAACCCTTTGCCCGACAGCGCATCATAATCCACTTTATCAAGATCATCTCAAAAGTAGCATCAAAGAAGAATGAACTTTACTTCTTTAAAATAAAGTTGAAATTAACAAACTATTGGCGTTGATATAAAATAAACAATCATTGAAATGCGTTCACAAAGTGGTCTCAGCAATTTTCTTTACGAATAAATGAGATCAGAGGTGTTAGCTTATTAGTATTTTTGGTTATAATAATAAATACTTCTCGAATATATTTTAAAATGTGACTTTGTATACAATCGTGCAGATGTTTGTTGTTGTAAGCAGTATTTTAAGTAAAAAAACATAACTACTTAATTACATAAAACTAAAGTAGGTATTCCAATTCATTCGACATCAATCGACCTTTGAAAACAAAACAGGTAAGTAATCCTAACTTCACAGTGCTACACCATATAATATCTTCTAGCCAAAAACCTGTAGGTACCTACTACCAACTTGCTATCAATCCAGCATTTTATTGACTTGTTTTACTACAAAAACTCACTCCCGGTTGATAATGAATTTGAGCAAGCATGTGTTTGTCAAATAATTGATAAGCTTGCCCCCACGTGCCGCCACCCCGTGTTTATTGTGATTAGATTAACAAATATTGACTTTAACAATAATAAGCCGGAGGTTTTTTAGTGTTTGATAAGGGCAGGTGCGAGCTATTGATAGTAGTCTTTTGTAGCTTTATCTTATGTCACTTCTTTTGATTGCCACCTTGAGTATTAATAGTTTTAGTAAGTATTGTGTGAGGGAAAACAAAAATAGTCACAGGTAAAAGATACTGCCACCAGAAGCTTCTCGATAGAAGATAGTTTTTCTTTCCAAGACTGGGCCTACAAGTTGGCCAAATAAATAGCAGGTCAGTCTGCAGACCCAAAAATCGTTGGCACTACTTTAGAATCATGTTGCACTCAATGCCAACAAGCCAGCGACAGCTAATTAACACCAGCATCGCTATCATACATTAACCGCAGCGCAGTAAAAGAGAAACTGCACAATTTCTCAGAAATCAATTCAAACGTAAGATATTTTTTATGACAACTTCCTTCCCACGTCCATTTGCAACAATACTTACAATTTCACCTAAACAAACAGACAGACATGATCTTACGAAGCCGTGGCAAATATTTAACGGTATATGAATTAGTAGGCTCGGCCTCCCCGACGCCCCGGTGGGCCGAGCGCGCAAACCCGCCACAAAAACCTATTGTATCTCCAGCTTATTATTGAATTTACACGTCGGCTGTGGGACAACAGAGCTGATGCTAACTGCCGTGTCCGCAATCGCGAAAAAAACTTTTGAAGAGATAATCGAAAACTGTCACAAGGAGTTTTATTGTCACTGTCCGGTGTTATAGAATCTACACGAGTGACGAGGAATGTTTGGGTGGCTAGCTGTGGATTTGGAAACATGGTTTTCTATTTTATCGCGTCTTACCTATAGTGCTTACTAAGTTATCTTACCACAGGGTAGGTAGCTAAAATGTTGGTCAGCCTAAAAAAAAAAAAGCTCCACTTTGCCATTTATTTATTTTTTTGCTCCGATAATCAATTTAAATATACAATGGTCATTTATTGTCATTTTACAACATCTCTAACGTTTTGCTGCACAATGGGCGAATCGTTCGCAACTATAATATCATTATAACGCTTCACCTCAAACCTGACATAATTACATATAATGTTGCTTTCCTCCATTGTGAGGCATCGACGGAATTTTATGCCCATTTCACTATAATGGCTGTCCCTAAGCCCCGTACAAACAAGCGTGATGGATGCGTTGCGGCACTCACAAAAGAACCATTGACAGCATTCACTACCCTACGTCCAATTATAACGAAATAGTAAAGATTTTGTCCACCCGCACTGATATCGACCCACTGTGTCACATGAAAAAATTACAAAAGTCGCTGGTTTATTTGTTAATGAAATATACCAGACTAAATACAAAAAAAAATATATGGTATAAATTCAAATGAAAATTATTAATTTTTTCGGAATAAGTCTACCAGAAAAGTGAAACCAGGCTTCTTTTTGAGTGTTTTTTATTGATAAATAAACCACTGCTCCACCAATATGCATATCGACAATACTTTTTGAATTTGAAAGATCACTGCGATTAAAACTTATAACGACAAAGATTGGTTAAAAAACGACTGACCTATCCTCATAAAGGGTACAAGGAAAATGATGGCGCCTGGTCTACTGCAGCAGCACGTGGCTGGAAGTGACGTCATGACACCTGCCTAGCTGCCGGGCACAGGACTTCTGATGCAGCTCGCAGCAGTAGGCTCTTGTAAACCTCTGTCCGCAATACCGACACCTGAACAGCGCTGCGTGGGCGCATTTTAGGTCAAGTGCGTGCCGACACACGCAACAGTCCCTGAAATCAAACAAATTAAATAATTGGATTGTGGAAATCACAAGACAATCGCTCCATATGCTTAGCTGCATCCGAAGACAGGAAGCCAAAGACCACAAATAGCTAGAAAAGGTATAAGACATTTGACACTTATCGCTTAAAAAACTTTGTTCACATTTTCTTGTAATAAGATTTAAGCATTGGAAAAATAAACTAGATTTATTTACCTCGTTTTTCCCATGTTGTGTTGCTTAACGTGAGCACTGAGCTGTGATGGCTGACTGAACGACGCACCGCAGATGTTGCAGGTAAAGTGCTGCACACATCGCTTGATCGGCAGCAATAGTGGCAACAACGACAAATAAGTCTGGCAGTTCAGGTTCGGCACGTACGACAATATCTGCTTCACCGCCTCTGTAGACACACGCAGCAAAGCAAACAAACCCAACGGATCAGTGTTCACAGCGATGGTCATCCCTCTCTGATCCGAGGGTGATATCTTCTTAGACAAAGGCTTCTTATCAGACTTGTATCTGGCTTTCGACAAAGAATCAGTTACTTCAGTTGATCTCTCTTTTGTTGGAATATCAAATGTTATCTGCAGTGAACAACTCCTGTTGTTAGGCAGGTTCAGTATTTCTTCGATGTCACTTTTAGCTTTGTCACTCTTTTCCATTTCTTCTAATAAAATTTCTTCCATTTTTGAGATGCTACTGTCTGTGTTTCTTCTCAGCTCATTGCTGGCCATTTCAGAAATAGTTAAATTTCTGGAGCTGTCTTGGACCACTAAATCTATATTTTTGTAATTATAAGGATCGCTATTATGTCTGTTCAGCACACTTCGGCTGGTGGTGACCATTTTGCAAGCTGATACTGCTGTACTTCTTTTAGATAAAATAATATTTTTCTTTGCTTGAATGTCAGACATGATTGAATTCATAGATTTCATTAAACAGTCTATCTTCTCTTCAATAGTGGCTAAGGATTTTATTTTTGTATCTTCTTCGGATTGGCGGATTTTCGCTTTTAATTTTGTAATATTTTCACTAACTTTTTTAAAGTTTTCTTTGAAATTTTCATTCTTTTGACGGACAATTTCATTTATGTCATATTTTTTTAAAGGTCTTTGTATATTGCAATCTTTTTCAACCATCTTGTTTGTAAAAGTTTTAAGCTTATTAGGACTATTAAAATCTTTGTTATTTCTCAGACAAGCATGTTTAGATGGTACATTTACTTGTTTATCAATTTTGGAAAGTTCTTTTGTCAAAGAGAGACGAGGATGCATGTAGTGTTTTACAGATTTATGTTTAAGAGGTACTAAAATATATTGATCTTGTTCCAAAGTTTCTTCTTGGGCTGTTGATTTTTCTTCCGAGCAACAAGGAAAATAAATATTATCGCCATCATGTAAAACTTCGTCTTCAGAAACATTCAGCTCCTTATAGTCTTCTTCATCAACCAGAGGTAGGTTTGCTGTTTGAATAGGTGCAGATGCACCTCTTGATTTTCTTGCATGAGTAGGTACAGGGAAATATGGTCTAGCATTGCCATGTATACTATCAAACCCATGTGCACGATTTGTATCAACCACCACGCTACTTCCATGAGAGTATCTACCTGATAGTCGAGGGCGCAAATTGTACGCAAAACATTGTCGTTCTTTATTCAATCGCAGCATACTAGCTTGTGAACAAGAGGGATAGCAAAAACGATCATTATTGTAAATAAATGATCCGGCTTCTGGTGGTATACTGCTATCATAATTAGGTGGATAACTGGTGTGCGTGGTTGATGGCGAGTAATTAGAAGCTCCATAAATGTCTTCCAGCAAAAGCTGACATGGATGTGACTGGCGCCAGTTGAGTCTCGTGTTGTAGAAGTCATCGATCATCTCCGGTGTGTTGTGGTCGCCAGGCACGTACTGCGGCGAGATCCTGCTCGGCTCGTTACTATAATATCTATGTTTATTCTTCAAATCGTTGATGTAATTGTTCCACGCTTCTCTTTGTTTTTCTCTTTCCCGCTCAAGGACTAGTTTTCTCACTATCTTCTGTATCTTTGCATTTCTTTGCATTGTTTTGTATACAAAATCCTGATTACACGTGTTCGTTGAAGGTTGACAGGAATTATTGTTTTCAAATTGTTTATTTCCGTCAGCCATAACATGTTCGTTCATCATCTCGTTAGTAGAGGATACTTGATATCTGTTATTATCTTGGTCATAATTATCAAACTTCAATTCATTATCATAACGTGAAGTGTTGAATATATCACTTGAACAAAACGAGTATTGTGTATTAAACGTGTTTGCAGACATACTCACCACCGGCTGCGCGTGAATTCTGTGCTGTCCACCGTGGTGACCATGATCAACATCGTACTGTTCTTTCAAGTACGTATGCTCAGTGTAGTTGTTGCTAATTGCATAGTTTTTCAACGTTTCGTTTTTGAACACTTTGGATGGCATTTTATTAGGTTGTTTATTCGGGTTATTATCAAAAATATTAATAAATTCCTCATTCTTTCTTTTATTTGGCAGATTTTCCCTAACGTCGCCAGCGTTTCTTCCGACGGTATCGAACGGATTCACATTATTTACAAATAGTTGTCCTGCGTTGGTTTCATAGTAACGTCTGCTGTGTGGATGTTCACACCATTTTCTTGATTTCTCGTCATCTTTCAAATCCATTATTCATGTCACAGAAAATTTATAATGGCCGAATTGTGGTTGATTAGGGCATTTTTTTTTATTTTAAAGAAGAAAAATAGATCTGTCATGTTTTGCTTGTCACCTAAAAATTTTACACTTGACAAACCTCTTTGGATACATAGAACCACAACATAAGTACAATCAAAAACAAAAATATTTAAAGGTGCAAAATTTCAAGTAACATCGATATATTACAAAAAAAAAGAAAAAGGTTTATTTCATACCCTTATTCTCTTAGGTAATTGTGAGTATATTATCTAGTTCTATATATAACTGTTTCTAATAAATATTGGTTCTATAGGTTAATTTTATCACTTTAATATTTGAGGTATGAGGTTGTGGTTACATATTTTTGCCCTTGATTGTCACATATCCAAAATTTGCTTACACCGTGAGAAATCAGCAATAAACTTATAAGTTTTAGGTTTGAAACAAGCAAATAAAGAGGTTTTAGTACAAGTTAATATCGCGGTGATACAGAATTTGTAACGAGGCGGAGGTGTGTGGCCTCTTGGCTGTGGCAACAACACGACCACCCAAATCTTAGCGCAATATTCTTTGGCACGATGTAAGAATGTATGAATTAATTTAGTTGGAAAATTTAAATATTGAAAAGATTAATAAAATTATTATTAACTAAAGTCCTAAGAAGAGAATTTTCATGTGATCTTATTTACCACTTCAAAGCTGAAATATTGACATAAATTATTTAAATTACAAAACATTCATAGTGATATCTATATCAGTATGAATGTTAAAGAGTAGTAAAGTTTGCTATGGGATCTATCACATAGCAAACTTTACTCTTGATTATAATATATTTATTTAAATGATCTATTATAAACTCAGTCTAAAAATGCTACAAAAACACAAATATTATCAGATAATAAACCTACAAAGAGGCATTAAAAACGATCAAAAAGCAATAAAGAATCAATTACTACGTTTCCAACCATATCGAGGGGAAAATGTAACAAAAACTAAGATTACCGAAAGCACTACAGGCATTATACAATCTATTTAGATAACATCACACATCACCACAAGCCCATGAGACAGTTTTTTATAATCATTTGTTATTAATTTATAAAGGTAGGGCTTCATTTTTAGGGTTAGGTTGTACATATTATTTTCCAAGAAAATTTAAGGCTAGAACACGAAAGTTTATGAAATCGCAAAACAAAGAATTTTAAAATACATAAAATGGTTAAATAACATTTGATATTTCAGTATTTTAATGTCAGGTTGGTAATTTATTTATTTACGACTTTTCGCACACAAAAACAAAGGCGGCCTAAAAATCTTAGTTATTTTCTATCATAAATAAATTAAATTCGTATTAATTTTAATTATTATATATATATATATATATATATATACTCATATACTCACATATCCTGTTACTTAGTTAAAATTTAATATAAATTAAAAATGTACAGAACACTCAATACTCATCAAAGCTCGCTCTTCTCAAATTTTTATCAATTTCCAAAACTTATGTTTGCATATTGATTAGTTTCTTTAGGCGCGTGACACGCCCGCGCTGGTTCGCAGCTTGTCGCGATTATGTTAATCATCGCATAGAATATTCATCGAAAAAAACACACCCTTATACTTTATCTTATATTGTTGCTTTTACTGTTCTGTTTGACGTGTCCGAGCCTCCATGTCTGCCTGTCATCTGTCGGTGACTCGGTTTTTTATCCCCCAATTGTTATTGTGTAATGAATATTTAAATTGGGGCACGTTTCGTCTGGATACGGTACGACTGTACCTCAAGTATGTTATTCCTATCATGCATGTCAAACGATCCATTGAGTTTATTGTCTTTTCAAGCAAATAAATATGCCTTTTATATTTTATCGTCCGTCGGAAAAATCAGCAGCAGAATGGATAGCCTTCATCCTGTATAACAAAGGTCGTACTTACTTGTAGTACCTAGAATAAATTAAAGAACTCCCCTAAACTAAATTCTATACCGCTGAGTAAACAACTTAATAACATAAAGAGCGTCCTTCAAAGGGGTCAACCTCAGAGCAGCGGTCCTAATAGCCCACCCTGGGGTACTCCACACCGGTAATGCTTAAAAAAAGCTTCCTTGACTACAAGAATTCATTTATTGGTCCATTATACACTGATCTTTAACTTCCGTAGGCAGAAAACTGATCTCAAACAAACATAGCGATGGAGTCCGTGTAAAAAAGGTGTGCGATTTTCTCGAAAACTCTTGGTAGGAAATCATTGAGTCTAGACGACAGTATTAAAAGCAAGGTGAAGGTCACAGCCTGCTGCGCCGTTACCATGGGGATGAATACAAAGTAAAATTATTGTAAATTATCCTCGTATTGAGACGCGTAATTTCTTTTTCATTAGAAACAATTTGTCTTGTAGGAAACTTACAAAAATGTGACCTAGAACTCGCAATTACCATTGCGACCACTTACCGGTGGTTATGTTTAATATGGAATTTATGATATTTGAATCATAATTTTTCCTGCTTATATGATTTCTCTGGGTTTATTCCACTCTTACGAATTTTCTTTTAAGACTTAGCAAACATGAACAAATAGGTAATGTCCGAAAACAAAAATAATAACAAAAACGTCAAATAACTCATTCGTTCATTACATTCTGAGAACAACCCAACTTCACATAAAACTTTCCGAAACATTAACGAGTTGCATCCAAACAACAAAAAAAATCAGCAATAAAAATGCCAAAACATGCAGGTTGACCAATTAAGCTATCAAGTGGGCAAGTGGGCATGGTATCACTCGACGAAGCCGAGCCAAATGGAGCTATCGTCGATAAGATACCAGTAACGGGCCGCAGTTCCCACGGCGACAAACAATGTGTTTGGGTAGATAAAGAATTATTTGAGGAAAATAAAGGAGTTATGTTTACTTGTGTCATAAATGGCGAATTGTGTTGAAAGGTGTTTGTTTTTCAGTTTTCGTTCGCAATGAGACTTGAATTTCCCGAAAGATCGATTGCAAAAGCATTAACTGTTATATATCGATTCTTCGTTTTCGTTAAGTTCACAAGCTTCACTATAATGTAATACCTATGCTTTCAGATACTGCCAAGTTCATAACGTGTTCATTCCTTTTTTCCACCATATTATTATTATTTTTCATTTGTATACAAAACTAGTTCGAAGTTCATAACGTGTTCATTCCTTTTTTCCACCATATTATTATTATTATTCATTTGTATACAAAACTAGTTCGTATCAATAAAAACATTCTTACATTTGTTAGTTCTTTCTGTATCGATATATCGTCTAAATATTGACTTAGTTTCCAAACTTGTGGCGGAAAGTTCCATGCATTGATGGTGACGTGCCAACAATGGAGCGCCTGCGCCTCTGTGCGACGACTTTGTACCGCCGACGAGCATAATCTCCTAAACTTCACATTCCTCACATAAAATCGTGGTGCGAACAAAAAATCTTTGTGATTCCGATTTTACTGGGAAGGGATCTGTAGATCTCTACTGGTACACCTTTTTATTAATAGCTTAGTTTTGAATTTGTTTACTTCTAATTGGTATGGTCAGCGGTAAAAATTTAGGGAGTGCCTTGCCTAGTCTGAGTAGTCTCATTTTGCCTATTATCTCTCTCTTTCTCTACTATTAATACTAAATCTACTAGAAAGACTGCAGGAGTTAGTAACTCAACCCTGATTTTGTATTTCTAAAATTTTCCAAGAATCGCAATTATGTCTCAGTTTATCGGGCTCAAAAACATAATCTTAACAAGGTTGATTCAATCGCTTTCCAAAGAACCCTAATTCCAGCCAGCCGGTGCCAGAAACTCGGTCGCGACACAATAATGCTTACCTATGAATAATAAGATCAAATAAAATAAAAAAAAAACACTTGGGTCTGAAGCACAATCGTACACGCTTGTAGACAAACCATTATATAAATACAATGACATATTGTTGTCCCGCTCTGGCGCTGGTCGTAGAGGCACTCTTTTAATTTTCTGTCTCGTTCATCAGAATTAGCTTTATAGTTTATAATGTTAAAAAGGTTTTTGATTGTGTTTATTTGGTCTGGATATGCTTCAAGTCTCTAGGTTGAGAAAGGTTATCGACAGCTACTTATCGGGTCGACTGATGACAACACCGTAATTTTTTTGTCTGATATTGTTTTGCTATAACCAGTTTCTCAACTTTACCATTGATAGATGAAAAAAAATTCCATCTAAATATCTATATACAATTAGATATCCTAAAATTGTATTATGTCTTATATTGATTTATCACTATCGTATACAATTTCGGTTTGAAGGTATATTAATTTTACAGCCTGCATCATGAATTTCAAAGCCTTATCGCACGAATTAATTCAAATTCTTACCTCCAAAATTCACATCGAAAAACAATTAAAATTCCTCCGAGAACTCTGCAAGGTCACATGCCAGGCATACCCTTAGGAACGAGTCCTGATTCGAATGAAGCTGCCTCACAATATGGCTGCCGACAAAAAACATTTATTTCATATAATTTAAATAGGGTTCTGCGTTGCCACGCCCACCGAGATTAGAATACCGCTGTTTAAGACGCAGCTTGAAGAGAATTTATTAAAACATCTTGGACTAGCTGTTCCCTTGTCTTTAGTTATTTCTTCGCTCCCATGGGGTGTAGTGTAATGCCAAAAATATAGCCTTTCCAAGCCTTCCTCGATAAATGGACTTATCAACACTAAAAGATTTTTTTTTCAATCGGGTATAAAACTAGTAGTTCTTAACATTAGCACCTTCAAACAAACCCTTCAGTTTTATAATATTAGTATAAATACAGATTAATAAATAGCTGTATATAAGGACCACTTAGCATAGCATAGCATAGTCGGCCTTATAATGTTCCCACTGTTGGGACTCAGGCCTTCTCTCTAGGAGAGGGAATGGGCCGTAATCCACCACGCGGGCCCAGTGCGGGTTGGTGGATGTCACATGTCTTCGAATTTTTGGTTCTAGGACATGCCGGTTTCCTCACGATGTTTTCCTTCACCGTTTTGAGAGCAGTAGTGATGAAATAAATTACACAAAGTAATGCGCCTGGCTGGGTTTGAACCCGCGACCTACAACTTGTAAGTCGGGGCCGTTACCACTCGGCCACCACTGCTCTCTCTCTGACCACTTAGATCTGTAGAAACAATGAAAATATATCGAATTCTGAATGTCTAGTTTACTTTTAATGCACCCGTAACTTTTCCACATTTACAGTATTAACTTCGAAGCATAAATTAAAAATAAATTATGTTCTATAAGAAGTAAATGAGTCAAGGTACTGAAAGTCTTCGCTCGTAGAATAACAGGCTGATCCTTATGCAGTAATAGTAGTACTAGTACAGCAGGTTAACTTCCTCTAAGATATTGTTCAAACGAGCTTACCCTTAAGCAGAGTGCAAAAATTTCGAACACGTTAATTGATCGTCGGCGGTTGGCTCTCGTAAAATTCCATTATTATTCTAATTATTTGTTTATGACCAAAGGGTAATAAAATAATATTTTTATGAGAATGTTTCTATTCTTTATGTCAAGTGTGAGTTGTTAGCACCGACATGGCACCTGGGCCCAACTGATTTAGTTCAATATGTAGATTATTCTATCGACTCGAAAAGAATAAGGTACTTTTTTTCGTTTTTTATAATCTCTATTATTTTACCCTCTAGTTCTAAATACGACACGATGCTTAAAAATGGAATATGCTAATCTACATTTTCAAATAACTATGCAATGAAAAAGACCACGCATTATTCCATGAACCAAAAGGTACAAAATAAATCAACACTATCTTCCCCACAACAAAAATAAACACCAAACCAATCAATTAGTCCATCCTAAAGCCAATTGGATTAGATTCCACAGCCACGAGAGAAAAAAAAAGTTAGGAAAGGCGCTATAGCCTCCACTTTTAATTATCGTTTACCGACGCATTGTTTAGCGTGAAAAAAAAGATAAAGAAAGAAAAAAGTTAAAAGAATATAAAGTTGCCGAAGATAGAAGTGATCCATTTGGTGTCAGAAACGTAAATCTATCCCGAGACGTATCTGTTACACCGACTGACAGAGATAAAGATAATTATTGACCATCTCTGTTTTTTGATAATTTAAAATTATCTACTAATTGTGTTTTATTGATATTTTTATTACTAATAAACTAAGATTGTAATTGGTAAAATAACTATACGATCTAAAAGGTTTGTTGCCGTTGTAAGTCCATATGGATCGTGTCGGAGCCGTGTCGTTATAATTGAAATAGCTTGTCTAATAAGTTGTGAAGAGAAATTCAAAGAAATGTATTGAAAATAATAAAGAGACATAACTGCTGTTGGTTTGACAGAATTATAGAACCGTGACGAGATCGCTATTTACCGTAATGAGGTAAACGAATATAAAGACCCACAAATGGCGCCAGACGAATTACAACTGGGTTTTCTATCTCAGATAAACGAAATATTGTATGACATTCTAATTCTTAAAAGATCCTATTCACTGAAGAATCTAAGTACAGTATTAAATTCTTCAGCGAGTGGGATCGGTTATTCCATTTCTTCTATTACACTATTTTTTTTATAATTACTTTAATGTCCAAACAAAAGTTACTTGCCTTGCTTTCACGCAGTGATACCATTTTTAGAATTATTTCATATAACCTGCTTGCTAACACACTTTACTTGTAACTTCCACGTGTAGACGGGCAGCAACCTATACTGAATCCCAGAAGCGTCTCAGCTGACGTCATAAGCAGCTTCTCCATCATCGTTGATATTTTCATCTTTTATTTTTCTTTAGTTATGTTTGTCCTAACAACTTGTGGTGTCCCTTTAAGTGTATACCTAATAAATGTATTTTCTACATAATTCTTCTATTTTACAATTTCGACGGCGTCTCTAAGGCCTCTGTCTCGCCTCGTATCCGTCTCGTGCCCTATAAACCCGAGATTTCAACAGTTTTTTAGTGGGGCCATCGCGTAGTGGCGGCGATTTCATGGCCGAACCGTTTCTCACACGCGCCTCGGACCGCCCGCGCCGCGACCCGTTTTTTTTACTACTACGATGGATTGTGATGTCTGTTTTACGATGATAGAACTCGCAGCTTTGATAAAGCTCTTAGGTTGATCATCTTTCTAGTGAGAGTTTGTTTGAGATGGATTGGGATAGACGGTGCTGAGTTGATGAGAAGTCTTAGTTACTGTTTTATTGGTCCAGTTATTCTTTTTTTTTTTGGTATTGTTTATCCTGGAATCAATACGTACTTTCCCATAGAGGATGTTATTGAAACCTCTTCAGTTGCACAACGATTACTAAAAACTATCACACTGTAGTAGCAGTCCAGAGACATGTCGATATCTATGTAACAAAATATAGTCTAGAAAAATGGAAAAAAAAATCCTTCTCAGAGTTTACTCTGAGAAGACAATTTTTTTCCATATCCATATTATATTTTGTACTATCTATGTTATTAAGAGAAATTTAAGTAAATTCACATCAATGTTCTGAGATGCCTTCGCATAAACACTAAAATTTTACTCAGAATAAGCAGTCAAAGGCGTCAGAGAGCCTGGAAGACGGCATTATCACTATAAGGACCAACTTCGAACGAAGGCACAAACAAAGTGAGCGCAAACTATATAGTGTATGGAGCAAACCTCTCGAGACTCCCACAGTGCACACGTCTGAAGTGCAAACACAAACATACTCTCAGCGGCCCAGCCCAACTGTGGCCGTGTTAGGAAAACAACCAATGAAGTGACGAGCTTTTATATTCTTTTATTAAGTTTGTTGGTAAAAATGACATATCTGGCACAAAATGAAAGAAAGTGGGTGATTAAGAATTACGAACAAATAATACAGTTGAAGTATCATCCAAAATGGCAATTTTATAATACAAAAAGGTTTATAACAGCGTTTATAATAAACTTGAATGCATCATTCAGACTACAATAGAATTTCCAGCCTCCTCTCTTTACGACACATTTTGGTCTTTCGGTCCGCGCAACACTTAAATAACGTTATGCCTGCACGAGGCTCAAAATTGCTCAATTTGCCGGTAACTTGGTGTTCTACTGACCCCGCGGCTTTTGGCGTGAAAATACGTTTCGTTACTTTATAATAGTTTATAACACCGCAAAACATGATATTGAATCGTATCTTCAATATAGGCGCTTAGTTCTTGACGAAATGTAAGTAACGTTTTCTTAAAGTTACTTTACTGCTCTAGATTTACGTCTATTTTGGTACAACTAAGTCTTATATTTTGTCATAATACTTACCTACATGACCAGTTTTAAGGCTGAATTGAAAAGCAAAGTTAATAAAAACTCCATAAACTTTAAATAACTGTTTGCTACAGAAACAACTTCTTTTCAAGTTATTTCCCCACTTTCCGTGCAAGGGCTTCAAACGTCTCGTCCGTACATGAACTAAAGAACGTGGCAGCGCATTGTTTGTCAATTTGTTTGTCGAACAATACCGTCGTTTCGCCAGCGCTTTCCCGGAACGCGAGCTATACGTGATCTCGGTTCGATCCGCCCGATATTACGCGACCACCACGCGTTTCCTTAAAAATCTTCACTGTTCAACACCTTAGCACGACATCTATTACGTCTCCAACAAAAGCCATAAACAAAATAGTTCATACAAAACCAGCAATGGTTCTAAAACCAGCGATGTTAAGGCTTTCGTTGGTTCCGTCGTCAAAGCGTTAAAAGTGTCTGGGGGCACGCTGCAGGTATCTTAGGTTAAAAAAAGAAAATTAAAAAATAAGACAAGTGTAGACCTTCGCGTGACGCACTCCACAGCTGTGGGAATTGTGGGAAACGAGGACTTGAAGCCGTGGGAGAGAATATGTATGTAGGCATAAGAAGCTCCTAAAATAGAGGGACAAAGGTATGTGTCCTCTGGAACATAATAAACTGGTTTCAAGAAGACATGATGTGCTAATACTAAGCTATGATTATCAAGAACAAAAACAACTATAGGACACAAGATCGAATGCAGTAATAAAACAAAATGTAACTTGAGAATGGACATTAAATAAGCATTTCAGACAACACAATACAATAAACACTTCAATAAAAGAAAGTATAAAGTTCAAGTGACAGTAAGCACTGCGGCTTGCACTGATCATAAGACGCTTCCCTATAAGACGTGCCTCGCGCTTTTCATTACACGGTGTAGCAACAGTTAAATGATGTCACAATCTACAGCTATCTCCAATATTATTGCTAATAGAATTACAACAATTAGTGATGCTCTATTAACAGATCCGCTTTGCTATTATTATTTTATATCTCTGCGATGTTTGCAAACCGTAATGATTTGTCACAATCAGTCTGTGTTGGACTGTCTGAGTCGACCGTTCGGATATTGCATTATGTGGCAAAATTTTACCTAATGATAGAAAATGAGCGCTGTCAACAATATCTAAAAATTTTAAAAAGATCCCGACACTAATCATTCACCACTTAATCTTTCTACACCCTGAAAATTATAAAAGCATTATACAAACACGCCATTTCAACTAATATCTTCCAATCTATCTAAAAACAAAGTATCTCCAACAGCACATCACTTTTTTCTCGCCAATTAACGTCCATGTAGGTGGTCCGTCAGTCCAACACCAATATTTGCGATATATTTTACAAATCGTCAGTACATCGCACCTTGTAATTAGCTCGCCGAAACTTAGGCCAAGTTTTTGCTAGAGTTAGGCCAACATTGGGTTTGCTATCCACAGAAAAGTTGAAACTCCTTTAAAGGACAAGAAATAAAGTTGATTTTTGAATAGAAAGGTGTTTCCAAAAAGGTGTAATCGTATTCATAATTAGGAATGATCCAAGTCGGCGTCTTTTCAAGTTCAAATCGTTCGTGATGGTCCTCGGGGCGGGTCCTACGGTCCTCTGTTTGATTTGGTCCTCGCCGCTTGTGTTTTTTAACAAATTAGCGCCGATTTGTTCCCGACGGGGGTCTATTTCGCCCGTGATGACTTTTTTGATGATGATTGGCCGTTTTTCATATCATTTGTGTGGTCCTCCCGTATTTTTGTTTGTTTTTGATTTCAGTGATTCCGATCTGGAGAGCTAAGTGGAATAGTTACAAATGTTTTATGTATGATTGTGAACTTTCAATTTAATTGATATTGTACCAAGTTGATACACGTATAATAATAGAGACAAAAACTAGATATAATGTATAGACATCTCTTGACTTTTAAACAAAAATATTTAAATAAAATAACCGACTTCATTAAAAAACACTGATTGGATCAAAATAACTTTAATTTCGAAAGTCGGGGTTTCTCGGTATTGTTTGTTTCTTATTTAACACCGACTTCCGAAATTAAAGTTATTTTGATCGGTTTAGTGAAAAAGTTTTTTATTTCACACTTTTTAGTTGCGATACAAATATAACCAGAGAGCCTATTTCTCATGACAATTCCAATTAACCCAAACACTGCTAGGTTACATTGTTTTATTATGAAGTTCCTGTGTCTACCTTCCACCTTCCGGCTCCATCATCGGATCCTACCTTATAACCAAAGTGCATCTCATGACAATTACAATAAGCTCAAACACGGCTAGGATACGTTGATTAATTACGGAGTTCCGGTGCCTATCTTCCGGCTCCATCATCATCATCAAGTCACTTCGATGATACCATTTTCAACATAACTATTCAGAACCATTTATTTATTTGTGTTGTCATAATCATTTAACTATCTTTATTGTAATATCTATGAGAGCATGAAGTTCCGTTGGCCATTTCTGGTCTTCTTCATCAAAAAGTCATATTTGAATGAAGTAAAAGCTTAAGTTCTCGATGAAAATACCAAAATTATCATATAGTTTTCTATAATATTTGAGGAGTTTCCTCGATTCCTCATGGATCCCATAATCAGAACAGAATTTTTTTAAAATGGGACAAGTCTGGAAGCATATCCTTCAAGGGAAAAAAAATTGCAAATTGGTCCATAAACGACGGAGTTCTGAGGAAAAAAACAAAAACAAATTACAACTGAATTAAGAACCTCCTCCTTTTTTGACGTCGGGTAAAAAGCAAAGTCAATTTCTAACACGTCACACTTGTAACTTTCTAATAAAAAAATCCATATCAACCCCAAATGTGGTCGGTCATGCACACTACAGTCCATCATACATATCGACTGCATCACGTCACGACCCAAACAGCCGACAACTATAACAACCGCTTAACATTCACAGCATCAGGTGACTGGCCAGGGAAGTCGCAATTTCCTCAGGCGACATCTAAATCACTACCGGCCTCATCACCGGGAGCTCGACTGAAGCTCCAAGAATCGTAGGTGAACAATGGTTGCCTCTGACGTCACCTCCGTTTCCGCTCAGCTGACCGTCCGTCTGTCTGTCACGTAGCAGTGAAAGTCAAAGTATTACTCATGGCGATACATGTTGGAGCGGTGGTCGCCTCTATGAATGGCACCGCATGGCCGGAGTTGGGACGCTGCTTATTATGCATTGTCATTTGGCTGTTACATGCAATTGATTTGATTGAGTGTGTAACTGCGTACTACCTATAATTAATGCATGTAGATATAACTGCTGTGACCGCGACGATGCGGTGTCGCATGCAGGTAGAAATGGCCATTGATGAAATAGCTATCTTGAAAAGATAATGAAAATGGTTACTCAAGAGGATCACACTACTGATTTGCATCGAGTTACTTCTATTTAAGTGTGTGTGTTCTATTTCAATGTTATTTAAAAAAATTGGTAAAACTAAGTCTAACATTTTAAATATCAAGTTATGCCTGAGGAAGATATGAAAACTTGTGCGAAAAAATAACTGTAGAACCTTGAAATAAAAATGGCTCAGCACAAAACCGACGAGAGCCAAACCATATGTTACTACAATTCAAAGAAACTGATTGATCGGATGGAAATAGAACGAATCAATCATAGACAGTAGAGTGCAAGGTTAGGCGCGGAATTTCGCCACACTGCGGCGTTTTGAAGCGGCTCGACCGGCGCTGATGCTAAAGGTCAGCTAGGTAAAATTAACTTTATTCTACAACTGCAATGCGTTAACAGTCGAGGCTGTTGAGTGTTTAATAAATATAAATAGCCTGCAGACTTGTATATCGTCAGAATTTAAAATTATTTAGATATCGAAATTAAACTAATAGAACGGTGGGCTCGAAAGAGATGGCGGGATAACTTGGATGTCTTCTTCAAGAATAGAAAAGAAATAGCTCAGAGCCGAGATTACATAAAATAGAAACTGAATAAAATAGTATATCGAGCCGACTGAAGCGGTGGTGCTCGTGGGTTCAACCCATGCAGGCGCTTTACTTTTAATTTCATAACCGCTGCTCTTAAAATGGTGAAGGAAAACATCATGAGGATCACCAACCCGCATTACGGTCTACTTGGTGGATTACGGCCTATTCCCTCTCCTATAGAAGAGGCCTGAATCCAAGCAGTGGGAACATTATAAAATTCATTATGCTCAATATCTAGATTGACCAAAACAATCTTCTATGACGATATCGCTCACTGTTTTAAGAATCTTCCAAAATAAGCAGGATTGGATTTGTTTCGCAGCGGAAAGTCCCCGCTTTGTGGAACTGGATGCCGTGGCTACAGAGGCGCCACGGCATCCTCACTGCCGTGGCGCCTTGTGGGTCCTCGTGGGATCAGCGGTGGTGACCTCTCGCGACCGACCCTGATCCAGGCCACGTTACAGTGTGAGAAAGAATTGGAAGCAGTCACCTACTTCTACGAAACAGTAATGCGATTAAAGGTGGCGGAAAGCGTGATGTGGAGATAATTGTCATGACTAGCATGTAGTGTAGGCGCAGGCTTGTGGACAACGAGCAATGAGTAGCTCACCATCCAATAAGGACCAAACCCTCAAGATATGAGTAAGATTGACAGGGCCCGTTAGTACCGGTGACTTCCAGGGCTACAGTATTGTTCGAAAGATTTACCGTGGCTCTAGATACAAAAGGGCAAATGAATGAACATAGGAGGGTTTTAGGCAGTAAAAGTGTGACACTCTTTCTCGCTCCACCCAGAGTGGAAGAACTCATTTGATGATTCAACACATGTATAGAAAAAAGGAACAGATTTGATAGCTTTTGGTCCTTGCATCCGGGAAGAATGAGTAATAGTAAGATATGAGAATTATTCTAATGCTTCTAACGATTGAAAATGATGTATGAATCAACACATTTCCTTCAAGTACAAAACCTAACTGAAAGATTACGTTGGTAGACAGATAAATACTTTCTCCGGCACATTACCACAACATTCATATAGGTTTAGCAGACGGGAATTAGGTCAAATCGCGTGGGACTAAAATATACTCGAACATGGACTTGTAATTAAGTAAACTTCGCAAAACGTTAGTACCGACAGATGTTGCTATGTCTGACTAAACTGGTTATCTTCAGTGCTGGCCCTAAAAGGAGAAAATTACCACCTCGGCTTAGCTATGGTCCCAAGGGAAACAACTTTGCGAGACGTTGAAGATCTTATCCAAATCCCGTAATATCGTACTAGCGGCTACAAAGTCTGCCATTATTCCTTCTGGCAACGTTTCAAGCTCTCGTTTCCATATAAGGAATAACGCAAGCGACGCAAACGTATACTTGAAACATGCTTCCATTGTTAGTAATGAAGATGATTCCCGCTTTCGCTCGTCGCTTACATTACCTGCCTACTTAAATGTTATTTTACTGGAAAATATTCCTTTTAAAATAACGTTCCCTAAAGTCAAAAAGTGTGATTAATTAAGTCAGTAAAATACAAAAATAAAATGACTTAATCAGCCTTATAATGATCCCACAGCTGGAACTCAGGCCCCCTCTCTAGGAGAGGGATGGGCTGTGAACCATTACGCGCGCACAGGACGGATTGGTGGATGTCACATATTTTCGATTTGTTTAACTGAACACCATAAGATCTTGAAACAACATTCCCCGCTACCGCTTCTGCCTCGGTCAGCATAACCGTGGCGGAACAGTGAGTCATGCGCTTCAGCGTCTGCCGGCGCAGACGCGTCGCAGCACTCGCCACTCCGTAGTAATCGTGCCTTGAATCCGACGCAAGCGCAACACATTCCGACAGAAATGTAGCCAGCGCTCAATGGACGCAGAGAAACGTTGAACTTTGTGTCTACGCATTTTTATATTGATAAAATTATTGTTGGAAAGCAGTTTGAACAAACATAGATGGATAATGTGGAAGATGATATAGAGATGAAGAGAAGAAGATAAAATATACCGACCGCTAATACATTCGTATAAGAGCAGGGGGATAATCGTGATTGTTTTTAATAACAATGACACGTCTACTAGATGCAATAGCTGTTACCTAACTGTTAACAATCCCATGAGAACTAGATGCACATTAGGGTCAGATACGGTTTACTGAAAAAAATCTACACGTATTACCAATGAAAGCTTTATTTATTTATTTATTTATTTATTTATTAAAACTTCATGCAACATAAAGGTACAAAGGCGGACTTAATGCCTTAGGCATTCTCTACCAGTCAACCAAGGGTAGTGAAGAGAAAAACATGGCAGGTGCATAAAAAAAAGGAAAGAATAATGAGAAAACAAGGGATCAAATGTATATATACATAAAATAAACATACATACATATTTAATATAATATAAACCTACATATATATATATTATTTATATAAGGAAAAATGAAAGGATTTTTGAGACTACTCCACTATTTGCGTAGAAAATGAAGCCGCAACTTCCGCTTAAATGCATATTGACTGGTGGCCGTCCTGATGTCAAGAGGAAGCGCATTCCACAGAAGTATGGACTGTATATGAAAGGAAGAATGAACAAAGTCAGAAGTATGAGAAGGACAAAGCAGTAGAAGATTGTTATCTTCCTTTATTTGTTTCCGAGATTTACCTTTGTGGATAGAGAATGAAGAGGTAAAGTATTGTGCCAACAAAGTTTAAAATCGACACTAAGAACGATAACAATTGTAGATAAAGCATGAATTGAGTAAAAAGACAGTAACTTACGTATCGGAAAAAGGATGTACTTTTCTCAATTCACCACAGAACAACTTACATTTAGTTTCTAAATTTTAAAGAATTAACCAACTTATTACCTCATATATGACTCGCAATTCACAAGAACCTTCAATATTTCTTTACGACCACCGCATCAACCAAACACAGGTCCAAAAAAGCCTCAAGCGGCTTTCCGATCAGAGAGGCCGACAGCGCTACACAAAGCCATTATATCCTCATTCTGGGAAGGTATGTCCCGTACGTGCGCAGACCTCGATCTCTGCCTACCTCACGCAAATTTGTGCCCTTCGCGATAATGTGCCTGGAATGCGGCAAAAGGGTGCTTTGTTTAACACAATTTATTGTAGGTGCTAGGTATTTTGTGAAGACGTTTATTTAAAACTGGTGCTTAATGATGAATAATTCTGACCGCGCACTTTTTGATGTGCACTTAATAAAATCGCCAATGAGTTGAATGGTGCTATGTTCGCCGGTGCCATATGAGGAATGCTTGCCATCTGTGTGTACTTCCTATATTAGACGTTCACTCATTAAGATAGGATGGAGTTAACTGTCGAACAATTAAGGTGAGAAGATTTGGTGACAGCGTCAGCATCAGTTAAGTAAGTTATTCTTGTAGATATTATGGGAAAATAATGAAAAGAAGATGTCAATTTAATTACTGATTTATTTAAAAAATTGGGGTAGAAAGTTCAAGCACAGACTCTTTATCAGTTATTCGAAAGTGTAGGTGATAACCATGATTTTGTACAACACCGTCCTAATATTCTGCTACGGTTGCATCAAACAAAGCTAATTTACGACACTATTTGGGATCAATTTAGGAATATTTTGGTCCTTATACGCTTAGCCGTTGGTCTTTCCATACGGAGAACAATGGTCGTCCTTCTGGCGAGGTGGTCACAAGGTCGCTGCTTATGGCATATCATAATAAGTGGAATATATTACTGGTCGGAAGTTAGGCCGTTTTCTAATCTTCGCGAATTAGTATGCAGAGGCAATAGGTGAGCGCGTGCCGATATTGTAACAGTAGATATTTGTTAGTCATAGCTGCTTAAATAGATGCTCGTAACTCGTAAGCGGTTTCTGTCGGGTATTTTTTCGGGTGCCCCATGGAAATGTTAGTTTATGATCTATGTGTCTGCCTCACGTATTCTTTTTATGCTAACTATAAATCTGGCCTTTACCATATGTCTTCAAGATTTAAAATTGTTTTGATATCGTCTCGGATCATTCATTAAGCTTTTCTGATTTCACTTCAGCTACGATCTATAGGTAGTATGTAGTATGTATCATACTTACAGTTTATGGATATTCCAACCGGATTTTACTCATAAGATAATCTTGAATAACACAATGGAACAGTAAAAGGCGCTGTACTGTCTAAGCTCTCTTTACGGACCATAGGTTTCCCCCATAGTGCACCATACCTCTCTATACGATGTCTCTTATTGGTAACAAAAATCAATCTGCCTATTCTTGGCTGTCTGACCTCCACAACCCAGTAACTGGGAAACATTATACCTTCTAGCAAGACTGGCGTCAAATTCTCTGCCTTCAGACTATCCGTAACGACTGTCAAATATCTATAAATGTCTGACTGACGGCGTACTTCCTGAGATACGAACAAGTCCATCTTAATAATAATAATCTTTATTTATACAGAATCTTTTAACATGACCTAATTATTACTTTATGCTATATGCATAAAATTACAGTGATTTAAAAGTCACACAGATTGAGAAAACCCTGACTCCCAAAATCCTGTGACTTAGAAGTCAGTGTTCTGCTGTCACTATGGCACCAAAAAAACCTTTTACTTTAAAATTGTGTTACATAGTACATATCTTGGGAAAAAAAACAGGTTCTGGTTCGAGAATACAACAAAATTTACTGTAGAATATGAAACTAGGAATATTTAAGTAATTATGATATGGATGGTCACCCATCCATCGCCTGACCTCGCCAAGTCTTGCTTAACCTTGATAATTGACCCGTCCGGTAAGTATTCCCTAACCACGAATTCATGTTCTTTTAAGCTAACCTCTTTTATTCTTCCCCAGTGTGAGGAGTCGATGTCAGCGGGCGACATGTGTGTCTCCGCGGCACGTGCAGGGCCTTCGGCGCGCTGGCATCCCGGCTGCTTCGTCTGCTCCTCCTGCCAGGAGCTCCTGGTCGACCTAGTGTACTTCTGGAAGGACGGACGGCTGTACTGCGGACGACATCACGCAGAAACCCTGAAGCCAAGGTGTTCCGCTTGTGATGAGGTGAGGTTTTGTGTTATGTTTTTTTTTTCTTTTTCGACGTGTGGTAGTTCCTGGTTAGCATGATTAAAAATGCGTTTTAATAGATCTACTGTGTGCTGGAATTGGCAAAACGAAAAAGTAACAAGATTTGTAGAAGTCATTATGGACGGCGGGAGGTTGTCCTCATTTCAAGCACAGCGTGTCTTTAAAATCGTGTTTCATGTTTGCAACACTGAACCCTAAAATTAATAAACTTCACTCACTCACTTTTATCTTTTAAATCAAAACAATTACAACTAATTAATTATTCCAAACAAATTGCTCTATCTTATCTGCAAAACCACTAAACGGTCATTACTTGATTCCTCAACCTGCAAAATTATCATAAAATCGCGACTCGACCGGCGCGTGCGCTGGTCTGACGCAATAACGCGTGCAGTTGGCAATATCCGGCCGACGCGCCAACGGACCGGAAGCAGATAGCATCGGGGTGGGGGGATGTGCATCCCCTGTAGGTAGGTATAATTCAGACATTTCACGGTGGACGCGCGCCAGTGCGGAATTTATGCGGATCGGCCATATGGCAGTGTCGAACTGTGTAACAGATTATATGAAAAGGACGGTTGTGGTGTTGTAATTCATTGTGCAGGTATTTTATCACAGGAGCCGAAATGACACTGTTTTGTTTATTTTACAATGATATTAGCAACGCATCATCTGAACAACTGACCTACAGTTTCTTTACTAAAAGGCTTGATGTGGGTAGCTATCGTTTACATTAGTAGACCTAACTAACCGAGAATAAAAATTCTCCGAGAGGCCTCGAAACACTTCACACTAAAACTATAAAAGTGAGTGTGTGTGTGAGTGAATGTTCGTGAGTGTGTGTGTATGTGCTTATTACTTCTTCACGCTCGAACGGCTGAACTTATATACGGGTGGACCAGGTACTGGATTTTTTATTCAGGATGTATGTTCGCTTGAGATGGCTTTTTCCAATCACACAGGTGAAGCCGCTAGCAGCAGCTACTTACACATAAACTAGCTTACAAGGTGTCACAGGTGTCACTGAAATACGCACACGAACCTTAGGATCCCCGAACTCCCTGAAAAACCTAAGAGGCCTTTTCTGTTTTTGGAGAGAGGTGGGCTGGTTGGAATAAGCCCACCTAAGGTTATGGCCGCCATGGCCCACGTACAATAGTCTACATAGGACTAAGTGCAGAAACCAAACATAAATAGATAGATAGAACTAGCTTAGAATCTCAGGTCAAAACCCTTCAAAAGGCTAATAGACAAGACAATATCTTTAAATTTCCCTGTTCCCGTTACACTAATATTGTTTCTTTTGGCACATGCCAAAAAGGGCTCACCCCAAACGTTCAGTGTGTAGCTGTGGTTCCCCAAACCACCGCAGGCAACCGTTTAACTCCTCAAAGATTAAGATAGCAAACAAAGTAACAGGGCACACTTATAGCCCTACGTGGGGAACTCCGGAAAGAATTTGTGTTCGTTCGACGTAGTAGAAACTCTTCTGAAGGGTGCAACGACCCCTCCGGTCAGACGATTAGTAAAGTAAATTAATGTAGGGTGACGCGACGGATCTCATTTATTTTCATAGGGTAGTTTAACTATTGGGCAAGTCTCCACAAAGTGGGTACCTGAGGATGGACGACGAAGCCGAGGTCGACCTAGGTAGACGTGGCGAGATGACCTAGACGCCTACCGCAAGGGTTGGTTCGAGGTGGATCGAGAAAATACCTTTAAGAAGTTGGGAGAAGCATTTGCCCAGCAGTGGGAGAGTACAGGTTAAATAAAAAAAATAGGGTAGCTTCTGCCAGCGACTTTGCCTGCGTAAAATTAAAAATGTATCCCAAAGGAACCTACTACCGGGATTAAAATATTTCAGTATCCTATGTCCTATTCCAGTATTTGGTCTACCTTTGTGTGAAATTTCATCCAAATCAGTTCAGCCGTTCGTGCGTGAAGAAGTAACAGATATACACACACATACACACTCAACAAACTCAAACTTTTGCCTTTATAATATTAGTGACATTAAAGAATACAGACTGGTCCTTACATTCTCACGTATGCATCTTAAGTTAATCTTGAGGTAATGAAGTGCGCCTATACCGAATTTGATGCTCCACACTTCTTAATTGATTTGATTTAATTATATTATAATTAATTTGCTATCAGTACACCGCAGACTACCCCTTTTGTATTTTAAGTTTTTACAGTCCACCCTAAAGTTGTCTGGTAGATATCACTGTCAGTAATAAGACCGCCATTGTACCCATAGAAATAACTTTTTGTCAAAGTTTTGTCAGTATTTTAATGTAAAATAAAGTTTATTCTGTTTAATCTTTCGATGTACAGTATTTATAGAAACTCAAAACATCTGGGTCTACGCCAAACAAGCCAGTTTTTAAAACAGGAACAATTGTAGATGGCAAGTCAATTAAAATAAATAGGTATCTTTATTTTCAGACTAGTGTCTTGTTGTTAAAAAGAAACTTAGGAATATTTTTTAGAACTAGTACATGATAGCACAAAAGTGACAAAAGTCTACATTGACACGCAAAAAGCGCAATACAGGCAACCCTAATGAGCTTATAAGTGCGACGGTACTGCTGTGACGCTGGCAGACCGCTACGGCGCGATACCGGCCGGCAACCGGCCCGTCCGCGTCGTCTGCACCGGAAACGTCCCGCCGGCCACGCGATACCGCATCTAGGTCGAGGGGAAACATTACGGGTAAACATTGGGGTACATTAAGGGTAAATGGGGGAAATCTCGTGATCTTGCGCCGATAGCCATTACTTTGAGTCCAGTAAGTAAACCGTGATTGTGGTGGATTGGGGTCAAGCGGTTTTTAATTATGAAATGCAAATATGGGTCGTTTCAGTGAGTAGGATTGTCGAATTACGTATTGCAAGTGTAAGTAAAGTAAAGTAAAGTAAAAGTTTATTGACCATAAGTTTAGGTACACCGGTATTGTATATTTACATAGTACATAATAATGCTATCACAAGTAAAACAAAGTGTTGGAAAAGAGAAAGTATTACATCCTTGGTTATTATTGTATCACGCTTTGCTTTTGTTTTTTAAGGCGGGGGGGGGGGGGGGGGGCTTTGCTCTTTGCGTTCCCGGGCGACGATCACTCTTTCGTGAAATCTCGCGGACCACACTTGGCTTGGATGGAAGTTTCTTATTATCAGAAGACAGGTGTGCACTTAAATAAGAGATGGACGGGATGAACCTAGGATGGCCAGCTATGTTCGAAGACACGTGACATCCACCAACCCGCTCTGGGACCGCGTGGTGGATTACGACTCATTCCTTTAGAGAGGAGGCCTATGTATCAGTAGTGGAAACATTATAAGGCTAACTATAGTGACTATGATATTATATACATATGTCGTGGCCAGATCTTAGGAATTGATCACTTCATGTTATGGCCAAGTAATATTGGCCAGATCGTTTTAAATGTTTTAAGTTTAATGATATGTCAATCCTCGTTTGGCCTACTTTCTTTAGACCTTTTACGGTCATAGAAATCCTACATCAATGATATGACCAAACGACGATTCACATATCTTCAAACGTTAACATTTAAACTATCCGGCCAGTTTTAGTTGGCCATATCATGAAGTATTCAATTCTAAGATCTGGCCACGCCATATACACTCACCAACATAATTATTACATTCATCAAATCTACATCTACACTATTATAAAGAGGTATAGTTTGTTTTTATGTTTTTTTTGTAGGAAGTACTGGTTCGATTGCGAAATTTTTTTTTATCGACAGAAAGCTGATTTATTAATGAGTGACTTAGGCTATATTTTATGTATGCGGGTGAAGCTGCGGGTAAAAACTAGTTAATTATACAAGTGAAAGTATGTATGCAGTACCTAATATAGCTAATGACTATAACTTCCATTATTACTAACTAGCCTGGGCCAGCGACTTCGCTCGCGTAAAATTAGGTTTCTCCATACAAACTTTGGACTCCCGTTTCATCCCCTTAGGGGGTAAATTTTTGAAAATCCTCTCTAAGTGCTCGCCTACGACATAAAAGGAAACCTCGTGCCAAATTTCACGCTCCGACTCCCAGTACTTACGGCTGTGCGTTGATATGTCATTCAGTCTTTTTCTCCTTTTATATATACAGATTAAACGCGGGCGAAACCGCTGGCAGAGGCTAGTATATAAACCATCGAGGTAAAAATTGCGAAAGCCGATGAGGAAACGCTAAGAGTTGCATGTTTGATAATAACTTGTGGAAGGCCATGGGAGACTGGCCGACGTCTTCATTAGTTTGTACCGCGATCCGGGACAATTAATGCTAATTACACAGCCACAAGTAATTACTGACTGTGGCAGATTGCTCATAAAACTCTTCGGAAGATCAATCCTGATAGATTGTGGAAAATGAGCACATTTAGATGAATTTTAATGTTCTTGGTTTTTTTTTATAATTATTGATAGGTTCGCGCTTGACCACTATCTCACCTGATAGTAAGCGACGATGTGGTCGACGATAGAGCACGCTTGCCTAGAAGTAATCTATTCACTCTTGACTGAAAGACCCCTAAGTTGTAGCCATCAAGAAATGTACTTGCACGGAATTTTATCCCATAAGTGAACTCATTATCAATATAAAAAAATGTACCTAATGTTGTTGTTATTATTTTTGCAATTGGATACGATTGGATTCCGTCAAGGAATACACATTCTGAAGGGCTGCAGTAGCTTCCTGTTTACTGAAAAAAAAACCAAGAAGTAATTCACAATTCCGTTCGTTGCAGTCCCCTTGAAGACCAGATCGATTTGAGCATAGACAGTTAAATTTTTTTCACGTTGGCTGAAGTCATAAACACACACATTGACGATTTTCAAAAACTGTAATACCAATACTGAAAATTCCCAAAAGCTACGCTTAGTTGATCACATGGCATTTCATGGGTGAAGAAACTGGTCGTGATGGTGTGCAGGCTCGCTAATGAGCCTTAAATACCATAACACAACTAAAAAACCCCTTAAAACACCATTGATTTAATACCCTGCGACGTCGCCGCATGGAGCCATGGAAAAATCTCGTAATTACTGATCAAACACTGAGATAGCACATAATCTAGAAATGTTTTATTCGCCATTTATTTTTACTATGTTATTTCACCCCGTTGGTATTAATAATTTATTATTGAAAATGCCTGCGTGTTCTCTTATCTGAATCAATTAAAACCTTTATTTATTTAACTGGTACTTTGAAAAATTCGTGACGATTTTGTATTAAAATTTGAGTTTTCCATATGGTACGAGTAACATTTTTAGGGTTGCGTTTTATCGCCCCCAATCATTAAAATGTTGAATTTATTTATTTTATTTCTCGTACAGTATCACAATAATTGTTCGTCACGAAATTGTTAACTAGGTAAATTTAACACATATTTTCTTTTTGTGCCCCGTTCTATGTTTTCTAGTGATTTGTGTGAATAACATTTCTAAATGGTTTAAACTCATGTTTACCTACAGCACTTACCGAAACATTACCAGTACTTACTAATAACCCAAACTTTTAATGTAAATATTTAATATTATTTGTCACGAACATTCCCAACATACTACACATATTTTACGCTCATTAACTTTATCTCACGATTACTAAGGAGGTTCATATGGTTTGCTATTCGATTAATTGCGAAGATTTAGAACTAGGCTTGATTCTTAATAATTAATTACCAAATTGTATGCTTAATTGAGGCACTACCAACTATATAAATAATGCACTTCGATTATTATAATTATAGTTAATTTAAAAACTCAACTTTCAAAGAATGGCACTGTTGACACTGTAGTTGAAAGATGGGCTGCTGCACTGCATATTGCGGGTTCGATTCCTGCACGGATCAAATATTTGTATGACCTACAGATTGTTATTCCGCGTCTGGGTGACTGATGTGTGCGAGATTGCACGTTTGTGAATGCACCCACGATTCAGGAGAATAATTCCTAGTATGCACCGTTTAAAAAAAAAAGCTTACATTTTTTTAACGTCACTAAATTACTTTCTACATGCAGCACTCATTACAAATCAGCGTGAACTAATTACAACATGAACCCATAATTGGCCACTTAGTACTAACAATCCCTCCTACCATGATAAATCGAATTCAACCACGTTACATGCAAATCTCGATGCGCTCAATAACGATGGGTTACTGGGCATGCGAGCATGGTTCCAGGGCACACCATGCCATGGTTTACGAGCTGGTGGCACGCGAGGGCCCTGCGACTGATAACACTGAGTTACTGATTGAGCTGTCTTGTCAGTCACACGCGTGTAAGCAGTGGTTCTGTGGTTCAGAGATAAGCTGATACACATGAATGGTCGTACTAGATTTTTCGTAGCATGTTTTGTAGCAAAATGCTACAAAACCAATTTAAAAAAGCTGCTCAATTTTTTTAAATTGGTTTTGTAGCATTTTGGTTAGGTACTTTTTTTTAAGGTGGGAAATCATCTTATGACTTTACTCGCTCTAGGGTGGCCGGGAGAGCGTGTCAGACTCTTACAAACTAAAACTACACCCATGTTCTTTCAGTTGCCTTTTGCGTAAAAAAACTATGAGTATATCCTTTCCAGAACCAATCTCATGGCCCTAGCGGGTATCGGCCCTGCTGGGCCCCTACGGTTTGCTGACGTATCAGCGAGGCGCATGAGGAACACTACGCGCTGTCGCGGTCGGGGATTGGGCTCGGTCCTTATAATTATGATGATCGAACGGCGAGCTACATTTTACTCGTCGTCCGCAAACCAGCGATTCTATAATATTTCAAATCCCACAGCTTGCAAACATTAGAATTACGACCACAGTTTATCTTTTTAAACTAGAAAGAGCAGACCGATTACAGCAGTGGTGGCCGTGTGATAAAGGCCCCGACTTACGAGTTGTAGGTCGTGAGTTCAAACGCAGCCAGGCGCATTACTTTGTGTAATTTATTTCATCACCACTGCTCTCAAAACGGTGAAGATCGTGAGGAAACCGGCATGTCCTAGAACCAAAAATTCGAAAACATGTGACATTCACCAACTGCACTGGGCCCACGTGGTGGATTACGGCCCATTCCCTCTGATTCCCAGCAGTGGGAACATTATAAGGCCGACTATGCTACTCAATAATATACTTATCTAACTACAATAAATCCGGTAAAAAGTTTACCCGCCTTTGCCATAGCATTCCAATATTCTTCAAACCTGAATAATCCTACCACCCCACTTCTGTCTCCACAAATCCTCATTTCTCTTCGCAACAGCCGACTGCGCCCAAGTTTCAGTTCTGCCGTGCCCCGCTGCAGTAAGTCTGAAGGCCCTGAAACGTTGCCAGCAACAGTCTAGTAAGACTGCAATGTCAAGAGTACGGCAATGCAGATCGGCAAGGATTTATGGGCAGTTCACTCGCGAATGGTAACTAATGTGACTAGTGTTGGCCCTGGCTTTGATTGCCTTTTAGATTTTTTAATAGAACAAATATTGTTTCAAACTTTTTGCCTACACAGCTGTTTTAAGTACATAGAGGGTCAAAACGGGACCCTGTTACTAAGACTATATTGTCGGTCTATCTGTCCGTCACCAGGCTGTATCTCATGAACTGTGATAGCCAGACAGTTGTTCACAGATGATGTATTTCTGTTGCTGCTATAACAACAAATACTGAAAACTAAAAAAAAGTTTACAATCTAGTGTCTAATATTGTACGAAACCCTTCATGTGCGAGTCCAACTGGCACTTAGCCAGTTTAGTAATTTTCCGTTTTTCAACTTCGGGTCCGCTTTTTTATTCCACGTCCTTATTGCTCGTGCTATAGGTCCGTTAAACAGTGGAAATATTTTCCAAGCATGCTTTCTACAACTAGGTATACTAATTCTAGACTAAACTGCAGTCAAACAATCTACAATACTCTCCATATAGTTGTCATGTTGAGCCAATTCCGCATTCTGGCAAGGCTAAGTGCATAGTGTGGTTTATTGTGTAAGCACCCAGCCATAAACAATGCCTTTGTAGTTTATTTGATGGAATTTATTTATGGTTTTATGAACCTTTCCAATGACGAGAACCACATATTTAGAGCTAGTTCATGGTAGCAGTTCCACCCTCGTGAAGTTTGAAAATGATCCTTTTTTTTTAGAATCAGAATTACTTACTTGCCAGCAATGTAAGAACAAGTTCGCGATGGTACAGAATTGGGTATTTCCGCTACATTCTGCCTTACGCCATCATCATTATAATTCAGCCGAAAGACATCCACTATTGGACATAGGCCTTCCCCAAGTGTCGCTATAATGACTGGTCCTGTGCGCCTCGCATCCATCGGATTACCGCGACCCTCACCCTTACCTTACGGCATGCATGATATTTTTTAAAATTATAATACAATCATTGTCATTGACTTATTAATAACATGTCAATAAAATTCACATAAATAACTCAATTGTCACATAAATAGTCGATGATTTTACGTGGGAAATCATCAAAGGGGGTATCGAGAAGGAGTGTCAAACTTTTACTGACTAAAACCCACAGTGTTCCTTCAGTTGTACTTCACGGGGGCCACGGTAATTATTTCGAAATTTCAATCCTCAGCCTAGCAGACATTGGCCCTAACTAGCCGCGTCATTCTTGCTGTCATCTCTTTGCAGTGCGCGTGGAATAAATCGCGCTATGGACCTGTGTTCTTACCAGACAGCCAGACGGCGAGCTACCTCTTGCTCCTAACACCCGGACATATCCATCGGGGGCCTGGGTGTGAAACTTGTCTCCGTTTCGTTCACGTTTTCGGCCACTCCCTTTGCTCACATTACTTCTTCGCAGAAAGAGGTCTCGATAATTATCCTGCTGGAAACCAGTAGATAGCATGTTTAACATACCTACTCTTTCACATCGTTACGTAGTATAAAAAAAAATCGCTCTCCGCGTCTGTCTGTTTATTCGCTTACTCCTCTTAATACGGTTTTGAATAATAGAAAGACCAATAAACGAGGAATATAATTTGAAAGGATTTTATGTACATAAGTATAATATAAATTGCGCACGTACGAACCAGGGGCGGGTCACTAGTCACACTAATATTATAATTGTTTGTGTATATTTGTAACTTCTTAACACTCGAACGACTGATCGGATTTGGATGAAATTTGGCACACAAGTAAATGTCCATGAATGTCCTGGAATAGCACATAGGATTCATTTTAATCCCAGGCGTATGTTCCCTGGGAACAATTTTCTGCTCGTGTAATCACGCGGGTGGAAGCGCTGGCAGCAGCTAGTTTAGTCCTTTTTCACTCGCCTATCGTCAACATTGAAGTTGGTTTAAAAGTTTGTTACTTCATCTAACGCAATCTAACGCGATGTTTGACGAAGAGGCAACGCGAAAAAAGAGAGATAACACCTGCAAACTCTGTTGGTATTCGTTAATTCCGTGATTTACTCGACTGTTTCACAAAACTTGTTCCAGGACATAAGTGTTTTATTTTTAAACTTTGAATTTTTTTTTACGAAAAGTGTCGTCATTCAGAATCTCGATCAAATGTGCAAGGCTTCTATTTATGTACTTTTTGTATATTTTTAATATATGAGTATATTATGGAGGGCCAAAGTTCACGTAAAACAGCAGATTTTGCAGAGGTCTTTACTAGATTAGTTTTACACAAATATATGTTTTGATTTCTATAGAAGCCTAGATAATATCCACAAGATATCTATGTATCCAAAATGTCTAGAGAAAGATGTGTAATAACATCATAATCACGTAAGAGCGGTTGTATGAAAATGTACCTTGAAAAGGACGCTCTTAATTATATAGTCGGAATACAGATTTGTTTGCCAAATAGAAACTACGTTGTCTTCAACTTAAAAGAAAATCGATATCCATACCTACGCTACAGTCTGTCCAAGAAAACTCACGCTTCTTGACATAATAAAAATGTTCTGAGCATACGCCACAAGCATCGCTTACCTAAGTTTGTGGAGTAAAAATTTATGCGCTCTCCTGCATAACATTAACTTACAAATTACACAACTTATCGCACACATCCTTGTCAAGTTGTGTAAGTACAAAGACATGATCAACATAAGCTATCTAAGTAATGTATCTTCTAAGTAATATCGATGAATCACCGCCAGATGTCGATCTACCTTTGTCATATGGTATCGATAAACAAAGCACAACACTAGTCATAACATGATAGTGGTTCCCATAACATCGCAGAACGTGTGCCGACTTGAATGGTACTGAAAAATAACAATTCTGAAGTCGAACAGATTTTTTCCTGAACGCGTAAAAAAACAAGTGCGAATCGGACTCGCGCTCGAAGGGTTCCGTGCCGTCCGTAGCAAAAAACGGCAAACAAAATCACGAATGTTGTATGGGAGCCCCCTTAAATATTTATTTTATTGTTTCTTAAGCTTGCTTTTGCTTGTTTGTATTTGTTGTTATAACAACGCGGCAACAGAAATACATCATCTGTGAAAATTTAAACTGTCTAACTATCACCGTTCATGAGATACAGCCTGGTGATAGATGGTCAGACAGACAGACGGACGGTCAGCGGAGTCTTAGTAATAGGGTCCCGTTTTTACCCTTGAGAACGGAACCCTAAAAGCTACTTTTGGCATAATTTGAGAATGTCGATTTGGAGAAATTACTACAACGCACTATAATATTATAAAGGCTCAAGTAACTGAGTGTATCTGTGTTTGTTACTTCTTCACGCTCGAACAGCTAAACGAATTTTGATGAAAATTGGTACGCGGGTAGACTATGGTGATACAAAGGACGCTGATCGATGGGATGTTCAACCCACCAGAGCTTTTTATTCTTTTGCCGTGTCGACATTCTATGAACCTTGGATTTTAAAAATCGGAAACGCGTTTTTCTCAAAATCGCAGCTGTATGGCTATGGGATAACATGTTATTACTTGTTTGCGTTCACTTATAATATAAAACTGTATCAATGCATTTGAAAGCATACTGTTCTTCAAGATACAGGATTGTATCCTAGTTAGGAGAACAGTGATCTTAATTATGTGAAATAGTCACTCTCATTTTTTAACCAACTTCAAAAATCTCGGCTCTGCTTCGGCTGAATGTATTTTTATTATGTTGTTTCATCACTGATGTTACATATAGGCTAATTTTATTTGCGCAATAAATGATTACTTACTTACTAACTTTTACTTAAAACAAACGCACTGGCATTTCCCATACCAAGCAAATTACAAAAAATGCCGCTTACCTAAACACCATAATAACAACTAACTCCCAATTGAAGCTCACAAAATATAGTACAGCGTAACTCCGGCGCCCTGGTACACTAACAATAAAACGGTTGCAGTGATAACATCGCTGATAGCGGCGCTCCCAGGGCACGTGTGCTGGGAGCCACGCGACCTGGCTCCCTACCGGGGCCTGATCTGACGAGATTGTCCCACGGGGAATGGCTGCTGTCTACTTCGAATTAGACTAGGTGTTGCTATAGAGATTTTAACGGAGAAAGATTTTTATTGCATGAATTTCGATCAATGTTCTCTTTAATTTTGTTATTTTTATAGGTAGGTACAGGGAGGTGTCAAGACAATCGAATTGTTTAAATATTATTTAGCTAGTTTGTAGTTACTTTTCTGATAGCAAGTTAGGCGCAGTGGTTGGACAATTGACTGCTGCGCTGTGTGTCGCAAGTTCGATTCCCGCACGGAACAAATATATGTCCTACAGATACTAGTTCCAGATGTGTTGTGTATGACTCTACATGTTAATGAACACACCCCCTGGTTCAGGTTCCTAGTGTGGGGCAAAGTCTATTTAAAAAAAAACTTTAAACGTTCCAGCAAAGTGGAACAAAGTATTAACTATGTCATTAAAAGTAGATAAAAGATCATCAAATAACATATAAATTAGCATAATATTTTGATGTATTTAGATAATTGAATAAAATCTGATAATCTACGTACAAAATAACTGTAGAGTCAACACACGTCATACAAAACGTGTATTCTTGAACCACAATTCTCTGGTATGATAACAATCTACAGAGAAACATCAGCACTGAATGCATCATAAATAAAGCACACGAATTTTACAGAATATTTAAAAAATGGACAAATAAAACGAACTTCGGCACGAACTTAGCTGCAATAATGTACTTTTAACTTTAATATTAGAGGTTGATAATTGAATTTATTTAATGACAATGATTAGACCCTAACATTCAAAATTCAATTCGAAATTCAAATGTTTTTATTTCACTTAATAAACGGCACTTAGAAAACGTCAGAAGCTAGTGCACCCCTCGAAAGGGAAACCCGGGGTCCTGGAACGCAAGACAATAAGAAACATAATTATAAGAGTGGGTTTTAGTCAGTAAATGTCTGACACGCCCTCCCACCCCACCTTAGTGCGAGAGAAGTCATCAGATGATTTCTCACGTAAAAAAATACTTTTTTAAACCTTTATATAGTCGTCACCACGTAAGCATATCAAACAATGCATTCTCTTACATCAGACATATGTACAACAATAACCCAATTCACTAGCATTGCACCGACAGAAACAGAAACACGGAACAATCGCGCGTCCAGCATGGCGGCGGCGCGAGCGCATCCACGACACAGAATACCGTTTCTGAAATATTAATAATGAGTGAATAGTCCACTAATGATCATGAACAAAATATAACGCGGACCGTGGGAGCCGCTCCCAGGCCATTGTCGCTAACTTTCCTGAGGTCGACAGCACCGCCACCGGCTACCACTATGAATAATAATGCCTAATTAAACCGTGTTTATCCAGGTAATTAATTAAATTGAACCGGTTTACGAAATTCTGATGGAATTGAATATTTGTCTGCGTGACAACCTAGTGCATGTAGACGATGTAGTACTACTGGCGACCGGCCCAAATACATTCATCATCGTATTTTGCAGGCTCTTTGATTTGGTTCATCATTCATTCTTATGCAATAAAAATCGATAGCAACAAAGAACTAAACTAGCACTATAACCCTATCAGATTGCTGTGTTATGCAGAAATAATAAAGATTAATTGATGATAGCTCATAAGTAAAAAAATCTCAATGCTCTTTTTGACAAAGCACTGCACAATTAACCGATAATATTTATCTTTGTCCCCAGATCATCCTAGCAGACGAATGCACAGAAGCAGAGGGTCGCGCGTGGCACATGAAACACTTCGCGTGTGCGGAGTGCGCGCGCCAGCTCGGCGGCCAGCGCTACATCATGAGGGAAGCGCGTCCCTACTGCCTGCCCTGCTTTGACAACTGCTTCGCCGAGTACTGCGATGCCTGCGGAGAACCCATCGGCGTAGACCAGGGACAGATGTCCCACGAGGGACAACACTGGCACGCCACTGAACGATGCTTCGCCTGCCACACCTGCAGAGCCAGCCTACTAGGCCGCCCATTCTTACCAAGAAAAGGAGCGATATACTGCTCTATAGCGTGTTCCAAAGGGGAGCCACCCACGCCGTCTGACTCCTCAGGACCTGGCCCCAGACCGCCACGAGTATCAAAGTCCAGAAGAATGCCATCGCCTAAGACTCCACCTCGATCACCGCATAGAGAACCCTCGCCTCATCATATAGACGCTGATTCAGAACCGAGTGAGTCGCTAATACGCGAGTCTCCGCCCCCTCATCCGCCACCACCGCCGCACGCTTGCCTCAGCCTCGACAGAGCGCTAGCAGACCTTCGATTAGAACAGTCTATGACGGAGCATCAGATACAACCCACACCAACGTCTGAAGACCATAAAGACGAGTCCCCTGACGACTGGAAGCCTCCCCATCCCGTGGAAGCACAGGCAGTCGTCACTGCAGGACACTCGAATTCAATGCCTGAATTAACTTTAGTAGATGGTACTAAAAAATCCCCGAGGAAGCCGAGAGGGGGGCGAACGGTGCGGTTCTGCGGAGACGACAACGAAGCATTCGAACCCGACGAGCCAGCGCGCAGGGAGAAGGTGCGCGACGAGGACGCCAGCAGCTACTGCAGCACATGCTCGTCGTCATCGTCGTCAGCTGAGTCGTACACGCTGCCCACGCGGCGCGCGTACGGCGGCGTGCGCATCTCCTACGTGCCCAACGACGCCGTCGCATGCGCCAAGAGAGAGAGACAGAGGAAGAATGCTCAACAAGACAAGAACTGCATCATCTCGTGATCCTGGCTCTTCGTAGCACCTCCCCCCTCCTAGTGAACCGACCTCCGATGTAAAAGACTGACTTTTTGATAGATTGTTGTAGCCCCCGCCATAGTATTGTTAGATAGATTACAACAAGTCTTCCTTAGCTGCTTGGATATCTTGCCACACGGGCCTGCTGCGAAACGCACATAAGTCGCGAATAATAGAAACCAGGTGCACAACGCGCGCGTCTGATCGTGTTGTGACGTCCACAATCTAATAATCGTTATCTATATAAAAGGCTTAAATTGTAAAGGGTTTGGACAAATTTATGTTCGTACGAGAGTAATTTGGGATTAATCGGTTTAAAATGAGACGGTTTGATTCATGAATAACACCTTTGCTGGTTTTATTTGTAATGGATCTCTTTGCCTTGCCATTCAACGCGCACGACACCAAATGTTGGTTGTAAATGAAAAACATATGCGCAAACTTTGTAGTTATTATAAAGGGGCCTAAAGTTAAGTTGATATAACGACGTCAGCTTTAAATTATTTCTGATTTAATATATGCGTAGACATATCGAATGCTTTCTGTAGTTTATTCTTGTTCATGAAATGATTAATTTAAGACATATCCCACTTTGCCACTTAGCTGTTAGCTTACAGTAAGTATGACCTAAGTTAGATATAAGAGATTATTGTAAAATACAAGTACAAATATACGTGTTATTTTGTATTACAGTTTTATACTTTTGGAATGTGTTCAAAGTGTAAATAAGAAGCAATGTAGGAAATATAAGAATCTTGTGTTGTGCCGATACCGTTGACAAAGTCAATGTAAAGTAATACCAGGGGCGGTAGGAATACTGACGTGTTTGTTCATCATTCTCCTTTGAGCAGTACAGAGGCAGGCTCCTGCAATCATGGGAAATATTTATTGTGTTACTTTCAAATTACGAAAACTTTTCTATGTAAACTTTGGTTAAAAACTATTCAAAGTCAGCCCATTATGTTCTAATATCAATGACTTCTATGAATGTCATGAGTAGGTATAATTATTCTCTCTATTTATCATAATTACTTAATAACAGTATGATCTTATTTCAATATTCTTTCCTAATAACAAAATACTCAGATACTAAGAGAATGCTCACTAACTTGCATTTGTTCCAAAAATGTGTATTTTATTATAAAAGTAGGATAGTTTTATACGAGAACCAGAAATATTGTACAAATATATCGAAATGTAACAATAAATTAATAATGTACGTAATTTTGTAAGTTATTTGTAAGGAAAGACGAATAAAATGATTTGGAATAACTTGGCTTTTACTTTGGCAGCCCATTCAGGAACAGTTCTGATCGTTATCGACCACACGAAGGAGCTTATGTAGCTGGTCAGACATTGGCAACTGGCCAGGAATAACTTAGGAAAATGGGAAGTCTTAAACCATTTGTGGCACAATAAAATTATTTAACTGTATCACTTAACAAGTTACTAGTCTAGAGGTGGAATTCACCAATAAAACTAATCGCGTTTTAAAGTTTGGCTGGCATAATCGCGTTTAGCCGCTGTCACTAGTATCACTTGTCTGTATTTTTCTTTTGTTGTATTTTTACAGTGACAACGGCTAAACGCGATTATACGAGAAAAACGTTAAAACGCGATTAGTTTTATTGGTGAATTCCGCCCTTAATGATACACATTTAATTCTGGTTAGTGATATGGCTCCTACGCCCGTACTGCGGGGTGGCAGAGGGAAACATAGGAATTCGCCATTTATTAAATTTCCAGCCAATCTCGCAGTTTAGTTGATAAAAAGACATAATATAAATAATTTACATACAATTTTACTTAAGTTCTGTTTTAATAGTGGAGCTGGTGGTGTGTACTGGTCCAGTGGTATCGGTCCTGACTCGCCAAATATTAGTCGAGGTTTTGGTTTCAGAATCAAGCTCTTTACAAGTGTAATGTAAATGTTTTGACATGACATGTTTTCGAACAAAAATTCGTAGACATCGAACGCTATTTTATCATGTTTATGCTTGTGTAACGACTAAAGGCCTTCTGACCTATAACCTGGATGACTTCTGTAACTACTGTATCTCAAGTACTAAACCTCCCTCACCACCCTGTATCCCCAGACACAGTGCCCATCCTGGAACGATCAGTGAAAGTGTGCCCAACAGTATCGACACAGTGAGCGATGTGAAACACGCACCACACACAAACACAATTCACTACCCCTGTATCCCCAGACACAGTGCCCATCCTGGAGCGATCAGTGAAAGTGTGCCCAACAGTATCGACACAGTGAGCGATGTGGGAACACGCACCACACTCAAACACAATGCACGTGCCGCCGAGAAAAGCATTGTCTTAGAAAAAGTTATCGTGCTGACGGTGAAATATTCAGATTTGATGTCTGATGGAGTATTTGTCTTACTGGAACATTTCTAAGGAAATATGTAACTGCCGTATTGGAACCATGCACTATCTTTTGAGGTTTTATAAGTGCCCATGTACCTATATCGATGAAAAATAAAATATTTTGAATTAAATTGAATTTGAAGCATCATCATCATCATTTCAGCTAAAAAACGTCCACTGTTGGATATATGCCTCCCCCAAGTGTCACCACAATGAACGGTCTTGTGCGTCAAGCATCCATCGGATTCCTGCAACCTTTACCAGGGCCGATAAGTCCAACTTCTAGGAGGCGTCCCAACGCTACGTCTTACGGTACGCGCGAGTGGTCGCCACTCCGGAACCTTTCAGCCTCAACGGCCATCTGTTCTGCGAGCATTGTGCCCTGCCCATTGCCACTTTAGTTTGGCGATTCTTCGCACTATGTCTTTTATATTACCCTTCGGGTGACTTTAATCCTTCTGATAAGGCCCATTGTAAGCGACCATTTTTCAGAGCCATATGTCATCACTGGCAACATAATAATAAAATAGCTTTATTTATTCCACAAAAAATAAATAAATTACATTATCAATTATTGCAAAACTTTAAATAATTTTATAGTAAGATAATTAAGATAATTATTGAAATACTAATTATAAAATATTATGCTTATTTAATTTGTGGACCCCCTCAGGGTAAAAGCCTCCTCCAAAGAATTGCATTTTTTTTTTTGCTGCTTTTCACTGGCTACATAGACTGGTCATAAACTTTCATCTTGAGACACTGTCCGGTCAACGTCGAATCTGTCTCGGCTGGGCAGCGTTCGGGAAGCTGCGCGCTATCTTCTCATCCAACATACCACAGTGAATTTGAATTACACTATTTATTATAAAAGCGAAAGTTTGTGAATGTGCGTGTGTTTATGTTTGTTACATCTTCACGCTGGAACTGCTGAACGATTGTCGATGAACCTTTGTACACGGGTAGACCATGTTCTGAAAAAACACATAGGATCATTTTTATCCTGGGAGTATGTTCCCTTGGGATAATTTTCTTCTATCACGCTGGTAGTGTCCAGTTGGATATGATACATCCAAATTTAGACAGTTATGTGAGGATCCATGCAACAGGGGCGCGCCTATTGCCATCGCCCACGCATTGGTCTAGGCTCCTGAGAAATTACTGATGGAAAAACTAAATTGGAGTTATTCCTCATTGTAGCACCCTTACAATAAATGTGACCTAACTTTCCAGGTAACTTCTGATTTCGCTACATTAAACTGACCTTATTTGTATTTAAAAGTCTACTCTCTCTGAAACCCTGTGATGAAAAAGAACCCGAATTATTAGGAAAGAAACACAGTACATTAAAACTCATATAAATTTTGAAGAAAAAAAATACATTTGTGGGATAACAGCGTGAGGCTCATTTCCCACAAATGTTAATTTATAAGTTAGCTCACTTTCAAAGGGTGCGAATGTGCGATACATAGTGAGCAACAATTTACTTTTTTTTTATAATTCAAAAGAATTAAAGAAAATATGTTAACAGCAACTATTCTATTAGATCAGTATGAATAATAAATTATATATATTTTTAGAACGATATTATCACAGAGAATTTCCATAATTGAATTAAAAAAACGCAAATTGTAGCAATTTTTCCTAAAATGGGTTGATATTAGTACCGGTCTGAAACTACCCCATTGTATGCCAACGTCACGGCTTTTTATTTATACAAGAAGTTGATAATCCTCACTTCGCTTTTCACTGCAATCTGTCATTACAGCTCTAGTTCCTTTACAATTATTTATCTGTTAGGTTATGTACATGGAAAAAAAATTAAGATCTATAATTTGTTTTTAATAATTTTGTTTTCTCTCAGATTTTTTTATTTTATTTAATTTTATATACATTTAAATCTAATAATAACGTAATTAAAACTAACTTACAAAATAAAAATAAAAGCCCTAAAGTACTAAAAAAAACAATCTAAAGTACGGCGTCGAAAAACTCCTCCACATCGCTGTCGACTGGTAATTTACCCAAAAGACTGGCGGCATTGCCACGCTGAATGGCAATGCTTATCCTTTGTCCAAAGTAAAAGCCAGCTCTTGGGTCACGCGAAGTCTCAACAAGGCGTTTTGAAAGTTCTTTAAATAATTTGTGAGCACTCGGACCCCACGATCCGAGAGTTTCAACCCCAAACGGCTCGAAAATATAACTACCAGCAAGATTATTATATTTCCGCTGCTTGAGGTTCTCTGCAGCCGCTGCGGCAGCACCGGCACAGCACGACGAGCTAGGAAGATGAGATGGCGCAAGAGTATCGACACAAGTAGCGTCCCACACTAAAGGCCTACCCATCTTCCATGGAAATAAAGACATACCGTCCGGTCTTTTGCCATCGTCGCGTGCCAGGCCATGAGGTTCCATACGGCCGGAACGCCGACGGTGACAAGAGCACGTCGGATGATGTCGTTGATATTCGCGTGTCGCGCTATGCGACCCGCACTTCGGCTGCATTACAGACCGTGGTGTCCGAGGCTGTTGACAACTTCGCCACAGTGGCAGCGATGAGGAGAGCAACAAGGAATGCCTAGACGTAGGGAAGCAGCGAGGCGGAAGGTAGTATCGTCGAACAAGGTGCCTATGTTCGACGACGGTAATGCATGAAGCCAAAGACCCGACTCCCACTCCCGCACAGCTAGCAGGCGCGCACGCTCTGCAGTAGTCACAGATGTTGCCAACAAAAGACAACAAAGGAACAGGAGTGGGTCTAAGTCTGACACTATCTCCTGCTCCGTCCAAGAGAGGGGGAGTGTCATAAGATGATTTTCCCACCGAAAAAAAAAACTCCTTTGGTTGCAGTTGGGTAAATGTCACATTATTTAGAACATTTTATCAAATATATTATTCGCTATCCAAAAATTGAATGCACGGCCTACGAGCAAAGTAGGGTTTAATTGATGTCATTCATTTCCTTAACTTTCCCAGCAATGAAAGAAAGAAATGTAGGTACTGATATCAGATTGAAATGAGTTTCTATGCTTCTCATAGATTACGAGATAGCCCCTTGTCATGTGTGTGATTTATATTATGAGTTTCTTAAATTACTTGTGAATGAATGCATTGAATAGGATGCGTTTGAGCTTCTAAGTTGGGAATATTTTAGATTCCTTCACGCATTAAGTAAAATACACAAACTAAAAAGCAACTAATGAATAAAGTGTAGTGGTACAACAATGATCCTTCAGTTATAAGTAATGCTCTATTCAACTCTAGTTTGCTATTAGACTATTTTGCTGCATTTTTCTACGAACTATAAAGCCTATCAAGTCTTTACTTAGAGAAGAACTCTCAGACCCACATACAATTGAAATAACTTAATTATTTCCTCCAAACAACTCGAACAGTTAAAGAACTCTCGACAGAGAACTATAAAAAGTTGTCAACGAAACACGCCGAGGCAACATAAACCAACAACAATCAAATTCGCTAGAACTTCGCTAACTGCCAGGGAACTGCCGCGGTACAACGCTTCGCCAAAAGTTTGGCCGACAGTCGCCGACTTGACGCGTTTGGCAGACAGACTTCACCGAAAATTTTTGCTACGATGTTTTCATGCGTAAGACCATGTACAGGCTGCTTGTTTTAATTTCTACTCGCTATTGACTTTTCTACCCATAACAAAACTGAACAAATACCAGTGACCAGAGATCTCTACCTAGTGGCTTCCTACTAGGAAATCTTAGAAGATAAAATCTATATGGTAAAAGGTAAACAATACTTTGCCATCACTCATCCTTATAAATGAAGGTTGACTAGCTAAAAATGCCTGTGGCAGTAATTTCGAATGTGTACATTGGGTTGTGTGTGATATACCTGCTAATAAATAAAGAAAGAAAAAAAGAAAGAAAGAAAAATATTTATTTGGCACACGTACACAGATACACACAATGCAGAAACGACATGTAAAAACTTAAGATAAAAAAAAAAATTAAAAAAATGATACCATGACCTTCAGCATAGTTACAAAAGCTTATTATATTATAGACATATTTTTCAGTAAAATGACGGCCTCCAAGTTCTGAAAACCGGATTTTCCAGTGGAGGTAAAAAATCTAGGTCTTGAAATAGACCTAGTTAAGTACGAAAACTGATGAACATAACAAATAAGTCGGCATAACATAAAAATATAATGAGTAAGCATTAATCAGTCATAAAAAATCTTCAAGCATCCACCCTGTATTTCAGCCTATAACATGGAGACATCATAACAAGAGCTAGGCCCAGACGACACACGTACCCGCGGTGCACGCAGACGGAGCCGCGTGCCAAGGCTGTGAAGCTATTAAGACGGCTAGACAGACTAAACGAGCCATCAGTCTAGTTCCTCATTATTACGCTGGAAAATTTCGGGAGCTGTTATGTAATATTATGAGTGCCTGCTACGGAGTTAGTTGCTAAATGAACTAAACCTGTATATTCAGTTTATTATGTAGACAACTACTACGTTTAAAACAAAGTCATTTGAAATCTTTTTCAATACATTTACTCGAAAACCCGCTACTATTCCTACTGCTTTTATGCACACAATTTTCATTTTTCCGCACTAGTGCGGAAAAGTGTGCGAGCTCACCCCGAGACAATGTATTGTATTTATCGTAAAAGGTTGACACTCCCTTTCGTTTCAACCAGAACGGAGAAGCTATTAGATGATTTCCTAGCCATTAAATAGTATATTTTGATCCAAATTTGTCACTGTCATTGAGGCGGAATTTGCCCGAGCATCAGGCTGAGCGTCGCGCAGTCCCCACAAGTCTCTAGTCAGACACCGTTTATTCATAGTGTATTGAAGGATCTCGTTTGATACATGTGGTTTGTCACTTCAGCACACGGCTCCATAACATCCTCGCCTGCTGCTCGGGCAAATTCCGCCTCAATGACAGTGACAAATTTGGATCAAAATATACTATTTAATGGCTAGGAAATCATCTAATAGCTTCTCCGTTCTGGTTGAAACGAAAGGGAGTGTCAACCTTTTACAGACTAACTAAAACCTACCGAAGTTTCTTTCGTTGCTGTTTGCACTCTGTCAAACGGTCCCGCAATAGAAAAGCCCTTTATCAGTGCTACGTGTTACCCAACGAGTCTACGAGCATTATGAAACAAAGTTTGAGCAAATACTTTCCCTGTGAAAGTTTTAAAACTGGGATAACACACAACACGTGAAAAATATCCCCCTGTAACACCTCGTAGCACAGACTCACCACAGCCTTTTCCCACCTAGCTTGGGGTCGGTTTCCAGTCTAGCCGGATGCGGCTGAATATTGATGTTTTATGGAGTGATAAGAGCAGTGGTGACCGAACGGTAACGGCCCTGACTTTCGAGTTGTAGGTCGCGGGATCAAACGCAGCCAGGCGCATTACTTTGTGTAATTTATTTCAACACCACTGCTCTCAAAACGGTGAAGGAAAACATCGTGAGGAAACCGGCATGCCCTAGAACCAAAAATTCGAAGACATGTGACACCCGCACTGGGCCCGCGTGGTGGATTACGGCCCATTCCCTCTCCTAGAGAGGAGGCCTAAGTCCCAGCAGTGGGAACATTAAAAAGGCTGATTATGCTATTATGCTACATGGAGCGACTGCCTATCAGACATCCACAACCCAGTTACTGAGCAACACGGTTCTCCTTGGATAGACTGATGATGGTCAGACTTGCTGGCGTAACCTGTTACGACTGTCAAAGATCTGCGAATGACAACTGGGACCAAGAGCTTTACGTGCTTTCCGAGGCACGGGGTGTCAGTAATTTCCTAGATAAACTTAGAAAAGTATGAACTAAAACTTCACTTTGGTACTTCTCCGGTTTGGAACCCGCAATTTCAGAGGCACAATCGACTACGAATTATTTGCAAGTTTAAAATCGAAAAGTTCTGATGTGTTTGTATTAAACATGCAATTAATAAACACAGATACAATAAGCATTGGTTCCGCTACCGACACCCCTATCAAAAAACCATCAATACATTGCCGATAACCTGTCTCCATTTAACCCTTGCACTGACAACCTTAACATTGTGACCCCAAGCGAAAATATCAATTAAACAAACTTAACTCTGCGCGCGCTCGTTGCCCATAAGTAGTGTGTCTCGGTCATTACGACCATTAGGGGTGTATCAACAGCTTGATTAATGAACTTCACGGCGGCAGGGAAGGGTTGACAAAGAGTAAAAAGTTGCCCGTTTTTTCCTAGTATTAGTCATTTTGTATTCAAGGGGTCGGTCGGCTTGTAATGTGATGACAAATTGCTTTCTGTTATTCGGGAATTTCTTGCCCTTTCGAAGTAATTTTCGTAAGTGTGTTTGGTTTGACATGAGGGTTAAGGGATTGCGTGGCTGTTACGTGATGAAAGGTTCAATCTTTTATTTTGACTGAACGCAGAACCTAAACATGGAAGATTCGAAGGTTCGGTTTTGAGCCTGGTACCACCCTGACTAATGGAAACTAGATAAATTAATATAATATTAAAAAGGTTTTAATATTATATTAATTAAGTGGCAGGCGGTCGCCTCCTTCTGCGAATCGGTAATGCTAACAAAGTAGGCAGCCGGGTGATGCGAAAGAGAACCCCGGGTCCCTGGAACGAAAGCAAAGAAGGAACAGGAGTGGGTTTTAATCAGTAAAAATCTGACTCACCCTTCCGCCCTACCCAAAGGCGGGAAATGTCATTAGATGATTTCCCACCTAAAAAAAAGACCTTTCCATTTACGGATAATTCGCCGTCAATCTTAAGCGATAATATAAAAAATACACATAATCTTGCTGTGTCTTTAGTCCAGTTTTCCACCCGCCTTTTTTGTTTTTGAGCTGCGTCAGAGCCATCCTAATCTGGCTAAGGTTCGGGATATTAGGTTATAGTGAGGCGCCTCTTGGATCTTTTGTTAAGTTAAATTCGCAGTGGATTTTGTAGTTGAAGTGTACAACTGTTCATAGAATGCCTCGACCTCTCCCGGAAGCTCTGAATTGACGGATATGACTCTACTAATGTCAGTCTTCAGTTTCGTGAGCAGGCTCTTCGTAATAGGCCGATTTCTAGCAAAAATTTTGGAGCTCTTATTCCGCTTAATCGCGTTTTTAACCGACTTCAAAAAGGAGGAGGTTCTATGTTCGGCTGAATGTATTTTTTAATACTTTCAACTTTAAAGCGGCGGAGGTCACTTTTCAAAGACTTAAAAACCCCTAGCTATGAAGATCATATGCCCTCATCCTGCCAGGTGATGGAGCTGATCACTATTCTACCCGCGACACAATTACGTTAATTTCCTTTGAAGTCAAGCTACTGTTCACAGCTAGTGGTTAGTATATGAATAATTAATTACTACCTACGTGTGATGATTAAAACAAGTTGTCGGACCACATCTATTAGAATACTAGTGAGCGAGAACAAATCGCACCTTCACTAAAACAAGGGCATGACTGCAATTATTGCACTTGTGCAAGTGAACCATTTTATGGTTTTTTTTTTGTGTTCTGAGTGGTCTTGCTCTGCATTATAATATAATAGCATATAATGCATGGATATATATGGATAGGTCGCAGTCTGGCAGTCCTGTAATCGACCGGACCGAGCCCCATTCGTCGACAGCGCGTAGTGATCCACGCGTTCCTCAAAGAGATGTCAGCAAACTGTAGGGATTTTCTGAAAAGAAAATCCTTTAGTCCTAGAACACAAAAGGCAACTGAAGGACACAGGCGTGGTTTTAGTCAGTAAAAGTCTGACACGCCTTCCCGCTCCACCCAGACCGGGAGAAGTCATTGGATGATTTCACACCTTAAAAAAAAACAAGCATCATCAACCATAAACTCCACTAATTTTGTCTCAATAAATAATATTTATAAACAACAAAGTTATTAGCGTTTGTTTATATCCCAAAATGACACTCAATTTATGGACATATTGTACAGGCAGACAGGGCTGTTGTTACTTGTATATTGGTAGCTAGGTTCAGGGATTATGAATGAAAAAACAATGGAAAAAACTGCGCGTAGTATTTTCTAGTAGCAATTGTTATGAATAATTGATTCAATTATGACTACCAATTATGACAAATTTTTGTGGACAGTTATGGGATTTCGTTTTTTTTACTTTTGACTACATAAATATTATCAGTAACGGGTACAGATATTTTTAGCCCATTTTTTTTGTACTAATTACAAAATAGAGGTGTAATGTTCTTACTGCTGGGACTCAGGCCTCCTCTATAGGAGAAGGTATGGACCATAATCCACCACGCGGGCCCAATGCATGGCAAAGGTCCATTGGTGGATGTCACATCTTTGAACTTTTGGTTCTAAAACAAACCGGTTTCCTCACGATGTTTTCATTCACCGCTTTGAGAGCATCGTTATGAAATAAATTACACAAAGTAATGCGCCCGGTTAGTTCAGAACCCGCTACCCACAACTCATAAGTTGGGGCCGATAGCACTGGGCCACCACCGTTGTTCTACATCTGCATTATATTCTGAAATTATGCTCCTTTCCATGCAATACCCTATCCACCGTAATTGTTTTAGATAGTTATGTTAACAAGAAAATTGAAAAGTTTTTAACGAACATAAGTCATTTTGGACCAATGTGTCGTCGTTGTATCAAATGTGCGGACTGAAGAGAAGATTTTTCCTCTATATACCTACAGAGTTACTTTCAAGCTACCTACTACTAGAACCAATTTCTGAGCAATTCCTAAGGTCCAGAAGTCAGAAAATACCTTTAAAATTAATAACAGCATACTAAGGAGTTGTTTGCATAGGGTTCATTCCCGAATCCTATGCCAGTGAACCAAAAAAGTAACCATGATTTTTTTTTTTTTTTCTTTGGGAAAATCTTCTTATGACATCCCCCGCTCTTGGGCGGGGCGGGAGATAGTGTCAGACTTTTACTGACTAAAAACCCACTCCTGTTCCTTCGTTGCCTTTCGTACCAGGGCCGAGTCTTCCTTTCAGAATCAGACCCTTGGCCCCAGTAGGCTTCGACCCTGCTGGGCCCCTACAGTTGCTGACATCTCCTTGAGGCGCGCGTGGAACAGCACGCGCCGTTGACTTGGGCTTGGTCCGGACGGTTACCGGACGGTCGAACGGCAAGCCACCCATTGCTCGCCGTCCGCAAGCCCGCGCCTACGGTGGCCGGAAATCGGGATCGGAATCCCGGCGGCGGTTGGGGCGTGAGGACCGCTGCCTCACGCGATCGGCCGCCTCCTTTGCTAGCATTACTGCTTCGCAGAAGGAGGCGACCGCCTGCCATTCCTCCTCGCTCCGGACCATGGCCTGTACCAATGCCCGGCGCGAGAGATCACTGCCGCCGATCGCCCCCACGAGGACACGGCGTTGCTCTGCCCAAGCGGGGCACACCTCCACCGTATGCTCCACCGTGTCCTCCGGGCGGTCCACACAGTGGCGACACCCGGGCGTCGCTTCCGCACAAATCCGGTGCAGGAACTTCCCGAACTTACCGTGTCCGGTGAGGACCTGCGTCATGCGGTAGGTAATGACGCCGTAAAGTAACCATGATGGATACTTTTTTGAACATGAACATGAAATTTGACATACCTACTTATTATCAGGGGTACAGAAATATAGGGTAAGTTTCATCCAGTATAAAAATATAGGGTATGTTTCATCCAGTAAAAAATACTGTTCCAGAAGGATATAAATCATTGTGAGCGCGGCGCGTAGTGTTCCTCGCGCGCCTCAAAGAGATGTCAACAAAACCGTAGGGACCCAGCAGGGCCGAAGCCTACTGGAGCCATTAGTTGTCCGAAAAGGAATCCCGGGGTCCTGGAACGCAAGGCAAAGAAAGAAAGGAAGGAGGAGTAGGTTTTAGTCAGTAAACGTCTAACACGGCCATCCTGCTCCACCCTAGAGCGAGAGAAGTCATTGGATTATTTCCCACTTAAAAAAAAAGTATTCGTACCTACACAAACTCGCGCATCTATACATATTACTCTTTGTCTCCGACCCGAGAGTAGCAATAACCCTTTCAGTAGACAATTATTCAGGGGCCAGGGCTCAGTATTTATAACAATTATTCTGTTCAAGTCACAAAGGTTAATTTTATTTATCTTGATAAGTGTCGTTTTGTCCAGCAAGCGTCATTTTATTAGTCAGCTTAATTGGCTGCGACACGTAAGTTAAGGCTCTTGTTTAGAACTATAATTTTTGAAATAGTGGTACTAGCAAGCGATACACTATTATTTTATATTAAGAAATTAATAGATGAACTTTTTTTATTCAGTTTATGTACATTTAAATCTAATCATAACGTAATTAAAACTAACTTACAAAATAAAAATAAAAGCCCTAAAGTACTAAAAAAAAGCAATCTAAAGTACGGCGTCGAAAAACTCCTCCACATCGTTGTCGACTGGTAATGTACCCAAAAGACTGGCGGCATTGCCACGCTGAATGGCAATGCTTATCCTTTTTCCGAAGTAAAAGCCAGCCCTTGGGTCACGCGAAGTGTCAACAAGGCGTTTTGAAAGTTTTGAAATTTAGCCCAGTTTTATTTTTGAAACGCTAGTGTTCAGGTAGACCCGTGTAATATTATAGAATTACCAATGTTGGAACTCAAATACCTGCTTACCATTAATACACATATTACACTAATATTATATATGCGACAGTTTGTGAGTCTTTATTTTGTTACTTCTTCAAACTGGAACGGCTGGGCGGATTTGGGTGAAAATTGGCACACGTGTAAAAGTATGAAACAAGATTTTCAGGATGCTGAAATAAACAGGGTAACTGAAATAAACAAGAATAGAACAAAAAGAAAAGCCGCATCCTAAAAAAAAAACAATGGCAATCCATTGTTCCTCAATAGTCCGACTTAGTAAGTTTTTAGCCAATAAATGAAATCTTTGTCTTGATGGACAATATAGTCCACTTACCAAGTTACACTTTGACAATTTGTGTATCATCAGAAGAATGTTGTTCATGACAGGACAGTGGGCCGAAATAGATCGTATGCGTGTTTTTACTTGGCGAACTTGACAGACAAACTAAAGTGGTCCTACTTCGAATGCCAGTATTTAGATGCTAGGCTGTTTCAATTTAAACACATATTAACAATAGCCCACCAGCAGCCATTCCCAACGTCCCCTCAATCAGTTCATCAGTCATTACACTCAGGCGGTGGAAATCAATAACCAGTAGCATCAGGTGCGCGCGCGCCGCGTGACGACACCTGTGCTTCACGCTCGGCGCGCGGGGGCAGCCAGGCTGCGGGCAAACTGTGCAGTAATGATATAGCCGAGGTTTAGGGATCGTTGGAGAAGGCGGTGTGAGAAAAACGCTGGCAATGCTTTTGGGATGTCTCAGCAGAATAAAATGAAAAGAGATCGGGCCCATCAGGAATATAGAGAAAAAGTTTTAAACATAAGAAATAAATACAATATTCTTAACATTTTACAATTTATTAATTGTAAAGTGATTTTAAGTGTTCCTCAATGTATTACTGTTTTCTACTACAAAATATGCCTTTGTTCTTTCAGGTAGTTAAAAAAAAATAACCGCGACGAGGATGGCGGGGTCTGTGTACACTCGTTTCGCTAGCTCACTAGACCCCGCCATCCCCTTCTAACCTAACCTATCCGAGGCGGAGTGCCCCAAGTACCTTAACAATTGTAAGAAGTCCATTAATATATGGTGGACAATTAGTATTTTTAATGAAGAATGAGATTATAAGAAAGTACCTATATGCATTGGTGCACATAAAAATTTTCTTTAATAACCTAAAAGAATGAAAATGAAAACATTCATTGTAAAAATAGCGTCGACTATACTGGTATCGTGTTGCCTATAATTACTGTGATGTCAAGGTTAGATAGCTAGTTACTCCGTGTTAAATACTGATGCTTAACTGCATCCAGATAGAGTGGTGTGGTGTGGTGGTGTGGTGGTGGTGTGGTGTGGTGGTGTGGTGGTGGTGTGGTGGTGGTGGTGGTGGAGTGGTGTGGAGTGGAGTGTGTGGTGGTGGTGGAGTGGAGTGGAGTGGAGTGGTGGTGGTGGTGTTAAGGTGTGCAATAAAGTTGTATAATAATAATAATAATAATAACCCGACCCCCAACACAATGAGTGTGTTCTAAATTGACGTTCACAAGTTGGCAGCACTGAGGTGTCAGCTCCAGGCAGCTGTCAAAACGCTTATGTTAATGACATTAGCTAGACTTCAACGTCAATGTCAAACTTTAGACGTCAACGTAATGTATACATTTTCAAAGGAAAAGATCTGACAGCTAAGTGACGCCAATTGGTAATGTGAATTTTTCCGAAAACCCACCCTCATTGGGAAAAAATAAAGATATTCGGCATATATATAGACAATCTAGGTAACTGTGTTCTATTTTGTCTATGATGTAACACAGTTAATGCCCGGTCCACACATGGCCCGATAGTGAAACTGGTTTTTGTTTGTTAAATCTTTTGTAATTTATTGTGCGTTTATTCGGGAAGAATAAACATGTTTTCAATCTTTCTTATTTTTTCTTTGTTTATTGTCTAATTATATATATAGAGTTATGGTGTACAATAAAGAATAAATAAAAAAAGCTTGTAATCTAACCGAGTACGGAACCAATGCATAGTTCAATATATCAATAACCACTTGATCAGCTTACCCATAATTCATTACGAGCGTGAAATTAATATTTGGCCGACATTTTAATGAACGCGAACGAATCGATTAAGTTTACATTAAAAATTTGGTACCTATTGCGTTTATTTGTGCTTAATCTAATTTGTTTACTTTAGTAAGAAAGTTTAGTTTGTAAAAGCAGTTATTGCTTTGAAAAGAACATCTTCCAATTCCATTCAAGAAGGGTTTGATTAAACGCGGCTAAAATGGTTTCTTTAATTGTTCCTCCAAACACTCTACATCTGTTATCTCTTGTCTAACAAAGGTGTCAAAATCAATCAGCATCTATGTAACAAAACAGCGATAATTGCACAATTATCGCATATCTGTTGAAAGTGAAACATTTCACGCAATGCCGCTCTATTTTTCAGAATACACAATAAACTATGTACAGTTGTACGCGCAACATTTCCACGACGTAGGAACAGGCTTTGACAAAATTTAATATTGGGTCAGTTATTTTTAACGTGAGGAATTATTTAATAATTTCCTACATGAAAAAAAAAGTGCTAATCGGAGTCACACACGAATTCGCACGTCATTTATTTGTTGTTGTAGCGGCAATATAAATACCAAGAAATACACATTTTGCGAAAATTTCAACTCTCTAGCTCTACCTCTTACGGTTTATGAGATACAGCCCGCTGACAAACGGACGTACAGACAGTCGGAAGGACGGACGGCTTAGTTATAAAATAAACATATTATTAATAATAAGGTCCCGTTGGCTGACTCCCAAAGTCAGCCAATGAGAATAAAGCATACGGAATCCTAAAAAGTAGCATCAGGAGCAGCCGCTTCTGGTGCGCGACTGGTACATGGTAGAAATCCCACCCATACGCACAAAGCGTTTTGGGAACACATTGATTGTGCGCACAGCTAAGGAAGGGAATTCGGCAGGGATTCCAGAGGGATTCCAGGGGTTGCCGGAGTCTGTGTTTCCTGATAGCTACAACCTCAGGATCTTTAAGTCAAGAGTGAATAGGTTACTTATAAGCGTGTTCCATCGTCGCTTTCCATCAGGTGAGATAGCGGTTGACCACTATCACCACTAACACTACACTAGGCGCGAGCCTATCAATAATATAAAAAAACCGGGCAAGTGCGAGTCAAACTTAGAAAACGTTTAATTCCCGAATTAAGTTACGAAGATTTTTCCAAATCGCAAAAAACGTTTTTTTTTGTGACGTAACTACAAATTTACTGTTTTCAGATTTTTTCCTATACCTACTTGTGCTATAAGACCTTGTTGCTTCATGCCAAATTTCAGGATTCTAGGTCAAAGGGAATTACCCTATGAATTTTGATTCCCTTGACAGTGTCGAAATACACGCTTTTTGTGACATAAACGGCCGCAAACCTGAGTAAGTATATGGTTTTAATTTCAGCTCAATACCTGAACGCGTTCCTGAGATAAAGGGTCTTGACAGACAGATGGACCACAAAGTGATCCTATAAGGGTTCCGTTTTTTCCTTTTAAGGTTTCTTTTTAGGTGGGAAAATCATCTAATGACAAATCTCGCTCTTGGGCGGAGCGCGAGATAGTGTCAGACTTTTACTGACTAAAAACCCACTCCTGTTATTTCTTTGCCTTCGTCCCAGGGCCCCGGGTTTCGCTTTCACGCTACCCATGGCCCCAGTAGGCTTCGACTTGCTGACATCTCCCTGAGGCGCGCGTGGGACAATACGCGCCGTCGACGACTTGGGCTCGGTCCGGACGGTTACCGGACGGTCGGACAGACGGAACCTTAAAAAGACCAACGACGATCGATGTCTTCTATTAAATAATAGTAATAAATTATTATGTTTATTATCTCCTCAATCTTACATCATAATCAGAATAAAGGATGAACACAATCCGTGCCGTGACGTCACCAAAGCGAAGGGACATAAAATAAAAAGTCCATCGCCGACAGTTGGTGACGTGTGCCCTTATCGTGTCACTGTATCGTGCTCGTAAAACAGTTGCTCTATACGGTTTATTGCGACCGTCGTTACATCTTTATTGTCAATGACGATTATCGACCGAGGACTAAAGAAAATATACCTCTATAGAAACCTTGCACATTTAATCAAGATTCTGAATTATGAATCATTTTAAAAAACTTTTAAGGTTTTTAATAAAACTAGCCAAGTGCGAGTCGGACTCGTGCACGAAGGTTTCCTTATCTATACAACATTACACACTATATACCTTTTTTTAGTTTCACCTGTCCCGGTGTTCGTGTTTTGAAAACTCGTATGGGATCCCCATTTAAATATCTATTTTATTTTGTTTTCAGTATTTGTTGTTATAGCAGCAATAAAAATACCTACATTATCTCTGAAAATTTTAACAGTCTGGCTGTCACGGTTCATGAGATACATCTTGGTGACAGACAGTCTGTCTGTCTGTCTGTGGAGTCTCAGTAATTTTTTTTATGTGAGCAAATCATCCAATGACATCTTGCATTCTTGGGAGGGGCGGAAGGATGTGTCAAGCTTTTAGTGACTAAAAACCCACCTTTTCTTTGGCCTCCCTTTAAAAACCCACTCCTGTTAATTCCTTTGCCTTTCATATCAGGGCCGGGTTTTCCTTCGAACCCATGGCCCCTGTAGGCTTCGACCCGAGTCTTAATAATATAGGTATAATAATAATACGGTTTTTACCCTTTGCGTAATTCCTAGAACAAGTTTTCTGAAATATTCGAGTGAATGACGAATTCCTACCGAATACCAACAGAGCGTTCAAGTGTTATCTCTCTTTCTTCGTATTTCCTCTTTATTAAATATTGTGTTGGATGAACCAACCAGCTTTTAAACCATGCTCAGGTAGACGATAGACGAGTCGGGAAGAGCCCTCTTAACATCTGTTTTCATGTCTTCAGTCTACCACGTTTCTATGCAAGGGCAGTGAGTTTCATTTTTCGTTTAAGTTTATTAACTTATGTATGTTATATGGATATCTAGTGTTTGGAGCTGATGGGTAGAGGTGGAGCAGAATTTAAAAGTGCATTTAGTTTGGTAGAAAACCGATTGGTTCTCTCTTCGGTGGGATAATTGTCGCTAATTATATACATCCATTATGTTATTACTTTATCCATCAATGAAAACTGAATCAAAATGAGTTCTTCCGTTTAGGAGTTAGCGGATAAACAGACAGACGAGTAAAGTAATTTTGCTCTATTCTACTTATATAAAAATAATAAAGAAATCTTGGAATGCCCCTGGGTCACAAGCAAAGCTTTATTGGCATTTCCCATCTTAACTTTCTCAGTCGCAACCTGGGGTTTAGTTATGTGCTAGGCGTCAGGCTACAGGCTCACCCCTAAATGATAAAGGCTGGGACTTAAACATAACCGGAAAAATATGGATGTGCTTACTATATTGGTACCTCTGCCTAAACCTTCGGTGTATACAGACGAGATTTTGATGGCAGTGCTGTTGGCACTACAAAAGGAAAACCCTCACTTTTGAGACTCGTGAGAAGCAACGCAAATACCAAATTTCATCAAATTTGGTTCAGTAGTTTAACCGTGAAAGTGTAACAGACAGACAGACAAAGTTATTTTCACTTTTATAATATTAGTGCAGATTATTTATTAAATACTATACCCACACGGTGGCATTAGCTACCAGTTAACCAGAGAGAAAAAGTGTTAGGCATTAATTCAACATAGCATTAGCAATAAGCTCAATTCAAGTTAAAGCTTACTTAACTAGATAATGGCCGTATAATCGTAAAATAACACTCGTATCGGCGAGTTTTGTTTACAATCGATACGAAGGCGTTACCCTTGCGTCACCCGACACCCTGTGGTTACAACCATACTGAGTAACGGGTTTTAGTAACCATTCCAAATTCTACTGAGTGTTGGACAAGAAAATTATAATTAACTGTGACTTTTTAACTAATGCAACTCCGAAAAAAGTTCGACTTCTCGCGGTAAGTTTACTGAATGACTGTTGAGTTATTGTTTGACTGGTGCTGCATTAAATCCACCTATGTACTCATCATTATCATTTCTCTGCCCTTGTCCCATAATTATTACGTGGGGTCGGCGCAACACGTTTTTAGGGTTCCGTACGTCAAAAGGAAAAAATGGAATCCTTATAGGATCAATTTGTTGTCCGTCTGTCTGTCTGTCTGTCAAGACCGACATAGAGATATTGAGTTGAAATTAAAACCATATACTCAAGTTTGCGGTCCCTTGAAGCTGTGAAAAAAAACCAACTTCTGAGTTAACGAAAAAAAAAGATACAGCCGTTTATGTCCCAAAAACGTGTATTTTGACACTCTCAAGGCCTAGACCCTAAAAACCGCATCAAACTCTGTTGCATGATAAGTGATAAGTAGAGTCTAAATACATTTTTTTTTTTTTAAATTTCAATTATTAGTCTTGTTTAAACTAATCATATGATCAGATTTTTTTATAATTATGGCTCTTATTTGCAGGACTATAGCTATAACAATAGCAAATTGCGAAATGATTTTCTTACTTCATTGGCAAAGAAAATTATGCCTTTGGCCTACGTACGCCCTTGGTTAGTGCAATGTTAGTTGTTGCACGAGTCTGTAATTTATTTTAAGATTCCTTTTGAATACATTAACAACAAATCGGAAAATCAAAACATAATGTGAACTTTTCTTACAGCTGTCTATTTATTTATCCATCATGGTATGGAATTACTATGTACTACCTGTGTCTTAGAGTTATCTGCAACTATTGTGCATGGACAACGACGTCACAAGGGAACTTCACATAAGATTCCAAAACAACCTGCATCTTATGCAAGTGTCGGGAATGCTTGCGAATACCTCCGCAGTGAATCATAATAGATAATAAAACAAAGTTCCTGCTGCGTGTGATTGTAAACAGTGTGGAGCCCTGACACAGTGCGCAAGGACGCGTGTTAGTGACTCAACCGAGCAAACATTCAATAACTTGCAGAACTTTACTGTATCTACGATTTTTTGCAGCGCTAGGCGGTTAAGGCATAGACTAGCGGATGGAGGGATGGAGCTATACGCCCTAGGTATATGGCTCCATCCCTTTAACAGTTCGTTTAGATCGTCAAATGGATCGAGTTAAGAGCTCATGAGAGCTCATGGTAGGGCCCTCCGGTCTTAAGGTAGTACGGTAGTCAGTAGGCCACTGTTACTCATTCTGTGTAGTATAGTAGGCCACTCATTGCAGTAGGTATTTATTTTAGTTTTAATGACAAGGGTTTGATAGGAACACTTGAACTAAGGTAACGAAAACGGATGCGGAAACGGTGCACATCCATGGTGCGCAGGGTCCGCGCCAGCTCGAACACCATCCTGAGGATGATGGCTGAGAGATTTACTTGTGACATTACATTAACCATTGTTGCATGGTTAATGTAGTGACTATATATTTTTATTATGTCATATTTTAATAATTTTTCTCGTTTCTGTTTAAAGACTAATTTATTTTAATTAATTTTTATTTTGACATGGAAAGGAAATAAATGAAATTTTAATATAATATATTATATAATTGTGTATGTAGGTGTGTATTTGTGTAAATTGTAGTGTTTTAATATGGGAATGATTTGCTGTCAAATAAATGAATATTATTGTTATTAAGGAGACAACTTAGAAAATGGCAAAGTCCACCGATAACACAACCAACCATAAGCATATCACATTACTTAGTTATTTATCCACCCCGTCTATTCGTAATACAAATAAAATATGCAGCATTCATTCACCAAAAATATTGACCTTTGACATTTGAACGTGTTAAAACAAACAGGCCCACACATAGTCTATGGTGCGTCAGTTCGCGGGAAAGGCCGCGGATTACCGCGAAAACTGCGACATTGAGTGTTGTGAATCATTTCATTCAACGAATGAATGAAGCAAAGTTGGTATGCGGAATGCGTTTTTGATCAGTGCGTTAATAAATTTTTTAACTTTTATGGAACGAAAGCGAACTCTGTGATTCACTGTCTGACTATTTTATAAGAAAATGAGGAAAAAAACCAGTGTAACTTGCTCAGACGTATGGTAGGCAAGTACCTAAACATTGACATGTCAAGGAAAAGGAACTTTGGCTTTTCTACATAACGGATTCTATTTTGAATCACCGACTTTCTAAGTTTTTCGCAGGAATCGAAGGCACGTGGGAGTTAAATGTATCGTGCCTTTCCATACTTGATGATTGTATTTGGTTACTGATTGTTACTTAGGTACTTCTTTAATTATTGATCTTACTAAATAAATTGTTTCATTTACAGCATATTCAAGAATTATGAGAATCCTTCGGTAGATCACAGATTTTCCACATAAATAAATGGTGCAATACGCAACTTATTGTGAAAAATGAATAGGCAACCTCTATTACTGGCTTAATTACTCTACTAGTATTAGACTTTACTTTGTGTAGGTAATTAAATACCAATCTAAAAACACCACTTAACCGATGGATACATTACAAATTGCAACTTTAAGTAATCATCGTTAGGTTGCCACAGTGTTCTTACTTCCCTTAAGAAATAATCAGTGTGATTTTTAATGTTAAATCTATTTTTCAATACACGTACTCGAAAATCCTCCGCTTTTAGGAACGCAATTTACTTTTTTCCGCACTAATGCGGAAAAATGTGCGAGCACGACAAAGACAATAGATTATGGCGGGGTCACCCCCACCATAATCTGGTCAAGCCGTGCCGTGCTGTGTCGTGTCAAGCTGGTCGACCCGTAGCCCCCACGAGTCGTGCATCAATCCCTGTTTATTTATGTATTTGTAAGTGTATTGAAAAACGTCGTTTTATTCACGTGGAAAGTCATTACAGCACTCGGTTTCGGCTCCATAACACCCTCGCCTGCAGCTCGGGCGAATTCCAACTCAGATGTACTATATAGATATTCCTTTTCAGTTATAAAATTAAGTACAGTGTAATATTTTTTTTATTTTATTTAAGTAATCTCCCAGAGTAACGATATACTTAAACGTTTCTCTGGGAGATGTGTGTAGGATTAACGTATGAATGTTCTAGCTGTACCTACATACGTATCGTTTATACGACTAAATTAAGCAGCCAACTTCGTAATATTAGGTACCTACTATTAATGTACAGTTGTATGGAAAGTACGTATTTCCACAGATACCTAATTATTGAAATGGCAAATATAATGACAGGTTCGACGGACGGCTTGCGGCGCGGCGCGACACAGCACGCGTCAAACATCTGCAGACAGCCTAATTGTACAGCCTACAACACTACGACTGAACGGAATGAAGTATTGAACTGGCGAACTACCTTTGTCGATGGTACGATAAAAAAGAAGGAACATGGGAATAATGTGTTTACAATGTAATTAGTTATGCAAATAAGACTTGTTGTGAAGCTGCTAAGGTGGTGTGGAACTTCATAGGCACTCGGTGAAGTACCTATGAAGTAGTGTATGAAGTACCTAGATCCATAGTTCTCCGAACAAAGCGTGTAGGTACCTAGTGAAATAAAGAGGCTCGATGGGAACAACGAAATAGGATGGTGAAGTTTTCCATGTAAACTTGAAGTCATACATGATTATCATGGACTACTTTACCGGTACATACATAATCTAACTAAGCAGACGCTTTCCCCCGATTTGTGGGGGCCTTATCATGTCATGTTGAAATGTCAGGTCTGTGAGCGAGAAAGAGAGATGAAGCTATAAATACACCCTGTATAGCTCCCCCGCTTGGGCAGAGCAACGCCGTGTCCTCATGGGGGCGATTGGCGGCGGCGATCTCTCGCGCCGGGCCTTGGTACAGGCCATGGTCCGGAGTGAGGAGGAGTGGCAGGCGGTCGCCTCCTTCTGCGAAGCAGTAATGCTAGCAAAGGAGGCGGCCGATCGCGTGAGGCAACGGTCCTCACGCCCCAATCGCCGCCGGGATTCCGATCCCGATTTCCGGCCATCGTAGGCGCAGGCTTGCGGACGGCGAGCAATGGGTGGCTCACCGTCCGGTAACCGTCCAGACCGAGCCCAAGTCGTCGACGGCGCGTGCTGTTCCACGCGTGCCTCAAGGAGATGTCAGCAACTGTAGAGGCCTAGCAGGGTCGAAGCCTACTGGGGCCAAGGGTCTGATTCTGAAAGGAAGACTCGGCCCTGGTACGAAAGGCAACGAAGGAACAGGAGTGGGTTTTCAGTCAGTAAAAGTCTGACACTATCTCCCGCCCCGCCCAAGGGCGGGGGATGTCATAAGATGATTTGCCCACCGAAAAAAAAAAAAAAAAAAAAACCCTGTATAGCTCCATCCCTTTAAAAGTTCAGTTTAGGTCGTCAAATGGATCGCGTTAAGAGCGTGTGATCTAATGTAAGGGCATCCAACTCAACATACATTTTCACTGTTTTTCATACAACCGCTCTTACGCGATTATGACGTTATTACACATTTTTCATTAGATATTTTGGAAACACAATATCTTGTGGATATTATCTAGGCTTCTATTGAAACTCAATTTGTAAATTTGTGTAAAACTAATCCAGTAAAAATCTTTAAAAATCTGCTATTTTGCATGAACGCTTCATAATCTACTCAAAAATTTAAAAAGTCAAAATAGTATAACAATAGAAGTTTTGCAAAAATCCAAGATTCTGAATGACGATAATTTTTTTCAAAACTTTTATGGGTATAAAAAAACACGTATTTCCTGGAACAAGTTTTGCGAAATATTCGAGTAAAACATGAAATTACTGAATGCCAACAGAGTTTTCAAGCGTTATCCCTCTTTTTTGGCTTTGCCTTTTCTTCAAACATCACGTTCGCGTTGGATTATGTTAGATGAAGTAACAAGCTTTTAAACCATGCTCGATGTTGACGATAGGCGAGTGGAAAAGGACCCTCCTATGCATTTGAATCGAGGAACGTGTTGAACCCTACTTCAAAGTCAAATTTTGACAGGTTTCAGGCTAAAGAAGTGTTAGAAAAAGGCTCAACTGTAAATGCTTAAATCAGAAATCAGGTGTATGCCTCTGTGAAAGTGAACGAAAATGCGTCTTACTCAAAAGATAAGTATGTTCTGTGAATTGAGAATCTCTTCAGCTGGTGACTAATTAGTTCAATCAATCAGTCAATGTATTTATTTCAATAAGTAAATTATTAGAGCACCATAAGACGCAAAACCACTCTATCAAGGAGTGTTTCCTTCCACGTTACCTTTGGTCGTGATGCATCTTAAACTGAGGTAATTACCTACAACTGCACCTACGTAATTCCCTTAGGTATGGGTTTTTTTTTCTACGTAAAACCTCTCAGCATGATGACTAATTAATTTTATGAAACTGAGTAACTAAAGATTTTCAATTGAAATAAGAGCAGAGCAAAGATCCTTTAAAATGAATAAGGGCATTAACTGGCACCATGCATGAGCAAGCTACAGGTGAGTATAGAACGAATTTCCTCACGCCGCAGCCGCCGGGACCCCTATTTTCAGCCACTTTAGGCGTGGCGTGGGCTTGCGGACGACGGGTAATGGGTAGGCCGCCGTCCAGCCGTCCGGTTACTGTCCGAACCGAGCCCGGGTCGTCGACGGCGCGTAGTGTTGTCAGCAAAACCGTAGGGGCACAGCAGGGCTGAAGTCTACTGGGGCCATGGGTAGTCCGAAAGGAAAATCCGGGATTCTGGAACGCAAGGCAAAAAAGGAACATGGAGTGGGTCTTAGTCAGTAAAAGTCTGACACTTTTTCTCACAATTATTGGATGATTTCCCAACTAAAAAAAACCTCTAGGTATCAAAATATTTCGCTATTCTGAGGAAACAAAGCAAGGAAACGTTTGAATGAGTGTAGAAATGTTTCCAAATTTTGTTGAAGGGGGCGTCGCCGTCTCCGCTTCGCTGTGATTTCTGGTTAGAGCGAAGTTTCCATTGACAATGATTGTGCAATCAACGAGAAACAAAATATATTACAAAGACAATATAAGGACTAGAAAAAATTGATTGCCACAAAAGAAAATTTCATCATGATATGAAATTTTCCAACTATTACATAGACATTAAGTTACACGCACATTTACAACGTTACCTAACTGAAGAATAAAGAAGGTAAGAGTCTAGTGCCTTTCATTCCCCCCTAACTATCTACCTCCTACACCTCCCACCATTCAGACACCCCCACCACATCTGAACGCGGAAAATGGAAAATTCCCGATGAGTCACAGCGCACACGTCTGATAAGGATGTCAGGGCACGGGCCAGCCAATCATGCAATCATGCGCAATCATCCAATAACTGGTAAGTACATGCGCGTGCGCCGCCGCCGCGACCGGTGCGAGGCGCCAATTCACGCTAATTCGCTTTTTGTTCAGGATATAGCTCGTTTTGCAAGTCATAAGACGCGACAACTACCTAATATACTATAATCATGAAGTCTAAATGCCAAAGTGGGCAGAAATGTATACATTGTAGGTATTATGGGTCTTGAATGAAGGTGGAATACCTAATGGCGACTGTTTGTAATAATACCTATTGCTTAACAGATGGATCATTACTATTTGTAAGCATTTTGTACTGTTTAAATAGAAAAGTTTCCAGTAAGTTCGTTATGTACAGTCACGAGCAATAAGATATCCTCCTTGCGTCGTTTATCCTCAATGCTGAGGGTCGTGACCTCAACGAATAACTTTCTTGTCGACTACATTTCGCCATGTTTTCCTATCTTTGGTGATGTGCATAACGTCGCAGACTGTGTTCTCCAGTCTAGCACCGATTTGGTCTGACCAACGTATCTGACTCCTGCCTCTGGATCTTTTCCCATCTAGTTTTCCTGTCAGCAGCAAGTTTTCCAGGCACTAATCTTTCTGGCAAAGGTTGCCATAAGATTTATACATTGTCACATTTTTATCCTATCTTAAATTTTGCTATTCAAGAAATAAGTGTCAAATTATTCGTATTGGCCTAACCATCAACCAGGTAATTTGGAACCAATTAACATTCACATACTTCTTGAATGGCAGAACACATATCTTATTTTTGGTTGCTCGTGACTGTACTCGTAGTTATGAAGATATTATCTTGTACAATGACAACAGCATACTCTATTGGATGAGAAAATACTAAATACTGTTCAAAACTTAACGGTTCTTAACGAGAACTTCAAATAAACCGCAGAATATTCAGCATAAATAGTACTTTCAATTGATTTGTCTACAGTCTGATTCAGATTAGCCCACGTCTGGGGACTGCCCACTGTCGGTTTAGTGACGTCTTGTTAGACACACTTCAAGATACATTGATCTATTGCTAATGGCCGTCGGTACTGATCATAATTGGCATTGGAGACCTCAGTTGAGCTTTTCATTCGAATCTGGTGCACTATTTAAGAGCCTCACCTATTTTTTTCTACCAAAGAATCAAGGGGAACCTAAATCCTGTATGAGAACTAAAGTTTCTTCTTGCTGTTCATGGCAGGACATTTCCTCTTTGCATCACGTAATACATATAAAAGCTAAATACCACTCACTGATTAATCACGAAATTTCAGAAACTATAACACCTACAAACTTAAAATTTTAGCAGGTAGGTTCCTTATAGGGTGTATATATCTCCTTAATGTTGGAACTTCCGAACACACCTCTTCCGTTTCTCATATAGGTATAATTACCTAGACATATGCAGTCCAACCTAGGATTATCTGTTAGCAATTAGCACCAATAAAAGTTATCGGCCATTACAGAAAACCTATGACGTAAACACATCGGTCACTTCCTCTAACGTGACGCAAATGGCTCTTACGTCAACTGAATATTTCACTTTACGCCATATTCCCTAACATGGAAATATGTGAATTCTAAGAGATGCAAAATTGACGGAATTTTTTTCTTGATTTTCATGTCTATCTTCATAATATTTTAACATAAGTGATAATAGAAAATTACCTAGTCTGGCCATAAATTAAAAAAAAAACATAATATACATTTGAATTTGGAATCTGTCATTCTTAAATAAATCGTCATTACGTTTTCTCATTTTCGCGCCAATCGGTGTTAGATTTTTGTGATGTTATAAAATGGAGTGAGGTGTTATAGAGAACCGCATTGCTGTGATAGCATTACACAAAGTAGGTAGATATGGACACAAATGTAATTTTTTAAACTCTCCATCCGCTTGGTATTAGTAGAATGTTGGTTTACCAGGCTGTTGAAGTACAATGTAATCTCATCTTCTCAGCTTGACCCCCTACAATTTTGCTGACATCTCTTTGAACACAGCGCTGTCGATGATTAGGGCTCGGTCGACGGTTACCAAACGACGGTGAGCTATCTATTGCTCGTTATCCGCAAGCCCACACCTACGATGGCTGGAAATCGGGGTCGGGGTCCTGGCGGTTGGGGCGTGCGTGAGGAAGTCTGGTCTCCACAGGTCCGTTCCCTCACGCGTCATATTTGGAATAAAATGTCTCTTTCTTTATAAGCTAAATAATTTAACCACTACGGATTTTCTTTAGCTACCTCATAAATGTAAGCGTAACTAATAACTCTTAACCCCTCGGGCGCCCGGGGTTATTATTATTATGTAACTAGCGTTTTTCAAGGTCATTCAAGTTGTGCAGACGTATGTAAGAACAATCGGCCTTCGAGGGGTGCCACCCCAATCACTGAAATGAAGGAGCTGTCTGCTATCAAACAAACGTAGTCCAGCTGAGAACTCGTTAGAACAAAGTACACAATGTGTGCACAATGATAAGTCGCAAGTGGGTCATTTTCCAATACATCATTATATAGAGCTGCGTCGTTCTATGTGCTGACGCATCGCAAGCACGCACCTTATCTATGGCCAGTAAAGTAAGTACGTATTGACATTTACCACAATTTCGCCATTTATGGCCACTATACTACGTAAAATGATTAATCTTTTAAATCGTAAACAAATGTAAGCATAAGCATAATCAGCCCTTTAATGTTCCCACTGCTGGGACTCAGGCCTCCTCTCTAGGAGAGGGAATGGGCCGTAATCCACCACGCGGGCCCAGTGCGGGTTGGTGAATGTCACATGTCTTCGAATTTTTGGTTCTATTATAGGACATGACGGTTTCCTCACGGTGTTTTTCTTCACCGTTTTGAGAGCAGTGGTGATGAAATAAATTACACAAAGTAATGCTCCTGGTTGGGTTTGAAACCGCGACCTAGAACTCGTAAGCCGGGGCCGTTACCACTCGGCCACCACTACTCATCGAAACAAAGGAATTTAATGAATATATGCAATTATGATAACATATAAAACTTTTGAGAGTCTCAATGGCTTTATTAGTCAGTGAAAACAAGGTTTCAGGCCGATTGAAAAACATTGACGATATTTTAATTTAAACCTGTATAATCGGTAAAGTAATAGTTTTTTTTTGTTTTGATGACTGAATGAAAGACCGGAATTAACTAGTCTTTTTTGAATCCGAGATACAGAAATGTGGCAACGGATTGAACGAAATTGAACGACTGGATTAAGAAACCCGAAAATGAACTGAACATGTTAATTTTGTATATTTACATTTGTCTAAGAAGAACTCATTCTGGGAAACCCAGATTTAGAATAGAATTGCGTAGTTACTTAGAATAATACATTTTAATAATATTCTTGTATTATAAGGTAATGGGGAATTAAATAATAGTTAATAACATTTATTATGCAATGATTCACATTTTAATATGAAAAACCACAAACATAATAAAATATAACAATATGTAATTATTGTAGGTAGGTATGTTGTACCTTATAAATTATTGTAGGTAGGTATGTTATACCTTATAAATCCCGTATACACGCTGTAGTTTGACGTAAACAGGCGATACCTATTAATAGCACAATAATTAATCTGAAGCAAACATAGTAGGGAGAAACCGGTCCATTCAAGAAAACTAAAAGGAAAACAACAAACATTATAGAATTTTCATTCAGATCAGGCATTTCTTCACATTTCAAACAGATCTTCAATAAGTACACTCAATCTCTAAAAGTTTATTAATACCTTTATGCTATTAATAAACTTTTATAGATTGCATAGCAGAAAAAGTCTTCTAAGGTCACCCACTGCTAGGACACAGGCCTCCTCTTTAGTACAAGGAATGGGGCGTAATCCATCACGCGGGCCCAGTCCACATATCTTCATTTTTTTTTGTTCTATGCCAAGTCTCCTCACGATATTTTCCTTTACCGTTTTGAAAGTAGTGATGATGAAATAAATTACACAAAGTAATGCGTCTGATTGGGTTTGAACCCACGACCTACGACTCGTAAGTCAGGACCGTTACTACCTGGCCACCAGTGCTCCTCTAAGCTAAGTTTATTATAATCTAACAATGGTTGACAGAAGTCTACTTAGTATCTTGTTCTTATTTATAATAATTATTATTTATTTTTAAATATTGCAACTAACAAAAACGCCCATAATGATAGATATTTACCTCATTTCCAGATAAATCTGAAGTCAGGTAAAGAAGGTAAATTATTACAACCCTATTCTTATATTCTAATAACATACAGATGTTTCCCTACCTTATCTACGGCTCGGCAGAACGGCTTTTGTAATTTATAGGAATGTATTTTCATTTGTAGCACCGGACAAAAATCCTATTCAGCCCATATCTCTAAAACAGGTGTAAAAGCTCAAAACACTGTGCATTAAGATAAACAGAACAACTAGTTTTAAAGGAAAACACGTGCGAAAGTTTTGCGACCTGCTCAATATAGATTACGGTAGCCTACAGGCCTACAGGTAATTACTAAATGGGTGCAAGAATAAAAAAAGGGTGGCAGAATTATTTAAAACATAATCGTCTTTTCTCTATGGATTATCGCACAGATGTTTGTTTCCGCCTCGTTACCATGTTTTTTTTTTAAGATTTTATTAAATTCTTCCATTTAAATTTAATCTGCTTTCAAAAATACTGTACTAATCCTTTTAAAAGTACACTTTTTAATTAGTAAACCGAAAACTTAGTGCGGTTTTTTGAATTGTGTATTTTGAGTTAATACGTCTCAAACCCTTTTTATATACTTTTTTATATATTTTTCTACCTGTGTTATGCAAATAAATTATTTGATTTAAGTTAAGGAAATCAGAACATATTGCAATTCCTCTAGAGAGTCTAGAGCCAGTACCAAATTACGTAAACATACAACTATTTAGGTGTGACGCTCTCTAGATTAGCTGTTAATGTGAGACAATCCTTTTGTTTGTGTGGCGGGACTGGCCCAAGATAACGCGTGCCGACCGTGGGAAACTCGTCACAGCTCGGAAAACTGACCAGGAATGTTGATATCTTACTATACCTTCCTTTCATGATTTCTATAATTTTGCCATTGCGCAAACGGCCCAGATAGGTTAGCTAACCCAAATTCTTTCAGTCTGAAAGATACAAAAAAAAAACACTTATTTGAGGCTCGCACAGGACAAACAACAATAAAATATAAAGTAACTACTTAATCTATAAATACTTAACTTAAAAATAATAGAAAACAATATTAAAAGATAAAAATAAAAGACCTGTGCAAGGCCAAAAACGCTCCTATCTCAACATATGCTGCAAACCAATAGGTTAATTATAAAGCCTTCAAAATTCTATGAAACAGAAAGATGAGCGGATAGGTTAGGTGACTGTTCTGATTTTCTAGAATTACGCAAATGATTTCTCACTTCAACTCTAAAAATCTTACAGCTTAATATTTGATCGCCCTATGACGCAGACGCTAGCTAGGGCTTAACTGAAGCTATAAATTATATTTATTGATGAATATGTAAGTGCTAACAGTCCATCTCACAGCATTAATCACCAAACAAACAACTGTTTGGTTTTTTAATTTCAATCTTCTATTTTCAGCTGTATTGTATTCCCTGCATGACGAATTTATACCAATATTTGCGATAACTCGATCATAACGAATTATTTTTGTGAGTGAGTAACTGAACGAAACACATCAATCATTAGATGAAAGCGTCATCTCTACTCAGCTTCTAATCTTATTACGAAATGTTAGTAATCTGTCTGATTCACGGATCTATGTGTATCAAATTATTCACTGAATGAATAAGACATCAATGAATCCGTAATTAAAAGACACAAAACGTCAGTGGAAAAAATTTATGCGACGTAAGATCGTTTGAATAAAAATTTGGTATTAGAACTGGGTCATGTCATGTATAATCAAAAATGTTACACTTATGAATACTAAAATCGGTGTTCCCGTCCGATTATAATTTAGGTGTTTTCAAGGCTAGAATCAATAGGGTCCTCATAAATTATTGCGCCTCACCATCAACGATTGCATTACTGCTTACCATCAGGTGAAATCGCAGCCAAGCACTAGTCGAAATTATAAAAAAAAAACTATAAACAAAAAAAGACTACACTTTGCTTTTTATTATCCGGTCAATTTGACATTGTGTTTCAAATAACCACATTTTAGTACACTACCGTAAAAGGTAAGCCATTAACATGAATGAATGTAGTGTCTCGCAGATTATAGTAGGAGGATATTCAAAAGCGCACAAAGTAGTTTCTTGCAAACATTTGATTGTTTCATTCATGAATGAACCTTTATAAAACTATGAATGAATGAAGGTGTACCGTGCGAAGGAACTAGACTTACTTTTTTTGTCTCTGGAAAAAAGGATTTTTATTTTATGACAAAGGTATTGACACCTGTAGAGGTATACAGTACATTTGGGTAATGCATTGTTCATTACGGAATCTGTGAAGATTTTTTCAATTGTGAAATAGTTTTTGCGAAAAAAAAATGTTGTCATTCTCGTGGGAAAATTTAGTTTTTTGTTTGTAATCTTCTTTTTAATTTCGGAACGTTCATTCAACTTATTATAGTATTTGTTATTTTTCTTAGACTAGCTCGATAACAATGAATATTCGGAATTTGGAAATATTGTAAATATTTTACTTTAATTAACCTTAATTACCGCGTCATTAAAATACTGTTCTTCAAAACGCAAAAAATGGTCCTTATTTTTGAAAGTTCACGAGAGAGTTCATGGGAATACAATTCATCACCAAATTCACATAACAAACAGTAGCCTTAACACCTCATATCCTTGCAAATATAGATTATAAATATTCTACTTCTTTCCGAAACCATAGGTTAATACCTACCTATTAATCAACGAACTATTAACGTAATAGTAGTCCAAGTACGTGGGTACATAGTGCTCGGCTCGTGGCCACTTGACCCACTTCACTAGCTATACCTAAGCACTAGGTTGGATAGCCTAGTCTAGTCTAGACGAGTCACTAGGCACGCACTAAATACGGGTCACGAGAGGGATTATATTTTAATACTATTAGTACAGTTCACGCACCTTTTTCCTTGACGGATGAGCTATCTATACATATACTATATTATTATTTATAATACATACATTATTATTTATAATACACAGTTTTACACCGCTATTTTTTAATTAGTACAAAAAAATTGGGCTCTATCCGTACCCACTATTAATCATATTTTTGTAGTAATCTCAAAATTGTCCATAAAGTTTGTCATAATTTGTAAATTCATAAGATAATCAATCATTCATAGCAATTGCTACTAGAAAATACTACGCGCAGTGTTTTCCATTTTGATCGTCATTTATTCATTCATAATCAATAGCCTGTACAATATTTCCATAAATTGAATGACATTTTGGAATATATACAAACGCTAATAACTTTGCTGTTTATGAATATACTTAAATAATAACAAGACCTTTTCTAATAATTCCTTTAAGTATTTGTACTAATTAAAAATTAGTGGTGTATATTGATATCTTTATATGTATATATAATTATTCTATACGTGTGTTTGTCACCTAACTCCTCTCCTCCTAAACGACTTGACAGATTTGGATGAACTTTTGTGTAATGGTTTGAAAATACAATTGAACGCGGTCGGTGGTGTTGCAATCGGGTTCTCAATTTTCATTTTGACAAATAGTCAGCTTTTGGGCAAAGACCTGTCCTGTGATCGTTAATTATCCTAGAAAAGTTGTTTTCTCTTCTGCTTTTTCATTTTTAGAGTTCCGTACCTCAAACGGAAAAAATGGAACCCTTATAGGATCACGTTGTTGTCCGTCTGTCTGTCAAGACCCTTTATCTCGGGAACGCGTGGAGGTATCGAATTGAAATTAAAACCATATACTCAGGTCTGCGGTCCCTTGAATCTGTGAAAAAGCTAGGAAATAATCTGAAACCTGTAAATTTATAGTTACGTCACAAAAAAAAAAAACTTTTTTTGCCATTCGGAAAAATCTTCGCAATTCAATTCGAGAATTGCACTGTTTTCATAGGTAAGTTTGTACGGAACCCTCAGTTCGCGAGTCCGGCTCGACTTGACCGGTTTTTTTTTATTTAATCTCTGAAACTAGATACTACTCGGACTGCAAAAATCTTTCTATCTGGGACAGCCAGACTCATGACAAATAGTATTTAGTGGCTATATAGCATCACGCTACGAGCCACGGAGACGGAGCTGTAACCAAAGGCGTCCAGACGGTTGGTATATACTGTAATAATGAGAAAACAACACCATTTGTAAAGGAAATAAAGAGGTTTAGTAAACGTTATTGTTATATTATTTTCCTTCAAAAATATTGTGTCAGTATACCTAAGAAGGCCGCATTAGGTACCGACCATGAATGTCTACGCCAAAGACAAAAGTAGATACATGTAGGTACGTACTTTCCCGAATTAGGACATGAAGAGTCGTAACCTACAATGTGTGGACATGAGTGTTAGCACATAGACCGCCTACTGAAACAATTCTAGAGAAATTGCTGCCAAAAATCAAATTTGTAACCAATTAACTATACACTTGTAGTAGGTACTTACCAGTATTTTTTTAACGTTGCCGCAGACCAAGAATAACTCTTGTATCCTGGCTGCATTCACAAACATGTAAACTCACATACATCTAGACCCGGAACAACTGTACACCATAAAAAAAATTTCAGTTCCGTACGGGAATCGAACCTGCGACACGCAGCACAGTAGTCAGTCGCATAACCACTGCATTACGCCAATCGTGCCGTCAATTAAATTAAAAAAGTTACTGCACCTACTCATAGGGCGGGTTTCTCAAATGAGTATTTTGAGTTAAGAACGTCTCAAACCCTTCTTGAAAGCCTGTTATAGTAATATAACCGGTTTCAGGCTAAAGTAGAGTTTGAGAAATACTCAACTTCAAATGCTTAAATCAGAAATCGGGAGATATTCTTATAAAAGCTCTTGTCACGCTGATCTCATTTACTTGATTGCATGCATGACCACAAAAAGTTTCAATAATTGTCACTTACTAAGTGTATAATATATATAACTCTTTTCAAGAACCCCTTACAGAAAAAAGACTGGAGGACTGAGATATTTCTTCGCGAAAAATATCTATTTTTTCTTCTAAGAATTGACCTTATTGCGACAATCAAATAAGTCAAGATCGGCTCAGTTCGTAACGGACATAAGCTCTCCTAGTTAGAGTTCAAAAAGAAAATCCCCTCGTCATTGACATAACGATATGAATCACTAGGCATTATAATATAAGTGGGCATACATTGACAAAGTAGTTCAACACGTCATCTTTAACTAAATGATAAGACATTTCCTTCTCTTTGCAAGACTTCTAGGAATATAGGAAGAAACTACTTGAGGACTGGTTACGAGTATCATAACACTACTGAACATCCTTGAAAATCTTCCTGCCGCTGCCAGTCTATCACACTGAGATTAGCGGATTTGTCACTACATAATCTTAAAGAGGGTTTTACGACAAACAAGCATTAGTCAGCCTAGCAGTAACTATGACTGTGACTCTATCCTGTCGAACGAATCTTCGCAGAAACCGACGACAGAATAGTTTCATGTAATGTGGGCCACCAGATCTTCTGAGCATCACCTGACAAACCTAATTCCCTTAAGGCTAGTCACATATAAAGCGGAGATAAACTTTACTTAAAAGATTTTATAGTCACTAATCGATCGGTGACATTAAACGACGACGATCGATTGTGACACGTTTATGAAGTTCGGCGCTCCGATAGGCCAGCTCCAAGCTCTTAACCAATCAGAGAGCCAAACGCGGTAAACGTTTCAATCACGTTAACGTAAAAACAACTCGCACTCAACACACTGATATATAACTATTGCTACAGTAGGTAGCATTATAATAGAATAGGTTGAACCATTCTACCATCTATCGATTGAAAAAGACAAAACAGATCGGGTCCCTCTACACTAAAATACGTTTATAACACCATTAACCCTCCAAAACTTTCAAGAACACATCGACAACAGAAGCTAGTTAACTCGCTAGTACCCGGAATGTACAACTGCTGGACATCCTAGCGCCAGGAGTGCGCCCACTCCTTCCGCCCCGCATCGCCGGAGTGAAGTCATCCGACCACTTGCGAAACTTGACGACGAAGACTCATCGCGTGCCACTCTTGTTATTTGTGACTGGGACCACAGTGATGATGAGCTATCTAAAAAAACCAAAGCTGATACAAAAGATTTAAAGAAAACTATGCTTAGACACTCAAATGGACAAGCTCAGCGTATTGCTACTAGAATATTCAAAGCTGAGGAAATGGATTCTTCTGAGAATTTTGCTGGGAAGAATGTTGAGAAAAAATTAATTGTAACCCTTCTCTAGTGTCCTTTATTTTCTTATTTAACAATGACAACAGCAATAGAGAATAGAATAGAAAAAAACATTTATTGTAGGCACACCAAAATAGTGGGTAACAAAACTTTTACACAAACTTAAATCTATTGGTACAAGGGCGATCTTATCGCTAGTAGTGATCTACCACAACCTTAGGATGGACTGCCAAGTTAGATAGGTACCATTACAAATTACAACAAGCGTCGGCGTACATTACACACTTCACCGATGTCCCCATCAATCCACGGCTAAATATTTAATGTGACCACATGACAGCTTTAATTAATCTATCACGTTAGCGGCCGCACGCCACGTCGCCGGCCATCACTCACCGCGCGTCACTTTTGCGCGGGAAATGCCGCCATTACCCATTGCTATAAGCAGGAAGCGACTGATTTGCCTACTACTGCCACTTCTCACTGAATCACGATTACATTTTTGGCACGAGAAAATTGGGGAAACGGTAATTGGACGATTTAAAATCGCAATTTAAAAAGACCATTTTTTAACACCTGGTCTCGACCAATGAAATGTGATGTTGATGATGTTATGTGAACTCTGATTGGTGCAATATGTATGGCCAGCTAATTTTCACAATGTATTGTTATATGCAGAGTTCTGCCGACAGATCGCACTGAAGGATAACATGGCCTAGTTTTTACTCATCATTATTACTTACGCAACAAATAATAAATACTACATAGATTGCAAATAAAACGCTGGTGCTTCAATGACAAGGTTATAGAAAGATCCTAACATATCAAAAGTTTTGCCATGTCGCAAACTGCGAAAAATTAAACATAATTCTATTTAAGGCAAATAGGTAAGTAACATGCAAAAATTACTCAATGAAGCGTGGAAGAGTTGATTTTTGGGCCATAAAAGTGAAGTACAAACGTCACAGACGTCATCCGAACCAGATATTGCCAAGTGGGCTGGCGATGACGTCACCACACCTTCTGAGTTCGAGCCCACGCTCCACGCTGCCCGAAGGTATATTAATAATACAGAGGTAATACGACCATTCATGCCATTGAGATATTCAAAGATGTAGCCTCACGTGCGGTACAGTCAGTAGTTGTGAAAATTCTGGAGATGTTCCGGGAAATTTAGTGATTGTAGGTACTGTTTCGTAATTCAATATTCTTCCGTAAACGTTTATTGTACTTCATGAGTAACTGTGTAACACTTAGGATTAGCCTTATTATGATTATGACTGAGAGATGCTTCTAGTTCATTCTGCTCCGAGGTCTCTTTTAAGCAACCCCTTAAAGTTAGCCGCACATCTTTTAAGAATTCTCATTTCTAATTTACTACTGAACACATAGGTAAACACTTTTTTGAAACCCCTTCCCGTACCCAAGGACCAAAAACGTTTTTCAAGAGTTTTCTCTTTTACGAATCAAGTCAGATAAGATGTCATCATCAAAAGAATTCAAAGATTTCAGAACACCAATTATAAATGATTCGTTTTAGGTATTAAACCAAGAATCTGGTGGGCGAGAATTAAAACAATAGAGAAGCAAATCAAGTCGAAGTGTCCAAAACGGGAGGACCATGTAGCTGTGATGTATATAGAGTGGCTATGAGCTAAGCAACTAATTAAGAGCCGGCAGACTGCCTGACCCCAGACCTTATCAGTTGTGGAACCGGAATGTGTGGACATGGCGACGAGACACACTGTCCCCAAAATTCTTTAATTAAGGAGGTCTAATTGGCACTCGAGGTCAGTATTATAAATTGACTCTTGCAGATCATTAGTTTGATAGATCCATTATTGTCATAATTCGGTAACTATTTTTGATTCTGTCAGGTTGTGATAGTTTCTAATTTTTTGATGCCAGTTCACAGTTTTTACTGTTCACAAACTTTGCATGTTACCCATCATCGTCCATACCATCTTTATCGGAGACTACAATAACTACTATTTCATCTACAACTATACCACCACTACCAATATTCACCTTTTTTTCTCTATTTTATTACACCTACCACTATCACTATCTAGCTCTGCATCACCCAAAAGGTTGACTGGTAGAAAATGTCTAAGGTATTAAATCTGCCTGTGTACTACTCTGTATGTGCATAAAGTGTTAAATAAATAAATGTTACCATTTTAGCACTCAAATCACATAGTAATTTCCAAGAAGACTATGTTTTGGTCACATGATGGCCGCCTCACATTCCAAGCCATTGTCCATTCATCCGCGCATTGGCATGTCATTCATAGCACAAGTCCCAAACATGTCCAAACCTGAACGAGCAGTGAGCGAGACGACGATACTTGGCAGACGAATCATGCTTTTCCACTAATGGGAAAACGAGAAAAAATACATCGCGATTTGGTGAGCTTAGGCCAGGGCCATCCATCTTGCTGAACCTTACACGTGTTTTGACTTTTGTCCATATTATAGTGTAATTATAGACAGTCTAGTCAATATGCTATTTTTGGTAGCCACAAAAAATTGGTAGTTACAAAAGTAGCGCACTTTTCTAAAGTTGGCTCATTGTGTAAAACAGTAATTAATCGAGCCTGCCAAAATACATCGATTTTTCGTTTTCTTGTTTACTTTCTAAGTAGCCAAAAGTAGTCTCCAAATATATCTGAAACTCCCAATGTTGCGGCCAGCCTCTTGCACTGGCAACGGTGGACCGGAAGGCATTAGTATCTAGATTAGGACAAACCCGTTGGCGGCAGTTAGCATAATAAGCACATTAGGAAAAATGGCTGCTTGTACAACACTATAATAACTTAGGTCTGCAAAATTAATCTAGAGTTTCGGTCCTTTCTATATTTTGGAGTCTGATATTTGAAATGATAGATATTCTATCTATATGGGTTACAGTATGTCGTATATTCGGTATTTTGTCAAGAACATCATAGGATCACTATCCTCCTGTGCTGTTTAAAAACTTGTGATACCTACAATCAGTTGCAAAAAAAAAAATGCTACTCGTTTTATCCATAGCTCTCTCAAATAAGAGCGTCTCAGGAATTAGTTAGACAGCTTCAGATAAAGAACCTAGTAGCTGCTCGTATATACAAGCTGCTGAGTGTATTTTAATATCCTTTCATAAATCGGACTGGAAATAAAAATTGAGCACTTTAAATTAACCTAATTTACTAAGCCAGGTAAGGAGGGACGAGAAGATAGCAGCAGAGTAAAAAGTGTAAAATACTCAGATGTCTTTAATAGTTGGCCCCAACAAAATAGTGAGTTCAACAATATTTTTCAAATAAATGAAAGACACTGGTCCTTCCATAAAAGACCCTAACTTTCTCCGTCAAACAAAGACCAAGTGTGACTAAAAAAATGAATTTGAAGTGCGTGCGATCATTCCGCCATACCTATAATCTTAAAATCGTCTAGCTCACCATGTTTACGTTACGCTAGACAATAGTGAATGATTGTAAACGATCAAACAAACGAGTGTTCTCGCGCTTGCCGCGGCCGAGCATTGTGACGCAAGGGTCAACCGGCATTGTTCGCACATGTCAAATATGCTCGCGTTTGGACGCAACTATTCAGAGGTGAGAGAATCGAAGTGTTTTGGATAGCTAGGTCGATGTGGCTTCTATTGTCTTCTGAAAAGTTTGTTGGAATTCGACAATACGAAAAATTTTATTAATGGCTTATTGTTTAGTCATAATAGTTGTTAGCATTTCTTTGTGCTTGGATCTATATTCAAAACAAATTGATTTGTCACCGTAATCTGCTACTAAAGAAATAATCATTGTTTTCTGTTTTACTACCAACTATTGGACCACTATTTGGACGTTACGCTTCGCAAAATTATCATTTTGCATATATCATAACTTTAACGTTTGAGTACGGTTCGTTAGACAGAGACATAAACAACATCACCTCACACGTCTTCTAAAGTTCCTCGTTCCTCCGTAATTACACTATCTTCTAAATCTCTTAGTTTCGCAAAACCCATCAGTATGAAATGATCGTCCATAGATCAGGGTATGAGCGGTGGTGAAAGCAACACGGCCGGCGAACCATCCGGTCTTATAATTGACACCGTGATGGGTATCGGCAGAGATGCGGCGATACCGGCGGTCACGCGACCGACAGAGGTGGCACTACGTAATAAGGAGCAGCAGGTTCAAACTGCAATCCATCTCTAAAAGAACCTCCTGTGATTACCTGCCTTACACATGATGAACAAGATTAGATTAATCGTAGTTACTTATTGGTACAATTCTATGCTATAGAAGCCAATCAGAAGAGGGGTGCTAAGGGACCTATCCTTAATTCCGGTAAAAAATATAAGATTGATCGCTGTTTGTCCAAGACGGTGTACAAGACGGTGCTTTAGATGTCAAGCAAGAAAATTAGTGCCAAAAGTACCACCACAAATATAAACTGTACTGAATGAACTATAAACTAGAACAGCAGTGTATGTTCATAATGTACAGTTGAGCAGAACAGTGCCCATATTAAATAAGGCGTGTAGCAAACGTATTCGTTTATGAGTTAAGATTCAAGATTCAAGATGATGCTCTGTATCTGTCTCATTAATTTATTGACCTAGCCAATCTAAACCTTTATCATTAATACATAATAAAAGTTAATCCTTTATATCTATGTATATACATACCTATTGATTTTTTGACTTTTGTCCATCTCATTGACTGACTTTGAACATCATAAAAACCAGACTTTTTGATCTTATGATGTAAAAAAAATACGGTAAAAATTTCTGAAATTCTTACAATCAGTAAGACGAAGTCACTGGCGTTAACAGCGTATTGCCAAGTGCAACTTCTCCTCTTACCTATATTGTGGTACGAATGTCGCCGTATGTTCAATTAAACAGATAACACTCGGATTATCTGGGAATTAAGCAAAAATGTCGGATTAATACATTCCCGCGCCGTAACGAACAACTCCGTGTTATTACACGATAATCTAGGAATTTACTAATTAAGTAATATAAAGATGCATGACTTCATGACCCTTGACAAGTAAGGTAGAATTACTGTTTATTATGTGTCCAATTAGTTGTTACGTAGAAATGGTAAATTATACCGTGTAGTGGTAATAGTGATCCATAGTAGGTAGAGATAGTTTTAACAAAATATGTTTTTTAGCGTTGCTTAATTCTTCAATAGTGATATCATTAGATGCTATAAGAAAAGTAATAAACTTGGTTCTAGGTATACAACATGCAATAACAACATTCAGTGATATTTCCACCAATCTTAGCGTTAATTTGGCGGAATAAGCAGCAGGTATTTTGGTAAATATTGAAATTATAACATTATTTTTTTAAATTGAACGCGTTTTTATTTCACATAGTCCTACACGGATACTTATTAATCATCAAAGATTCAAAAGCATTTATTTCTAATAAACCACTTACAGGCACTTTTGAAATGGCAAGAAGTCAGCCAGTCGGAAAAAAAAATGATGCTAATTGCATATTCCAAAGTGTAGATCTCTTCTCATCAGAAACTAGTGCACTGTATCTTTTAAGACATGGATTTCCGCTGGTCTACTCTTCACATGACTAGAGGGCTGTGCGATAGTCCGTATACCATTGACAACGATGCAATCTAATTATTGCTGCTAGGGAAAACTGTTCATACAGTTTTCTCTCTAGCTTCGGCTTTTGAGCATGAAGGAATAATTAATAAACATACAGACCAACATTAATAATAATAGTAGGATAAACTATTTTTTATTATTTTAAGGGTTGGTTAAGTGGTTCGTTTCATTTATTAAACATGCAATTTTATTTTAGACAGAAGCAGAGTTTGATTTCTTACCAGATTTTTTTCCTTGTACTATAATTTCAATCAAAAACAGCTATTGATAATACAATAGGTTCTTAACAGTCAATAGTAGCATACAGCGACAGTTACCAGACATAATAATTCAGTCCTCAAGGCACAAATTGCGGCGGCCCAGGCGCCTTCCTTCCGCCACCGCAATGCTTCCCACGATCCTGCAGCTTACCTAGCTGCGTCATACAACCAGTTGCAGAAGGTATAATGCATTCTGAACAATCATCGTCTATCAAAGTGGCATTCTATCAGCGAACACAACTGTCAAAAAAAGGAATAGCCAAAATCCATTTACATTTGAGGAAGATATCGCTGAACAAGAATACAAATGTTAATGTACGAGTATGTTCACTAAATATTTGCGTCGCTAAGTAATAGCGAAACATGTGTGCTCCTATTTGTCCCTTATAAACCATGATTTTTAGTAAATAAACAGGAATTACTATTTTTTTAAAATTGGAAGACTTGAAAATCCTCCTCCTTTTTTAAAAATTTCTTCGAAAAGACCAAAACGTAACTATGAGATTGACATGCACTACCGAAATGTTAGGTAGGTATGATATCTATGATAGGTACATTTGAATTTTCTACCATGCCTTTTTTTACTTTTCATGTGTTTGAATTTAACCAGTATTACAGTATAATTCAAAATTGAGTTTTAGATTTCACAAGCATAACATAATCAGCTTAACGTTCCTAACTGGGACTCAGGCCCTTTCTCTTAGGAGAAAAAAAATGTACCACGCGGGCTCAGTGCGGATTGGTGGATGTCATACGTCTTCGACTTTATGGAAATCCGGTTTCCATACAAAGTTTTTCTTCACCGTTTTAAGAGCAGTGGTGATTAAATAAATTACACAAAGTAATGCACCTGGTTGGGTTTGAACCCGCGACCTACTGTAAGCAAGTGTGCTTCAGTGGAAGTGGGCCTTCTTTGAGGAACTCTAACTGTGCATCACTGTGCACAACTATTTTGTAAGTAATCAGAAGATAATGCTGATTTGATGTAAATTTAAATAAATGTAACTGCTTCAGCCAAAAATTCGAAGACATGTGACATTCACCAACCGGCACTGGGCCCGCGTTGTAGATTACGGCCCATTCCCTCTCCTAGAGAGGAGGTCTGAGCCCCAGCAGTGGGAACATTAAAAGGCTGATTATGCTATGTTATGCTAACTCCTTTAGAATTAAGTCGGTACATATACACATAACCAACAAAGACCACCCTCCCTTACTATCGATAAGTAGGCCCTCTATAAAAGTTCTACTTAACAGCGATAATTCACGCTCCTACACAAAAGAAACAAAAGCCACTAAAATTACCAAAAAAAAGAACCACTTCGGCAGCCATTTTGAACTCTAACCTCAAAAAAATTAAGGTTAGGTTAGATTTTATTTACGCGTAATATTTTTTAGGCACTGATCGCTCGTTATACAGCCAATCAAGATGTCGCTGTAAGTCCCAGGAGACAATGGCGTGATAAGAGGCAGGTGACACGTGCATTGTGTTTTTCAGCCCACCCCCAGTGTGCAACTGGTTTTAGGAACTTGATTCGCGATGTACACAGTTTGTTATTTTCGGAGATGCGACAGATTTCTGAGTGATGTAAATCAGGATAAGATGTGAAATTAAGGAACAGTTTAAATAAAGTAATATGAATGCCGAAATAATAGATATAGGAATGTAGGCACCAGAAAAGTAGGTTAGCTAGTAGATTATAATTACCTAGAAACCGTTCTCTAATTTACCTACTGATCAAGTACCTATCAACTTCTGCCTAGTTTCTACATCCACATCTTGTAATATAGAGCCATTGGATGGATTTAGAAACTATAATAAAGCCATTGAAATCACTTCACTGAATGCAGGCATAACTCATTAGGTAAGATATAAAGTGATTTCGTCTCTGTTGGTACAGAGTTTAATTTAGTTTTGACGACAAATTATCACGTTATAAAAAACTTGTCGTTGCGCTCTCTGTAATAATCCGAAAACGAAAGTTATAAATATTTAATATTTCGTAAACTATTCATTCAGATTTCAATTGAAGTAATTTTACGGTTACATCAACTGTTTATCTTCGCGCACGATTGTCGCAGAGAAAAGTTTTGTGAAGAGAGAGTGTTGAAGGCTCCTTAGTCTACTCGCTGACCAGACCTGCGAAGTTTAGGGTTACGCTGCTCAGTAGGGCTTTGTGGTTACCCCTTAATTTGTCTCCAACCTTTTATGTAGGTACCTAACTAAGTTACAATCACATAGTATTATCCCGAGCGAAAATCTGTAGAATGATATCTTGCGTTGGCTCAAGCCGACGACACGTTTAAAAGGCCCTAGAGTTAAACCTAAGGGCATTTTTATCATGCAGATGGCTGTTTAGGTGCTTAAACTCAATCGGAATTAAAATTGACAAATAGAACTAGACTTTTATGACCGTTCTATTAAACATAAAACTGTTACTATAACAATAGCGTTAATAGTTGGGCTAATCGCGGCTAAATCCAGATGAAAATCAATATCGTGAACATAATATGCCGTATATTCCAACCTTCGCCCTAATTGCCCGTCATTATAATTAACATTAACTTAATCTATGATGCGACGCGTGCGTTTTTTACGCAAGCCGTCGCACGTGCCTCCATCTGGCGCAGGAAGAGCGCTCGAGTGGAAGCCGGGCTTCTGGCGATGGCGTGACGTAGTGACAGCACAGGCGATATTATCTGTGGTCCTTCAAAGTGTCAAAAGACAGAAAAAAATCGATACCTTTTAAAGTGGCTGGCTGGCGAGCATGATGCGAACAGGTGATTGAAAAAGAGAATTGTGTTTTTTTTTTTTACAAACGCCAGCTCGGTGCACTAAATTTTAGAGTGATGATTTTGAATTTTCGGTGAAAGTTTTAATCGATATTGAATTTTAGAAGACCCTGATGGCAATCAAGCGTACATGTAGGCAAAAAAAATAAGCACGTGTTGATAGTCTCAGGTGTCTCAACACCAGAGGTCATGATTTTGGTCCTAACTTTTGTTCCATTTCAGTCAGTCAATTCAACTAATAAGAAGACTGCAGACTATTCAGCTAATTCAATTATTTTAGAACAAATCCATAAGTGCAGCAGTAGAGGAAAAGCAATGGAAAGTATTTCCCTTAATTTAGAAAACAAATTCACACCGTAGATCTTATTTTGTTAACCCTATTTTGAAGTTCACTCTATTCTGAGTTCTCATAGTAGGTACCCACGTGCCTACAATAAAATGTGGAGTGTAAGGTGGAGTTACTTCAATAACTTTATCCAAGTTTTATTCACCAATCGCAAAGCTACTGCATCTGAAAGATGATCCCAGAGATGAACAGCTAGATAAGCCTCACTTAACGACAGACTACCTACGAGCCGGCGACGATTCAAGCTCATCAAATACGGTGTTAATTACGCACACACGCCATATTAACACACACAAATCGCTATTAAAAGCCATCGACATAAAGTTTATTGAATAAAATAAATGCCAGATCTGCGGATTATCTGACGTACTATCCACAAATACGACTTCAAATACGGACATAAATCATTGTTTTACTACTTTGCTTTATTTTACAGATTGATTTTAATGGGTTTTTAATGTACTGGTCTTCTGTATTTCGAGTTATCGCGCAAATAATTTAGCATTCATATGGCTCCTTGGGGCCATTTCGTTTGGGTCTATACTGGTTGAATTTAAGATACATGGACAATATATACTAGATATTTTATAAAACATATGTTTGAAAAAAAATCAAATCTTGCCCAATCTAGTTCCAGTCCAGTATCAGATTGATGGCTGAAATCAGTATTTAACACGAGAGTAACGGCCAGTTGACCCCGCAACCCAATCAATTAATAACATTCGATCTTTGAACCAATCGAATTGATTAGCTCAAAGATCAATTGGACATTGTTAGAAACTAAACGACGGAACCACACAACGATGGCTTCGGAATTTAGCTTTATCTACAGGGAAAACATTTGTGGGTAGTTGAGCATGAATTGCCACCGGAAAGCCAAATAACATATAGGTATATTTTTGGGAAATTTACTAAACCCTTACAGAAGTGCAAACTTACCTATCATACTCATACTGTGATAAGTTAATACATATCGTTGTACTAAGGTGTGAAGTCATTGTTAGTGATAGACTGTATTACATGAAATGTCACTGAAGTGGATAACGACTACTTCAACACGTCCTTAATGTGTCGTAAAAGTTCTCTGGACACGTGCTATCTAGGAAAAGAACCTCGCTTACTGGATATCTTAAAACCTCCGTGTATTTATTCAGTAGAAGTTCGATATAATCAGCTAGAATACGTGAGGAGAACACATTGTACCCCTGTTTTGAGCTTAATGCACGCTTGGAACTTTTTGCAACTGGATATACATATTTAAAGATTATATGGAGGAGTGACGAAAGCTTTTTTAAACGATTCGTGATCTATTTCGACCACGAAGCATCCACACAGATACAAAATAAAGCCCTCCACAGTCCAACGCAGTCTGAAGTTTCCTTGAGAATTTCCACGCTATAGTAGGGAACCTCCAAGTCCCTAGTAAGTTACCTGCAAAAATCTTTCTGGAATAACCAAGTTTCAGAGTTGGGCATTATGATAATGTGGTCTGGTGTGATGGTTCGTACTGCCCGTCATTAATTATGGTCAGTAGTATCTGAATGTTGTACTATAGGTATATTTATTTTTCCTTCAGTCGAGTTTCAGTTACCATAACAGCTGACACTCGTTTTCCTGTTATTTTCATTCATAATACTAGGTATGAATGAATGCGATTTACGTGTGTTGTATGCATGTGGTTAGAACGTTGAACTGAATGCCTACGTTTAAATTTATAGTGATTTGAATTAAGTTGGCCTTATTGAGCTCCTGTACCTCCAGGGCATTACTTTTACGGTAGGTATTGGTAGGTATCGTTCCAGATTCTGATAATCACTTATTGAAATGAAAATGTTTATGAGTGACAGGAATGAAACTCATGAAGTTCAACATTATATTACTTCTTACTTACGTTGGTATCCCAGGGACGTAATCTCTTTTCCGTATTTTGTGTTGGACAGGGAAACTGGAAAGACTACGACTTGCAAAGCTTTAATCTAATGTGAATGAGAATTTTGTAAGCAATAATCCATTGATAGTCAATAGATCTAGAGTCAGATTTCGAAAGAATATTAACTAGAAGTGGTTCAATACTTAGCTTCGGAGACGCTCTCACTGCTCTCAGTGTGTCTGCTTTGAAGTATTTTTCTCTGATTGGTGTAGTCTTACTGAGGGTGTTCTTCTAGCGTTCTCTCTTCTTTTCTTTTTTCGATCTTCATTAACTTTGTTACCAGAGTAATATCTTCTAGTTTCCATCTTAACGCAGATGATTTACAGCTTTACCGACATTTTACTGTTACTAACGTAGATTCTGCTATTGCTGCTATGAATCATGACCTGGGTTGTGTCAGCGCTTAACACAATCCAGGTTTTTTTGGTTTGGTTTGGTTTTCTGTATACTGATCAATCCAACAAACTCACAAGCCATGATCATAGGTAGTATAGATTCGTTTGCAATACGACTGTAGTTTCTTCTGTACTGCTTTTATTTTACGAAAATATGACCACATCTCTCACTTCGCAAGGAACTCAGTGGCCCCCAATCCGTCTTCGCAGGAACACTCTGGTTTTATGTCTCCTTTTTAACATCTTACATAACCCGCCTTATTCCTCCTACTTACATATATGAACGTTTTTCTTACGCTCGTCCTTGTGACACACCGTATAGACCATACCTAGGATCCCTTCTTAGATCCCCTCCTCATAAACCCAGTTACTACTCCTACTCTTTCTCTGTCCATGCAGTAAGGTTGTGTAACTCACATAAAGGCGGATTCTCTCGAAATCTCGAATGTTAGGCAGCTTTAATAAAATCGATCTCACTCTTTAAAAATCGAGTAAAAGAGCACTATCTCACCTCTCAATCGTGATAATTATTTAAAGGTATACATAATATATTATGTATAGTAGTATATAGTATAAGGTATTTATATAATTATAGTTCTATAAGTATTCGCAGGTCTGCTGGAAAAATATTTCTTTGGAAATAAGCCCATTTGTAATAATGTCTATTTTGTATAAGTAATCATTTTCTGTTTTTTTTTTTTTGTGTGTAATGTTAGGCAGCTTTAATAAAATCGATCTCACTCTTTAAAAATCGAGTAAAAGAGCACTATCTCACCTCTCAATCGTGATAATTATTTAAAGGTATACATAATATATTATGTATAGAAGTATATAGTATAAGGTATTTATATAATTATAGTTCTATAAGTATTCGCAGGTCTGCTGGAAAAATATTTCTTTGGAAATAAGCCCATTTGTAATAATGTCTATTTTGTATAAGTAATCATTTTCTGTTTTTTTTTTTTTGTGTGTATAAAATAAATAAATAATAAATAGAATTCTGAAATTTTAATTAAAGCTTCCAAACCCTATTCAGTTGTAAAATTAGGACGGTGACCTCCTCCTTCTTCTCGGTGGTAATGGAGACCTCCTACTAGAGGCCGTCTTTAGTCAGAGACCAACTAGTTCTACTAAAACCACTCTTACCTAATCCTTGCCAATTTTACTCTTAGAGTGTTCGATGCCTGCTTAGTTTGAAGATAGCAGCAGTCATGACAGTTTGCAGACTAACACTTATGAAATACGTAGGTACTCATTTCCTATAACAGGTAAGTAGCGTGACTGCGTGACTGGATTTTTCCAGCATCAGTTGCACACTATGCAACCTTTACTAATTCTTTTATTCCCAGAGCTCAGCGACCAAAGGAATGTCATTGTTTCCTCCGAAATCACGACGACTCGTGCGACTGCGGCGAACCGGCACAGGCTCCTTACATGTCGCAGGAAGATTTTCGCGAGGCAAGGTAATGACAAGTGGGCCGTAACACGTAGGCACGATAATTGGACGCAATGGCCACCGGCCGACGGCCATAAACGAACCGAGCGTGGGTCGAGCGACGCACCGTCTATAAGCGCGGCGCGGTGCGGCGGCGACTCGGCGACGTACATGTGTTCGATTGTCTCGCTTTGCCTTGACTTCATGTTTCATTCACAGTGTTTTGCTGACGTCCGCTGTCTAGCTTTGTCTAATTGTTGTTTTGTTTCTACTTTCGTTTAATTTCGACGTTACTATCCAACTATAACAGATAGAAATCATTCATCACCCTATTGTTGCTTCGATATTAAAATAATGACTTAGTAGCGACAAGAGTTAAGTACTAGACATTTGGAAACAGGCACATAGCCAAAACTGCGTTTGGTAAAGATCAGGCCAAAAGTTATGGTGAATTAATCGTTCGGTTTATCGCATAGAGATAGATCCGGTCATCATGAACTATTCCTAAGGTTGTCTACTTAGTTGATGTCGCTGTCAGCGATAAGACTGCAATGTACCAATACCTAGATTAGGTTTCCTACTAGGTATTTTGGTGTAGAATAAAGTTTATTCTATTCTATTATTCGACTCTATTTTATTGGACAGTGGTTTATAGCCTTGATAAGAAGGGGGATCGAAGCCCTGACCGAGATCTTTACTCAGGGACGGTCAAGTGGATGTCCAAACTAGTGCTTTGCAGTCTTCAAAGAACCAACCAATGACACACAAACATTGAACATGATTCTTCGTAAAAATTGATTACACTTCAGAACACAATCGTTCATGGAAATTCATGTGAAATCATTCAATAAAACCGAAAATTGTGACTAAACTAAACCCGGCAGAAATGCCTCACAAACAGCTTAAGGTGACACACTTTTAGCCAATTAGACATTCGTAATCCGTCCACTTCCTGCACAAAAAATACGTAAGCTCTGAACGTATTGAACACCAAAAACGGCATTTAATCTACTCGGGAGCGCGTCTATTTCGGTCGTTGTCCATCCATCGGGAGCCTGTGATACACAGCTATTCCGGGCGGGGCAGGTTTTCGGGGAATGTCAACAAACGAACGGGCACTCATTCAATGAACTCGGTGCATGCGTCGCCGGTGGCGGACCGGTCCGCGCGGGTATTCATAAAAATTATGCTCCCAGACACGCTCAATGGAGTGCCGTCGCATTGCGCCTTTACATTTACAAAGGTCTTTTATGGCGGACGGATCGGATCACGTAAGTTATTCTTTACGGATCTCAAGACGTGATGAAACAGAGCGCTCTGCGATTCTTGCCGACTGATAGACTTTCGTTTGCGTGCTACAATATACATAACTGAAATCGATGGGCCATTATTCAATTTCACAGTATACAGATATCACTATTATTTCCGAACTGATTTCATTGCGGACAGGTGTTTATTGCACAAGATTAGTGGCGTGGGCGGCGTGTGACGTGCCAGCCTGGCTGCCTGGCCTCACTACTCGATATAATTACCAGATCATTGCACAACTAATGAATACTTATCTAATCGCACATGCTCGGGAGCTTTGTTCACAAAGATTAGCCCAAAACCGTGCCAAATGTTATGAATGTTGCTATTTCACGATATTGGAAACTAGTTCAAGATTATAATAATTAGCAAAAAGGTGCGGCTGTTATCCTCAACTCCGCAACGTCTCGATAGCTTGCGTTATAAACAATGGCTCTACCAGAGCCAATGGATCGGGCAGTACATTTTGAAATGAAAGATATCGTTAAGGATTTAGTTTCATATAATTTTCTTTAACAAATGATCAATAGAAAATTGTATAATTAACAAGTAGCGTCTTAACAGATACTTCGAAATTATTAGTGTTGTAGGTAATATTTTACAAATACTTTGGAATGTTCATATAAACATCTCATATGAATCAATGTACATGGGACTCCACGCTTCACTCCACCGTTACTGTCCACACTACAATTTATTAGTTTTTGGTGCAGGGCATGGCGGCCACACGAAACACAACATACGTCAAACACATGAAACTGTCTTCGAAAAGATTCGCGGGTCTAGGGTAAAACAAGCGCCCGGCCGCCGCGCCCTGCACAGCTCTGTGATCTCACAGCCTATTAACAATTTGCTATTTTTTTGTGTACCCCTCACAGTGCCGCCGTGTCATGGGCATAAATAGTTAACAAGACAGAGAGCAACATACACACAAAGATTTGCTGTACTTTTGATTATCACTACTAAATTGTTGTAGTTTTATAAAGACACGATCTAAAACCATTGCAAATATGTTTACAATCAAGAAACATTTATTCTAGTGGCATTAATGATGAATAATAATGAATTATTCAATATAAACAATCAAATTTACAGCAACACGACAGTTGTATTGTGGACAGTGGCACTGCTTAGGTACTGTATTTTATACACCATCCAATGTTATGTTTCAATTTTTACAAAATACTAGACATAATGGAGATTCATAATGAGATTACAATTGAATATACATTACGCGAGGCCATGCTTAGCAGGGTGAAATGAAAATACAACCGTTAACCGCTTAGTTAGGCGCCTTGGATGCACTGATCATCGAGATTAACTAAATAAAGCAGTCAATAAATAAACGATCATAAATATCTAATAAATACCTACACGGGCTATATTTACAAAAAAAAAGCCTTCCTCATCGACGGCACATACTCAGCCTTTAAACAAATATAATACAGCACTATCCCAGTGGGATAACAGGTATAAATTAAAAAATAAAGCTGCCGGCTTAAGACTCGTATTACAAAATAATACTGACACCAGTAAAATACTCTATCTGCGAGATGGAATGTGCGGGCACTGGGCCCGGAACGGCAATAGGAACCAACTGCGCTACTCGCTGCCTCGCACAAGATACAATAAATTCATCACAAATTCTATTTGTATAGAATGGAATATTAATAAATACAATTAACATTGATTCACAATTATCTAAGTATAGCGTCGTAACGTACGAGGGCGCCAGCGGAGCCCTGCGCACGTCACTGGTACTCTCCGCTACCTCAACAAACAATAACATGCGGCGTGTGCAGCAGCACATACCTCTCTCCTGCACCAAACAGATCAATTCCCGTTTGTACTGTTTTGATTATCAAAAGAGTCAGACAGGGAATTGATCGTTTCAGTCTAGGACAGCAGCTCAGCCTTTTGTATCAGCAGATACAGTGCAAACAACAATATAACATATAACAGCTCTACTTGAAGCGAGTAGCATTAGGTACATGGTCGTTGTTCGATCTCACACATCCGATACACACTGAACGTGAACAGAATAATACAGATTACAATCCACAAAACGAACACCAGGGGAGGACACTGAAATTTCAACTCTGTGAAATGGAACCCACCACAGAATGGATCCGAGAGGTATATACAAAGAAATTACTTCCGAATAAATTATAAACTTCGTAAAATAATTATCACATAAATTTCTCCTTATATCTTCCGTTCTCTCCACATAACTTAACACATAATCTATCTATAATATGTACACGACATACAATATAAACAAGGGACGCATTGTCCGGCGATTGTCCACACTCGAGGAGCTAGAGGAGCTAGTGGGGCAGGTCGGGCGGCGGCGGCGCCTTGCACAGCGCGACGCGGCCGCGCGGCGCCGCCACGGCCACCAGCTGCACCTGGCCGCGCTCCTCCGAGAACGGCGGCGTCTTGCCGCGCCGGTGCAGCCGCACCCACGCGCCGAAGCAGACTAGAATGGCGAGGAACACGGCGACGGTCGCGCCGCCCGCGATCGACGCTGTCTCCATCATGAGCTGCCGACTCGTAAACACGTACGAGTCGTCCAGGTCCTTGAACTCGCAGCGCTGCCCCACGAACCCGCTCCTGCACTCGCAGTTGTAGATCGGGCTGTCCGATATGACCACGGTGAAGCACGCGCCGCCGTTGAGGCAGTAGTACTCAGAGTAGTCGGGCTCGCACTTGAATATGGGGAAGGTGACGTTGATCCGCGGCTGCGGCTGCGGCTGCGGGTGCGGGCGCTGCGGGCGCGCGGGCCGGGCCGGCCGCTTGGAGATGGAGCTCGAGCAGGCGCCCGCCAGCGCCCAGGCGGCCGACACCACCGCCCACCAAACTACCAACGATTGCATTTTCCGCACGATCCGGAGGGTCGGCGCTCGCGGTACGTGCACGATTTTGACATTGGACGGTGACTTATGAGAAATCCGAGAGGCGATGACATGACCGCATTCGAATTTCGAACTGGAACCCTTCGCTCGCATCCGCGTCGGCGGTCCGCCCAGACATGTTTCCTGTGTTAACTTTTTTTTACGTCGACGATCACTCGCTCATGACGGAGGCGCGGTTTCTACGGGCGCCCGAGATATCGCATCGATCCCTCGATGGGCATGTCGAAAGTAAAACACTGAACACTGTTCTAAACTCTGATAGTCGTGGTTCACGATTATTCAAGGAGCACATACACACAATGTCCCGTTCGAAAAGATATACACAAAATGGTGCTGAGAGAATCGCAAGCACACTACGCTCGGTGAGTTGTCTATGCGCGACTGACAGGACGGAGGGCGTCCACTGCATCCGCCATCTGCCGACGAGAATGAAATGCGGGGAACTCGACGCGCGCGCCTGTGTGCGGCGTGTGCGTGCACGGGGAAATTACACTCGTATGCGTCACCCGCCTAGGCGCCTACCTGTGTGAGTGAGTAAACCTTTTTTTTTTCTTTATATGGGATTATGAACAAGGTATTTCTTTTTCTCAGTGATTCTGATCTTCAAGTAACCACTATTTGTGGATCCTTGAATATGAACATTATTTTAACAAGTTTCAATATTTTGTCAAGAATTTTTACAAAACTTAGGAACTTTATGAATGTTGTTGTGATAAGTAACTTGATGTAAATAGAAGGTAGGTTACGTCTAGGTCACAAAATAGGTCTATATTTAATAAAACTGATGTGTCCCATCAGTAGGTACATGTATGATGGAAGTTGGGTTTATCTAACTACTTGTAGACAGGACAGAGACCGAAAAGGACAGAGTTCGATTGCTTTTGCAACTTTTGTTCGAATAAATAAAAGTAAAAAGCAAATCTTTACTTTTATTGTATAATAATAAGTATGTTAACAAATGAACGAATATACCTACGTCACCTTCGGAAATTTAAGAAAGTTATCGTTAACATTGTGTACGCTTTACGGTCGTGTCTCCGTTCTATGATAAAATTATTTAACTTCATCAATTGAAGTCCACTACAAAATTTTGTTCAAATCTTCAGCTGTGAAGTTCTAACAAAGATTAGAGTTTAAGTCAGATAGGTATGACCTATGACCCAATTATTGCATTAACATTTACTTACATTTTTCACAACAAATGGATACTTATAAAATAAGCCTTACCTTAAAGAAAAACTGCTACTTTGTATGAAAGAACTTGGCGAGAATCTACGATTAGTCTTTATTTACAAAATAAGGTAAACATTAACATTTACTCGAAACCCACGGACTTCATAACTAGACTACGTCAGGAATGTGCTAAGAATGTAGTAACTACTTATTAACTATACAAAAATGATCAATTTTGTAAATTTTGTCTGTTCATTTTTGTATAGTTAGTAACTACTTATTAACTATACAAAAATGAACAGTTTGTGGGACTAATAGACTAAATTATTAGTAAGTAAATAATTTAACTTGATTCGGATGAAATTTAAGTAAACATTCTTATTGGATTTATTAGTAGGGACTCAGTAAAAAGTAATTTATCTTGGCTGCAAATTATTGATATTCTTTAATAATTTGCAGCCAAGATAAATAACAATAAAAAGTAGGTATAGGTAAACATTTGCTATTAAAGCAAATGTTTACCTATACCTACTTTTTACAACTATTGCTACACAATAGTACAATTGCTAATACAAAAACTACTACGAATTCGAATAGGTATCCTAAACATAGTTAGCTGCGATGACTCCTTCACAAGGAGTATTTGTTTTACCATAGCTATATATTTTACAAAAGTTAAAATTGTTAGTAAAATTTTTTTGTTCAAATTCAAGAGCATTTTGTTCGCGTTAACTGGTTACTTTTTTAAGGGCCTATTACACTACTCGATATTCAGACAGTCTTAGTCGATGTCGCGTAGTGTAATAAGGGTTAGACCGGTCTAAGGGCCATAAGACAGTCTGAATATCGTGTGCTAATTATCGCGTAGTGTAATAGGCCCATTTCTTCCTCGTAAAAAACAAAACTATGTTCAATGTGTGCGTGTTGCAATAAAAATGGAACGCAACTAGAGCTGTACCTTGCCATTTTTTTGAATGAATGAAATGAACGTATGATTTTAGTGATTGACTAAAAATACTTGGTTCCAAACGTTTATTTTTTTTTTAAAGTAAATTTGTTTTTTTTTTTTCAATAATAATTGTCAATGTCAGTCAGCTAAATATTTCAAGGTTCTGTGCAAAGTTCTGTGAAACTGTTTTTGTTTTCTAAAAAATCATTTGTGAAATAAATCTTTAGCTGATGTAATTTATAACAGCATAATATAAAAAATGTCGGAATCCTCCAAATCAAAGTCTTCCTTAAATTTAAATCCGTCACCTACTTTACAATGTAAAGATCTTCACGAATATCTAAAAAGTCGTTCGGCCCAGTTTTTGGAGACTTTATATAATTATCCTACGATATGTTTAGCAGTATACCGGTAAGTCAAACTGAATTTAAGACATATGTTCTTAGATCGAGTAGTCAACAACAAACAGTTGATATCATTTTGAGGTTAGGTTTGGTAAATATTGAAATATAAACAATTTCAGAATTTACAGTGTCAAGAATCAACAATAATTTATTTTTGCCTTCAAAGTATACCTACGTTATTATACCAACTTAAACTTGTGTTTTATTAGAAATACTACATCATCATCATCATTTTCTTGCCCTTGTCCCGTGTTATAAATAATACAAAATTTTTAATAAAAATATATTTTAATAAACATAATACATTTTTCAGAGAATTGCCGGAATTGGCGCGTCACTTCGTAATTAGACTGCTGTTCGTGGAGCAGCCAGTGCCACAGGCTGTGGTCACTTCTTGGGTCTCTCAGACTTTTGCCAAGTGGGTAGATTTTATATTGTTGTCACCAAATACTTCTGTAGCTTACCTACGCCACAGTTAGAGCAATTGCTACATGTTTAACCTTTTGAGTACTTTAATTAGAGACACAACAGAAAGACAATGACCGAGCGAGTTCCGGCGTTCCCTTGGGGTTTAATGAATTGATAGAGCATTACTTGAGAATGGTTCAACTGTTTTGGATGGTCTTTTTTGTGTAAAAAATATGTCAAAAAATTCTCCATAAATTATACCTGGAGCGGGTTGCTAGTTTGAAATATAATGTGAAAGTAGTTGATAACATTCAGTATTATTGATTTTTTATCAAATTTTATCAGTTCAATAATATCAAAAAACAGTTCTACCTGCACCTAAACCTAACAATATTTCTTCCACCATTGTCGCTATTTATAGTGTAATACAATTTTTTTTTTTTATTACAGGGAACAAGCCAAAGCCTGTGAAGCCCTATCAGAACTATCTGTATGGCAGGAGGCTCCCATCCCCGGTGGCATGCCTGGCTGGATGCTGGCACTCTCCTTCAAAAAGAACCTTAAAGTTGCACTGCTGGGAGGGTGAGGAGATAACTATTTTATTATGCCAAGCTACCTTCCTACAAACTTCCAAATTGAATGCAAATCTGGATAGATTGGTTGGTAAATAAAAGGAAGAACAGAGCAGTGGTGGCCAAGTGGTAGCGGAGCTGACTTACAAGATGTAGTTTGAGGTTGCTGGATGTGGTTGGTCAAACCCAGCTGGTTGCATTACTTTGAGTGATTTATTTCATCACCACTACTCTGAAAACGGTGAAAGATATATTATGAGGAAACCAGCATGTACTAGAACAAAAATTTGAAGACATGACATCCAGCAATCTGGGCCCGCTGGGTGGATTACGGCTCATTCCTTCTCTGAGTCCCAGCAGTGGGAACATTATAAGGCTGATTATGCTTATAGACCAGATGGTCTGCAGCTTCCCTGTGTAGCCTTCTTCTTCAGTTAATGAGGCTTTCTACTAAAATATGTGATACTAAATGTAAAGATTGACTTGCACAAGAATTACATTCAACAATATTTATATTCTATTCCAGGGGCCGCCCCTGGAGCATGTCATCATCACTAGAACCAGATGGCAAGGCTCGAGATGTGGCTTTCCTTGATGCATATGCACTGGAGCGATGGGAGTGTGTGCTCCACTACATGGTGGGCAGTGCACAGACAGAGGGCATCAGTGCTGATGCAGTCAGGATCCTGCTGCATGCTGGGTTGATGACTAGGTTAGAAAAATGGTCATACTATGAATTGAAGCGAAAATAAAAATAACAGGGTACTATTTTATTAAACTTATGTCAATGCCATTTACTTTATATTAAAATAATATTCTGCAACATTATTAAAATTTTATTGTCCTTATTCCAACTTCTGATCTGAATAAATTTAAATAGTATATTATAAAGTTTGATGGTGGTCCTGACTGATCAGTTGTTACTCTGTAATTTTTGACATGTAAAGGAGCAAAAATTACAATTAATTTGTGCTCTTTACAGAGATGCAGAAGACGGTTCGGCGGTTATCACGCGCGCGGGCTTTCAGTTCCTACTCTTGAGTACGGCCAAACAAGTTAGTTACTTTCATTGTTAGTTGACTTACCAGGTTTGTTTATCAAAAGTAATAACAGTTTTGTTAAATAGGCCTTAATTGTAATGACAATATACTATACACATGGGTTGACGGCGAGCAGTAAGTAGCTCACCGTCTGGTAAGTAGCAAACCAGGGTCTACGACAGCGCGTTGTCTTCTTTGCGCGCCTCGAAAATTGACGAGGTCAAAGTGGTCAATGCCTGCCAGGGCTGCAGATTGTTCGAAAGGAGTGCTGTAGTCAGTAAAAGAGTGTGGCCCTATCAAAGGGCAACTAAAGGAGCACTGTAGTCAGTAAAAGTCTGACACTCCCTCTCGCTCCACCCAGAGCAAGACGAGTTATTTGATGATTTCCCTCCATAAAAAAATAAATAAAAATATTCTATACTATTATAATTTGGTATTTTATTCCACATTTATTTGATATTTTATCTCATAACCACTTTGGCAAGAGTGAAACGACCAAGAAGAAGATTTTATTCAAAAATTAACTTACAGAACTAATTCTTGTGCTATGCCTCCAGGTGTGGTTATTCCTCCAACACTACTTACACACAGCTGAGAAGCGCAGCCTGAGTGCGGCCGAGTGTCTTGCCTTCCTGTACCAGCTCAGCTTCAGTACGCTGGGCAAGGTAAATATTATTAACCCCCCCTTAATCAGTACTTATAAACAGCTATTTCATTTTGTAAAAGACTAGCTTTAGCCTACAATTTCGGTCACTTAGTACATTTCACAGGAATGTACTAGTAGACTGTATAAATCTGGGATGTTATAGATACAATATTTCAGATCTGAATATATTATAGTTCCATATCCAGATATGAAATTATTTCTAGTTTCGGATTCAGTTACGGATTTAGAATTTGAAAATTATAGAAACTAAATACAAATAGCATAGACTTTTAATTTTTTTTAGTTGAGACTAGCTTCTGCCAGCAGCTTCGCCCGCATGGAAGTAGGTCTCTCCACACAAACTTTGAAACCCAGATTCATGCACTCTTACATTTCTTAGTGCTCGCCTACGTAATAAAATGAGGCTTTGTGCTTAATTTCACGCTCCTAGTCCCAGTAGTTTCGGCTGTACGTTGATATGTCAGTCAGTGTCTCCTTTTATATAATAATTTATAGATTATTATCATGTCTCGTATCCTGTATATTTCCTATTTAGACTCCGCATTTATCCGACACTATCCGAATCTTTTGTATCGTTTTAGGTTACGAATATTTTTTTATTTCGTATATCCGATAGTTTTGGTTACGGAGTTCTATATCATCTCTGATATCAATTATTTAATAACTTAATTCATTCGTGCCTTATGTACTTCTGTGAAACAAGGAAGAATGAATATGTATATTATAATAATGAGATGTTTTATTTGCAGGACTACAGTACAGAAGGCATGAGTAATAATATGTTGGTGTTCCTACAACATTTAAGAGAGTTTGGACTTGTTTATCAGAGAAAGGCAAGTAATTATTAATGTTATGATTTACTTTTCAATAATATTTTCGAAGTGTTTGTACTAGTTTGTGACGTTTTCGGTCTCTGGTAGTAATTAACCGAGATATGGCAAAAGTCCAAACAATGAAGAAACAATAGTCAACCCAAAAGGTTTGTACTCAGAAGTACTAAGCCATCAAAACAGTCCTCGCCCATTGACATTACGATGCTTCGTAATGTCTCAGTTAATTTTTAGTGTCTGCTAAGTAACAAAGCATTGTAACTCACTTCTTCAAAACACAAGTAGCCTAATGGGACTTATAACCACTCTAGTCACTCATCATCATCATCATTCACTCTAGTCACTACGCTTTTAAAATGATCAACATGAGTAGACAACTAGAGGAAAGAGACAAATATATCTCAATTTTCCTCTGACCCCTTTAGGAGTACTGTGTGTAGCTTCTTCTTCCTCAGAAGCCTACTATAGGCAGGCCTATTTTAAGGTCTATAGTAGACTAGGATATCAATTTACTGTTGGTTTCCGTTCCAGCGCAAAGCCGGTCGCTTCTTCCCGACGCGGCTGGCGCTGAACATCTCCATGGTGCGCTCCGGCAGCGTGCCCGCGCCGCTGTGTGCGCCGGCGCAGCAGCGCGGGTACATCATGGTGGAGACCAACTACAGGGTCTACGCCTACACGCAGACCAACCTGCAGGTCGCGCTGCTGGGCCTGTTCACTGAGCTCATGTACAGGTAGGTGACAGTGTTGTGTAGTGACACAACTACAGGGTCTACGCCTGCACGCAGACCAACCTGCAGGTCGCGCTGCTGGGCCTGTTCACTGAGCTCATGTACAGGTGGGTGACAGTGTTGTGTAGTGACACAACTACAGGGTCTACGCCTGCACGCAGACCAACCTGCAGGTCGCGCTGCTGGGCCTGTTCACTGAGCTCATGTACAGGTAGGTGACAGTGTTGTGTAGTGACACAACTACAGGGTCTACGCCTGCACGCAGACCAACCTGCAGGTCGCGCTGCTGGGCCTGTTCACTGAGCTCATGTACAGGTGGGTGACAGTGTTGTGTTGTGTAGTGACTTAATATAACACCTGCTCATTGAGGCCCAAAAAGAGCCAGGTCTTAGTATCTGTTTAAAATGATTATGATATGAGATGTTTGAAATGTAAATGTTGGTCTAGTGGTTAGTGGCCCTGACTGCTATGCCGGAGGTCGGTCGTGGGTTCGATTCCCACCCAGGACAAATGTTTGTGTGGTGAGCACAATCGTTCTGTGTCTGGGTGTAATTTATCTATAATATGTATGTATTTAGAAATATATAAGTATGTTTTATCAGTTGCCCAGTACTCATAATACAAGCTCTGCTTAGCTTGGGAGTAGACGGCGCTGTGTGATAGTTGTGGGAAAAAAAAATACTGCCAATTGACAGAGATGGCTGTACAATTTCGTAGATTTTGCCCGGAACACCACATTACGTTTTGTATTTTAGTTGTTAATGAAATAAATAACGTATCTGTGACAGGTTCCCGAACCTTGTGGTAGGAGTGCTGACGCGTGAGTCAGTGCGGCAGGCACTTCGCGGCGGCATCACGGCCGAGCAGATCATACACTATCTGGAGCAGCACGCGCACCCGCAGGTACGGACAGCTTTTGTTGAAGCTAATGGGAATTTTAGGTATTATTTTATTAGTTTGGCCAGATCTCATGGCAGCGACTATTGTAACCCTGTGCTGGGCACGCCGTGGTCACGGCAGCAAATTCCCTTTTTGAGGCATGGTTAGAGCGGCGCCACGGTGTCCTCACTTTGTGTGTGACGCAGGTTCTCAACGGAACAGGAACAATAAACGTGTTTCGGAAGGTTCCTATTTGGGTTCGTTAGGATAAAACGCCGGGGTATCATAATTGTACGGATCGCTTGAAGGACACGGTCGAACATACGGTGTCGGCCTGCCTCGCGCGCCCACAGCCAGCTCCTCTCCGACCCGAGGCGGAAGGGGAAGCGCTCTCCTGCAGATACTAAGCTATCATGCAAGCGAAGAAGGTGGCCGAACGCGCGCCCCGTGTTATGCGCAAAGTATAGAAAAGATGAACGTTTCGTATCAACACCTAAAGCATGAAACGATAAAATACAATTTGCAGTCATCCGCTAACTTTCTGATGCCATAAATTCAAGAAAAATTTATGTAATCTTTTGGAAAAAATATTTTCTTATTTAGATTTTAAAAGTTATTAAGAGTTAATAGTTCAAGGAGGTTGCCATAAATATGCAAGTTTTTCATAGGCAGTGCAATGTTTCAGATGTTAAAGTCGGAGACAGGCGGCATCAGGACGTCGTCCATGTTGCCGCCGACGGTCGTGGACCAGATCAAGCTGTGGGAGACGGAGCGCAACCGCTTCACGTACACCGAGGGCGTCGTCTACAACCAGTTCTTGTCGCAGGTACTTGTCTTAGCTACACAGTTCGCCTTACTCGACCAACGTCATTGAATACAATTCGTCTACCTGTACTTGGTTAGAATATTATTACCTTGTAGCGACATCTATCGCGTCACATAAGAACTAATCCTGCATCGCGCAATTAAAGTTCTCCGCACGATTGGAACATATAGAACAGCCCGAAATCATCTATCGGGCAGTTGCCCACCAGTTATAACATCCCGTCTGGTCGGAGGATCCTCCCATTTCAAAGGAAAAGGAGGTTTGCGGGACTTTACTCTCTGTTCCGCTTACCCCCAGAACCTTACAGATATAATGAAAACCATATTTTTGAAGTTGACGAATAAACTATACACTGATTTTTATTTCTAAACGATTCTTATGATTTTTTTTTTTCCAAGTAGATGAAGCTTATTTTTTGATAATTTCAATCTCAAGAATATAAACATATGCAGCTTTTATCACACTATAATTATTTCTCACTTAAAGGCTCAAGTTTGTATGTATGTAAGTTTGTTACTCCTTGACACTCAAACGACTGAATGGATATAGACGAAATTTAGGACACGGGTAGACTAGGTCCTTGAATAGCACATATACATTTTAGTCCGGGAGTTTGTTGCATTGGGACAATTTTTAATTTTTGCACAAGCAAAGCAGAAGCTGGTTCTTTGGATTTGATGATTGAAAATCGGCTCCAAGTAAGCCCATACAAAAACCAACTAAATGCACCAACATTTTTGTATTATTATATTCGATTAAATCTGTAAGTTATTTGCTTTTTACTAAAGCTATCTTTTTAAATAAGTGTCGTAGCTAATAACCGGTTTTACCTGTAGATTCGCCTTGATAAGATGAATCGATAGCTATATTTAAATTAATTTGGGTAAAAAAATTGCAGATAGTTGGTTTTTGCAATAAGGGTACGATATTTTTGGATTAATTCTCCATGAGTGTACCCACAATTCGCTCCCGCCCCCTCAGGCGGACTTCGTGGTGCTGCGCGACTACGCCAAGCAGCAGGGAGTGCTCACCTGGCAGAGCGAGCGCTCGCGCACCATGCTCGTCACGCGACACGGACACGACGACGTCAAGAAGTTCTGGAAGCGATACTCCAAGAGCTCCTAGTCACTGCGCCACACCCAACTATTACGAAGAAGCGGCGACATCGTGATATCGTGTCGTCGACAGGGTTTCATAGTTTTGTATGCAAGGTGTAAGCAGGCATACACCAAGCGTACAATGAAGAATACGCGTCTGTGAAGCTACGCGTCCGTGGGCAGTAAACCTTACACTCACACGCATCGGAATTGCAGACCTCCTCAAAACTGAAGTTCTAACAGTACCTATAGGCATAACTATGTAAAGACCACTCTAAGATAACACACATTCAAACTTTGTGTCAGACATATCCTTCAAATTCCTTCGAATTGCGATAGATAATTAAATGTGTTACGTAATTGGGATAATGATCTAAAAAACTAATCAAGCTAATGAATCTGCTGCTGTTTTAAGAGTGTGTAATAGCGACAACTTGTCTGTGTATACTGATGAAAAATAATAATGGACTGGGATATTGCTATGATTATGTTTAGAAGAGGCGTCCAATAATTTAATAAATGTATTGGTAATTGCAGTTTCTTGATAAGCGGTATCTGTGTTAGAGAGTGATTTTATAATGATTCAATTCAGTGATTCAAACACTGATTACCAGGAAACGTAATGTAAAATATATGTGCTGTGATCCGCGCTAAGTTTAGAAATGAGTTCATAAGCGACGATGTAGATTATAATGTATGCGCATAATGTGTACTGTTATCAGCGCCATGCGCTCTGTAAATAAACCTATTTTTATATGAAGTTGTTGTTTTAATGGAGTTGGTTGAATAAAGAAAAAGCTTGTCCACTTAGTATACAAGTTTATTCTATAAACATACATTCACAGCAAAATGCTTCTACATATCAATATTCATATATTAACTATTTATAACAGTCATTCGTAGGCATAGACACCGATTTAATATCAGAGAGGTGGACATACTGAAATAAAAAAAATAATTTCTGTTTATGAAATTTTTTTTTTTTAAGACACAGTTTCCCCACCGTAAAACTTATCACATAATTGTGAGTAAAATACTTGTTAATGTTGTCCAGAATGTACTTTATTTCCACTTAGACTAAACACAGAGTCCCACCTTACATCACATAACACCACAAGCTCACTGGAATTTTATTTTTACTCCACCGTCATAAGGTTTCAAATCCACTGCTACGTTGATGCCATAATGATCTCTATTCTCTGGGTGGGCGAGGTGGTCAGGATGGTGAGGGCGCGACGGTCAGCTGGAGGGGCGCGAGAGAGGTGGTTAGGTGGAGGGGGGCGGGCGAGGTGGTCAGGTGGAGGGGTGAGGGCGTGAAGGTCAGGTGGCGGAGGGGGGCGGGAGGGGCGCACGGACGGGCGCGAGTGCTGCGTACAGTTTACTGACGGCGGACTGGACGGTGCGCTCTAATGTCTCGTCTTCGGGACATTTTACTTCCTGAAAAATTAAAATATATATGTCAACACTACTAAGGATTTTACAACGCAAAGCACGTGTGTATATTAAAATCAGATTTTATGTTATAATTCTTACTTCTATATAATGTGTCACCGGATTATTGCAAACGTTTATAAAGTATCTCTAACGGTTAAAAATTATCAATACTATATTTAATCGATCTGTCGCGTACAGTAGGGCCGATGTAACTTGGCGAGCCTGAACACATAGGCTCTGCAAACTTTAGCGCATGTACACTAAAGAAGCAAAAGTCCATAGTAAAAACAGAAATAAAATCGTGTGAAGCGTGAAATGACGCCATCTAGCGTAAAACCAGATTGAAATGTTGCTATTGATAACATTACATTGTACTGTTAATAGATGGCGTCACTGTGCTTAATTAATGCTTATTATTGTAGTACTTTCTTTTTGTTTCTTTAAATATTGAAATAATTTATAATTTATTTTAAAGAGATGAAGATATTAAAATTGAATATCAATTAATAAATATTTGATTATCTATGTGTTAGTTTTCAAACTTGAGAGGGTAGGTTGAATATGGATTTATAAATAATAACTAGTAGGTAGTATAGAGTATAATTGATACTTAGACCAAAAAATTATGACTAAGCTCAATTGTTTGTTTGCCAAGTTAATTTCGATTATCTCGTACCAGCGCCTTTCGTTAATTTTTTTCCAGGTGTATTGTCTACTTATTTTACCAAAATGAGTAAATATGCATTGTTATATAGATTTAGTAAAAAGAGCTCCAATAATTGCTAAGCATAATCAAGGTAAAAACTTGTCAGAAAACGCCAGAGAGACCAGTGTAACTGTAAGTAGTTTTTTTAACTCTTTTATATAACAAAAAACTCCTATATAATAATCATTATTGGGTATTATATATTTATGTTTTATGGTTGCAGAGAAAAAAAGTTGTTCTATGGATATGACGATTTGAAGAAGAGGGTTCTTTAAAACACCAACAAAAATCTGGCAGACTAAAACTAATAAACATATTGCAGTGTCAAACCATGATAAGGGAGTATACGAAGAAAACGGTCATCTGTCGACGAACCACTATGCTAGTTTATTTGACACAAGCGTTGGCACTGTCCGTCGGAGGCTTGCTTACAGAAAACCATAAAAGGGCAAGATTGCAGTTTGCTTTGGATCACATAAACTTTGATTAGAGTAATATCATGTTTACTCATGAAAAAACTTTTAAGTCCAGTGAACACGGACGGTTTTGTTTGTGGCTACAAGATAATAAATAATTATAATACTGATTTAATATTATTCACTCAGTACTTATTCTCTGTATTAACTGGAGACCTTGTTATGTGTGTTTAACTTAATATCCGTAATTAATACATTAAAAAAGTTATGAACACTTGATATGTTGTAGTGCAATTTTATAGTTTTTAGCCTACATTTAATCTTTTTGATCTTTGTGATAAAATTATCTGGTCTTTTGTTTGTTTTTGTTAAGGTTACATAAGCTTCAATCCTCTTTCCAATATTGGAAACGAATACTTAAGCTATGGCCTCAATAAGAAATTATATATAATATTATAATCTTATTCGGTGATTAATAAACGGTGATTGTTAAATTTGAATAAGGAATTGTAAGAAATAAACATATTATTTTTTTAATAGTGCTTTTTTGTTTGATGAGCCTGTTTACCAGCATTTTTCTTGTCTTGCTGAGTAACTACCCACTTGAATATTATATTACAAATAAATATCCACTTGTTAACTTTGATATAATATTCCTACCGATTTCTTTAGTTTGTCATTCATAACTTACAAAAAGTGTGAGTACTACGTGAGATTTGAACTCACGGCTCATTGATTTACGCATCTATCTGCACATGCTAAACCACTAGGTCAACATGACTCTAGTTTGAATGATGAAATTATGAACTACAATCAGTTGTTGACGACAATGATGGATGATGCAAGTGTCTACTATTTGTTGAACTAAAAGTCAAGTTTATACTTTGTGAGATTGCCTTTGGTCGCTACTTAGCTGTGAAGAAACCAACGCCATCTAGTTTAATTTTGTAAAACTTGAACTTTAACGTGCAAGGGAAAATAGGCGTTAAGGTACCCAACCACTTCTAAAGGTTCATAGGGGTTTCGTAAAAAAAACTATTAATGATATTAATTTTTTTAAACCAAAATACGAATTAAAATTTACTAATACAGGGACCAACTTCAAATAAAATAAATATTAATATATTTTGAGATAGAAATCTACAAAAATAACTTATGAATTAAAGAAACAAACCTAACACTACACAAAAAACTTAACAATAAAATATTAATAATCAACGAAAACTTGTTACCGCCTTTGCTCAAGACAGAGACAGAGACACGAAAATAACACGAATGCTAACGTGTGAGTGAGACATATTACTGCGTATCGAATATTGCCGAATAAGCTTTACGAAGTTGCCGAAGAGGGATGTCCAATATGCGTGTCTGAGGGAGTTGTTAAATCGATTTTTTTTTTTCAATTCGATTGAAATTAAGCTATTTCAATTTTCTATGGAGGTTTAAAATATTCTTAAACCGTCGTCATTCTAGTTCGTATAAATAACTGATATTTAATTAAATCATGTCTTTCAACCAAGAAAATAAAGTTTTTTTTATTAAAGTCGAAATCTCATTTACCAACGACAACATTCACAATGTTTGTAAATCTATTTCTTTGAATATCTCATAAAAACAAAAATTAATAAATTCGAAAACGATAAAAATCGATAGCGATATTTGATTGAATAAAGGGTCGATAGTGTTTACACGGAGTCAATCTGGTCGCCTAGCCCCCCTCTCCCCGCACGTCGCCTAGCCCCCCTCTCCCCGCACGTCGCCTAGCCTCCCTCTCCCCGCACGTCGCCTAGCCCCCCTCTCCCCGCACGTCGCCTAGCTCTCCTCTCCCCGCACGTCGCCTAGCCCCCCTCTCCCCGCACGTCGCCTAGCCCCCCTCTCCCCGCACGTCGCCTAGCCCCCCTCTCCCCGCACGTCGCCTAGCTCTCCTCTCCCCGCACGTCGCCTAGCCCCCCTCTCCCCGCACGTCGCCTAGCCCCCCTCTCCCCGCACGTCGCCTAGCTCTCCTCTCCCCGCACGTCGCCTAGCCCCCCTCTCCCCGCACGTCGCCTAGCTCTCCTCTCCCCGCACGTCGCCTAGCCCCCCTCTCCCCGCACGTCGCCTAGCCCCCCCTCTCCCCGCACGTCGCCTCCCGCACGCGGTTCCTGACAAACGTTCGCGCGCAGCCTTCTGCGCTAACTTCGGACACGCCAACATACCAAAGGCCGTACTGTACAACATGATGTATCATGCATGTAGTCGTGAGGACAAGAATGGCCTCAGGTCTACGATCTATCTAACCTTATATATAAATTTTCGCATGTTTTCAACACTTAATTATAGACTATTTGTAATCCTTTCAAATACTGACCATATTAAGCAGATCGATGTCAGCTCGCTTATCGTCCACAGTCACGTACAACTTCTCTCCCTTGAACATCTTCGGCACGGCGTCTTCACCGAACATCTCCTGTAGCATCTCTATTACACATTCCTGAAAATGACAATATAACGTGAAAAAATAAAAATGAGGAGTGCGTCTCCCGGGTCATTCCTGCAAGCTTCCAACAAAGTCAAAGTCAAAAGTTTTTATTTCACATAGGCCTACATGGGCACTTATAAAACGTCAGAAGCTAGTGCAGTTACGTACAGTTGATGGAGTTTTCGTAAAACAATCGTCCTGGCAGGCAGTCATCGATTTCTAAGCGATTGGCAGTCTCTCTCCGGGTTAATGAACCATTGCTGATTGTAGGTTTTCTATCGCAACGGACTGATAATAATTTTATAGAAGAACATACAACATTGTCTTGTCCATGTGGAAAAATGTACCTACCTTTAAAATAGTGAAATAATTTTTCGAATGGGCATCGAGTCAGGAGATTATCCTTCTTTCCCAAACACAAAAAATCTCATATTACCGGCCACCAGCGCGTCCGCGAACATGTCCGACACCGGCGCCGCCCACTGCCGACAGGGCGGGGGACACTAGCGTTACCTTGAAGTGCATGCGGTCGAGCTTGGGCGCGAGCGGCAGATGGCGCGGCGCCGTGAGCGCCGACGCCGACAGGATGGCGGCCACCAGCGCGTCCGCGAACATGTCCGACACCGGCGCCGCCCACTGCCGACAGGGCGGGGGACACTAGCGTTACCTTGAAGTGCATGCGGTCGAGCTTGGGCGCGAGCGGCAGATGGCGCGGCGCCGTGAGCGCCGACGCCGACAGGATGGCGGCCACCAGCGCGTCCGCGAACATGTCCGACACCGGCGCCGCCCACTGCCGACAGGGCGGGGGACACTAGCGTTACCTTGAAGTGCATGCGGTCGAGCTTGGGCGCGAGCGGCAGATGGCGCGGCGCCGTGAGCGCCGACGCCGACAGGATGGCGGCCACCAGCGCGTCCGCGAACATGTCCGACACCGGCGCCGCCCACTGCCGACAGGGCGGGGGACACTAGCGTTACCTTGAAGTGCATGCGGTCGAGCTTGGGCGCGAGCGGCAGATGGCGCGGCGCCGTGAGCGCCGACGCCGACAGGATGGCGGCCACCAGCGCGTCCGCGAACATGTCCGACACCGGCGCCGCCCACTGCCGACAGGGCGGGGGACACTAGCGTTACCTTGAAGTGCATGCGGTCGAGCTTGGGCGCGAGCGGCAGATGGCGCGGCGCCGTGAGCGCCGACGCCGACAGGATGGCGGCCACCAGCGCGTCCGCGAACATGTCCGACACCGGCGCCGCCGCCCACTGCCGACAGGACGAGGGATAAATAAATAAATAAAATTAAAATAAAAACTAGTAGAGATGGGCCGATAAAAAACTTGGCCGGCAGTGTAATAATGGCAGACTACTCAATCATGGAAATCTGCTAATATAACCCCTGTCCCCCAGTAACAAACTATACTATCAGTTTTGTCAAAGGTTTTCGATAGACTAGTTCATAGTGATTTTATCATTATTAAATAACATGGATTCGTCAAAAAGAGGTCAACAAAAATTAGTCAAGTAACCTTTTCACTGATTTTCGGAAAGCTTTTGACAAGGTTGAACATTGAATGCTTCTAAATAAAAGCTTTCAATGGTATGCGTGGCAATCCGTTATGATGACTCGCTACGTATGTTTCGAACAGAACCAAGAGGGGTAAATAAACGCTTTCACTTCCAACATTTCAAGTATTACGTTTGGAGTACTTCAAGGCTCTATTTTAAGACCACTTTAATTAATATTTTTATTTTATTAGCAGAGATCGGAGTAGGTAGATTGAATTGGAGTCACTGATCCGAAACGTATATATTAATATGGACATTCCTCCGGAATTGGTTGATTATTTAAAAAAAACCGAAACTTAGGTAGGAATTGTATTAAAATGAGCAATATTATATTCTTTATATGTTTTTTAACGGTACACAGTCACGATTTGACCCAATCCAATGACCAATCAGAACATTATACCTTCCTTAAAATTTTAAATTGAGTAATAACACTACCAACATTAACAATATTTAATCGGATCCGGAAATACCGGAATTACTTTCCGGTAAAATGGCTTATCCATGTTATTCTTTCTGTGTGCATTTATGATACAAGTACCAAAAATCAATCTACCTACTCCGATCACTGTTTATTAGTGACATCAATACATGTTTTCATAATTCAAAATTGCTACCATACAAAGTTGATCTCAAAATTCTTAGGTCTATAAGAAAGTAGGATGCAAATCCTGGCCCTACTTTGCAATAGCTCTGTATGTTACATCGTTGGATAGGTATTTTTCAGCTGAATAAAAGTTACTGTGGCGCTAAGTTCTAAATCTTAGTCCGTTCAGAGTTATTCCTTATTGAACATGTAGCGAACATCTACTAAATGGAATGTATAAAATATACCGAAAAACTGCCTTGGCGGATCTACCTGATTTTAGCGTTATTGACGATACCTGGGTCTAAAGGCCCCTCCCTACAAACTAAAGCTCGTGCATGGCGGTTTCACCTGGTGGGTTATTGCCGGCGGCATAAGAACAAGACCACCTTTGCGAGCGGCACGAGAGCCGCGGCATGTGCCGTTCAGCAGTTAGTGATTGCCGATTTTACAGAGAGGATGTGTTTTTTTTTTAGACTTGTAACAGCGTGATCAATTGTTCATAAATTCTGGATAGACAAGCGAATAAACAAGCCAATGGCCAACTAAGAACAAACATGAGACACCGGGCCGCGCAGCCCGCCGGTACACAGACGCAGAACAAGCCCAGCGGTGTAACCCGCCGGGTAAAGCCGCCGACAACTAGTGTGTAGAGGCCTTAATGTGCTCGTATACGGTCGCAATACGTGAAAGCTAGAAAGAAGTACTGTTACTTATCTATATACATAAAAGAAAAAACTGACTGACTGACATATCAACGCACAGCCGAAACTACAGCGCCTAGGAGCGTGAAATTTTGCACAAGGTTCCTTTTTATGACGTAGGCGAGCACTAAGAGAGGGTTTTCTAAAATTCCCCCCCTAAAGGGATGAAGCGGGGGTCCAAAGTTTGTATGGAGAAATCTCTCACGCGGGTGAAGCCGCCGACAGAAGCAGATTAAGAGATGAGCAAATGCCCTGGCATTTTTGGCAAATTGGGAAAAATCCTAATAATGCCCATAAATTTTTTGTCCTTGAGCATTTATTTTTCGTTTCAAATTTAATTTACTATAGCGGTAAAGGTTGAAGTGCCTCATACACCCGTCATAAGCAGCACTAAAGTATTTACAGAACATCGGACTATCCCAGATAAAGGCCAACCTCCAGGGTGATCATGTTGTTCTCGACGATGAGCTCGACGCAGGAGTACACCTTCCAGCGGGTCTCACTCTGGAACTCTATAGCTCCTGCGAGCTGCATCACCACGTGTCGCAGTAGTCCCACTGAGCCGCTGTAGTGGATTGATTGCCGTTGGGTTACTTCGGATTGACTTAGCTCTGTGTATTCTGGAAGGAGAACATAAAATGATAAATGATATTTATTTTAAACTAAACGAGGCCGGTGTTTCCTAGCTGACTACCCTAAGAAGAATTCCACCAAGTCCGTTCCATCATCGGACCACTAGACGTACGGCGTTGCGCCATCGGTACGTGGTGGACATCCCACCCATACGTACAAAGCGTTTTGGGAACACATTCATAATGCGTACAGCTAAGTAGTGGAATTACCTGCCGGAGTCTGTGTTTCCTGATAGCTATAACCTAGGTGTCTTTAAGTCAAGAGTGAATAGGTTACTTGAAGGCAAGCGTGCTCCATCGTCGGCCACATTATCGCTTACCATCAGGTGAGATAGTGGTCAAACGCGAGCCTGTCAATAATAATAAAAAAAGAAACGTCCCAACAAACTCAGAAATTAAAGTCTCTTTTAAAGTTAATTCAGCAATATAAAATGGTCAAATCAAATGAGCACCATGAAGATTAGGTCTTTTGGATTTGAGTGGACCTGTCCACTCAAACACAAACAGAAGCTCAGTTATTTCAAAACCACATACATACTACATATAATGCTAGTACTTACTGTTAAGGTCTGAAGGCGCCAGTATGTGGTAGTTGAAGTTCCTCTTCACCAGAATGCCCTGCAGCTGTGTGCCGGGCTCGGGCGTCTCCATCGCTAGAGATCCCATCACCTGTTTACAAATACACTGGTTTTAGAACCAATTGGGTATTCGCCTGTATTTATTTTTCTAAAATATTTTATACAAAATTCTGAAAATAACATCAATATCGATTATTAAGTAAAGCAGTAATTAGTATTTCAAATATTATCAGAGTAATGTATATTGTACACCATAAAAAAATACAGTACAAGCTTAAAATTGACAGGGTGTAACAATGCGAGGTCTTATGGCTACAAGCGATTTTTTACAGACAACCTTTGTATGGATTTGACAGAGAAGGAGAAAAGATACGCATGCAGTTCGTGTTTACTAATTGATTGCTTAACAAACTGTGGCGGTGTAGTGCTTTACTGCACTCCTCTACGTAACATTTAGTCAGAAAGGGAGCAGTGGTGGCCCAGAGGTAAATGCTCCGACATGCCACAATTCATGTAAGAAATTGAACCCACAAGGTTCAATCCCAGTCAGGCGCATTACTTAGTGTTATTTATTTCATCACCACTGTTTTCAAAATGGTGAAGGAAAACATCGTGAGGAAACCGGCGTATTCCAGAACTAAAAATTCGAAGGTATGTGCCATCCGCGCACTGGGCACGTGTAGTAGATTACGGCCCATTCCCTGTCCGAGAGAGGTCTGAGTCCCGGCAGAGGGAACATTAAAAGGCTGATTATACTTATACTATGCTATGAAAGAAATAACATAATGACAGTTTACCTTGGCAGTCTTATCTCCCCTGAAGGTGAGACACAGCTGCTGCGTGTTGCGCGGCGTGTGGATCTGCAGGCGGCCGCGGTGCTCGCGCTGCAGCGCCGCCTTCAGCCGCGACATCTCGTTCTGCTCGCCGTGCACCAGCACCTGGACAACGAACGCCATTATCCTTTTTGTGTGCACATTCACGTGAAAAAAAATTTGAACTATACGTCCAAGATCAGTCTGCCTTTGTGAGATACAAAAGCTACACAGGTGTTTAACTGAGAAACAAGTCCTAACCTAAACTCCGAATGTTCTGTTAGGCCGCACTTTCGTGATTATAATATCTTAATATCTAAACCATCATTCATCATTCATCAAATATGCCTAAATCGCACTGTCGGCTTTATAAGGAATCCGGATCAGGTTCTGCGTTGCTATCGTTATCATGTTAATTCAAGTTGTTTCTAGGTGCTTCGGAGTTTGTTGTGCATTCTTTGGCCTTTTCGGGTGAAGTGTATTGTATTTCTGAGTCATTGTGCACCAAGAAAGCTGGTTTTAATCGATCTATTGACATTATTTTAATATTGTCCGATATCTTGACTTTGAAATGTTTAGTGTCTCGTTCAATGACTTGGTAAGGTCCAGAGTCTGTGGGTATCTTTTCGATTCGTTTATCACTTACTTTTTTTTACTAGGTTAAGTGATGAAAAACTGCGAGTGTGGAAAAAATATAACAGTAATAACCAATTTAATCTATTTTATCAATGAAAACCTCAAAATATTACGTATATTACGTATAATACGTAATATTTTTCCATTTCATTATAATATAACGAAAATTGGTAACACCTGACAAAACTATACTAGCAATGCTTCTATACGTATCTTCGTTCGGTTACGGTTTAAAGACCTGGTTCGTTTTGCTATTGATTCCTCGTATTGGCCTCTAACATATAACCTAGGTTTATCTCTAATTCTAATTTCTGAGTATTTAGAGAAGAGGTACGTACCACATGCGGCGGCTTGAGAATGTTAATAAATTCGGAGGTCTGCTGATAATCGGTGTGCGCGGAGAATGAGATGTAGTCCACCGACATCTTGAGCGGCAGCTTCTGTCCCGACATCGACGTGATCTCCTCCGGCTCGGACAGGATCGTCTTGGCCAGCGTGCCTTCCACGCAGTAACCTGGGAGATAGCTGGACTGGATTAGCTAAAAGAGTGAACAGGTTACTTCTTGGCAGGCCTGCTATTTTGTCGATCAACCGATCATCGCTAACCATCTAGTGAGATAGAGGTCAAACGAGAGATTATAGGTAACAATAATAACGATACAATTAGGAAAAGATCTTTGAAGAACAAGCTACAATACAGGTACAATGTAAGGTATAATTAAATATAATTTAAACCATGTAATTCCTAACCTCTCATCATAATTATTTCACCACATTTGTTGCGTGCGAGAATCATACCCGCGACACACAGCTTAGCAGCTACTCACTCAACCACTGCGCCTATGTTTTTTTAAATTTTATTTCCGCCATTACATAACAAGTAACATAGAACTGACCAGCAATAATAACTCCGTTGTTGGGGTCGGTGCACCAGGACTCAAACAGTTCCCGCGACAGGCCCGACTGCATCATGCCGGGCGACGCCATGATCACGCACGGACCTATGTCTTCGAAGTGGTCGATGCCCTGCAACACGCGGTACATGAGGTTATGTAGCTAAATAACATTCCTTGACTATCGATGCACAGTAGCCCAGCATCAGTGGCGTCAGCTAGTCCTAATGGGGCCCCATATCAAATATATATTTTTAACCCATACCCCATTTTTTTTACCCCATATTTTTGCTTTTTTTTGTACGTATGAGGTCCTACTAGCACAGAATTAGCGCCTTGAAAGGCCTCGAAAATAAAAACGAGCTCTATTATTGGATCACTCTGAAGGTACTTGAATAGGTCGAGTTTTTACTATTGCCTAGCAAGCTAAAAACTATTAGAACAGCCTAGCATAATCAGCTTTATAGTATTCCCACAGATGGGCTCTGCCCTAACCCACCACGCACGCCCAGTGCGGACTGGTAGATGTCACATCTCTTCGAAGTTTTGGCTTTAGGACATGTCGGTTTCCTGACGATGCTTTTGTTCTTATGTTAATTAATTACTACTGCTCTAAAGAAGTAAGATTCGGGAAAAAAATCATTAAAATATAAGAAGGGTTCATGATTCTAATTTAAGAGAATGTCACAAAGATTCAGTTTTGGGGCGCAAGTCTGAGTGTATGGTCGTCTAAACTCTGTGAAGATAGCGATATGTATGTGTCATCGAAATAATAATAAGTAATTAATTAGGTATTACAGTTGGGTCGTACAGGAGTCATGTCAATTAGAATATTTAGTGTCTGAAACAATTGATTAGCTATCTATTCGATATGCGTAAGACAAGCTTATCACCGATTACAGGCACAATCAAGACACCTGTGCTCCACACTAACTATCTCTACATTATTTACTATTTAAGATATTTCGTACAATGCAATATCACACTTACTGCATTCAAATTTTGAGTTCAAATTCGCTTGGCATCTTAAACTGGAAGTTTTCAAATCTGTAGCTACTAGCAATTAAATAAGTATAAAACTGATTGATATCAAAGTACAAGGTCATTTAATTTTAATGTGCGGATAGCGGCTATGGGACATGGTCCGGGATATTTAATGTTTTGACGAATATTCAGTATGCCTATATGAAGGAATAAATTAGTTTTGGGGGAAAAATCTAACGCTCCGAGTTCAGAAAATCTTTACAATTATTATTATGTGAATTATTCATGTAATTTAGTAATTTGCTATGCTTGGATACACCTTAATTGTGATTACCTACATGATTCGGCAGTAATTAAAATATTTTTAAGATTATTATATTAAAGAGATAATAATTATGATTTATCACTAACAGTACTGTGGTGAAACGAATTTCATATTTTATCTGTAGTGTTGTGACGCCTGGCGACAGAGCGGCCGGCGTTGAGTGATTGAGATAATTAATAAGCGGAGTTTTGGTGGAAAACAGTAAGTTAAACCGTTTTTATTTTTTTAATTATAAATAGGCAATAAAATATACTAGATAAAATACACATTTTTGCGAGCAAAGGAAGTTTAAATCACTAACAAATATAGAAACTTATTTGTGAATTGGACAATGAAAATTTTCAATTAAATTCGTAATATTTAATCGTGAATAAGAGGTTGACAAGTCGTTACAGCATACAAAGACATGTTTATAGGAATACAGATAATAATAAGAACAAATAATTTAAATGGAGACAACATTATGTTGGAGAAAGAGGTTATGTTTATAATTTGGGTGTTGTCCATGTCCTTGTACAGGTTTGGCGCTAAATTCAAATATCTACAGCACCCTATACAAAAAAACCATCATTCTAGGTTTTTATTGCGTTTTGAGTGGTAATAACAGATGTAAGAGTTGCAACTCTATCTTGAAGGATTGGCCTAAAATAGCAGAAGATCGGAATAGGAAAAAGAGTGGATCCTACGACAGAGGGAATCCTAGTGTGGAATCCAGGGTATTTGTAAAAAAACTAGTCTTTTGTGTGTTTAAAAATATAAAAAATAGTGGTCCGCCGGTGTTGGGAATAGGGTCCAAGCTACCGGTGGTTAGGGCTCCAGAGACGAGAACCTACTCACAATGCGAGTCGTATCGAGGAGTACTGCCTTCTATATCAGTTTCTTCTGCACCTTGATCCAACCGCGCAACGACAGCTTCGACATATGGCAGTCGAAGCTTTTGGCTATAAGGCCATTGGCGGTCACGACAATCGCCACAATGATAGCCGAGTCCACATTCCACATGTCGACAACTGCGTGTGCTAAGTCGAGATATTTGATTTGTTTCTCTTTCTCAGCTGTCACGAGATTCTCGTCATGTGGGATGGTAAGATCAACTATCATTGTGCGGCGCGCTAATCGGTCTATCACCACTATATCCGGCTTATTGACTACAATAATAGTACGGTCAGTAAGGATAGACCGATCCCAGTACAACAAGCATTACAAGTTTTATTAGTAAGTTAAAAAGAGGAATACGAGCCTTGTCCGACAGTGATTTAGTGCAGACTCAAAACATTTAAAACCACTTGATAAAACTCCTTTGTAACCAAAAGCTATCATCCTTTACTTCTTGACAATAAACGTAACATTCTTATCTCCTTGTAGACATGCTGCCGGACTCCTTCAAGCACCGCCTGATCCAATGGCTGGAAGACCACCGAGAGTTCGTCGTGGCCGTGTTCTGCCTGCCCGCCAGCTTCCTGTTCACCGTGCTCCTGAGGGTGCGCGCGTACGCGAGGTGGCTCACCAGCGACCCACTGCGACACGACAGTGCTGTTCGACTCATACAGAGTCAGGTACGATAGCGAATCACTTGCATATTAAAATGGAATGGCAATTTTTAGTACAAAAAGGTTGAGTGAAATTATTGAAGTAAAAAAATCTAATAAGACTCCTATTTTTGACCCGGAGGACACGGTGGAGGTGTCCCCGCTTGGGAAGAGTAACGCCGTGTCCTCGTGGAGGCGATCGGCAGCGGCGATCTCTCACGCCAGGCCTTGGTCCGGAGCGAGGAGGAGCGGCAGGCGGTCGCCTCCGTCTGCGAAGCAGTAATGCTAGCAAAGGAGGCGGCCGATCGCGTGAGGCAAAGGTCCTCCCGCCCCAACCGCCGCCAGGATTCTAATCCCGATTTCCGGCCACCGTAGGCGCGGGCTTGCTGACGGTCAGCAATGGGTAGCTCGCCGTCCGACCGTCCGGTAACCGTCCGGACCGAGCCCAAGTCGTCGATGGCGCGTACTGTTTCACGCGCGCCTCAAGGAGATGTCAGCAACTGTAGGGGCCCATCAGGGTCGAAGCCTACTGGGGCCAAGGGTCTGATTCTGAAAGGAAGACTCGGCCCTGGTACGAAAGGCAACGAAGGAACAAGAGTGGGTTTTTAGTCAGTAAAAGTCTGACACTATCTCCCGCTCCGCCCAAGAGCGGGGGATGTCATAAGATGATTTTCCCAACGAAAAAAAAAACTCCTATTTTTGGGGCTATCGTGTCAAAACTGTGCCCTTGAAATTTAAAATTAAGCTCAGTAATAGTAAATCAAATTTAGCATAACATCAGAGAACAGAATTATTATAACAGCAACTATTTGGGTAACATAAATAAAACACTCGAGCATAAAAATAGCGTAACCCTCTGCCCTCTATAATAATAGACCACAGACAACCAGTGGCTAATACAACACATTTTTTTTTAAATAACGCTGCCTGGGAATGACTCCTGTTTCATGGATGCGTTCACAAACTTTGAAATCGACATCCAAAAACGGAACAACAATCTGTAAGCCATACAAACATTTGTTCCATGCAGGAATCATTAAAATATAACTAGTATGTATATTTTAATTAAGTTTAGATTTCAAAATGCTAGAAAACGTAACCATTTAGTGGGAGTCTTGATATACTAAGTAATTGATACGTTTAATTTTAGTAAGCAACTCTAATATCATAGATTAATATCACATCTTTTTACTCTGGTAACACTGTTCGCTTCTCTTTTTTTTTGGTTTCCGTACATGCACTGCTGTAAATCTGTTACACTGTAAAATCAAGTAATAAAACTAATACAAGGTGTTATTTCTGGTTTTATTACATCAAACTTGCGACACGCAGAGCAGCCGCCAATCGCTGCACCGACTGTGCCGTCGCAATTGTTTTATTTATGTTATAGTCAACTTTAAAATCTCTTAGAATCGATTTAAAAGTTCCGATAAGACAAGTTTCTCATTCTAATCATTACTTAACTGTTAAGAGGCTCCGTTTCCACACGCCTGTCGTCAACATCGAGCATGGTTTCAAAGCTTGTTACTTCATCTAACGCAATCCAACACGATGTTTGACGAAGAGGCAACGCGACAAAAAAGAGATAACGCCTGAAAACTCTGTTAGCATTCGATTATTCCGTGATTTACTCGAATATTTCAGAGGTCTTTACTGGATTAGTTTTACACAAATTTACAAACTGATTTCAATAGAAGCCTAGATAATATCCACAAGATATTGTGTTTCCAAAATATCTAATGAAAAATGTGTAATAACGTCATAATCGCGTAAGAGCGGTTGTATGAAAAACAGAGAAAATGTTTGTCGAATTGCATGCCCTTATGAACCATGAATACTAATACATCTCACTAAACCAATACCCTCTCCAATCCAGGTCCAACAATGGAATAAGCTGCCTCCCAAAGACCGTCGCCTGCTCTGCACGTCTAGACCCAACTGGCTGTCCCTCTCCACCACGTTCTTCCAGAAACACCTGCATCACCAGGTCGCCATACCCTTGTACGACATCCTGGAGCTGGATGAGCAGGCCATGACCGTGCGAGTGGAGCCCATGGTCACCATAGGAGATATCACGGAGTTCTTGATACCGAAAGGGTACTCTTTAGCGGTTACTATTGAGCTGACTGATGCTACTTTGGGAGGTGGGTCTAAACTTTGAAAACACGTTGACAATAATATTTTGAAGTCTACTTCAATAATAGAAACGCTTGGCATTTTACGTATCTGTTTTAGCAGTCTAAATGTATTTCTGTCGCTCATACTATGCTACATATCCCAAAGACTGCTTGTGTTATAAAGGTGTGTTAATTTATGAGCTGTAGTATCATAGTTTGTTCACAGAACAGCTTTAAACATAATATCCTAGTCCTCTGACATACTAGTTAAAGCACACCAAATTTAAAGTTAAACACCTTCAAAATCTCTTGCAGGTCTCGCTTTTGGCACAGGCATGTCGACGCATTCCCACAAGGCAGGCCTCTACCACGAAACTATCACGAGCTACGAAGTCGTCTTAGGCGACGGATCTCTGGTGACGGCCACAGCTACCAACGAACACTCAGACCTCTACAAAGCCCTGCCCTGGTGCCACGGCAGCCTCGGCTTCCTTGTCGCCTTAACCCTTAAGATCGTAAAGATCAAACCTTATATCAAAATCAAATATATCCCCGTTAAAGGACAGAAGAAGTACTGCGATATGATTCGGGAGTTATCGGGGACCTACGAAGCTGACCCGAAGGAGTTTCCTGATTATATCGAAGGAACTATTTATAGCAAAGATGAGGCTGTTATTATGGTTGGAGATTATGCTGATTATGACCCGAAAATACCCGTAAACAGCTGCTCAAAGTGGTATAAACCTTGGTTCTACAAGCATGTAGAAACGTTTTTAGAAAAAGGAGAATCTGAAGAGTTGATCCCTCTCAGAGACTACTTGCTAAGGCACAATAGAGCTATCTTCTGGGTGGTTGAAGACATGTTATCGTTCGGAAACGACACCCTGTTCCGCTATCTCTTCGGATGGCTCCTGCCCCCAAAACCAGCCTTCCTAAAATGGACCACAACTCCTGGAGTTAGAGCGTATACCTTCACGAAACAAGTCTTCCAAGATATTGTCTTACCTATCAAAGAATTGGAAAGGCAAATTGAAATAGCAAGTGTCCTATTTGAGAAATTTCCCTTACTAGTTTACCCGTGCAAAATTATTGACCACGGTCCATCTTCAGGTCAATTGAAGAGACCTGATGCGAAGTACCTAGTCCCCGGCACCAACTACGCAATGTATAACGATTTAGGTGTTTATGGAGTACCGGGAAAAGTAAAGGAAAAGAAGCCTTATAACCCCGTGACGGCTATGAGGAAAATGGAAGAGTTTACTAGAGAAGTTGGGGGATATTCGTTCTTATACGCAGATATCTTTATGACTCGGGAGGAGTTTGAGGTGATGTTTGATCTATCACTGTATGAAAATGTCAGGAAGAAGTATAGTGCTAATGGCGCCTTCCCGCATTTGTACGATAAGGTTAAGCCGGAGATTGATGTGTTTGAAATCGGAGAGAGTAATGCTATTGATTGATTAGTGCGATGCAATAAAACAATGATATGTATTGAAAAACTAGTTTTAAATTAAAAACACTGCAACAACTGATCCTTGTTTCCTTGAGTAGGAGACGTAGTAGTAGTTTTTCAAGTTTTGTAGTTTCGTCAGCTTTAAACAAAATGATTTTTAAATGTTTCTGGGATTCTTATATAACCAGAGACGAAATCAGTGTACGCGTGGCGGTCAGCTTTCATTTAAAGGTGAAAAATCATCCCATGACTTTTCTCGTTCTGAGTGGAGCGGAGACCCTGACTAAAACCACACCTGTCTTTTAGCTGCCCTTTGCGTTCTAAGACCACGGGTTTCCTTTTCAGAAAATCCCTGCGGCCCTAGGTCAGTTAGGCTATAAATTATGAAGGAATTAAGGAAGATTTTAGTTTCAAGTTGGGGATGTGTCGGAACATGATGGTCGTTGATGGCGATCTGCCGCCTCATGCGGGCGCTCATAGACTCACACACATCTTCTTCCGGCCCAGTAAGTTGCTACGTTAATAGTAGCATCGGTGATATGGGCACTTGGGGCACTCTAACGTGTGGCTCATGTTTTGAACAGGAGTCACATTGAGTATTCGACAGGCGTATAAAACCCCATTTCGCAAAATTGTGTTGCAACCGATCTAGTGCTTCCATATAGACCACTGCAAATGACACTCAGGCGGGAGAAGTTCTTGGGGTTTCAAAAAGTCGTATGGTGGTAGGTAATGTTCTTCCCAAAGCTCTTTCTTTCTTTAAGTGGTGGGTCAAGGATGGCCTGTGTGCTCCGAAGAAAGCTGTTCCGGCTATTAAGCCTACTTGGGTCTGTTTTGTGTTTGAAGAGGGGACCATGTAGACATAGACCCATGTAGACTCATAGACACGTACCTTCAAGTTGGAGATGTGCCGGAACACGAAGGGATTGTTGATGGCGATCTGCCGCCTGATGCGGTCGTTCATCGCGTTGACGTATGTCTGGTACACGGCCATACATTTCTTGGCTAAGGATGACGCGTAGTAAATCGGAATGTCTTGCAGCTCGGGGTGCAGGGACCAGTATTCATCTGTTGGAGAAAAAATATAATCTAGATTCTATCGTAGTTACAGTCATTTTTCTATGTTACTTTTATTGTTGATAGGTTCGCCCTTGACCACTACCTCACCTGATGGAAAGCGACGATGTGTTCGACGATGGAGTACGCTTGCCTAGAAGTAGCCTATTCACTATTGACTAAAGATCCTCAGGTTGTAGTTATCAGGAAACAAAGACTCCGACAGGGAATTCCACGTCTTCAGCTGTACGCACAATGAATGTGTTCCCAAAACGTTTTATGCGTATGGGTGGGATTTCCACCATGTACCAGTGGTGCATCGCCGTTTGCCTGGTGGTCTGATGATGGTACGGGTGCGGGCGTGTAGCCGGTAGATAGACGTAATGTTATCTTAATTATCCTGTGGTAGCCTGTTTGCTGCCCAGCTAAGAATGTTCTTCAGCTGAACTAATGATATAGGTATGAGATAGTTACCAAGAATGAGCAGTAGTTCCTGCGCTCTGCCCAAGGCGAACACTGGTATGAGGCAGCGTCCCCCGCGCTGCACGATCTCACTCACTAGTCCAGTGAAGCGACTCTCTCGTTCCTCTCGCTTCTCGTGGATGTGTGTGCCGTATGTTGATTCCTGAATGAAGTATGTCAGGATTCATTTACGAGAAATTTTTAGAAATCGTCTTGAGCTTTTTAGGGAAATGCAAGAAAGTAGCCCTCGGAATTGAAACTTTCTCATTCAATGGAGTAAGATGAATTGAGAGGGTTGTATTGATTATTTAATGACTACAATGTTTTCTTTTTAAATGTTATAACTGGACTGGAAGACCGCTGCAGGCAAATTGTTAAAGTCCTTCGATGTACGCGGTATAAACGACGAGGCGAAACCGGACCGTAAAGATGTTAACAACGTAAGTGTGGACACTCGCCGTACGTCGGGTTGTCCGATGGTAGATAGGTATGGCGGAATCAAGTCATGCAATAAATACGTATTACGTGCCGGGAATCATAGTTTTAATCAAAATACAACTTAATCTGATCTGCATAAAACTTAAAAAAATAATAATTTCGCGGACTACCCTTCGCTGCTTGCCCTATGCTTACATTGTTACATCTAAAGTAATATTATAAAGAGAAAGGATTTGATTTTTTGTTTGTTTATTTGTATGTTACGGTTTAACTCAAATACTACCAGACCGATTTTCAAAATTCTTTCACCAGTAGAAAGGTACTTTATTACTAAGTAACCAAGGCGTATATTTTCTATATTTACGCGGGCGAAGTCGTTCGCTAAAGCTAGTATACAATATTTTAATAAGTATTGACTACATTCTACATGACAATGATTTTAGTAGTATGATAAACTTACCGTGATTAAAACATCAGGATGTACTGTCGGTATCTCTGCTGCCATTAAATGCCTGTCCTCTTGTCGCGAAAAATCGCCCGTATATAATATCTGATAAAAAAAGAAAACTTTATTTACATGTCTGCATTACTATATGGAATGGGGATCGTGAATACGTAGCTCTAACTCATGGCTAAGGCTGCTTTTCCACCAGAGATGTGCTATGCAGCTATGCTGTAATAGCTAAGCTATGACACTATGCGACCGTTTCCACTGATACTAAGCTATGTAAAGTAGCTGCGCGAAGAAGATGCGCAGCGCGAGCTATGCGATGTATCGATAGTAGGGATCCATAGCACGCATCCATAGCACGCATCTATAGCACGCATCCATAGCACGCATCTATAGCACGCATCCATAGCACGCATCCACAGCACGCATCTATAGCACGCATCCATAGCACGCATCCATAGCACACATCTATAGCACGCATCCATAGCACGCATCCACAGCACGCATCTATAGCACGCATCCATAGCACGCATCTATAGCACGCATCCATAGCACGCATCCACAGCACGCATCTATAGCACGCATCCATAGCACGCATCCATAGCACACATCTATAGCACGCATCTATAGCACGCATCCATAGCACGCATCTATAGAACGCATCTATAGAACGCATCTATAGCACGCATCCATAGCACGCATCCATAGCACACATCTATAGAACGCATCTATAGAACGCATCTATAGCACGCATCCATAGCACGCATCCATAGCACGCATCTATAGAACGCATCTATAGAACGCATCTATAGCACGCATCCATAGCACGCATCCATAGCACGCATCCATAGCACGCATCTATAGCACGCATCCATAGCACGCATCCACAGCACGCATCTATAGCACGCATCCATAGCACGCATCCACAGCACGCATCTATAGCACGCATCCATAGCACGCATCCATAGCACGCATCCATAGCACACATCTATAGCACGCATCTATAGCACGCATCCATAGCACGCATCCACAGCACGCATCTATAGAACGCATCTATAGAACGCATCTATAGCACGCATCCATAGCACGCATCCATAGCACGCATCTATAGCACGCATCCATAGCACGCATCCACAGCACGCATCTATAGCACGCATCCATAGCACGCATCCATAGCACACATCTATAGCACGCATCCATAGCACGCATCCATAGCACGCATCTATAGAACGCATCTATAGAACGCATCTATAGCACGCATCCATAGCACGCATCCATAGCACGCATCTATAGCACGCATCTACAGCACGCATCCATAGCACGCATCTATAGCACGCATCTATACCACGCATCCATAGCACGCATCCATAGCACACATCTATAGCACGCATCCATAGCACGCATCCATAGCACGCATCTATAGAACGCATCTATAGAACGCATCTATAGCACGCATCCATAGCACGCATCCATAGCACGCATCTATAGCACGCATCTACAGCACGCATCCATAGCACGCATCTATAGCACGCATCTATACCACGCATCCATAGCACGCATCCATAGCACACATCCATAGTAGTATAGCACGCATCTTTCCATATAAAAAACATATCGTAGTTAAATCCGTTTCCACCAGTGCTAAGCTATGTGCACCAATGAATATGATTGGTGGATATCAAACGTATCCATAGCAACGTAGCATAGCACATCTCTGGTAGAAAAGCACCCTAAGTAAGGTACTGGGGCCTCACCATGACGTGTTAAAATATCAAGCGTGCGAGCGAGAAAGGATGCACACACCTATACAACATTATTTTTAGTATGAAACGTGTTTCGGGATTCGCATATACTAAAACTAATGTTACATAGGGAAAATATACGTCACACCTGCGCAAAACGGCCGAACACTCAGCATAAAGCCGTGGCCCCATGCATAATGCGACGACGAGACCACAGCGCTGGTTTTCAGCGTGGGCTGGTGACGGTGTCGACACAAAGACGTCGGACAGCTGTAATATGCCAACAGATTCGTGTAGAATAAGGAAAAAAAAGGGGTAAATCATGAATCATCCACGACTTCTCTGGCTCCTTCGGGCGGAGCGGGAGGGCGTATCAGACTTTTACTGACTATAACCTACTCCTGTTCCTTCTTTGCTTTCGTTCCAGGGCCCCAGGGTTCTCTTTCGTACAACCCATGGCCCCAGTAGGCTTCGACCCTGCTGGGCCCCTACGGTTTGCTGACATCTCTTTGAAGCGCACGTGGAACATTACGCGCTGTCGAAGACTCGAGCTCGGTTCGGACGGTTACCGGACGGCCGGACGGCGAGCTACCCATTGAAATCGGAATCGGGATAGCTAGTCTTAAGATTGCGTCATTTCGCGAAAAAAAAAAATTTTTCTTACCTTAACTCCAGCAATCTCGATCATGAACATGGCCGCCCCGAGCACGTGGCCCGCGTTGTACGCCCAGAAGCGCACTCCGCGCACATCCTTCTCCTCGTGGAAGTTGATGGTCTCGATGCGGTCCATCGAGCCTTCCAAGTCCGACTCCGTATACAGCATCTGTTCTGTTGATATGTTACTGGGAAAGATAAAATCATTATTAATAGCACATAGTCCTTTGAACGATGGGCGAAGATACTCTTACTTCGATCATTCGCTAAATGCTTTCAAGAATCAAAGCATATATTTCAAATAAACCATTTACAGGCACTTTTGAATTGTCAAGAAGTCAGTCAGAAAAATGATGTTAATTGAACATTTCAAAGCCTAGATCTCAAAGGAGATGAATGTGTAAGAAACTGCATGGACACTCTTCTAAATCATGTTATGTATTACAAATATCTCGGTTACATATTTCTTGTCGCATTATTATGTGGTTGAGGGATGACCTCGCCGTCGAAGTCAACAGCGGCGAAGGTAGTCAATAGCGATCAGATCACATAAAGCAGAGGTTTGAAAGGAGAAATTGGGAGGCCTTGCTCAGCAGTAGGACATACGCAGGCCACAACATGGCCTGCAAAAAATAAAACAAATTGATAAAGCCTCTTTCTGTTATAAATTTTTAGAATCTGAAACTCGGCATAAGGTACAAAATAGAATCGCTCGATTTTACTGATGATAGGCTTAATTAATATCCATTTTGTCATCATCTTTGTTTTGACTACTACATTTAAAATAGGTCTAGAATAGTATGTGGGGAATATCACTCACCTGACTTTAATATAATCTGAGACGAGCCACCTGTAGATGGCTTTAGTGGCGTGTGTCATGAACACGCGGCCTTTGAACGACGTCTTTGTGAGGAACCAGGGTAGAGCGCCGCTGTGGTCCAGGTGAAAACTACGAGAGAAAGGTCACAAAAATATTTAAAAAACTGGCCTCTGCCAGCGGCTTCACCTGCATGAAGGTAAATAATTATACCAGAAGAAAATACTATCTATCTATCTATCTATCTATCTATTTGGGTATGGTTTTCGCACTTAGTTCTATGTCGACCATTGTACGTGGGTCATGGCGGCCATAACCTTAGATGGGTTTATTCCAACCAGCCCACCTCTCTCCAAAAACAGATTATGCCTCTTCATTTTTTCAAAACATCAAATGTGCTATTCCAAGACAGTCTAAACGTGCGCCAAATTTCATCCAAATCCGTTCAGCCGTTCGAGCGCGAAGGAGTGACAAACATACATACATCCAAAGTTACGCCTTTATAACTAAAATATTAGTGTGAATGCAAATAAATTGAGAACCTCCTCCTTTCTTAGACGTTGGCTATATTTAGTTCAGCCTCACACAGAATTAGTTCCTTGAAAGTACAATCTATCCCCAATTACTACTATCAGCTGTATTTTTGGTATAAATATTTGTTATCTAAATATACAAAAAATAGAATCCTAATTGTGAAAACAAAATCAAAATTGGTAGAAAAAAAACATGATAAAAGAATTTTAAAGAAATATACATGTCTCTTGCGTCAAGACGCAGTTTTCTATGGCTGGCGAACGGGCGTCATAGACTTTGATGTTAAAATACATGTCGGACTTCTTTTTCTATATCTATATCTTCGTAGTTGATGAAGATATTTTATAAAATCTTTCATATTTGCCTATATACCTACATGCATAAAAATTGCATACATATAGACTACTAGGCTTGCTGAACATCCATTCAATTATCATACTATTATGTGTTCCAAATAAGAATAGGAAAATCAATGACCTCAATCTGTCAAATGTTGATTGAAAAGTAAGGTTTGCAAAGAAAACTTATTTGCATATTGATAAGGTTTATATTTTGCTTTGTATTACTGAGTCTTAGTTAAAAAAATATGATTGTTTAATCTAAATTAGCTAAATAATATTATTTAAGTTATAATTAGTTTAAAAACAAAACTCTATTCTAAGTTCTTATTTTAATTGTTAGGAGCTATTCTACTTCTCCCATTTGCCACTAGTTAGACACTTTACACAGTGATGTAGAGATTAGCAAAATTGAAGAACTGGATTCTGATTAAACTTTTTTTTGTTAATGATTCATAAATAAATATTATTTAAAAAAAAAATTGTTTTGCTCACCCAGCCCAATTTTTTTGATTTTACAGTTATGACGTCACAACACGGGCGTAAAAATCGATCCTATTCTTATTTGGAACGTATTGTATCCTGAAGTATCCTTCTGCATCTCAAAGTGATCTATATAATTTTTACATGATATTCAAATGCATTGTAGGTTTAACTATTGGAAATTGTTTGAAACTCAAACCAGATAGTTACTTTTGAATTTTTCTAGTATACTTACTGTGATATTAGAAGTAGATCCACTTCATCAGCCTCAATGAGATCCACAAAGGGTAGGGCATCCATTCCGGACAACCCTGGGTGTATGCCACAGTCTAGCTACAAATAACAATTCTCATTAATTTATACCATCCTGTAAATCTTACACTTTTTCATTGTTTCCAGCACATAGCCACCGGGCTGTCATCAATGAAAAAGCATGTGGTTTACCACAGGATTGAGAGACGAGAGCTATGACACACATGATACACATGATATTATGTGATATTTTTCCACATAATTATATGATATATTGCCCAAGAGCTTCCTAAGTGTTTAATAGAGGTAAGCAATAAAAAAGCATTTTGGCTAAACTGTACTTCTGTGGGCGAAAAATTTATGAAAAAATTGTAACACATTGTGAACAGTTTTTTAGAAAAACATACGAATATTGATATGTTTCATAATATTTGATTGATTTTGAATGGTCAATTCACATTGTACTTGTTTGTAGTCTATAAAAAAAAGGTATGAATTCACACACCCATAAAGCATACTTAACCAAATGCCTATTTACTTTCCAAATGACAAATAATGTATCATATGAATAGAATAAATTTAAACATTTATTAATCTCAGGACCCTGAGGTCCTGGATGTTTGAAAGGCGTACAGGGAGCCGAAACCAACTCGCAGAGGCCCTTTTAGATACTTTTAATGGAACATGGTAAGAATATAGATATTTAATAAAATTATACTGGACTTGGACCAGAGAATGCAAACAACAACAATATATTTTATATGGTGCCATTTATTGGAATGTTGCCTACAAAGCTAAGTTTAGTGGAAATATCTGATTATGGCTAGATAACCGATTGCAGAATAAAAATTGGGAAAAAAAATTAAAGCCCCATCAAAGTACAGTTTTAGCTAATAAATATGGTTGCTTGTTATTGTGCAATAAATAATATGATTGAATTGTTGATCAGGACCTCCTTATTTGTCCAGCACAAGCTTTACAGTAATCATTAATGACACGCCTATCTTTTACAATTAAAACACTTCGTTTTCTTTATTTATTTAATGCAATATACTGTTATATATAAACACTTCAAGCGATATGAACACAAAATTAACAAACCATTATTTTCTTTCCCTTGAACTCCAGCATAATGCAGGACCTCCCTACTTCTTGACCAGCACCCCTATAGACAAAAACAAAAATTGTGTTTATGTAAAATGTTGTTAGGTACGCCTTAAATTCAGTTTTTAGAGTAAAGTGGAAAAGGTTCGTCTATAGTAAGTCATGAATAACTGAGAAAATATTTTATCAGAAAAGTAAAGCAAATCCCTGCCATCGTTTCGTAGGTATATATACCGATATAATAACGCTAGACATGAAAACAAAATAATATTTACAAGGGCCTTATCGTCAGCTGGTCGCTCTCTTCCATTGGCACCGGATCGGTGCCTTTCCTCGGGTTTGTAGTCATGATTGATAATTTAAAATGACAACGCAATGCTAATTAAACATTTGTTCACTCTTGTTTGAGGATAAACTACAATTTTAATCCAGCAAAACAATCACGATAACCGGTTACCAGTTATAGTTTTTTTTTTTTTTAATTTATTTCTTGACCCTGGATACAATGTCCTTCAGTCGGAATAATAGATATTATAAGAAGTCTTTATAAATCTAGGAACACTTATAACTAACATAAAAATCTTATTACAAGTCTATTCTTAATCTTATTACAAATCTTATTCAAGAACAAGAAAAGAAAAAAATAATAATTTTTTTTTTTCAAACCATAACATCAACGTGCAAGTCATTTACATGAAATCTTATCTAAACATTTAAGTAATACTAATAGTTCCTATAATCATATTTTTTCGATTGTATTTATAATGAATTTATATACAGGTATGAAATAGACAGAGTTTGATAATAAATCTTGGACGCGGCGGGGAACACTTAACGAATTTTCTTCTGCCACATCACTAATTTCACTGACAAGTATCAGTCTTTGAATGGCAAACGTTTCACATTCAAATAAAACGTGTTTTATACCAGCATTCACTTGTGAACAATGTATACATTTGTTATCCGCTATGATCTTCATTCTATAAAGATGGGCTGGAACTAAGCAATGGCCAGAACGCAAACGGTTTATGCAAGTTATAAATTTTCGATTTATGTATTTAAATCCATTATACCACGGTTTTGTCGGTAAGTTTTGTTGTAACTCTGCATACCACTTTCCTTTTGTTTCTACCGTAGCGTCCCAATATTCTTTCCACATTCTCTTTGAAGAAATTTTTATCAGATGGTAATAGTCGGTAAAAGGTACTTCAAATGAGTTTGTTAAGTCTTCGTCATGGTTGCCACGAGTCGCCTGATCGACTATCTCGTTTCCTATTATGCCACTGTGGGAGGGAACCCATAAAAATTCTACATTTTTCCCCAACTTTCTAATCATTTCTTTAATTCTTATCACTATATAATTTTGTTTATAATTTAAATTACTATTACATAGAGTTGTAAGTACACTCTTAGAATCACTAACAATTAATATATTTACACTATTTACATTTGTATATACATATAACAAAGCTGAATATATTGCCCAACCTTCTGCAGTAAATATACTACATATGTCTGGTATTTTGTAGCATTTTGTTATTGTCCTTTGTGGATCATAATATGCAGCCTTGACATATTCACTCTTGGAACCATCAGTATATATAATATAATAATTGTTCTTTTCATCTAATTGTTCCAAGTAATCAAATTTATTTTTTACAGAGTTTAAATGACATTTAATGTCAAAGTAGCTCAGCAAAATGTCATAAGGGCATTTGTAAATTGGCCACTTGATAGAAGTGTGCATGTTTTTAGTTAGTTTTTTTGTACATGACAGTATGGTTGAAATTTCAGGTAAGGAACCCGAAATAAGAGTATTAGCTGAGATGTTGAGGGTTTCAGCTGACTGTGTGATTCCTGCAGGGTGTGAAACTCTATTGAGGACTAAGCTGTTCTCACTAGACAACTCCTTTAAGCAAAATCTCTCAGCCAGCTGTAAACGTCTCAAGGACAATGGAGGTATGCAATTTTCAATTTCCATAGTGTTAATAGGAGTGGTCCGCATAGCACCACTTATCACTCTCAAACCCATATTCTGAATAACATCTAACCTTCTTAATAATGTACTACTTGCATTCATATAAGCCAAGGAACTATAATCAAAGTGGCTTCTGACTATACTCTTGTACAGCATATTAAGAGTTTTTGGATCAGAACCCCAGAATGTGCCTGCCAAGCTTCTCATTACATTTATGCTCTTCATGGCATTCTGACATATGTAGTTGATGTGCTTATCAAATTTAAGCTTATTATCTATAATAACACCAAGAAATTTATGATGATTGACAATAGGAATTGCATTGTTATTATAAACAATGTTTATACTAGACTGAGCAAACGGGTCCTTACTAAAGACCAATACTGTACTTTTCTCTGAACTGATTTCTAATTTCAAAGTGTTATTATAATAATACTGAAGTTGATTTAATGCTGTGTTCATATTATAAGCAGCCAAGCTCAAGTCTTGATTTTCAGTGTACAGAAGTAAGTCATCCACAAATTGCAATATTTTAACTTGGGATGTGTCTACAAAATTAAGGATCTGAGATGTATATAAATTGTATAATAAAGATGAAATTGTAGCACCTTGCATTGTCCCTTTGTTAACAAGTTTAGGTCCATGTAGTTTATTATTAAATTTAACAAATAAAGTTCTATTGTACAAAAAATCTAGTATCCATTTTAATATTTTACTTGGTAATTCCAGTTCATGTAAAATCTTGATCAGACTTTCAATATTAACATTATCAAAGGCACCTTTGACATCTAGAAAAACACATATAACGTGAGAATGACTGAGTTTTGCCTTTTTAAGATCAGATATTAGAGAAACAAAGCTTTCAGAGCAGCTTCTGCCTTTCCTGAATCCAAACTGAACATCTGGTAGCTTTTCTTGTGTTTCCGCAAAGTAATCTATTCTTAACTTTAACATGTTTTCAAAAAGTTTTCCTAAACATGATGACAAGGAAATAGGTCTATATGATGAAGGATTATTTGCTACTTTGTTTGGTTTTAAGATTGGAATAACACATTGTGTTTTCCATGATGGTGGTATCAACAAACTATTCCATAATTTATTGTAAATTTGTAATAAAATATCTATTGCATTTGGATGTAATTTTTTGATTAATATATATGGAATGTTATCTAATCCTGGTGTTGTGTCTTTCCTACTTTTGAGTGCTATATACAGTTCATTTAAAGTAAATGGTTCATTAAGAAAGGAGTTGACTTCATTCTCAGCAGATTGATTCAATATGTTCATAAGGTTATTCATATTGATTGGAGTTGGATCTGATATTTTTTCTAAGAAACTTGGCACCCATTCATCATTTAGATATTGGTTATGAGAAGAACCTATTCTTTTAAATCGCTTAATATGACTCCATATACTAGAAATAGGTGTCATTCTATTAAAAGTACTGCATAAATCATGCCAAGAAGTAACACTCTCTTCCTTTAATGTTTTTTTCTTTAGAGCATCAATCTTTTTGTAGTTTATGAAGTTGGCAATACTTGGTGATGTCTTGTACTGTATTAAGGCTTGTTTTGATTTTTTTACAGCATCATCACATGTTGTATTCCACCAGGGAGCAGGTTTTCTCATGACTTTGGGAGTTTGTTTTGGCTTTTGTTTTGGAACTGTTTCTGATCGGATTTTGTATAAGGTGTTTACAAAGCTGTTGTATAAATTTATTGGTTCCGTGTTATTGATGTCTAATTCAGAAAAACAGGACTGTGATAGATTATAGTACTTAGCCCAATCTGCTTTACTATAAATATATTTTTCTTCTACAGGACGGATCTCATATGTGGAAGGCTTTACATTTACAACTACCTGAGTCGGATAATGATAGCTGCCCATTGGATCATCGTGAATGCGCCATTCACATAGTGGGGCTAATGTGGGACTAACTAGAGTTAAATCAATGGCAGACGGATTTCTATTTGGATATGTAACAGTTGTAGCACTACCATCATTTAAAACACATAAGTCAAACTCATCAATTAAATTGAATAGACAGTTGCCTCTGTTATTGTTTGATGAACATCCAAACATGATGTGATGTGCATTAAAATCTCCCATGATGATGCATGGTTTAGAGATTTCCTGTAAAATCTTTTTCATTTTAGAAGTATCAAACCTGTTAGTGGGAGGACAGTATACACAAAGAATGCTTAAAGTGCCAATAGATGTCTCTATAGTTATGCAGATATTTTGTACAGATTCATAGAAAGTGGTATTTATAACTTTGTACTGTAAACTTTGTTTAATTAATATAGCTACTCCATTATGTGCATTTGCTGAATTTTTATGTATAAGGTTATATGGTGTAAAATTTGGAATTATACTTGTATTCTTAAGCCAGGTCTCATTTAATAAACATATATCAATATTGTGTTCAAAAAGAAATGATTTTAATAAGGCTTTCTTGCTCTGTAAACTCTGTATGTTGAATTGGGCTATATTTAAATATGTATCCATTAATTGATTAAATTTGCTAATAATATCTCTTTGATTTTTTTATTTGTAATAGGGCTATTATTCTTATCATTTCCTAGAGTAATTAGTGATTTAATTATTGCATTGATTATAATGTCATTATCAATTATTTGTTCTGCATTTAAACAATTTACAGGTTTGGGTAAAGTTGGAAAGGTAATAGGATTGGTAATGGGATGCATGGGTGGTGTACTCACCACAGTGGCATAGGATTGTTTCAGGTTGGTATATTTATTTTTCTTTTCTTCCATTTTTTTCTTTTTAATTGGACAATCTCTCGATATTGCAAGGTGATGTCCACTACAGTTAATGCATACTATCTCATCGACGTCACATTCTTTGTACGAATGGCGGCCGGCACAGGATGAGCACATTTGTTCGCTTCTGCAGACCTTGGCTGAATGATTGAATTTTAGGCATTTATAGCACTGTAATAAAGGAGGTACGTATTCGTGCACTTTGTACCGAAACATATTCAGGTATGCATACTGAGGTAACACTGTAGTTGCAAATGTTACAGCTATTGTCCCCAAAGGGACAAGCTTTCCATCAATTTTTCTCATAAAACGCTTTATTGAGATTACTTCAGCGTCACATGTGATGTTCTTATATATCTCTTCGTTTTTCAATTCTTTAGGTATGTATCGTAGTACTCCCGTCGTTTCGGTTAGATTGGCAGGGACAAAAGCTTTAAGCTTGTTTCTGAATAGAAAATGGTCCATTTTCAAAAAATTGTTAGCTGGCGCTGGTTTCTTGAATGTAATACCAATTTTGTAGGCATTTATCCGATGGACGCCTACAATACCTTTTACTTGTTCCGTGAATAGTTTTGTTAGGGTAATAGGGTTTCTATTACCCAGCTTATCGTTGTCCTGTGATTCTACATACACAATACACTCTGTGCTGTGATGCTCGGGAAATTGTCTTTTATAATTGGTTTTGGTAAACATTTTATAGTCTGATGCACTCGCGTCAAGTTTTCTTTTTTTAGGTTCTTTGTCGGGGGGCTCGCCCCCGTCGCTATTTACACTCATTTTTATATTTATCCTATATACTTTATACAAAGACTATATTTACAGCAAAATTAAATAATTATATACACGTAAAATAAATTTTCGGAAAACAGAAAATTAAAAAAGGCGCGCTTAGTTCGACTTCCCGCCAAAAAGACCAACCAGTTATAGGTTATAAAAGTATTGCCATAATCTGAAGTTTTTAATACCAAACTTCTTGATGGCGAAATTATTTTTAAGATTATTATTATACCATAATAGATATTACTAGAAGTGTCAAACATTAGAAAAGTGAAAATAATAATATATACAAACGAAACAAAAGAACTCATAGGGCATCAAAAAATTCGTCCACATCGATGTCAATGGGAAAAGTGCCCAGTAGAACGCTGGCACTTGCCACACTGGATGGCAATTGATGCTGATCAATTCTTTGAACGAAGAAAAGCCCAGCCCTCTGGTCAGGTGAATAGTCGACCAGCTGTTTGCTGATCCCGATCAACAAATTAATTAAATTAATTTACAAAAGTGATATCAATGTTTTCTAACAACTGTAGCACTGTATTCTATAAATTTATCCCAATAAGAAACCGAAGTTGTTTGCTTATTATTAACAAGTACCTAATCATTTAAAAATACCATTACTACCAGAGATTTACCAAATGACAACATTTAAATTAACGTTTTTAACATTTCGTTTCGTTTGTTTACTGCAATTGTTACTTTTCAGGTGACAACAAATAATACATGCCTAGAATTTAAATAATTAATCACATCTTTATAGAGAAACAATGGTTATTTACTTATTTGGGTATAAGTACAGCCTCATCCTACATTTTTTATTATTGTTTTGGTCTGCGTAGAACCTAGTGTGACGGGTATTCGAACAATTTGACACTTGTTAATGACATTGACAGATCATCAAAAACAACATGAAAGCATGCGAAAGGTGCGTTTTTGGTTAGATGATAAAATATAAATTTTAACAGTTTATGAATCAAAATGCCTAAGCCAACGCTCTTTGAAGAAGATTCAGACGAGGAGGTTGCACTTAAAACTGAAAATGAGTATGCCAAGAAGTACGACAAGTGGCGAGAAAAAGAAGAACTCCATAAACGTAAGGGTTATCATTTTTCTTTATTTTGGTGTAGGCAAGACCTTAAATAAACCTTTAAAACTTTTTAATCGTCAACTCCCTTTGAATTAAACATTACAGTGGAACAGAAGTATGGCTCCAAGCCGAACGCGGATGGGTCAGAGTCAACAGACAGTGAGGACGAGAGTGATGCCCCCCCGGAGGTTAACGAGGAGATGGAGAAGCAGTTCCTTAAAACTTTGGCGCTACTGAAAACAAAAGACCCGAGGATTTATGATCCACAATTTAAGTTTTTTGATGGTACCAAGAAAAAAGAGCCAGGTAAACAACTAACTAACAATGTGATTTTGATGATTTGCCTTACTTATACTGCATAATAATTAATTTATTAAACCCGAAATGAATGCCAGCATTCACTCTCGCAGTGTCTCTCTATTGTGTCTCTAATAGTACCATATTTGAAAGGATAATGTTCTTTGAAAACACTTTTTCAATCAATACCATCTCATTGGTTTAGTGGTTGCAAGTCCTGAGTTTGCTTGTGTTGGGCAATGTGATATGGTCTTCTGGAATATCTCATAAGTTGCCTGAAGTCTGAATTTATGCTCAGTTGGATGGCAATAGTCTTGCCCCCTAATCCATCTGCTATTGCCAAAATGTGGATGTACTTTATGTACCAGAGATGGTTTTTTTTTTTTTAAATTTTATAGAACAAACAGTTCAAATTGTTTTTAATTAATTCTTTAATAACTTTTACTATTAAATAATTGCAGAAAAAGAGACAAAAACAAAGGAGTTGACATTTGCTGACAGTGATGATGATGACGATGATGATGGCAACATCTTCAGCATAGAGAAGAAAGCTGAAATTATAGATGATACAAAGAAAGAAAGAAAAACATCCGAGACAAAGGTATCTTTGATATTTGTTTCTGATAAAAAGAAAATATTTTTAATCTCTAAAATATGGTCTAAAATTATAAATCTAAATAAGATTTGAGTGTAATCCAACCTATTATAGTTAAAACTTTTATCAAAGATTTATCATTTTGGTTCCAATAGTCAGGCTTAATGCTTAAAAGAAACTGATGTCTCCAAACTATGAACAATTGGCTTCGCAGTACTCAGAATTGTATGGCAAATGCATATTGCATATTTTTGAGAGTACCTATGCAGAATAGTTTGGAACACCAACTTCAGTGTGGCCAACATATTCGACCATACAGTAACAGCTTTAAAGCGGATAGGTGTTTGGGTGCACATCCATTCATATAGTTTGATGACAGCCTGTCTCAGTGAGGTAGAGCTAAAATGATATTTCATTTCACATTTCATTTGTTGTAGGAGGCTAAATTGAAAGAGTACCTTATAGGCCAGGCAGAACATATAGATGATGAAGTGGAAAAGGACCTTGCGCCACTAAAGGCTCTCTGGTCAGACCCCAAGTTGAATGAGGGTGAAGCTTTTCTCAGAGACTATATCTTAAATAAACCGTAAGTATTCATTATACAAACTAATCAGCCTTATAATGTTCCCGTTGCTGCGACGCAGGCCTCCTCTTTAGGAGATCGGACCATAATCCAACACGCGGGCCCAGTTTGGATTAGTGGATAAAACCATAAGTAATAGCATGCATTTTTGTCATATAAAAACTCATAACTCTCAAAATCTATCTAGTTTATTAAATAGAAGTTATTGTTTTTAAATAATGGTAATGGAGCCAGGAGCCAAAGATTAGAACTTAAGTTAAATCAGTGTAATTTATTTGCACAGAGGCAGTTCTTGTTTTCATTACAAGTTACAATATATTTGTATTGAGAATAACTTGTTTTCTTTTTGCAATATAAAGTTTGGTTCGTTTCTTATGGGTCCTACGTAGGCGATACAACGCGATCGCGAAGCGATGCGGTGCGAATGGAACAAACAATTGATACTCTACAGCGGTGGCCTACGTGACCAACCGCACGTGGGTGCGGTGCGGTGACGAGCGAAGCGAAACGGATGCATTCAGTTGATTTAATATTTTCTGACGAATTTTTGCGGTGCGGTGACTTGCTTTTTTATAAGTGGCGGCTGAAATAGCGAATTCGCGCGCACGTAGTACAGAGACGCCGTGTCGTCGTGTTAATTTCGCGTGAACTGCATCGGATCCATATCGTATCACTTTGCAACCATAAGCTCACGTGGGACACCGAATTACATTATGTGAGATACTAAGTTGTTTCTTTAGGAGTTTGGATTTGCAACACTCAATAGTAGTAGATAACTATTACTATTTTAAAGATATTTTCTGTGGTTTCCTCCCATGGCCTCTCCCACAACAGTTACTTTACAAACTTTTTCTGGGTTAAAAAGTAGTCTGGCACTCTATAGAGCTCATAGCTATCTCATAACAGACGTTCAGATGATGACGTACAAACGCACGGCTCGATGTTTATCAAGGTTAGGTAACACCATCCTTTGTTCATCCCCCAAAGTAAGGCGACCGCGCTTGAACTCGCTATACCAGCGGTAGATGGTTGCTTTTGAAGGTCCTTAATCCATAAAAGTGAAAGATTTGAAGTCGATCAAATGACTCAACAGATTTAGGCCACATTTAAAATCATAGAAAATTATCGCTCGAAAATGTTCTCGATGCAAATCCATTTTTAAATGAGACCCGAAAATTTGATTTGATTGTCGAAAAAATGTAGAGGGAAATTAAAATTCGAACAATAGTATTTTTACTTTTAAATAACCATAGTTTTCAAAATACATAATTACAAGTGGCCAGTGCCTTACACATAAAAAATCTTTTTTTCGCAAAACTTTCTGAGTGTCCCACGTAATTGGCGAAGTCGCTGCTCGCGCGTGGATGAATGACCATCTTAAACTACTCAGATTCCTTCGTGTTTCGGAAATCCCGCTCTCATTTGTAAGATCTTTGACAATTACATTACAGATAGTCAGAGGTGAGAAAATTTTACACCTTTCTTGCCAAAGAGATATTGTTTTGCCTAGCTATTAGGTAGTGAAAGTCAAATACTGGTCTCCAGCTCCAATTCAGCTGCATCCAGTTTGGCTGGAAGCAACATCAACTTAGTTGCAAATGGTTGAGGAAATTTTGGCACTTATAAGGTAACTTTTTACCAACAAACAATTAGAACTCGTAAGTATAGCATTATCTCAATCGTCTCATAACTATAAATATTGTAATAATTATGGAAATATTGTAAATTTTATTTTTTAAAGACTATCTATTGAGTTTCTTGCCGGTTTTTCTCCATAGGAAACGGCCAATTAGACCTGTGCTCTAGCTACTGACGTTTTATAAGTGCCCATATAAAATAAAACATTTTGAATTTGAATTTATATAAATTGTTTTTATCCACAGTTACCTTCAAGACGGCGACATCGGCGAGGCTGAAGACAAGATCAGGGACGACGAAGAGTTAGAGGCGGATGAAGAGCGAGTAGAGGAGCAGGGCAAGTTCGAGAGGGCTTACAACTTCCGGTTTGAAGAGCCCGATCAGGAGTATGTGAGTAACTGAGCATTTTATACAAGGTACTGATGTGATCAGCACTTTGTTCAAATCTAGAGCTTCATAAATATAGGTGCAATTTTTAAGAGTGTAAACAAATGAACTGTATGCTGTAAAGCTGCAGTTTATATTCAGTAGACATAACTGCTTCGAAAGTGCCCGCTATAGTTAGCTACTACGCACTGGACTACGCAGTCCACATGCATTGAAGGTTACGGTTTTTTGCTCACCAGATGGCGCCACTTTAGAGTTAGGTTCATAAGCAAAGCTTTTAAAAGTTAATGTTAGACGCAAGGAAGAAAAGTTTGAAAAATGATTGGTTCCATACTACAATATTAAAAACGAGCAAATAACGCCGACAAATAAACGTTTCTTGTATATACCCTATAATAATAATTATTATTTATTTGTCAGGAAATTATTCCCTTAGTAAAAAACTACAATCAATTACAATTTACACAAAAAATTATTTAATTAAATAATTTTAATCCTCCTTTAATTTTTAATCTTATTATTTGTACCGGTAATAAATACAAAATACACATTCTGTAAAAATTGCAACTCTGTTATTTAGTATACCCAACCTTACGGTTTATGAGATACATTCCGCTGACAGACGGATGGACAGTGGAGGCTCAGTAATAAAGTTGGCACCCTTCGGGTACGGAACCCCTTAAAACGAAATAAGTCTATAAAAGCTAAACCAACAGAACAAAACTCTCACTTACTAATCTCTATTTTTCCAGCTGAAACGATTCCCCCGCACAATGAACTACATCCGTCCGAAAGACGACCGTCGCTCCAAGAAGCGCGCGGAGGTGCGCACGCGCAAGGAGGAGGAGAAGAAGAGGAAGATGGAGGAGATCGCGCGCATGAAGGCGCTCAAGCTCAAGGAGATACAGGAGAAGATCGCCAAGATTAAGGAGGTTACCGGGAATGAGGAGCTGGCGTTTAAGGTACGTCGGCACAATTTATGATTTTGTACTAGAGATACTTAACTGGATAGGCTTTGTTTGTTGATGTATAATCTAATTATTAATTGTATGCCAAGTTTATTCAAACCCGTCCAGCCGTTTGAGCGTGAAGAAGTAACAAACACACCATCATTCACAAACTATGCCTTTTTAATATTAGAGTAATTTAAAATAATGTATCCCTCTCTCTATATGTAACAATGTATCCCTCTCTCTACATATAATAATGTATCCCTTTCTCTAGATATAATAATGTATCCCTTTCTCTACATATAATAATGTATCCCTTTCTCTACATATAATATAAAAATTTTACCTTAAAATAAAATTTGTATTATGTTTCCTAAGACGTCCGAAGTCCATTATGTGAGTACATCGTCTTTTTCCACGTTTATTCGCTAGATAGTCCTACTTCCGCTACGTAAATCGACCTCAGCGCCACCCGTGGCCGCACCTGGAACTAACTAACAGCGCAGAGCAAGCCACCATTCCTTTATCATTGTTCGGCTCATAATGATAATAATTGATATACATCAGGAAGAAATTATTTGGACTTCGGACGTCTTAGGAAACATAATACAAATTTTATTTTAAGGTAAAATTTTTATATTATGTGTTCCGTTTGACGTCCGAAGTCCATTATGAGAGATCTGTTTGTTATCTCCTGGTGGCTTGCTTAGTAAAACGCAACAATGTGAACAATATTCCTATAATTGTATAAGAAAGAATATAGGACACAAAAGAAATCAGCATTGCTTAGTTATCTATAGTAAAACTGATTTCGTTCTATTAATGAAATCGGCGTTTAACAAGACTGCATTGATATTTCGTAAAAGTTTGTTACTGCACAAGTTAAAAAATAGACTTTAGTTTGAATATATATATTAACGGGCTACGTAATAGTTACGTGATGAAATTGCTGACCCATATTGGTAAGTACCGGAAACAGTGTATATTCCGGAAATAGTGTTTCATCTACTAGTAGTAGTAGTTGTTTGACGAGACTCGGTTGTAGGTAAAAAATATTTTTTCAGGGAATCTTGATATTTTGTTAACCGTCTATTAATGTTCTTTACAAAAATATAGCATAGCATCTGTCAGGAAAAATAATAACGTGTAATTAAATATTTAAAGCCAAATTCCGGATGCAAGGCTGTTGGAACTTAATTGTCCACGAAATAATTTTGAGTTACAATCAAAGAGATTCGAAGTATGAAGTCTGACTCAATGCTAGCAATAATTTAGTAGCAGTACGCCACGTAGCACGTATGCACATAAATTTGCAAATTTTCAAAGAAATTTTTTGTAGAGTTAATCAGAAACTGATGCTGTAGCTTGTTTGTCAGTGAGAACAGCACACTAAGCTAAAATAATCATTTGGTAAATACTGGACTATATATATATATCAGACGGAGTGGGTGGTGGTCCCAGCCCCCATCTGCAGTTTTATTTGGATGTATAAGTGTTGAAACTTTCTCTTACACCAACCAAAACTTCCTAAACCTCACTTTACCAGCTGCTACGGAGTCGTAACCAAATTGGTCAGGTTTCCAGGTGTAAGCCATGAATTTCACCCAGATGCGCGGTGGTGACGTAACACAAGTGGCAAAAGAGTTAGTGCAGTGTAGTCACGTCGCTCAGCAGATCTCGTTCTGTATTGTATAGTCCCAATACATGGGGACAGATATCAGACGGCCCGTCGGTGTTACTTACAGTTTTGTCCTCAAGATTTCTTTCTCGCCAATGTAGTAGTCCGCGTAACTCGTCTGCAAACAATGTCGAATGACTTGAACCTCTCCCAAGACGATTACTGTAGCTACGCACGGCAAGCAACCTTCCCCGGAGGGTGATGAAGGTCGCAAAGTTGAGATACCCTCAGAAGCTAGGTCTGCTTGAGGGATCAACTGCCGGCTGCTAAGCGAACCGCTGTAGCTACGTACGGCAAGCAACCTTCCCCGGAGGGTGATGAAGGTCGCAAGTTGAGATACCCTAAGAGGCTTGGCCTGCTTGAGGGATCAACTGCCGGCTGCTAAGCGAATCTACAAACACGGTCTTCCTTCTTCTTGATGTTGGATTGCGTGTTCTAAATTTTCTGAAAACCTACACAAGATATGTATGACAATGCAACTTTCCTGAAGGGTGATGAAGGTCACAAAGTTGACATAGGTACCTTAAAAAGTGTCGTGTTGCACCTGTTTCTGAAACTGCCAACTGCTTCGCGAATGAATAGGCTCTGATGAATAATGAGGTAAACCCTTTACAGTTAGTTCGAGTGTCACAATCTTCAGAAATTACATACAAGGTTCGATAATGCAAACTTTCCCAGGCGGTGATGAACGTCACAGAGTTGATGTACACCAAGAGGCGTTTGCTGAGCAAGTCCATAGGCAATGAAGGATAATGCAAAACCATAGTCTGGTAGCCAACACTCGGAAATGGACCACGTGTCTTATAGAAATTTCCAGAAGCTTAATGCATGATACGGCAAGCAACCTTCCCCGGTGGGTGATGAAGGTCGCAAAGTTGAGATACCTTAAGAGGCTTGGCCTGCTTGAAGGATCAACTGCCAGCTGCTAAGCAAGTGAATTGGCACTGACAGATCATGCAAAGCTAAGTCTGGAGACAAACTCTTGGAGATAAATAACGTCAATTTCCAGAAACTAAATGCAAGCTATGACAATGCAACCTTCCCCAAGGGGTGATGAAGGTCGCAAAGTTGAGATACCTTAAGAGGCTTGGCCTGCTTGAAGGATCAACTGCCAGCTGCTAAGCAAGTGAATTGGCACTGACAGATCATGCAAAGCTAAGTCTGGAGACAAACTCTTGGAGATAAATAACGTCAATTTCCAGAAACTAAATGCAAGCTATGACAATGCAACCTTCCCCAAGGGGTGATGAAGGTCTCAAAGTAAAGTTACCCTAGAGGCGTTGTGCCTGCTCGAGGGTCTGACTGCCAGCTTCTAAGAAAGTCAATAGGTATTGACAGATAATATAAAGTTTTGTCTGGAGGCAAATTCTTGGAGCTGGACAACGTCAATTTCCAGGAACTAAATGGAAGCTACGACAATGCAACCTTCCCCAGGGGGTGATGAAGGTCACAAAGTAAATATACCCTTTGAGGCGTTACGCCTGCTTGAGGGTCCGACTGCCAGCTACTAAGAAAGTCAATAGGTATTGACAGATAATATAAAGTTTTGTCTGGAGGCAAAATCTTGGAGCTGGATAACGTCAATTTCCAGGAACTAAATGCAAGCTACGACAATGCAACCTTCCCCAGGGGGTGATGAAGGTCACAAAGTAAATATACTCTTTGAGGCGTTGCGCCTGTTTGAGGGTCCGACTGTCAGCTACGAAAGTCAAAATGTCAATACAGATAATTCAAAGTTTTGTTTAGAGGCAAACTCCTGCGAGCTACGGCATTGCAACCTTCCCCAAAGGATGATGAAGGTCATAAAGTAGAGATACCCTTTAATGCTTTGCGCCCGTTTGAGAATCCATCTGCCCGCTGCTAAGAAAGTCACTAAAGATTTTTAAAAACTTTGGATGCTTATATATGGCAACCAGACTTGTAGAGCTTTATCAGGCCCGTGCCACGCGACGCCAGCCGAGGCGACGCTACGTACCACTCAGGCGTCGCCCACGTATGCTTCGGTCCAATGTAGTTCCCGGTTTATGGTGATAACTACATGAGATTTAATTAAATTATTCGTCTTAAAATAGGACCAGGCAATGACCAGTTAGCCCAAGTACAGAGGTATTTCATGTTACGCAGCTCAAGCACTACGTTACACGTCGGCAGTTCAGTTTGGAACTGACGAAAACTCTTCCAGCGCCATGGCATGACCAAATTCTAGACATGTAATTTGTAGCAGTTGACTTTCTTAACTTATGCGAAGAAGAGACAGTGCTTTTTGTGAAATTCGCATCTCATGATAGGCTAGGATCAAGCTCCACCTCTCAGCACGTTTGTAAAAATGAGGCGTAGCTTTTTCACTGGATTTTGTTAAAAATTAAAAGTGGTGATAGTGGATAAAGCCACAGGCATGGAAATCAATTTGACATTAATTTTAGTTTGCCCGATAAGGCTCCCTGAGCTTACTTCTGGTAATTGTACATTTTCGGCTCCCCCCTTTCTTTTGATCATCAAAAGTTGCGAGATTAGATGATCCTTTCTGGGCTATTTTTATTGCAAAAAGAAGAGTGTTTTTATGTAGTCGAGAGGTACTACAACTTCTTTATTTCAAAAGTTTAAGGATCGAATAAAATGTCGTTTTAAAAATTCTGGCAGGTACTTCGAAAAAAAAAAAAAAAATTTAAAAAACTTGGTTCAAATAAATTGTCCAAATATTCAATATCCTCATCCTATTCCTGCATTGTATATGTCCAAAAGGCAAGATTCTAACCCAAAGAGTCAACTGTTTTCATCGAGGCTATATGATGATGATATATGAACCTCGAAAAATACGAATTGCTCGGCAATAACATTTGCAGGCGCCATACTCGAACAAGGAACGTTCGGTCAAAATAAAGTAGTAAAATGACTTACCAGATATTGTACTTCAAACCTATTTTGTGATCGGGTCCGGCGCCGTTTAACGGAGGCTTCATCATCTTCATTCGAACTTGAATTCAAATCTGATGAACTTGACTCAATAGACGCATTCACGCGTACATTAACACTTCTACATAACTGAGCCGAGTAGTAATTAATGATTACTGACTACTCAAACGCCCACGAAGTTGTTAACGGTCGTCCATTTTAAAAACGAACGAAATAATTTTACGTAACGGAAAAATAAAAACGGTAACTTTCTACTTTATTCTCGAAAGTTAAAACATTTTAAGAAAATGGAGGTTTGTATGTTTTCTAAATTCAAAATCTAGCGACATGCGCGCGGTATGAAAAACGACGCAACAATGATAAAGGAATGGTGGCTTGCTCTGCGCTGTTAGTTAGTTCCAGGTGCGGCCACGGGTGGCGCTGAGGTCGATTTACGTAGCGGAAGTAGGACTATCTAGCGAATAAACGTGGAAAAAGACGATGTACTCTCATAATGGACTTCGGACGTCAAACGGAACACATAATAATGTATCCCTCTCTCTACATATAATAATGTATCCCTTTCTCTACATATAATAATGTATCCCTCTCTCTACATATAATAATGTATCCCTCTCTCTACATATAATAATGTATCCCTTTTTCTACATGTAATAATGTATCCCTCTCACTAGATATAATAATGTATCCCTCTCTCTACATGTAATAATGTCTCCCTTTCTCCACATGTAATAATGTATCCCTCTCTCTACATATAATAATGTATCCCTCTCTCTACATATAATAATGTATCCCTTTTTCTACATGAAATAATGTATCCCTCTCACTAGATATAATAATGTATCCCTCTCTCTACATGTAATAATGTCTCCCTTTCTCCACATGTAATAATGTATCGTTCTCTCTACATATAATAATGTATCCCTCTCTCTACATATAATAATGTATCCCTTTTTCTACATGTAATAATGTATCCCTCTCACTAGATATAATAATGTATCCCTCTCTCTACATGTAATAATGTCTCCCTTTCTCCACATGTAATAATGTATCGTTCTCTCTACATATAATAATGTATCCCTCTCTCTACATATAATAATGTATCCCTTTCTCTACATATAATAATGTATCCCTCTCTCTACATATAATAATGTATCCCTTTCTCCACATGTAATAATGTATCGTTCTCTCTCCATATAATAATGTATCCCTCTCTCTACATATAATAATGTATCCCTCTCTCTACATGTAATAATGTATCCCACTCTCTACATATAATAATGTATCCCTCTCTCTACATGTAATCCCGCCTTTATCACCTAATATTACAAAAGCCAATGTTTGTGAGTGTGTGTATATTTGTTACTCCTTCGGCACACGGGTGGCCCATGTCCTGGAATATAGCACATAGAATACATTTTATCCCGGGAATATTTTCCCTTGGGATAACTTTCTACGATCACACAGACGAAGTCTCTGACAGAAGCTACTAAATAATTATTTTTTTCCGTGGACAGCGGGATTGTTTTCGAAAGAGTTACCGCGGCCCTGGAATGCAATCCGCAACTGAAGGGACACAGGTGGGTTTTATTCGATAAAAGCCTGACACTTCCTGAGCGAGAGGAGGTGTTTGATGACTTCCCACCTACAAAAAAAAAAAAAATTACTTAACTTTCTATCAGAGAAAGACTTTTTGTAACTGGATGTGTCCTTTCACAAATAACCTTATACAAACATACATATAATCAAACTATTTTTGGGCGGGAGATGTTATTGGATGATTTCCCACCTAAAAAAAATAAAAATATTACCTTTCCAAATAAGTGTAGGGAAGCAGAGTTGAATATAAAATTGTGACGTTTTTACAATTTTCGTTATGCATTTGTGGCTTAAGCACATAGTTTTTTGGGCGTAGGGAGAATTGTATATCAGGCTGGTGTCCGCGTATTTTGCGTACGGGTGGGACAAATGTGTCATTCGATCCACCCCCAGCTCAAGGCACGCCAGCGTCCTGATGTTACTGACCATTTCACGGAGAGTACCTGGCTTCACGAAGTACTTTGTCCTGTATCCAGCGACCACTGGGTAGCTGAGAAGTAGATGAGCTGCCGTCTCGTCCTCATACATGTAGGCTCTGCGGAATGGGCTGTCTTGCGTAGGCAGAAACGACATAATGAAACAATCACTAAGTACATAGTTTTGAATCACTCCCTTACATTTTTAGGAATCGGACTTAGAGAGTGAGTTCGACCCTGCGGAGCACGACAGGCGTATGAAGGAGATATTCGACGAGCAGTACTATGGTGACGCCGATGAACATAAACCCGTGTTCCCTGACCTCGACGACGAACTGGAGATCGGTGAGTGCTTTCATCAAAGAAACAAGTGTTTTATTTATATCCACTCAGCTGCCCCGTGCCAAAATTGGAACATTTATGAAATTCTTTAGCCGTACAATGCCAAAATTCGCACACTAACCTATTTTCAGACCTACCAAATGTAAACAAAAAATTTCATAAAAATCAGTCAAGCCGTTTTGAATGCAGCCTTAAAGAAGTTTGATAACAAATAATAAGACATTTTTTAACCAAATCAAAGTTATAAATGGTCTCAATTCAGACTTAAACTTAGTTAAATAATTCGATAACCTTATTTAACAGAGAACTGGGAGAAGTACCAGCCTGAGCACGAAGATGATGATGAGGCTGACCAGCAAGGTGATGACGAGGGACCGCATTGCGAAGATGAAGACTTTAATGTGAGTAAACAAGAATATACGTGCTGTTAGACGAGGGACATTAGAGGTAGCTTGACCGACTGGTGTAGAAAAATGTTATTAGAAGATTGTGATTTTGAATATTTTTTTTTATTATTTCAATTGATTTGAAAGTTGTCGTTTTTGCTGCAAATAATTGATTTTTGTAGAAAAATCGATTTCATCCTAAGCAATTTTTGAATGAAAAATGCCTGCTTTTATTTCTTCTGTTTATGTTACTGTAAGTGTAATGATTTTCATTTGGGGGGGGTTGCCATAATAGGTTCATTGTGGCGACACTTGGGGGAGGCCTATGTCCAGCAGTGGACGCCATTCGGCTGAAAAAAAAATGATGAAGTGTAATGAGATGAAGATGAATAATAATTATCTGTCATTATTGGTAATTACCAAAAGTTGTGTAACAAGTAAAAAATAATTACTTTTATTGGTAATCCGGACTCCAAAACCAAAAAATCTACATATAATCTTTTTTTTAATAATCGATTACCATCTCGCATCTCTACTTCTCAGCATGAGTTCGTGAGTTTGATTCCTAGATCGTACAAAGTGTTGAATGAAAAGTATTGTTGTGTACCATAAATACACCTCAGCTCAATCCTTCGGCGATACAGGCGTAATGATAGGTGCACACAACTATTTTAGCAACAATTTTCACTGACTTGTTTACTACTTAGATGGACGCCGACTACGACCCAAATAGGGCGCGCGTGAATCTTCTAGAAGAAGTAAAGAAGACTTTAGGCAAGAAGAGAAGAAACAGAAAGAAGAAGTCCAAACTGGCCGAGCTGCTGTCCTCTGAGAAACCCAAGTTCGTGCCCACCGTGGCAGACAAGACCTACGACCAGTACATGGAGGAGTACTACAAGATGGACTGCGAGGATGTCATTGGAGGAGATCTGCCCACTCGCTTCAAGTACCGGGAGGTCGTGCCGTGCGATTATGGACTTACTGTTGAAGAGGTAAGAAGCTATACCTCGAGCTATTAAAGCGACAATTTACGACCTAAACTGAACTGTTAAAGGGATGGAGCTATGTAGAGTGTATAGCTGCATCCCTCTCTCGCGCTCGCACGACTGACATTTGAACACGTCATAGTAAGGCCCCACTGACGTCGTGTTTGTTGTAATAACATTTATGAAGGTTGTTTGTGTGATTTCTGGTAAGGATGACTGTAATATATTAATGGTATGCTGTGTTTTTGTGTTGTAAACAAAATTGACATAATTTTATAGTTTTCGACCGATCATAGTTATTGTACTCATAAAAATCTGGCTGCGATAGTCCTTGCTAACTTTCAATTTGGATGGGTGCAAAGAAAAAAGTTATCTGCAATTTTGCGATTTTGTGATAGTTGCTTACTAACTCTTTCAAGTGTCAAAAATGAAGAAATAATAGGGTTCCGTACCGCAAAAGGAAAAAACGGAACCCTTATAGGATCACTTTGTTGTCCGTCCGTCCCTCTGTCTGTATGTCTGTCTGTCAAGACCCTATCGAGTTGAAATTAAAATCAAATACTTATGTCTGCGGTTTCTTGAGGCTGTGAATACATCAGACTTCTAAATTAACGAAAAAAAAGCCGTTTATGTCACAAAAAACGTATATTTCGACACTCAAGGGAACCAAAATGCTATTGTGACATTGCGCGTTGGTCGGATTCGCGATGTCATCGCTTTTGTCGCAATTCGCAACGTAGGGTTACTTGGCTACAAGTATACCGATTGAATTAAGGTTCTGATGCCTGCAGTGGCGGAACTATAGGGTGGCAAGGCTAGCAAAATGCGACGGGGCCTCCGGACCGTCGGGGCCCCCGGTCAGAGGCCGCAAGCTCAGAAAAAGTAACCCAACCTATTTTACAAAATTAAGATAAAATTATAATGTAACGACTTTTCTGGGAACCCAAAAAATAAATTTGCCACGAGTCTCAGATGATATAGTTACGCCACTGCATTCCTTTGAATATTCTATCAGCACTAGAACTGTAATATTATGCCATGTGGTCTGCAGATCCTGCTGGCAGACGACAAGGAGCTGACGCAGTGGGTGCCGCTCAAGCGCATCCTGAAGCACCGCGCCGACCACCTCGAGCGAGGAGACGCGCGCAACTTCGCGCAGAAGGCCGCCGACACCAGGCTCAAGAAGAAGATCCTGCCCAGTCTCTTCAAGGACTTACCCGAGTGAGTCCCACGTGGTTTATACTGTGATTCGTAAATTGATAGAATCTCCATTGGAAAAAAGGGTATTTAGAGTCAGAACACTTTATTTGTAAGCAAAGGTAAAATTACAACAGTCATCCTCTAAGTTGTACCGTGGAATTGCGCACAAAGAAATAATCTTTATACGATTCAGTGCGTCTCGCAATTATTAGTATTGCTTCCTACCTACCTGTTACTTAGTTAAAAGTCCAAAATGGCATCAACTTTCAATCAGGAAATTAATTAGGTATATTCCCACACACATAATTTAGATAAGCAGTGTTATAATGTCAGCTTACCTTATTTGTTTATTCTTTGCAGAGATCCAGACATTGTTGTGCCAATAGAAGAAACTAAAAAGAAAAAAAAGAAGAAGAAGAAAAAGAGCAAAGAGAAAAGCACAGAAGATACTGCTACAGAGGAAACTGAGCAGGAAAAGGAAGTAGCAGATGAACAAGATGCAGAAGCACAAGACACCACTGGTGATGTTGCTGAGAGTCCTAAAAAGAAAAAGAAAGACAAACATAAAACTGACGTAGATGGAGAAGTAAATGTTACACAAGATGAAGATGAAACAAATACAGAAGAGAATGGACAAGTAAAACAAAAGAAGAAGAAAAAGAAACACAAATCAGATGGTTTCATTGTGGATACTGTGGAGCATGCGGAACCTAGTCAACTGAGCACCGAAACTAATGGAGCACTTGATACTGCAGTACAAACTCCTAAAAAGAAAAAACCAAAATTAGAAAACAAATTAGAAAATAATGGCGAAGGTCCTGTAGCAAAGAAGAATAATATTAAAAACTTAAAACGCAAAGCAGATGCAAGTACAGGAGAGCAGCCCAATCAAAAGAAAAAGAAAGGCAATAAGAAAGATTTCAAAAAGAATTTCAAACAAAACGATAAGTTTAAAAACAAGAATAATGTCACCCAACCAATGAATCCAATGCTCAACTTATCAGATGAAAGATTGAAGGCGTACGGTTTGAATCCTAAAAAGTACAATAATTTCATGAAGTTCAAAAAGTTTTAATCACTCTTTACATTCATGTAGATGTGTATATTATCGGATTTTTACATTGTAAATATATATTTTGTTATATATACAAGGTCTTAATTTTTTGTATCTTTACAAACAAAATCGATTTCCCAACAGGCATTTATTTACCTGCCAATTTTTTTTTAAACCTTGCCCCACATTAAATACTAAGATACCAGAGCGATCTGACATACATGTCACTACAGTTTGTCTGACTACTGAAATTAATTTTGTAATAGTTACCCTAGTAACATATAAAAATCAGACATGTAATGTTCATTAATTTTGTGAGGAGCTATAAAGCGTCTGACCGAAGTTTTGGTCCATGGAAATTGTCTAACACTTATGATACTACTTTAGAATAGTATTCTACAAAACATATATAAAAAGCAGCCTTAAAAATGTATGTTAAGTAACTCGTAGGCGTGCAGTACACGGTCATGCAAGTGTTAATCAATTCCATCAATCATAAATGATGTTTGAATGACGGAATTTTATCGCCATTAGTTTTTCGTCATGCAAACGTCAATCATCACACTAGACCGTAGGTTTTTTGTCAATTCAAAATTGACTGTGGCAAAACTGACTTTAGTTCCTTTTCTCACATGGTACCTGTTCAGGGGCCCCAAGGGGCAGGTCCACAAGTACACAGGTATTCTAAGCACATGAGACGCTCCGATAAAAAAATCGCGCGATGAAAAATTCTTTCAAATCATGCAGATTTGAAATAAATCCGCGCGTCTGTTTTGTGCAGTATAGAGCAGGTAACACGGGACAAGGGCAGGAAGATGATGATGAGAGTAGTTATGGCTATGTCCGCACTGCGAAATAAAATTTACGCGTTTTGCTCAGTCCGGCAACGGCAGCGCTATGTAAAATTTTTGTTCGATTGACCATACCCATAGACGTGCGTGGCTGACAAAAACCGTACGGTGCGTACTAGTGAAATTCCGATCGCGGAATATAATACGCAAGAATATAAAAATTTTACCTTAAAATAAAATTTGTATTATGTTTCCTAAGACGTCCGAAGTCCATTATGAGAGTACATCGTCTTTTTCCACGTTTATTCGCTATGTAGCGACATCTATGACGTCACATAAGAACTAATCCTGCATCGCGCAATCAAAGTTCTCCGCGCGTTTAGAACATATAGAACAGCCCGAAATCATCTATCGGGCAGTAGTAGCCCACCAGACATAACACCCGTCTGGTCGGAGGATCCTCCCTTTTCAACGGAGGTTTGCGGGACTTTACTCTCTGTTCCGCCTACCCTCTAAAAACTGGTGACCCTCGACAAAGAACGTCAGCGCAGCCTTCGTGCAGCAACTACTTCGTGACGTCATCATCACTTCCTCAAGCTTTCGAGCAGCGAGCCATACAGCCAGTACCCACGGCTTTAAAGGGTATCCTGACCACCAGCATGCCTACCTGGTCATACCTGGTCATCACCCTCAGCCTCATCAGCGACCTTGGCTAATCACACCGCACCTTCGGCCAGTCACATGAAGAGCTATGAAGAACCTCTCCTGGTCGACGCAAGCAGTCAAGCCACTACATCGCACAGCACCGCTCCGACTCACTGGAGCCAGCAGCACTACTCCGACTCACTGGAGCCTGCAGCATCATCCCGACTCACTGGGACATCATCACCCCGACTCACTGGGCATCATCCCGACTCACTGGGACATCATCACCCCGACTCACTGGGGCATCATCCCGACTCACTGGGATAGCACCACCCCGACTCACTGGGGCATCACCGCAGACAGTTCCGACTCACCGAGAACTATGCGGCATTCGGTTCCGACCCACTGGAACCAACCTACCACTGGCCTGGCACGCATCAAGAACCATCGATCTCCAATCTCCGGAGGGGAGTGATGTAGCGACATCTATGACGTCACATAAGAACTAATCCTGCATCGCGCAATCAAAGTTCTCCGCGCGTTTAGAACATATAGAACAGCCCGAAATCATCTATCGGGCAGTAGTAGCCCACCAGACATAACACCCGTCTGGTCGGAGGATCCTCCCTTTTCAACCGAGGTTTGCGGGATTTTACTCTCTGTTCCGTCTACCTCTAAAGCTAGATAGTCCTACTTCCGCTACGTAAATCGACCTCAGCGCCACCCGTGGCCGCACCTGGAACTAACTAACAGCGCAGAGCAAGCCACCATTCCTTTATCATTGTTCGGCTCATAATGATAATAATTGATATACACCAGGAAGAAATTATTTGGACTTCGGACGTCTTAGGAAACATAATACAAATTTTATTTTAAGGTAAATTTTTTATATTATGTGTTCCGTTTGACGTCCGAAGTCCATTATGAGAGATCTGTTTGTTATCTCCTGGTGGCTTGCTCAGTAAAACGCAACAATGTGAACAATATTCCTATAATTGTATAAGAAAGAATATAGGACACAAAAGAAATCAGCTCAATTGCTTAGTTATCTATAGTAAAACTGATTTCGTTCTGTTAATGAAATCGGCGTTTAACAAGACTGCATTGATATTTCGTAAAAGTTTGTTACTGCACAAGTTAAAAAATAGACTTTAGAAATTGCTGACCTACATTGGTAAGTACCGGAAACAGTGTATATTCCGGAAATAGTGTTTCATCTACTAGTAGTAGTAGTTGTTTGACGAGACTCGGTTGTAGGTAAAAAATCTTTTTTCAGGGAATCTTGATATTTTGTTAACCATCTATTAATGTTCTTTACAAAAATATAGTATAGCATCTGTCTGGAAAAATAATAACGTGTAATTAAATATTTAAAGCCAAATTCCGGATGCAAGGCTGTTGGAACTTAATTGTCCACGAAATAATTTTGAGTTACAATCAAAGAGATTCGAAGTATGAAGTCTGACTCAATGCTAGCAATAATTTAGTAGCAGTACGCCACTTAGCACGTATGCACGTAGATTTGCAAATTTTCAAAGAAATTTTTTGTAGAGTTAATCAGAAACTGATGCTGTAGCTTGTTTGTCAGTGAGAACAGCACACTAAGCTAAAATAATCATTTGATAAATACTGGACTATATATATATATATCAGACGGAGTGGGTGGTGGTCCCAGCCCTCATCTGCAGTTTTATTTGGATGCATAAGTGTTGAAACTTTCTCTTACACCAACCAAAACTTCCTAAACCTCACTTTACCAGTTTCCTGCTAGGGAGTCGTAACCAAATTGGTCAGGTTTCCAGGTGTAGGCCATGAACTTCACCCAGATGCGCGGTGGTGACGTAACACAAGTGGCAAAAGAGTTAGTGCAGTGTAGTCACGTCGCTCAGCAGATCTCGTTCTGTATTGTATAGTCCCAATACATGGGGACAGATATCAGACGGCCCGTCGGTGTTACTTACAGTTTTGTCCTCAAGATTTCTTTCTCGCCAATGTTGTAGTCCGCGTAACTCGTCTGCAAACTATGTCGAATGACTTGGACCTCTCCCAAGACGATTACTGTAGCTACGCACGGCAAGCAACCTTCCCCGGAGGGTGATGAAGGTCGCAAAGTTGAGATACCCTCAGAAGCTAGGTCTGCTTGAGGGATCAACTGCCGGCTGCTAAGCGAACCGCTGTAGCTACGTACGGCAAGCAACCTTCCCCGGAGGGTGATGAAGGTCGCAAGTTGAGATACCCTAAGAGTCTTGGCCTTCTTGAGGGATCAACTGCCGGCTGCTAAGCGAATCTACAAACACGGTCTTCCTTCTTCTTGATGTTGGATTGCGTGTTCTAAATTTTCTGAAAACCTACACAAGATATGTATGACAATGCAACTTTCCTGAAGGGTGATGAAGGTCACAAAGTTGACATAGGTACCTTAAAAAGTGTTGAGTTGCACCTGTTTGTGAAACTGCCAACTGCTTCACGAATGAATAGGCTCTGATGGATAATGAGGTAAACCCTTTACAGTTAGTTCGAGTGTCACAATCTTCAGGAATTACATACAAGGTTCGATAATGCAAACTTTCCCAAGCGGTGATGAATCACAGAGTTGATGTACACCAAGAGGCGTTTGCTGAGCAAGTGCATAGGCAATGAAGGATAATGCAAAACCATAGTCTGGTAACCAACACTCGGAAATGGACCACGTGCCTTATAGAAATTTCCAGAAGCTTAATGCATGATACGGCAAGCAACCTTCCCCGGTGGGTGATGAAGGTCGCAAAGTTGAGACACCTTAAGAGGCTTGGCCTGCTTGAAGGATCAACTGCCAGCTGCTAAGCAAGTGAATTGGTACTGACAGATCATGCAAAGCTAAGTCTGGAGACAAACTCTTGGAGATAAATAACGTCAATTTCCAGAAACTAAATGCAAGCTATGACAATGCAACCTTCCCCAAGGGGTGATGAAGGTCGCAAAGTTGAGATACCTTAAGAGGCTTGGCCTGCTTGAAGGATCAACTGCCAGCTGCTAAGCAAGTGAATTGGCACTGACAGATCATGCAAAGCTAAGTCTGGAGACAAACTCTTGGAGATAAGTAACGTCAATTTCCAGAAACTAAATGCAAGCTATGACAATGCAACCTTCCGCAAGGGGTGATGAAGGTCTCAAAGTAAAGTTACCCTAGAGGCGTTGTGCCTGCTCGAGGGTCTGACTGCCAGCTTCAAGAAAGTCAATAGGTATTGACAGATAATATGAAGTTTTGCTGGAGGCAAATTCTTGGAGCTGGATAACGTCAATTTCCAGGAACTAAATGGAAGCTACGAGAATGCAACCTTCCCCAGGGGGTGATGAAGGTCACAAAGTAAATATACCCTTTGAGGCGTTACGCCTGCTTGAGGGTCCGACTGTCAGCTACTAAGAAAGTCAATAGGTGTTGACAGACAATATAAAGTTTTGTCTGGAGGCAAATTCTTGGAGCTGGACAACGTCAATTTCCAGGAACTAAATGGAAGCTACGACAATGCAACCTTCCCCAGGGGGTGATGAAGGTCACAAAGTAAATATACCCTTTGAGGCGTTACGCCTGCTTGAGGGTCCGTCTGCCAGCTACTAAGAAAGTCAATAGGTATTGACAGATAATATAAAGTTTTGTCTGGAGGCAAAATCTTGGAGCTGGATAACGTTAATTTCCAGGAACTAAATGCAAGCTACGACAATGCAACCTTCCCCGGGGGGTGATGAAGGTCACAAAGTAAATATACTCTTTGAGGCGTTGCGCCTGTTTGAGGGTCCGACTGTCAGCTACGAAAGTCAAAATGTCAATACAGATAATTCAAAGTTTTGTTTGGAGGCAAACTCCTGCGAGCTACGGCATTGCAACCTTCCCCAAAGGATGATGAAGGTCATAAAGTAGAGATACCCTTTAATGCTTTGCGCCCGTTTGAGAATCCATCTGCCCACTGCTAAGAAAGTCACTAAAGATTTTTAAAAACTTTGGATGCTTATATATGGCAACCAGACTTGTAGAGCTACATCAGGCCCGTGCCACGCGTCGCCAGCCGAGGCGACGCTACGTACCACTCAGGCGTCGCCCACGTATGCTTCGGTCCAATGTAGTTCCCGGTTTATGGTGATAACTACATGAGATTTAATTAAATTATTCGTCTTAAAATAGGACCAGGCAATGACCAGTTAGCCCAAGTACAGAGGTATTTAATGTTACGCAGCTCAAGCACTACGTTACACGTCGTCAGTCCAGTTTGGAACTGACGAAAACTCTTCCAGCGCCATGGCATGACCAAATTCTAGACATGTAATTTGTAGCAGTTGACTTTCTTAACTTATGCGAAGAAGAGACAGTGCTCTTTGTGAAATTCGCATCTCATGATAGGCTAGGATCAAGCTCAACCTCTCAGCACGTTTGTAAAAATGAGGCGTAGCTTTTTCACTGATTTTTGTTAAAAAATAAAAGTGGTGATAGTGGATAAAGAAGCCACAGGCATAGAAATCAATTTGACATTAATTTTAGTTTGCCCGAATAAGGCTCCCAGAGCTTACTTCTGGTAATTGTACATTTTCGGCTCCCCCCTTTCTTTTGATCATCAAAAGTTGCGAGATTAGATGATCCTTTCTGGGCTATTTTTATTGCAAAAAAGAAGTGTTTTTATGTAGTCGAGAGGTACTACAACTTCTTTATTTTAAAAGTTTAAAGATCGAATAAAATGTCGTTTTAAAAATTTTGGCAGGTACTCCGAAAAAAAATAAAAATAAAAAACTTGGTTCAAATAAATTGTCCAAATATTGAATATCCTCATCCAATTCCTGCATTGTATATGTCCAAAAGGCAAGATTTTAACCCAAAGAGTCAACTGTTTTCATCGAGGCTATATGATGATGATATATGAACCTCGAAAAACACGAATTGCTCGGCAATAACATTTGCAGGCGCCATACTCGAACAAGGAACATTCGATCAAAATAAAGTAGTAAAATGACTTACCAGATATTGTAATTCAAACCTATTTTGTGATCGGGTCCGGCGCCGTTTAACGGAGGCTTCATCATCTTCATTCGAACTTGAATTCAAATCTGATGAACTTGACTCAATAGACGCATTCACGCGTACATTAACACTTCTACATAACTGAGCCGAGTAGTAATTAATGATTACTGACTACTCAAACGCCCACGAAGTTGTTAACGGTCGTGCATTTTAAAAACGAACGAAATAATTTTACGTAACGGAAAAATAAAAACGGTAACTTTCTACTTTATTCTCGAAAGTTAAAACATTTTAACAAAATGGAGGTTGTATGTTTTCTAAATTCAAAATCTAGCGACATGCGCGCGGTATGAAAAACGACGCAACAATGATAAAGGAATGGTGGCTTGCTCTGCGCTGTTAGTTAGTTCCAGGTGCGGCCACGGGTGGCGCTGAGGTCGATTTACGTAGCGGAAGTAGGACTATCTAGCGAATAAACGTGGAAAAAGACGATGTACTCTCATAATGGCCTTCGGACGTCAAACGGAACACATAATAAAAACATCGTAATGAAATATCGCTGTGCGGACAGGCCCTTGGTGTTCCCTTATATTTACTAATATTCTTTGTGTGGTGGTTGTGCACTTCTACGAAAAGGCTAGACCGCTTTTAATGTTTTTTTTTTTTTTTGTTGCATTTTCAGTAGGTATGAGAATAGGATTTTCTAATTGAAATCTTTTTTAAGTACCAGAACAACGTTTGCCGTGACAATTAATAATAAATAAGTTATGATATGAAATGTTACAAAATGTATGTAAAGTACAGCTAAACTGATTAAGATTATACTCGTTTGAATTTGCCGCTGTTACCAAAATCGTCTAAGGAAGCAATGTTACCAAGTAAATAATTCAGGTTCATTTCAAACTAATAAAAAAGAAGCAGATGTCAAGTGAGTATCGAATGTATCGGATTCTTCTAGGTATGGTGTAGGGTTCCGTAATTAGCACAAATATTTAGTCTTTTACAGTACTAATATTACTGACTGAAAATAAGTATGCAAGAACTTCATATGTTTATGTAATTAACTAAATGTAAACAATCTTGAAATGGCTTATAACTAAAAGTAGTCTAAAAAATTTATATAAAAATGTTTACAACGTGTTATTTACCTATTAACTAAATTTAAATAATCTTTATATGTATTTTACAATTTTTTAAAGTTAAAAACACACATATTGTTTACGTTTAGATAACTACCTAAAGTACCTAAAGCATAGATACAAGCATACTATACAAGCATTTTATTCACCTAAACTATGGAACACAGAATACCTTTGCTATGGAATCTAAAAATACCTCTCACACCACGCAGTGCTTTTTTATTTCATTTTTTTCTATGAATCAGAATGTTGGGCTGCAAAAAGATGGATGATAAATGATTGCAGATTGTTTGTAGTAGAGATGGATGTGTGGAGTGACGAGAACAGATAAAGTGAGAAATAAGCATATTAAAATAAGTTTGAAAGTAACTGAAATGCTATGGCTATGTGAAGAGGAGGAATGAAATACACGTTACTAAATATAATAGAATAAGTTAAAATGTTTGGAATAAATAAATGTACATAAAATCGAGAGCGGTGTTGTTTACTAAGTGACGATAGACTTTTCTGTTTGTGTGGGACATAATATATGAATTGAAATTCTAAAAAAAGAATGTCAGCAAAAAAACCAAGAAGGTTTAAAAATTGAAAATTGTTTTTAATTTCCTATACTCTTTGGCAGTTTTGTACTGGCAACAATTGTTGACATAATAAAAAAAAACCTTCTGTAGTCTATTCGTTCTCTTTGACAACTCTCTTTTTCGGCGAGCCGTGTTATCGGAACAAGGTGATTATTTTTTAATTGTGTTTTACTTGTGAACTTTAGTGAAATAAGTGGTAAAATATTGCCGTTCTATTGTTTAATTAGTTAGTGTTTAATAATATTCGGCAAGTATTGTACGATTTAGGAGATGAAAGTGGATTTTGAACACATAACCTATGCCTTCGAAGTAGATCGTGTCGATTTCTTCATAATCGTCATGAGTGGACATGTAGGCTATAGAAATGCCCCGAGCATTGATTCCCAAGTGCATTAAAATCTAAATGGTACGACGTCATATAGGTGTTTGGCACTTGCAACGGTTTGTGGCGACAAACTCTCAACATGCTTACAAGGTTCAACCTCGTCAGTACGAAGTGATTGTATCTAGAAAAGTTAAGAGAAGGTACGGTACCTGTGTGGTTATTGTCACATCATCACATGGGTCGTCGCCTCATGGTCTTTTTGCTGCCGGCGTCGAGAGACCTAAATTATGATATCATCATGGCAATGATATTATGGTTTATTTCTGCCACAGTTTGTGTCTCTTTTCAAGCTCTTCGACTAAGTACTAAAACTTCCACCTAAACCTTCCAGCTCGCCAAGATGGTGAACAACAGAGTACCGTCGGTATTCTCCAAGACTTATGTCACGCCGCGCCGTCCCTTCGAGAAGGCGCGTCTCGACCAGGAGCTAAAGATCATTGGCGAGTATGGTCTGCGCAACAAGCGTGAGGTGTGGCGTGTCAAGTACACGCTCGCTCGCATCCGTAAGGCTGCCCGTGAGCTGCTGACCCTAGAAGAGAAGGACCCCAAGAGACTGTTCGAAGGTGAGGAATAAAATGAGATAAGTTGTAGGTAGGTTAATGTAGTTTGGATCTAAATTGTGATAGTTAACCCCTCAAATGTGAAACAATACTGCTTGTGTTCAGAAGAGACAACACTCGAGCGCCTATTACACCAGTCAATATTCAGACAGTCTTAGTCTATGTAGTGTAGTGTAACAAGGTTCAGACTGTCTTAGTCTGAATATCAAGTAGTTTAATGAGTTTCAAAATGTCAGTTAAACAATTCATAATATGCATTTGGTTCAAAATTCCTTGTCTTGGTATAGGTGTTGGAGGGGTGAAAACGTGTTTCTGTTTAGCCTATTGTAAAATGTATAACTGTGTAACTATCAAGTGTATATGTAGCAGAACCCAATATAGGTGGTTTGGGTAGTGTTAACCTATAATTATAGTTTGAAGGCTATGTTGGACACAATGCAATGTACTCATACAAAATGAATGACCTCTGTTACAAGAAACATGAATGAGACTGTGCTGAGTTAGGAATTATGAAGGGAGGAGCACCATTCAGTGCTGAAATGATAATGTGAACTAAATTATCATTTAAATGATGAAAAAATCTGGCAACCTCTTATCTGAAGAAAAATTGTTGATTTCTAATACTCTGACAATCTCTAACTGTACATTATAAAATGTTTAACAGTTGACAAATTCTTATGATGCCTGTCTTCGTGTTTCCAGGTAATGCACTCCTGCGTCGTCTTGTCAGAATTGGAGTGTTGGATGAGAAACAGATGAAGCTTGATTACGTGCTTGGTCTTAAGATCGAGGACTTTTTGGAGCGTCGTCTGCAGACCCAGGTCTTCAAGGCTGGTCTCGCCAAGTCAATCCATCATGCCCGTATCCTTATCAGGCAGAGGCATATCCGGTAAGAACTCATTTGTTCTCTTAAAACTTTGTTTATAAGAAACTTAATAATTTTTTAGCAAAATATTCAGTCATTCAAACTTGTCTATATTATTAAATTCTAACAGCATATAATGTAAACCTCTAACACAGGTGAACTCGCGCAATTGGCAGCCACAGCTGCCCGCCTGGCATTGAACTTGTTCTAAAAGACCACTTGGCTCCCAACCCAGTTGGGGTCAATGTCTTGAAATGTTTTTTAAGCTCTATAGGAGCTTCACACAGGTAAGGTATCAATAGTTCCCTTGTACCAGTGCTGGTAGAAGAAAGTGAACAACCCTGAGCATAAGAATTATAAATATTGTAAAAATAGACGTTGTTGGTGTAGTTTTTGACTTGACTGGCCTGGCGTTGACTGCTATGCCGAAGGTCGTGGGTTCGATTCCCATCCAGGACAAATGATTGTGTGGTGAGCATGATCATTTGTTCTATGTCTGGGTGGAATTTATCTAGAATATTTATGTATTTACTCATCATAACACAAGCTCTGCTTAGCCTGGGGCTAGACAGCATTGTGTGATAGTTGTGAAATATTATATATTATAGTGGCTTAGTGATTAGTTGCTGTGCTGCATATCGCGATTTCCATTCCCACATAGAACAAATATTTGTATGTTCTTCACTATCAGATAGGTTTATTTAAATCACTTACACTAATGTATGTGATATGAACATAAGTTTTATGTAAAAAATGATCACTACTGAAAGACACCACCAATCACAGTTATTCCATAACTAATCACATAATAAACTTGTCCTCAGAGTCCGCAAACAGGTGGTGAACATCCCGTCGTTCATCGTCCGCCTGGACAGCGGCAAGCACATCGACTTCTCGCTCAAGTCGCCCTTCGGCGGCGGCCGGCCCGGACGCGTCAAGAGGAAGAACCTCCGCAAGGGACAGGGAGGTGGCGCTGCCGCTGACGAGGAGGAGGATTAGACCAATAAATGATGTTTATTATCTGCCATGAAGTGGTTTCATTTGAACTACGACTGTACCCTGCTATATCACACAATTACTAGTACACCGGTACAGCGCCCACGTGCTCCCATACTGCAGTGCTCCGTCGTAGCTTCACCCCGCGTACGTTTTGCTACGTACGTAATAATAATTATATAGTTCTCCATCGACACGACTACATGCACACCGTTAAAGCTGAACTTAGCGACACTGCCACAGAATAAGTAATAGTACAAGTACAACACTGCGCAGGTAATAATCCGGTTTCCGCTACGGGGAATGACACGCGACGGATACCCGCGCGGCGCGCGCTCGCTCGCTTGGGTTTGGACGTAAAACCAAATCCTGGAAACGTGCCTAAGAATAATCAGTATTTTTTTCAGGCTTCGTCTAAATTGGTGTCCACGTGAAGCATTATGTGTCGTTGCACACATGCCACAGCCACAAACGCCGCCACAAGCTAGAAGCGGCTACGTAGGAAGCTGAAGCGCACGACCGCTACTTGAGGCCGGCCGGTGGCTGCTACTTTTTTAACCCCTATGCGCAGTATCATAATGAACTCTGTCCAAGAAGGTTTAAATGCGCGAATGGTATGCGGCGGAGTTTTGTATCGGCGCTTAGTGGCCAGTGCGCGCCACAACAAGCGAGCAGCGCGTGGCGGCCACCGGCGTCAACCGTTTGTGGCGAGTCCATATAAAATGTATGAAAACTACAGGTAATATGCCGGTGGCAGCGTTTTGTGGTTGTGGCTCGTGTACGGCGACCCTAATTTTCCATAGAAAAACAGAAAATACCCGACAAAAAATGTAGTCTAAGACTGATTTTGTCTACAGAATAAATTTTATAACAACATACGTTAATCAAACTCGCGACGCGTTTGGAGCGATAATTTCAGAGAGGGATCAAAAGAAAACGCCCTACAATCGGTCCAGTCCAGGGGGCTATTGGCTAACTTTTTCAATAACAGTTGACAACTAGCATTCGTTGCACCCTAAACTTAGTTGTCAACTGACAATTTCATAAAATTGGTATTACGTATCACACAAGTGACTAACAAACTACGGTAGAAATGTGGTGAATTATAAAAAATTACGGTGCCTATTGTGCGACCACTCAAAATTTTATCGACTATTATACAGCTTCAAAAGCTTACACAATCGCAATTTTAAAAGTATCGATACAATAACATCTGTCAAAACGTGTTACGGTGGCTATCAAAGGCACCAGTGGCTAATGACGTCACTGAAGATAGGCAATACGAAACTAGCTGTTTGACAGTTCAATGATGCACATTGTTAACAAGTGATCATCACTTAACTGTCAACAGAGTTACGCAATAGCCCCGCAGGTCCCAGTCGACAGTCATAATCAGACTTGAAGCGTTATGGTTTTTGGTGATAATTAAATTAGGGTTTCGTAGAGAACAAATTATTAGGGGTTAAAGTATGAAATTTCCAATTTGTACTGAAAAATTCGTCTCGCGTTATGATCGAGCGATAATGGTGAAGATTTATTCATGAGTCGGGATTGTTTCACTGCTAGTTTTGCTGTCATTGTTCGGGGTTCGACACAGTAGACATCTGCCGTTATTGCTTGACCAAATCGGAGCAAGCTATAGTGAATAACACCATGCTGAGACCACCAAACAGTTACCATTACCTTTTTATTGGTAAGCTTTAGGACACTGTTGCGGCGTTTGACCTGGGGTCAGCCATTGCATTTTTCGCTTACGGTTATCGTAAAGAATCCACTTTTCATCACATGTCACAACACAATTCAATCCAATATTCCTTCATTTCTGTATCGATTGAACAGGGCAACACAAGTTTCAATTGATCTGACGCAAATGAGTCAATATTGTTGGTAAGGTAACGTTAAACCATGCCGCTAATTCCTGGGTAGTTTGGCTCGGATCGGCTTCCACCATCTCTTCCAATTCATTGTTATTCACCTGTGTGGGCGGTCTTCCACGTGGTTCGTTCTTCAAATCAAAGTTTCCATCACGAAATTCTTTTTTGTCTAAGCTGAATAAAAAAACAACTAAAAGTCGATAATCGAATATTGCACATTTTTTAAAAGAAGAACTTCATAGGTTCCATAAAAAAAGTTTCACTCAAAAATCTCAAACCATGAAGGTTCTATGTAAATTTTTTCGAAGTACCTATTACAATAAAACGGCAATTTCATACTTTAACCCCCTATTGGTTTCCGCAAACCACAGGCGTTTCCGTCTACCTTATTTACCATACTCTGGTCTACCTACAGTTTCTGTCGGTGCTAAAAGCAGTTCTTTTTGCGTACCTCCCATAGGGGAGAGGAAAACTTATTTTCTACTGAGTTATAAAAAGTAGGTTCTCGATTCGACTGAACGATTATTGTTTATACCTAACTTGTTCAGCGATATCTTTTGGCAAATATTAACCGATTTTGGCGATTTTTTTTTTTGTCTGGAAAAGTATTTTCCCCATCAGATCACCAAATATAATAGTTGTAAGGCCGACTGGCGCTCGTGATTTTGTAAAGGAAATAAATAGTATAAGCCTTTTAAATACGATCATCACAATATATTATACAAAGAAAGTGGCACCGATATTTGATATTATAATTCCGGAACATTCTACTATCAAATTGACACCTCATTTATCAAAATCGACTCGGTATTTAAACCGTTACGGTTGGACATACGTACATACAGAGATTGGTTGTGGGTAAGTATAGTTCGATTCTAACGGAGTTTTTGGCGGGATTTCTTCGAGTGAAGTTCAGTGGCTGTTTTAATTATTCGCAAATTGATTCCTAGTGGATATTGTGATGTAAAATTGGTGTAGTGTTGTATCTAAAGTGTCTGCGCAACTGGACAATATGTGGAATTGTAGCGAGATCTATGGCGTCACATAAGAACTAATCCTGCATCGCGCAATTAAAGTTCTGCACGCGATTAGAACATATAGAAAGCTCGAAATCATCTATCGAGCAGTTGCCCACCAGACATAACACCTGTCTGGTCGGAGGATCCTCTCTTTTCAACGGAGGTATGTGGGACTTTACTCTCTGTTCCGCCTACCTCCAAACTGGTGACCCTCGACAAAGAACGTCAGCGCAGCCTTCGTGCAGCTACTACTTCGTGACGCCATCATCACTTCCTCAAGCTTTCGAGCAGCGAGCCATGCAGCCAGCACCCACGGCTTTAAAGGCTATCCTGACCACCAGCATGCCTACCTGGTCATACCTGATCATCACCCTCAGCTTCATCAGCGACCTTGGCTAAGCACACCACACCTTCGGCCAGTCACATGAAAAGCTATGAAGAACCTCTCCTGGTCGACGCCAGCAGTCAAGCCCTACGACGCACAGCACCGCTCCGACTCACTGGAGCCAGCAGCACTACTCCGTCCTACTGGAGCCTGCAGCATCATCCCGACTCACTGGGACATCATCACCCCGACTCACTGGGGCATCATCCCGACTCACTGAGACAGCACCACCCCGACTCATTGGGGCATCACCGCAGACAGTTCCACTCAAAGAATCATGAAACAGGCGCGATCTCGGTAAAATGGAGCTGAGAATTTTATTATGGTTTTGTCTACCTCAGCGAAGTTTGCCGAGAAGGTAATGTCGCCGCGCTGGCAGCAGCTAGTTAATAATAATGAAACACTAATGTTTTTTAATATTTTTAATGTGTTTTTTAAGAAATAGATTAAAAATTATATTTAATAAATATAGAAAATTAATAATATACGAAATATAACACTAGTAACATTGTAGGTACAATTTAACTTACTCATTATTCAACAAATACAGTATTATGTTTTATTATCTTAGTAATTACTATGGAATTTAGTGTGCTTTGTTTCAAATACACAATATTATAAGTACCTACCTACATGCAAAAGCTACATGAATAATAAAATTAATAACCTTATGTAAGTAATGTATGTAATTAGATAACATAAATTTTATACACCTAATGTACTCATAATAGTCTTGTGAATCATTGTTTCATTAATACAAACGTGTGTTAATAAAATAATGCTCTAGATATTTGTTACAATATGACGGGTGTATTGTATAGTTATCAGTGTAAATGTAAATAGATAAAAATCATAAGACTAACAACTACGTACTACTAAAATATATATTTTTTTTTACATGGGTACCTATATTATAATAAAATTGGAAATGTGTAAAGTCGTTTATCTCGCTTGGTGACTGCCAGATTGCTCCCAGATAACTAAAGGCTGCTAAATTCCGTTTCTTTACCATAACACTGTACAGTCACAGTAAAATTAGGTTCGTCGCCTTTTAACTTCTATTTTCGTTTGCACCAACCTGTTCTACTCCATTACCGACTTCAAATTGTCTTAACATCATCATCATTTGTTAAAATGTCAGTCACTTCTTTATAATTATTTCATGTCAGTGTGACATTTATGAAAGCTTTTTATGGGTCCCAAAATTAAACGCAAGATTAGAATATGGCGCGATGACGTCACGCGTAAACGCCGGCTTTCGATTGCCTTTGAGAGTAGGTTAAGAGTTAATTTTTTTTTGTTTTTAAATAAGTATTAAAATTTTATACCGACAACACAGAATTTGGTGTAGCTGTTCCATTTCACGAACGCCTATTTTTTTTTGGTATTGGTAACTTAATTCTGTATCTGTTTCGGGAGAAAAGCATTGATTTCATTATGGCACCTCCGTACCTATAACTGTCATCGATTTTGTAACTTATTCTTAGTTTTTTAAATTGGACCAGACTTCCAGAAGATATGATATTTATAAATTAACATTTTAAATTACAATTTTTATCGTTGACACCTAACACGTGCTCGTGAAGTTCATTATTACATTAAAATGGTGCTATTCGCCATCCCCGCTATCATCAAACTTAGCCTTCTTCAAATCGTCCGTGACTTGGTCAGTGCCGTCTCCCTGTTCGTTGATCTGCGCGAGGCACAGCTCCAGGATACGCTCCAGACCTCGGGCTGTCTCCTCCGAGGAGTAGATGTCTATGACCGGCACGTGCACGAACAGAGTGCGTGTGTTGTCTATGCTCAGAGACGTGTAGTAAATGTACTCGCACAGGTATCTGTAAAAAATGGTACCTAAAGTTACCGTTAAAGTTTGAAAAGTGCGCTATTACCTGCTCTACCTCTAGGCTACTACTACCTCCTAGCTGTTCAAATCCGGGAGAAAAAGATAAGTTGAAATTTCGGGAGAATATTTGGTTGTATTAAAATTTCTTCCGGGAGAGCTAGAAGAATAATATTTTCAGGTCTCAATTAAGGAGCCCCGTTCCTTACACCCGTCCGCTGTCACTTGACTTTGTTACAGCAAAGCTACTCGCCTCGAGTTGCGAGCCGGCTTCAAATTTTAATCCATATAAAACTAACATTGTTTGATTGTTTATTACTTACTCGTACATTACAATCAGCAATAATGCACAATGATCAAAAGTCAGATTGTTGAGTGTGTTGTGTGTGTAACAAGTTCAACTTTACAGAGCGTAGCTTAGGCAGTCTTTGTCACTTTGTAGCAATGTGACTGTCTCATTCTAAAGTTCAATGGCCGTGTCACCTGGGTACTGCCCCTACTGCCTAACCACAAAACGTCACAAATATTTATTACATCACGAATTAGGATTACGTACATGGAAATGTAGGTACCTAATTTTCAGCATAGTATTCCTACTGCAGTATAGAATGCCTTCAGGCTGGCAACCGTTCCAGTTACCGTGTAACTAGTACCAGTGGTATCGCGAATACCGACGTAATTGCGGTGAAAAACAAAAAGGAAACAAGGATATAATTAATAGGACATAATTATGAGTGTCGATTTGGGAAATCATTGATACATCACATTTAGGTAGAAATTTACACGCGTAATATTTATATGTACCTAAATGTTTGGCAAGTTAACTTTTCCCTTGCGCACAATTGAGACAAGACTGTCTTAGACAGACTTCTACACTATAGGTGATAAGAAATGGGATGATTTTGCACCACAAAAAAATTCTACTTGAGCTTCTGAAATTTTAAATTTTAATGTGCGATTGATTTTAATTTCGAACAGTTCTTCTTAATCGTTAATGGGTAAATGTGAAAATGCCTTCTAAAAATGGATTTTGAACCCAGTTGATAACCATTCAAAAGGGGGTGAAGGAACCGCAGTCGAGTCTTTTAGACCAGTAGCGATTCTGTCGACACCAGCGAAGGTGCAGGGGCAGGTGGCTTCGCAACTGTCAGACACACAACATGGCTTTCGTCCTGCGCGTAGTACAACCAGCAACCTTTTAAACGCTATGACGTACCTGGTTCCTCATATCGACGCGGGAGTGCAGGTGGACGCCGCCTACTTTGATTTTAAGAAGGCATTTGACCTAGTGGATAATGATGTCTTGTTATCGAAGTTGGCGAGAGACGGCTGCACTCCAAAATTGCTCCAATGCTTAGCGAGCTATATGAGGGACAGGAAACAGTACGTAGACTATTGTGGTTGTCGGTCTGAGCCTTATTTCACTAGATCGGGGTGAGTCAAGGCACAAATGTGGGGCCGTTACAATTTATTATTATGACGCCAGGTGTCTGCTATTTGCGGATGACCTTAAATTGCTGTTGGCCATTGAGACTGAGGAAGACTGTCACCGCGCCTTCAGCAGGACATTGATCGTATAGTTGAGTGGAGTCGGAAAAACAAGCTGCAGTTCAACGTTTCGAAATGTTCAATTCTGACATTCAGCCGTGCAAGATTACCACTTCACTACAACTACAAACTGAACGATACGCCTCTGAAAAGAGAGGAAGTAGTGCGAGACCTTGGCGTCCATATGGAGACACAGCTGAGATTCCGGGATCATATAGTCAGCGTTTGTAAAAAGGCATACAAGCGGCTGGGATTCGTGCTTCGCAGAGCAGCAGATTTCACCAATATTAAGGCTATTTCGGCATTGTACGACGCGCTAATTAGGAGTCAGTTAGAGAGTAATGCAGCTGTATGAGCTCCAAATGAGGCGAAGTACACTCTCATGTTGGAGCGCATACAAAATAAATATACGCGATACCTTACCTAAGACCTTATGGGGTATACCCCCTTTATCCCTTGATGTACCCAACCTTGTTCGTTTTGGGCATGGTGGGATACAACAGGTTGGAGACAAGAAGTGATCTAGCGTTGGTATCGTATATTCTAGGAGTGTTCCGGGGCAACACAAACAATCCGGGTGTGTTGCAGGAAATGGGATTAAGCGTGCCCAATGGGTACGTTCAACGTTGCAGACGGCCGGATTTGTTCGCACTGCCGCGCGGTCGCACCAAGCTGGTGGTCAACGTCCCATTCTCGAGGGCAATGCGCACACTAAACCTGATGGCTGATAGAATTGATATATTCTCATGTTCACTGAGTGAGTTCGCAAAAGTTACATTACATTTTTTATGTTATAATAATAATAATTAACTGAATTAAATAATTGTATTCTTCTAATAATTAATTGCCTTATATTTTATTTTAATTGAATGTTATATTAATTTTTATTATATTGACTAAGTTATTTTTATTTTTGTAAATGTTGTGAATTGGAATTGTATGAAATCGTTATTGTAATTTATATTTTTGACTACACTATCGCATTGGATTGTTCTGTAATGATAGCTGTATGTATGTTTAATAATAAACAATAAACATTTTTCTTCCGTCTGTCTATTAACTTTGAGAGATAACCTTATTTTTCCGAGGCACACCAACTAGTCACCACGGTATGCTAGTGTGCTGTGTTTTGGTGCAGCCGTGAGGCACACAAATGCATTTTTTGTTACTTCTTTTTTTTTATTTTTATTTTTTGTTTCGTGTTTACCCTATATTGTGTTTGTGCCTTGTGCTGTACCAAATAAATTCTTTTTCTTTCTTTCTTTCTGTGCGGCACACCCTTTGCGGAACACTGGTCTAGACATGAATAATGATAGTGGACCAGATGGTATACCAGCAATTGTTGGCAAGGCTTGTGCGCCCGAGTTATCTATGGACACGCTTGCTTGCATCGTCTCTCATTTAGGACTGGTATGGTGCTCAAGTTTTGAAAGCTTGCCAAGGTAAAACCCGTGCACAAAAAGGGCAGTCGTGCCGATCCTGCCAACTATTGGCCGACTTCATCTAAATGCGCACGCGCCTCATACTGAATCTCTTGGAAGGTAACGATCTCTTAATATACTCCTCAATACTTTATTGCATTCCATATTATGTACATAGATGGTATAAAATATTGATAACATTTTATACCATTTATTTTCATTAATTGATTGACAGTACGTGTTTTGCGGAAATCGGTCTACTGGGGACCTACTAGTGTATGCCACTTACTTGTGGGGCGAGGCCCTCGAGAAGAATAGAAAAGTAAGCGCTGTATCTTTAGACGTCTCGAAGTCCTTCGACAGGGTATAGCACGCTAACCTTTTGAGTAAGCTTCCAGCGTACAGCATTCCCCCTGGTCTGACTAGCTGGGTAAAAGACTTTCTGAGTGAACGGTCTCTCCGAGTTGTTATCGACGGATGCTCATAGGAGTCCAAGATGACTAATGCCTGTTGAACGAGTTCCTCAGGAGTCTGTTATCTCGGCAATTATCTTCCTGCTGCATATCGACGATCTGTTGATATCCGGTATCTATGGGTATGCAGATGACAGAACAGTTGTAGAGATATACCTGCCGAGTGCTCGGGCTAGTAACGATAACTAATCCGCTCCGAAAGAGAGGCTATGGTAGAGCGTACGAATGTCTCACTTCAGGTAGTCTCCAAGTGAGGTGAAGCCAATCTTGTAGTATTCAACGCCGCCAAAATGCAAGCGTGTCTGTTCACCGCCAAAAGGAGCCCGTTCACCTCGGCTCCTGCTTTCCAGAATGTATCCTTGAACCGTACCGACCGCCTTCAGCTCTTGGCAGGTGAAACCTCAAACCTAAACTTTGCTAGAAACCTCGGCGTTCTTGCAAAGGTCCGGGCGGTGCTTCACTGTGTCAGCTGCTAATGTTATACAAAGAACAGGTTCGATCTTGTGTGGAGTACTATTATACAGCCACATATGGGCTGATACTGCAAAATGCCATCTAGCGGCTTTGGTTTCAGTGGAGAGGCAAGTGGAAGACGCTAATTGGTGTTCCAGATTTGGTTCGGACTAATCTGCAAAGGCAGCGCCGCACAGGCGTAGGGTAGCCAGGCTTTCGGTATTCTATAAGACGCATTTTGGAGTGAGTGCGTGGGAATTACATGATTTGATTCTGCCATCGCCTTTCTACCATCGGACAACCCAACATACGACGAATGTCCACCCTTATATTGTTGACACCTCTACGGTCCGTACTAAGCGTTTCGCTTCGTCGTTTATACCGCGTACAACGAAGGACTGACCAATTTTATGGATACGCTGACGCCCACTTTACGCGGTTTCAGCCCATAGGTACCAGTAAGTTCCAGAGAATCCAGACCCAATATATACAACGTCATATAGATATCATTACTTGTCGCCTAAACATATTATCAATAGTTAAGATAACATCATTTGAGATATTGTGCAATGCTGTATCTGTCAGCTCTGAGATGTGATAAATAAGTCAATAATACCTCTAATCTAATCAGTGCAATGTACTATTGTGTAGCACAAACACAATGAAACACAATAAACTATGTAGACACAAGTACTAAATAAATAGTATCAGGTATTTTTTATTTTATAACTAGCTGCCCCTGCACTTTCACTCGCGGCTTTGGTTACAAAGCCTTCTTAGTATAAAGGCTTGGTTAGTATAAAGCCTTCCTCGATAAATGGGCTATCAAACACATTTTTTTTTAAATTCCTCTAGTTCCTGAGATTTGCAAATACAAACAATGAAACAAACTTCAGCTTTATAATACTAGAAGATACATTGTGCATAAAATAGTCATTGACTACATTACATTTTAGGCTATGAAGACCAACAACCTACTGTTCTTCAAGATACAGGATTGTTTCCTAGTTAGGAGGATAGTGATCTTATTTATGTGAAATAGCCACTCTCTTATTTGGTGTTTCATCGCTGACATTACTTATATATACTATAGGCTTCTCTTTCTTCTTTTTTGCACAATAAATGATTGCTAACTTACTTACAAACCTGCACAGGGATTCACAATGGATTCCACCCCCATTCACAATGGACCAGCCCCTCACTCTCATGGAGAGACAGCATGTAGCAATGTTGGTGCAGTGGGAATGTTTTATGCACAATATGCTTATGCTTAGAAACCAGATCTCACCTGCCAGCATCCATAGACACTTCGGCTCTAAATCTCTCATCAGGCGGGTTGTCACCATTGAACTCCTTGCAGATCTGGTCCACATTCAACTTCGTATGTAACCGAATAGCTCCCTCAGCCAAGCATGCACAGTTTGCGGGTAGTTTGTCAAAGTAGTCCTTCTTCTGGTAGCCCTTCCTGTGGGCCTGGGACTCCAGCTGTATGCACTGCCCCTTGCTTGATACCCCCACGTGGATCATCAGCTGAGGAATGTTAATAAGCAATGAATTTTGGAACACACATTTACAAAGGAAAGATATTCCCCAGAAAGACAGTCTATAAGAAATATGGTGAACAGAATAATATATATTTATTGGACACAGACACAGCAAATTGGTATAAACATAAAATTAAAAAGACGAAATGTACAGAATGATATGGTAAAATTACACCTAGCATGCTCATTCCATAAGAGGTTTTTTATTTTTATTTTAAGGCAATAGTGCTATATGTGACTACTGTGCCAGTGTCATGTTGAGAGATGGCTGCTCAGTGAAGATCACCATTATCAATAGGATTACCACCTCAGCATTTGTTGGGCACCACCCATATTGATAGACGGAGGAGAGTTAATAAAATAAAAGTGCAGTGGTGCAGTTTTGTATAACTCTGGGAAAAGAATATTTGGGCATTTTGTTGCTGTTTCTTTTTAACTCCTTCTTCTTATTTTGTTTTATTAAACTTAAACATAATATTATTTGCAAAATTGCTGAAATGTATTGTGGTTACTGCCTTATGGAGGAAAATTTTGTAGGTACCTAAGTAAATATTTTATCAATGGCTTTGCTGACGTTAGAGTTGGTATGTCAATGTTTACCTTGGGGAAAACAATTTATAGACAAAACAGCTTAGGTGTTATTCAATAAATGATTTGAGGCCAATATTAACTACAAAGACATCAAGCAAGCACCAAAAGTTTCCTCTCTGTATCTGTCTTTTCCTTATAAATGGGGGTAAAAAGATCAAAACTGTTTCACTAATTTTTGTTTCTTACCATAATTTCAGTCTGATGAAAAGATGGATGGATTGTGTGAACAGTGTTATGAAAGAAAAGGAAGTTAGTGATAGCATGACGGTTGACAGGATAGAATGGAAGAAAAAAACGTGTTGCGCCAACCCGACCCCAAATAAGATGGGACAAGGGCAGGAAGATGATGATGACCATAAATTTCAGTTTGATGAATAATTTATTTTGTATTTATTAAATGGGATTTTCTTATTGTTAACAACATTTATAAATTAACTTGTAAGCTTATAAAAGTTGCAAGCTCATTCATAAAATAGCTACAGTTTAACTAACCTTCGGAGTATGTGTCTCCCACAGCGCCGGCACGAACTCATCGACGTTCTCATAAGTGACCGGCAGCTCTATCTGAACCAGCTCCACACAGTGCTTCTTCTCAATTTCATCTTTGTTCATTATTTTCACTGCCTCCCAGCTTGCGTTTACTGGGTTGTCGATATATGGACCGAAACCCGTAATAAGGACCAACGGTCTCAACCAATAATCGAGCTCTTTAGTCATAATGCTAAATTTTAAAGTTTTTATGAGTATTTTAGAAAATAATTTTTTTAAGGTTTTTGTTTGACACTATTTTTCAGCTCAAGTCAGATGTTTGGTTTGAATCACAGATGATTTGAACTTGGGTTTGAATTGTTGTTTGAAATGTGACATGACAGCAGTCTGTTTTTATAAAGTCAGATGACTTTTACTGCGTAATGTTGGTATAAGAGTCTATGGCAGTGTAGTGATGTGCCGCGGCAATTATTTTTGGTATCTGAATATAAGCTTATGAATCAATAATTCAATCTTAAGAATCAGGAATAGAATTAAGAATCGAATCGCAAGACTCGGATAGGTATTCGAGTAACAGCATGAGTATAAGAGTACTTTTTTGAAGCGTATTTATAATAAGCGTAATAAATGTACTAATATTTTGTCAGAATATTTAGTGAAACTCAATTACACAGACACAGAACAACTTCTAGAAATTTTGGCATAATGCTATCTGATCCTCGTTTGAGTTTATTTTTGTATAATTTCATAAACATAGTTTTAGGTATTAATGTACTATATAAGCTTATTTTCGTAATTATTTATTATAATAGAATATAATTTTTTTATAATAGTTTTACTGAAACTTAAAATTTTACTGTCGCAATGAAACTGGACTGTAAAGTGATGGCTTGAAACACAGGTTTAAATTAACCTAGATCGGGCAGTTCACTATCAAACATTGCAATTCCGAACCACAATAAATTGCACCTTTAATAATATTTTAGTTTTAGTATATTTTTAGGCACTATAATTGTATGGGAAATCTTGTTACTTTTGGCTTAATGTAAATTTTTTGTAAACGTTAATTGAATAAATTTTATTATTTATTATTAACGTCGTAATTCCCCTACCGGAACTGTTACGTCATCAGTGATCGGAGTAGGTAGATTGATTTTTGGTACTTTTTGTATCATAAATGCGCACAGAAAGAATAACATGGATAAGCCATTTTTCCGGAAACTAATTCCGGTATTTCCGGATTCAATTAAATATTTTTAATGTTGGAAGTGACATTATTACTACTCAATTCAAAATTTTGACGAAGGTATCAAAATTAAATTAATATAGATATTATTTATCTATTGAATAATAAAACAATCGAATTCAGATCGAAGCATTAATATTTTATTTTTATTTTTATGGCCACAACTTTTTATAAATTGTTGCACTTAAATTTCAATATTTACGCATACGCATTGTTTTGGTAACCGGTTAGTGAAAAAAAAAATGAAGAATATAATGTTGCTCATTTTAATACAATTCCTACCTAAGTTCCCTATATAATATGTACGTTTCGGATCAATGACCCCAATTCAATCTACCTATTCCGATCACTGGTCATCACGCTGACTTCGTGGTGGAGCAAGGGGCCTGCGCGCCTCAATGACCCTTTAGGTCTTTACCAAGTAGTTTTACTTTACCAGAGTAAGACAGATATAACATAATTAGCAGTGCAGCTTTGAGTTTGTTTGGGGAGCTTTGACCGCATCTCCCGGAGATGCAGTCAAAGCTCCTTAAACGAATTCTTGATTTTTATTTCCGGCTTACGGATTTTGACCTGCCGGCAGCTCCAGATTAATTCATTAAACCCCAAGCGAACGTTCGCTCTCTCATTTTCTTTCTATTGTGTCTCTCATTACGGTATTCGAAAGTTGGGGCCGGGCAGTGGACCTCTGTAATCTTGATCAATAAATAAATTATATACCTATTTATAGTAACTCTCGGGGACGCTTTTATACAATTTTCATCAGCACTTTTCCAGTTGATGAAGGGATGTGAGTAATAGCATTAGCAGCATCACTTGACTGATGCTTATCTCTCTCTTTAGGAACTTACAGTACCTACAAGTTTTGCATTTGAGCTCAATTAATTGCCTTAAAGAATCTACTCTTCTACTCTAATAATATAAAGAAGTAAAGTTTGTTTTTAAGTAATTTTGTTTTTTTGTTAGTAGGAGGTAATCTCTGATTTTTCACTGGTAGAAAAGCTGCTTTATCCGGGTGTAACATAGTATACTTAGATCGGTCATACCGGTACCGAAGGGAGGTTCGGGTACGAAAGTGGTGGGATACAGACCAGTTGCTGTACTGTCAATGCCGGCAAAGTTACTTGAATCCGTTGTATAAAAAAAATATACACCTTCAAGTGCGCTCGCAACTTACAGATGCACAACACGGATTTCGACCTGCAAATAGCACCACTACATTAATCTTCTCAGCTACGTAGCAGAAGTTGTGCCGACAGTGGACGGCAGACCGACGCTGCTTACTTCGACTTTAAAGTCTTTATTGAGATTTTTTTACTCGCTGCGTCCTGTAACGACTGCCGGCTGTGATATTTTGGAAGACTTAACGTGAAAAGAATTGAAAAGTAAAAATTGGAGAGAAGAGAGAGAAGAACTCAATGAAAAATATTTTGATGATTTCTTTCCAAGTTATTGTGTGTTGGCTAGCTATAATACACTTTCGATGCAGAGACAAATTGTGACAACTAAGTATTATTCCGAGATTTCCAGCTGCAGACTGCAACCGCAGGCGACACTACAGCTAGCGGCTGCGGCTAACCGCGCAATGCTGCCTGTGGTCCCAGTTGCTTTGCTTCTATTCCAAGCGCGGCGATATTTCGAGGCTGCACAATGCATCACACCACTATCCTCAGTCACTCCAGTATCTTCGTGCGAGACAGAATGTAAAACAATGCTATCGATATTTTACTAATGTAAATTTTGTTAGAACAGGAAGATGACCACGACTCTTGTGGATGACCAGCAACAAAGTTACTTAATTTCTCTTCATCGTCTTCCGAAAAAGTCGTTTTTTTTGTACATGAACTGAACGTGAACTCTGCGGTTCGCGCGACACCACTATTGCTGCAGTATGCGGTCACTTCGTTCCAGGCCGCAAATTTCAAGAGATTCAATAGCAACTAGTGGTGTCATGCGGTCTGCAGGCCATCTCGGACTTGTACCTTTATTCTCTTTTAAATACATATAGCCTCATTTTTGTTTTTTATAACCGTTCTAAAGAATATATTTTTGTTCGCACAACGCCAAAAATTTACAAAATTTAGGACATAGATAGCTGATTCATCATCATCATCATCATTCCAGCCGAAAGACGTCCACTGTTGAACATAGGCCTCCCCAAAGCGTCGCCACAACGACCAATCCTGTGCTTCTCGCATCCACCGCACTCCCGCGACCCTCACCAGGTCGTCGGTCCACCTTGTGGGAGGCCTTCCAACGCTGCGTCTTCCGGTGCGCGGTCGCTACTCTAGAACCTTTCGGCCCAATCGACCATCCGTTCTACGAGCAGATTAATTAATAATAGCAGATAGCTGATTAATTTTAATAATTAATTCCATCATAAATCGCGACTTTATTTTTTATAAAATTTTAGAATGGTGTAAAAATCAGGAAGTATGTGAGTAGGTACCTATAGCCGGGATTAAACATAATAACTCAAACGCAGTTCACAGGTATTTATTTATATATATATATATATATATATATACTTGATTGTACACCAAGATTACAACTTGTAAAAGAAACTTTACAATAAAAGACCCCAAATTTGGCGGCCTTATCGCACTCCGCGATTTTTTCCAGGCAACCGAAATCCATACAGGTACATTCAAATCCAATATCTGCCAGCGCTGCGCTTAAGGCTGTTTTGAGAATAGCAATGCTGGACTGGATAGAGATTACCTGGATATAAAAAGATGCAAATAAAAAAGTAAACAAAAATTAAATAGGTACTAATACTAAATTAGATCCATATGTATGTACAGTGTTGTCTGTGTTTGAATTTGTATGTTCCTCAAGTTTTACATTTGTTTGAGGCAGATATCCAAGATGCGTTCCAGTCCCGCAGCAATCTGTTCTTTTGTGAACCCCTCATATGGCACATGAACGAATAATGTCTTAGAACCGCCTCGGAAGGCGAGCGACGTGTAGTACGTGTACTCGCAAACATACCTGGAACGGACACTTGATATTAGTTTATGTTTGTAAGTAGAAACACACTGGACTGGAATGTTTTTATCGTGGAAAATCGTCAAATTAGCTTCTCCTGCTCTGGGTGGAGCGTGAAGCAAGAGGGAGTGTCAGACTTTTACTGATTCAAACCCTGGTGATGAAATAAATATCACAGCATAGCATAGTCGGCCTTATAATGTTCCCACTGTTGGGACTAAGGCCTCCTCTCTAGGAGAGGCCGTAATCCACCACGCGGGCCCAGTGCGGGTTGGTGAATGTCACATGTCTTCGAATTTTTGGTTCTAGGACATGCCGGTTTCCTCACGATGTTTTCCTTCACCGTTTTGAGAGCAGATGAAATAAATATCACAAAGTAAAGCACCTGCCTAGGATTGAACCCGCGATCTAACTAGTCGGGGCCGTTCCTACTGGGCCACCAATAATTAGGTCACTTTGTTTTCTAGCACCATATAAATGTGTAGGTATATAGGTAAGCACACTTTAGTACCTACATAAACAGGAAAAACCTGAGATTTATTCAGAACAGGAAATAATACAATAGGCCGAAAATATACTGGAATTTGTTTCAGATAAATGCCTGTTACCTATTTATCAAGAAAATAGAAGCTCGGATACATTATCTTCTTTCGTGCCAATTTGACTCAAATTTTGTCCGGCCAATATGTAGCCACCTAATACATTATAAATAATATGGCTCACCGTGGTCAACCAGCCCAACCGGTACTAAAGTAGGTACTTAGATTGAGGTAAATCTAAGTGCTAATCTAATCTAACCTAACCGGACACCATATTTAAAAAAAAGTGAAAACACAAATTCGTCAAATAATTTGTCTTTTGGGTTACCCCACTTGGCTTCCTATTTGATAAATTTATATGAATAGGATTTTGAAAATCATTTTTTGTAAATCGAGAAAACTCGTAGCACCCGCAAGGTGATAGCACCTGACGGGAGTTATTGCTTTATCATTGTTTTCAAAACGATAGACACAATTTTGAATAACCATTTGTCAATTAAAATTGGTTATTAAATATTTTCGTTATTTTTTTTATATGATCATTCTCATGATCGGTGCTCATGATCATGATCATCCTCGAGGATGATTTCATTTTATAACCGACTTCAAAAAAAGGAGGAGGTTATCAATTCTGTTGTATTTTTTATATTTGTTGCCTCAGAATTTCCGTCGTTTATGGGCCGATTTGCAATTTTTTTTTTGATCCTTTGTGTTGTTTTTAGTGAAGTCGATTACTTTTTTTTTGTAAAAAGTTTTTTTTTTGATACCTACCCCTTGTAAGACAATAAAAACAAACTTTTTAAAATGCTCCTTTATGGTGATGGTCACGAATTTTTTTTTAATCTTTTTATAAAGAGTTTTTGACTAGTGCAAATATATTATGTGACTCTGTGTTTAATCTTAAATAAATGCCATCATAGTATTTTTCGCTATCTTTGTGTTTTTTAACTATGCGTTCCTTAAACAACGATGTGCAATAAGAACGGATTTTTGTAAGTTCATCCCCTCAAATAGGGATAGGGCGCCACATATGAACTAAACTACGAAATCTTACATCGCGGAATTAAAGTTCTCCACGCGATTTGAACATATACAAACAACCTGAAATCAGATCTCGAGCAGTTGCCTCAAAACCAGATCTAACATCTTTGTAGTCGGAGCATCCTCCCTTTTCAACGGAGGTTTGCGGGACTCTTCACTCTGTTCCACTTGCACTCTAAAGTTCTTTGACGATGGGACAAATTATGTTCTGTGCAGAAGTAAAGCTAGTTGAGACTTACTGGCCAGCGTTATTGGATATCTCAGCCGTGAGCCCGGCGACCTTGGGCTCCGTAGCATTGAACACATCGCGCACTTGCTCCAGGTCCAGGTCCGTGGTGATGGTGTCCGGTCCGTCCGCAAAGTGCTTGTTGTCCGGCGGACAAAACTGTTCAATGTCTGAGTATTGGTAACATTCTCTTTTCGCCTGAGTTTCTAGCTCGAACCATGAAATTTTATCCTTTACTCCAACGTGGATGGTCAACTGAAAAGAATAGATTCAGGGTAAGAAATGAGTCGGCCGCGTAAGTACAGAGGTGATCAATGTATACTTTGATAAACTTGTTATTTTAAGACATCTTTGTCACCAACAAGAACGTAAAACCGGTAAAACGTCTTTTGGGTTTTCCAAAGACGTTTCTTTGGAAAACCCAAAAGACAAAACTTTAGTGATGTGAATAATTTGGAAAAAAAAAGTCTTTTTCCAGTTAGGTAGGCGAAGAAGAGGCGCAAACGTAAAGTAAGGTACTTACGTCTGGTTGAAGCTTAGCCCAAAGCTTAGGAACAGATCTCTCAACAGCCTTGTAAGCCACGTCAATTTGCTCTTTAAAAAAATTTATCTCGTATGTTCTCTCAATGTAGTCTCGATCCATAAAGTCCACGCCTTGCCAACTTAGATTGTCTCTAACATTTGGGAAATCACCAAATCCAGTTATTAAAACTCTTTTCTTAGACATTTTGAGACAGCTTGAATAGATATAGGTATTCCTTGGTGCTGAGTATATAGCGACCGCTTCTGACGGAGTCGTGAGGCCGTCTGCATCTACTCATGAATAAGCCACATTTATATACACTAGAAAATTGACGCAAAATTTTATTTTTAAATTGATTAAACTTTTGTTTGTTACTTATATTATAATAAAACAGTAAGTTATCCTTATAGGTCTGGTAAACACAGGTAAACATTTATTTATTAAATAATATTTTTCTAGTAAGTATGTAGGTAGGGTAGGTATGTATATTTCTTTGTCTCGCCCAGCCTAAACGACTTTTTACATTTCATCTTCAGAGACCAGCCTAGGTGTTGTTAGATTTGTCTTATTTGTAAAGGGCCTATTACGCTACTCGATATTCAGACAGTCTTAGTCTATGTATCTCATCGTTCTGTTTAATTCCTTTACACGACATTGGCGTAAGTTGCTGTTTTTGTTTTGTGTGACGCTACACAGCCTTAGCCCCTTTAGGGTGAGACTGGGTACATCAAAATAATAACAAATTGTATTTTTTACCGTAACACAGTCATGTTATCAAAATAAAGGGCTCGAGATGATTTCTATTTCATTTATTTATTTATTATAATAGGTAAAGAAAAAGAAATTATGACTCAAACCACAAATTTGTTTTATTGGCTACGTGATCAAACTTCTCATTTTATAACTTGGTATTTCAATGAGATAGCCTCTAAAAAAACTTCACTCTAAAAACTTTGTGATGGCGTATCATCCGACCATCTGACTGGAAATCGTATCAGCTTCAACGGTTTAGGCGCAAAGATAGGGTAGCTCGGTAGGCGGAACAGAGAGTAAAGCCCCACTTACCTCCGTTGAAAAGGGAGGATCCTCCAACCAGACGGGTGTTATGTCTGGTGGGCAGCTGCCTGGTAGATGATTTTGGGCTGTTCGTCAAATCGCGCGGAGAACTTTGATTGCGCGATGCAGGATTAGTTCTTTTGTGACGCCATAGATGTCGCTACATCACTCCCCTCCGGAGATCGGTGCTCGACGGTTCTTGATGCTTCTTGATGCGTGCCAGGCCTGTGGCAGGTTGGTTCCAATGGGTCGGAACCGAATGCCGCATAGTTCTCGGTGAGTCGGAACTGTCTGCGGTGATGCCCCAGTGAGTCGGGGTGGTGCTGTCCCAGTGAGTCGGAATGATGCCCCAGTGAATAGGGGTGATGATGTCCTAGTGAGCCGGATGATGCTGCAGGCTCCAGTGAGTCGGAGTAGTGCTGCTGGCTCCAGTGAGTTAGAGCGGTGCTGCGCGACGTAGGGCTTGACTGCTGGCGTCGACCAGGAGAGGTTCTTCGTAGCTCTTGATGTGACTGACTGTGATTCGTGTAAGACGCCTTACAGCATAAACATATCTGTTTATTTTGTTACAGATTTTATCTATGTGTAATTTCCATGAGATCTGACTATATAATGACCTTCCAAGGAAAACTATACTATTGGATTGTGCTATATTATTGTTATCGTATGAGACAGTTAATTTGTAATTATATTTATTTCTATTGTAAAATTGTACAAATCTGGTTTTGTTGGTAATAACTTTTAAATTATTACACTCTAGCCATTGAATAATGCACCGAACAGCTTCGGTAACTTCCTTATTATAACTGTCAAAAGTGGTATTAGGTTTTTGTGAAATTACTAGCGATCTACAAAAAGAGTACAGTGATGATTTATGACGTTAGGCAAATCGTTGATGTAGAGTAGGAATAGAAGTGGACCTAGTATACTACCTTGTGAGACTCCAACTCTGCTATATGATAATTAAGATTTATAAGTGAATTCTATGTCGTTGTTAATATTGTTAATTTCTACATATTGTTGTCTATTAGTGAGGTAACTTTGTAACCACTTATACGCTATATCTCGAATACCGTATGCATATGCTTTTTGGAGCAAAATGACATGATCAACAAAATCAAACGCTTTGCTCATGTCAAAGAACACTGCGCAGGTGTTAATACTTTTGTCAATATTTTCTGACACTTTTTTTTATTAGTTTCAAAGCAGCTAGTGTAGTGGACTTACCTTTTTGAAAGCCATGTTGTTCGGATTTTAGTATGTTGAATTTATTAAGGAAAGATGTGAACCGTTTAAACATCACTTTTTCAAAAAAATTGGCAAGTGTAGGTATGAGGGCAATAGGCCTGTAATTGTTAGGTTCTGTTCTATCACCTTTTTTGTAAATAGGTTTTACAACTAGTTTTGATATGATAAAGTACTTTGTGATAACGACATATTTATGAGATGACAACGTACTGGTGGTATTAAATAATAATAATAATATTCCACAACTATCACACAACGCCGTCTAGTCCCAAGCTAAGCAGAGCTTGTGTTATGGGTACTAGACAACTGATAAACATACTTATATATTTCTAAATACATACATATATAGATAAATAACACCCAGACACAGAACAAATGATCGTGCTCATCACACAAACATTTGTCCTGGGTGGGAATCGAACCCACGACCTCCGGCATAGCAGTCAGGGCCACTAACCACTAGACCAACAGGTCAGTTTGTTTTAGAATTTGAGTTGGTACGTTGTCATAGCCTACCGCTTTTGTGTTTTTCAAAGACAAAAGCGGTAATAAAAGAAAATTTGGTAGATTTCATTTGTTGTAACTGGAATTAAGAATATACTAGCATTATTAGGTTCTATTGTTTTCGATAAATTTATATTTTTCTTCTTATCCTGACCTTTTGTCATTCCAATAAAGTAATTATTAAAGGTATTTGATATTAGTTCAGGATCGGTTATGGTTTTAGTGTTTAAATCTATTTTGTTTATATGTTGCGTATAATTATGTTGATTGCTTTTTTGACTTTTAATTATTTTCCAGGAATCCCGACAAATATTCTTAGATCTCATCAACAATCGATCATTTCTGTGCTAAATTTATACTTTTTTTAAATATTTTGTTATAAATGCGATACTTAGTTTTATAAGACTGACGTAAAGATTTACAATTGTATAAGTACCTGAGCTTCCTTTTAGTTTTAGTAGAGCTTCCGAGAAAGAGTGGGTCTTAAAATGAACATGGACAAAACCAAAGTCATGGTAAATAACCATGTAGCACCCACTCCGATCAAGGTCGGAGACTATGCACTCGAAGTTGTAGACGATCACGTTTACCTGGCCTAGACAATCCAGTTGGGTAGGTCTAACTTTGAGAAAGAGATCCATCGTCGAATCCGACTCGGCTTGGCAGCGTTCGGGAAGCTGCGCGGTATCTTCTCGTCCAACATACCACAGTGTCTCAAGACGAAAGTCTATGACCACTGCGTGTTACCAGTGATGACATATGGCACTGAAACATGGTCGCTTACAATGGGCCTCATCAGAAGGCTTACAGTCACCCAAAGGGTAATAGAAAGGGCTATGCTCGGAGTTTCCTTGCGTGATCGCATAAAGAATGAAGATATCCGCAGGAAAACCAAGGTCGCCGACATAGCCCGGAAAATCGCCAAGTTAAAAGCGGCAGTGGGCAGGGCACATTGCGCGTAGAACGGATGGTCGATGGGGCCGAAAGGTTCTAGAGTGGCGACCGCGCACCGGAAAACGCAGCAGTGAAAGTCGTGGGAATGCGGTGGATGCGAGACGCACAGGTCGTTGTGGAGACGCTTGGGGGAGGCCTATGTCCAACAGTGGACGTCTTTCGGCTGAAATGATGATGGTGATGATGATGATGAAGTGCGTACATTGCAAAAAAATATTCAAACAAACGCACTGTCGTTTTACATATCGAGCGCATAGCTCTTAACAGTACTATTGTACAGAATCGCCAAACTTAAGTGGCAGTGGGCAAGGAACATTTTTTGCAGAACAGATGGTCGTTGGGGACGAAAGGTTCTGAAGTGGTGACCACGTACCGGAAGACACAGCGTTGGAAGGCTTCCCTCAAGGTGGATGCGAGATGCACAGGACCGGTCGTTGTGACGACACTTGGGGGAGGCCTGGTGTGTGGCTCAAATGATGATTAAACAAACACATCATATCATGTGTATTATGATATCTTTTATTTAATAATATTCCCAATTACGAAAATTAGCCATTTCACATTTGATAATTAGCCATTTAGAGAATTGGGCATTTAGAGAATGGGCATTCTGAGAATTAGGCATTTTAGAATTGGCCATTTTGAGAAGTAGTCCTTTTGCTACTCAGTTGGTATTTTGACAGTTAGGCATTTTGCGCTTAAACTGCTTCAACGAACACTCGTTGAAGCAGTTTAGGCGCAAAATGCCTATGCCATCTCTAAAGTTGAGCAACTAGGGCAAGAACCATAAACATCTCAGATTTTAGACCTCTCATCACTTTATTTTTAACTTACTAAGCAAGTATAATATCAAATGGTTTAAATAGTCATTAATTTACTATTTTTTTTTCCAACTAAATTTAAATTGTCTTGCATTCGGAAAAAAATCTTAATTTGTTTAATTTTTGAAATAAAACAAAGTTATATCACTACCTACTCTGTTAAGAAAACAATAACATATTAAAATATCTATAGCACTGAGTTGCTGACGCTCAGCAATTCAGACAATTTTATATCCAGATTACTACGAGTAATTAGACCTCGCCCGTACGCTCTCCGGACGTCTTTCAAACTAGGAAAAATTTGGGGAAACCCGGACGGATGTCAAACCTAGCCTTCAATTCATTGTTGTAAGGAAACACAAGTAGCTCCCGTAACGATACCTAGGTACTTATTTCAACTTTTAAACAACAACTAATTAAATACGCACTTGCGTAAGTAGATAATACTTACGCAAGAACATTATTTACTAGGTACCAACCACAAAACTTTGTAAACAAGTTAGGGATACTAAGGTATATAAATTACTTTAAATTATTTTTACTTTAAGCTTTAGCAAACGCAATCTTGCTAATGTGTGCCGCCATTTTGCTTCAACTACTATCAACTCAGTACCTCGAGTGTGAGTTTTGTCACATAGAAAACGCTACTAACGCGTTTCCGTATCGAGTGTTAAATGTATGAAAACGCAAAAAGCGCCCCTGGCGGAAAGTATTGTAAACCTAAACAGCGAGTGTAAGATTTTTTTACGGTACTAGAACAGTTACGTTTTTAAACGTGACGTTCATAGTAGTGTTTCGGAGAACATTTTGCGAGTTATTGCGAGTGTGAGTTATAATTTGACGTCTTGCACCGACGTCCAAGCGTTTGTAAACGTAAACGTTGTAGTAAAGTTACTCACTTGGTATGTGCGAGGTGAATTGTTGTTTATATTAGTTACTTTCGTAATATTTGGGTGTATTTTTATGGTAAATTGTATTGCGAAAAAAAATTACGCGTGGAAAATGAAAATGACTGCTGTAATTTCATTACTGATTCTTTTTTTATGTAATTACGTCATTCATTAATAAGTTAAGGCTCATTTCTGTGAGTAAATGTGAGAACACTAGACTCCACAGAGTTGTAGATTATTTTCTGTTTAAATCCACTTTTTTAATATTTTACTTATTTGGTACTATGTTGACTAGTATACATAAACTGTCCTATTAATATTTTAATATGAAAATATTGTAAAATAGTTTTTTTAAAAGAGTAACCATGGAGTTTCTTGTCGGTTTTTCTTCAAACCGAACGACCAATTCAGTTCAGTTCAGTTGGAAACGACCAATTCAAACCATGCACTTTTCTTTTTGTTGATGGGATAATCATCCAATGACATCTCCCGCTTTTGGACGGAGCTACCCATTGTTCATCGCCCGCAAGCCCGAGCCTGCGGTGGCCGGAAATCGGGATTGGGATCCCGGCGGCTGGGGCGTGAGGGCCGCTCCCTCGCACGTGTACGTGCGGCCTCCTTTGCTAACATTACTGCTTCGCAGAAGGAGCTTTACCAAGGCGCGAGAGATCGTTGCCACCGATCGTCCCCACGAGGATACGGCGGTGCTCTGTCCAAGCATGGCACAAACCGTGCACTTGCTTCTAATGTTTTATAAGGGAAGGGCCCTAGTATAGGGCTATGTGAAATAAAACATTTTTAACTGAATTACACCTTTTTTTGGAGTATTTGTATATTTATTATAAATTAAAATAGATATTAACTACTACAATAATTAAACACTTCTAACAAATAAAATTGTTATTTAGTAAATAAAACATTCTTCGTTATACACAACATTTATTTTATTAATAAATTAACACAAGCACTCACTTAATAAATAATATAATACTCATTGATATTGTAATGTAGAAGTACTGTAAAACCATTATTTTAAAAAAGTAACCATGTGATTTTCTTGCCGGTTATTCTTTTCTACATTGGAAACAACAAATTTCAACTGTGCACTAGCTTCAGACATCTAATAAGTGCCCATGTAGGCCTATGCGAAATAACAAAACAACATACAAGATGCTGCTGTGCACAATGTAATATAACATAAGAATCACCATAAGTATTGCATCCACGGTAATCAATGAACATCTTGCCATTTCTTTTGAGTTTCCATTCAAGCTCCCTTCCCCTCTCTAAATTAAAGTTATCTGCATATTTTTTTTCTTAAAAACCCCTCCATTGCTCGTTACAATTCAGAAACTGCTCTGTTGCACGTTCAATCTGATTGGGTTATCTGATTGGGTTGTCTGATAACCCGGCGTCGTGGAGATATTGTTTGACATGAAGTAATTCCATGTTGTCGACGTTGTGGAGTGTGTCCCGCATACTGTGGTCTAAGAGGGCCTGATGGAGATGGACTGTCCAAGACAACTTCCACTTCTTCATGGTGGGTATTTGTGGTTGATGATGGTTGTGGTACGGGTGATGTGATGTGATATGATCCAGCTTCAGCCCATGCAGCAAAATCCACTAGAATAGAAAGGAATAAATAAACAAAAATTCGGCAAGGGTAGGGCTTATGACTGTTGGGCTACCAAGTCACAGGTCTAAATAGTGTACCTGAGGCAATACTTACATAAATTAGTAACAGTACTTTCTTCAACAACTTTACTTTCTTCAGTAACCTTATGACTGGCAGCCGGTACAGGTGGTGTTGATGACACAATTACAGTTCGGTTGGAACTGTCAATTTGGTTCTGAAATGTTTTAAAAGTTTTAATTCTGGTGAAAAACCAGAAAAAATATTTTATCATTATTAGTTATTAAAAAATAATATGATAACATCACCACAAACATCAGAAAAGTCTGCATTCCTTACACCTGGTAAGCCTGTGCCAGCTTGAGGTAAGGAACCGTTGTTCTAAGTCAGTCAGCTGTAAATTAAGTGCAGCCTCTTCACCAGTACCACAAGCAGCCCTATTTATTCTGGCTGCCTTTTTCTTAGTGTTATTTTTTAAATCACTTCAAACTTCTGAAAGACAACATTACCATTTTAGTATTGACAAGGTAAGTACGGGCAAATATGAAAATATGATATTAACCAAAATTGTATGTACACAACAGGATTTTATAATGAGCTAGGTAGATACCCTCTTTCATTTCTCGGTGTTCTTGGTTTCGCCAGTGGGATCACTATTTGACAAAGTTAGGCGTCCCCAATCCTGGATCGACTGAATTCTACCTCTTGCTTTTTTATATAATTTGTTTATTCGTGTCTGAAAATTTAGAAAAAAAGTATTTTATTTTCAAAAGAACTAGGTACCCCACAATTTTAAAAGCTGTGTTTAGAATTACAAAGTTTGTACTTACTGTTCCATGAAGTTATTATATAGCATAACAAACTGTGATGGACTGGTCTTCATTATAAAATAAAATTAAATAATCGAAATAAAGCACACACGATAACGTTGATAATATGGCATCGGCAAGATTTTAATTTAGTCGCATAAGTTCCATGTGGGCAACATTAAAAAAATAACAAAACGTTCGAAATACTTTCGGGCAAGTGACGATACGCGAAACCGTTCGTATACAGTATTGCAACTCACACTCAGACTGTTTTTAAATACTCTCGTAAGTTAGTTGGCTCGATTAACGTGTTCGTCACGTATTGCGAGAAGCGACAACAAACTCACACTCGGGGTACAGGATGGATAAAATGGCTACAGGTCACTGGAATACGGATGCCCCTCAAGTTGAAGGGTAAAATTATGATTAAAAAAATATTTATGCTTAAATTATACCTGAAAACCTATCAAAAATGTTACCTCACTCTTATAAAGTAAAATCTGTCTCGTATCTCTCTTTTCGTGGGTTTTAATAAAATAAAAAAAAATGAAATTGGATTATTAAGATTTATTTCATAATTTTTACTAATTACACTAGCAAGAGGATAAACTAAAGAATTTTCGAGGAAGTTGGAAGATTCCGGTCGCTTTTGAATTTATTTTTAATAGCCATGTAAATAACCAGATTAATTTAAGTCCAAAATTTTGCAAGTAAATTAAAAAAAACTAGATAGCTCTTGTCACTAATTTGAAATTTTAAATTACTCTAATACAATAAAAATAGCTTTATTTTCTTTCTACAATTTTTTTTATTTTCCTTTATAACTAGTAATAATAATTATATATTTGGTCTGTACAAGGACCGCTAGACAGCAGTAAAAGCCTCCTCCATTCGTTTCCTGCTGTTTTTATAATGTCGTCACTCCATCTCTTTTGTGGTCTACCTTGTCTGCGCTTTCTTCTCATAGGGTTTGACTTCGTATGATAGCGTTCTTCATTTTTTCCTTCAGTCTGTAGTTCATATAACTCCTTTCTTTTCCTCTTTGGCATACTTTAAGTTTTTCAAAATTATGTTTTGTCAGGGGCCAAGTTTGACAGGCATACGTGAGGGTGGGAAGTAAACATGTTTCCATGGTTTTGGTTTTTATTTTGGTCGGAATCTTACTCTTAAATATTTCTTTGAGTGTCCGGTATTTATTCCAGGTGCATTTTTTTTTCTATTTCTCTCTCCGTGCAATCTTTGAAAATAATTAGGTGTCCCAGACAGAGATAGTCCTCAACGTATTCTAGGTTGGCAGATGAAATAATTATTGGTGTTGCTGTTTGTCATCAGTTTAGTTTTGGTTTCATTAACTTCCAAACCTACTTTTTTGCTCTCTTCGAATAGCGACTCTATCATTGTTTGCATTTCGTTTGGGTCTTCCGACATCAGAACTCTTATACAATACACATCTAAATAAAATTAAAATTCAGGGTCTAAACCTCATATATTTTTTAAAATTTGTGTTTAAATGAAAAATTTGGGTCTTATTTTCACAAAACAATAAAAACTCGATGAAAAAAAATCCACTAGGCATGAGAAATTTTTAGGGGTCTGAAAGGATAGCAGATTACCCCTCCCGTCGACCATTTCAATTTGGCACACGATGCACCAAACACCCTGTATATTAGAGGAAGTTTGAAAGTGATGCCAAAGACGGAAAAGTGAAAAGGGAATCGTTTATGTTGGTATGGTCTGGAGTTTTAAGTACACACGTGGACTCTTTACACGTGGATATGTGGATGGATGGAGAGGGAGAAGGAGGCCAAGGAAAAAAATAATGGATTGTGTGAGAAATGATATGAAAGAAAAGGTAGTTAGTGATAGCGTGTCGAGTGAAGAGTGGAAAAAAAGCGTGTTGCGTGCTCCGACCCCAAAATAAAAACGGGACATGGACAGGAACATGATGAATTAGTCTGACATAGATTTTTGAAATTTAAAAAATTCCTCATTTAGGTCTCCCGTAATTAAGGCTGATAAATAATACTTATGTAATTGTTTTAATTTGATACCATATTTCGTCCCTCGCATGACTAACATAAGTACCTAATTAGCATTTTGTCAAAACTGAGCTAAATACATGAACTATCTTTTTTTCCATATTCCATATATATAAAATCTTCGTATGTCTATTTATCGTCGTTGAAGAGATAAAGCTACCTGCATCGTTGTATCTGCTTGGATAAAAAAAATATGATTAATACATTGAAGTAAATGCCTTACGATATTGTGATTTGTCTCCGTTTTAGGGTTCCGTACCTCAAAAGAAAAACGGGATCCTTATAAGATTACTTTGTTGTCCCTCTGTGTCTGTCAAGACCCTTAATCTGGAGAACGCGTGGAGGTATCGATTTGAAATTAAAATCATATACTGCCGTCCCTTGAAGCTGAAAAAATGAAACTTCTGAGTTAACGAAAAAAAAGATACGACACTTTATGTCGCCAAAAACGTATATTTCGAAACTCTCAAGGGAATAAAAATTCATAGGGTACTTTCCGTTGACCTAGAATCCTGAAATATATATAAAAATATTCCCAATTACGAAAATTCGCCATTTCACATTTGATAATTAGCCATTTTGAGAATTAGGCATTTAGCTAATTGGGCCTTCTGAGAATTAGGTATTTTAAGAATTGGCCATTTTGAGAAGTAGTCCTTTTGCGACTCAGTTGCCATTTTGATTGGCAGTTGGCATTTTCCGCCTAAACCGTTGAACCTGATACGATTTCCAGTCAGACGGTCGGCTGATACATGGAGATTTTGAAAACCGAAAAGAATGTATCTATGATTTAAAAAAAAACCTGGCAAATCGAGTCGAACTCGCGCACTGAGGGTTCCGTACAAGCTTACCCATGAAAACAGTTCAATTCCTGAATTGAGTTACGACGTAACTATATAATACAATAAATTTACAATTTTTAGATTTTTTTCTATACTTGTGCTATGAGACCTTGCTTCATACCAAATTTAAGGATCCTAGGTCAACGGGAAGGTCCCTATGCATTTTGATTCCCTTGAGAGCGTCGAAATATACGTATTTTGCGACATAAACGACCGTTTCTTTTTTTCTCAGAAGTCTGATTTTTTTAAAAATCCACGACAGGAAGGGCTGTACGTGAGGATCCGGCGTAAATAAATAAAAAACTGGGCAAGTGCTAGTCGGACTCGCGCACTGAGGGTTCCGCACAAACTTAAAAGGTAAATTGCGGTTTACGATTTATGACGTATTCAAAAAAATACTTACTAGATCTCTTTTAAACCAATTTTCGGTGGAAGTTTGCATGGTAATCTACATCATATATATTTTTTAGTTTTATCATTCTTTTATTTTAGAAGTTACAGTTACACATTTTAACATTTTGGAAGTGTCTCTCGCGCAAAACAGGTTCAGTTCTAAGTATGGACAACCAAAATTTATTGTTTTTTTTTTTCTATTTTTGTGTGAAAATATAATAAATCTACTTTGACATACGGACGGACAGACAGACACATGACGAATCTATAAGGGTTCCGTTTTTTGCCATTTGGATACGGAACTCTAAAAAGTAACTACCCGTTATAAGTACTAACGCATCATCTCAAGGTGGGCTGCGGAAACTGAAAGAACACAGGTGGGTTTTATTCAGTAAAATCTCCACCGTAGGCGCGGGCTTGTGGACGGCGAGCAATGGGTGGCTCGCCGTTCGATCGTCCGGTAACCGTCCGGACCAAGCTCAAGTTGCCGACGGCGCGTAGTGTTTCACGCGCGCCTCAAGGAAATGTCAGCGAAACCGTAGGGGCCCAGCAGGGTCGAAGCCTACTGGGGCCACGGGTAGTGTGAAAGCGAAGCCCGGGGCCCCGGGATGAAGGCAAAGAAGGAACAGGAGTGGGTTTTTAGTCAGTAAAAGTCTGACACTATCTCTCGCTCCACCCAAGAGCGGGATTTGTCATTAGATGATTTTCAAACCTTAAAAAAAAAAAAAAACAGTAAGTTCTGGACGCGTCCTATCGCTCCACCAGAGCAAAAGAAGTTATTCGATGATTCCCCACCTCAAAAAAAAACGTACTCCAATTACCCGATGTTATGTAGACACCTTTGAAAACCTCATAACTATCTACACTTTGTGGTCAACTTATGTACGTCTTTGTGGGATAGTTACGTATGTTTTTTAGAAGTTTCATTATGAGGTAACAGATAGTTCCAACTTCTCTGAAAACCTTTGGGATTTCCTAACTGAAAGGTACCCCGTACAATAAATTTACGTAGCATGAAAAGTGACGCCGTCGCTCCGTCACAGTTAGAGAAATTAATAGTACCTACCTACATTTTGATACAAGTGGAGACAGTTTGTCATCGTGACCGAGGCGGAATAGGCCCGAGCCGCAGGCAGGGGCGTTATGGAGCCAAGTGCTGCAGTGACAAATTTCCACGTGTATGTATATATAACAACGATCAATACACTTAGGAAGAAATAAATTACCGGCGTTTGACGCGCCACTCGTGAGGATCGCTAAGCGCCCAGCCAGATGCACTTTTTCCCACTAGTGCTGAAAACAGTAAATTGCGTGCCTATAAAAGCGATAGGAGTAAGTGTATTGAAAAAGTACTATTTAACTATACATTTGGGCTCATTGAAGTGGTCTCGAAATTTATCAGCTGATAATTATGACACAGAAAAGATAAATGAGAATTTAATCAAAGAAATTCAAGTTAAATGTTTCACTGTTAATTCCATCTGTTCAACGGGACAGCCGTCCGATAACAATGTGGAGAAAGAACCCTGTAGGATTGTTCGAGTCACTGCGGCCCTGAAACACAAAAGGTAACGGCAAGAACACGGGTAGGTTTCTTTCTAGTCACTAAAAGTTTGACAATCACGCTCCACCCAGAGCGGGAGAAGTTATATGAAATAATAATAATAATTTATTTGTTAATATGGGTAAAGAGATACAGTCTTATTTTTTATAAACAGAGCGCTACGTTATGCCTGGAGGCGTACAAATATGGGGTGCAATTGTCGCTGAGAATTATAAATTACATAAATTTACAAAAACAAACAAAACAAAAACATGTATAATTTATGGTATTACATTAGAAAAAATAAATTCAACAATTAAATATTACCCTAATTATTAATTTAAATAATTTGCAAATCCATTAAATGTCAATACGATTAAAATGTCATTACAATTCATAATAATAATATCATAATAATAATATTTCACAACTATCACACAACGTCGTCTAGTCTCAAGCTAAGCAGAGCTTGTGTTATGAGTACTAGACAACTGATAAACATACTTATATATTTCTAAATACATACATATTATAGATAAATTACACCCAGACACAGAACAAATGATCGTGCTCATCACACAAACGTTTGTCCTGGGTGGGAATCGAACCCACGACCTCCGGCATAGCAGTCAGGGCCACTGACCACTAGACCAACAGGCCAGTCATATGTCATGTCAATACAATTAAAATGTCAATACAATTAAAATGTCAATACAAATAAAATGTCAATACAATTAAAATATCAATATAATTAAAACATTTTTTCACTAATGCAGTTTTACATTTATAATTAATTAAAGAATTTTTGTACTGACTACGAATTGGATCATGATATGACGTTTCTGGTCTTCATATCATCATATCATATTATGATGATAATTATGATAACCAGAAACGCAGGACCAACAGTGTAACGAGCGCTCCGGCCGCGGCACGAGGATGTCACACCACCAACTAAACTACTTCCTATAGGAAAAGGAGGATAATAGGATTACCCTCCAATCAACCAGGAGACTGTTATACTTATTTACCTGTCCATTTTTTTAACTACATATAAAATCTTTTCTGAAAATAGCATAAATATTATTGGTTATAAAATGAAGCAGCAATTAGCATTACAAATATTGGTTGGAGCAAGAATAGAGGTGTCGTGGGAATATCTCGCTATCTTTTTTGAGCACACAGAGGCCCTTTGCACACCACGTTTTTTAAAAGCGCCGTTGAAGCGTATTTGTAGCGATACAGACGCGAGTTTGGTTGGGGGGTTCCCCATACTTAGAACTGAAATTCGTACGTCTGGGGTATCTATGGATAGGTCTTCGAAAATGATATTGAGGTTTCTAATAAATTTTTTTTTCTAAACTGAATAGGTTGCGCGAGAGACACTTCCAAAGTGGTAAAATGTGTCGTCCCCCCCCCCCCCCCCTGGAACTTCTAAAATAAGAGAATGATAAAACTAAAAAAAATATATGATGTAAATTAAAACCATGCAAACTTCTGCCGAAAATTTATTTGAACGAAATCTAGTAAGTAGTTTATTTTTTAATACATCATAAATCGTAAACCGCAATTTACCTTTCATGTTTGTACGGAACCCTCGGACTCGCGCAGTTCGACTCGCACTTGCCCAGTTTTTGATACCTTATCTTATCTTATCTTATAGTGGGGCTGGCCCTAAACCAGAGCACTTCGACCCTTCTGGATCTTTTGGAACACGATTGAAAAGAGTGTCCATGGAGTTTCTTGCACATTCTTCTCCATAGAGATCTACGCTTTGGAATGTGCAATTAGCATCATTTTTTTCTGACAGACTGACTTCTTGACATTTCAAAAGTGCCTGTAAATGGTTTATTTGAAATAAATGCTTTGAATTTGAATTTGATTTGAGCACAGTCGCACTGTAAGTGTAGCATATTCTCCTCTGCCTCTCCATAGATCCTGCAAGTCGGGTTACTTTCTAGTTCCATGTTGTGGAGCTGTTTGTTGGTGGCATAGTGCCCCGTGAAGACTCCTGTGATTGTTCGGAGCTGTGATCTGCTGTACCTCCATAATTTTTGGGTCCAGACCTTATCTATGTCATTAAGAAATAGCTTTGCATGCTTCTGGCCTGTTGTGTTGGGCCAGTGTGTGCTGTGTATTTCCAACGCAGCCCTTTTCAATGCTTGGTTGATGACCCTTGGTGAGAGTCCTATGAAGGGTTCCGGTCCGTACAGGGGTGTCTCGGATCCTTTCCTTGCTAGAGTGTCGGCTCTTTCGTTGCCTTCTACTCCTGTGTGACCTGGCACCCAGATCAATCTGACCTTGTTGCGCCTTCCTATCCGATTTAATATTTTAATACAGTTTAGTACGAGCCCAGAATTCACTCTATTGGTTTTTGATACCTACAAACAATAAATAAAGTTGAGTCAAGTACCCAATTAATGTTCGTTTCTTTTTTATATTATCCTGATGAAACAGTATCTAAGTACACTATCTTGTGGCACAAAGGTTAAATTGCGAAGTAGGTAGGTATTGTAGTGTAAGTGTATTTTGAAAAGATGAATGTACTTTGCCTGTCAATATACAGTTAACGTAATATTACGTATTAATATGTCGTATGCGTACGTCATGAAACAGGAAGGCAGGTTGCAAAATTCTTCTGTGCAACCAAAGTCACAACAACGAAATCAGTTATCTATATCGACGAAACATTGAGGTGATCTAAAAGGTTAACTAAGCAAAAAAACATTTAAGTTGTCGAATGAAAAGTTGGGCGTGGAAAAACACTTTTTAAAATAAAAAATAAACTTCTTCATTAAACAAAACACAAAAAGGATCAAAATAATTTTAATTTCGGGAGTCGGCGTTTCTCGGTATTTTTTGTTTCTCATTTAACACCGACTTTCGAAATTAAAGTTATTTTGATACTTTTAGTTTTTTTTTAGTGAAGTCGGTTTTTATTTTTTTGCAATAAGTTTTTATTTCTCACTTTTTAGTTGCGATACACATAAAAACAGTGTGCCCATTTCTCATGGCAATTCCAAGTAACTCAAATTACGAAGTTCCTGTGTCTACCTACCACCTTCCGGCTTTATCATCAGATCAGATCTACAAAGTGCATCTCATGACAATTCTAATAAGCCCAAACACGGCTAGGATACATAGATTAATTACGGAGTTCCAGTGCCTACCTTCCGGCTCCATCATCAGATCAGTTCGATAGTACCTTATAGCCAAAGTGATTCTCATGACAATCCTAATAAGTCCAAACACGGGTAGGTTACATTGATTAATTACGGAGTTCCAGTGCCTACCGTCCGGCTCCATCATCATCATCAGATCACTTCGATGATACCATTTTCAACGTAACTATTCAGAACCATTTATTTATTTGTATTGTCATAGTCGCTTAATAATAATAATAATTCTTTACTTCAGATAACTAAGATCCAAAGTGTTAGTAATTACAATAATGACTTAAGACTATTGTTAGTAAAGTGACACAATATTGGTGCTTAACTAACTTCAATGTGATATCTATGTGAGTACCTATGAAGTTCCGTTGACCATTTCTGATCTTCTTCATCAGTTCCACTTCATCAAATGTTACTTTTTGACTGTTCTCGATGAAAATACCAAAATCACTGTATGGTTGCTTGTAATATTTGAGGAGTTCTCTCGATTCCTCATGGATCCCATCATCAGAAATGGATTATGAAAAAAATGGGACCAATCTGGAAGCATATCCTATAAAGGAAAAAAAAATATTTGCAAATCGGTCCATAAACGACGGAGTTCTGAGGTAAAAAACATAAAAAAAAAAATTATAAAAAAAACAACCGAATTGATAACCTCCTTTTTTCTGAAGTCGGTTAAAAATCAATAGATATGCCCACTAAAATCGGTATATTTGTAGGTACCTAAAATCGGTACGTATAACAAAAAAAAATCAACAACATACAATCAAATTCGTTTATTTAGGAAAAAATAAACTAAGTCTACATTAAAGTCAATAAGTCTACATCAAAATCACTTAAATATAATTCTTTTTTACGGTCTATAAAATCTTGAACTATATAGGAAATTCTGAATTGCCGAGTGTTCTGCTTGCAAATCGTTAAGTAATGGCACATGGTACTAAATCAAGAAATTTCAAAAATAATAACGGTTTGAGATCTTGGAGCTTCTATAATATTTATAATTATGTTAAGATTATTTTTATGAGAAGATTAATTATCATATATTTGATCTATGAAAAAAAAAGTTACAGGGCAGAAACTTGTTCCAATATTCTAGTGTCCTCTGAAATCGTGGATTAATTGTTGTATTACGGCATTTCGTAGAACATGAACAAGAAATTTGTGTAGCTTTGAGTAGGAATTACCTTACAGTTTGTGTTCACTCAAAACAAGTTGTAAATATTCATACGATATTAGATAATATCGTAACTGTTATAATCGTTATGTTTAGGCAACTGTTTGAGACACAATTCTAAGATACGCTCCAATCCTTGTGCAAGCTGTTTACGTGAATATCTCGTGAAGGGAACATGGACGAATAGTGTAGGGCTTTGTTCTTGGCACAGGGACGTGTAATAAATGTATTCGCAGACAAAGCTGTAAGAAAAAAAAACATTTCAATCATCAAGAGGTTTAAAATTAAAGGTTTCACTCTCGTCAGCCAGCAATATAGTGAGATAAACGAAGTAAGCAAAAGGAGTTTCAGTAACTACATTCAGACTCTATGGTCCATTCTGCCGACCTGCCAGTCTATCAGGTAGGTACCCACCTCAAGAAAAATAGACTAGTTAATTATAGGTTTAATAGCCCGTATTGTCTCACAGTTGGGCAAAGGCCTTCTTCTATTGCTCCCCAACTTATGATATGATTAACCATATTTTTTTTTTAGGGGGAAAATCATTTAATGACAAATATCGCTCTTGGGCGGAGCGGGAGATAGTGTCAGACGTTTTTTGACCTTTTATGGCCCCAGTAGGCTTCAGTAGGTTGATTAACCATATGCGATGAAGCTGATATATGTACATAGTTCTGGCAAGTGCTAAATAAAAACCAACAACACACTTACTGTCCTGCATCAACCGATGATTTAGCGTGTAGCTCGGGGTCTGCAAGCTTACGTTTATATCTATTGAACTTTCTGCAGATTGCCCCAACGTCCAAGCTGGTATAGACGACGTCAGCTTCACCAGCCGGGTTCTCAATGTCACCAAGGGATCCTGTTAGCGTAATGTAATCCCGTTTTCTAGCCCTTTTTTCTAACACAAAGCTTTGTACTGTTTCATCTAAACCAACGTGGATGGTCAACTGGAAATAATTAAAGATTTCATTAGTTATAAAATATGAATGTAAAAGATCAAAACAGATGCTTTTAATTATACCTTTGGGTGGTTTAAAACTAGTTTATCAATACAAATAAATGCATAATAGTATGTAGAAGCTTTGAACGATGGTAAACTACAGCGTTCTACTCACATCAGGTTGATACCATTCCCACATCTGGGGAACCTTTTCATCCACTGCGTCGTAACTCACAGCAATTTCTTTTCTGAAGAGAGTTATGTTGTATCTTTTTTCAATCCTGTCACCGTTCATGACCTTCACAGCTTCCCAACTTGGGTTCGTTTCATATTTAAGGAAAGGAGCAAATCCTGTCATTAGAACCCTTGTGCGATCGGTCGAAAACAAGGGAACTGAGAAAGACATTTTTTATTACGGAACGATTCACGAATGAATTATAGAAAGCGCCCTCGTTCTATGACACTTCGATACTAAGTGGTTGCTGTACAGACATCCCCTATATTTAAATAACGGAATACTGTGACGTCGAATTAATTTATCCTATTAGTAATGCGCAGTAGGAAAGTTTGAACCCTGGATAGTCATAGCCCCAAATTAATGTGAACTCTTTCTGTAATTACTGTCATATTGCGATTTTAACGTATTTTCCGGCATTCGAATTACGTAATTAAATCAACATCGGCAGACCTAGCAACTGACTTTTCGTAGGAAGAAAGTAATTGTCCACTGTTTCGCTATCTCATGCGGACTATTCCTATTTATACCCATTGCTCACCGTCCGCAAGGCCAAGAAAGGACAGTTTACCATGAAATAATAAGTTATTATCATTAAATTATTATATATATATAACATATTCGTTACATTTTTAAATATTTCAAAAATAAAAAATAAAACATTTAAAAATATAAAAAACAGCATCCCACCGGTATCGGGAACAGGGTCCAAGCTACCGGCGGTCAGGGCTCCAGAGAAAGGAACCTCCTAACAATGCGAGCCGTGTCCAGGAGTACCGCTTTCTGAATCAAGCCCTTGATCCAGCCGCCTAACGCGAGCCTCCTAAGGTGTTGGTCGAGGCTCTTGGCTATTAAGCCATTGCCCGACACGACTATTGGCACAATGATCGCAGAGTCTAAATCCCACATGTCGACAACCTCGCGAGCCAAGTCAATATACTTGATTTGTTTATCTTTCTCGGCTTTCACGAGGTTCTCGTCATGCGGGACGGATATGTCAACAATCATTGCACGCCTCTCGCTTCGGTCCACCACCACTATATCAGGCTTATTGGCTACAATAGTCCTGTCAGTGATGATGGACCGATCCCAGTACAAACTGATATGACCATTATCAAGAACTGGGTCGGGCTCATACCTGTAGTACGGCACTTCCGATTCCACAAGAGAGTATTTCAAAGCAAGTTGCTGATGGATAATCCTGGCTACAAGGTTGTGTCTATGCAAGTACTCTCCGTTAGCTAGACGAGAACAACCAGAGATAATGTGACGAATTGATTCTCCCGGACGGTGGCATGCCCGACAGATGTCAACCGTGCCGTCCTTCACAATAAATCTCCGGTAGTTATTCGTCATGATAACTTCGTCCATAATTGCACAGACAAAACCTTCGGTTTCCCCAAAGAGGTCACCGGAACGCAGCCAGGCTACGGACGCCAATTGGTCTACATCGGGCCTGTGAAGGGCCCGGAAAAAGCGTCCGTGAAGTTCCTTGCTCTGCCATACTTCCCTGCGATCGTTAGTGTCAAGCACTACCGGTTTGCGCCAGTTCTCATTAGCCAGGGCGAGCGGGGTGAGTCCTTTGTCCACTGCCACTACATCTCGATGCATGCCCACGTCGGCAGCTAGGAAATATTCCCTGAGACCGCATACCTCGCGGTTGTGTAGGGTCTTAGCATTTAAAAAACCTCGACCCCCGCACTTCCGCGGGATATACAATCTCATCACCGACGATCGTGGGTGATGCATTCGGTATGCAGTCAGCAGTATGCGGACTCTCCTATCCAGGGCGTCAAGTTCCGTTTGAGTCCATTTGAGTACGCCGAAAGAGTACATCAATACCGGCATGACCCAACCGTTGAAGGCGCGCACCTTGTTTCCGCCTGAAAGAAGGCTATTGAATACCTTCTTCAGGCGTCCAAAGAAACGCTCCTTCAACGATTGCTTCATGTCAGTGATATTGATGCCTAGAGCTTCTGACATACCCAAATACTTATAGGTTTCGGTTGGAGAGAGGGATCTCAGGTTTATGGAATCCGTGAGTTGAGTGCCCACGGATTCCACAACCTCCCCTCGCTTTACATGCATGACCGCACATTTGTCCACACCAAACTCCATCCTGATGGCACTACTGAAGGTTTCAGTTACCTTCAGTAGCTCCATCAGTTGCAGACTGTTGGGGGCAAAAAGTTTCAGGTCATCCATGTAAAGTAGGTGAGATATTACCTGACCACCTCTCTTCAACCGATAGCCTAGACCTGAATTCTCCAGCAGTGTGCTTAGAGGATTCAAGGCTAGGCAAAACCAAAGTGGACTCAAACTATCTCCCTGGAATATACCTCGCTCGATCCTTACAGGTTCGCTATTCCTCTGGGTATGTCGACATCCTGGATAGCGGAGGACTGTACTCCATTGCCTCATACACGACATCAGGAAGGTGCGTAGTGTTGTATCAATTTTATACAATTCCAGCACCCTCATGAGCCATGTATGAGGAACAGAGTCATAGGCCTTCTTATAATCTATCCAACATGTCGACAGATCCTTTCGGGAACGTCGAACCTGTTGGCTAATGGTCATATCAATGAGGAGCAGCTCCTTAGTACCGCGGGACCCGTTCCTACATCCATTCTGAGAAGGTGACATGATGAAATTTTTGTCAATATGACTATTAATTTTGCTTCTCAGTATGGATGTAAGAACTTTATAGACCGTCGGCAAACACGTGATCGGTCTATAATTTATAGGCTCCGCAGTACTACCTGACTTATGGAGCAGGTGGGTTATTCCTGTTGTTAGGAACTGGGGTAGCGACCCTGACTCTAAGGCAGACTGGAACTGATAAGCCAAGCGAGCGTGCGATCTTGTAAACCACTTAATCCAGAAATTGTGCAGCCCATCCGGCCCTGGAGATTTCCAGTTTGGCAACGGACGGACTGCACGAGCTACATCTTGGGGGCTGATGTCGATTGCCCCCATTTGTGGTATTGGATCGCACGCACGCTCGACCTCTCGAGTCCAGTCACCCTCGGTGTGACTGACAGGCACCAACCAGATGCTGCGCCAGAATGAACTCATGGCGTCATCATCCGGGAGGCACGCATCAGTCACACCTTGGTCCGGTCTCTCCCAAGCCCTATAAACCCACCTTTCATTACTCCGGAATGTGCGATTCTGGGTGTATCGCTCCACCCGCCGCTTATACCTGCGGATACGGTTTGCCCATGCATATACCTTCTGCTTCAGGAAGTCGATGCGCTCTGTGACACGGGACATATAGTCTCGGGGGCTGATGTCAGTCCCCGAGAACGCCCGCCTCACAAAGCGCATCACTCTTGGGCGAGTGTTGCCCTCCCCGAAGCAGATTAGTTTGCCGATGAGTGCTCTGGCCCCACCAATACGACGCTCGATCCTGCACTGCCAAGCCGGCACGACTGGTTTCGGTCGTGTAGCTACGTCACAGTTTGGAAACTTGACGTGAGCTACACGACATGCCGCAACAGCTGCGCAGTACATTATCGAGTGTGTATCAGTGAGATCTTTGCAGTCGTCAAAATAGTTTGACAACTGCAAATCCAGAGCAGCCACCAGCGCCTTATTCTTATTATGCATGGGCAAACGGGGTAAGCGCGGCCTAAGTTCAAGCGGCATGTTGCGAAACTCCCGAATTGCACACTCCAAAGCACTCCTCAAATTATTGTTGCACTGGGTACTTACATGTGTAACCATGTCAGAAATCTCTTCGTCAGCATGGTCGGAAAGATGGTAGGTTGGTGGTACAATTTCTGGTACCACAGACTGCGACGAAGGAGCAATGGCATGGTTACTCATTTCCGTTCGGAGGCGATCAAGTACGGTATCGTCCAACATATGATTACGCTGGATAACCCGCACCTGATCCGACAGTCGTTGGGCCGAAACGTTGACAGCTGGCACAAGCACCTGAAACAAAGAGAGCATCCGAACACGGTACGCGGTCAGGTTGTTTCCTCCCTCTGTAGCCCCATAGTATGCGCGTATGACGTTTGTATTGATGGATTGCGTCCATCGCATGCGCTGCACACTTCCGCCGGGAGCTGGGACCCTATCAGAGGCCGGTGGGCCTCGAGGTCCTAAGCCACTCGGCGGCCGGCGTCCTCTCCGTCGACGCGCAGGTGGTGGTGACGTGGGCGGAGAAAAGTACTCGTCGCTGGAGCTCGACGCAACTGCCACGGCCGGTGTCACAGCAATCACGGTGGAGCTGGATTCCGGCGGTGGCGAGGCGGAGCTGAGCGACGAGGCCGGAGGTGGTAGGCGTGCACGGCGAGCTGCGGCTCTTGTCAACATTATCTTTTTGTCTTCAATTTTCCATATTTTCCATTGTTATTTTGTCACTATGGTTGCATTATGTATATGATGTAATTGTTATTTCTTCCGTTTTATTTCCATGATTTCGGATCTTTTGGGATTTATATGATTTTGATATGATTTATGAGATTTATATTTTATTGATCGAAAAATGTGAAGAGAAATTTTTTTTCCTGTCACTTGATTGACAGCCGAGCCACAGATTATTATTATTATTAATACACAAAAATATATCTAGATATTCACGCATAGAAATATTTGTCTTGTCACAGGACTGGAACCCGTAACATTTTGATAAAAAAAAACCAATTTAGAAAGTGGACGTTTTGAGAGTTGACGTTATGGGAAGTAGACTTTTTGGGAATTATAGATTTGTGGTCGTTTTGGGAAAGTGGATGAAATGGGAAATAGACATTTAGGCAATTACCATTTTGGAAAGTTGTCGTTATGAACCTAAAGGAAATGCTTAAATGAGAAGTCGGGAGTAATTCCGATGACCTTAGTAAAATTATTTAACGTACTCGAAGGCCGTTAAATTACCTACATTAGGCGATAACGATAACGACACGATATAGTGAGACTGGTAGTTTCATTAATCTTCTAACCAGTGCCGGATTAAGCCAGCGCGGGCCCAGTGGCAAATTCGACCAAGGGGCGTAGACCATGATAGATAAAATAAAATATATCGTAGAAAATGATTTCGCAAATGAAATTATTTTTCTCATTTACTCGTAACATTCAAATACTTCTACAAAATTAGTTTTTGTTTTTAAACGGTACTATTTAACCTCTCGCAGTTCAACCTGGACTTGCCTGTGGCGGCCTTAATAAAGCCAGGGTTTACAAAAAAAAATACGCACAACGAAGTACGATATTTTAGACGCCAGATAATCTTGGATTAACGGTCATTGACCCTCGTACATTTGTTGACATTCTTAATTTTAAAAAATGGGCAAGTGCGAGTCGGACTCGCGCACTGAGGGTTCCGTACAAACTTAAAAGGTAAATTGCGGTTTACGATTTATGACGTATTGATATAATTTTGGAAAAACCAACATTATGACGGTTTTTTGCATTCAGGCATCCTTTAATTAGAATCCTGCCGAGAGATATGTCTCATCAACATGTCAACATTATCATCTTCATTTCACTTGCTTCTTCGCGATTCGTAGCTGTTATTGAATAATTTGTATATTGAATTATCTACTAATGTTAATTTACCCACAATGATTGTTTTTTTTTTAGTACAGTTATTTTTATATATCTATTTCTTGGTATTATCTATATATTTTATATATTTTTGGACCGCATCTTTGTTCGTTTCACCGGCGAATTTTAAAATGTTCATTCTAACAGCGTGAGCATTGATATTTTTTTTTTAGTTCTACTAAAGGAAACTAATAACCTATAATAATTATGCCTACTTAATATATTTCGTATAATACACATTTTTTTGTGGGAATTTTTGCGATTTTGTGTGTGGGATAATTTTTTGTTAGTGGTTTTCTGGCGGTTTTAAAAGTTGACTCTAGTGGTAAGTTAGTGTAACTGTTGGCAACACTGGACGTCTCAAAACAGTATTGTCGCAGACAAGTCTGCGGTGTCGTAGATAAGTCTGCGACCTCGTAAACAATTGTTTAAGGTCTTGTCTCAAGTGTGCGCAGGCCCTTACGCCCGGTAAGCTAGTAGGTACCTACATACTGCAAAGTTTGCACGACGATGACTACGAGCCCTTAACGCGATCCATTTGACGACTTAAACTGAATTGTTAAAGAGATTGAGCTATATTTATAGGGTGTATAGCTCCATCTTCTCGCTGGCACGCACGTCATGCATGGTAAGCCCCCTGAGCTAATGTACCTACAGGGTAACCCTGTATACAACTCGCTAAACATTTCACCGTGAGAACTAGGGAATCCAAATCCGCAAGCGCGGGATCCCGCACCTTTTTTGCAGGATTAGTCTTGCGGGATTGAAATTTTGATAGGAAAAATTGGTTTAGATGGCGTAGGTACTGTTCTGATTACCTATTTATTAGACAGCACAGCCCCATTAACAAGTTATTTAACAACTTTCCATGGTACTCGTGATTTTCTGTAGAATTTGTACCTAAGGAAAATGTTTTTTTTTTTTAATTTTTATATCTTACATAAAGCTACATATTTTTTTTATTTTTATTGTGATTTGTGCGAGTTCTAAATCGGTAGTCGAAAGAAAAGTCATCGTTCTCCTAACAATCTTTCTAAATCGAAAGATAAAACGTAAAATGTTTTATTTTATCGTTCCTGATGGTTATTTCTTCAGTGAAATTCAATTTTTTGCATTTTGCAGGTCAGAGTGACACTCTGTGTGTGTGTGTGAAACTTGAATTTCGCAGGTTACTTTTGAACATCCCGCAAGCTTGCGTGATCGCGATTTTGATACGGGATTGGATTCCCTAGTGAGAACTAAGATGAAGTGAAGATCAAGGTGAGCTGTCAATTCCCTTAATCAAGGTGGAACGATGGTCCACTGTGACGCTCACTCTAGAGAAGTTTTCAGGATGGCATGTTCACAGAATACACCAGTCGTTACGGGGACCGAGATATAATTGTAATTATATTAATTACCTATTAGGGTATTTGCTTTTCCCTGTATGCTTTCGCGTAATGTGGTAATGAATTATTAGTTTCCCTCACGTCAACAGTGTAGAATTCAGAATATAAGCTCGGAGGTTCGTAGTCGTTCGTTGTGTGGTCCGTAGGCACTCGGTATTGACGCATCAGAGCAAGCGGCCGTACTTATTTCTATTAGACAAATTGAATACTAAAAGTTCGTAAAATGGGTTTCAGCGTACTCGATGCCATCATAAATTATTTAAATTTAAATAAATTCAAAAGAGTAGAATTTAAAAGAGTTTTAATGACCGGATTTGGTCCTTTCGGCGACTTTAAATCTAACCCAAGTTGGGAAGCAGTTGAAGCTGTGGAGACCAGAAATATAAAAAATGGTCAAATAATTATTTTGTCCAAGGAAAAAATAGCTGTGCGTTACGTGGATGTGGACTTGAATGTTCCAAAACTGCTGGAAATAAAGAAACCCCATGTGAGTAGAACCATGTCACTATTGTTTTGAGAACAATGTACCCCAACCCCACCTAGCTCTGGCTTAAATATGACTTCCTTTATTGGTGGCTCGGTCTGTACTGTTAAAATCTCACTGAGAAAACTCAAATGTCATTCCATCTTGACAAAGATCGATTGACTGCTCTCTCTTTCACACACACACACATAGATTAGTTTTCACGGTGAGATAATTACAGAATCGCACCACAGGCACCTTGAGACAGCACTGAGAGTATTAAGATTCTAGGTACTCTTAAGACTAACACACTAAACTTTCTTATCCCGCAAAAAAAGAAGAAAGAAAAAAAGGAAAAGTTTAGAAAAATCACAAGAAAGAAGTTAACCAGGAAGAAGAAGAAGAGAGAGTGGAAGAAGGAGTTTTTTCGTGGAAGAAAGTTTAGTTCTGTAAATTACTGCTAACATTGGTTATTGTTTTGAGACAGTTAACCCTTCCTGAACTTAGTAAGTATGTACATATATGTATTTACTATTTTACTTATAATTTTATTTTCTTTTCAGTTGACCATCCATGTAGGTGTTTCAACAGAAGTGACGTGCTTACGATTAGAAAAGAGAGCTTATAAAGATGGTTACATAAAATACGATAATGCTTACCGAAAAGCCGCGCAAGCTAAGAACCCGTCGCCAGGACCAAATTACATCGACACAAGCTTTGACGTCCAAGCTATCCGGAATGAATTCAATGAAAACCGTTCAAAAGACGATCTTGAAGTTGAAATATCAGAGAATGCATACCGGTGAGTTTCCTAGACTTTTGTGTACTAGTAGGTAGATCAGAAAACGAACTATATTGTTTTTACTCATGTTTGAACTGTGAATCTTGGATGCCATAGAATGCTTTGCTTTACCTGACCTATATGTACCCAACTTGTAGTCGGACAGACCAAAAAGAGTCTGCGAATTACACTGAAACCTTATTATTTTTCACGAAGGCGGGTCGGTTTTGTATGTGTGTAGATTCAAGCATACATACCACAGAATAAGTGATGGTACCTACAAGATAATACTGAACACTGCGAGCTTACGCACGCAGACTAAAACGTGTATGTGACTTTACACACACACATCTAAGACCAACCTGCCTTGGTGAGATAGAACAACTGTACTAACGTGATAGGATTTACATTGTACTTTCTCAAGTAAACGCTAATCTATTAAGGTGAGGGGGGGAAATGAAAAACGGGGTAACATAAAAAAACCTTCCATAACAACAGATTTACTGCAGTTTTTGCAGTGATGGCATCATTGTTAAGCCCGCCACTTTGTCAGGTCACATACCTCAGTCAGTCAGTGTGAAAAATGCAAATTTCTGTGCAGTGACTTTTCCACAAATCAATGGATTGTTTTAATCTTTCTCCGTGTCTTATAACTTTACAAAGGCAGGTACTAGCATTCTATTGGAATACCTACTCATTAGTTTTAATTCTTAGTAGTGTTATCGCGCTTAAATGTGGTATATTTTTCGTATTTTTGGATTTATTAGAATTTTCTGTCTTTACCCATTGATATATGACGGGGTAAGAATAACATATTTAAATTTCGAACATATAAAATTACAATTCCATTAACTAAGATGTCCTATGTAATTAGACGAGATAAAAAATGTGATAGTGTTGTTTCATTTTCAGTACCTATAACCTTAAACAGTTAAAGTGGAAAGTTTAAGAACCTCTACTTCACTCTTCTCCAAGTGGGGTAAGATAGAAATATAGAAAAATAAAAAAAGTTTTATCTTTGTCCTCTGAAGGTATTTTGACACCACATGCAATTCCGACTGTTCAGGGCGCAATAAACTATAGACTATTGACCAACAACAACGTCTGTTAATCGTTTGAACGATTTTAGAATCTATATCGTTCTTACCCTATTAGTATCACGCTTTCATCTCATTCTGTTTCATTCTGTTTTTATTCTGCCTTAGAACATTATGTTATCAATATGATTAGAAAATATACTCTTTACTCCTTACTAACAACAAATAAAGTTTTTGCACAAGTTAATATGAACTGTTCTACAAGACTTCAAATACAACATTGCTCATCTCATCAAAACACCGTTCGATCTTCCCCCCAACCACTTTATTCATGTCACTATAAAAGAACTATCTCACTAGAACTAGACGTCTTACTGATATTTTTTGTTACAGGTATCTCTGCGAATATATTTACTACACATCTCTCAGTCTAGGCCAAAGCCCTACTCTATTCGTTCATGTTCCACCTGATAAAAACCCTGAGCAGCTGGCAAGAGGACTTGAACGCATCGTGGAATTATGCCTTAAACAGATGCAATCAATCAATGCAAAAAAATACTAAAGGCTCGTGATATCAAACAGTTGTAAATAGAATGCATTAGATTAAAATTCATTTTTGTACAGAAAAACTTTGTACCTACAAACGAGGTAAATAGAAATGTAAGGGTGATTAGAGACAAAACTCTGATTAGGTACGTCATCGCTTTAATAACATATTATTGGTTTCTATCTGCACAGCACATCGATATTTTATATTACAATTAATTAATTAATTGGATTAGTAAGTACTAAGTACAAACAATATATTGAAATAACGGGAAAATAGCATTCAACGTTTTGTTTCTATTCATCTCGTATAACGGTAGGTATAAATATGGCAGACTGTATAAGTAACTAAGGATTTCGTTCTTTTCTGGTACGATATTACGTAAAGGACATAGTAGGTATCAGTTCGGAAAAAGAACGAAACCTAGGGGTTTCGCTACTATTTAATACTTAATTAATTTTTGTTCTCGGTATCTCTTTATGTAGATATATAATTCTTCTGTATATGTGTATGTCACTGAATTGTTACTAAACGGCTGGACCGATTTTGATGTAATGTTTTAATGATAAATTTATAACCGTAAATCTAGTCTACATACCTAATAATCAGAGATGGAGCGAGCGTGTGCTGCACTGCCCCCTAGTCAAGTTACAACCGTTTCGTTTCGACCTCCTATTCCTTTGTTCTGACCACGTGACTGAGCGTTGAGATGACGTCAGAATAAAGGAATCGGAGGCGTGGCCTACTCGAGGCGATCAACGAAAAGAGAATCGAAAAAAAACGGTTGTAACTTGGCTAGGGGGGCTGATGGCCGCGCGGCGAGACGCGTCGTGGCCGCTCGCGCTTCTGGGGTGATTACGTAGTGCGAGTCGCAGGACACGATCATTTGGACCAGTTTTGCGAAGGATAGGAAATTATGGAAATGCATGGAGGAGGCCTATGACCAATCTTGGGTACCCAAAACATTAATTTAGTTTATAAATTCAAGCCTTAATCAATATTATTGTCTGTCTTTTTTAAAGCATATTTATTGTAATGAAATTAATCCGTAAGTTTAATTTAAAATGGAATATTATAACTGCTTACATTTTTACAGAATAAATTGAAACGAATTGCTTAATTTTATTAAGTAATTATATTTAAAGTCTGAATAATTTAATATAAATATTTAATTGTAAAATATTATTTATTGCATGAAATGAATATTAATTATTGAAAATCATTCTTTTATAAGTTTAATTTGTAATTTTTAATACAATGTCAGTAATAATACATCGTATAGTAATATAGTTAAAAATTCAATGTGGAATCAAAATTGTAAGAAAAAAATGCATGAAATGGATTAGTGATTTTTTCTAGATCAAATTTATAATTTTGTATAAAGGGATTAAATGGCTTTATTAAATATTATAATTATAGATGTAATAAATGGAATTCGTTTCCCAAATTGTTTATTAATTTTTACTTTTTTGCCATTGAAACTATTTTTATACTAAATACTTACTTCCTTTATTTAAAAAAAATTATTTTAGGTATAAATATTTTTATTTTTTCAATACTAGGCCACTCAGAAAGTTTTGAGAAAGATAGTTTTTATGTATAAGGCACTGACCACTTGTAATTATTTTGAAAACTGGTTGTTTAATAGTAAAAATAACATTGTTCGAATTTTGAATTTACCTCCACATTTTTTCGAGAGCCAAATCAAATTATCTTGTCTCATTTAAAAATGGATCTGCATCGAAAACATTTTCGTCCGAACATTTTCTACCATTTTAAATGTGGCCTAAACCTGATAAGACATTTGATCGTCTTCTGACTTGAATCTTTTTCTGACTTCGAGGGGCTTCCACAGGGCTTCGTCCTCAACCCCATTCTGTATAGGTACAGTTGATATTGGCTCCTGTCTCAACAATAGCTGCCACATGGAGGATGTGGCAGTTATTGTTGAGACAGACTTAGTCCTGATTGTGTCAGATTCCTCCATCACTGACGCTACATCATCCCAATGCCTCTCTCTGGACTCTTTGAATCATTGGCTGTTGAACCAAGGCTTATCATTGTCTGCGCCAAAAAGCTCTGGTCTCTCTTTTCTTGCAAAAAAAACTATCTCTCCCTTCACAGTGACCATTTCGGGAAATTTTAACAGGTAAGTACCACATAAATTTTTTAATCCAAAAATACGATTGTGTTATTGCCATTTTAAAAGTTCTTGCGGGCGTGTGGTGTGGTGACCACCCCTACACTATGAAATTAATATACAATCCTTAGTCTGCAGCATATTAGATTATGGTACGTTCCACCTAATCCTGTGCAACAAAGGTGTTTTGGCTGGACTAGATAGGGTTCAGTCTAGTCTTCGGATCATATCTGGGTGTATGAAGTCCTCCCCCGTTAACGCGTTGCAGGTCGAGTGCGTTAAACCACCTCTAGTCCTAGGGCGGCAATATCTAGCCTCCCGTTTTTTGTCTAGGATAATGTGTAGATCCTCCCATCCCCTCATTTTAAAACTGAACGAGCTAAATAACATATACAGTTACAGATCCTCAAACTACTGGAAAAATAACAAAATTTTGAATGTCCGATCGTCCAATATCCCAAATTACCCCTTTTTAATTTCGAGTATGAAGTTTTGTTTCGCCCCAAAAATATTCCACAACAACATCGGTATATCCAAAAATTCCCCATCTCGGCGGATTCAGCCTTCAGTGCGGTGGTGGGTGAGCGTTGGAATGGATTTCAAAAATTTTTCACTGACGTTTCAAAATTCAATGACTCCAGTTACACTGGAGCTGCAGTTTACTATCAAAGTTCCAGGATTATTCAACAATTTAAATGCCTCAAAGAGTCTTCTGTGTTCACGGGCGAATGTGTGGCTTTATTAGAAGCTTGTCTTTTTATAGAGTCGCACCATAACATCGACAAAACCGTGATTTTCACTGACTCCCTAACTGCCTACAAGCTTTTTTCCAAAACTATAAAAGTAAATTGCACAGCTCATTAATTAAAAAAATTAATAAGTCTCTGTTTTCGTGTTTTAATACTCAAAAAGAAGTTCAGCTAGTTTGGATAACTAGCCACTCTGGCATCAAGGGTTTTGCGTTTAGCGCCGTTTAATCTTAGTAGGGAATTTGAAATAAAAAGTCGGTAATATTCGTCAAAACCGTCAAAAGTGAAGTCCTGTGAAGTGTCAAACAAAGAGTGTCATGTGTCAAAGAATGGAAAAACCATACCTAAACAGAAATCTTTGATTATACCACAGACTAAATAATATCGGTTTCAAAAGGTGGGTCCTACACATAGTTCTGTAATTATGTTACAACAATAACAATACAGTGTGATAGAACTATGTGGGACGCCACAAGGGTAATGAATGTACTGAATGAAAATAGAATAGACTATGTTCCATAAGCCAAATCAAGATAAATGATACACCGGCGAGCTTCACCGACGAGCCATTCGTCCGCGGTTTTACTCGCTGTCGACTAAGCATTGATATTTTTTCTTCATTCACATTTTCACATCACTATTCAATTTTACCATTCATTCACTCATTTTTCAAATTTTCATTCATCAAATGTCGGAGGACGTCTTTGGTTTCATGGTTTCATGGCGCGTTTTAACTTGTAAAATGTACATTTGGTGTAATAGTTATAAATGTAATTACTTAGTTAAATGTCTATTGTAGTGTATTATTTATAAAACAACTACAAAAACTAAGTATCAGAGTCCAGCTAAGTTACAAGGTGTTTACCTTGTTTTTAGGTTATGTTAGTGCTTGGTCCATATTTCACAAATAAAACGTTTTTAAAATGACGGACGGAGATTCCGGTGAGAGTGGCAGGATGGTGGCGATCCCCTGCCCTTTCGTAAAGAAAAGAGTGGAGTGCGCTGGCGCGGCGTTCCTTAGATATTACAACGTAAAATGCCATGGTGGCGACGCATTGTTCCAAACGCTCAAGTCAAATGAAAAGGCCGAAGAAGTCATCTTCGACGATGACGTCGAGTACCTGAGGAGTTTGGATCCCAAAGATTGGAAGATGCAAGATCACTATGCCGTTCTAGGTATGAAGAATTTACGTTACAAAGCCACCGATGACGACATAAAACGTGCTTACCGGCAGAAGGTGCTGAAGCACCACCCCGACAAGCGCAAGGCGCAGGGCGAGGAGATTCGCAGCGATGACGACTACTTCACATGCATCACGAAGGCCTACGAGATCCTGGGCACGCCGGTCAAGCGTAGGTCATACGACTCGATAGACCCCACCATTGACGACAATGTACCTTCACAAAGCGACATCAAGAAAGATGGCTTCTACAAATCATTTACTAAACACTTTGAGTCAAATGCACGGTGGTCTGAGAAGAGAAATGTGCCTTTATTAGGTGATGAGAATAGTACCCGGGAACAGGTTGAAAGGTTTTACGCCTTCTGGTACGAGTTTGAGTCGTGGCGTGAGTTCTCTTATCTGGATGAGGAGGAGAAAGAGAGGGGTGCAGACCGGGAGGAGAGGCGGTGGATTGAGAAACAGAACAAGGCTGCGCGGGCCAAGCTGAAGAAGGAAGAAATGGCCAGGATACGGAGCTTGGTGGATCTGGCATATGCCAATGATCCGAGGATCCAACGGTTCAAGCAGGAAGACAAAGACAAGAAATTAGCTGCTAAACGAGCCAGACAGGTATATGATTCTTAGTGTATTTACCTATAAAAGCATACAGTATGGTCAAAATATGTTGGCAACTTTGAAGTTTGCGTTCTGAAATAATCCACTTGAAAAAATACACAATACGCATTCATCATATGGTTCTTAAAAAGATATAGAATATAAACTTTGGACTCTGGTTCCATCCTCTTTGGGGGTGAATTTCGGAAAATCCTCTCTTAGTGCTTACCTACATCATAAAAGGAAACCTTGTGCAAAATTTCACAGTCTTAGTCTCAGTAGTTTCGGCTGCGCGTTAATATATCAATCAGTTTCTCCTTTTATAATAGATTATCTTATTATAACTTTCAATGTGGGGGTTTGCTACATGCTTTAAAAAAATTGCATTGTTTGAAATTACATTATTGTGATTCCAGCAGTAATGAATTTTATAATCAATACCTTATTTTAATAATGTGAAAGTCTAATGTTTCAATCAAGATGGAATCAGGACTCTACGGCTAAATGATTTTTGATGAAACTGGCACATGGTAGATTACCCTGATTGGAACAAAGAGTACCGTTTATCTCAATAATCTGTTCCCTTAGGATGATAAAACGCTTTTATTCAGACAAAGCAGTGGTTAAAAGGTAGTCTAAAGTACTTAATTAGTTTTTGCTACAGGTTTGGAGTTTATTTTTATAAAATTAATAATTAAATACTGCAATCATCCCTGAACTCTTATTTATTATTATTATTTATTTATGTATACACAAACATTTAAAAGCGAAAATAACAAATACAGATTGAAGAGCACAAAGATGCTGCTCATTTCAAACACAATTTCTTCTGAGGGTTGGATGAGACATGTAGACAATGATGACGTGTGGTGTTGGTGTGTGTATGTGATGTTGAAGTTTGAAAAGTCCCCATTGTGAGTTAGAGAGATGAACATGAGAGCTCTTGAGAGAGAATGAGAACTCTTGAGTTAGAAACCCGAAATAATCGAAGAATTGAGTAAGAATGTTCCAGACAGTAATTTAAAGCTAGATTTTGACAGTTTTACAGGCTAGAGTTTGAGAAATACTCAATTTCAAATGCTTAAATTGTGCATGAAAGGTCTGTAACAAAAAACTGCATAAAAACCACATTTGTTGAATGGGAGCCGCCCTTTTTTTATTTTAATATAATCTGCAATCAGTCTAGTTGACTATAATCAGATATGTTGCAGTAGTTAGAAATTTTGGTGGGTTAAAGCCACTGCTTTAACTCTCCTTAGTCTTATTTTTATTTTTTATCTTTAGATTGATTGGATTTCGTATTAGAAGCATGCTTGTCAATAGGTTGGGGATGGATCCTTTAATTGTTCAGCATATTTATCTGTGCATTGATTGGCTTCTTCATTGACAGTCATCATGTTTAAATATTCATGTATTTCAGTGTTACGTGTGAACCAGGCTGCACCACTCATGGTCTTTCGGATGTTGTTTTGGGCTCTTTGGAGGCAAAGTATGTTGGATTTGCTGGCTGAGGGCCACAGTTGAATCCCGTATGTCCTAATCGGTTTTATTACTGAGCTATAGACTAAATTTATTGCTTAGGGATAGAGTTGATAGCTTGCCAAGCATCTACAAGAGATTTTTGAATCAATTATTTACTTCATTCCGTTTATGCTTAATGTGGTCTTTCCATGTCATATGTTGGTCCAAGTAAAATCCCAAGTATTTGAGACATTTGCATAGCGGTAAAGGATCCTAGCCAAGTTTGATTGTTGGGCACAGCTTCGTGTGATTTAGGGGCACTCGCTTTTACACACCATCTTCACAACCACTTGTTGGTTTGGTTGAGCTGGTTTTGTAGGCATCTACTGGCTTCGTCTGGATCACTACTGGATGCAAGAAATGCGGCATCATCCGCGAAGGTTGCAACAGTTACATTTGCAGCTTGAGGTAGGTCATGAGTGAAGATGTTTTACAACACTGGACCAAGCCCTGAGGCGCGGCAGTTATGCAGAGAAGATCTCGCGCTACTTTGTTTAACTTGAAACGTTCTGTAATTTAGGTAAGACTTCCTCAGAAGATTATGGAAGGGTTTTTTTAATTTTATATGGCAGGACTTTATGCCATCATACAGCCGAAAACCTGTTGGACGTCAATGAAAGCTGAGCAATACTCCTTCTTCTCAAGGCATTGTCTGATCGTGTGGTGGACTCTATGCACTTGTTCCACGGTGAAATGATCTTTGCGAAACCCGAATTGGCGATTAGGTATAACATCGTTTTCATGAAGATGGTTTTAACCTGGTTAAGACTTTCCCATAGCTGTGAAGCTAATTGGTCGGCATGAAGTCACTTCATTGATAGCCATGCAAAAGCAGAAGTATTTGCAGCCCATCTAGCCAATGTATTCAAGCATAATGAAAGTTGGAGCCCGCTTAAATATTTATTTTATTCTGTTTTTAGGGTTCCGTACCTCGAAAGGAAAAAAACGGAACCCTTATAGCGTCACTTTTTTGTCCGTCTGTCTGTTTGTCTGTCGGTCGATCTGTCTGTCAACTCTATCTCGGGAACACGTGCAGGTATCAAGTTAAAATAAAAACCATATACTCAGTCTCGGTCCCTTGAAGCTGTGAAAAAATCAAACTTCTGAGTTTACGGAAAAAAATATGCGGTCGTTTATGTCGCTAAAAATGTATATTTCGTCACTCAGGCACAGAATAAGAAATAGTACCTCAAGGGAATCAAAATTCATAGGGTACTTCCCGTTGACCTGGAATCCTGAAATTTGGCATGAAGCAAGGTCTCATAGCACAAGTATCGGAAAAATCTTCGAAACTCAATTCGGGATTTGAATTTTTTTCATAGTTAAGTTTGTACGGAACCCTCAGTGCGCGAGTCCGACTCGCACTTGCCGGTTTTTTAGTATTTTTGTTGTTATAGCGGCAACAGAAATATATCATCTGTGAAAATTTCAACTGTCTAAGTAGCCCGGTGACAGACGGACGGAAAACGGAGTCTTAGTAATAGGGTCCCGTTTTACCCTTAGGGTACGGAACCCTAGCAATAAAAAGTAGAAGTTTTTCTTTAATGCAAGACGCATATAATGGTTTATCTTGATTTCACTGAATTTTATACACATACATCCGTTTTATCAATTTCAGGATGCAGTACAAGCCAAGAAAGCTGAAGAGGAACGTCTTATAAAGGAAGCTCAACTTGCCAAGCAGAAGGCGGACGAAGCGGAGCGAGCGCGCATCGAGGTGGCGCGCGCCGAGCGCGAGCAGCAGAAGAAGAATCTGCGCAAGGAGAAGAAGGCGCTCCGCGACATCTGCAAGGCTAACAACTACTACTCCAACACTGAAGATGAAACCGTTTCTCACATGGCTGCCGTGGAAAAAATCTGTGAAATGTTGAAAGTGGTAGAAATACAAGACTTTGTAAAGGAATTAGAAAACAAAGGAAGAGATGCTTTCATTAGAACCGTCAAAGAAACTGAAGAGAAATTAGAAGCAGAAAGGAAAGCTATATTCGACAACAAGAAAGTAGAAGAACAAAAGGCTAAAAAGGAATCTTCACTCAAACAGCCGATCGAATGGAGCGTTGAGATGACACAACTACTCATTAAAGCTGTCAACTTATTCCCGGCAGGCACCAACCAGCGGTGGGAAGTGGTCGCTAACTTCCTCAACCAACACGGCACATTTTCTGATGAAAGGCGATTCACAGCAAAAGATGTTTTGAACAAAGCTAAAGACTTACAAAGTTCAGATTTCTCAAAAAGCAGTCTCAAGAAAGCTGCCAATGAAGAAGCGTTTGATCAGTTTGAAAAAGAGAAAAAGAAAGGATACAATCACATTGATGAAACTGGCATTTCAAAGAGTGATAATCCTGTGAAAGTAGTGAATGGAACAGTTACTCCGAAGCCTGAAGAGCTCGCCAAACCAGAAGACAAAGCGTGGACGAAAACTGAACAAGAGCTGCTGGAGCAGGCCATCAAGACATTCCCGGTGAGTACGCCGGAGCGCTGGGACAAGATCGCCGACTGTATACCGAACCGTACGAAAAAAGACTGCATGAAACGATACAAGGAGTTAGTTGAATTAGTTAAAGCAAAGAAGCAAGCCGCCAACCTCGCGAAATAACACACGACACCGCTAGTTCTGTATCAAATTGTTTACCATCAGCCGCCAAGTTAATGACCAAAGTAGATAAATATGGGTATTGTAAATTATATTTACATTGGTAAAGCACTGTTGGCTTGTGACAGAGATGTTTATTAAGAAAAAAGAATATTGTAATTATTGCTTCATCAATAAGTAATTATGAAATAAATTACTGTTTTCTTTTTAAAGAAATTGTAATTCAAGTTTTGATTACTCGAAAGTACCCTAAAATTTGGTTTGATCAATTTATCAATCATTATTTCAATCAGTTATTTCATCTGTCTGCCACTACGAATTAACATTCTGTGTTAAAATAATACTGAAATTCATATCACTTGTATTGTTTTACTTAGTCATATGTACCTAGATGATTTGTGATATTCAATTTTAGAAGACAAAATCTATATATTGGATATTTTAATACGAAGCTTGGCTTGGCAATTTTCTATGAATAATATCGTGGCGTTTAAAAGGTAGCTTCTTAATAATTATTTATTATACAGGATAATCTGACGGATTCATTGATCGAACTTAAGTCGCAAGCTACATTCCTCTCTGCAGCACATACGTATACAGATAAAGTTGTAAAGTAGCAAATATTCTGTATTGCAATGTCTGGTTGTTCGAGGTGGCGTGTCCGTCGCGGTCGCCTGCTCGCAAATGACACGGTCACTTGTAGCCTAGCTGCCCCACAATCAGCTTACCTGTCGTACCACAAGGAAGCCAGGAATACGCCTTCCTTAACACACTTAACTGTACCATAAAAACGCTTGATAAATTGTACCTGCCATTGAAATTGTTCAAGCAGTTTTCGTTACGTTTAGAACGTTTGTAAATTATAGGAATTGATTATTATTTTAGTCGTATCAGTTGACAAAATGACCATGCTTCGTGTGCGTTGTAATGTTGTATGTTGTAAAACTGGGAATTTATTATGTGGAGCCTCAGGGCCTGGTCACATTATCACTGGGCCGGACGCCTGAACAACACATTCACGCGCTATGTCGTCAAAAACTTCGCAATCAGTCTTCAACCAGTGTTTTTTTGTATTTTTTTTTTTTTAGTAAAACGAGTCCCACGTATGCTCTTGGCCCCTGTAGAGTATGTCAACAGTTACAAATTAATTCATATATTAGTAACCTAAGAGGATACAACCCGAAATTGTGCGATATCGTCGTTTATTATACTGACTCCATATAAATTCATCAGATCAGATCATACAAGTGGTAGTTTATTAAATAAGGCATAGGCATATACCTAATGGTTTCCAAGCAAAAAAAAAGCGGCACTGAAAAAATAATTTATCTATGAAACGCGATTTTCAGCCCACTGTGCGCCGCGCCTTTTCTACTTTGACGACGCTGCACCGTGGTAATGTGGCCAGACTTACAGTGATAGTTCTGAAGATCTGATGCACGGACTTTGTCATGAACCTGAAATTATCTGCAATATAAATCTTTTATCAAAACACTAATGGACAGGGGACTTACTATGACACGTTAAAATTTTAGTCATGCGAGCGAGAAAGATGTGATCGATCTAATAGTTCAGTTTAGGTTGTCAAATCTTCCTCGTTGTAACGCACAGCGCGCAACAGCACTGCAGAGTATGTGAACTGATGCGATTAAATAATACTCTACACAGTGGCTTAGTTTTCTAAGCAGTTGTATTTTCATACGATTCACAGAAATGTGCTATAACCGTAGACCCTTTAAATGAAATGTAATCTTTATCCACAAGCATCCGTTGTCCATGCTTAGAGCACTTTCCCGCCATAAGTAATGTTTGTATGGCAACATGTCCGTTCAAAGACACGACAAACGATCATCTGTGTCATATTTTTATATTTATTTGTTTATTGTGATGATGAATATAGTCAATTTGAAATTTTCATACGTTTTTTATTATTCCCTGACTGCCAAGACAGTTTTTTTTTTTTAATATACATGAATTGCTCCTGTGTCGTAGGTACGTCCATAAACATGTAATCTCACACACACACATAAGGTACCTAGAGTATAACAATCTGTAGGTCATACAAAAAAAATTCGCGCGCGGTAATCGAACCCGCGACACGCAGCGCAGCAGCCAATTCTCAACCACTGCGCCAACCGTGGCGTCTGTTATATAAAATATTTTGTCACAGTCAATTAGCTTTATTAATAGCTGATAGCCTTTTTACTAAACGTCGCCAATGCATCTAATACAACTGGGGAGTTCAATCCCGCAAATGTGGGATCCGCCCGTCCGGACCAAGTCCGAGTCAATGGCGAGTGTTCCAACCGTAGGGGCCCGGGACGAGAGAAACTCAAGGCCTACTGGGGGACATGGGTTGTGCGAAAAAGAACCCCGGGGTCCTGGAACTAAGACAAAGAAGGAACATAGGAGTGGGTGTCAGTAAAAGTCTGACACGCCCTCTCGCTTCAACCTAGGGTGAGAGAAGTCATTGGATGATTTCCCACCTAAAATAAAACAAACCACGCCACCACAATAAAAAGTTTTTTTAGGGCATTAGTTTTTATTATTTAAATTAGTTCAAAGAGACATCAAACAATAGATTTGGTTTTGTACTTGTACTATTACTTATTCTGTGTTTTCAGTCGTCGTTTCAGTAAAAACATGTTTTATGAATTTATTTTAATTATATCTAGTTAGCACATACTAACTTAATACTGAAATGATAAACGAGTTTTGTTACTGTAAACACCGTGGGTGTCGATAGACCACATCTACAAAACCGCAGGATGATTGTCGGCAGTGTCATCGATGATACAGGACTGAGTACCTATGTAGAGAACAAGACATGACCTTAGTTTTATTAAAAACTGGCTTCTACCAGCGGCTTCGCCCACGGATAAGGTTTCTGATGAATGAATGAACTCCACTGCGGGTGACGTAACCTACGACAAACTTATTATTTGCTGTTGGTACAGTAATCGGGTCTAGGGATCGAACCGCAAAATTAAGTTTGTTTTTTATTGTATATACTTTTCCGGGTTAAAAAGTACCCAGTGTGGTTCCCAGGATATTAAAGAATAATTATACCAATTTTCATTGTAATCGAACCGGTAGTTTTTGCGTGATGCCTGAACAAACAGACAGGCAGACAAAATTTTTTTTAATCACATTTTTGGGTTTGGTGGCTGTCTAGTAACACCACCTGCCATTTATTTTTTTGATATTTTCAATGTACAGAATTTTCACTTCTACAGATTTATTATAAGTATAAATTTGACGAAACATTCGATATTCTGACTACTCAATCCCTGAGGAACATGGCGAAGGTCGGTGTTTGCAGAAGTCATGTAGGTACATTGTAGAAGTCTCTTAATTTAGGTAACTACCTTCAATTTAGAGAAGAAAATAGGTGCAACAATAAATAAAAAAACACAAACATCATCATAATGTTTACGCCAAAAGCATGGGTAGGTATTCCTATGTCCTCATAATCCTATGTTCCAAGAATACATACCTAACTACTTACCTATATTATTATTTTTTCGGGATAATTATTTTCTACCTACTTATTATATTCGTTCCGCAATATTATTTTACCCCCAATCTTACTACGACCTTTATAAAAACGTTGAGTATCTACATAGATTTGTCGTACTTACATGTAAACCACCATTCCTTTCATGATAGGTATAGTAGATACTAGCTACGCCATCAGGTCCAGATTAACCATGTCGGAGTCCATAGGTAATGTAATTCTCGGGGCCCCTTTCAGAAGTGGAACCAAGTACCTATTTCATCAGCTTACAGTCCAATGAAATCGCTGTATGAAACATTTCCATTGTATTTCTTTTGTGTCCACACGAGCCCTCTATGCAGTTACTAAACTACTACTAAGTTACTACTCTGCATAAAGGTAAATCCGGCCGTTTGGTAAGATGCAGAATAAAATAAGGCGCAAACGGTATTAATTACTATATAGCCGTCAATAATATTTTGAAACCTATAAATAGGTAAGAAAATTGATCCGAGCAAGGTCAAGGGCCCGTTAACAAGTCGTCATTATAAGAATTACTGGCTGTTTGTTGTGCATTTCCGAAGCGGAGCATTTAGAGGCCGGCCCAAGGTCACTGCCCGGCAGGTGCTCCTACAAAGTACTTGTTATGTATTTATTCCATACACGGTTTATTCTGTTATAGCGTAGGTACGTCAAGGCCGATCGGCACATTGTTGGCTATGAGAAATTAATAAATAATATTTTAAAGATTTTACCATCAAGATGACCACGTTGTTTATAAAACCTATTGGAATGTTTTAATTTTAAAGCACGTCTTTACATGGAAGATCCTCCTTGCTTGCATGAAATCAGAATGCGGACTTAGTTAGATAGGCAAAAAGTTCCTAGTACCTATACCACTTATGTTTGTAGGTACTTACTTACCTAGGTAGGTACCCTTCATTCCTATAATAGGTAGACGATGACTAAGCTTGTGATTTCTCATTCATTACCATGTAAAAGCACAGTATTGTTGTCAGTTATTTTTAGCTAAGTCAGAAAAATACTTTCTCTGACAGTCTCTAACGTGACATAACTAATGAAATGAGATTTTTCTCACGTGGCCGTTACAACATTGCGAAATAGACCGTTTATCTCAAGTTTATTTTAACTCCATAGGTAGGTATATAAATTGTGGGAAGGATAGGTAACCGAGCAACATTCACATTTTTACTTTGGCGATTTGCGGGAGCCCACCAGCCGTTTGCGGGATTTTACGAGAATATTTAGGTACTGTGGCCCTCGCCTAGGGTAAATAAAGGAACAGGTGGGTTTTAGTCATTAATTACGTCACGCCCTATCACTCCACCAAGAACGGGGAAGCTGGAGGGAGGAAAATTTGATAAACTCATATGTTATAGGTATTCAGAACTAAGACAATTAGCTGCGAATCTATTGCGTTAAGGTTACAAAGATGGCTGAATAGGGCTTAGTACCGACGGGCACCTGTAATTATCGCCTCGTCAGTGCACTGGAACGGAACCCATGCCCTCACGAACTCTGGGACACAATTCTGTTTGACGATTGTTTACATTTACATCGCACAACACAAAAAAGCAAAAGAACCACTTTTTAAGTGTTTCGGAAAGATGGTAGTGTGACAAGTAGAAGGCAAGGAATGCAGGAACAGATCAGTTTTATCTGTTTGTATAACTGATTTTTTTTTCGGAAAATTGGTGATTTTGTAAATTTGAAGGTCATCACCACCATCATAGGAATATATCTATGATCACCATCATAATTTTAGTCGACAGACGCCCTCTGTTGGACATAGGCCTCCCCAAGTGTCATCACAATGACCAGTCCTATGCGACTCGCATCCGCTGGATTCACTGGTCATCGGACCACCTTATGGAAGGCTTTCCAACGCTGCGTCTTCCGGTACGCAGTCGCCATCGAACAGTCAAAGATTCTCTTTCGGCCCCATCGACCATCTGTTTTGCGAACTATGTGCCTAGCCCTTAGCCATTTAACTTCAGTGATTCTTCGGTCTATGCAACCTAGTATCTTTACCGGTCGTACCGCCAGATTGGAGAAATGGCATGAAATGGCATCCAGAAACCATAATTATTGCCCTAGCGCCGCTACTTTTATTCCTAAAAAAAACAACAATGCAGTTAATGGAGCGATCAATTTTTCAATAGATCGATGCAATAACCAATGTGTATGCATTTGTGTCAGGCTGCATTTCCATATTCCTTTATGTATTCGGTTTTGGACATGCGGCGGGTGTGCCAGGCATGCATCGCACTGACCACACTCAGGGAATAGAAACGACATGAAATAGAAAATTTTATTTTCTGAGGATGTCCTATTATGAATATTTATTGTGGAATTATCTAATTATGGAACTGGAAGATGTTCGGTCACCAGGGGAATAAATTAACAAATTGTTGTTATGGTATATGATTGTTAACCTGCATCGAAATTAGGTAAAACTATTTTTTTTTTACTAGAAATCTTCGAGGAAATAAAATCTATTTCGGACATAGATTGCAAGAAAGGATTTCACTACAAAAAAGCGAGTTAAAAAGCGGAGGAAGTTTGTGGTCGACACACTTAGAGGGCTTCATAAAAACTAAAAAGGCAGGCAAAACATCCATGCGATCGACAGATAAGCACATAAAATTCGTTGGCAACGACCATCTCATCCGCCCACTACTATTACGGACCGATTAGCTATGAAATAACACCACATATCCTGTTACGAAACAGAGGACGAGTTTATTCAGATAAAAATAATCATAAACGTACATTGACTGAAATCCAAATAAGTGCCAGTAAAATATAAAAAAGTATGCCAGTTTATAAAACGTAGTTGCTATGATTCTACATGGCCAGTAATTTCGAGGAAGATTGAAAGATATCGACTAAAGTACGGTCAAAATACATTGGCCACTCTGAAGTAGGCGTTACGAACTATTGCGAAAAATACGCAATACGCTTTCGCCTTGAGATTCTTCATAAGAATTTCTGCGCAGCCAATTGGTCGAAGTTCAAAGCAATCAATATATTTTGGTCATACTGTACTGAAATAATCTCTAGTCCAAAGTTGTTCTGAGATGATTTATTCTGTGCAAAGATGACGGACTTAAAAAATCCGCTGTGTTATATAAATTAGCATACATTTTCGTTTATTTAGACCTAGTTACGAGTAGATCTAATACCTCCATATTAGTTTACACTCAAGATACTGCTTTGCGTATCTGCAGTTGGAGGCGAACATTCGTTGTTACATTGAAGCGTTCGTGAAAATAATTGTAGAGCAGGATTTCTAATCGTAATCTGTCGGTATTCTGGGATAGTTATATCGTATCTATTGGTAATATCTTAGAGAGAAATCGTGTCGCTATCCACAAGTAGTGAAGTGTGTTAGCTTTAATGTGTAGTAAATGGCACCTAGCCGTAGAAGACATTGTAGTTTTTGCATACGGCTTGAGTAGACAAACTAAGCCCCACGTCGCGAAATTAGTGAGATTATAAATTAGCTTAGAATAAGGTTTACAAAAATTACGCTTTTCATACATCCATATCCATGCCTAATCTATATTCTATACTAATGTTAGAATAATGAAGAGTGTTTGTTTACACGCCGGAACTGCTAGTTGGAATTAAAAATATATTTGATTGTCCATATATCGAGGAAGGCTAAGGCCCCGCGACCCGCGGGAGCGGAGCAGTAATGAAATACGAGGGTGAAACCGCAGGAGACAGCTAGCACTTAATATGAGAGTTTTTGTTTGTATAAATGCGCTGATTTCTGGGACTGCAAATCGGATCGGAAAAAATCTGACTGACGGACTGTATGGGATAGCCAGGTTCATGACGAATAATATAGGCTAAATAACACCACGCTACGACCCAAGGAAGCGGAGCAGTAACCAAAAACGCGTAGTATTATAAATTATAAATGTGAACAAATATTGATGAATTTTGGTAGGTTACTGATATATTGGGAATTTGTAGTAGGACATGGAATAAGTTAATTCCAGCGATAGGACGTTCCCATGGGACAATTTACGACCTTCAAGTTGTCCACACGCAGCTACCAGAATGCAAAGTGCCAGTTCGTTCGCGTTCGACACGTCGTTCAGCGCTCCGATTGGCCCGCTCCAAGCTCTTAACCAATTAAAATCACTCGCACTCAGTGCACTAACAGCGAGTTGCGTTTACGTTAACGCTCGAAATGTTTACCACGTTTGTTTCTCTGATTGGTTAAGAGCTTGGAGCGGACCAATCGGAGCGCCGAACGTCACAGACGTGTCGTTAACGTACTAGGCACTAGACACTGGTAAACACACACACGCACGCTATTCAGTAACAACGAATATACGCCAGAACTAACTGCACTGATGTTAATGGACATCGTCTGTGTTTACGCATTAAAATTAATATTAAAAAGATTATAAATATTTGAGTTTGGTTCAGTTCCACTAAGGCACGATCAAGGCCATACATTGCGATTAAAGCTTACACTTATAATTATTAAGTACGTATTAAATTCGAATGATTATTTTACCTATAAACACTATTATTTTGTCATTATTTGAATAGGTAGGTACCTACGTCTTTCTTTTATTTAACATTGACATAGTCACATTTTTGAGATTCTTTACACAAAGTTGTAGGTACTTAATTAAATTACAGATTGAATTGTTCCTATTGTTCAGTACGTTTTTAAAACATTTAATGGACGTACAATGTTATAGAAATATTGTTTGATTTCAAAATATTGAGCCTTTTCAGGAAGAACATCGCAACGTAAACAATGTTTTTTCTTCCATTATTAAAAAGTATTCATGAAGTATGCGAAGACATGTGACTTTCACCAAACCGCACTGGGCGAGCCCGCATGGTGCATTACGGCCCATTCCCTCTCCTAGAGAGGAGGCCCGAGTCCAAGCCGTGGGAACATTAAAAAAGGCTGATTATGCTATGCTATTCCTAAAAATATGCTGATAGCGACTATTCTGTTTGATCAGTGTTAAATGAACAATAAGTTACAAATCTTTTTTAAACTGATATTATCGATACCTATAATTAAAAAAAGATTTTTTTAAATTTTTGTCTGTTGTTTGTTTCGGCTAATCTCCGAAACGGATGGACCGATTATGATGAGACTTTCATTGGTAGATAGACAGATATACTCTTTATTATACACCATAAATACAATTACAGTAGAAGTTAGCTAGTAGGATAGGCTGATGTTATAAAGCGTAACTTATGCTTATTTGAGAAAAAAAAATAGTATTTCGCGCAAAAAAAAAAAAGGATTTATATTCCAAGAGTTTGACGCGGACGAAGTCGCAGTCATCAGCTAGTCATAAATACTTTTTAAATACGGATGAAAAAACCCATTCCTGCAAAAAACGCCAACTGTCGATTACGTTGTTCTTCCTAAAAAGGGTTTGATATAATTAACTAACAGCACCAGCAATACAGAGTTACGATGAATTAACGTTTAAAAGTATGTTTACAATTAATATCTTAAAACTGCAGTATGCATAGTTGAATCCAAAAGCGACTATGAACCATGATATTTGAGCAAGGTACATTCATTTCCAGTCTTAAGTGCCTAGTGAGAGTTTGTTTTACGTTAACGCGATCGACATGTTAATGAGCTCAGATTGGCCCGTTCCAAGTTTTTAACCAATCAGGGAGCCAAACGCGGTAAACGTTTCAATAACGTTCACGTAAAAATAACTCGCACTCAGCAGTACAGATGACAGCGCCAAATTAGCCCGCAAAATTCAAATTATCTTAAGTTTTTGGTATTTTTCATAAAATAACTATTCAATAAGCGTCTTATCCTAATGCATAGTTATTTTATGAAACTGAGAGGGTTCTATTGACGATTTTCATGATTATGATTTCGGAAATAAACACGTGATACGGCCGCCAATCATACTTTAATCAACATACAACCTAAGACTAACCTGCAAAATGCAAAAAACTTAAGAAAATTTTAATTTCGCAGACTACTTTGACGATTGACGCTTGGATTATTACTATAATAAGACTGGAAATTAATGCAGACTACTCAAATAGTTTCACACTTAAACATTAAGGGCCAACGCTGCGTTAAGCGGGCGCACGCGCGGGCATCCGTCGCGGGACTATACGCGTGTGTCGTGTCAACTCGTGTGCGATGGGGCCCGTAGCGAAAACCGGTTTACTACCTGCACAGTCTCGCTATTTCAACTTTAACGGTGTTGGTGGAGAACTTTAATGTAGTATCACGTAGCAAAAAGGGGGCGGGGCGCGGCTCCCCGCGACAGGTGCCCGCGCGGGTCACCGCGGCGGAGCACTTTTGTATGGGACCGTGCGGGCGCCCGCTTAACGCAGCGTCGGCCCTTAATGTTTAAGTGTGAAACTATTTGAGTAGTCTGCATTAATTTCCAGTCTTATTATAGTAATAATCAGTACTCGGTCAATAATACAGGTACTTACTTAGTCCAGAATTATGTAATACAAAATACCAATGCTATTAGCAGCTATTGTCCATCACCAGCATGTGAGTGTGTGAATGACCTAGTATAACGTGATGTCATTCGCAATGTGCTTTGAATAATCATCTTTATGATAGAGAAAGTCACTGTAAAGCAATTAACTATTATATTTTCTAACGCTCTTTTGCATACGCGAATCTATTATGTTAATAACAAAAATATTAATGAGAAATTATAATAATACGAATAATTTGTGAAATAAATTCTTTATACTTACAGCACCAAATGGGCACCGAAATTTATTATTGTAATTAATGGTCATTTTATTTTAAAATCAGTCTTAAAATTTAGCAGTGATTAAGTACGATATTGAGGTCATTTCCGCAAATATAAAATAACGGAAGTTTGAAGACTCGGCCGGCATGTTCGCCACGACATTACTTTCTTTATAAAACTTATTAATAGCATTTAATCAATAATGTCATGCACGAAAATTATTATGTATAAATAATTCTTATTATTATATATAGTGCTTGTAGTATTTATCTAATTAACCAATCAACGATATTGCGTAAGCATTTTTCTTACCCACGAATTTTTTTCCTAATTTTAACATTTTTCTTTCTTCATATAATTTCTTATGTTATCAATTTATCATAGAGAGAAACAGCAGCTGCTGCAATGTACACACAACATTAATGTGTCACTAATTTAAAATACAACAATTAATAAAATAAAATGGAATGTTAGATTAAACATATTTGACTTATATATCTAGACAAAGGCACACACTGACCTTAGCTTAAAATGGCTCATTGGTTTCTGCAGGTACTTTCTGCATGTACTCTGCAATATCATCCACATTTAAGTACTATGATTCATCTTATTGGAATCCAGACACAAGTGATTCATGACTGAGCCAGTACCAATATAATCTGTAGAATTTAGTTCTCACAATAATTGACTTTTGTAAAACAGTAATCTCCTAAATAGTGAGAAGGTTTAGGTATCTATCAATACAAATATATTTACCTTCTTGAGTATATTGTATGAACTTTGAAAATTTTAATAGTTTTGAAAACATTTTGATTTGTCTTTTAGATAGATAAATCAAATGAAGTGTGTAGAGAGTCATAGACCTTCACTTCAATAAGTTTATCTAAAGAAGCAGTTAAAGCATTTATCAAAACACTTGATACAGTACATAAACAGAAGGAAGGCTACTCAAGATTATCTGTGGTAATGACTAAAGTGCTTAAAAGATCATTAATGTACCTACTTCTCCATTTATAACAGATTTAAATGCCAAGTTTAACTTAACTCTGAATAATATTGCAGAGTTTAGAAATAAAAAAATAAATAATCATTAATTCTAAGAAAAAATATCAAAAATTCTTCATAAAAATTGCCAGCAATATGGCCTTATCACTAAAGTATAAAATGTTAAAATCCTTGGACATATATCTTAAAACTTCCCCTATTCATTTCAATCATTAACTCTAAAATATTTTATAAAAACTTTTTTGAGCAGGATTATCCAAATGAATCCCATAAAATACGAACACATAGAAGCCAGCTACCAATCAGATCACTTCACTATTACCACCACCATGTAGCTTAACTTTACACAAACAGATTGATTAAATCACTAATCTTTGAAAGGCCAACCATTTCCTTCTGTCAAGCACACTATCAAACTATTTCACTGTATCTTGCATCCCTTTCTTTTCTTATTAATGTCAGCTTGCTTGCTCTTCTTCTTAGCGAGACCTTCAACAGTAATATCAGATATTACAGACAGTCTCTTACTGGTGTCATGTCTGTCCGGGCCCACATGCGGAGGACTGATGTCAGGCGGGTAGGTGCTACTGTATAGATTGTTATTCTCACTGTAGCTGTGTGGCATGTTAGGTGGTGGGATGCTGTCAGGCACTGAGTGGTCTGTAGGGTAGTGTGATGCTGGTCTTATGCTCACAGGATCAGGAAAACGAGGCTTCTTGCTAGTTGTTGGTGGAGGAGGAGGCTGTCTGTGTTGCAGGGAACTATGATTACTTGGCACCCTTTTATCATCAAAAGATCTTGAGTGAGCATGAGATAAATTGCTGCCTGATGTTCCAGCTTCAGATTGTTGAGCATAGTACTGATTCGACATCTCCAAGGACTGCAAGGCACTGGCTTTGGATTGAATGGATTCTTTTTCAAATGGTTCAACATAATGCAAATCAGAGTCAACAGATTTGCACAGTCTGAGTCGGTTCTCACGGATCATATCTCGAGGATTGCAGTAGGCATCACATAATGTTGCCTGCGGAGTAGGAGGTTCGCTGTCTAGCGGCGGTGGTTGTTGTTGTTGAGCCGCCATTCTTTGCTGTTTTTTTAGGAGAGCTTTCTGCCTTGCCTTCTCCTTGGCTCGTTGTAGTTTCTTATATTCTCGCTCTTGCAGCAATCGTGCTAGCTCACCATCTTGAGCTTCCACGGCGCATCTCATATCAGCCAGCAAGGCATCTTGGTTGTTGTCCTCGTGACTCAGTTCTCTAGCAAGTCTTGCATCTTTCTCTTCTTGTTCCAATCGACGTCTCATATCTTCAAGTTCACTGGGAGAAAGACCTAGCTCTTCAGGATTAAGGTCCTCATTTGGAGTAGTAGCGATGGGCAGGGGTGCAGGGGGCGCAGCGCGAGAGGAGCTGGGCTGCTGCAGCATGTCGGCGCTGCGCTGGCGACGCTGGCGGCGCAGGTTGATCTCGGCCATCTCTCGCGCGATCTCGGCGTCAATGTCGGCTTGGCGGCGGCGCGTGAGCTCGCGCAGCTGAACCTCGTGCTCGATGTCGCGCTGCTCGCTCAGCGCGATGGGAAAATCCTCGCGGATCTGCTGGTTGCGATATCTATTTTCGCAGAGGTGTGAGGATATCTCGCGGTCCTGCAAGCGGTGCGCCAGCGCACCGTCGGCACGTACGAGCCACTGCTCGCGCAAGTCCGTCACGTGCCCGAACTTGGGCATTGTGTCGCTCGCCTGGAACCCGGCCATCACTGGTGCGCGACGGTAGAAAGTATTCTAGACTTTCCAAATAATGTCACCTAAATAAAAAGCACAGAGTAAACTCAGAGTTACGTTAGCGTAACGTAATACCAGTTTATTGTATGTTAGCACGATACAAGTGGCATGGTGACGGCACCAGCCTCAGATTGACTCCACCATTCATAACACAGCATAAACCTTTCACGTCGACTTTCTTCGCATTCCGTGAGAATCCGCGAGGAACTTTTTATGTTTTCCCTGTGAACTTCGTGTGAACAATGGACGGCAATGTTTGATAATCTACATAATGATTTGCACTGAGCACTCTTCACTCATTCATCCCTCCTCCACAACAAAATAAATAAATTATCGGATCGCATTGGAACGAAAAAATTATGTACAATGAATGACAGACACGCACGACATGACAGCGTCACAATAAGTACTGACAAATTTAGTGAGGTGAACAGTAATTACAATTTTTATAATTGAATTCTACTCGGATTCCATAGCGATAGTCTAGTCGACTGAGTCGAGTTATTTTAACCGAGTTACTTGAGTTAAACAACAAACAAGTCAAATCGAGTTGCTTTTTCCTTCAAGTCATCTCTGTCGGTAAGTCGGTAGTGGTTCAGAAAAAGATTAAATGAAATTAAGACGATCCGAGTCGTAAACCCTGTGCTATTCAACTCCGTAGAACTCGACATGACTCTGTCGGAAACACGGTAGTGGTTCAGCGGACCGTTGAAAGCAAGAACCGCGTGTCGCGTCGCATCGCCAAACGATTTCGGGAAAGTTACGCTTTTTTAAAATAATCTTATTTTTTGTGTTTATAAACTTGATATGAATAATTGTAACTAAATAAATAAACCATTTTAAATTCACGTGAACGATGTTAAGCATAAAATGACTGAAAACAAAAATTTTACTTGGTAGAGTCTTACGAATCAAAAAAGTTACATTAAGTTTCGTCCAAGTCCAGTTGTTTGATCGACGCTCATTAACTCGTTATCAAACTGACTCGGCGGCGGCGGCCGCGTTGACTCGGCAGATTAAGTTTTTTTGGCCGATCGAGCTAGGCTTTTTTGCCTCTTGAGTCAGGCCACATCAACATAATTATGTAACTGGAGTTGTCGAAAATGGGAGCTGAAAAAAAAACTTCTGTTGCCCTTTGCGTTTAAGGACTACGGGTTTCCTTTTCAGGAAATCCCCGCGGTCCAAGCGGGCACCAGCCCTACTGGGCCCCTACGGTTTGCTGATATCTCTGAGGAGCGTTTGGATCACTACACGCTGTCGACGACTAGAGCTCGGTCCGGTCGTTTACCGGACTGGCGGACGGGGATTTCGACGGCTGGGGCGTAAGGATGTTTGTTCCCCCTCACGCGTGCGGACTCCTCCTTTGCTAGTAAGCTTCGCTGCTTCGCAGGAGGCGACCTCCTGCCATTCCTCCTCGCTCCGGACCATAGCCTGAGCTAGCGCTCGGTGCGAGAAGTCGCCGCCAGGAACCCTCCGAAATTACCATGTCCAGTGAGGACCTGCGTACTTATACGGAAGGTGAGCACGCCGTGACGCCTCTCCAGCCACTCCTCCTCTTTAGGACTTCAACGCCATAATTATACCCGCGGACGTGGTCGTAACAATCCGATGAATAAGAGACGTATAGGATCGTTTGTTGTGGCGACTATTTTGGGAAGTCCTAAGAAGTCCAACAGTGGACGTCTTTCGGGTGAAAATGCCACCGTATTCTCAATAAACACAAAACAGTACCTACAATAAAAGGCTCTGTGGCTTATCACTAATTTATTTCGAATAAGCACATGTAAAAAAAAAACAATGTTAGGTACCTACTATTTGCCATGGGCTAAGGTAGATCCTGGGAGCCTGCCTCTATTTTTATAAAATTTATGAACAATTACAATTTTATTGACTTCGCAAATAGTTTACAAACAATTTATGTACCATTACAAAATTAGACATGTTACTGAAACTTCAACATCGCAAAATAATGACAAATCAAAACGACTTTTTGTCCGTGGTTATTTTACCTGCCTTCGTTCAGCGTGTGATGAGACAGGCCCATTTACCTTCAGCAGTCTACGCCCTTCCTCAATCCTGGGTTACAGGCTTGCATGTTGTTTCGGGGCTGGATTCCTTTAGCTGTAGTCCCCGTCGTGCTAAAGAACTCCTTGGACACTTGAACTCAGTGTCATCAAGAATAGTGCTGCAATCTAATGTCGACAAACACGTTGATTGTAAAAATAATGTTCTTGATTCAAAAAATTATGACTGTTGTATTTGTGCTAACTCGCCTATTCTTCTCGAGAACTCGCTGAGGCCTTTTCTATTGGCTGTTATAAAATACAGTTCTTCTGATATACGATAAAGCCAGCACGAAAGCCGTGGGTATCTGAAATAATACATGGCATAGTCATTGGTCTATCAATGGTTATTTTTCAGGGCCTGGCCCCTGATATGCCTGATATTTGTGTGAACTTATCAGTATTTTAGGGTCCACCATAGAATTTCGAATCGGTAGCTGAACATCTTGAGATGGGCGCTTGACCATACTGGGGTGGGCACGTCTCAATTGCGACAAGTGTGATAGACAAAGGCTCTCTCTTTTCCACAGACATAGAGTCTGCTGAGGACTTTCCCCTATGGGACATAATTTTCATAATTACTTTGTTTCTTATTCCAGATTAACTTAGATTATTTTTTTAATATTTCCAGTTTTTACATATTAAAAAAAAAGCTAATTATATATATATATATATATACACTAAATAATAAAACCTAACTTCACGGGACCTAAGGGCTGGCTTTTATCTTGGGCAGAGAATAGCATTGCCATACAGCGTGGCAATGCTGCCAGCACTTTAGGTAAATTACCAGTCGACAGCGATGCGGAGGATTTTTTTGATGCTATACTTTAGACACTCACTTGTCTTTATCAACAGGGACCAGAACGTTGAGCGTGCTAATCGTGGAAGCAAACACTATGTCACTCAGAGTCGCCCAACTGCCACCAAACCAAGTTCGCTTGAATAACATGCACTCCAGATCGCTGTAGATGCATTCAATCTCTACTATTTGCTGTGGCATCACAAAATTACAGTTCTCGTATAGAATTGGATACTGAAAGCAGAAAAATAGTCAAAATTATTGTCAATAATCTGACCTGCAGGCCTAGCCAATTTACGACTGTTTCGTTTAGAATCCCTTTCTACAGTCGGTAAAGCCTCCGATTCCTTTGTTCTGACCACGTGACTTAACGTTGAGATGATGTCATTCCCATACATTTGAAGTTTTCTACTAGCGTTTACAATTGTAGATTATCAACTTGGCTAAGCCCTCTGGAACTAATCACACTCAAATTATTCACGTAAAATAAGGACTATGTTAATTTCTGTGGTGGTCATTTGAGGAAAACACTACCTATATAGATATGTGTGAGGCTGCCCTGATAGGGCACGCATGCGTCAGTTATCGTGTAGCTCAACATCAGAGTTTAAGGAGCGCAACCGTCCGACACTCATGTAAAAGTAAGGACTTTACTTTGACACAAGCTACACAAAAATAGAACATGCAGTATTAAGAAGCTTGACAATTTTTTTAATTGTATGCACCAGTCTAAAGAGTTTCAGGAATTCCCTGTCGTAGTCTTTTTCTGACAGCTACAACCTGGGGTCTTTAGTCAAGAGTAAATAGGATACTTCTAGACTTCTAGGGAAGCGTGTTTCTGTTCATCGTCGATCACCTCACCATACCACGCTTGTACATTAATAACAAAAAAATCTTCTTAGACTATTAAAGTGTCTACTAACAGCAGCTGCTCGGAATCGTGGGTAAATTGTGGAACTGTTGTAATGCATGTGTTGGTCCACTATGGAACGGCCTCCGGGATCCTTCGGCAACAGGCGTCCGGAGTCACAGTATCGACCAGCCAAGTACGTACAAATTGCATGACTGTAAGCAAAACATAATACGGATATATGGTGGAAGCTCAGTTAGGATGTGGATTTCATCGAAGTACGGAATCCCAAAAAGTACGAATAAAAGTAAAGATAACAACAAGAGATAGGTTATAATAGGTAGTGCCGGATGAAGCCAGCGCAGGGCCTGTAGCAAATTCTACCAAGAGGCCCCCTATAATAATAACGTAGTATAATCATAATATATGTTCCCACTGCTGGGACTCAGGCCTCCTCTCTAGGAGAGGGAGTGGGCCGTAATCCACCATGCGGACCCGTCACAAGTCCTCGAATTTTTGGTTCTAGAACATGCCGGTTTCCTCACCCCTATATGTACCCTAGAGGCCCCCTATATGTAGACAGATAGATAGATATATTCTTTATTGTACACCAATAATAAAATAACAGAACTTAAAATTAATAGCGTGTCACAATGGGCAATCTTATCGCTAAAAGCGATTATTTACAGACAACCTTTGGATGGATTTGTCAGAGAAGGAGAAAAAGAAGCGAGAGTAGGTAGTGCTACGCACTACCTACTCTCGTACTGTTTATATATATACAAATTATACAATACATAACATAACATATCTTTATTTAATGATAACGAGTTAAAACTTTGTCAACATATTTTTCAAAATTAGGCCACAGGCTCTTAGGTAGTTATGTGTCCGTAGGCAGAATAGGCTCCATTGCCTTTGTGGACAATCTGGAAGTAGTTACAATTCATATAGAAAAGGTATCTTGACTAATTTTTGTAGGTCTAGGCAGGAGGGGAGGGGGTTCTTCCAAAGCGGGGCCTGTAGCATTTACTACTCTTGCTTCGTTGTTGATCCGACACTGACAAGTTTAAGTCTTCATTTAAAGTGTTCTGCTAAAATTGATCATTCCTACTCTTGAACCATGTTACTTGGGGTCCACGCAACACGTTTTTTCTTCCATTCTGTCCTGCCATTCGTCAAGCTATCACTGATTCCCTTTTAGTGGTGCTAAAATTAATTGATTTCCTAAAATTTACCCGAGCGCGTCTTCCGGTGGTGACCGCGCACCGGAAGACGCAGCGTTGGAAGGCCTCTCACAAGGTGGACCGATGACCTGGTAAGGGTCGCGGAAATCCGATGGATGCGAGACGTACAGGACCGTTCGTCGTGGCGACACTTGGGGGAGGCCTATGTCCAGCAGTGGACGTCTTTCAGGTGAAATGATGATGGTGATGATGAGAAGGAAAGTACATACCTATCACTTATCACGAGTTCACGGTCCTTGAAAACTGGTAACGTTTGTAGCGGGTTTAGCTAAAAAAAAATTTTAAAAAATCAGTTAAAAATCATTTTATCGCTGTCTATTTCAACAAATTAAGCTAGGCTTGCATTTATTAGAAAAGAGTAGGTACCTATATAAATAATTGAGGACGCCAATTGCCAGCGCAGCCTAGGTGCATAACACACACATCACATTATCAATCCGAATAGTATGAAATGAATGAAAATAGTACATTTTGATACAAGTGAAGAAAGTTTGTCATTGCGACCTAAGCGGAATTCTTCTTCTTGTTATGGAGCCGAGGGCTACAGTGACAAATTTGCACGTGTCTCAAACGACTTTTTTTAATACACTTACGAAGAAATGAATAAACGGGGGTTGACCGGCGACTTGCGGGGGTCGACGCGCGCCCAGTCTGATACGATAAATGTAATAACATTGTGGTGGGGGAGAGCACAAGCTATATCTGCACTAGTGCGGAAAGTAGTCTATTGCGTGCCTAAAAGCGGTGGGATAAGAGCGGGTTTTCGAGTAAGTGTATTAAAAAAAAAAATTAATGGTGAATGTAGTGTACCTAGTGTGCCCAGAAACAGTGCGACGACGGTTTCACGGCCGACCCCGAAGGAGATGAGGAACGATCTATATAGATTTCGCCAGAACTGGAAGAAGGAATTAAGCGCGGATCTAAGAAAAATGGAAGGAGTCGAAGGAGGCTTTTACCCAAGAGCAGAAAAGAACAGGCTAACAAAAAAAAGTGTAGTGTTATGTAGGGACTCTATTATCTGCACTTAAAACTCCCATTCAGTATGTTGCCCATAAGAGTCCTGAGAAACATAGTCAGCCTAGACTCTTCCAGAAGCATAGAACTTTTTAGAGGGGTTCCCGAGCTTCGTGGAACGATCTGATTATTTTTGCGGGTTAAGAAGTATCTGGCTCACATTTCAAGATGATGTAGTCGGCTGAGCAACCGGCATTAAAGCAGCAAGATGTCCTTTTTCTGTTCTCAATTCATGGTTTCTTATGTGTTGGATTGAGGAAAGAGCATCGTGATTGATTGTGTGATGTCAATTTTCTTTTCACATACTTAGTTACTTCATGCTAAAGCTGTACGGCTACGCGCCACCGGTACATGATAGACAATATAATCCCACCCACACAAAACGGTTTGAGAACAAATTCATTATGCGTTCAGCTAAGGAGTGGAATTCTTTATGTCAAGAGTGAACCAGTTACTTCTACCCAAGCGTCGACCACATGCATCACTTACCATGAGGTGAGATAGAGTAAAACCGGGCAAGTGCGAGTCAGACTCGCGCACTGAGGGTTCCGTAAAAACTTACCTATGAAAACAGTTCAATTCCCGGATTGAGTTACGAAATTTTTTTCAAATCGCAAAAACGTTTTTTTTTGCAACGACAAATTTACAGTTTTCAGATTTTTTTAATACTTATGTTATGAGACCTTGCTTCACACCAAATTTCAGGATTGTAGGTCAACGGGAAGTACCGCATGAATTTTGATTCCCTTGAGAGTGTCGAAATACTCGTTTTTTGCGACATAAACTGCCGTAACTTTTTTTTTCGTTAACTCAGATGTTTGATTTTTTCACAGCTTCAAGGGACCGCAGACCTGAGTATATGGTCTTAAGTTCAACTCGATACCTCTTGACAGACAGACAGACAGACAACAAAATGATCCTATAAGGGTTCCGTTTTTTCCTTTTGAGGTACGGAACCCTAAAAAGGTATACAATTCGCAAACCGGGGTTTAATTTTGTGAGAGACTGGTGCCTGAAATAGGTTTTCTTAAGAACCTGTATCAAAAGCCACCACGTCCCACACCAAAACAAGCTTGCAACAAAATAAGCTTGTGCACCATCTTGTTGCTTACGTTGATCATCTCCTGCGTCCTGTGTTCCCCTTTGTCTATGTTGATGTCGACCTCCGTGATGCTCAGGTTCATGGAGTCCAACGCCATCATCACTGCACGGCAGGCGGGGCTCCGGTCCGCTTTCCATAATGTGCAATGCCTGTGATTTTGTGTGAAAGGGAATTAAAGAGAATGTCTCTAAAGTCTCATCTTTAGAATCGGTCTTTACTTCGGGGGTGGGGGACTAGCCCCCATGCCCGATTTTTATGTACCTAAAGTTTCAGTATTTTGGAGTCCGTCATAGAATTCCGAACCGTTCGATCGACCCTATCCGTCGGTCGACCATACTGGGCCGGTTGCAGCAAATGTAGGAACGCCTGCCTATACAATACATAGTAGAACACAAAGTCGCTTTTCACGTCTGTCTGTTTATCAGCCTCTTAAACCAAGCGGCGGATTTATGATGCAATTTTCACTAAAAGAAAGAGCAATGAACGAAGATGATATGTATGTATGTAAAATTTAGGGGATCGCTAGTTAGTACACAATAGCTGGATGCTGGTAAAGTATCTACTTTCGATTATCGGTAGATTATTTTTAAAACCATTTCGTATTTCAGAGTTTCAGAATTCAGGTGTCAATGATAGATGATCGCTGCTCGCCGTAGGTATATATGGAGGGAGGTCGACTGGTCGACCCAGTCTCTTTTTTTTAAGTGAAAAACATCCAATGACATCTCTGGCTCTTGGGCGGGCGAGAGGGTGTGGTCAGACTTTTACTGACTAAATACCCACTCCCGTTCCTACGTTGCCTTTAATACCAGGGCCGAGTTTTCCTTTCAGAAACAAACCCTTGGCCCCAGTAGGCTTCGACCTTGCTGGGCCCCTACGGTTTGCTGACATCTCCTTCAGGCGCGCGTGGAACAGTACGCGCCATCGACGACTTGGGCTCGGTCCGGACGGTTATAGGACGGTCGGACGCCGAGCTAATATTCGACCACTATCAGACAAGCTACCATATTATACCACAACTGTCACACGAGCTACCCATTGCTCGCTGTCCGTAAGCCCGCGACCCAGTGTCTATTGAAATTGAAATTGAAAATATTTATTTCAGACACAGTAATGACACTAGCTATTATGTTAGTACAAACTTATAACTATGTTAGTAAAATTTAAAATTATTATTATTTGGAAGTGCATGCGCGACCTTTGCCCCAGGATTTGGCTGTCCACTCTGTCTGACACCACGCCCAGAAGCGTGTTGGTGCTCCTCGTTATCCGAGACCACAGAGAGGCCGTTCTCTTGCGAAGTAAAGCCATGAAGCCATCCGTGCTGTGATTGACGAACATGCCGGAGGCACTGCACCGCCATGGAAGCCCCAACAGACCCCTGAACGAGTTGTTATACTGGACGCGCAGAGCACTGTAGGCTTTTTTAGTGTAATTGCTCCACAAGTTGCACGTGTATAATGTGCCAAACATTATACACGTGCAACTAATAACGTTTTGGCAATAATCTTTCTATGGTCAAGCGTCCTCCACAAGATTAGTCATGACAGCCTTTACCATGACGTGATAAATTGTCAGCCATGGGAGCGAGAAAGAGGTATGGAGCTACAAACCCTATATAGCCCTATCCCTATAACAATTCAGTTAAGGTTGTCAAATGGATCGCGTTAAGAAGTCTTGTTAGGCCCTCAGGTCCCTCCCAAATAATGGCTTTAAATACACCAGTAGTACTCGCTTAGAATGCTTAGTTTTATAGAATAAACTTACTTTAGTCCTGTTTCTGATATTTTGCTTGCTGAGCTCCCCATGACACAGATTACTTATGATTTTGAAAGTCTTTTGAAAATATTAATTCATTCTTTATTGATTTCACGGCAATGATATTTTTCAGGGAACTGTCTTGTACATCAAGTGAAAGGAGAGAGATGCCAGTTTTTATGATAAAAAAAATGTACTCCTTGATCTTGAAAGAAGGTTAATAATATGAAGTATATTTTTAGGTATTTTTTTTACCTACTTTTAGGGACACTGAGGCGCGAATTCTGTTACTGAAGTGTATCTAGTAGGTACTTACCTTTTCAATCTATACATAATACTCATCATCTTCTTGCCCTTGTCCCGTGTTATTTGGGGTCGGCGCAACATGTTTTTTTCTTCCATTCTGCCCTGTCATTCGTCATGTTATCACTAACTTCCTTTTCTTTCATGACCAAAGTAAAGATGGATGGATTGTGTGAAGAGTGTTCACACAATCCGTCCATCTTTACTTTGGTCTCCCTCTCCCTCTCCCTCTCCATCCATCCACATGTAAACTCATAACTCTTTTAGTAACATGCGTTTCATCCCTCCTCTTCACATGACCATACCAAGACAAACGATTCCCTTTCAATTTTTCAGTCACTGGTGCCACTTTCAAACTTCCCCTAATATACTCATTTCTCACTTTATCCATTCTCGTCACACCACACATCCATCTTAACATTCTCATCTCCGCTACGTGCAATCTTTTTTCATCCGTCTTTTTCACAGCCCAACATTCTGATCCATACAGTATGACAGGTCTTATCACGGACTTGTAGATTTTACCCTTCAACTTGAGGGGCATCCGTGGGTCACAAGTGGTTCCCGTGACATGTCGCCATTTTATCCATCCTGCGTTGATCCTATGTGTTACGTCCCGGTCTACCTCACCATCCCCTTGAACGAGTGACCCGAGGTACCGAAAGTCGGAGCAGATCGGTATGGGCGTTCCAGCGAGAGCTAAAGGCACTGGATTGGAGAGACCGCCGAAATCGCAGAACAAGTATTCTGTTTTGGTTCTACTCAATTTCAGGCCAACACTCTCCAGTCTGTGCCACACCTCCAATCTGTTCTGGACCTCTAGGCCACTCTCGGCTACCAACACAATGTCATCGGCAAACAGCATACACCAAGGAACCTCTTCCTGAATGTCCGACGTTAGAGCGTCCATTATCATTAGGAAGAGGCAAGGGCTGAGAGCCGACCCTTGATGTAAGCCAACAGCCACATTGAAGCTGCCAGTGGTGCCTACTGTAGACCGGACTTGGGTACTGCATCGACTGTACATCGCTCGGATCAACTGCACATACTTCCCAGGCACACCTTTCTCCATAAGGGCCTACCACAGAACCTCACGAGGTACCCGGTCATATGCCTTTTCGAGGTCAACGAATACCATGTGCAAGTTTTTATGCGCACCTCTGTATTTCTCGCACAGCTGGCGTATAGCAAAAATGGCATCCGCTGTACCCCGACCAGGCATAAAACCGAATTGGTTCTGCGAAATTTCACTCTCTTTTCTTAGCCTCCTTTCAATAACTTTCTCCCAGGCTTTCATAGTATGTGACATTAGCTTTATTCCTCTATAATTATTGCATTCAAGCACATCACCTTTGTTTTTAAAGATGGGCACCAGGGAACTGTTGCACCACTCATCAGGTATGGCTTCTTCCCGCAACAACTTATTGAAGAACAAAGCTAACCACATCCATCCATCCACTCGCAGCAACTTCCACACTTCAACTGGTATTCCGTCTGGACCAATTGCCTTACCATTCTTCATTCCATTTACAGCTATTCTGACTTCATCCATACTAATCATTCTCACTAAACCCACATTCACTGGTTTGCTCTCTAAAATCCCATTCCAGTTGTTTTCCTCATTCATCAGTCTTTCAAAATAGTCCTTCCACCTCTCTTTGATTTTATAATCTTCTGATAGAATCATTCCAGTTTCATCCCTTATACATCTTATCTGACAAACATCTCTCGCATTTCTCTCTCTTGCTCTAGCAAACCGGTATCGATCTTTCTGGCCTGCGGGACTATCTAGAGTGTCGTATAGTTTGTCCTGTGCTTTTGCTTTCGCTCTTGCCACGACTTTCTTGGCTTTTTTCTTTAAAGCATCATATTCACTTTTTTTCGCAGACTTTAAGCTAATGTGTTCCGGATCTATACCCTGCCATTCCTTAAATTTCCTCTTTTTTTCTTTCAACACATTCTGTATATCTATCGACCACCACCATGTATCCCTATCTATTGTACCCTTTCCTCTCGTCTCTCCCAAAATATATTTCGCTGCATGTCTAATACACTCAGCAATCTCATTCCAGCTTTCATTTATACTTCGATCATTCATGTCTCCCATTTCTATCATTTTGTCTACCACTCGCTCTCTCATTTTCTTCGCGCAGTCACTCTTCTCTAGCATATGCCATTTTATTTTAGGAGGAGGACGCTCTTTGCTTTTTTTGTTATGTGTCTTGACTGATACCATAACCAGGAGCCTGTGCTGTGGGACTAGGTCTTCTCCTGGCAGCACTTTGCAGTCTTTGACGTGCTTTAGCTGATCTATTTGCGTCTTGTGGTTACCGCTTTTGTACGTGACCAGGTGTTCGTCTCCTTTCTGGAACCAAGTATTGGCTACTACCAGGTCAAATGCAGTAGCAGATTGCAGCAGCGTCTCCACTTCACTATTCGGACTTCCAAAACCCCAACCCCCATGTACTCTTTCATAAACACCTCTCATTCATCCCACATGTCCATTAAAGTCACCACCATCAGTCAATTCCTCATGTACAGGGATGGCCATTAAAGCTCTATCAAAATCCTCCCAAAACTTCTCTTTCACTGTTTCATCGCTTCCTACTTGTGGTGCATACATACTAACTACATTCAATATTACATTCTCTAACATAATCTTCACAACTATGAGCCTATCATTAATCCTTTGTACTTCCATCACGCTTTCTTTCAATTTGCTGTCTAACACTATTCCTACACGATTTCTTTTACCATCACTTCCACAGTAATAAAACTTTTTCCCCTCACCAATTTCTCTCGCTTTTGTTCCTCTCCATTTAGTTTCTTGTAAGCACGCCACGTTTATTCGTCTTCTTTTTAATACATCCGCTAACTCTCTGACCCTTCCAGTCATTGTCCCTACATTCCAACTTGCATACCTCAATCTCATTTCCCGAGCTAGCTTCTTACGTTGCCTCCGCCCGGGATGGTGCAACAACCCTAGTCCATTTCCCACAGGAGCCGGGTGCTGCCCCTGCGCGTCGCCTGTGGGGTACGCCCTAACCCTATCGCGCATTCCATTTATACTCAACATGTTGCAAGAGATATGGCTACTGTTTTACAGTCGGCCGCCTGCCTGACACTAACCCTCCTTGGGAATGCTGTTGCTGGTAGTTTACCCGCCACCACGCGGTTACCTGAGGTGCTTACCAGTCTCAGAAATGTCCCTTAGTCGCCTCTTACGACACCCACGGGAAGAAATGGGATGGTGCTATTCTTTACGTCCGACACCATACAGTACCTACATAATACTACTACTACATAATTATAATTAATATTAAAATATGTGAATCTAGGGTACCTCGATACATTTATAATAAAAACGCAACTTTTAAAATTCTTGCCTGTCTGTCGGTGTGTGTGTCTATCTATTTGTACCGGCTAAACTCCGAAACGGCTAGGTCGATTTTGACCAAACTTTCAGTAATAGATAGAATATATAGGGCTCCACGTAAAAAATTGATTGATTAAATGGTATAGTAGGTACTGTTTTGCAAGTCTGACGTGGACTAAGTCGTCCCACCCCTAGACAGGAGGCCTGTGTCCGTAGTGGGAACATCATAAATTAATTATGCTATGTTTATTATACTATATGTTATGTCAGTCATACTCAAAGTGTGCTCCGTGGAACCCTAGGGCTCCGCAAAGCCTCTTTGCGGGCTCCATGTGAATACTGGTTACAATGAGTAAGAAAGTACAAAAGCTAGGTGTCTTTAGACTTTTTTCCTCATTATTTCTATTGTTGTTTAACTGTTAAAAAAATCAAAAGCAGTGACCTCACATTAGATTTTACGATCTACAGGAAATCATGATAACTTATTAATAGTACATATTGCCCATAATTTTTTTTTATTTTTTATTTAAGGGCCCCGTTAAATATTTTGCCTTCCAATAGGGTTCCGTTAGAGAAAAAGTTGGAGAATCGCTGTGCTATGGATTAACTCATGATGCGTACTGAAACGCCACTTACAAATTACGTACATAATAAGTAAATCTAATTACTTAATATGCATTATCGATTGTGGAGTAGTTTTCCAGATTTTATTCAACAACTAAGGTAATAGTGTTCCACGCGCGCCTGAAGGAGATGTCAGCGAAACCGAAGGGGCCCAGCAGGGTCGAAGCCTACTGGGGCCACGGGTAGTGTGAAAGCGAAGCCCGGGGCCCCGGGATGAAGGCGAAGAGGGAACAGGAGTGGGTTTTTAGTCAGTAAAAGTCTGACACTATCTCTCGCTCCACCCAAGAGCGAGATTTGTCATCAGATGATTTTCCCAACTTAAAAAAAAGGTAAACTTTTTGTAACATTTTTCAAGATGACCGTTAGACTAGGGATCTCGACATGCATTATGGAGGAGGTAACAGGATCTTGAATTTGATCTGTGTGCATTATCGACCCGTATCCATTTGCAAGTTTTATTTTCTCGTTTTTTACACGAGTGGCTCTCGCCATAACTTCGTCGGGTGTTTGCCTGAACGGCAGTTTGTTGGGTTGAATATAAATAACTGTGCATAAATGGTTTTGTTTCGAGGCAACTTTAATTTTAAATATTTTCAAAATTTTCATCTTCTGGAAAAGCGCATCATCAGGTAATTGTAACTCTATTTTATTAATTTTCGTACCTAACCAACTCCCAGGAATATCATTTTGCTCAGTAACTGGGTTGTGGTGGTCTGTGGTGTTATTCTCTAAGAAAACAATTGATCTAGGAACCATTTAATGTAAAATAGGTACTTTAGTATTTGGATTTCGTCGCTGCGGCCAGCGCTGCGCTCAAGGCTGTTTTCTTAGAGAATAGCACTGCTGATAGGCAGTCGCTCTATGTAAAACATACTTAGGTATTTAGCAGCACCGGTTAGACTAGAAGTCGACCCCAAGCTACAGAATAAGAAATAGTACAACCCAAGCTGGTTGGGATAAGGTTAGGGAGACGAACCAACTAGCTCAAATTAATTCACGTAAAAGAACACGTTCATGTCTTTACATTTAAATGTTTATACTTGTGGTTTTTACATAAGTTACCTTTAAGGCCCCAGGCCCGCGCTAACGCATACAACAGAAGGAACACCGGTGGGTTTTAAACTGTACCTAAGCCGGGTAATCATTAGGCAACATTTGTTGATAAACTGTTTACAACGTGTTTATCACCAAGTTTACCGTTAACAATGTTTCTGAAACTTGGCCGTCCACACTTGTCAGTGGTTGCCAGGATGTCACCCGAGGAGGTAGTGATGCTCTGTACTGCTTACATAATAAAAAAGTAAACGTCTTGCACGCCCTCTCGCCCTACCAGGAGAGGAAGGAGAAAATCAACCTTTATGGTATATATTGTACAAGCACGTTCTGTAGAGATATTTTGAGAATGCCACAAAACAAACTATCTGCTAGAGTTCTAGGAAACGGACCCTAGATCTTGACACCCGCTTTTAAGTTTCTCGTAAACGATTTCATTAGTTTATAATTCTATATGATTTTTAAACATCAACTAAAAGTGGTTAATTCTTGTTTATAGGTGAAGAGAATTTAAATAAAGCTTTGAGTATGAGAGAATTGGCTGGTCTGTTGGTCTAGTGATTAGTGACCCTGACTGCTATACCTGAAGTCGTGGGTTCGATTCCCACCCATGACAAATGTTTGTGTGATGAGCACGATCATTCGTTCTGTGTCTGGGTATAATTTATCTATAATATGTATGTATTTAGAAATATATAAGTAAGTTTATCAGTTGTCTAGTACTCATAACACAAGCTCTGCTTAGCTTGCTTTGAAAGGTGTGGAAAAAAAAAAAGTTAAACGAACTCAAATGAAATGCTCATGCAGTACTTTGTCATATAAGAAACCTAGTTTTTAATAGGGGACGACGCAACGGTACGATTGACACAGTGGTTGAACGATCAGCTCTCCGCTGCGTGTCGCGACTTCGGTTCCCACACGGAACAAATATATATATGGCCTACAGAATGATAGTTGTTAATATAGGTACGGGTTCGGGTGTCTTTTGTATGTGAGTTTACATGTTTGTGAATGCTTCCACGATACAAGAAACATTCCTTGTGCGGGCCAAAGTTTATATAAAAAATAAAAATAACGTTCCAAGTTCCAAAACTTTCACTTCAGATATATATATTTTTTTTAAAGAATACATGTTTTTATAACCGCTGCTGCTACGTTTTCTGGGTTCCGTACTTCAAAGGGAAAAAACGGTACCCTTATAAGATCACTTTGTTGTCCATCCGTCTGTCTTTCTTTCAAGACCCTTTATCTCGGGAACGCGTGCAGGTATCGAGTTGAAATTAAAACCATATACTCAGGTCTACGGTCCCTTAAAGATGTGAAAAAATTAAACAAAAAAAATAAGATGTGGCCATATATGTCATAAAAAACGTATATTTCGACACTCTCACACCCTTATGAGACATGGATTTTTTTCCCTAAAAAAATCTATGTCTCATAGCACAAGTATAGGAAAAATTCTGAAAACTGTAAAGTATGTAGGTAATTTGTTGATTCGGAAAAATCTTCGTAACTCAGTTCGGAAATTGAACTTTTTTCATAGGTAAGTTTGTACGGAACCGCGTGCGCGAGTCCGACTCGCACTAGCCCGGTTTTTTGTATACCTACTCCCATACAAAAAAACGTTTTTATTGTTTTTGTCTTCGCTCTACGGTAATACATTGCCCGTTGTGACACAATTTTAAGATCCTATTGTAATTCTATTAAGTACCTATTGATGTAAAATAAAGAATATGTTTATCTATACATAAAATTATTGAAAAAACGTTGTATCTTATGGTATAATGCTACTAAAGTTAAAAAAAATATTAATAATAAAAACTGGTGAAGTGCGAGTTGGTGTCGCGCATCAATGTTTGAGGCGTTCGAGGCGTTCCTTGTATGTAGGTACCTCCTTACCGTTGACTTAGAAACATGAATCAGAATATCCAAGTGACCAGGTCATTAAAACCCAAAAAAAAAAAAAATGAATCAGGATAATTTTCGGAACAGTACGGAATCTATCTAAGAATACAACTCTCACTTGACCGATTTCTTGTCTCGGTTAGCAATTATTTATAAAATAAAATCTAATAAATGATGACTTTTTGACGAATCGGCTATTGGCTTCGATATATATGTAAAAAAAATTTTCCTTAATAGAATATGTAGCCAAAGCGATTGGTATTCTGGTGTGTGAAAGAGACGGAGTTATATAGGCCTAATAGGCCTTATAGCTCCATACCTTTCTCACAGCAGATTTATAATGATATTAGGTGTCATTGCAGAGTCCCAGAACATATTATTAGAGTTAACTGCCTAATCAGTGTGTTGAGTAGATATAGTGTTACTCGACTTTCTAATGAGGGTGTTCTAAAATGACGTTGACCAGGTGGCAGCACTGAGGCGTCAGGTCCGGGCACCTGTCAAAACGCTTATATTTATGACATTAGTTAAACATCAACGTCAACGTTACGTATACGTTTTGAAAGGAAAAGACCCGACGGCTAAGTGGCGCTAACTGGTGGTGACAATTTTCTTGAAAACCCTCATTACAACTGAAGCAAGTTATTTATTATTTTAGTCGATTAAATGGACATCGAACTAGAACCAATACGACGGAAAAAAAATTGCATGCAAGGTAGGTATTATAAAATAAAATTTGTAAGCGAGTGTTTTCTTTTCTTTAGAAACATGTCGGTAACGAAGAAACCGGTCCTCTACGGAGATGAATCATCACCCCCAGTGAGGTTCGCTATGATGACAGCTTCACTATTGAACATCGATCTGGAATTCCATAATATCGATCTATTTAAGTCAGAAAACCGAAGTGAATTTTATAAAAAGGTAGGTTTGACAATAACTAACTAATGGGAAGAGTTCTTAAGAAACACCTCTTACAGTTTTCTCAAAATTAATGATAGGTTTGAAAATATCTCGCGGTGAAACGGTTGACATCTATATTTAGGTTCTTCATTATATTTTTTGTGTAATTCAGTGCAGTGTATTTTTAGAAAATTTGAAAACTGTAAGTGCCTTTTTGTTTCTTTTGTTTCTTAAGGACTCTCTTCTTAACTATTTCCGCAACACTACGACTTCCCGTGGTGAACGAAATTATGGAACGAATTTCTCGTATCCGATCATTTTCTATAACAGAACCTTTCCCGGTGATCTCTTAACACCTGGATGCTAAGCATCAGGTCAGAAACCAATGAGTCTACGAGGGGTATCTAGGTAGTTATGTAACAGATTCGTCTTAATTCGAACTAAAAGCAATTGGGTAGGTACCTATCATATCACTGTTTACTGCATCATAAGATTTCTGAACGATGGCCTACCCTCAAATAAATTGGTTATTTTTATTAAACCATTCATTTAGGCACCTTTAAACGATCAAGGACTATTTCAGTCATTTAGAAAAATTAAGCTACTAGCGTGCACTTAATACAAAACCTTAACTCAAAATAATGTACCTATACTTTGTTAATTTCAGATAAATCCACAGCAGAAAGTCCCGGCGCTGTCAGTTGATGGGGACATCATTTGCGACAGCCACGCTATAGCTTTGTATTTCTGCAGAATTAGCAACAGTCAAGAGTTATACCCTGAAGCAATCATTCTGAGAACTAAGATAGACGAGTGGCTGTACTTTAATGCTGGTGTTTTGTTTCCCATCGATAGTGCTATATATGTAAGACAATATTTACATTAAGTTTTTTTTATATTCTACAACTATCATACAACGCCGTCTAGTCCCAAGCTAAGCAGAGCTTGTGTTCTGGGTACTAGACAACTGATAAACATACTTATATATTTCAAAATACATACTTATATAGATAAATTACACCCAGACACAGAACGAAAGATCTTGCTCATCACACGAACATTTATCCTGGGTTGGAATCGAACCCACGACCTCCGGCATAGCAGTCAGGGCCACTAACCACTAGACCAACAGGATAGTCGTACTAGGCCAATTTGTCTAAAAAATGTTGAAAGTTTTTATCAGTTACTGTTTAGGATATATTATGATATAAGTTGCAGTGCTCTGCAGTGTTATTGCATCAGTTATGCCCATTTTAATGAAAGCAAAATCAAATATTTAGAAAAAAAAATGTTAATTGGTGGAATTTATTCCGTGGTTTTGGAATAAATTCAAGTCGGACAATGTCAACATCGCCGTCCTTATTGTCATTTGAATAGGTAACATTAATCGAGTATTAGATTAACGGTATCGAATAAAAGAATCTTACGGCGGAATTCACCAATGAAACTAATCGCGGTTTAACGTTGTGGCTCGCATAATCGCGTTTAGCCGCTGTCACTAGTGTCACTTGTAAAAATACAACAAAAGAAAAATACAGACAACTAACACTAGTGACAGCGGCTAAACGCGATTATGCGAGCCAAACGTTAAAACGCGATTAGTTTTATTGGTGAATTTCGCCCTTAGTATGTCATTATACGAGTACCTAATTGCTTTTGTTTAATGAATGTTAAACAAAAAAAATATTTTCTGGTTTCAGTCTGAATTTTTTGCTGGTAAATGGCCAGCTGATGAAGTAAAAGTAAACAAGTGGTACTCTTCATTGGACCATCTAGAACTGAAATTAAGTGATCAGAAGTGGCTTACTGGCGATAAGGTAAGGAAAAGAAATCAATTTAACTCCAGTATTTATATTCCAAAAGGTAGGTAGGTACATTTACCTGACTTACCGTAGGCAATACCTAAATACTTAGTCCAGTAAAAGAATTCATCTTCAACGAAAAATTACCTTCTCCGAGTCAGGATACTCCCGATATCGAGTTCGCTCTTCCAATATTAACCTATCCAAATCAGGTTACCTACTAGATTTTCATCTTTCGAGCGAGCACGCTTACTGACCATTTTTAATACAAAATTTCTTCCTTTAGAGACTAGCTAGAACGCTCGCTACGCCACTGTGACTTAGCTTATTATTTTTGTTGCAGATGCGACTGTGCGATGTTTGCTGTGGAACTACAATAAGTTCTCTTGAAATATTGGTTCCACTATTGCAACGGCACAAGAACGTGAAAAATTGGCTGGAGTCGTTAAATTCAGTTTCTTGTTTTGAAATAAACAAGCGTGGTTTGAAACGTTTACAAAGATTTGTAAAAAATTTAAAGCTACAATAGTAATTATAGTGCACGCTGTAAGATATAAATACACGAATAATCATTTAACCCATCTGTTTTTCTTTTATCCCAAAAATCAACAAAAATAATTTAGTCGAATAGTAGATCAGTTTATTCCATAAGCAAATAGAGATACAAGACAACTGTAGTTTTTTTCCCAGCACCCTCATCGCATATGTCAAATATTCTTTAGTCTATGTCCGCTTATTGATTGGTCGAAGAGGAGATGTAAAAAATGGCTGCCTTGCCTTCTCCTACTCAGGTAGAATTATTTGAGATTTAAATAGTTATTTTTGGTAAAACCATGAATATTTCCTGTTTATAGTAAAATTCATTAATATATCTACAGTTTGGTGCAGTGCGACTTTAGTATCGAACGTGAAAACATTGAATTATTTGACGTCAAAGTTTAGTGTACTATGAACGGATTACGCTGCTTAAGAATTATTAGTATTTCAATGGTTTAGCCGCCTATTTAATCAAATAGTTCGCCTCAATTTACAGTGCAGAGTTTGTAATTGGTGTTTCATGTCATTGTATTGCCCTTAACGTGTTATAAGACCACGTAATCGTATCCGTTTCGCTACGAACGTTAGAAATGTCGTGAAGAGTATTGAAATGTCACACCCATAGCCGTTCAAAATAAGTTCGTAAAGTAATAATTGTTGTGAGTTTTACGTTCTGAAAATGGGGATTGAACGGTTGCAGGTGGCAGGGACCCACAGCGCTATATACGAAGCATACTATCATCAGGTGAGAACTTAACACTTCTTATTTCACTACTTGTTAATTTAAATAATTAACTCAATTACTATGTTTCGATACACTTACGAGTTGGTTATGAACATTCACACTTAACAAGCATCATTTGCCTATTCTTTTCAATTAAAACTGCCCAGTAAAGTGAAGTTCTAGGCCAATGTCTAATGGGACAAATAAAAAGTAAGTACATAATGAAAAGTAACTCTTATTACATACTCGGTAAAGCCCACAATTACATTACAGATATGTTTAATTACAATCAATATTTTAGCCTGTATTTTTTTTTACCCTGGGTGTAAATTGTTGAAAAAGTTCTTATTACTTGTATGAAAAGAATGTTTGAATGGTGACACTTGCTGTTTTAAATTCAACAAGAATTTCTTAGGTTTACATTGTTTGGAGATGTTCGTAAAGTACTCACAAAATTAAGCTTACCAGTTCCTTCTGAAAATATGTCTAAACCCTGCAATATGGAATTCCCAAATCTTAATGGCAAATACAGAGTTCAAGGTTTTCTTTCAAATCTCCCTCTCCTCACCTCTCATGAAATAAAAACTGAAAATACAATAACTACGACAGGCCCCATGGACTAGCCTGCAACAGCAGAAATATTATTAAAATATAAGATCATAAATAGATTTTAACATCAATGTAAGTTTTCTGGCATTTTATTCTAGTTGGAAACTGCTTAGAATTCATTAAAAAATGTTAATTACAGCCTCATTAAGGAAATTGAAAAATGCTAGGCCCAGTTTCAGTGAAAGTAACAGTGAATTAATGTTTCAAAATGTAAAGCTGGCTACTGGGACTGCTTGATATTTTATTGTGCAAAGAACTTAAACCAGTCACTAATTTGAATCATCTTTTAATGCAAAGTTCATTTTCTTGATTTTCTTTTCAATAAATTTCCTTTTGCAGTAAAAAAAACATACTTTGATCTGACCAGACACTAATGCCACCTCAACTTAGTTGACATAAGACTAAGCAGCTTTAAAAACCAGTAGTCTGGTGTAAACCAGGCATTATAAGTCCATAATGCTAATAAGACTTCTAATATTAGTGACTAGTTTTAGTACTGGTAGTAAATACTAGCATGTCATCTAGTATTAAAAGTCAAATACTTAAATGAGAAAGCTTTACGGTTGTAAGTACAGCAAGTACTTGAATAGTTTGGCTTGATGCCATTTTCTTGTGGAACATTGTCAACCTTTCATACATTTTAGATTTATGCCAAATATTGTTGCAAATTACCATTTGGAACTATATACACCCTTTAATGCTAAAAACATTTTTTTTTGATAATTTTGATTGAACCAGCATGGAAAATGATTGGAATATTTTATTCTATTTAGAACAGTACCCGGCTTCTAATGTTCCCATTGCTGGACTCTAGACCTCCCTTCCAGGAGAGATAATGGGCCATAATCAACCATTTGAATCCAGTATGGATTGGTGGAACAGTACCTGCTTGTAATTATTCAATAAAAGTGCTTTCATGTTTGCAATTTATTATTATTTGTTTAATAAAGACAAAATATGTTAAAAAAAAACTTAATACTAAAAAAAAAGCCCCTAACAAGCGTTCCAACTGTATGTCCATGAGAACCTTCTCAATGAAAATCCCAACGTTGAATCTTCTCAATGAAATTTTATTATATATCCTGCATGATGCCAAAAAGTAATTACTTTTTCTTGATTGACTAAGTTTCTTGACATTAAGTGAAACCAGGAGCTAACCAAATCAATCCATTTTATTTTTATTATTCTGTTAGCTGTCAGTGCAGCAGTGTGACCATTGCGGAAGACTGAAAAGGGGGCATACTTTGGAAATGGACAGTTGCATTATAGAGATTATCCCACGGCAAGATATTACTCTGAAAGCCATAAATTGCTTCATCACATCTTTTTTTTTTTTTTTTTTTTCATGAATTCAGGTTTCATTGATCTTCTGTTGGAACACTTTAAAAGTTCTGGTATTCAATTTTTACTGGTAACTGGTAGTAATTGCTTTGTTTTGGAGTGCTTTGTAACACATGTGACATTGCAGGTGGACCCCAATGGCGCTGGTACAATCCAAGCCCTGGATGCAGCTCGCTTCCTCAAGAAGTCCCGGCTCAGTGATGTGGTGCTTAGCAAGATATGGGACCTATCCGACCCCACTGGCAAGGGCTACCTTGATAAAGTAAGTTGTAGCTTTAGTTTATTAATTAAAGGTGTTGTATTATGATCATCCTGCCCTTGTCCCGTGTTATTTGAGGTCAGCACAACACATTTGTTTTCTCCATTCTATCCTGTCATCGTCAGGCTATCACCAACTCTCTTTTCTTTCTATCACTCTTCTTATGGATGACTAGACATGACTAGTCATGGATGAATAGACAGTCTTTTCTTTGGTCTCCCTCTCCATGCATCCTCATGTATACTCATTCACTCTTTTAGTAAAATTTGTTTCATCTCTCCTCTTTACATGAACATTCCAAGACAAGCAATTCCCCTTCATCTTTCCAATCACTTATATAATAAAATAAATAACAATAGCTAGCAACTTTTTACTATGACATAAATATTACAAAAAAATGCAGCTGGAACATAATTTTGTTTCAAATTTTCTACCAAGACTTACCGCTACTGAGAGCTTATAGTCACAAAATAATTTCTTTTTTTTTCTAAATACTACAGCCAACAAACCCCCATTGAGTTAGGAAGGGTGAAAAGGATATTAATGGTAATATACTAATGGGCTTGTTTAATTAAGTAATTGGATTACCATAGGGACTACATTCATAGGTAAACTGTAGTCCAATACCTTGAGCCATGGGAATTGAATACAGCCTAGTTTAGTTTACCATAGAACATTTAAGCTAGAATAGACTGATGCGCTTAGATCGACGTGTGTGGCACACGTGTGCGCTGTATAATTCTACCTCTAGGCCAAGGCCTGCTGTCCATCCGTCATTATACGCTTGGTGTACGCCTGCGTGAAGCTTACACAAAAAACTATGGAACTCTGTCGACGAAGCGGCAACGACACGACGGCACGCCATTGGCGCTACCAAGCGTATGATGTCGAATACGCGTCCGTAGACAGTAGACCTTAAGCTAACATAAAGTGGGTTTGTCATAAAGTAGTCCCAAGGGTAGCTCGAGGGTCTCTCTAGGGTCGAAGCCTACTGGGGCCAAGGGTCTGCTTCTGAAAGGAAGACTCGGCCCCGGTATGGGTATGAAAGGCAACAAAGGAATGGAGTAGGTTTTTAGTCAGTAAAAGTCTGACACACCCTCTCGCACCGCCCAAGAGCAGGCGATGTCATTGATGATTTTCCTAACTGCAAAAAAAAATGTTAAGTGTAGTATTTTAATTTCTGCCCGTAGCATCGCCTCCGTATAAATAGAAGATTAATCTTAGAAATTATACTTTCAGGGTGAAAAGTATGCTATGTACTATGTCAGAACATTTTCTACCCGTGTGCCAAATTTCATGCATATACGTTTAGCCATTGAGTGTGAAGGTGTAACAAAGACATACAAACTTTCGCCCTTAGTTTATTAGTCTGATAAGCTATACTTAAGATGTAGAAAGCTAGAAAAAAAGTGTGAGAGTGTTAGGTTGACAATAGAGAAGAAAAGAAAAAAATGTAGGTCTGAAGTCTGACCCCAAGAAACACGTGATAAGGTCAGGACAGTAATAAGAAAGCTTGGACAGTAAATTAACCAGCATTTCTGTGCTCATACCAAACAGAAAACAAAACCAAATCATCAGATACATTTATTAATACAGTCTCTCAGAATAGACAAAGGCATGTAGATGTTTATAGAATGATACGAATGTACAATTTGATAACGCAATGAGATGTGTCAATCATTCTGATAAGGTTCTTGTCTTATCAGTAACATTAGATGGCCAGGTGATGATTCTTATTTGGAAGTGGGGATCTGTTGAATATTATGTTTGGTAAAAGTCACATTTTGACATTTTGTTGATGTATCTAGATTTGTCATTCGTAAAGCTTTGACAGTCATTACAGGCAAATTTGTGAATTATTTTTCAATTCATAGGCATTTTTCTAAGTTTTTATTTTCCCACAACTCGTCACACAACGCCGTCTAGTCCCAAGCTAAGCAGAGCTTGTGATGAGAACTAGACAACTGATAAACATTCTTAAGTAGGTATATATTTCTAAATAGGTACATACATATTATAGATAAATTATACCCAGACACAGAACAAATAATCGTGCTCATCACACAAACATTTGTCCTGGGTGGGAATCGAACCCACGACCTGCGGCATAGCAGTCAGGCTCATTAACGACTAGACCAACAGGCCAGTCAAAGTCAGTCAGTTTATCTAGGACATTACTGACACCACGTACGGAAAATACGTGAAGCCGTTGGGTCCCGGTTGTCATTCGTAGATCTTTGACAGTCGTTACAGTCAGTCAGACACTAGAAAGTCTGACCATCAGACTTTACAAGGAGTATCGTGTTGTCCAGTAACTTGGTTGTGGAGGTCTGATAGGCAGTCGCCCCATGTAAAACAGCGGTTTTCATCCGAATCTGGTTAGACAGTGAGCCTACCTTCAGTTAGTTGGCGAAAGGCTGGGGAGACTATGACCAGGTGATGGTGAGACAGAACAAATATACATAAAAATTACGTCAATTACAAGCTTTTATTTAGTTTCACCTGTCCCGATGTTTGTGTCTGTAATTAAATCTTGCAAATTAATTTTGACCCACTTCCCGGTTACCGATTAAGCTGAAATTTTGCATGCAAAATGATTATGACATGAGCTGATCTGTTGGTGGAACCGGAAGGCGGCCATAGGAACTCACAAAACCCTACAGTGTTTGAGCTTTTTGAAATGGTCTAGACGAGTATTAATTATATAGGCTTGCTATGAAAAAATGATTTTCTGTGGGTACAGGATGCCACTTGCTAAAATCCATACTGTACTCCTTTTGCTTCATCTGCGTACATACATCTAGTATTACACACACGGAAAGTTGTGGGTACACGCACCTAAACTTTCAGAAGAACATCGAGAGAGGCGGCGACGAAAGAGTATACGACTTAAAAAAGTGTTGAGGTGAACGTGACGAAGTACTATTTAAAAAAGCGGAAAAAATCAAATCATTAGCATTTTCAAGAAACTTTTAGGTCCTAAAGCTCAAGCCATACTCAGGAAAGCGCTGACAAAGCCTTCGGCACCTAAATCACAAGAAAAGCTTATTAAAAAACAAAGGGAGGAATAATTGTCTGCCTTAGATACGCAGATATATTTATAGATTAGTGAATACCATTTAAACCACAAAATATACAAATACAGAATCCAATGAGCGCTTTTATTTCTAAAGCGATCGTTAAATAGACGACCAACCTTATTTCTTTGGCACACTGCTGACACTGTACACATCATTTTTAGGGTTCCGTAAGGGGTGCCAATGTGACCCAATTACTTAAACGCTATGCCTGTCTGGCATTCCTTTCTATAGGACAGCTTAAGATCAAAGTGTTGCCAACTTGCCACTGAACTACAATGGACTGTCCTTGACTGATTCTTTCTTAAATAAATCGAAACTAGAAGTACTAAGAGACGACAAACTTTCACGACTCCCTCCACCCCTGAAGTTGGTAAAACTAAACGACAGTTTGATTTATCGAAACTTGCACGCAATACCTGCTTGGACTTCAAATACTCTAGCATCGATTCATCGATTGAATTGTGCTGAGTAGTTTTGAATTCAGACTGAGAATGACCATGAATAGAAGTCCCAACTGAACTATATGCTAATCAGCCTTCTAATGTTCCCACTGCTAGGACTCAGGCCTCCTCTCTAGGAGAGGGAATGAGCCGTAATCCACCACGCGGGTCCAGTGCGGGTTAGTGAATGTCACATGTCTTCCATTTTTTTTGGTTTAAGGACATGCCGGTTTCCTCACGATGTTTTCCTTCACCGTGTTGAGAACAGTGGTGATGAAATAAATTACACAAAGTAATGCGTCTGGCTGGGCTTAAACCCGCGACTTACAACTCGTAATTCGGGGCCTTTACCACTCGGCCACCACTGCTCTCTGAAAAATACTTAGGTACAATCTTATTTAACTATCTTATTAGGATACTAACAACCCGATCACACAAACCTTCCTCGTTTATCAGTCTAACCAACGTCTCCCTAGCATTTTGCCAACTAGCTTGGGGTCGGTCTAGTCTGACCGGATGGGGTTGAATATTTGTGCTTTACGCGGTGCGACTACCTATGAGACCTCCACAACCCAGTTACTATTACAGGCAAAACGATACTCTTTGGATTGACAGGTGGACAGACTTTCTGGCGTCAGAAAACCTGTCACCTGACTGTCAAAGATCTACCAATGACAACCGGGATCGAAGACTACGTGTTTTCCTAGGCACGAAGTGTCAGTAATGTCCTAGATAAACTTAGTACAGTACATTTACGAATTGAAAAATTTCACATTGGTATTTATCTGGTTTCGAACCCCTGGGCCATCACGATACTTGTAATATCTCACCAATGCGGATTAGTCACATCATCAAATAACTGTTTCCGTTCAAGGTTTAGTTTCTCCGGGTGGGAAAATCATTTAATGACATCCCCCGCTCTTGGGCGGAGCGCGAGATAGTGTCAGACTTACTGAGTAAAAATTTGGATCTCTTTCGCATCACCCATGGCCCCAGTAGGCTTCGACCCTGCTGGGGCTCGGTCCGGACGGTTACTGGACGATCGGATGGCGAGCCACCCATTGCTCGCCGTCCGCAAGCCCGCGCCTACGGTGGCCGGAAATCGGGATCTAAATCCCGGCGGCGGTTGAGGCGTGAGGACCGTTGCCTCACGCGATCTGCCGCCTCCTTTGCTAGCATTACTGCTTCGCAGAAGGAGGCAACAGAGTGCCACTCATCTTCCGCTCCGGACCATGGCTTGTGCCAAGGCCCCCATGGGCTGTACCAGGGCCCTTTCCGTTCAAGGTGGAGCGAGATTAGAATGATAATATCGTATCGGCAATACTAAAATATCGATAAACATATCAATATTATACGGTCGATATTATCGAAAATTCGATATATCGTTGCATCGCTAGTCTTGATGCCTGTGTAGGTTCACATACACTTATTTTTCTGTGTGCTAGCGCTACGGCGGTTTACGCATACAGTGATCTACACACACATCAAAGACCAATATCTATATGTATGAAACAGTTTGTAATGCAGACTTTTAAAGAGAAATGTCGTCATCGCAGTACTAAATGGGTATTAAGTTTATAAGCAATAACACGAGTTCACAGCACTTGGCGCAGTCTCGGGTTACGCAAGTGTCTAGACTGCAGACTAGCCTTTACTGAAGGCACAGAATTTGTCCATATACATGCAAATAACTCAATTTTATAGTAAAGATAAATGTCTTAAAATGGTGCGGACGCAGCGGAACCTCGTGAACCAAAATCATTTGTTTGGACAAATTAATCTAATAAGTTGGTATCCAATCTGGAAAATTCCTTCACTGATGGAAAACCACTCCATAGCCGAAAGGAAAATGTGCGGTTCGTGTTGGATAGTCTATGTGACAAAAGCTCGTAAAATACAAATGCTTGGGGTCCTACAAAGTACCATCGGGTATTCCCATTGAGAATTTTTCAGCAGTAGCCCGACACCCGAATTGATGGCCGGTTAATGGTAGAAGGCTCGTCGCCTTTACATCGGAGCGACACACATGTACCTAACTGGTAAAGTGTGGGTTTATTATAGTGGCTAAAATATTGGGTCTTAATCCATGAAGTGGTCGCTGCGACCAGCGAAAGAGTTACTGTAACCACAGAACGCAAAGGACAAGCGAAGGAATATAGGTGGGTTTTAGTCAGTAAAAGTCTGACACGCCCTCTCGCTCTACCTTAAAGCGTGTGAAGTCGATTGATTATTTTCCTCCTCAAAAAAGGTACTTGTATGAGATCATTGATACTGTTAAATAAAACAAGAGGAAATCGTTGTACCTTAAAAATGTATATTTTATAACCCGTATTTTTATTTTAAATTAATAAATAATACTTAATACAAAATTTTGAAAGAACTGTTACCATAATTACAATTAATTGCAATGCGATGCTATTCCGTATTATTTATTATAAATTAATTAATAATACCTAATACAAAATTTATACAAATAAATTAAAATACAAAAGTGAGTAGGGTCATTAAATACACCAAAACAAATGCCCTGCATATTTTCAATGCTGAATATTTTGAAATGGTCTTTTTATATAAAAAACCATGGACCAAACCAACCAACCATGGTCTAATTACACACTTTGATGTTTAGATTGGCTTGGAATTAGAAATTATATACGCAATATCTATTGCGTCCCTTTTGAAACTCATTGTTTCCACAATGGAACTCAATAAATCCGAAATAACACATATTTTTTGCGTTTTAAGAGGTAACATAACTAATTACTGTTTTAAAACAGTAATTACATGCCATGTATATTAAAATTTCAAAGTCAATCTGAAGATATCACGGTTGAAACTAATTTATAAAACGACAATTTCATAGGTAAATCAATTGGTTATAACAATAAAAAGGCTCGGTTACGCATTATGGTCCTTTGAGCCGGATACATCAACATTATTTATAAGTATTGTATGTTTTGGATTATTTATAAGTAGCGTTTACCTTGTGAATAACGAGCGGGGAATAGGATCACGCAATCTGATCGTACGACTAATTTCGTCTGCAGATGTGATCCGACAGACCCAGTCTCGTGACTCGCATTCGACCCACGGTTCACTATTAATGTTCCCGGCTCAAAGAGCATGTAATTATTAAGATGTTGAATGTTATACACCTAATTAGTTAGCTGTTTATGTTATGGTTAACTACAACAATATTTAAATACCTAGGTACTTACGCATTTTTTTTCTTGTAAATAAAAATCAATTGCTGTTCGTCAGTCTCTCTAATTTTTATTATATTTTGTTGGCTGTGATATAAGGGTGATTTGAAAAAAAATAGGGGAAAAAACAGCTGAAAAATTTAAAATTTATGTAAACCTACGAAGTAATTACAGGTGGGCGGCCGGAGTCGCGGGCTTTAGCTAGTTACTGACTGAAACCTACTTGTGTTTCTTCAATTGCCCTTTCCAGGATTGTTTCAAACAGGTGGGTTTTAGTCAGTGGGTATAATTCTGACACTGCTCCCACTCCATTCAGAGCGCGACGAGATATTTGATGATTTCCCACATAAAAAAAAAATAGGTACCCATAAATTTACATTTTCTGAAATCCGTTGCGATGATACAGCAAAATAAACCTCATAAAGTCATGATAGTATAATATCTGTTATTAAAAGTTAGAACTTCTTTCGTTTGAGAGTTTCAAGCTTTTGTCAGCAGCTTTCTCACGGGAACTTACTTACAGACGAAAAAGTTATCCTGTTTTCTAATTCAAGGTTTCTCAAAGTGAAGTGAACCTGAAGTAACCTAACCTAACGGGTTCGTCATTTGATAGTGGGGGGGTTCGCAATAAGACTTTCGTAAAGGCAGCTGGATGGCTGCCAAGCGTGTACGATGGCCTTTTGTGGGATTTGGTCTTCACACCTGGTCAGTCGAAAACCAAATACAGAAATCCACTTAAATATATATTGTGCCGCATTTATATCAACATATTTATGACCCTGAATTAGGTAACATTTAAGTATTAAAACAACAATCTTAATTTTCTTTAAAAGCTGCATTTCGTATTTTTTTTCGGGAGGGAGAGGCTTAGAAATTCGCAGCTGTTTAGGGACATTGATAAGGGGTACGTAGCGTCAAAAGTTTGAGAAACTCGATCTAATTCATCCACGCCACGGTCCGCTTGAAATTTCAAACATGTAAAACTATTCAGCCATTGAGTCTTGCTTAACAAATATCCGACCATAAAGTAAATAAATACTGGTAGCTTAGTAGGATATTAAAACTTGTTTCTTCACGGTAATAATATCCTATTTTATTTCCTTCAATATAGCGGATCTAGGTTAGCTCCTGTAGATGGGAGATATTTTCTTTCAAGTTAACACCATGCACCCTGTTCAGTGGAACGTGAAGGAGACTCGCGAGCCGCTGGGTAAGGATGCGGTCATGTTAGCTGGGAAATGGCGACCGGGCCGTAACTTACGGTTAGGTACTTGCGGAATTTCGTATATTAAAATAAAAGTTACAATCTTCTTTGGTAAAAGTGGGAAGGAAGTAAGAATATATGTTTGTTTAAAAATATACTAAACAATATATTAAGGTTACCGATATAGTCCGAAGAATCGCCAAACTTAAGTGGCATTGGGCAGGGCACATTGCTCGCAGAACAGATGGTCGATGGGGACGAAAGGTTCTGGAGTGGCGACTACGTACCTGAAGACGCAGCGTTGGAAGGCCTCCCACAAGGTGGACCGATGACCTGGTGAGGGTCGCGGGAATCCGATGGATGCGAGACGCACAGGATCGGTCTTTATGGCTACATTTGAGGGAGGCCTATGTCCAAAAGTAGACGTCTTTCGGCTGAAATGATGATGATGATGAAAAAGATATTGAGCCTTTTAAACCGACTTCAAAAAGAAGGAGGTTCTATGTTCGGCTATATGTATTTTAAGAAAAAACATTGTAAGGGACTATGCGCAATTTTTGCAGCAAGGGGTTTTTTCTTAATCTATGTAATCTACTCGTAAATAAATAGCTGTTCGCTAGTCTTGCTGAAACTCGATAACGGCTGGACCGATTTGGCTAATTTTGGTCTTGAAATATTTGTGATAGTCCAGGGAAGGTTTAAAAGGTGAGAAAAAAAGGAAAAAAATCACGAAAAAAAATGCGAATACAACGCCATTATAATAAATATCCGAATACACGTTCTGGTAATGCCAGTAGATGGCGTTATTCTTACTATTAGGCGGTACGAAGTTCGTCGGGTCAGCTAGTTTACTTATACCTAAACAACAAAACATTTAATATATTACCTGCGAAGAAGTTACACGACAGGTAATATCCTTGCCATAGATTTGGTTCTTAGCGCTTTTCAAATGCGATAATAAATACGTAGGTTTCATATTTACGAAACTGTGTAGCTAGTTATTTGTTTTTTTTTCTTGACCATGGATACAATGTTCTTGAGTTGGAATAATTGTGATTATTTACACTTAAAGAAATCCTGTTAAATAAAAACCTAGCTATGTACTATTAAGCTAACGTTAAATGATGAATGATATTTATTTTGCAAAATTGGTTTTGAAAAAACGCGTCATTATACGTTGCCAACTAACGTAATTAGGTTTGAAAAATCTGGAAAATTTTTCAAGAAATGAATCAGTTTTTGTGCCATTCTCGTCTGATTTCTCGTAAATCTACTGCTAAACACAATAATTATGTAGTTACTAAAACTTTTTTCAAATAAGTTTAGGCCCCTTCGGTCCCCAAACTCTTTCATGTTCATTCTTTATCCAGACTTTAACTCCCAAAAGGCTAATAGAGACAGGCGTACATAAAATTGCACTCAACATGCCCCCGGGATCGGCCGTAGGTAATTAGTGTCGGGGAATTATATGTATAAAACAATGACTGTTTATGACGGCATGGTTGCCGCAGTGGTTGAGCGAATGGCTGCTGCGCTGTGAGTCGCGGGTTTGGTTCCTGCCCGGTACAATTATTTGAATGGCCTACAGATAATTGTTTTCATGATAATTGTTTAAGCGTACATGTCATACGTGGGTTCAGTTTGTCTTAAACTTTATTCAGAACATCCACTGTTAGAAAGCTATATTATCGCTGAGTGACAGGCTTTTATCCCAAAAGTATGCGTGAATCCCAAAGGAACAACCACAGGAGAGCAGGTGCGAGAACTGAGTAGTGTCTATTGGCAACATGGAAATAAACTACTCGGTATCGTTTCACTTGTATGACGTTCTATATTTTCCTAAGTTCAGTAACCTTTTGAAAAATGACTGCAGGCACTTCGATCACCTATTTCAATCGCAATAGTTAAACTTTTTAGTTCTATTCCCCAGGATAACTTAAAAATATTAAAACTAATAGTAAGTAAAGTCACGATATCGCGAAAGTCACCTTAGTCTCGAAGGTCACAGTAACCCAACGAGAACTAATGGCGATGGAAAGGTCGCGAGTTCAAAGTGGGAGCATTAGTTTTAACAATAATCTCTTTGTTTTAAAACAAAAAGGACGAAACACAAGGGTCATCTTCAAAGTGCTTTCGTAAGTATAACTTCTTGACTTGGTCCGCGAAACGCTTTTATCCTCGATGTACCCTTATCTGCGGTTGCCATCCGTGCTCCTTTGCGGAGACTGTCCTCTTTTAAGGATGTGCCCTCCGGCGGGAGTCTTTGTAACGAAATGTGGGACGAGTGTTTGGGGACACACCCTGTATTGTGTCCACTTTTTAGTTAGGAACATCTTGTTACACTAGTGTGGAAAGAAAATGTAATTGTTATTTCAGCTGTCTGCGTCGTGTTGTTTATTCGTAGTCTTTGAGTTACGGTTGAGTCGAATGGCGTAGACTTTTGTACATTACGATTTCTTCTGCGGCCGACCTTCAGTTATTGATTATTTGAAATCTGAGAAGGGCAATAATTCTGATTTCTAGATGTTTATATTGTGGCTATGATTTTTGTTGATGGAGCTTACAGGAATGTATAGTGTTATCCTATTTCTTATTAATATTATAAATGTGAAGTCTACGTTTGGAGGTGTATTTGTTAGTTAATCATCACCCCTTAACGGCTGAACGGATTCCAACAACATTGCAAACGAGTAGACGGTGTCCTAGATTAAGGATAGGATTTTTATCCAATGAAGTAATGAAAATATTAAATGGGCTATCCATTATTAAACTATTTTTTTAATTCGAAGCAGTAGTTTCTAATCTCAGAAATGACAGGCACGTTCAACCTAACAAACTCTTCAGCTTTATAATATTGTCATCCATCGTCCTGACCGCGCCGCCGCCGTCCTAATCTCATCTGGCAATATTATTTCTTTTAGATCTCGAATTGGTGTTTATTTCTTTTACGTGCCATAAATCTTTTAATCCCTCTAAAGAGGTAGTCATGAAAAAGGCTCTATTATTATTCTCTGCTTTGAATAAAATTATAGTCTGGTGTGATTGATATTTCCATCTTTTTTTAAAGTGGGTATCAACAAATGAGTACTCCTGTTGGAGCGAGAGGGGGTGTCAGACTTTTACTAAAACCCACCTGTTTTCCTTCAGTATTCCTTTGCGAGATTGTATATTTTGAATGATATTCCAAAAAAACAAACAATTTTACTTTCGTTTCAAATATAACAAAGATAGATTTTTCTTATATTTCACCTTCAAAAAAAAAAACAAGATAAACTCAATCTTATCACAAAAAATAAGAGTTAAAGCCTCAAAGATGAAACATCAAACATTGACTCGCGTTGCGGAGGATGTATTTAATTACAATAGTGACGATAATGTCTTATCTGTCCGTTCATGTGTTGTATGCGCCGCGCGATGCGTGCTTAGGGATGGCAATTCTTCTTAAAAAATATCGATTTTTGAATCCATTCGAATCGAAGTCTAAACAATCGATTCCTAATAAATCTGGTTCTAAAAGATCGATTGCCTAAACATCGATCCGTTGGTTGGTGGGTTTGGTACTGAGTCTATGCTATGCTATGCTATAAGCGACAATGCACATGTGTTTCATGACTGTTGAGTAATCGGATATGCAACATTCACATAATAATTAGCTTGTGGAAAATAGGTACTTTGAACGTTTTTAAATAACAATATGGTTGCTTTCCGTAGAAAAAAATCGAATCTTGATTTCTAGTATTTGAGATTGATTCATGGAATCCATCGATAGTTTTAAATCGATTAAAACATCGATTTAGTCGACCTATGAAATCGATTGCTTGATTAAACGATCTCAAATCGCCATCCCTAATGTGTGCCATAGTGTTGCCGGTTGTACAGCTCCGTACCGCCAATATTCTGCTGTTTGTCTCATTTAATGTTACATAAGATCTAAGTGATGTGTGAATAATATCCGTTGTTAGTGTGTTTACGTCTTTAGTAATTGATTGTTAGTTCTGTGACAGGTGGGTGAATTGTGTTATGTTGTTGCGTATGCTTACGTGTCTGTGATCTGCCCCTTTAGTCTGTACTGTAATATCTAATATATGAAAATCTTGTGTTACAGTGTTTGTTATCGTTCAATCCTTCAATTTTTTTTTGTGCATTTGGTATGTCTGAGAATAGATTGTAGGCCAATCTGGAAATCTCTTAACCGACTGCGGACCCAGGTTGGCCGCTGTAAAAACAATTTGGCCAAATGGGGCTTCCTCGACCCATCTCTAACACAGTGCCAGTGTGGAGCCGCTGCACAGGACATGCGTCATTGACTATGCTGTCCATCTTCCACAACCACCTGCAGTTTTCACGATATATACGAGGCCAATAACAGAGCCGTAGAGGTTGCCAAATATTGATCAGAAAAAATTTAGTTAGAGTACATCGACACGAAAAGAAGAAGAAGAAAGCCATTTTTATATTTCTAGGTGATAAGGGTGGCCTAAAATCTACACTAATATTATAAAGATGTAAAGTTTGTTTTTTTGGTTTGTAGGAGGTATCTCTGATAGTACTTAATGAATCGATTGCGAAAATTTTTTCACCGATAGAAAGCTGCTTTATACCTGAGTGAAATAGGCTGTATTTTATGTACGCGGGCGAAGTTGCGGGCAAAAGCTAGTAATTTATATGGAGGAAAGATTTGTAGATTTGTTTTTTTTTTGAAGGTAGGCAAAGTAGAGCAGTCCTTTTGTTTTATTTGTCTGTGGGTTGAGTTTCATTTTCGCGCTTAAAGAATCGCGGAATTGCACTAGTTTGCTATCAAACTAAAAAGTCATCATCATCATTTCAGCCGAAAGACGAACTAAAAAGTGTACACCGTTAGATAGCTTCTTTATTCCTGAGTGACATAGGCTGTATTTTATGTACGCGGGCGAAGCTGCGGGCAGTCATTTATATGGAGGAAAGATTTGTATCTGACCAATTTTTGTATCTGACCAATTTTATGTACGCGGGCGAAGCTGCGGGCAGTCATTTATATGGAGGAAAGATTTGTATCTGACCAATTTTTGTATCTGACCAATTTTATGTACGCGGGCGAAGCTGCGGGCAGTCATTTATATGGAGGAAAGATTTGTATCTGACCAATTTTTGTATCTGACCAATTTTATGTACGCGGGCGAAGCTGCGGGCAGTCATTTATATGGAGGAAAGATTTGTATCTGACCAATTTTTGTATCTGACCAATTTTATGTACGCGGGCGAAGCTGCGGGCAGTCATTTATATGGAGGAAAGATTTGTATCTGACCAATTTTAAAATTTCTTTCACCAGTTAAATGCTACTTTACACAGAGTGACACAGGCACCATTGGTAGGGTTTAGTATACAATAGCTGTCTTATGATGGATGTGTATTGGCGTAAATTAAATTATAATAATAATAACTTTATTTCGGGTGACATAGACCCATAGAAAACTAAATCTAGTACAAATTTTATTTTATTATTATATATATATATATATATTTAATTTTGATGATTTTATCGTGCCAAAACACTAATAATTATTAATAATAAAACACTTGTAGCGACATCTATGGCGTCATATAAGAACTAATCCTGCATCGCGCAATCAGAGTTCTCCGCGCGTTTAGAACATATAGAACAGCCCGAAATCATCTATCGGGCAGTAGTAGCCCACCAGACATAACACCCGTCTTGTCGGAGGATCCTCCCTTTTCAACGGAGGTTTGCGGAACTTTACTCTCTGTTCCGCATACCTCCAAACACTATTTAATAACGGTAAACGTTGCTTGTAGGATAATCTGACAAACAACCCGAATGATTGCATGTATTAATTACTCCGGGTTTTTTCTTTCAAAACATAATACACCTGATACACTAATAATATACTATATTAGGTGTATTATTTTTTGAACACATTGTCTATCTAGCATTTATCATGAATAATAACATACTTACATATTTTTCTATTCTGTTTACTGAATAGATCATATACTTTTGCGCATTATAAAACTCACGATTAGCTTCTATATCCCTCTTAATTCGCTTTCTAAGTTTGGACGGATATTATGGAGGGTACCATGTATAGATTTTTATTGATAGCTTGTATGCCATACATAGTTTATTCATAACGGTGACCTTTATATATTCACTTGTATGAGACCATTAAAACTAGGATAAAACAAGAGGAAATCGTTGTACCTACATACGACAATTTGCAATAGTAAAGCTAATGTTTTTGCACGCAGCACACTTGAAATAAACCATTTTCTCTGTACTTAAAGACCCCAGGTTGAAGCTATAAGGAAACACGGACTCCATGTTCAATAGATTAAGTTAGTTTTTTTTTTTCTCAACTGTCACACACCGCCGTATAGCCCCAAGCTAAGCTGAGGTTGTGTTATGAGTACTAGACAACTGATAAACATACTTATATATTTCTTAATACATACATATTATAGATAAATTACACCCAAACACAGAACAAATGATCGTGCTCATCACACAAACATTTGTCCTGGGTGGGAATCGAACCCACGACCTCCGGCATAGCAGTCAGGGCCACTAACCACTAGACCAACAGACCAGTCTAAATACGTAACATTACCGTATGTGGAGTGGAATTCCCAGTGCGGAGTCTTTTTTCCTGATAGCTACGAGAGTGGATTGAAAAGTTCGCGGCCTCAGCAAGAAAACAATATAAAATATAAGCAAAAGTAATTTTATTTTTCCACGTAATCTCCACTTAACTCTATGCACTTCTTCCATCTGGTTTCCAACGCCTGTATACCGGTCATAAAAAAGTTTCTTCAAGGCCTTCAAAAAAGTCACCCACCACAGCTTCGGCCTCCTCATTTGATGAAAATTTTTGACCTCCAAGGTGTTTTTTAGGTTTGGGAATAAATGAAAGTCTGAAGGTGCCAAATTAGGCGAATAGGCGGGATGGGGCAGTAATTCAAAGCCACAATCACGAATTTGAGCCATAGATTCAACAGACGTGTGAAAGTGTACATTATCCTGATAGAACAACACTTTCTTGCTGAGTAATCCTGGCCTTTTCTCTTTGATTGTTTTACGCAAGCAACGTAAGAGGGTGCAGTAATAAGCCGAGTTTAAAGTTTCACCTTTTGCAAGGTAGTCCACCATGATGACACTCTTAGCATCTCAAAAAACTGACGCCATCACCTTGCCAGCTGACAAAATTGTTTTGGCTTTTTTTGGAGTCGGTTCATCAGGTTTTTTTCACTGCTTGGATTGTTGTTTTGACTCTGGGGTGTAGTGGTGTAACCAAGTTTCATCCATTGTTACAAATCTGGCCAAAAAATCTTGTAGATCAGCCTCAAATATTTCCAAACAGTCGCGAGAAATCGTGAGGCGTATTTGTTTTTGTTCGACTGAGAGCAATCTGGGTACCCACCGCGCAGAAACCTTAGAAAATCCAAGTTCATTGACTATGATGTTTTGTGTTCGTTCATACGAGATGCCAATAGTGTCTGTAATCTCCCTGATGGTCAATCTCGGATCTGTCTGATCATAGATTTTCCCGATGTTTTCTTCAGTCGTAGACGTCATAGGCCGGCCAGAGCGCGGGTCATCTTCAATACTCTCTCGTCCGCGTTTAAATTCAGCAACCCACTTTTTCGTCGTAGTCGTATACGACGGAACTGATTCCCCCAATGTTGTTGACATATCTTCGTGAATCTCTTTTGGAGTTAGTTTTTTTTAAAACAGGTATTTGATGACCGCACGTTGCTCAATTTTCTCCATTCTTTAAAAACGCTGCACAAAGGCTCACAAAATTCAGTCTAATTTAAATACAGTTAATGCTATTGCGATAGAATTTTACAATTTCACAACCAGAGAGTAAACTAAGCGAATGAGGTCAGTTACATTAAAATATATTTAAGTATTTTTAACAAGTAAGTTTTTTAAGTTAAGTTTTTTTTTGTGTTAGGCCGCGAACTTTTCAATCCACCCTCGTACAACCTAGGGGTCTTTAAGTCAAGAGTAAGTAGGTAGTATTTTAGGCAAGCGTGCTCCATCGTCGACCACATTATCACTTACCATCAGGTGAGATAGTGCAGTGGTACAACGTAGCGTACAGCGCGACTGCAGCGCGGGTGTAGCGCAGCAGACGCGCGTTTCTTATTTCTATGGAATAACAAAGCAGCGCGGCTTTTATTGGTAGTGCTAGTGCTTTTTAAACGTGCATGTATACACACCTAAACTTTCCATAGGAATCACTCTGTCTATAGGTGAAAACCGCATGAAAATTCGCTTAGCAGTTTTTGAGTTTATCACGGGAAGACAGACGCGGTGGGAAGGGGGGGAGCTTTTTTATAATATGTAAGGATAACCATTTAATCGATATTGGGATGACAGGCCCGCTTCTATTGTATTAGAATTAAAGGGAGAAATATGTGTGTAGGTATACCATTTGGAGATGGCGAACAGTTTTAGACTTTTACCTACCGACTAAAACCCACCCATGTTTCTTCAGTTGCCCTTTGCGTTCCAAGGCCGCGGTAACTCTCGAACAATCTCGCATCCCTACCCATACCCGGTGAATTCCTTGTGACTGCTAAATACATAACCTTTCAGGAGGGACGAAAACCAATTTAGACCAAGCTAGAACTACATTCGACCGACGCACACCACGCCTGATTTGTACGTAGATCGACGTCGCGTGGCGTGGATCAAGTGTAGCGATACAAGTCTAGTGGCCATAAAAAATGTATGGAGACCGACGCGCCCAGATCGGCGTGTGTGGCACATGTGTGCGCAGTGTAGTTTTAGCTTTATTATTTTATAATTTAAATGTGCTTTTACATGTTTCATTTAAATATTTATAAATAATGATTTATTTTATACACTTATTTCACTTGTTTTTCAATTTTTTCGTGCTGTCGCTAGGTGAACACACCAAACTGACTCGAGCATGCTATGCATTCAACGTCGTAAATGGCGCTACAAGTATCGAATCAAAATTTTGCGTAATACAAGGTTGTGCGTTACGAACTTGTCTTTCCAGAAATATAATACAATAAAATTACCTAAAACAGGCTGTTTTAGGTAAACCCGAGGTTTTTTCTCTAAGCCATCATGTCGGGTGACGGTCGTCGCTACCATATACATAAATAACATTGTCGTTTTGCTTCATTCACAGTCGGGGTTGTTCGTGGCGCTGAAGCTAGTGGCGCTTGCGCAGGCTGGTAAGGACATCAACATGAGCAACATACACTCCGAGGCGCCGCCACCCAAAGTTGTAAGTATATGATTATAAAATTTATAACATAAAATTTGTGACTCAAAAGGCTGCTCAACTGAAATGGGTCTGGGCAGGACATGTCTGCCGTATGCCTGACAAACTGTGGGCCAAAGTAACACAAAGTTGGTGCCCTCAAACAGGGCTACGGAGTCGCGGCAGACCACGAAAGAGATAGCGCGACGAACTTGATAGATTTCGCCAGAACTGGCAAAAGGAAGCACGGGTCCGCGAAAGATGGAAGGAGTGGAGGGAAGTTTTTGCTTAGGACAGAACAGGCCTACAAAATAATAATAATAATAGTTTTGCTTAAATCTATGTCACGTTCTCATGTGTTGTACGCCTGAACTAGATCATCTTGTTTTTCATTTCAGGCTGTTCTATATGTTCCAATCGCGCGGAGAACTTTCATTGCGCGATGCAGGATTATTTCTTATGTGACGCCATAGATGTGTGCCAGGCCAGTGGTAGGTTGGTTCCAGTGGGTCGGAACCGAATGCCGCAAAGATCTCAGTTTGTCGGAACTGTCTGCGGTGATGCCCCAGTAATTCGGGGTGGTGCTATCCCAGTGAGTCGGGATGATACCCCAGTGAATTGGGGTGATGATGTCCCAGTGAGTCGGGGTGATGATGTCCCAGTAAGTCGGGGTGATGCTGTAGGCTCCAGTGGGTCGGAGTAGTGCTGTTGGCTCCAGTGAGTCGGAGCGCTGCTGTGCGACGTAGGGCTTGACTGCTGGCGTCGACCAAGATAGGTTCTTAATGGCTCTTCATATGACTGGCCGAAGGTGCTGTGTACTTAGTCCAGGTCACTGGTGAGGCTGAGGGTGATGACCAGGTATGACCAGGTAGGCATGCTGGTGGTCAGGATACCCTTTATAGCCGTGGGTGTCGGCTGTATGGCTCGCTGCTCGAAAGCTTGAGGAAGTGATGATTGCGACACGAAGTAGTGGCACGAAGGCTGCGCTGACGTTCATTGTCGAGGGTCACCAGCTTGGAGGTATGCGGAACAGAGAGTAAAGTTCCGCAAACCTCCGTTGAAAAAGGAAGATCCTCCGACCAGCCGGGTGTTATGTCTGGTGGGCAACTGCACGATAGACGATTTCGGCCTGGTCTATATGTTCCAGTCGCGCGGAGAACTTTATTTGTGCGATGCAGGATTAGTTCTAATGTGACGTCAAAGATGTCTACACAACTAATAACTTCTCTGTTAAGTATTATATTGATGATAATAATTTATTAGATCTGTTACTCAGGTTGCGCTTATATTGACCAGACCGCCGACCGTTGTCGAAGGTGAACTGATAACTTGGAGAAGGGCTCAGGAATTCGCTGGATGCGACAAGCACAATAATAGTATAATAAAGAAATATAATAAGATAGCATTATTAAATGTTGTATCTATAAAATTAATTAAGACATTTTTTATGCGTGTCTAAAATTGTACAGATCATGTAACTAAATGATACACTAAGTGCGAAAACATTTAAAGTCATAAATGTTTTGCATGCACGCGTGCGTGACCAGGATCATTATAAAACGCTAAACAGAATTTCGTATTTTGCTAATTGAGTGTTTCATTTCTTTTCGCTTTCGCTCCAGTAAAATGGATGCGTGTACTGAACATACCGGACTTAGTTTCATGCTTTCATTCGCATTTTTTGAGGGTGGGAAATCTATATAAATGTTGTGGCCAGATCATAGAAATTGATAATTTCATGATATGGCCAATTAAAACTGGCCAGATCGTATAAACGTTAACATTTCATGATATGTCAATCCTCGTTTGGCCATATCATTGATGTAGGATTTCGATGATAATAAAAGGTCTAAAGAAAGTAGGCCAAACGAAGATTGAAATATCATCAAACTAACGTTTAAAATAATTTGGCCAGTTTTACTTGGCCATTTCATGAAGTGATCAATTTCTATGATCTGGCCACGACATACAAAAAAGGAGAAACTGACTGACTGACATATCAACGCACAGCCGAAACTAACGGGACTAGGAGTGTTTAATTTTGCACAAGGTTTCTTTTTATGACGTAGGCGAGCACTGAGGGTTCTCCAAAATTCTGTCCCTAAGGGGATGAAATGGGGGTCTTAAGTTTGTATGTAGAAACCTACTATCACGCGGGCGGAGCCGCTGGCAGAAGCTAGTCATCAAAACATTTGTTCCGCTCTGTGGGGTGGGTGTCATACCCCCTTGCGCAAGTTATCCTTTGTGTTCCGGGACCGGTGTGACTTTCCAACAGTCCTGCAAACCAGCAAACACCTTTTTTTGTGGTGCGAAATCATTCAAGGAGCTCTCCGGCTCTAGTGTGGAGCGAGACTTTAATTGACTAAAACCACACCTGTGTCCTTCAGTTGCCCTTTGCGTTCTAGGACCAAGGGTTCCTTTACAGAAAATTCCCGCGGCCCTAGCGAAGCAAACACCTCAAGTTTATTAAAAGTGTTATTAAAGCTAAATAAAGGTTCCACCAAACTACTAATTGCTAGTCCTGTTGGTCTAGTGGCTAGTGGCCCTGACTGCTATGCCGGAGATCACGGGTTCGATTCCCACCCAGGACAAATGTTTGTATGATGAGCACGATCGTTTGTTCTGTATCTGGGTGTAATTTATCTAAAACATGTATGTATTTAGAAATAACTATATAAGTATGTTTATCAGTTGTCTAGTACTCATAACACAAGCTCTGCTTAGTTTGGAACTAGACAGCATTGTGTGATAGTTGTGGAATATTATTATTATTACAAGTGAAATCAAATTGTGACCTTACCTAGACTTGCGGTAGACTATTCGTGCTTTCTCACAAATATTCTTTATTCCCAGGGCGAGCTTCCCAAGGTCCCGCCAGTAAGCTCGGCGCCCCCGGGGCGGCCGGCCGCGCCGTCTCCCGCGCCGCTGCTGCCACTGAGCGACTGGAGCATGAAGCCGGCCGAGCGTGACAAGTACAGCCAGCTGTTCGACTCGCTGCAGCCCAACAACGGACTCATCGGCGGCAACAAGGTGACACACACATAGTCTATAGCTAGCGACTGCAGCATGAAGCCGGCCGAGCGCGACGAGTACAGCTAGCTGTTCGATTCGCTGCAGCCCAACAACGGACTTATCGACGGCAACAAGGTGACAGATGATACGTTACGATATGAACAGATGTACGTTGATGCGCCACTTGTACTCGTACATGAGTGGACATCATTCCACCCATACGCACAAAAAGTTTTAAGAACACATTCATTATGCGTACAGCTAAGAAGTGGAAGAAGTGGTTGTAGAGTGGAGTCTGTGTTTTCTGATATCTACAACCTAGGGTTTCCCCCTCATGCGCCGATTGACATACGTTTGTACAACTTGAATGACCTTGAAAAACGTTTAATCGTTGTACTGTACAGACAAGTGTACGAAATTTATTCGATAATAATAAAAATAATAAATTTTGGTCTCTATATCTTCGTTTTTAGTGGAAAAAAACCAGAAAAGGTTTTTATTTGGTTGTTTTCCTAAAAGACGTGCAATTACGTAATATAATATCCCTATAAACGCGAAATGTTAAGTCAAGAGTGAACTGGTTATAAATATTATAAGTTCTTAAGTCTTTCTGCCAGTACAACACGACTTCAAGAAATCAGAAATCAGAAATGTTTATTTCAAATAGACCAATTACAGGCAACTAATTGTCAAAATGTTGGTCAATCAAAAAAATTAAATAAAAAGAAAAGCTAAATTGACGTTCCAAAGCGCAGATCTCTATGGATAAGAACGTGCAAGAAACTCCATGGACACTCTTTTAAATCATATCAGTTACATAAATCTTGGTTACATATTTCTTGTCGCTTCTAATATGTGAACACAATGTGGATATCTAATAATTAAAAAAAAAAACGAATTAAAAAATAGAAATTGGAATTAGCCACTGGCAGCTAAGAGATGACCAGTCTCAAGTAATTCCCTCTCATTACACACACAGCATGTGGCTTTTGGATTATAAACTAGTGATTGACTACGGGAACCAAAACAAATAAAGTGTAACTGTCGAACAATAGAATCCATTTATACTCCCGCCTACATCATAATAGGTTGACGCAACGATAGTGTCACTCTTTCATTGAATCAGTCACAGTTTACTCGCAGATTTTCGACATAAAACGTCTTGGGAATACGTTCACTGTGCGTACAGCTAAAGAGTGGTATTCCCTGCCGCAGTCTGTATCCTGATAGCTACAACCTGGGGCTTTACGTCAAGATTTAAGTTAGTTCTAGGCAAGCGTGCTCCATTGTCAACCAGATGATCGCTTACCATCAGGTGAATTATTAGTATAACGCGAATCTATCAGGTTTTATGACTGTGTTACTTATTCACGCTCGAATGACTGAACGGAATTCGATGAAATTTGGTTCACGGGTTGACCATGTCCTGGAATAGGACATGGGATACTTTTTGTCCTGGGAGTATGTTTAGTTTGAATAATTTTCTATTATCAAGCGGGCGAAGCCGCTGGTAGCAGCTAAAAATCCTTGGTTTTAACAGTCGTCGTACGAATTTCAAAAGTTTTCTATTGTTGTTGGTGTTCCAGGTGAAAGGGATGCTGATGGAGTCGAAGCTTCCTATAGACACGCTCGGCAAGATTTGGGACCTGGCAGACCAGGACAAAGATGGAATGCTGGACAGGCACGAGTTCATGGTGGTCAGTATATTTATACTACAGAATTATTTGAAATGATGGAACAATTTGCCTGCTGCGGTCTTCCCGTCCAAATATAATTTTGGTGTCATCAAGACTAGAGTGAAAAGGCTCTTAATAAACTAGTACGCCTCACCATCGATGATTGCATCACTGCTTACCATCAGGTGGGATCGCAGTCAAGCACTGGTTTATATCAATTTAAAAAAAAAAAACTGAAATGAGCTATTTTCATAAAGGAATGGTTTAATGACCCAAGTTGTCAGTCAAACACCCAATATTTTTTGGGCAAGTGTCCAAGATATCTGCGTGGTTTATTCAGTTTAATTTTGTCTCATCACCAATAAGTCTTGTACAGCTTCTTAGTTAAAATCAACTGGTGATCCGAATCTGCTTGATTTGATTTTTAAGTAAGCTTAATATTAATTTACTGTATGTATGTGTAATAAAAATGGATGTTCGTGTTCCATTCTGTGAATTTAATAGTGAAAATTTTGACAAAATCCATGTGTGTGTCTATTTTAGAAAACAACTGTATGTGTCTTTTACGCGAGACTCGATAATTTTATTTTAAAGTGTGTAAAGAAAAATAATAAACCAAAGTTGGTCATTTCATTTTGTTAACCTAGATGTTATGACGGCCATGCAAAGTCAATACTGAAAATTGCAAAACTAATTCTGTCAATATTTGAGAACATTAGATAGAATCAAACAATGAATATAAGCATTTACTCGTATTTCAAATAAACCATTTTTCTACAAAATTGAATTGTAAACAAGGCAGTCCAAAACAATGATGCTATTTGCACATTTCAAAAGTCACTAAAAGTTCTCTGTCTAGAAGAATGTGTAAGAAACAGCAAGAAAACTTTTAAATCATGTGATGTATTCCAAATATCTCGGTTACATATTTATATAGGATGAAAGCAAGTACATTTACTACTTGTTTTACAAACAAGTACAAAGTGTTAGGTTGCAGAAAATATCGTAAACCTTTCCATGTTCACCTCTTCTTCATTATTGACTTGTAGGCCATGCACCTGGTATACAAAGCGCTGGAGAAGCACGCAGTCCCCACGACGCTGCCGCCCGAGCTGCGCGGCCCGGGCGCGCGGCCGGCCCGCCCCCCCTCGCGGCCGCCCAGCCGCCCCCCCTCGCGCCCCCCCAGCCGCCCGCCCTCGCCGCAGTCCCGCCCGCCGCCGCCGCGGCCGCAAGCGCCGCCGCAGCAGCCGCAGAGCAATGCGTCGCTGTTGGAGGGCTTGCTGGATTTGTCCAGTGTGAGTAGCTTGTTGGAATTCCTACACTCTGTGTAAGCTGTAGGGCTGGAGACAGGGACAGTTGGAATGTTCGAAAAAGTTACCGTGGCGCTAAAACTTAAGGGACAACGTTCCTTCAGTTGTCGTTCACACAGGAGGGGTCTAGTCAGCTATTCTTCGCTCCACCTAGAGCGAGGGAAGTCCTTTGATGATAGGCCACCAAAAACAAAAAACGCTGAAGCGAGGAGGAGTCATCAGGTGGGTATCTCGCATCTAAATGTAGGAGGTAAAGGACTGAGGTATGGTACGTTAGTGTTATAGGAATTTTGATATACACACACACTAACGGTCGTTATTGGTTTACGCAAAATTATGGCAACATTGAAATCCTATAAACAGATAAAGTTTGTAAAAAAACTCCAAGCATCAAAGTGAAACTAATCCAGCAATTCCCTCATGGGCAGCCCCCGCACACACAGACAGCGGCGTCACTGACGTCGATGCAGGCCAGCCTGAACTCATCGGTGATGAGCATGTCGTCCAGCAGCGGCTGGGTGGTGACGGACGCGGAGAAGGCGGTTTTCGACGCGCAGTTCACGGCCGCCGACACGGACCGAGACGGATTCGTGTCCGGCATGGAGATTAAACACATGTTCTTGGATTCAGGCCTGCCGCAGCAGACTTTGGCCCATATATGGTGAGAAATGTTTATTTGGTTAACCATAAAGTTAATGGTTTCAAGAAAAGAGATTAACAAAGAAATAGGAGGAACTTTGTACAATTTTCTGTGATCTAACTAAGTGTATTCACGTTAAGAAAATAGTGACTCATCGTTGTCACTCAGGTTAGCTACGCCTATTGACCAATTAGATCGTAGCAAATTCAAAAGCCGCGTTCACATTGAACAGTTGAAGCCCTTCAGACAGAACGGACGCATTGCCACGCGACTATTGTATATTTAAAAAATGAATACCACGCTTATTCGTAATTCAAAATGTAAGTGAAAATTCTTACGATTATTATGATTAAAGGCCAATGCAAACTATTGACATGTTTTTCTTTTTTCGTTTCGCTAGAAATGAAAACTAGGTTATATGTTAGAGGCTAATACGAGGAATCAATAGCAAAAAGAATCAGGTCTTTAAACCGTAACCGAACGAAAATACGTATAGAAGCATTGCTAGTATATATTTGTCAGGCGTTACCTCATCATCATCTTCCTGCCCTTGTCCCGTGTTATTTGGGGTTGGCGCAACATCCTTTTTTCTTCCATTCTGCCCTATCACTCGTCATGCTATCACTAACTTCCTATGATGAAATGGAAATATGATACTTATGTAATATTTTAGACTTACGAGTTGTAGGTTGCGGGTTCAAACCCAGTCAGGCGCATTACTTTGTGTAATTTATTTCATCACCACTGCTCTCAAAACGGTGAAGGAAAACATTGTGAGGAAACCGGCATGTCCTAGAACCAAAAATTCGAAGACATGTGACATCCACCAACCCGCACTGGGCCCGCGTGGTGGATTACGGCCCTTTCCCTCTCCTAGAGAGGAGGCCTGAGTCCCAAAAGTGGGAACATTATAAGGCTGACTATATTACTGTTATATTTTTTCCACACATAGTTTTTCATCACTAAAAATAGTAAAAAAAAATAAGTGAAAAACGAATCGAAAAGATACGCGTTAGTGTTATAATAGTGATTGACACTATTTGATTCGTACTCAGTATAAAAACCGAAACTAAAACTGTATTTAACAATAGTAAACTTAATATATCAGACATATGTATACACACACACGCACAGCACACACTGTACGCAGACAGACAGATACAGACACACGCAGACAGTATTTTTATTTAAGAAAAATAACGCCTGATAACAAACTATAGCAATATATTAAATAGTCTCTAACTTCGTTTGGTTACGGCTGGTAGACAATTCTTTTTGCTATTGATTTATCATACGGTCTTTAAGATATGGCCTAGGTTTTACTTTTGGCGAAAAGAAAAAACATGCATGCCAGCAATGTATGGGAAAAGTTTCATTCCCCTTTAAAAATAATTACGTAATATTTGAAGATACTGTAATTTTTACTCTGGTATGAATACGTCTTTACTTTGCAGTGGCAACGATGAGTCACTATTTTCTTAACGTGTACAGACTATAGTAACTGGTTGAAATTCTACTCTAATATGTTATTGTTTATAATACAAACCAGTATGGTAATTCAAATGATGCTATGGATCAAGAAATGATTGTTGATCAAGGCCTGTAGTTTTTCTAGTTGACAAGTTGGTCAAGAGGCAACTTAAAGATAACTTGTACCGTCAATTATTATAACCCTAGGATAATTAAAAAGGGCTGCGAGCTATCGGTAGCTCGTCGATCGGTAGGGACCAGGTCCGGTTCGAGGGCGTGTTGTGCAGATTAACGAGGCCAGTTAGGACCGATGTCTGTTAGGGCTAATTGTTCGGTATAACCGTGGCCCTTGCAGAGGGTAACTGAAGTAATTAGAGGGTAATTGAATATGTGTTTAATGAGCAATGGTAACGTGAAATGTTGTTTCCAGGGCGCTGTGCGACATGGAAGGCATCGGCAAGCTGTCGTGCGGGCAGTTCGCGCTGGCCATGTGGCTCGTGAAGCGGGCGCTGCGCGGCACGCCGCCGCCCGCGCAGCTCTCGCATGACATGATCCCGCCGCCGCCGCAGCCCGATGCGGTGAGAGACCACTTTGTATGCTCGGCTCTAGGATGTGCTAGCCATGTGGCTCGTGAAGCGGGCGCTGCGCGGCACGCCGCCGCCCGCGCAGCTCTCGCATGACATGATCCCGCCGCCGCCGCAGCCCGATGCGGTGAGAGACCACTTTGTATGCTCGGCTCTAGGATGTGCTAGCCATGTGGCTCGTGAAGCGGGCGCTGCGCGGCACGCCGCCGCCCGCGCAGCTCTCGCATGACATGATCCCGCCGCCGCCGCAGCCCGATGCGGTGAGAGACCACTTTGTATGCTCGGCTCTAGGATGTGCTAGCCATGTGGCTCGTGAAGCGGGCGCTGCGCGGCACGCCGCCGCCCGCGCAGCTCTCGCATGACATGATCCCGCCGCCGCCGCAGCCCGATGCGGTGAGAGACCACTTTGTATGCTCGGCTCTAGGATGTGCTAGCCATGTGGCTCGTGAAGCGGGCGCTGCGCGGCACGCCGCCGCCCGCGCAGCTCTCGCATGACATGATCCCGCCGCCGCCGCAGCCCGATGCGGTGAGAGACCACTTTGTATGCTCGGCTCTAGGATGTGCTAGCCATGTGGCTCGTGAAGCGGGCGCTGCGCGACACATGAGACTGCCTATAACTTAACGGCGTAAGATCAAGTCGAAATACCTTTATTTTCTAAGAGTTGTGTTATTACGAAAAAAAGCAATGATGTAATGAGGCAAAAAAGGCCGAATTCGTATTATGGTGATTCACGTTAAGAAAATAGTGACTCATCGTTGTCTCTCAGTCACGACCCCTGACCAATAAGATTACAATAAAATAGAAAGACGTGTTCATAATGAACAGTGCGGATGCACTTTTGTCAATTTAAAAAACTGGGCAAGTGCGAGTCGGACTCGCGCACTGAGGGTTCCGCACAAACTTGAAAGGTAAATTGCGGTTTACGATTTGTGACATAAAAAAAAAAAACTGCAATTGATGTTGTGTATAGTTGTGTGTCCTGTAGAATGATATCTGGCCTATTATAGTGGATTGTTCTGTCGGTGAGAATAGCTCTGTCATAATACAGTTTATGTGTCATTTTCTAGAATAGTTTGTGGTGTGTTATTATAATAAGGGGTGTTTGTGTCCTGTAATATGCATATTTAATTGCTAATTTTTGGTGAAGTACGTTTGCCACTTGATTATGTCTGTGAGTGTAGTCCGTTTGGGTAAGGGTTGCATAGGCTCCAGTGATGTGCTGAATGGTTTTTTGTATATTATTCAGCATCCCTATCAATTAGTATCAATCAGCGAAAGACGTATGGTAACAAACCATACAGATAGCAAATGTTTGTTACTTTTATCCCAAGCAGTTTTCAGCAAGGAACTCTATTGGCTGCTCAGATCAGCCAAGCAATATATCGAACATAAAACACCAATCAAATTCACAATGAATTTATTACTTTAACGTCAACAAGAGTTCCCATTACATGGTCCTCATACAAAACGTTTGCTGTCGCTGCAGACTTCTAACTCCTTGCTCTATTAGCTGCAGAGTTATAGCTAGCAGTAAACTAGCACCACGAGGTTCACGTCATGTTCTGACAAGTAATACAAATGATACAGCACGCCCTGCCAGCACTGCACATTCTTCGCTCCGTGCTCTGTTAGCTGCAGTACTATAGCTAGCAGAACGACTATCAGCACGAAGTTCTCGTGATGTTCTGATAACTAATACAAATGATACAGTACGCTCTGCCGGCGCTGCAGACTCTTAGCTCCGTGCTCTACTAGCTGCAGCACTATAGCTAGCAGTATGACTAGCACCATGAGGATCACGTGATGGTCCCACCGCGCGTGCGCTCCCTGCCACACTATCAGCTTCACTGTACCGGCTAGGTTGTCTCTCTGCCAGCAACTGTAATAAATTACTACCTAAAACAACATTCCTACAAACAAGCTTTGAATTGCGTGTCTATGCTGTTGTCCGTTTAAGAGTTACTTTGTCTGGAGCTATTAATCCTGACTGACGATTCAAGTAATGCTATTGCTTACCATTAAAATGCATTGTGTTCGGAACTGAATTAACGTGTAAACATTCAATTCTGTGGGATAAGTGAAAGTGGTTCTAATGTCTACGTAAATGGTCATACGACGCGCCATCGAACCGGGCCTGTTCTCTATTGGTGCAGCTGTCTGTACCTGTACAAGTTGTCGTCCGAGTAGAGAGCGTGCGTGAACACGAGGTGGTCCCTACTGTTGAGGAACACGCGGCCGCCGCTGCCGGCGTCCACGTCGCGCGGCACTAAATGCTTCGTGCCAACCCGCCACTGTATCGGCACGTCGCGAAGTGTTGTTCTGGGAAACGAAAACAATATGCTAGCATAAGGATATCGTGAATAAAGCATGTTGAGGGACTACTAGTACTATGTTCGAGACGTCGCCGTCGCCGACGTTCGCGTGAGTAAGATAATTTTATAAAGAACATAACACTCCTAAACCGTTTTTAAGGGGAGTTGTGAAAAACTAATAATAATCTTGTACTATTCATTTAGGTAAATATTTGTGCAAAAGTTTAAGCAATACTTAGATGAAAGAGCCAGTGTAGTCCGAAAATTCCAATTTTCTCAAGTTTTTTGTATTTCATTGGTCAGTGTCAAGTTTTATGTTGATTAAAATGTGATTGACGGCCGTAGATCCGTGTTCCCGGCGACAAATTACGATTTCATCCTTTAATTTGTCATGTAGTCGTGACCGTGGCGTCCTGGACACATCTTATTTTTTCATATATGACTGGCGGTCAAAAGGTTAGTCATTTATACAACCTTCTCAATTCGTCTAACCCTATTGAATAGCTATTTCATGAAAGTCATTCAATAGGGTGAGGTGTAAACTAATGAGTTTGTTTTATTATATATAAACCTGTCTTTTTACTCAATGGAGTGCCTAAATTTCATATATTATGATTTTTATTTACCCTGGACATCGAAGCACTATACGTTGACCAAAGTCTGCGAATATCGTGTCCCTGACAGGGAGAGGCGGCTGTTTGGGCAGCGCCTTTGTGATCGGGTAGATAAGAGTTCCATTTTCGCTCCCCTGCATTGCTTCATTCCTTTTACGTCTCTTGTTATGGCATGGTACCTGGAAATGTATGTATGGTGATAAAAATGTCGAAACTGATGCTGACTGCGGCCAGCAGATTCACTCGCGTGATAGTATAAAAATATCCCAAGCGAATATACTCCTGGGATAAAAAGTATATATAGCACATATACATCAGGATATAGCCTACCCATGTGCCAAATTTCATCCAAATTCATTCAGCCGTTCGAGTGTGAAGGAGTAACACACACAAACACATTTATAATCTTAAGTGGTGATATCGGACATTCTTATTTATCAACAATCGATCAGTAGATACAAAAAAGAGTGACCGAAGCGTATTTCGCGTACTCTGTCCCGCAAATATATCAAAAGAAAAATATTATTACCTAATTTAAAGCCCTTGAATAATATGCAGTACTTTACAAAAAACTGTTAAATAAAAGAAAATTGAAAAATATAACAAGCGTAACTATGACATCTACATTATTTTTAGAGGAGACAAGCTATTATTATTGTCGGTAAAAATAATAAAATAGTTTAAAAAACTAAAAAAACACGCTTTTACCATTTTGGATTTAGGTCACGTGATTATTTTTTTTCGTATTCCATTCAGCAAACCCTTTCATTTAATACCCATATCATGGGGGTGCATTTCAAATAGCCAATCCGCTATCTTGGATGCCCGCCATATTGGATTTAAGTCACGTGACTATTTTTTTTCGTTTTCCTGACAGCAAACCCTTTCATTTGATACCCATATCATGGGGGTGGATTTCAAACAGTCAGTCCGCCATCTTGGGGAGGCCGCCATATTGGATTTGTAAGGACGTTTTTTAGCTAGTCATGTATTGTCATCAGAACTCAGAGCGTGTGCAAAATTTCATCCTAATCGAAGACCGGGAAGTGGGTCAAATTAAGATTCCAAAATTTTCTTACATACATGGTTACAAGTGAAGCTAATAAAAGCGTGTTAAAAAAGGAGAACGTCCCCAGTACTGGTACACGTACCTTGCACATGCCGATCATGATTTCGCTAGGCCTTTGTTTGATCGCGTCTAGGTCTGCCATAGTCTTTGGCATGTATTGCGATCGACAGGGCACGCCGTCGGGGAAAGCTAAAAACATTGAAAATTTTGAGTTATAATCAGAGGTCGGAATTAGGTAGAGTTAACATGTACTTACACCGATTTTATACAGCGAAAGAATAAAGTGGATATGCCTCAAATCTCGAGATTAATTTAAAAGAGCAGGACTTTATCAGAAGTATAGCAGAAAAAAATTCTTCCTGCATTAATGAGAAGGAGGAGGTAGTATATAAATTTGTTAATCTTACCTCAGTTGACGTAGAGATCTTTTTCAATAAAAAATACTTATAAAAATTGTATGATAATTACTTATCTTTGTTTTATTGGTCTTATCTATCTCTGAAGTTTTTATTATTATTAATTTGTAATATTGTTGGCCACACGGGATTTTTCATTAGAAATCCTGGGAAGATCCATGTTAATATCAACATTTCGATGCAAGTACATGAATAACTCTACATAATTCCGACCCCTGGTTATAATTCTACATTTGACTAAAATGTGGGCAAGGATATCATTGGCTCAAGCTATAGAAACCAGGGGCCTTACTATTTACCATAACGTGTTAATATGTCAGTTGTGAGAGCAGCTTCATCCCTTTAACAGTTAGGTCGTCAAACGGTTAGCGTTAAGAGCTTGTGGTAAGGCCTCAGGGCCGTCTACAAGAGCTACGGGAATGTTCGAAAGAGTTAGTGTGGCCCTAGAATTTTTAAATGTGGTGACATAGTATATAATATAATAATATTTTTTCCATTTTAATACATAAATACCTATATATATATATATATTGAATTAAAATGATAAATATAAATTCGATAATGGTAATTTATAAATTGATATGGTATTTTTAATGTAATTACAATATTATAAATAATGTTAAATATTTGCATGTCGAATGGCTGAGCTATAATATAATTTTAAGAACTATTGTATACTCATAAATATTTGCAAAATAAAATTCTATCCTATAACGCAAATGGCAACTGAAGGAGCATGGAAGCGTTTTGTCAATAACAGTCTGACACTGTCTCTCGCAGTCCCAGAGGTGGATGAGTTCACCGAAAAAAAGGGTACTTAGTTAAGTCCAAAATTTTGCTTCCAAATATATTCCACACTGTACTATCTAATATAGTTTATATTAGTGCATATGTATACAAGATACTATTTTCCTTCGTATTATTGTGTTAAAACACTTCACTAACCTAATAATGATTTAATTAAAAGTTATTTATAGTGCGATATCTTGCTGTTAAGAAATTTTACGAATGTACTACTATTGACTACAAATACTATATAAAATAATAAAAACAATGAGCGATACTAATGAGACGTTGAATCGATTTCCATTTCCCCTCTCGTTGACTTGAACAAGTAACAAACAATGTAGATTGCACAATTTAGTTGCCAAGTCGTTTCGTCGGTGATGTGTTGTTTCAAGTACTTTATATAGCTTTAAAGTTACGTGTGGAAAATGGTGAATAATTTGTTCTTTTTTTACGTGTTTTGTGTCAGTTTTCAATACGACTTTATGAAAGACTAAGGTAGGCGCCAGAAAATGTGGAATAACGGTCATTGACCCTTCTACATTTGTTGACATTCTTAATATCAAAAACGGAAATAAAGACATAAATCTGTCTTGAATCGACATGTATCGTGAACCTTTACATGATCTAGTAATGAAAAACAGTTAATTTTTTGTTTTTCGGGTACCTACGCTGAGATATTAGGAAAAGGTCAATGTACTTTATTCCACGTTTATCTGGCGCCTTCTATAGTTAATCCGGTGAACTTTGTACCGCCTAACAGTCAATGAATGTAGTATATCTTGGGATATAGTCAACCGATTGCGATGAAACAGTCTCAGTAATATATCAAGTTACACACAATTTTAATGTATAAAAGTTATCTACATCGATTTAGTACATTTACGTGATGCGCGCACAACGAAAAAAAACTTCTACAGAGAGAGAGGTATTTTTGACCCCCTGTTCTAAATATATTTTTTCGTAGCGACTACATAATTATGTTGCGTGTCGTAAAAACTTTGTTAATAAGAAATTTGAAGTAAATAATAAAAACTGGCCAAGTGCGAGTCGGACTCGCTCGCGTAGAGTTCCGTACTACAAAATTAAAATCGAGCAACATATGCCGACTATAAAACGTTTCTTAAATGGAAACCTCTTTAATTTTTAACTTATTCTGATTTTATTATTTGTGGGAAATTTAAACTTCCTCCTGGAATGGAAAAATAATGGAAACCTCTTACAGTTTATGAGATATGAGACAGCCTGCAGACAGACGTACGGACAGCGGAGACTTAGTAAAAGGATCGTGTTGGGACCCTACGGAACCCTAAAAATAAACTTAATTCCTTACTTTGAAACAATTCGATGACCTTGTCGTCCAACTCAATTAATTTGTAAAGACTTGTTACTTTGACTGGGTCTACGACGAAGCTTGCTATCTATAGGACAAAGAACAAAACATAAATACATTAAGTTTACATTGTATTTGTGTGTTATCAGGACTTAACACAGGTCTCAAAAAACAATATTGCTGGCAATTAATAGAATGTTAAATTACAATCCAGTTTTAGCGTTATCTTTGTGGTCTTATTATAGTGTAACTAGTTTTTTGTTTGGAATAATTTAGGCACTCTTGTGGCGTACTCTTCATCAAATGTGTAGAGGCCGTAAGGGAATTTAAATTATGATAACACGGTTGACACAGTGGTTGAGTGATTGACTGCAGTGCTGCGTGTTGCGAGTGCAATTCCTGCGCGGAACAAATATTTGTATGGCCTACTGGGCCTTTTTTTCGGTCGGTAAGTCATCCTATGACATCCACCACTCTTGGGCGGAGCGGGGAGGGTGTGTCAGACTTTTACTGACTAAATACCTACTCTTGTTCCTTCGTTGCCTTTCATACCAGGGCCGAGTCTTCCTTTCAGAAGCAGACCCTTTGGCCCCAGTAGGATTTGAGCTATGGTTGCTGACATCTTGAGGCGCGCGTGGAACACTACGCGCTGTCGACGACTTGGGCCTGGTCCGGATGGTTACCGGACGGTCGGACGGCGAGCAATGGGTAGCCATCCGTCAGTCCGCAAGCCCGCGCCTACGGTGGCCGGAAATCGGGATCGGAATCCCGGCGGCTGGGGCGCGGGGGCCATTGCCTCGCTCGTGCACGTGTGGCCTCCTCCTTTGCTAGCATTACTGCTTCGCAGAAGGAAGCGACCGCCTGCCACTCCTCCTCGCTCTGGACCATGTTTGTGAACGCACCCACAATACAGAACTTTGTCCTCGTGGAGGCAATCAGCGGCACTAACCTCTCGCGCCGGGCCTTTTTCAGTTCCTTTGATTTTAATTTAATTGAAAACAATTTACTTTAATTTATTTAAGTTCTGTTTTTTTTTTTTTTTTTTGTAATTTCTTTCTATTGTACCAGGACACTGCCAAACAACAGTATACTTACTAGGTCTTGCTCCAGCTTGACATAGCACACTCCATGCCGATGCCGCCTGCCCACCTTGCCACACACGCTGCACTCGCTCCACGGAGACCACTGAGTAAACAATATGATGCCCTGGTATATTTCTGTGTCGACAGCGTGCGGGCCTCGCGACTCGGGCGGCTTTACCTGACAAAATGATGACTAACTTACTGTAGCACGTAAAAATGTTGAGCTTTGTGTAAAGACATCCTCTTCAGATTTCATGTCATTCAGGATCAAGCAAGGGTTTGAACTTACGAACTGCAACTCGTAAGTCAGTGCCGTTACCACTGTGCTACCACTATGTAATGTATATGTTACCGGCAATCTGTATAATTCAGCTATTCCATACAATACCTACTGGTCTAGTAGTAAATAGTACTGCTGTTCGGTAGACACATGGACGGTAACCCATGTGTAAAATAAATAAATTTTGGTCTATATTTATCAGTGTTAACCGACGTACTTATAAAATAACGGGCAAATGAAACATGTTCTATTACTTAAAATCTGTGCGTGTAAAAGACGAAAGCAGGGAAAAAATTAACGTCCTTTTAGGACGCCTTATTTTTTTACAACCACCCGGAAATTTGAGCCTTACTTTAAACCCCGCGGAAAAGAGGACCTGAGTCCTCATACATAGTAAAATTAAGTCTAAATAAAAAAACCGTCTGGCCATAGGTATCACAATGAGAATAAGAAAGTTCGAGTACTCAGGTCCTTATGTGGACCGTGGGGTTAAAGTAAGGCTTGTGAGTGTTGAAGTGGTTTAAAAAAAAATAACCATGAAGGCTAAAGCGAGAGCTCCGTTTCTCTCCGTTCCCGCCTTAACCTTCTTACCTAACCTGTCCGGATCGGGGTGCCCTAAGATTACGTCACTTCCTTCCCTGCTCTCGTCTTTTACACACATTACCGGCTGGTTACACATTCGGTGGGTAAAATAAGTAATATTTCATACATTACCTACACGTTTTACGTTTTCTATACATTGCCTAGGTATTGTATAGAATACCGGGTTATACAGATTGTCGGTAACATATATAAATCAGAATCATGCGTGGTCGGCTAATATAATAGAAAACCATTTTGCAAGATATTTTTGTTTTCCGTTGTTAGTCATAGATCTTTTCCAATTTGTGTTACTACCTTAACATTGTCTCGCTGTACTGTATGTAGTGCACACTACGCTTTCCGATCTACTGCAAAGGAAACTAACAACAGTGTAGGGCTCCTTGTCGACCACTTCTATGAAGAGCAGCCCCCCGCCGTCGGCTCCCATCCGGCAATAGAATACGCCCTCGTCGCCCGGCACCACGTTGTAGATGGTCATGACGCCGTTCTGCACCATCAGTCGGTCGTAGTCTTGAATTACTCCGAATTTTTCCATTGCTGGCGACTAGAGAATAACACTTTATGGCTTTGGCTGGTCACTATCTTGGAATTTGAAGTTACGAAATTGGAACTGGTTTTTTATGTTCCATGGATAGACGTTTTCATGAATAAATCTTGCGGTTTTTTAAGTGAAAATAACAGATTTTTTGTAAATTTAAAAGCAATAAATATAAACCCCAAAAATATTAAAAACATTTTTTCAATTCGTACTTATAGCCTTTTACTATTATGTTAGGGTCAGTTTTCAGTCTAATCAGATGCAGTCTGATGCCTGTCTGTTGCGACACTGTTAGAATTTCGAGCTTCTTCAACCCGACCGTCAAAGATCTACCAATGTAAGCCAAGCCCATATACTTTTTGTAAGCCAAGTCTATTGGCCATGTACATTTTGGCGTACGGCGTTGCGCTACCGGTACACGGTGGAAATCCTACCTATACGTATAATAGTGAATAGGTTACTTCTAGGCAAGCATGCCCCCATCATCGACCACATAATCGCTTACCATTAGGTAAGATAGTGGTCCAACGCGAACTTATCTGTATAGTATGTAAAAAGGTAAACTGACTGACTGACATATCAACGTACAGCCGAAAATACTGGGACTAGGAACGTTAAATTTTGAAAAGGCTCATGACGTAGGAGAGCACTAAGAGAGGATTTTCCAAAAATCACCCCCTAAGGGGAATGAAATGGAGGACCAAAGTTTGTATGGAGAAACCTACTTTCACGCGGACGAAGCCGCTGGCAGAAGCTAGTCAATAATAATAAAAAAACAGCCACGTAAACTGTGTCGCATCGTTCTCACCTTTGCATACAGCCACGTCTGCTCGTCCACCTTCCCAGGCTCCTGGCACAGTTTGCACGGCAGCCACGCTGTGGCTCCTTGGAACACCATTACGATGACGTTGTTCTGATATATGTGATCGCTGTTCACCGCGTCCAGCTGTGCGGCGGAACAGGCGTAGTAGTCGCGCCAGGCTTGGGAGAGGGCTGATAGCTTGTGTTTGTTTCCTCCTAAACATGCGTTGGTATATAATGCATTGGTTACTCGGCCCGGTATCGAACGACTGCAAATCTATTTATCTATACGTCATATAAATAAAATTCTATGTATTGTTTTTTTTTAATACTAAGTGTCACTATGATATAGATAATTTAGTTATGCTGTCAATGTCAAATTGTTCCCACAGACTAGCCTGTCGTATTATTGATGGTTGAAAAGATAAAGTTTCAAAATATTTGTTGAGACGTTATAAAGTCACTTACTTGGATACATAAGCGTCTCTAACTCAAAACCCTTCTTAGAATACCGTCTCCGATCTTCTCCATACATTTCCCTACTTTTATTGTTGATCTCACTCACTCTCTTGTGAATAGAATGGTTTATTTCACATCTTGTGTATCTTACAATCATTAAAACTAAAATAACCAAATTACTTATGTTTCCCATTTTTGTAAACTGTTCTCCTTGGCAGATGTTGCATTTGTTTAAGATTCCAAATTTGAATTTTGTTTTAGAATTTGAATTAGCATTTTACTCATTTCAAACGGTGTTCTCATTCTGGATAAAACATAGATAGACAGTTGTTTTATATCATAGGCCGCTGAAAAAAACTCATTTGAGCAATGAATCTCGTTTTCACGCTGACATGAGAATATTATGTAATAAGTTGATATCAAATGAACGAATAGTAGCCGTCTAAAAAATGTCTCTAACTGAAGCATTTATTTCGATCAAACAATTTACAGGCACTTTTGAATTTTCAAAGTGGCCAGTCACAAAAAAAAAAAAATACACATGAATCATTTCAAATGTTGGTGCGAGGAAGAGAGGGCGCGTGGTGAGAACATCTCGCTATCTCTTTTGTACGCGTGTAACTTAACGGCGGCGGCACACATTTCTGTGTCCTTTTTCTGTTATTTGTCAGTTTCCTTTCCACCAGATTCGAAAGGTTCCTAACTTGCTTTATGTTAAATAGATTTAGAAAAATCTTTCCATGTCGAGTAACGATAAAGTTATTATTTTATATAAATAATAATAAAAAATGAAGTCGAATACCCAATTGTATTGTAACAATTTTTTTTTTATCTTTGTAGAAGACAGAACCGGCGTTCTCCTTAGGTCCGCAGCCCACTCCCGAGATGGAAGCGATAGCCCGCGAGGTGGACGCGCTGGCCCGTGAGCGACTAGCCTTGGAGGCCGAGCTGGCGGCCAAGCAGAGGGACCTCACTGTGAAGACTGGCGAGGCGGACAGCTTGCAGGTATTTAATGAAGAAACGAATTGGTTATGAGCTGAAGAAACTAAATTTTTATTTCACATAGTCCTACATGGGCATGTATAAAACATCAGAAGCTGGTATACGGTTCTGATTGGTCGTTTTTCTATGGAGAAGAACGGGCGAGAAACTACATGGTTACTTTTACTCTTTTAGGAAAATGGTTGAATTTTACAATATTTCCATATTATAATATTAGTACCTAGATGTCGAGAGGACAGTGTAGATCAGTCAATATACTGTAATGTATCCAAAAGCACAAAATAATTATAATAAAAAAGTAGATCGAAAGAAAGTAATCTATGAATCCGTGTAGCCTACAATGTTCTTACATTCAGATTATAAAAAAAAGAATTAATAAATGAAATGTTTAATAATAAATCATTAATAATGTCAAGTTAAATGAGTTACTATCGTGGGTTTAGTGGCCTTGGGCTGTGTCTAAGAAGGGCAGCAGAAGCAATAGTTTTTGTTTTATCTCTTGCTAAGCGACCTTTTCGCTAAGACAACTTAGTCTAGCTGTGAAAGTATTAAGCTGTTTTGTGAATGACAACCATTTAGAAAAACTTCTGTCCACAATCTAAAATTCCATTTTCTGATATAATCACATTTTGAGTAAAGCAAAAAAAGCAGCCTACATTTAAACTACCTATACCTATGAAAACAGTTCAATTCCCGGATTGAGTTACGAAGAGTTTTCCGAATCTTATTGTTTTTTGTGACGTAACTACAAATTTACAGTTTTTAGTTTTTTTTTTCTTATATTTGTGCTATGTGACTGCTTCTTGCCAAATTTCAGGATTCTAGCTCAACGGGAAGTACCCTGAATGAATTTTGATGCCCTTGAGAGTGTGGAAATATAAGTTTTTTGCAACATAACGGCTGTATCTTTTTGTTCGTTAACACAGAAGTTTGAATTTTTTTACAGCTTTAAGGGACCGCAGACTTGAGCATATGGCTTAAATTTCAACTCGATACCTCTACGCATTCCCGAGATAAAGGGTCTTGACAGACAGACAACAAAGTGATCCTATAAGCGTTCTGTTTTTTCCTTTTAAGGTACGGAACCCTAAAAACACTGTTCAGACAGATCATTAGAAAATTTTTGGCTGATTATCATGGGTTCAAAAAACGAAAAAAAAAAAAAAACCCGCAGTCACTTTGCCAATGATATAAATTAATTTAAAAAGAATGTGTCGTTTTAATGAATTCCGAGTGTCGCGGGAATCCGATGGATGCGACACAGGACCTATGGTTATGGCGACACTTGGGGGAGGCCTATGTCCAACAGTGTACGTCTTTTGGTTGAAATGATGATAATGATGATGATTGAATCATGTATTTGTTTTCAGAGTGAGCTGGACACATTAACGGCGACCCTAAAACAGTTAGAAAACCAAAAAGGTGAAGCACAAAAGAGGTTAAATGATCTCAAAACACAGGTAACTATTTCTTATTTCAATATGATGAATATAATTCACTTTTTCGATAATTTCTGTGTGGTTTAAAATAACCGCCTTGTTCTTGTAGTGACTAGGTTGACTAAAGAAATGACCATTTTTTCTTAGATTAATTTTTTGTTATGTACAAGTAGTATAACTTTACTAATTACAGGTAGAAAAACTCCGGTCTCAAGTGTCAGCACAAGAGGCAGCGGCGGCGGAAACAGAGGCCGAAGTGGCCGCGCGCCGAGCTGCCGCGCAGACGCTCAAGGAGAAGGAGAGGGCGCTGCAGGCCGACGTCGCCGACGCGGAGGCCGAGGCCGAGGCCATCACTGCGCAGCTGCGCCGCACCGTGCTGGCTGTCAGCCAGGTAATAAGGCGTCCCGAGTAGGTGATACGACGCGATTGCGTTTGCGAAGCGATCCGATATACTTCACGCAAATTCAACGCGACGCAGCTGCCTTGTCGTACGTAAAGGTACCGCTTTAGCTGCAATTTGTTTAAAACAAGCCACCAACTACAAGAGTTATGACAGCACGGTTGGCGCAGTGGTTGAACGATTAGTCGAGCGTTGCGTGTCACGGCTTCGATTCCCGCACAGAACTAATATTTTATGACCTATAGATAAATGTTCCTTGTCTCGGTGTCTTGTGAGTTTACTTGTTTGTGAACGCACCCACGATACAGCAGTCATTCCTAGTGTGGAGCAAAGTTTTATCAAAAAATAAGTTCGCGCGTTAATATCAAATTTACTGATCGTGTCCGTTTCGCTGTGTTTTCGTGTCCGCACCGCACCCACGTGCGGTTGGTCATGTAGGCCACCGCAATAGAGTGACAATTGCTTGTTCCATTCGTGGCAAATCATTTGGCGTTCGCGTCAAAACGCTTACGTAGGATACTCCGTAATACATGATGATCGACTCGTACAAAGGTTAGACGTAAGAGGATTTATTAAAATACAAACCATATGTCGACATTTCGAGGTAATTAATTAGATTTACTTCCTTAATTACTGAACAATAAAGATTTATGCTAAAGCATGGAACAGACGGTTGCATACCAGCGTCCCAACAGGGGAGAGCAGCTTTGCTAGTATTAATCCATGTTGATAGTAGTTTGTAATCCACGACCTTCAATTCTTAGTCCTTCCCTCCAACACAAACCAAGCTCCAACCAAGGTGACCTTGGTTACAATGCTAGATTACAACCTTCTGGTCCACATTATAGATTGTTTGCATTATAGGTAACTTGTAAGTACATAAACTAATAGCTGTTCCCCGCGGTTTCACCCGCGTGTTGGCTATTGCTCCAGAATGCTCTAACGTCTCGCGGTGCGTCGGGCGTTGTTACTGTTTATAGAGCGCGCGGTGTCGTTACGTTTTACCCTGAACGGAGAAAGCTGCGTGTGCCGCTGGCTAACGCGTGTAAAAACGCGATTCCGTAAACACTCCTCCATCTTCACTTAAAAAAATAACAAAAAAATTAAATATTTTTGTATTTAGTTCGGGCCGCGCCGCCCAACGCGTCGCGTCTCCGTAAACAAGCACTTACCGATTTTGAATGCCTGGTCCGCACGCGCTGCGCCGACGTACACGCTCGCGCGCGCGGTGAAGGCGGCGTGCTGCTACAGATGATATTCGAGACATAAGTATAAATTTGACTAACTCTGTCGTCATATTTTGCAGGCAAACATAAAGATCTCCCACTTGGAGGAGCAGCACCGGCTCATCAGCTCGGCGGCCGAGGCGCTGGGCAGCGCGGGCGGCGCCGGCCAGCACTACCTGACGCTGCAGCCGCAGTACTCCGCCGAGCATCTGGAGCGCGTCGTCAGGGGGGCCACGCCCAATGATGCATTAGTATGTAGTTTTCTCTTTTATACCTCTGTCAGTTTGCTAATTCTGTTTCACTTTCACCTTTTGAAACTTCGGTATTGGGGTTGAACAAATTACTGTATAGAAAAGTATATTTTATAGCTTGACGGATAAACGTCAATATAGCACAAACCTATCGCTAAGTTTACTATTATACTTAGAGCTCCAGTCAGTACAAAGATCTCAATTTATAGTCTATACATGTTAAGGAAATAGTGAATCATCAGTGCTACTGCAAAGTAAAGACGTATTCATACTGGGGTAGAAATTGAACCATTAATATTAAATAAAACTATTTATTACATATTATCATCAAATAGTTTAAAATTTAATCATAATTGACAGAATTTTAATTTTTACGAATAGGGAAGTATTCCTTTTTAAAATTGATTAAAAGGGCGCGTCCGTTCTATCTAAAGGGTTTACATTAACTGGTCAATATGCACACTGCTTTCTAATTTGCTATGATCTAATTGGTTAAGGGGCGTGGCTAAGCTGAGGAACAACGATGACGTCACTATTTTCTTAACGCGAATACACTATAGTAACAGCTAGTTCGCAGATATGTGATCTTAAACATAGTTGCCTGTATTTTTTAGTTTGTAAGCGGTATGCCCCAACTGTCATTTGTAGATCTTTGGCAGTCCTTGTGGACAGCTAGCAGTTATCATTAGGTTATCCCAGCTGTCATTTGTAAATATTTGATGGTTACGGGCACTCTGAAGCTCGAAACGTCTTATCAAAACTGTTGGGTCGTGAAAGTCATATCTTATCATAACTTGCATCCGGTTCTACTTGAAGCCGATCCCAAACACAGTTGTAAAAGGCTGTACGGATTTTGTGTTACTATAATCACATTATAGTGATGATTAAACGAGTAATGTTGGTTTTTTTTGCTACACAGGAAGACGAGCCATTTTCGAAAAGCAACGGCTTCGCGTCCGGAGCGGGCTTCGAGTCCGACCCCTTCACATCGCACGCCTTCCCCGCCGCGCTGCCGCCGCACGACCCCTTCGCGCCCAACCACGCCGCGCACTCCACGCAGGTGAGTTCTATTGTAGAGCGACGGCTTCGAGTGCGACCCCTTCACATCGCACCCTTCCCCGCCGCGCTGCCGCCGCACGACCCCTTCGCGCCCAACCACGCCGCGCACTCCACGCAGGTGAGTTCTATTGTAGAGCGACGGCTTCGAGTGCGACCCCTTCACATCGCACCCTTCCCCGCCGCGCTGCCGCCGCACGACCCCTTCGCGCCCAACCACGCCGCGCACTCCACGCAGGTGAGTTCTATTGTAGAGCGACGGCTTCGAGTGCGACCCCTTCACATCGCACCCTTCCCCGCCGCGCTGCCGCCGCACGACCCCTTCGCGCCCAACCACGCCGCGCACTCCACGCAGGTGAGTTCTATTGTAGAGCGACGGCTTCGAGTGCGACCCCTTCACATCGCACCCTTCCCCGCCGCGCTGCCGCCGCACGACCCCTTCGCGCCCAACCACGCCGCGCACTCCACGCAGGTGAGTTCTATTGTAGAGCGACGGCTTCGAGTGCGACCCCTTCACATCGCACCCTTCCCCGCCGCGCTGCCGCCGCACGACCCCTTCGCGCCCAACCACGCCGCGCACTCCACGCAGGTGAGTTCTATTGTAGAGCGACGGCTTCGAGTGCGACCCCTTCACATCGCACCCTTCCCCGCCGCGCTGCCGCCGCACGACCCCTTCGCGCCCAACCACGCCGCGCACTCCACGCAGGTGAGTTCTATTGTAGAGCGACGGCTTCGAGTGCGACCCCTTCACATCGCACCCTTCCCCGCCGCGCTGCCGCCGCACGACCCCTTCGCGCCCAACCACGCCGCGCACTCCACGCAGGTGAGTTCTATTGTAGAGCGACGGCTTCGAGTGCGACCCCTTCACATCGCACCCTTCCCCGCCGCGCTGCCGCCGCACGACCCCTTCGCGCCCAACCACGCCGCGCACTCCACGCAGGTGAGTTCTATTGTAGAGCGACGGCTTCGAGTGCGACCCCTTCACATCGCACCCTTCCCCGCCGCGCTGCCGCCGCACGACCCCTTCGCGCCCAACCACGCCGCGCACTCCACGCAGGTGAGTTCTATTGTAGAGCGACGGCTTCGAGTGCGACCCCTTCACATCGCACCCTTCCCCGCCGCGCTGCCGCCGCACGACCCCTTCGCGCCCAACCACGCCGCGCACTCCACGCAGGTGAGTTCTATTGTAGAGCGACGGCTTCGAGTGCGACCCCTTCACATCGCACCCTTCCCCGCCGCGCTGCCGCCGCACGACCCCTTCGCGCCCAACCACGCCGCGCACTCCACGCAGGTGAGTTCTATTGTAGAGCGACGGCTTCGAGTGCGACCCCTTCACATCGCACCCTTCCCCGCCGCGCTGCCGCCGCACGACCCCTTCGCGCCCAACCACGCCGCGCACTCCACGCAGGTGAGTTCTATTGTAGAGCGACGGCTTCGAGTGCGACCCCTTCACATCGCACCCTTCCCCGCCGCGCTGCCGCCGCACGACCCCTTCGCGCCCAACCACGCCGCGCACTCCACGCAGGTGAGTTCTATTGTAGAGCGACGGCTTCGAGTGCGACCCCTTCACATCGCACCCTTCCCCGCCGCGCTGCCGCCGCACGACCCCTTCGCGCCCAACCACGCCGCGCACTCCACGCAGGTGAGTTCTATTGTAGAGCGACGGCTTCGAGTGCGACCCCTTCACATCGCACCCTTCCCCGCCGCGCTGCCGCCGCACGACCCCTTCGCGCCCAACCACGCCGCGCACTCCACGCAGGTGAGTTCTATTGTAGAGCGACGGCTTCGAGTGCGACCCCTTCACATCGCACCCTTCCCCGCCGCGCTGCCGCCGCACGACCCCTTCGCGCCCAACCACGCCGCGCACTCCACGCAGGTGAGTTCTATTGTAGAGCGACGGCTTCGAGTGCGACCCCTTCACATCGCACCCTTCCCCGCCGCGCTGCCGCCGCACGACCCCTTCGCGCCCAACCACGCCGCGCACTCCACGCAGGTGAGTTCTATTGTAGAGCGACGGCTTCGAGTGCGACCCCTTCACATCGCACCCTTCCCCGCCGCGCTGCCGCCGCACGACCCCTTCGCGCCCAACCACGCCGCGCACTCCACGCAGGTGAGTTCTATTGTAGAGCGACGGCTTCGAGTGCGACCCCTTCACATCGCACCCTTCCCCGCCGCGCTGCCGCCGCACGACCCCTTCGCGCCCAACCACGCCGCGCACTCCACGCAGGTGAGTTCTATTGTAGAGCGACGGCTTCGAGTGCGACCCCTTCACATCGCACCCTTCCCCGCCGCGCTGCCGCCGCACGACCCCTTCGCGCCCAACCACGCCGCGCACTCCACGCAGGTGAGTTCTATTGTAGAGCGACGGCTTCGAGTGCGACCCCTTCACATCGCACCCTTCCCCGCCGCGCTGCCGCCGCACGACCCCTTCGCGCCCAACCACGCCGCGCACTCCACGCAGGTGAGTTCTATTGTAGAGCGACGGCTTCGAGTGCGACCCCTTCACATCGCACCCTTCCCCGCCGCGCTGCCGCCGCACGACCCCTTCGCGCCCAACCACGCCGCGCACTCCACGCAGGTGAGTTCTATTGTAGAGCGACGGCTTCGAGTGCGACCCCTTCACATCGCACCCTTCCCCGCCGCGCTGCCGCCGCACGACCCCTTCGCGCCCAACCACGCCGCGCACTCCACGCAGGTGAGTTCTATTGTAGAGCGACGGCTTCGAGTGCGACCCCTTCACATCGCACCCTTCCCCGCCGCGCTGCCGCCGCACGACCCCTTCGCGCCCAACCACGCCGCGCACTCCACGCAGGTGAGTTCTATTGTAGAGCGACGGCTTCGAGTGCGACCCCTTCACATCGCACCCTTCCCCGCCGCGCTGCCGCCGCACGACCCCTTCGCGCCCAACCACGCCGCGCACTCCACGCAGGTGAGTTCTATTGTAGAGCGACGGCTTCGAGTGCGACCCCTTCACATCGCACCCTTCCCCGCCGCGCTGCCGCCGCACGACCCCTTCGCGCCCAACCACGCCGCGCACTCCACGCAGGTGAGTTCTATTGTAGAGCGACGGCTTCGAGTGCGACCCCTTCACATCGCACCCTTCCCCGCCGCGCTGCCGCCGCACGACCCCTTCGCGCCCAACCACGCCGCGCACTCCACGCAGGTGAGTTCTATTGTAGAGCGACGGCTTCGAGTGCGACCCCTTCACATCGCACCCTTCCCCGCCGCGCTGCCGCCGCACGACCCCTTCGCGCCCAACCACGCCGCGCACTCCACGCAGGTGAGTTCTATTGTAGAGCGACGGCTTCGAGTGCGACCCCTTCACATCGCACCCTTCCCCGCCGCGCTGCCGCCGCACGACCCCTTCGCGCCCAACCACGCCGCGCACTCCACGCAGGTGAGTTCTATTGTAGAGCGACGGCTTCGAGTGCGACCCCTTCACATCGCACCCTTCCCCGCCGCGCTGCCGCCGCACGACCCCTTCGCGCCCAACCACGCCGCGCACTCCACGCAGGTGAGTTCTATTGTAGAGCGACGGCTTCGAGTGCGACCCCTTCACATCGCACCCTTCCCCGCCGCGCTGCCGCCGCACGACCCCTTCGCGCCCAACCACGCCGCGCACTCCACGCAGGTGAGTTCTATTGTAGAGCGACGGCTTCGAGTGCGACCCCTTCACATCGCACCCTTCCCCGCCGCGCTGCCGCCGCACGACCCCTTCGCGCCCAACCACGCCGCGCACTCCACGCAGGTGAGTTCTATTGTAGAGCGACGGCTTCGAGTGCGACCCCTTCACATCGCACCCTTCCCCGCCGCGCTGCCGCCGCACGACCCCTTCGCGCCCAACCACGCCGCGCACTCCACGCAGGTGAGTTCTATTGTAGAGCGACGGCTTCGAGTGCGACCCCTTCACATCGCACCCTTCCCCGCCGCGCTGCCGCCGCACGACCCCTTCGCGCCCAACCACGCCGCGCACTCCACGCAGGTGAGTTCTATTGTAGAGCGACGGCTTCGAGTGCGACCCCTTCACATCGCACCCTTCCCCGCCGCGCTGCCGCCGCACGACCCCTTCGCGCCCAACCACGCCGCGCACTCCACGCAGGTGAGTTCTATTGTAGAGCGACGGCTTCGAGTGCGACCCCTTCACATCGCACCCTTCCCCGCCGCGCTGCCGCCGCACGACCCCTTCGCGCCCAACCACGCCGCGCACTCCACGCAGGTGAGTTCTATTGTAGAGCGACGGCTTCGAGTGCGACCCCTTCACATCGCACCCTTCCCCGCCGCGCTGCCGCCGCACGACCCCTTCGCGCCCAACCACGCCGCGCACTCCACGCAGGTGAGTTCTATTGTAGAGCGACGGCTTCGAGTGCGACCCCTTCACATCGCACCCTTCCCCGCCGCGCTGCCGCCGCACGACCCCTTCGCGCCCAACCACGCCGCGCACTCCACGCAGGTGAGTTCTATTGTAGAGCGACGGCTTCGAGTGCGACCCCTTCACATCGCACCCTTCCCCGCCGCGCTGCCGCCGCACGACCCCTTCGCGCCCAACCACGCCGCGCACTCCACGCAGGTGAGTTCTATTGTAGAGCGACGGCTTCGAGTGCGACCCCTTCACATCGCACCCTTCCCCGCCGCGCTGCCGCCGCACGACCCCTTCGCGCCCAACCACGCCGCGCACTCCACGCAGGTGAGTTCTATTGTAGAGCGACGGCTTCGAGTGCGACCCCTTCACATCGCACCCTTCCCCGCCGCGCTGCCGCCGCACGACCCCTTCGCGCCCAACCACGCCGCGCACTCCACGCAGGTGAGTTCTATTGTAGAGCGACGGCTTCGAGTGCGACCCCTTCACATCGCACCCTTCCCCGCCGCGCTGCCGCCGCACGACCCCTTCGCGCCCAACCACGCCGCGCACTCCACGCAGGTGAGTTCTATTGTAGAGCGACGGCTTCGAGTGCGACCCCTTCACATCGCACCCTTCCCCGCCGCGCTGCCGCCGCACGACCCCTTCGCGCCCAACCACGCCGCGCACTCCACGCAGGTGAGTTCTATTGTAGAGCGACGGCTTCGAGTGCGACCCCTTCACATCGCACCCTTCCCCGCCGCGCTGCCGCCGCACGACCCCTTCGCGCCCAACCACGCCGCGCACTCCACGCAGGTGAGTTCTATTGTAGAGCGACGGCTTCGAGTGCGACCCCTTCACATCGCACGCCTTCCCCGCCAAGTGTATAATAGCTTAGGCAAAAACAATCGGTAAGTGTTCATTTTAGTTCATAAAACAACAAAATAAATTTTAAAATTCAATTCACTTTTCAGTTTTTTTATGTGTTCATTATCACCATGAAATAGTAGCCACCATGTTATTACGTCATTCGGCTGTGTAAACTATAGTGACAGCTGTCAACCGTACACTGATCGGCCATACTAAGTGAATATCAGCGCATTTGTTTACACAGCCTACTGATGGCACAACCACAGAGTAAATATGGCGTCCACTGTGTTCTGCATTTTCGTCAAATTACGCGCGAAATTTGAAAATGAAAATTTTAAATGCATTTTTAGGGTAGCGACTGAATAAAAATTTTGAGTTTTTTATATAATATATTAGCACTATATAATCTAATTGAGACACTTTTCAAAATTGAGTATAATACCCTATTCACTCTAACCTTGAAGACACCTAAGTTATAATCGGACGGGAAGACCGCAGCAGGCAAATTGTTCCAGTCCTTCGATGTACGCGGTATGAAAGACGAGGCGAAAGGCTTAGTCCGGACCGCAGAGGTTTCAACAACTTAAGGGTGGATACTCGCCGTACATCGGGTTGTCCAATGGTAGAAATGAGATGGCGGAATCAAGTCATGCAATTCCCGCGCCTCTTCCTCTCTGTTTCTCCTCGCTCGCACTTAGCTTCAAAATGATTGTTCAGTTCTGTCGGTGTTGCAGGACGGCTTCGGAACGGACCCGTTCGCATCGAACGCGGACCCGTTCGCCGGCGACGCGTTCACTTCACAAGACAATACGGCTAAACAAAATGAAGACGTGAGTGCTATTCTATCTTTTTCTATTCCCGAAATAATATTTTCTTAATAATTTGGTCTTTTTATTATTGAATTATTATTATATTTATTTTTATAGACGTTTTTATATTGAAGGTTGTAGCGTGTTTATGTTGTATTCTTTTTATTTATTTATATATGTATGTATATTATTTTTTCCTTGTCTAACCCATTTTGTTTTATTGCTCAAGTTTTTGCATACAGGTTTTTGCGTTATATAAATTGTGAATATTTAAAATAAACAATGTTCCTTTTTGTGTGTTTTGTTGATATATAAACCCTTATGTATACCAATCTTTAAGCAATGATCATACTATGGTAAAGGGTTCAAGAAGTTAATTGTTCAGCTATTTTGCTATGAGTTAACTAACATGGCTGACTTTTTATGTAGTTTTGAATTGCGGTAAATCGTGGTTGTGTGTTATTGACACTATAATTGTTTTGTCGAAAGTGATTATAAGACGTGATAGAAGGGTATGAAGAAATTAAATATTTTGGTATTATGTTGACAAAATATGCCATATAATTTGTGGTATCTTAGTATTAGTTATATATCAGTACCAACCAGTAAACAAGTGTGATATTGTTGAAGAATTGTTGTTGTCAGCGGCTTCGTTTGCGTGACTGTGGATAATTGTCTCGAGGGAACATACTACCGGGATAAAAAAGTAAAAGTATACTATGTGCTCTTCCAGGATATTTTTTACTCGTGTTCCAAATTTCGTCCAAATCCATTCAGCCGTTCGAGCGTGAAAAAGTAGCAAACATGTACACACACTTACAAAGTTCTGCCTTTATACTAGTGTGAGTATCCTGTGCGGTCGTCGGTTCGTTCAGGTTGTAAGTGTTGTCGGTGTGCAGGTGGCGTTCGCGGAGGACCCGTTCGCGGTGCTGCACGCGCCCAGCAGACGCACGCCGACGCCGGCGCTGCCGCCCAAGCGCCACAAGACGCCGCCGCCGCGCCCCGCCCCGCCGCGCCCGCACAACCCGCCCGCCAAGGTGCGCCCTCACACCACACGCCTCCACACCATATATCTTACCGAATCTCCATCATATATCTTACCGAAGGAATACATCTATTACTTCACATTAAAACTTTTAAATATTACCAGAAAATCTTTCAGATGTAGCCAGGCCAGATTCGACTGACAAAATTGATATCATAACATAAAATGAAAAAACAAATGGTCCAATTTTTATATACTTAGTTAAAGAAAATACTAAAAATATTTTCACAGCGAATACTATTTATTTATTAAAATAAAAAAAATAATCTTTAAAAAATTGGACTCCCATGCCTAATTAAAAAATACATAAATGGATCTCTGATTATTCTCAAATTTTTCAACTTATATTTGCATGACAGTAATAGAGCTATTCCTTTGAAACTTAAAACTAATTTTATTATAAAACTGATGTCTTAAATTAATTTTGTAATCCTCTTTAATTATTATTTTTTGTCTTGATAAATATTACTCTTTAAAATAAATTATAATATTAAATCAATAATTATAAAATGTAAGACAATAACTTCAAGACTTGTCAATGACAATGATAAAAATTATTATTATTGATTTAATTTTATAACAGTAAATTAAAAGTCTCACTTGGCTGAAATACACGACCGTTACCACAACAAAGCAAAAAATATAATAATCTTCATTTCAGCCAAGTTGGTCCCAACATTCAAATTAAAAATGTCCCCCATACTTTAAGCTAACGATTTATTTTCAGATTGTGTTTCTTTTATGATTATTTGATGTTTATTTCCTCCCCCGCCCCGTAACTAGGCGCATGGACGAAGGATAGCGTCGTCGAAAGCTAAAAGTTTTGTTTTATTTTACTTACGCTGCAGAGAAAGTAAAATACGTACGTAAAGAAGGTTTTATCGCACGGAACACTAGGGAATGGCATTTTATCGATGTTTCCTTTGTTTTTTTTTTTGGTTTTTATAAAATGTCACTCTCGCTGGCGCAGCTTTCTGGGATTTTTTAATAAATGTTTAGCTTTTTACACGTTTCTGTCAAGAAAATAATGTTGTTTTTTCTAGCACATGTTTTTTTCATTTTTATTTTTGCAACGTGTGCTGTTTTTTTATTGTTGTATTTTAAAAGATATTAAGATTCCTCTGTACTGAATAACGTAATCATTTTAAAATATAAAATTACCAAAGTAAAGAAAGTAATTTTAAAGGAAAAAAGATACATGTAAGTGTAAGATACTTAGAAGTATTATTGTCGCCCAGTAATTGAGTTGTGGAGGTCTGATGGGCAGTCGCTTCATGTAAGACACGGGTATTCAGCCGCATCGGGTTAAATTGGAAGCCGACCCTATTGTAGTTGGGAAAAAGGCTAGAGAAATAATTCATAATTTTAAATACCAGAAAGTGTTTCTGTCGCCAGTACTTGTTGTATGTATAATATTTTACTTTCTCTGTCGCGCGGAATGCCATTCTCGCCCGCTCCACGTTCGTTTGGTTGCCGCTACACGCTTCACACGCTTCTTACCTCGGTTGTACCCAATCATTATTATTATATAGTTATTGCAAATTACGAGCGTCATGGTGATACTTTTTGCTATTTCTTATTCATTAAGCTTTTGAACACTTTCGCGTTTATTCCGCTCGGGTCGCACATCTACGACCAAATACTCCATCTCGTCAGTTCTTCTATCACCTACGGGGATGGAAGAGCGAAACGAGATGGAGTACCCAGTCGCAAACACAGGACCCTGGCGAATAGGACACGATAACACCCGTCGGACCAATCCGATCCAAGCGGATAAAGGGTTTAAATATATTTCAAGTCTAGGAACACAAGTGTCAGTAAATTTTTGACACTCCTGTTCCACCCGGAATGGGAGGAGTTTATTTATGACTAAAAAAAAAAAAATGGCGCCTAATATAATGTCACTGACATAAGATTTAAATTCATTATGATTGACGTGAGTGAAATGCGACAACTATTTCATGTTTTTTATTGCATGTATTATTTATTTTATATGCTTGTTATTTTATGTAGTCTGTTTTATTTTTCGTATACGGTTTGATTTGTATCTATTAGAAAGTTATGTAATGGTGTTTTCTAAACAAAATAATATTGGGCTGTTTTGGTATGGATAAAGTGCAATGATTTGGGCTTGGACTTTTAACTATCAAAGTTAAAAGTCGTGAGTAAAAAAAATAAGTTGCATAGATGTGGAAAGACTTTGAGTAATTCATTTGTGCAATATTGAAATATAGGTACATATTATGCCCGTGCAGTTCGGTACGGCCTATATTATACACTAGTGTTTGCCAACGGCTTCGCCCGCGTGCATGTTAATCAGTGAAAATTTCTACAGGTGAAAGAATTTTGTAAATCGGTCCAGTAGTTTTTAGTTTATTCATTACAAAGGAAAATATAAAAGTACAAATTTTTCTTTCAATCTTTATTACATTAAGCATTAAAGAAAGAATGAATGAATGAATATCGTACCTCAAACGAAAAAAACCTCACACATACAGTAGAATTAAGTTTGAAAAAATAACTTTGAAATCTGTGCAAAGCCAAAAAGGCGCCTAACTCAGCATTTAGATAAACAATTCAAAGGAACTATTGTAAATTGTTACTTTATATTGGTGTACAATTTATGAAACTTACGTTTTTGCATTAGGGACTGTCTTCAGTTTTTTCCGACAATCGCTGATCGCGGACGACAAGTAATAGGTAGCTCGCCGTCCGTCCTTCCGGTAAAGGCCGTGCCCGGGTCGTCGATGGCACGTAGTGTTTTTCGCGCATCTCAATGAGATGTCGGCAAAATCGTAGGGGACCAGGGTCTCGGGGAATTTCTGAGAACCTGTGGTCCTAGAACACAAAGGGCCACTGGAGGACACAGGTGTGATTTTAGTCAGTACAAGTCTGTCACAACCTCTCACTCCACCCTAGAGCGGCAGAAATGTTTGGATCAGTCACCTCAAAAACAAAAAGATTTTCTTTTTTTAGTTTATTAGTAAAATACACACTAGTATTTTAGGGCTTAGCTTTAAATTGGGTAATATTTGTTTTTTTTTAATTTACGTTACTGAGTGACGTAAGACACATCCGTCTCACTTTTTTGTCTTGTATCAATCAATATCATCGATATATATGTACTACGCACTACATTACGCGTGCCGAACACTCACTTCAATCGACTCAGGTGTATTGTAATCCATACACCTTGAACATTACACTATGTTGAACGAAACGCGTAAGTGCCACGAAATTCATGACGCTTAAGACATTTTGGTCGCGAAAAAATTATCCTCTAAAAGCTATCTTAGCGCTGTTTGTTGTAATAGTTCTATTAAACGGCGTAATGCCAATGTAGCGACGCAGCGAACTTTAGTTTTAACTTTTCAGTATTTTGACATTCGATCAACAATGTACTAGATGAAGGATTATGAACAAAATCATAACGCATAAGTGGCCCAGAATTGCTATAGGTAAACATTTAGATTTCTTCGAGGCAGAAGTTATAAATTAACAATAAGTTAAGTTAATTTTAAACCTTAAAGCACATACATAAACTGTAATATCGTTTGCATTATATTTGTATTCAAGACCTTCTGCAGGCACCCGGTGATACCGGAGTGCCCTCCTAATGCTACTCCAGGGCAGGGAATTGAACGCGTTGGCGATGTCCGAAGACACCGCCAAGACACGCCTGCCGTGGGACACCGCATCCCCCGTCGTGGGGGCTCGCACGCGCATGATGGCGTCCATCGTAGAGCGCGGCCTGCGAAAGCTGAATTGGTCGTCCGAAAGATCCGGCCCCACCCGTGTTAAGTGCGCGACGAGGCGGTCTGCAATAATTATTTCAAAGAGCTTGCCCACCTCGTCGAGCAGCACGATGGGCCGGTACGCGGACGGTGTGTCTGCAGGGCACCCCGGCTTCGCAATGAGGACCAGATTCCCCGTCTTTCAGCGAAGTGGGAACTGGCCCCTCTCCATACATGCGCACGAGCACAAGAGCCCTCTTAGTCTAGGCCCGAGTTCCTCCATGGCCAGGACCCAGGCCTTCCCAGGCAAGCCATCGGGTCCTGGGGCGGTATTCTTGGCACTAAGCCTACGTACCGCCACTCGCATCTCTACCTCTGTCACCTCTGGAGCAATGTCGTCGTCGCCCTCTTGGTCCACGCCGGACACCGCAACTGGCGGAGCCATAAACGGGGGAGAGTGTTCCCCTCGCGAGGGGAACAGAGCGCTAACCACACCCTCCACAAGCTGGGGCCGGAGACTCTGCGTCAGCGGGGGAGCCCAGGGGCGGAGCTTTTCTCGCACCACTTTGTAAGGGCGCCCCCACGGGTCTCTGTTCAGAGTCTCCAGCCACACGTTGCGGGCCTCTAACTTGGCCCGCTTTATCTCCGCTCGAAGGGTGCGCTTTGCCACTCTGTATCCCTCGTACAGCTCCGCCTCTCTGGCCTCCGCATCCGGCGGACGGATGCGGCGCCTGCGGTGCCTGGCGTACTGGCGCCGCGCGGCACTGCACGCGCTACGCAGCGCAGCGATCTCTGGCGACCACCAGTACACCTGGTGCCGGGCACGTCCTGGCTGGACTCGGGGCATTGCCACGTCACAGATTTGCGACATGGCCTCCCGGAACCACTCTGCCTCGACGTCGATGTCGACAGGCCTGTCCGGTGCTTGCACCCAGGCCTGTACCATCGCGGCTTCTCATCTTTGTTTATCGACCACTGCGCTATGCTCTGGAGCAACAGATCCTGAGTGGGGGTGCAGTGGTTGATATTCGCCTGAAGGAGACGTAATGGAGCCGTTATTGATAATCCATTACAATCTCCTCCCGAGGCCCTCGTGAGGGCCCTGCCGCGGTGGTTGCAGTGGTGGCATCTGTGGAAGCGATGGCGGTGGCGGCCAACTTAGCGCCCGCAGCGGCGAGCACATCTGCGGGGATGGGCCTCGGGACCTTGCCTTTGGCCTTGGCGGGGGGATCACAGGACCTGCCCCCAGCCCGATGATCGGCCGGCTTGCCTGCCGCCGCACATGCGTAGCAGTGCGGCGGTGCACTGCAAGACACGGCCTTGTGACCGGGCTGACCGCACTGAAAGCAGCGGTCACTGCGATCCACCTCTGCTGCGCAACAGGCCCCCACGTGGCAGCGATAGCAACGCAGAGGTCTGGGCTCCAGCAGTTTTACCCGCGTAGATGATGATGTTCCCGGTGATGTTCCTGGCTGCTGACACGGGGCAACTCACCGTCACTGCCCCACAATGCGCATGTTAATGCACTTGGTGGGCCTGGACACTTGGGCCTCCTCTGCATCTAAGGACGCCCTGATCTTCTCGGCCAGGAGTTGCGTTTGCGGTGGGGCCGCTGTTCGCCCCGGGGGCCTCCAGCATAAGGGCACCGGTCGCGGTATGCCGCATCCGGAAGCCCCCGTGACTCCGAGCTCGGTGAGGTTTACCGCCCGCCTCGCCTTCCGGATGACCTCGCCGTAGGTCGCGCCCTTTTTCTCCGCAGCTGGCTGCAGTGTAATCACTCATCATCATCATCATCATTTCAGCCGAAAGACGTCCACTGCTGGACATAGGCCTCCCCCAAGTGTCGCCACAATGAACGGTCCTGCTGCTGCTGCATCCGTAGCTGGAACTGCTCCTGCTGCTGCTGCTGTTGCTGCCGGAAGGCAGCCAGCTCCTGCTTCACCAACGTCAGCAGCTGGCTTTCCGGCTCAGGCTGGGGCTGGGGCTGACTTTGCCCCCTGCCCTTGCTTGCGCTCCCCCTTCGGCGACTCCTGGCAACATGCTCTCCGAGGACCCATAAGTTCGGCCCGGAGTTTTGCCGCCCCCTTTTCGAAAGAGGCGTCGATAGAAATGGCCAGTTGTTGGACAGTCCTCTCTTTAGAGGACTTTTCCCTCTTCCTGCCCATGGTCCTTAGTGCGGAGACTATCAACACCCCCAGCGACCTGCGCGACTCCTCGGCGGAGTCCTCCTTGGCACTTCGCTTGCTGCCAGACGGCCCCGAGAGGTCCAACTCAGCGTTGGCCGCTCCAGGGTGACGCCCTTCCGCGGCAAGCCTGTCAGCTTGTTGAGCGGATTCTTGGGCGGTGAGGCCCCTCCCTCTACCGCGCGCACGAGCCGCACCCTGCACACGGGTGGGGATTTTTGGGGCCGAGCCCTTCTCTGCTTCGGAGGACGATATTTCCCCTGATATGGGGCGCTAACGGTAGAGACGCGAGTTTCTACCGGAGTCTCCCACAGCCTCCTCTACCTCCGAGCCCTCCAAGCTCCCTCCGGATGCCGCGTCGGACTCTGACCGCGCATCACTCTCCATCGGGTGTCTAAAAAATTTCGATTTAGGTTCCATATTGTTTTCACGAGTATTTTTCATTCTGTACTTGCTCAAAGTCAGTGGTTCGAACTAGAGACTAATTAAGCTACCCATTAGTCAAGCTAACAGCCTCCCTCACGGTGCGCCGCCGCTTGGAGGTTTGTGGTAATTTTTTATAGAGGTTGTCTTCCTCGCGGTCCGGGCGGTTAAGCCAGTACCCTCGACCCCCCATCAAAAGTCAGAAACATGACCTTGGACAATCTCTGGGGCTACGAGGCTAACGGTAGCAGAAGGAGGAGCAAGTCTTCCTCCTGCCTGCCCGGTGGCAGGGTAAGTGCACACCGAGCCCGCTTTTACTTCGCCACTGTGCCAGTGTATCTTTTTTACACTCGGACTTTTACTTATACTAAGAACTCACAAAACCGTTTTTACTCGCGTCCGCTACGGTTGCGGGCCTGTAACTTCTGTAGAATGCTAGAGATATAATTATGTATCCCGCTCCCCGCTGTACCGGCGGGCCGCTCCCAGCCTCGGCGGGTTATGTCCGCACTATCTGCGGGCGGTTAACACCCGCAGTGGCCTTCAGGCGGTAGAGAAATCCGATGCGAAATCCTAAAATCGATTGATGCACCCAGAATTTTATAGGCCTTCTTTTATTAAATCTTCGTTGAAGTAAGTATAACGCAACAGCTCGTTTCTGGTGTATGTCCATGGCGATCTGGAGCTCAACTGATAATTAACTGCCCGTCTTGCGATTGTCATCTGCCAAGTTTGCGAGCGATAACCGCAACCGCGACGGCTGTGTAACCACACAAAACTCCGGTCTCGTGAGTTTAGAAATAAAACAGCTGTTTTCTCCACCGTGGCGGGCGCAGTTGAAAACCACTTCATGAGTTCTTAGCTACTTCCTTTTACCAGGGAGCTCCAGTATATAGGTGTTCCAACCCAAATTTTATATCTTGTTTACAAGAGCGAGACGAGACAGTCGCAGTTAATGCTTTAGAATTTAAAAAGTTATCATCATTAGTCGTCAAGATTTTTTTCAAGATGGGTATTCATCCAATGACTTCTCCCGGTCTGGGCGGAGCAGGAGGGTGTTTCAGACTTTTACTGCCTAAAACCACATCGGCCCTACACTGAGCTCCTACGGTTCGCTGACATCTCTTTGAGGAGCGCGTGGATCACTAAGCGCTGTCGACGACTGGGGCTCAGTCCCGGCCATTACCGGACTGCCGGACGGCAAGCTACCCATTGCTCGACGTCGGTATTGACATTGTTTGTTAGGGTCTCGGTGACTGGGGCGTAAAGATGTTCGTTCACTTACTCGTGCAGCCTCCTTCTTCGCTAGCATTACTGCTTCGCAGAAGGGGGCGACCCCCTGCCATTCCTACTCGCTCCAGACCATGGCCTGTACCAGGATCCAGCGCGAGAGGTCACTGCCACCTATTGCCTTCACGAGGACACGGCGGTGCTCCACCGAAGTGGGACACACTGCCATCATACGGTGGCAGTGCTCCACCGTGTCTTCTAGGCGGTCCGATGTAGGAACTTCCCGAACTCACCATGTCTGGTGAGGACTTGCTTCATGCGGAAGGTGAGGACGCCGTCCAGCCACTCTTCTAAGAGGGGACTGATCGTCATGACTATGGCATACCCATTGGTCGTCAAGCTGTGTATTCACATGTCTGCATTGTAAGAAACCGACACTCGATATGTTTATCGCTACAATTTTATAAGAGATCCATGCGAAGAAAGCACAAAAAGAGGACTTATGATTGTTTAATTTTAACTATTATTAGTTTTCAAACCGAAGTCCTTATTAACACTACCTATTAGTATAAGTTGTAATAAAGTGTCAGCAAAATTATCACTTTGACTAATTCTATATTTTTGTCTGGGTTTGGTGATAACAAATCAAGACGAAAAAATAAAATGACGCGGCTTTTGCTAGTCTTTCAATTCTTAGGCTTAAATTATATTTTATTTTATGAGTTAGACATTTGCATGTATTAAATTACCTTCAGAAAATACAAAAACTGATCATAATTAAATTTAAATTAAAGTTGCATAAAAAACCGAAGTTACTTAACGAATATTTTCGGTTTTTTGTTCAATATCGGTTGCGGTACCTCACTATTTATGAAATAGAAAAAACTTGCAACATTCGAATTGTCAAATCATTATCTCTAATTAAAAAACAGATTGTACCTGTAATTTTGGAACAGCAATCTACGCCTTTTCGAGTTTTTCTTTATGTTAAAGTGATAAAAATGAATAGAACATTTTGTGGAAGTTTTACAAGGTTTGTAAAATTCTTCTCCTCATTCCTATGCAACAGTGGATATCCATTCTGCACAGCGAAATGGATCAGTAGGAAATCTACAAAAAAATAAAAATAGGTAGCAAAAAACAAAGTCTTACTCCATTCATTCCGTATTCTCAAGCAACCAACGATTGACGAAAATATTGGCGCGTTATACCAAACATTGGTGCAAAAAACCAAAATTAATAAAATTATTTAAATCGCACAAATTAGTTCTACTTTTACTATGAAAATAAGCAAATGTTAGCATAAACCTACCGAAAAAAAGATATTCCTTCCGAAATTTGAGTATTGCGCTGGTTATTTGTACAATTTTTGAACGCGCAGTGCGGCATTTTCGCATGTTAACGTTGGCTACAATTGGACCACACTGACTTCAAATATTACTCGCACAATTTTTATGGTGATATTTGTCGGGCCGTTTTCGAAACAGTGATCGGTAATCTAGTACATTGTTGATCGAAGATTTTGACAAATATTTTCCGTGAACGTGATCTGTCTATCTCTAGAATTTAAGTAGATGATCAATATAAAATATACTCGTAAATTGTCGGTAAAAGAGTAGAACGTCCAATTTATAATTAACTCTTATTCGTAGATTTCGGTTCTAATGTAGTGTTTCTATTTGGTACTATGTGGTTATGTTTTCTGTGTAGTAGATTTTTCTGCTTACTGTATTTTATTAGACAGGTACTGGTAGCATAATAGCCTCTTGATCCGCTTGTAGTGTTGCACCTTTACACGTTCTCGTCCACTCCTGTTTCTTATTGGTTTATTTATATATTTAATTTATTTATTTTCTGTTCTATAACTGATATAACTTTACCTGTATATACCTATAATGTTATTAATATTATTACGAGCACATAACGCCACCAGACAATGTAGAAAATGTTAGCGTCAAAATATCCGTTTCAGGGCTTTTTGAATGAATTGGTGGAACTTCACAATCGTAATGGAAATCGTCGTCTAACAGCACGCTCAACACGGTGTCATTGACCCCGCGATCAGCTGTTTCAAAACAATATTCCCATGATGATTGTAAATTGTCACTGATTCATTAAAAAATACCCTGTATTGCAAAAAAATATATAGATGGAGTGTGAGAATGTTGGCGTTGTGTACCCGTATGTCACGTTGTCATGTAACACTGTCCACTAACCGTGCTAACACAGCTCGTGCTTGTTCCCCACTTGCAGCGCTAAGCGGACGCGGCGGCGGCGAGGCTCACGTGCGTACTCTCTCTCTCCCTCCGCCTTGCCACTCGCTCCCTCTCACTCTCGCTCTCTCGTCCAGACCGACCGCCCCGCCATGGACTTCGCCGACGACCCCTTCAAGGACTACCGCTACGAGGACCCCTTCAACATCGACGACCCCTTCGCCGACGTGCCCGACGCGCGCAGGCACGACCCCGCGAGGCACGACCCCGCCAGGCTCGACCCCGCCAGGCCCACATCCGTCGCCGGCTTCGAAACCGACGACTTCTTCTCTGCCTCTAGCAATCTTAATGGAAGCTTTACGCTGCCCGAGAAGCGCAGCGGACGAGTTTCGGCGCCGCCTGTAGCGTACGACCCGTTTTCGAGCCGCTCGGAGTCGCGTCCGCCTCCTAAGCCTGCGCCGCCGGCCGCCTCCACCACCACCAGCACCACCAACAACAACGCGTGGGCCGCGTGGCCCAACGACAACTGGGCCTCCGACGACGCCTGGGCCAAGCCTCCCGCACAAAAAGCCGACGCCTGGACCTCCGACGACACCGTCAAACGGAACATCAATACAAACACTGGCGACTGGAAGACCGACAACTGGGCCAATAAATCGGATAACTGGGTCAACAAATCGGATAATTGGGCCAACAAATCAGATAACTGGGCCACCGACTGGGCCGGTACCGACTCCAATAAGAACCTCAACGAGACCTGGCCGGCCACGAATACTTTGCCTTCTAAGAAGGAGAAGTCTCCACGACCTGTGAAGTATGCCAAGTCGTTGGTGCATACGATAGGTGGAATTGGCCGGACCAGGCAGAAGGAGAAAAAGGCTAAAGCGTTGGAGGCTAAGAGTACGGAGGTGCTGCCCACTGAGGAGCAGCAGTGGGCGTGGGCGGCGGCCGAGTCGCGCAGAGTGCAGGCCGAGGCCGACGCGCGGCGCCGGCGGGAGGACGCCGAGCTGCAGCTGGCGCTCGCCATCTCGCGCCAGGACAAGTGACGCGAGCGGAGGCGCGAAGCGGGCACGGCGTGACGCGACCTAGCCGGGGAGCGAGGTCGCTTATTTATTGCATTTTCGTAATTCGTCCATGTTTGTTTTTCGATATTTTTATGCGAAACGGGCGAGTGTAAATTAAAGGAATATTTATAACTAAATATTAAACATTATTACGTTGTTTATAGCTGTGAAGTTACGCTGGCGGTAGCAACGTGTTTCAGAATTATAACATCACATTTTTGACATGTGATGCTTACTAAACACAGGTATATGGATGTAATCTCAGTAGGAGATACTAAGATATTCGAATTCCGTTTAGTTCCTAACAGTGGAGAACATACCGTTCGTGTATTAAATAGTACATGTCGACGTACAGAAGCATCTGAGTAAAACGAAAAAAATGTTGTTTACAATTTGTTGCTGAATTGATATTAATTTTCTAAGGGCAGACACGTCACAGCGATGAGTCATCGTGACAGTTAATTTAAGTTTAAAATCAACGCGTTTTTTTTAAACTGTGACGTCACTTCGCTTTATTTATCAATATTGGTTACCATCTTGAATTTAACGGAACAGATGGGTTTGTATATACATTTGATATTTCGCTCGTTATATTTTAGTTAGATCGTTCAGCATTCCATTCGAGACGCGAATTATGTAAAATATATTTAAAAAAATTGTATTGCATATCGAATTCGTTGTAAACGTACGGTGTCTGTATATAATGGTTAAAGCGATACGTAGTATTGATAACCACTTGGTTTTTGAAGATCTGGGCAACGAATCTGGTGTACCAGTAGGCGGCGAAGTTCGAGAGAGCTACCGCGGCCCTGGAACGTAAAATGCAACTGAAGGCAACACGGGCTTTAGTCAGTAAGTCGACACACCCTCTCGCTCCACCCAGAGCGGGAAAAGTTATTCGATGATTTCTCACCACATAAAAAGGAGATAATAGTCATAGGATTTCCAAAAACCAGAGGTAGGAAAAGGACTAGGGAACAATAAAGGCGAGCATAAGATATTGATTTACTCACTATCGGTAGATCCCATAGACAGACTGAGCAATGTCTACACGAAATTGAATACTCTGTAAAAAGATACAAAAGGACTATGAGGCCAATCAGCGGAAAATCTTTACTTTCGTGTGCCTAAATGTTTTCACGTCCACAACTATCAAACTTTAAATATCACAGCCATATTCAAAAAGAGATCTAACTAAAAAAAAGGATGGTTGAAAATGAAATCATAAAACGCAAGTTTTATGGTTCAATTTGCAATTAGGTTTTTTTTTGAGTTAGGTCTTGATATTATTATGATATTGCATATCATTCTATGGATGTTTGGATCTACTTTTCATCGCATCGAAAGTATACTAAATGATTCTGTCTCGGGCGGCCTTTATTGAATGAATTTCGTCACGAGAATGACACGACAAAAAAAAGGATGTCGCTTATATATATTTTTGTGTCAGTATTCAATTCATATCTATACTTGAACAAATAAATTCGAGATCATTTCAATACTTCGCCACCAACTCAAATATCGACTTTACAGTCTTGTGTATTATATGTCGATTAGTATCAAAAAGGGTTACAATTGAATTTGAACTTTGCCTAACATGGCATAGAGTTTAAAGTTCGAATATTTGTTAATTATCTCGGATTCTAAATTCAACTATAGATAGGGAATGCTCAGTCCGGTCTGTGTCAACTGTTTTCAAAAGTCGTCGGAGTAATTGTTGGTTTGTAATACAGTCAGTTTGCGGGACAAGCATGGAATAGTACGAAGTTAGATATTGTTTTAATAGTGCACAATATTTGTAAGATTTGTCTAATCGAATGATTTGACGGATGCAAAAGTTTTGATGACATTTGCACCTGTATTTCTGGAGCGAACTCCAAAAATACATTGCCAAGTTTTTCATAAAAATGATGTCTCTAAATTCGATTTTTAATACAGGAACTTCAAAAGCATACTTGTATTTCAATATAAGTGCGTATATATAATTACCTAAATATGCAGATGGTGTATATCTTTGACAATATTGCACATTATTATAACTGTCTTTGAAGAAGTGGCTGTAAGCTTGCCAAACATACATTTTATATTTTAAAATTAACTAGTCAACTGAAACAGCAAAACTTAATTATTTTTAAAACGATGTCAAAATAAAATCGCACTACGCCCGAAAAAAAAAAAATTTTTTTTAAATATTATTGTTTTAAACCACTGACTGTGCAAATCGACGGATATAAAAAATTAAGAAAAAAAAAAACACAAAATTGTTTCACTAGTCAATTTGAAAGTTGTATGTTGGGGGCTCGAATAAAACATGGCGTCTGGGCGTGTATATTAACTACCGCTTTTATTCATGTACCGGTTATTTCGGACATTGACCGGGTAGAATGCAGAACGCTCAAGTAGATGACGACATTATCATATCACGAAGTTTAGACTTAGCATGTTAAGAAAATGGCGTAGTTTTAAAGATGGTTGAGAAATGCATAATGCTTCTACCAGGACAGTTACTGAAATAACCGATGCTTGAGTGACAGTGAAAAACTTAATTATAAATAATTTATATGTAAAAGTGTAATATATTGTTGTCTGCAAGAGGCCTAATAGCTTCCTCACTAAATTGTATAGTCTGTTAGTTATTAATATCGCGTTACGGGCAAATTTCCGGGCGGGATACAGCTCGGTAAACATTTGATATGTATGGGCAATGTTCATATTAGCCGTGTAGCTTGTCAGTATAAATGTACACTGGCGAGTTTTAATTCACTCAAAATAATAAAGTTTTTAAGAAGAGTGAATTATTTTCTCGCGCCTGTATCATACTTGAGATTTATTATGATTATAGAAAGTTCAAATGGATTCCCAAGTGCTGATAGAGACAACAGTATATCTGTCTCTTTCGCATATTTTGTAAAGGTCCCATCGTATAATAGAAATGTGCCACCCGAAACTGGTTCTTATGTCTTTTAAATAAGATCTGCTATTTATTTCTCCTAAGGCTTCTCTCATTTGAAATCTGATGCAAATAGAGCCGAAAAGCCAAAGAAAGTAAAATCTTCAATATTTCGATTTTTACCTTTGATTTGAATGTATTCGAATATTATTAAGGGGCTCCAATATAATTTCATGTAATTATGAAATTGCTTGAATGTTAATTAAAATAAATAAATATAAAAAAAAAATAACCATCGTCGACCTCGTAAATCGAAAGTAATCGTATCTCAGAAATGCGACAAGGTCCTGTAAAATGTCGTAACTTAGACAATTCTGTGCAACACAGGGTTTATTTTGCGTCGTGTACTGACGGCGTGTGTTCATCTCTTAGGGGCTACCACATAAAACTGTGCTGCGATGCGATTTTGTGCGGCAAAGCATCATAAAGCGATATTATTTTACGTGAACGGCGTTTGGCGCTCCGATTGGCCCGCTCCAAACTATTAACCAATCAAAGAGTCGTACGCGGTAAACTTTTCGATCGCGTTAACGTAAAAACAAGTCGTACTCAGCGCACGGTTCGAGTGACCACACAATGTGCGATGCGAATCAGTTCGCAGATTTTCAGATGTGATGACATGTAGCATCGCAGTTTTGTGTCTGGGTCCTCAGGAGCCATTTTGAATCCAGTGTCAAATACCCTGCCGGTACTTGTATATTAATAATCGCGTTGTAATTTTATTCAGCATTAATTTTATTGTTTATTTTGTATAAATAGATAATTATTGTTACTGTCGTGTTTGTGACATTGATTTTTGCCTTTGAATTGATTAATTTTATCTCTACATTGTATAAAACAAAGCTACTATCTACGTCTGTCTGTTTATCTGCTAACTACTAAACAACACAACGGATTTCGACGTGACTTTTATTAATAACTTTCTATTACTGATAATCATGTCAAATTCCGTTGCTTCTTTTCTATTTTTAAATATTTTATTTAACAAAAAAAAAAAAAAACATACTAATCAGCATGCCTTTTAATATGTTTGACTGATTTTAATTTAAATGTTACAAGAAAATAATATGTTAGCTAATTATTAAAAAAATCAATGTCACATACATTTGTTTTGTATAGAAGGATGTGTGTTTGTGTTGTGTGTAAAAATTCCAATGTGCGTATATGTGTGGTCAAGTACAACAGGTTTGTGCAAGTTGTGAGCATCTGTTAAATATGTTATGTTAATATTTTTAGTTTAATTAGGTTCGCAGTTTACACTATGTATGCGGGTATGTACAGTCGCGGCGGTTTTATAAGTCTTCGTTACTTACGACCTTTAAGCCTCAGATAACACTAGGGAAAACAAAAGGTCCGCCAACATGACACCCAACGCTGTCAAATTGTCCAACAACTTGTCCTGCGTCATGTGAATGCGTTGGGGAGCAAGTTGCGTGACACTGGGCAACGTTACAGCGTCACGTAGATTGAGCGTTGCGCGTCATGTTGGAAGACATTTTGTCCCCTGCCCCCCTAGCCAAGTTACGATCCTTTCGTTTGCGTCAAACGCCACGCAAATAGACCACGTTGAGATGACGTCAGAACAAAGGAATCGGAGGCGTGGCCTACTCGAGGCGTTCGACGCAAACGAAACGATCGTAACTTGGCTAGGGGGGCTGATCTATTTCAGGCGTCATACTTAGAAGGTTTGTTCCGTACAATCAACACTGCTACGATTATACCTGCTATACGACGGCAGATCTATCAAAATCGTGTAAGTAAGAAGAATTTCTGGTTGTTGGTCGACGCCGGCGGAATAAATTTCTTTTTAAATATTGTAAAATTATAGAAATTAATATAATACGAATGTCGCAACATACTCAATATACAAATCGTGAGGTTCTATTTACATGTGAAATCGAATAATTAATGTTAAAACTATGAATACTCAACAATTAATGTTTAAAGTTGAATGATAACGCTTCTGAACGAATTTGTGTACAATTTGGTATGATTAGTTAAATACAATATAAGTTGTCCTACATTTTGTATTCAGCGCATATTCTCTTCGGTAGTGCCTTTCTCTAACTCTACTTATCGTTATAGCTTCCTTGCGAGTGCAAATGTTAACGAACATTTCATTATATTTAAATATATGGAGTCATCTGTCAAATTATCATGCCCATCTAAAGTATAATTCTAAAAAAAAACAAAAAAGTTCTTAGCTTCAAAATTTACGCGCTGAATTCATGAGGCGAGTTCGTGGGGTTACAAAAAAAGCTACTAAAATGGTAGTTTTTAATTGGCTTGTATGTACCACTTAGCTATGTAGTATCGCATCATCTTCGCTTCAGTGCGCACGCGGCGCCGCCTCCGGTACAATAACTATGATAGTATACTCGCTTGCCGAGACATTTGTCAAAAAAAAAGAAAAAAAAAAAGCACTACCGCGTTTGAACACTTATGACTTCGTTTAAATGTCTCCGCAAGCAGACGATAGGCTGTAGGATATTAATAATGATGTATGTAATTGTAAACTAAACGTGTAACTATTAAATACCGATGTGTTTATGGGTATTATCCTAAAGTTGTTATCTCTTTCTTAGGCGCTGTTGTTTGTGGCTCGTCGGACCGCGCGGACCACTCGCACTTGACCTAGATCATATACTATGTAGATATTTATGATACATACAATTCATATATTTTGAAAGTAGATGTGAATATTTATAGCGACAGATGATTTTTGAAAATTATTATTGCGTTGTTGGGTCTTAAAAGAAATATATATTTTGGTCTTAGTCAATTATTTGTTATAATATATTTTTGTATGTTCATGTTACTCTGCGTCCGCGCGGTTCGGTCGACCCTTGTCTGTTATCAAGTATACATTATAATGTATGTACCTTTCAGTGATAGCCTATAAAAAAACTAATCTTTAAATCCAAGTATATGTGTATTTAAAAATAAAAATGAAGTAAATTTGATAAAAATACAGGTTAACGTAAGCTTAAGTCGGTAGTGACGGTGCGCGGGAATGTAACCTCGATAATCAAGAAGTATCCATCATAAACTGTCCATGATCAGTTCATCTTAGCTTGGTTTGGTATAGTTTGAAACCATTCATTTAGACCTAAATACCAGTTGATCTTCATTATCGTAAGAAGGGACTGCTCATTGCTGTAACCGCTCAGTATTACCAGGACCGCGCGCCCTAGCTTGTTAGTATAGACAAACATATTATAATCGTCACGATATAGGGAAGGTTATTGAGACCAGGATGGCTCGACGCAGTTGTTCTGTTGGTCGGGTAGCAGACGGTAGCGTAGGACGAGGAAGAATGTTGTTGTAGAACCCTGAACACGTAGAGAACTGCCCGAATGTTAAACTATCTCCCCTCGTTGTTGTAAACTATTGTAATTATATTATAAACGCGTCTATAAAGTTATGTCTTTCGTGAACTCGGTGTACGCTATCGTAATAATTAATTAGCATCTTATTCACAGCTTTTTGTATGTGCAACGAATATGTAAGTATGTTTTCTATTGATATTTTTCTTGCTGTTTCTGTGAAACACATATTTGTATAATTTCTGGGCTGCAGTGCGATGTTTCGTGCTACGTTACGAAGTGACAAACTAATTTGTAGACAACGTGGATGTGAGCTATCATTGCGTAAAACTCTTGTTATCTGTTACAAATAACTTATACTATAATCTTTATGAACGTTATTTTTTTGTTGAATGTTTCTATAAAGTGTTTGCGTCGCTCGTCTCGGCGATCCTCACTGAGATTCATATCTTTAAGAACAGGACAGTCGGATATTGACTCTTATCCGTTAATTCGGAGTGTCCTGTTCGTTATTATTGTGGTAGCAACTGAAGTATATAATGCAGACAATGCTAAACAAGTTATTATCTTAGTACAATATCTCATATCACGTTTTCTTTATTCGGGGGATGGGTAAAGGATTGTTCTGACGGTACAATAACTATCTATAATCAAATTCTTGTGATTTAGCGTCGTATTTATATTGTATCTAATATCGAGGCCTTTCACTCGCGTGTCAAAGTGATCACCCCCTAGCGTAGTGTACTGATTGTTTTGACAAACATACGAGTAAAGGCCTTTAGATTTGTTGGTCGCAAGTTGCTGCGATGTATGAAATTAGAAGTCGAACGAAACGGCAAGTTTAAAGTAAGGTATACTCATATTACGGGAACATACGTACCTACTAGCTGATTGGCCAGTTTCGATAGACCTCTAAGGGGGAACGTTTAGCTAATGTTGTTATACTGGTTGAGCCACATATCGCCTGTGAGTCTAGACACTCGCTGCGTCTTCGTTTTAGTTGGCGCTATTGTAAAACGACTGCATTTTTTACTATAACACATTTTCATTTTGTACTCAAAACTGATTTAATACTGTTCAACAATAAGCTTATAAACATAAATATATAATTGTTTAATGCACTTTGTTCTAGTAAAATGCAAGAATAGAAAATTCTACTACATAGGTAACTTATATTGATTATAATAAAATTAAATAAATGTTTATATATAAAGTAAAAGTTGTGTACGTTTGTATTAATATAGCGTGTACGACCAAATAATTGATTCACTGTCAGTACTCCGAGGTTGCGAAGTTGATTGTGAAGTAGACGATAGATGCACTAATAACACGACCTAATGCTACTTGTATCATTTCCTTGGCTGTGTTTTGTTGCGACATTTCTGTTTCTACTGCCGCGCAATAAAAGTTTTTTAAATGTTTATACTGGTCACACTGACCGCTTTTCAACGTGCATAGAAACTCATAGAGTTCTTATTTTGAAATTGAAAAAGAACTTTTATCTATGAATAAATAGCGCGTAAACGTTGGAAAGAGGCCATTGTCTCGATCTTAAAATGGTTATTATGATAATATAATTGTATATTTGTTGTAAAATGAGTTGTATGTATGAGAGGCAGTTGGTTCGGTATCAGGTCGTGCATTCGTCATTACCCGCTGACATGTATTCACTGTATGAAACTATGATATTATATTAATATGAAAACAAACAATTCCTGAGATAATAAAAAAGGAAAATATTACAAAATTCAGTTTTATTTATTTACACCTCACACCAGTTAAACTTAAAAACTAAATAAAATAGCATTCGTCATATTATTTAAGATACAATCAAGTCCATGCAATCGTATTCTACATTAGCTTATTTAAATTCAACATTAACTATTTAATCAAATTCAACTTGTATTTAAACAAATTACAATTAATTATTTTAGTTACAAAGTAATCAAATAATATTTTAATAAAAGCGAGTTTTCACATGATCATTCAAAAACATGTCAAAACAATCAAAAATATTCCAGTTACCTAATTGTAATACTAACAAGGGATATCAAAATCGATAGAGCGGATCCGGTACCATTGTCCAGCCTAACGTATCTGGTAAAATGACTGATCCGAGGAGACTGATTAATACACGATCAAGTTAATAATATTTTTACAAATAAAAATAGGGGTACCTACTCATTAGCGTCAGAGCACAACAGAGCATTTTCTGAGACTACGGAAAAATTAGTCTCATCTGCTCTTGGTGTGCGCTGGCGCTGACGAAACTAATTAATACCGCTTGTTTTCTGTAACGTTCGTTCTTTTACAATGAAGAGTGTAGAATAAAGTTACTGACATTGTTTTTAATCGCCTCGCCACTACTTTGCAAGATTGTCTAATTATAAACATAAACCTACCTCGTATCCTCTTTTTATTAGTGAAAACCGAATCAAAATCCGTTGCGTGGTCTAGAAGAAAGCGGAGAATGATACAAACTTACTATTTCTAGATTATAAAAGTGTGGCAAAATGTTGTGTCTGTCTCTTTTGTCCACCTAAGTAGTCCTTCTAAACGACACTATGGACTTTGATGACCACTATTATTATAATATAATATGCATTGATTAATTATCAGGTAGGTATGCCAGAGGTCAGGACCCGCCTCCTTCATTAAGCTTCTATCATAGAATTTCGAATCGGTAGCGCAACATCCTGGGATGGGCACAGCCAACTCTGACCTCTCCACCCCCCTATACACGCCTATGATGATAATAAGAACTTGGGTAGCAAATATTGATGTTCATTATCAGTAGATCTCACCCGTGCTAAGCTGGAATGAGTGCACTAATGATATAAAAATACCTACATATTATATAAAATTTAAATTTCATAAGAAAGGGGAATGAAACTTGACACACATAGCTGGCATATTTTTTTTTCTTTTCGTCATAAAGTGAAACCTAGGTCGTATCTTATAGGACTGTATGAGAAATCAATAGCAAAAAGAATTATGTCTACCAACCGTAACCAAACGCAGTTGTTAAGTTAAGGAGATTATTTAGTAGATTGCCATTGTTTTTTATCAGGCGTTATTTTTCTTAAATAAAAATCCTCTGTCTGATAATTTAAGTATCCCATTGTTAAATATAGTTTTGGTTTCAGTGTTTATGGTGGGTACGCACTAGTTTGTATCAATTAAAAAAATAGTGTCAATCACTAACGCAACACTAACGCGTATCTTTTCTATTCGTATATCACGTCTTTTTTTACCAGCTTTAGTGATGAAAAACTGCGAGTGTAAAAAAAATATATCAGTAATAACCAACTTAATCTATCTTATCAATGGAAACCTCAAAATATTACGTATTATATTTACATTTTGTTATAATATTAGGAAAATAAGTAACGCCTAACAAAAAGATGCGAGCAATGTTTGCCTATAGATATCTTCGGTTGGTTACGGTTTAAAGACCTGGTTCTTTTTGATTTCTCAATTTGTCTAATTAAATTTATTTTAAAATAATATATAATAATAACAATTTTTACCTACTGTTGCCAAGTCAATTTTAAATGATAATATTGATTAAATCAACGAACGAATTTTCATAATCCTTTTGACTGACGCTTTTCCGGTTTAGTCCGGTCGGATTGAAAATAATATCGGATTGCAATCTCTAATACCAACACCACATTTTTCATAGTCAAATATTTAGACTTCCTCGCATCTATGAAGTCTGCGGAAGCCTGTAGCTTTAGGAAAGCTTAAATAGAAAATCACAAATTTTGTACTATGAATGTCATTATTTTAATCTAAAAAAGAATATTATCTACTAGCTTTAGGAAACCATAGACAGATAATCACAAATTGTATACTATGAATGTCATTATTTTAATCTATAACAAGATTACGTAAATTACTATACAGCTAATATGAAACTTGTAGATAATAGAATTTATTTCGCACTCTTAAAATTGACAAAAATTATCATTAGTTCATCAAACCCCAAGTGAACGCCGGCGTTTGCTCGCTCATTGTCTTTCTATTGTGTCTAATACGGTACTCAAAAGGTTAAAAACCGTTTTCATGTACAATAGTGGATTGTAGAAAGGCTTCTACCTCGGAAAAATCTTTTACTCTTCAATATCCTGAAGTGTAAAAATCAGTAATATAGGCAAAATTAATATTCAACAGCGAAATATTTAAAAAAAATATTTTTGGTCCCTTTTCAGTCCAAGTCAGACAGCGTCTCTCTAAATCTAATAACGAAAAAAGAAAATGAATAAATAAATTGAGTCAAATTGTCTGCAATTATGTGAGAATGCCCCACTTTACATAGTCATTGACGACTCCATTCAGCCTCTCGGCGTAGAGGTCACTTGTCTTCTCAATGGCGAAGTTTGAGATGTCCAGATTCTCGTTGACTTCAGGAGCGTTGGCGGTGTCGACAGTGATCACGGGTAACGTAAACACAGCTAGCGTCAGCCCGAACGGCAGTTTCTGCAAATGAAAAAAGAGGGTAAGTTTTGTGGAATACCGAACAGAACGTATTATTTAACAAACATTAAAACAAGAAAAATAAAAACACAACTAAAACTATATAAACCACAATACTAAAGGCAAATAATAACAAAAACTTGGTCAGACCAGATTTTTCAATAGAACTGTTATAAATCCTAGGCTGAGGCTACAGTGTCCAGCGATGTGCGATGCGACTGGAAGAGCGAAACTAGTTGGATATGGTGTGGCTACATTACATGCGAAACTTTATAAACGTCATAATGGCGGGACCAACTCTTGTATCCGAATGATTCTACCACGTATATTTAGTACGTTTTAGTACTATTTTGTACCCTTCCTGAAATTTTTGTACCTCACACGGTGTAAACGGAATTTCATGATATTGTTGGCCCCGCCATTATAACGCGTTATAAACGTACTAAATATACGTGGTAGAATCATTCGGATACAAGAGTTGGTCCCGCCATTATGACGTTTATGCAGCTTTGGCGATGATGTGGCTATATTGCATATATGCAGGCTTTACAACGAATTAGATGAGCAATTTTTATGCGGTTACACTGTAAAAGGAGAATGACAGCGATTTCGCATACATACACATAGAAGCGGTACAGAGGCGAAGTACACGACGCGCGCGGGGGGAGCTCGTTTGGTTCGGCACTCGCCCCGTCTTCGGCTTTGTGAAGACGTGTATTATTTAAATTGCTTTGTCAAAACCAAAACTTGTGTTTTTGCTAGAAAATTTTTAACGAACCATTTTTGAAAGAGATTTTGTTAGATTCATGAAATATATAGACCTGTGTCAATTTCCAGAAACATTCTTTGAATAATACAAGAACGTACTTGTATTTCGGACACAAACAATTGAATGTCTATTGTAGACAAAAATGTTCTTTCGACGAGCGATAAAACAGTCTGATTTGGACGCGTCGCCGCGACGTGACCGATCGCCATCTTTAGTGCGATAATGTAGCCACAAGACAGCGAACCCTCAACAATAGTTATTTTGAACTTTACGCGAAAAAATCACTCCTTCATTTAAAATCGCTCAAGTAGTGTAGTCACATAATGTTACTTACGATACGTAGCACTGTTGAACTTGTCGCGTAAGTGAGAAATTACCTATCTAATTTGGTTAAATTTCGCTTTCGCTGATATTAGATATAACCGATGTTATGATTACAGTACTGTTGTTCCAATATCGCTTACAAAAATGAAATATTGCTAGTAATATTTGGCGTATAGTGTATAGCCATAAACGTGAATTTCAATTATTTGTTTTAATCGCTCATGTATCGCCGGTCGCATCGCGGTCTAGTGGGACTATAGTAGCCTTAGCCTTAAGAATAAATATAGCGGTGTCACTCGTTTTTTCCGGACGCAGAAATCGAACCCAGGTACAAACGCTCAACGCACAATGAAGGGAATGAGGCTATACTTATAAATAACATCTACTGGAATATGTACCTTACTTATCTTACCTTACTTATATGTTACCTTACATGCATGATTTGCATCTCATTCGTTATTTGTACAGCTACCTACATTACAGTATCTACATATACAATGAGGCAACACTGCATGATTTAATAATAGAACAGCCTAAAGGTATATGTAGATGTGAGGTGCGAGACGCGGGTAGGTAGGTATACATAATAAATAACTGCGTAGATTGCCGTTACTAGTACCTTTAGTAGCCTTATCATCAATTTGATTGCGGATCGGTGGCCATAATTACAAGTAGGTAATGTGATCTAATTCTAATGTATACAAGCATCTTGATCAGCCGCCAAGGCCGATCCAATCTGAAAAGATCAACTTACACTTGTTTTTGAGTTTAGATATCTTGAAGGAGTGTGCTAAAGTGATCGGCAACAACGACGAGCTCAGACTAAGATATAGATTTTTATGAGCGCCTCTCACAGATCAACTAATGAGATTTCCGTCTGATTAACCGGACTAGCCTGTGGCGGCCTTATTAAAATAAAGCTTCCAGCCAGAACTTACAAAACTAAAAACTAAGCGACTACACGCTAAGGGCACCCCTGTCAGCAAATCGTAGGGGCCTAGCAGGGTCGAAGCCTACTGAGGCCATGGGAAGTGTGAAAACGAAATCCGGGGCCCTGGGACAGAGGCAACGAAGGAACAGGAGTGGGTTTTTAGTAAGTAAAAGTCTGACACTATCTCCCGCTTCGCCCAAGAGCGATTTGTCAATAGATGATTTTCCCACCTAAAAAAAAAACAATCCCCTGTGGGGTACAGATTTCCACTTAGTGCATCGCTAGTGGAGGACAGCAAGAGTGGAGCTGGATCAAACAAGGATTCTTATTATGTAGGGAATTGACTACAGGCTCAGTGGCGTGGGCATTGACGGGAGCGTCGTGGCTGGTAAGATATACTTAGAAAGATTAACTTCGGTAATAAAAAGGTTTTAGGAAGCTAAAATAATCCGGAAATTCGGTGAAAGCGAAACAATAGATACCAAAATAAATGTAAGGTCAGGTCATAAAAATATTACAATGACTCCACTACCTGGTACCTACTGGCGCAGCACTCATTGATGTTTTGAAACAATAGACCTTTGTTGTGTACCTAACCACTGAAATGAAAAACAAAAAGAATGTCTTTTAGAAATCCTTTAATAACAATAGGTACAGTACAGGGATTCTAGCTCCTTATCATGTGTAAGTTCTTTTGAAATATTTTGTTGGGGAAAAGATTTTCAAACTTTTGCTAGCTTTGTAGTTCGTCGTCATCAAGGTAACATGCACTCATAATTTATTTTCTGAGGATCACAAAGAACGATTTACAAGAGCACGGATTTACTGTTTGCTTGAATATATCAGAAGCATCCCCAGGTAGGGATTTGTATCATGCATCTGGTAACCTAATAGTAAAAGGGGTAGGTTCCTACCCCATTATCCTACCCATCTATCTATATGGATGGGACGTAATCATACCGGTAAAATGGATGATTTTGTATTGGTACTATTCGGTACAAATCTAAATACCAGAGTGATTTAACATGAATCTAAACTCTGATTAAGTCGTCATTACCATCAGAGTATTGCCGGAAGCCATGTTCAGAGCTGGCCTTGAGTTGACGGCAAATCACACATAATAACCGCACATTATGTAATTGTTTGAGTACAACTATAAACTCGTATCATTGAAATTATTTATTCGGATAACACTAATATTATAAAGGCCAAAGTTTGTTTGTGTTTGTTACTTTTCACACTCGAACGGCTGAACGAACGAAGCTTGGTACACGGGTAGACCATGTCCTGGAGTGGTACTTCTTATCCCGGGAGTATGTTCTCTGGGGAACATTTTCTACTTCCACGCGGGCGATGACGTGTGCTAGTGTGCATAACTAGCAGGGGCGTAGCTACCGCCGAATCAGCCGTATCTATGATACGGGGCCCCCGAGCTACACGGACCCCGCCATATGCCTAAATTCGTAGTATGTTATCCACAATCTTAAATTGTCATATTAATAAAAGTCCAGGAGTGAATGAATAATGACTATATAAATACTTTGTAAGTAGTTTTTAGTACGCTCTTCTCGCTTTAGAATTTTCTAAATAATACAAGACGACAATAAAAACTCAACCTATTTTAGTAGGTACCTTCTGGTTAATCCATTAAATGAGTTCATTTTCATTTTTGAGGCCTCTCAAGGCACTATTTCTATGCTAATGAAGTTATTTCGTACAAAAAACCAAGCTTCAAAAATATTTGATATGGTGCCCCATTTAGGACTAGTTATTACGCCATTTGATATGGTGCCTCATAAGGACTAGTTACGCTATTGATAACTAGGTAACTTTTACGCCGATAAATAATTTTACCGACATAGCCTGAAGAATCGCCAAACTTAAGTGGCAGTGGGCAGGGCACATTACTCGAAGAACAGTTGGCCATGGGAGCCGAAAGGTTCGGAGTGGCGACCGCTTACCAGAAGGGTAAGAAGTTGGAAGGCCCCATAAGGTAGACCAATGACGTACATCTGTACCATGACGCTTAAAGTAAGATTGTTTCCTTCTTTTTTCCAGTGTGGGTAAGAGATGGCGCTAGACAACCCGTATAGGTCTGTCTCTTAACCACACTGAAATAAGAATGAAATAATCTTACTTTGAACGTCATGGTAACCCCGCTGGTGAGGGTCGCGGAAAGATTGATGTGAGACGTACAGGTACAGGACCGGTCATTGTGGCGACACTTGGGGGAGGCCTATGTCCAACAGTGGACGTCTTTTGGTTGAAATTTCATGATGATGAATGATTTTGATGAACCATTTTACCCAGGTAGGTTAGGTACCTATAATTATTACTCGTTGTTCGTTAGATAATAGGGGTTAAAGTATGAAATTGCCGTTTTTTAAATCTTTGGATTGACTTGGAATTATAAGTTCAAATAAACTTTATATTAAAGGTACGAACGTAGAATATCTTTAACTATTTCGGAATAAGTTCGCATTAAATTCTGTTGTGTTTTTTTGTTGTTTATGCATAGTAGAGATATAGATTATGCCTAATAGCTTCTGCCAGCGGCTTCGACCGCGTGAGATTGGAAAATTTAAAAATTCAGGATATGAAAATCATATTTACAGCATAATAACATAATTTAAACATATATTAGAGAAAAAAATCAAAATCTGATCTGCAGTTTCAAATATTACCTCCCAAATACGACGGTGAAGTGCCAATACCTTCTAACCAACAAAATTACTTTTTAGCGCTTTTAATTTAAATGTGTGTTACCGCATGTTTTTGTGAAATCTCTGAAGCAAATATTTAGTTGCAACACCAAATTAAATTGTGAAAAGACTTCCTAACTAAACCAACATGCCAATTTTTAGTATTACCTACCTCCTAACGTTTTAAAGACAACAATGTTTTGACTTCGACAGTTAGGAGTTCTTGCCGCTTCGCTGTCGAAATATCTCTTTATACTTAATATTAGTGTATATCATAGGTATCCGATCACCTGCTATTCTCTAGTGCTAGTTTCAGATAAATTGGCTGAATTATCTACTGCTGATTGTAAAAAATAAAATACGATGATAATAAAAAGACATATCTGCATGATCTATAAGATGAAGCAATATCTATGCTTATTTATTACAGTACCTACCTAAAACATTTTTTTGTCTTTTGAGAATGGCAACAATTTCCATATTACTATTAGGAACCAAAATATTGTACAATATGTTCAGGTTTGTTGTACTTAGAACTTTAAAGACCGTACCCACATCACACCTACAAAGATAAAGCAATTTTAGTATAGCTGATTTACCTATTTCTTTTGAAATCCAAATAGTCTAAGAACAACCAGAGGCGCACATTTAATCTATATGTATAAAAGGAAAAACTGAGTGACTGACATATCAACGCACAGCCGAAACTACTGGAGCTAGGAGCGTGAAATTTTGCACAAGATTTCCTTTTATGACGTAGACGAGCACTAACAGAGGATTTTTCAAAATTAATTTCCTAAGGGGATGAAACGGAGTTCAAACTTTGTATGGAGAAACCGACTTTCATGCGGGCGAAGCCGCTGGCACAAGCTTGTGTTCTATAAAGAACTCAACTAACATACAAAAGATAACGTAGTTTTGTGTTGAGCCATAAAATACAATCTTTAAATATAATTTCCCTCGTTCTAATTTACGATTCTTGAAATTCGGCATTGTTTTAGGGATTAGTAGGTATATAAGTAGCTTTTATGGTCTTTGTTTTGTTAGTGTTTGAGCTGTTCTACGTATTGTCAAAAAAAATACAGCTTTAAGCTAAATAGTTCGAATTCTATTGTCGAAAAAGAACCCCTTCGCACACTCACTTCACACCGTACAAATCGCAAAAGCGATAACAATTTCTTGCCGTTGGTGTGAAAGAGACGGAACATTTGTGTATTTCATCTAATGATAATAATCATCATAATACAGAAACATTTAAGCTAGCAGGTAAATTGCTATTCCTAAGCTACCTATTATGCCGAGGTTGTGTTAACCTTTTAATGGTTAGAACAATTTATTTGGCAAACAGAATAAAAACAAATATAAACTTATTGGTATACGACGAATCTTTTTTTTGTTAAATCTTCTTTGAGTAGATAATTAATGAAGAATTAAAATGTCTTCATATAGCCATGATAAAACAATAATACATTTTGATACAAGTGCAGAAAGTTTGTCATTGCGACCGAGGCTGAATTCACACGAGCCGTAGGCGAGTGTGTTATGGAGCCGAGTGACAAATTTGCACATGTCTCAAACGACTTTTTCTATTGCGTGCCTAAAAGCGGTGGGATAAGAGCGGGTTTTCGAGTAATTGTATTAAAAAGAATATCAACTGGGAACGCGATATTGACATTATGAGCTGTAAGGCTGTAAAATATGATGGTAAACATATTCACTCTGCTTGTAAAGGGATAAGTTGCCTATTTGTCGAATTTGTGGGAGGTCGCAGATACATTTTATTTCTGGTTTAATTAATAATAAAATAATTGCCGCGGTTCCTAAATTCGTAATTCACTGGATTGGATATTTAAATTAAAAAGGGACGATCTATATCCTTATAATTTGGGTAACTATCAAGATTCGTAAAAATCAAAACTTTTCGAGAGATTTCTAAACTTTTCAGAGCCATTTGTCTAATTTTTATTTTGCTTTAATTAAATGTAGCTGTTATAAGTACCTACCTATGTTGAATGGAGAAGTTTCCATTTTTAAGTGCTAAATTTAATTAAAATTTAACAAAATATGAAAGAATCATTAAAATATCTTAACAAATCAAAAAGTTATGAAACTTCAACGCGGCGTTCTAGTATGTTATGTTAAAAAACACTACCAATTAATCAAAAACAAGCCTTACATAAAATAAATAGGAACAGTGCGACTGCTTACGAGCGACTTAGTAACTTGTGGATATAAATGATTTGTTGTGCGACGATCTCATTTCGATCAAATGACGACATTTCCCAGCGAGAGACTACAATCGTTATGCGTAAACTTAATTATTTTCTTAGTCAAAAATGTTATTACTGATTTAATGGAATTTTATCATGTCTTAATTAGTTTTCAATTAAAACGATATTAATTAACAATGTCAAGATACTTCTCCATTTCGTAGTACCCGTACCGAATTTACGACCGTAAATACCGGATTTACGTCTGTAAATCCGTTAAGTATTCTGATTCTTACGAAAAGAAAAAGTTTCTAAATTCAAGGGCTTACTTTAGACAACAATAGTGGTGACAATAGCTAGCGATCAAAACTATTATGTGTATGTACCTACTGTTATAATTCCGGTGTCAATATGCATAGTAACTCAAAGTCTAACCTCATTAACGCTTTGTGTAGATCATTAAAACTTTCGCAGAATTTGCCTTTTATGACTCATTACTAAACTATCTTATCCTTTGTCCATTAGTTCATTTGTTTTAGATTTTCTTTGTTATGGCCGTGCCTCTGTCAGCCCTAATTCTCATGTTATGTTGGTTAGTCTATTCTAAGAAGCAATTTAGATACTTAAATTGCTAATATCTTTGTGAGTGTGCGGATTCCATGAGGTATTTTTATCAATACAATTACCTACTTAATGATCCTACCTTACTTACTTATTTATTAATATAGATAGGTACCTATCGGCGTTCAAGTTATATTACTACAAACCTGCTGGGTTACCATGACGTAGTAAGATTGTTTTATTATTATTCTATTGTGCGTAAGAGATGGCGCTAGACAACCTGTATAGCTCTGTCTCTTACTCACACTGAAATAAGAATGAAACAATCTTACTTTGAAGGTCATGGTAACCCACCATTGTTTAATTAACATAAAGTTATAATTTGAATTATTACAGCTTATTTTTTTTCCATTTTTTATCAGAATCGTCTATGGAAATAGATCTCAAGCATGAAAAAAAAAACAGATAACCTTTATTTTATTTGAACATTATTATTTTATAATAAATTTTCCTGGATGTCGCCGAAAAAAAAGAAAGCAAGTTACTCGTATTTTGCTTGGAATTAAACGAGTATTATAAATATTACTATAGAATCAGTAAGGGAATAAAGCATAAGCTTAAATAAAGCAATCAGAATATAGTGTTCCTAGTCCCGATATACTTGCTGCTGACAGCGGCTTCACCCGCGTGTTAAAAGATAATTGTCCCAAGGGAGCATGTTACCGGAATAAAAAGTAACCATATGTGCTATTCCAGGGCAAGGTCCACCTACATACTAAATTACATCTAAATCCCTTCAGCAATTTCAGCGTAAACGAGTAACATACCTACACACTCAATAACTTTCGCCTTTATAACAGTGTGATTGATAGCTGGATGCTAATAAGCAATAGTGTGTCAACCCGCAAAAAGTTAAATTTGGAAATATTGATGTATTCTTATAATGTGTCACGTGATTAACAATTACACAAGAGTGTTTCAATTTACAACAATTTCAAAAAAGTACTAGAAAATATATTTTTATCATAAAACAAAAAAGGAAAATACGCATTAATATAAACGTTTTTTAATAAACCATCAAGCTGCCCAACTTTTTATAATTCAAATTAGTGCCTTCTATCATCACGATAAAGATAAGTATTATGATACTTGGAACTTTATTGCGAAATATCATTCAGTTATTCGGTGCAACGAAAGCTAAATATTCCTGTTTTATTTATAAACTGTTGTTTCAATCAAAGTAAGTCAGTAATTAGTGTGATATCAAGATTTTATTTTAGGTTCCGATCAAATTGACGTATTTGTAGCCAACAGCGATGCTGTCCATTTGATTTATTATTGCTAAATACTAAACAATATTATGTATTGTACTACGAAACGTGATTAACATTATTGCTAAACGAATAAAGACTTTAAGGTAAAAGTTATAGCACAATTAAGGTTTTTGACATATTATAAGGTTCATGTTTCAAATAATGAAGTATATGTCATATTTTGCAATCAAAAATCTATTATTTTGAGGCAATTTACCAGATTTTTTTCTTTATTATGGTACTAATCTACTTTAAATGCCTTATTCATCCTATAAACAATAGGAAAAACACATGGGCAGATATTTTTTAAACAATTTAATTAAAATTGTGGTAAAATCTTGAGACGCATTTTTCTTAAAATCAAGTCGGTGTGGCTTGACACACTATTGTTTATCAGCATCAAACTATGATTTGACTTTTAGAACAAAGGAGAATGGGCACTTTTGGGCGGTCGACAGCTTTTAGTGAGAACTAGCAACAGCTTTTACTATAAACAATGTAGGTATTTTAAAACATCTTGACAATTACTGTGTGGATATAATGGGTTTTCCAAAAACTCCACAACTGATAAGAATACAATGTTATCATCACAAACGGTTTGGAGGTCCGTTCCCAGCGCTGGTACACCATTACCTGCGCTCGGGACGGACCAATCAGCAACGAGCACAGAGAACCGGAGGAGCTTGCCTCGCTTGATGTCTCCGCGCAGTCTATCAGTGACTCTCGTGTCTTCAAGACGTACTGTGCGATTTGGCTCATCGATTGCTTTAAACCTTTTACCTCTATTTTGCATTCCGGAATTAGCTTGTTCCTAAACTGAAAACTTGGCATTAGTTTTTGGACTTTTGATTTTATTTGCGATCGGAATTTTATCGACTATGGAAGAAAATCAACCAGTTTGTGTTTTGTGCGTTCGTTCAGTGGTTAACATAAAAAGATTGGTGATAACGCGTGATCTGTTCGAGGAAGATGCCGAAACAGTTCAATATATTATTGATACTATTGCTCCAAAGCAAGTAAGTACTTTTATAATTCTAGCTGTAGACTAGTTACAGAATTATCTTTAATTTATCGTTATATTTTCTTTTGTCTCTAAAAAAATGAAAGAGTGGGAGAGTTGAATTCATTATATAAGTAGACTAGATGACTAGGGGATAAAACAGTGTCTTAAAGTCGCGGGTGGCATGTTGAAATCCAAACGAAATGAAGGTTGCTATATTTTAATCCCAAACGGAGTGACGGATTTATAAAATTAACTCCCGAGTACCGCGAGAGAAAACTATAGAAAACTGAATTTAAGCCACCCAAGACAAAGACAGTTTTATCTGGTTTTATCCCTGTGTTGGATACTCTTCTTTTTATACATTCTGTGAGATAAGCAAAAAACAATATAGGTACTGAAACAAATTATATATTAGAGAAATATAAGAATTATTTGCAATTTAATATTAACTATCACTCGACATGTTTTGAGATATGAAACAAACAAAATTCACTATTAAATTGAACTATAGTTCAAACTAACAACAAAGTAACTAGCTATAGTGAAAACTATAGTTTTCATTTTCTATAACACTCTCGCTCTTTCATTATTTTTTATAGAGACAACAGTACCTAACCACATTTTATTCTTTGAATAAACTTATTTGATGCACGTATATTCTAATTCACTTAATGAGTTATTTTTCAAATGGCCTTTTGTATACATGTTATAAACCTCACCTAAAGCAAGTAATTCTGTCACTAGGGATCTAATGTAGTATGGGCGTTCCCTAGGAAATAATATGATTTAAATATTGGAACGATAAAACAATTAGAAAAAAATACTTATTAAGTTATATATAACTAGCTTCTGCCAGCGGCTTCGCCCGCGTGAAGTTAGGTTTCTCTATACAAACATTGGACCCCTGTTTCATCCCTTTAGGGGGTGAATTTTGGAAAATCCTCTCTTAGTGCTCGCCTACGTCATAAAACGAAACCTTGTGCAAAATTTCACGTTCCTAGGCCCAGTAGTTTCGGCTGTGCGTTGATATGTCAGTCAGTCAGTTTCTCCTTTTATATATATAGATATACGTGCATCAAACATTCAAAAATCAATTTAGTCACTCACTAAAAATCTCTCAAAAAAAGCCTGATTTTTTTTAGAGACAACAATAACAAATTTTATGACAGTTAACCACATCTTATTATTATTTTTTGGTTAGTGGCCAGTTTGATATGCAACAAACGAGTTTATTAGAAAATCAAACTTCATTTTATTTCACTTTACAATATTTTTTTTTCAAATGGTTTTGACGTTCTAAATTTAAGTCCCATTATTCCCTAGGAAACGTCCTTACTACATTAAATCCCTAGAGACAGAATAACTTGTTTTAGGTGAGAGTTGTATGGAATATAAAAGGGCATTATTGAGCAGGTGGTGTAAAAGAAACGAATATAATGTTCCTACTGTTGTTAGCAAAGCATAGCATAATCAGCCTTTTAATGTTCCCACTGGCTCAGGCCTCCTCTCTGGGAGAGGGAATGGGCCGTAATCCACTACGGGACCCAGTGCGGGTTGGCACTACTGCTGCTTTTAGTTTATTAAAATGTCATTATGTTTGTTTCAGATTAAATACAACGGTCTGGAATATATTTGTCGTCCGTGCTGGCTGCGAGCTCAACGCACTGCTGCAGAGCGTAACATAAATCCTGTACGCGTATCGAATGGACACTGCAGGTTGACATGTATTCTGGAGTAGGTAGATAATGTGTAGCGAACTGCATGTTTAAGGAAACGAGATGGATTACTCGTCATCGGATTGCTTGACAATATATGACTGTTACGCGCGTAGGCGATGCAACGCGGTCACGAAGCGACGCGGTGCGATCTCAACAAATAATTGATACCCTACTGCGGCGGCCTACGTGACGAAAAGCATGTGGATGCGGTGCGGCGACGAGCAAAGCGAAGCGGTCGCGATTAGTTGGTTTGATATTTTCGCGCACTCTTGCAGTGCGGTGACTTGTTTTATACAAGTGGTAGCTGATGCGGCGACACGTAGGACCAAACCGTCGCGTCACGTTGTATTCATGTGAACTGCATCGCTTTGCAACCACAATCGCGTTATAAGAAGCCAGAGTATGTGAAACACGTTTAATAATAACTGGTATGAATTTTTAGATCATTGATAACCAGAATCAAAGACACGATTTCAATAGTAGTAATATCTTAGAAATGTTCACTATCGTTATTACCTCAGCCTCCCTAACCAAGTTACAACCGTTTCGTTTCGTTTCTCTTTTCGTCGATCGCCTCGAGTAGGCCACGCCTCCGATTCCTTTATTCTGACGTCATCTCAACGCTCAGTCACGTGGTCAGAATAGAGGCGTGGCCGACTCGAGGCGATCAACGAAAAGAGAATCGAAACGAAACGATTGTAACTTGGCTAGGGGGGCTGAGGAGCTACCACGAGCCCTAAACGTGATCCATATTACGGCCTAAACTGAACTGTTAAAGGGATGGAGCTATATAGGGTGTATAGCTGCATCCCTCTTTTTCGTTCGCACGATTGACATTTTAACATCATTGTAAGGTCCCGTGTCTATAAAAGTTAGTCACTGTTTTGATTATGTCCGGACATTTTGTTGTCACTTGTCTCCTTTATAATTTGGTGTCAATTCTTCCTGATCAGCAAAAGATTAATCAATAAAAGTCTGACACTCTTCCTCGCTCCATCCAGAGTAGGAGAAGTAATAAAAAAAATGACAAATAACCATATTTCTTGATCTTTTCTCATCATAGTGAGTTTTAGAGATCTGTGTTAATTTCTGCTTTATTTTCATTGATTTCTTATAAACACCAATAAAAGTGGTCCTTTCTTCTTGTAATATTAGATTTTCTTCTGATATTATTTTGTCTGTTGGTACAGGTCTTGTTTTAGATTTTTTCTGACAGAATTCCTTGCAATGTATCGTATTTCTTTTGGAACTTCAATTGGTCCGAAAAACATGTCATGGCTTTATGTTTAACGGTAAGAAATGATATCGCTTCGCTTTGAAGTCAAATTCCGCAAAAAATCTCGTCTCGTATTGAGGGTTCCAGACTTGGGAAATGATAACTCAGCTTTTGAACAGATCAGGGAGGGTCTCATTGACCTGCTCAAAGAGTTACTAAGGGTGAGTCTGCCAGAACCAAGGCTCAGTGTACAATGTTAGAATTAAATCGATTGATTTTGAAGATTATGTTGATGTTTTCAAGTATTTTCTTCGGGTTTGGTTTGCGGTTACTATGGGTGAATGGCGATTGCCAGAACCAAGGCTACTGAGCCTTGGTTCTGGCAATCGATTTCATCTTGTTTTAACTCGCAGTCGATTATGTTGAGGTTTTCAAGTAGTTTCTTCGTGTTTGCAGTCTTCGGGATTAGCATTTATTACGGTTTTTGTCTTTAGTTTTAATTAAAGCACTAGGTTACCAGGAGAGTGTGTTGATCTTTTTGGTGGCTTAAGGCGTAGTAACTTTCCAACAATATTTTTAAACACTCGCGATGTTCACGAGTTGTTTATGTAGCTACGCAGCGAAGCTACGTCGTAGCTCTCACCTACGCGCGTGCTACGAACACGTAGGCTTTTCGTAGCACTATCAAGGACACTTTTTTGAATCCTTTCTTGAGGTTTGTTTAGGCGGAATTAAAGAAAATGGACAGAATACGCAGAGCAAAAGTCCTTGCCGTTCGTCAGATCAAATTCGTTTGCCGAACATAGGAAAACATCGTGAAATATAAGTTCATGGAAAAACATTCGTTAGGACTTGAGCCTCAGTACCCTGACGACAAATGCCGCTAGAAAGGAAAACTCGAGAAAAAAATATTTGAATGCTGGAGCTTGAACAAATCCATCTCTTGCTTTCTGTGCACCTATCTAACATACAATAATTCAAGTTAAGTTCCTTACCTCCTTCAGTTCAAAGTCAAAGTCTTCCCTGGAGAAGATCTCCTCAGGGTCAACGTTCAGTCTCTGCATGGCGGCGCTGAGCTCTGTGTAGTAGTGGTCGATCAGCTTGTCAAAGTACTTGGCGCGGAACTCCTCGTCGGAGCCAGTGAAGATGAAGTAGAGCAGGTCGGTGACCGGGCTGCCTGCCTGCAGGGTCTGAAGGTCCACGATTTTGATTTCTACTTTGCCATCCTGGAATTAGGAGAAGAAAGGATGTTATGATTTGTCTTTATAATTTTAAAGTCTGTTTCGATCCATGAGATTTTTTATTGGCTTTAAAAACTTCATAAAGTGCCTTGTTGTTGAATCGGTTAGATTTAGAATCATCGCTTGCAAAGTTTTTTAAGTGCCGTAATGTTGTTTGGAAAAAATTGGACCATCTTCACTTTTGATTGTTTACTTACGTTACGTACATAATTACCAGGACTGCCTATAATAATACTGGACAATAATAAAAAAAAACTCTATATAAATGATTTTTCTTTTTTGTGTGCCATGAAATATGGCTTATATAGTTTGCCTCACATAAACGTGAAAATTGCATCGAAGTTTTACTTCATAGGTATTGACACTTTTTACTGTTGTTTCGTTAGCAACCAGTATTATCAATATAATCATCAATGATTATAGCATGATGAAATGTCTGATAGCGTTATATTGTCATAATATTGTCCTCATTGTCTGATTCCCGGTTGACAATATACAACACATTACACGCAGATAACATAGATAGTTAATTGACGAGCGTCCATTGTGAGGCTTGTCTATCTAATCTCCCTTTAACAGCCTCATATACATGTATATTAGCAGCACATGCTGCCTACGTAATGTATGTCGTGGCCAGATCTTAGAAATTGATCCATTCATGATATGGCCAAGTAAAACTGGCCAAATCGTTTTAAACGTTAAAGTTTGATGATATATCAATCCTCGTTTGCCCTACTTTATTTAAAACTTTTATAATCATAAAAATCAATGATATGGCCAAACGAGCATTGACATATCATCAAACGTTAACGTTTAAACGATCTGGCCAGTTTTATTTGGCCATATCATGAAGTGATTAATTCTAAGATCTGGCCACGACATATACATATAGACATGTACCTGATGCATAGTAAATAGACAAGACAGGTACTTATTTTACATAGATCACTTGACTGATCGACACTTTACGTGACCTGTCAGTCTTCTGGGTATATTGCTGACATGACAGCAATGTGGAGGAGTACTTCGTTGCCTAAGTTTATTTCTTCTTACACATCAATTTATTTATGCACATATGATATCTAGAGCGATTCATCATCAGCGATCGATTGCATTACTGCGTACCATCAGGTGGGATCGGTGTCAAGTTCTAGTTTATGTCATTATCTCATTTTTATTTTTTATTTTCAAGATTTAAATATTCCATGCAATTTAAAAATTATACATAGGTGTGTATAGCTATGGTCTTCAAAGTTTGCCAAAGATGAGCAAATATTAAATAGCTGACGTACTTATTACAATAATTCTGCCCCCCTAGCCAAGTTACAATCGTATCGTTCGCGCTGAACGCTTCGAGTAGGCCACGCCTCCGATTCCTTTATTCTGACGTCATCTCAACGCTCAGTCACGTGGTCCGAACAAAGGAATTGGAGTCGTGGCCTAATCGAAGCGTTTGGCGTGAACGATACGATTGCAACTTGGCTAGGGGGGCTGATATGAAACAAAGACGCCTTTAAGCGATTATGTCCCTTCATTCATTTATCGTGGTGTTACGCCTTTAGCAACTTGATATTTGGAAGATATTATGTTTTACTCGATTTACGATATTACGATATTATACATTTACTTTATAAATGTTATCAGCAGCTTTAATTACTCATACACTGAACGTGTTGTCTGATCCTGATACAGAATTTTTATCAAAATACTAAGGTATATAATTACGGTTGTAGTTATCAATGATTGGTAAGAAAAATAATTATTGCATCACTTTATTTGTTAAAACATTGAAAACATATCTAAATATAAAACAATGAGTGAGAATTTATTATAATGTTATAATTACAGTATTTCAAGACTTAAATTAAGAAAATGATGCGGAATATTTGCAATCATTCTTTATTTAATTTTAGACTGTGTTATAATGTATCTCGGTAATAATTAACCCATGCCTTATTCTTTATAAGAAAACAAAACATCTGATGTCGATAGAATAAATATTATAGTTCAATAAAAATAAAAAATAAAGTTTTTTTTTGTACATACGGCGCGATCCCACAGATAGTGTAGAACCGAAGCTAGTCCGCTTTGTACCTATTGTTAAATACACACGGCTACAATGGTTTTGATGTCGCCATAACTAAAGTGGTTTTCTTATTTGTTAGGTATATGGTTTTATATTACATATATTTTTTAATACTACGTACCTATAGTTTTTTATGACACACGAAATGTTATTCTACGCAAAAAAACCTCATTCGCTCGCATGTTTACAAAAGGAGATGCCAGAGTCGAACGCGAGAGGCCGCCACCGCCGACCGTGTTTATTTTATTAAGCCTGTAGGTACTCACAGAAATTCTCAAGGTAGCGTTCACTACGATCTTTTTTGTTATCATTCTAGTGGGTGAACCGTATAAATAATATTTTAAAAATAAAACAGGTTTCGAACAGGTTCCATTGATGTCCTTCAGTGACGACCTAAGCCGAGGTCTGTTTTACACCACAGCGGCTGACCTTAGCGTGAAGTTTTTAATTTTTGTTGTGATGATTGGTCTTTGGCTTTTATTTATTATAAAGGTATAAGAAAGTTCAGTTAAGCAGACAATAAATTCAACAATTAAATTGAAACCATAAATTTCAAAAAGGCACGAGCACACATATGTTTGTGGTGCAATTTAATCAATAAAATGGAGGTTTTGTTATATTCTGTAAAATAAAAATATCTTCAAGTACCACACAACTTGGATAACAACTACCTTCTGCCATCGGCTTCGTCCGCGTAATAATATGTTTATGTCCCTCGGTGATAAAGTAAAATAAATAAATAAATAAAAAATCTATTTTTGAGCTTATTCATAAAAATACAAGTCTTTCCAATTTATAATATAACTATAGAAGTATAGATATCGATAGAAAATCAAATTCTGTATGTAAATGGGCGAGAGAAGAAACTTTTTTCATTTGTGAACGCCGTGCGGCGGCCCGGGCACACGGCGTTCGATTGCAATTTCATACTTCAACGATTTTTACAACCGTGTAAACTATGGAATATTGGTCGTATGATCGTAACATTCTAAAGTACAAACAAGATATTAAAAGATTTAAACACGTTAAGTATGTGAAGCGAAGTTAAAGAAAACTTACGTCAAGATTCTTGTGCATTAAGTTACTCGGTCTGTAGTCACCATGCCCCAACACTGGCTGCCGGGACTTTTTGAATTCCGAGGCAAACGATTCAGGCAAACTCAAAGCATCCTTGAAAAACCTCGATAATTTATCCTTGTTCTCCTCATCAACAAGACTAATAATAGCTCGACTTATTACATTTTCCAGATGTTGCTTCATACCCTCATCACTCATGTTAAAATCAAACATAAATTCATCCATGACGGTCTTAAAGTCCTCCGGGTAATACTTCCAGTGCGCGAAGGAGATTGCGTGAAATTTGGCCAACTCTTTCACTGCCGAACTGGCGTATGGCCAGTCTATTGCCTTCATCCTGTCGTAAGCAAGGTATCCATCTATCACTAAATTCTCAAGCACTACTGTCTCCTCGTATTTTGCGGGGTTGCATCCATAAAACTTGGGGAAAGCCAACTTATGTTCTTCTGGTAATTTGAAATCGTTTTCTATCTTTCTGTAAAGGTCATTGAGTTTAGAGTAGAAGTACCGCTCTGTGTCATACAGCTTCGGCAATTGAGCTCGCATTTGCTCCCCTACGGCGGCTATCTTAGCGAACATTTGCAGTACACGAGCGCCCTCCGAGATGGTCACCGTGTACAATTTCGATGTATAGTTGGCGCCTCCGCTTGAAAAGGGTTTAACATTCAAATCGTACTTTACGAATTTTTGTTCTTCAGCTATTTTATGAAGTAGATCATTGAAATGTTGGGGTATGTCTTCCATGTTGAATTTTGATATGTAAATCACTTGAAGTCGTGTTGTAAGAACGGAGGTACCGTAGCACTTTTTGCTATTGTGACCGACGCGGACGCGCGCTACCAGCTGACTGCGTATTTAGACAAAGATTACTTAATATAATACACGATACACAGTATCATGGCGCACAAGCACACCGGCGAATAACACGTTATCTAATTCTTTAATGAAACGTATGTGTGCTGTCTGTGTGTTTCTGAATGACTCGCCACAAATTGGTTAACAACTTCGATTTTCCGTCTTACTTCTAAAATTGTTAACACTACAATTTTTTGCACTGTTTTAGGTAAACTAGTGTTTCCTAGCGGTTTCATCCGCGTTTTTACAGGTTTTTTTAGCTTTGGTTGCTGATCCGCTTCCGTGGGTGGTAGTGTGATATTATGATGGCTATCCCATAGAAAAAGTAAATTAAAAAAAACGAATTTATATTTCCAGAGATTAGCGAGTTAAAACAAACAAAAAAATCTTCCGCTTTATGTTTTATTATTATATAATATACCTAGTATAGATTGTCATTGAAAGAATTTGCTAGACGCTCATAGATAAAGCAGCGAGTCAAACGGTCACAGAGGCGTCACTTCGTCGCCGGGGCCCGGATCGGATAAGTCGATTCCCGTCACTCGTTTTTTATTTATATTTTTTAACTTGAATAGAATACATAAAGAAACGTACCGAACTCGTTCCAAACCTTTAAACCAATTTCAAAAAGGAGGAGGATATCCAGAAAAATTTTCAAGCAGAGTTTAGAAATACATGTTGAAAGTTTTCCACCTATTTAGCTTCGGGTAAATAATATGTTTTTCATATATGTTTCATACAGGATTAGGAGTCATAATAAGTAATTTTTTACCCGATTGAGCGATATCAACATCTACTAGGAAATGTTTTTTGTGTATCTATCTAATTGTAATTCATGAAATAATAAGATAAATAAAACTTAAAAAAAATAAATAAGGAATTCACAACAAAAAAAAACCACTAAAACGATAAAAACTAACTAGTCCTCGATGAAAATACCAAAATCACTATTTGCTTGCCTATAATATTTGAGGAGCTCTCTCTTCTATGAGAGAATTTTTTTTTTCAAATCGGTGGAGGTAAAAATCACAAAAAAAATTCAACCGAATTGACAACCTCCTCCTTTATTTGGAAGTCGGTTAAAAAGTATTAACTTCTAACCCTTGACTACGCCACTGAAAGGCCTTGATCCTAGATAAAGAGTTAAGAAGGAAGGAAGAATGATAACAGCATTGTTATGATAAAGTGGTTCTCAGTTACTCGCGCCACTTGTCACATAAGTGGACGCCATTCATAACTCAAATTTACGGCAAGGATAGCTGTTTTGGCTAAAGACAGTCCTACACATAGGCAATTTTTTTTTTTATATTTTGGTTAGGCTCTCGTTTGACAAATATCTCACCTGATGGTAAGCAATGATGTGGCCAACGATGGAGCACGCTGGCCAAGAAGTACTCTTGGCTTAAAGACCCAGGTTGTAGCTATCAGGAAACGGACAGATTTGAATGTCAATATTAATTCAAATCAAATCATTTTCAAAATAGAAAACGTGGCTGTATCAATCACATGTCCTTCGCCAGTCCGACAATTTGACAATACATTACCGCGTTTCTTTTTTCTATCGTTTTTGATTATTTTTCATTTGCGGGTTGTTTATTATTACCGCTACGATGACTATAGACATTTACAAGGATTTTCATTTTCTCTCTGCACACTGTACCTATTTTTAAACATGAATTTAGATTGGACCCGCCTAAATGATGACTTTTTAACGCGCACTTGATGCTGAGGCTTGCGAGCTTGTATGTATTGTTGCCAATTAATACACACTTAGCCTTGCTTGTCTGTGTATTTTATTGCAATGCTATCTCTCACCACGTTTTTGGGAACACGCCTCATTGTTGAAACAGGCTTTACAATATCGTCCACAAGTTCTGCATCTGTCTGGGAAGCTCGAATGGGATTCTAGCATGAGTATGCGAGTTCCTGTTAAAATCATTCCGCAATCTTGTAGGTACCATAGCATTGCCATTTCCATTCGGCACCATAGCATTGCCATTTCCATTCCGCACCATAGCATTGCCATTTCCAATCGGCATCATAGTATTGCCATTTCCATTCGGCACCATAGCATTGCCATTTCCATTCCGCACCATAGCATTGCCATTTCCAATCGGCATCATAGTATTGCCATTTCCATTCGGCACCATAGCATTGCCATTTCCATTCCGCACCATAGCATTGCCATTTCCAATCGGCATCATAGTATTGCCATTTCCATTCGGCACCATAGCATTGCCATTTCCATTCCGCACCATAGCATTGCCATTTCCAATCGGCATCATAGTATTGCCATTTCCATGCGGCACCATAGCATTGCCATTTCCATTCGGCACCATAGCATTGCCATTTCCATTCCGCACCATAGCATTGCCATTTCCAATCGGCATCATAGTATTGCCATTTCCATTCGGCACCATAGCATTGCCATTTCCAATCGGCATCATAGTATTGCCATTTCCATGCGGCATCATAGCATTGCCATTTCCATTCTGCGCCATAGCATTGCCATTTCCAATCGGCATCATAGTATTGCCATTTCCATGCGGCACCATAGCATTGCCATTTTCATGCGGCACCATAGCATTGCCATTTCCATTCGGCACCATAGCATTGTCATTTCCATTCTGCGCCATAGCATTGCCATTTCCAATTGGTATCATAGTATTGCCATTTCCATGCGGCACCATAACATTGCCATTTCCATTCGGCACCATAGCATTGCCATTTGCATTCGGCACCATAGCATTGCCATTTCCATTCGGCACCATAGCATTGCCATTTGCATTCGGCACCATAGCATTGCCATTTCCATGCGGCACCATAGCATTGCCATTTCCATGGTGTGGGGGGAATGAGTAAATTATACACAGTTTGCATCCCGACTCGTTCGAGATTTATCTACCATCTACCCACATTTTGTATCTTTATTCTACCGTTTTTTTTTTTTTCTCTCTCTTGTTACATTTTTGTTTTATTCGTGTATTATTTATTTTTCACACTTTAAACAAACACATACATTACATACATTGCACATATTTATTATAATTAACACAACACTATTTGAATAGTTTATATTATTTAAGTATGCATCACCGATACATTTATACACCCCAAAACAGTTTTACGTCCGTTGCGTCAGAACCACAGGTTCAGTTGAAAATCAGCGTCAGGCACTAGTTGTCTGACATTCATGCTGAACTGGACCTATTTTGGTGCAGCCGTGAGGCACACAAATGCATTTTTTGTTACTTCTTTTTTTATTTTTATTTTTTGTTTCGTGTTTACCCTATATTGTGTTTGTGCCTTGTGCTGTACCAAATAAATTCTTTTTCTTTCTTTCTTTCTTTCTTTCTTTCTTTTCTTTTCTTTCCATGCGGCACCATAGCATTGCCATTTCCATTCGGTACCATAGTATTGCCATTTCCATGCGGCACCATAGCATTGCCATTTTCATGCGGCACCATAGCATTGCCATTTCCATTCGGCACCATAGTATTGCCATTTTCATGCGGCACCATAGCATTGCCATTTTCATGCGGCACCATAGCATTGCCATTTTCATGCGGCACCATAGCATTGCCATTTCCATTCGGTACCATAGTATTGCCATTTCCATGCGGCACCATAGCATTGCCATTTTCATGCGGCACCATAGCATTGCCATTTCCATGCGGCACCATAGCATTGCCATTTTCATGCGGCACCATAGCATTGCCATTTCCATTCGGTACCATAGTATTGCCATTTCCATGCGGCACCATAGCATTGCCATTTTCATGCGGCACCATAGCATTGCCATTTCCATTCGGCACCATAGCATTGTCATTTCCATTCTGCGCCATAGCATTGCCATTTCCGATTGGTATCATAGTATTGCCATTTCCATGCGGCACCATAGCATTGCCATTTCCATTCCGCACCATAGCATTGCCATTTCCAATCGGCATCATAGTATTGCCATTTCCATTCCGCACCATAGCATTGCCATTTCCAATCGGCATCATAGTATTGCCATTTCCATTCGGCACCATAGCATTGCCATTTCCAATCGGCATCATAGTATTGCCATTTCCATGCGGCACCATAGCATTGCCATTTTCATGCGGCACCATAGCATTGCCATTTCCATTCGGCACCATAGCATTGTCATTTCCATTCTGCGCCATAGCATTGCCATTTCCAATTGGTATCATAGTATTGCCATTTCCATGCGGCACCATAGCATTGCCATTTCCATTCGGCACCATAGCATTGCCATTTGCATTCGGCTCCATAGCATTGCCATTTGCATTCAGCACCATATCATTGCAATTTCCAATCTGCGCCATAGCATTGCAATTTCCAGTCAGCGCCATAGCACTGCAATTTCCAATCGGCACACTTTCATTGCTGTTGTCATCCGATATATCTGAGTCACTGCCGCTACTACTCGTTTGTGGTTGTGCAATAATCTGTGAGGTGCTGCCGCTTTGATTTTGTGTATCCATCACATTAGGTACAAACCTATGATTACTGGTTTGTGGTTGTGCATTAGTCTGTGATGTGCTGCCGCTGTGATTTTGTGTATCCATCACATTAGGTATAAACCTATGATTACTGGTTTGTGGTTGTGCATTAGTCTGTGAGGTACTGCCGCTGTGATTTTGTGTATCCATCACATTAGGTATAAACCTATGATTACTGGTTTGTGGTTGTGCATTAGTCTGTGATGTGCTGCCGCTGTGATTTTGTGTATCTATCACATTAGGTATAAACCTATGACCACTGGTTTGTGTTTGTGCCTTAGTCTGTGAGGTGCTGCCGTTCTGATTTTGTGTATCCATCACATTAGGTATAAATCTATAATTACTGGTTTGTGGTTGTGCATTAGTCTGTGAGGTGCTGCCGTTCTGATTTTGTGTATCCATCACATTAGGTATAAACCTATGATTACTGGTTTGTGTTTGTGCATTAGTGTGTGAGGTGTTGCCGTTCTGATTTTGTGTATCCATCACATTAGGTATAAACCTATGATTACTGGTTTGTGATTGTGCATTAGTCTGTGATGTGCTGCCGCTGTGATTTTGTGTATCCATCACATTAGGTATAAACCTATGATTACTGGTTTGTGGTTGTGCATTAGTCTGTGAGGTGCTGCCGCTGTGATTTTGTGTATCCATCACATAAGGTATAAACCTATGATTACTGGTTTGTGGTTGTGCATTAGTCTGTGAGGTGCTGCCGCTGTGATTTTGTGTATCCATCACATTAGGTATAAACCTATGATTACTGGTTTGTGGTTGTGCATTAGTCTGTGAGGTGCTGCCGCTGTGATTTTGTGTATCCATCACATTAGGTATAAACCTATGATTACTGGTTTGTGGTTGTGCATTAGTCTGTGAGGTGCTGCCGCTGTGATTTTGTGTATCTATCACATTAGGTATAAACCTATGACCACTGGTTTGTGTTTGTGCCTTAGTCTGTGAGGTGCTGCCGTTCTGATTTTGTGTATCTATCACATTAGGTATAAATCTATAATTACTGGTTTGTGGTTGTGCATTAGTCTGTGATGTGCTGCCGCTGTGATTTTGTGTATCTATCACATTAGGTATAAACCTATGACCACTGGTTTGTGTTTGTGCCTTAGTCTGTGAGGTGCTGCCGTTCTGATTTTGTGTATCCATCACATTAGGTATAAATCTATAATTACTGGTTTGTGGTTGTGCATTAGTCTGTGAGGTGCTGCCGTTCTGATTTTGTGTATCCATCACATTAGGTATAAACCTATGATTACTGGTTTGTGTTTATGCATTAGTGTGTGAGGTGCTGCCGTTCTGATTTTGTGTATCCATCACATTAGGTATAAACCTATGATTACTGGTTTGTGATTGTGCATTAGTCTGTGATGTGCTGCCGCTGTGATTTTGTGTATCCATCACATTAGGTATAAACCTATGATTACTGGTTTGTGGTTGTGCATTAGTCTGTGAGGTGCTGCCGCTGTGATTTTGTGTATCCATCACATTAGGTATAAACCTATGATTACTGGTTTGTGGTTGTGCATTAGTCTGTGATGTGCTGCCGCTGTGATTTTGTGTATCTATCACATTAGGTATAAACCTATGACCACTGGTTTGTGTTTGTGCCTTAGTCTGTGAGGTGCTGCCGTTCTGATTTTGTGTATCTATCACATTAGGTATAAATCTATAATTACTGGTTTGTGGTTGTGCATTAGTCTGTGATGTGCTGCCGCTGTGGTTTTGTGTATCCATCACATTAGGTATAAACCTATGATTACTGGTTTGTGGTTGTGCATTAGTCTGTGATGTGCTGCCGCTGTGATTTTGTGTATCCATCACATTAGGTATAAACCTATGACCACTGGTTTGTGTTTGTGCATTAGTCTGTGAGGTGCTGCCGCTTTGGTTTTGTGTATCCATCACATTAGGTATAAACCTATGACCACTGGTTTGTGTTTGTGCATTAGTCTGTGAGGTGCTGCCGCTGTGATTTTGTGTATCCATCACATTAGGTATAAACCTATGACTTGAATATGCTTGTGTAAAATTTTGTTAAACTGCCTTCTACTTAGGGCGGAATTCACCAATAAAACTAATCGCGTTTTAACGTGTGGCTCGCATAATCACGTTTAGCCGCTGTCACTAGTGTCACTTGTAAAAATACAACAAAAGAAAATACAGACAAGTTGACGAATATTATTTTTTTTTGTATTTAAGTGGGTAGGTTACTTGCAAACCCCTTTTTCGGTTACCCACATTCTTTCTGATTACTCACAAATGAGTAAAAAAAATGTGGAAAAACTAAAATATTATCTACTTAGAATCTTAAAAAGTTTATCAATAAACTAGCTGGCCGGGCAAAAATTTTTCTGCCATATAAATTATCAAAGAAAAAAAACCCTTTATCTGCCTGGTCACCCCTTTATCGAACTCTTCCGAAACGGCTTGACCTCTATGATTTTTTTTTGTCTATATTTGATACGTCTGAGAATAGGTCGTAAGGTATTTTTACCCTCCTATCCCACTTCCATTTTTTTTTCTTTGATAATTTATATGGCAGAAAAATGTTTGCCCGGCCAGCTAGTTTATAGATAAATTTTTTAAGATTCTAAGTAGATATAATTTTAGTTTTTCCACATTTTTTTTACTCATTTGTGAGTAATCAGATGCTCAGTCTACTGGCATTGATCAATCCATTCCAGTACCACTGGTCTGCCAGCGCAGCGGGATTGTTCGAAACGTTCGGTAAAAGTCTGATACTTCCTTTAGCCCCACCAAGAGCGGGAGAAGTTAAGAGTTGACCAGACGGTTGCAAACTAGCGTTCCAACCAAGGTGACCTTGGTTTATGTGTTTGGTTTGTGATGCGGCTAAATGAATATAAACCACGCGCCAGCACGTTCGGTGGTTGGGAAAAAGCGCCTCCCAACCAAGGGCATTGAAGGTTATGGTTTACAATTGCTGTCTACAAGGATTGAAACTAGCAAGGTCACCTTAGTTGGGACGTTGGTTGGCAACCATCTGGTCACCCCTTTAGTTAAAAGGTCTGATATTCGACTTTTCCTAAGGAAGAATCAAATCCGTTATGTGGGTATAATGTTATTGATATTTTTTGAACCGTCAACCTCGATCTATGTAGGTTAACTTAGTACTACAACTGGTTGAGTGATTTACTGTAGATAACTTCATAAAGTCATGATATTGTTACTATGAAGATGGTTATTTCACCATTTCATCATTCCAAACATTAATGACAAAATTAAATTTGTCAACCGTTATTCTACTAAATTAAAGATAGTGTTAGATACATATATTGCCAAGTTTTTTGCTGCCAATAAATCAAATGATTGGCAAACGCCTAAACCAATATAGGAAACAAAATTCGAACTAACTTTGTGACAGAGAAAAGACGCTCTAAAAATAAACGTTGGATCGCAACGGTGTTTCCGGGTATTATTAAAAAAAATGTTTTCGGTAGGGACCATAATTATTTTAGTAGCTGAATAATTGAGAATAAATATTTAACTCACCTCCGTCACTCTATGCAACAAGTTACTGCCCCTGAAGTCAGCGTGGATGATAACTTTGACACGAACAGGATCAAATAATTTCACACGAAAATCCTTCTGGAACCTCTCCTGTGCTAAAAACTTCTCCAATGCGTCTTTGTACTCCGGGTTGACGTTCCTTAGCGCAATATCCATCGTGCTCCTCATCGTATCATCCATAGATCCCTCTTTCCATTTCAATTTTAGGACTGTCAAAGTTTTCTCGAATTCTTCTGGCTTCTTTTTGCTGAAAGCAAACGACAGCGCGTGCATCTTCGCCATCTCTGTGACTGCTGAAGAAGCGTATGCCCAATCAAAGGAATTGAATCTATCGTTCGGTCCATAACCTTGAGCGAGTAAGTTTTCCAAAACCACCGTCTCCTGGTTCTTCCGAGGATTGAAACCGTAGCACTTCGTGAAATGTAGTCTGTGCTCCTCAGGTATTCTGTTTTCTTCTTCTAGAGTCAAGTAAATCTTCGCCAGTTTCGTATAAGCGAATCGTTCAATATCGAATATTATAATAGGCGCACTTTTGCGAACTTTTTCACCAAGTATTGCCACTTTTGCGAATAAATGAAGTTCTTCTTTATTGTCCGCTTTTATAATTATTGTAAATAATACCGATGTATAGTTGGCGCCTCCGCTGGATAATTTGTGTATTGATATTTCTGGTTTTTCATATTTTTGTTCTGCGGCGATTTTGTTTAACAATTGGCGCAGCGTGGCTTCCTTGTGCGGCATGGTGAATGTTTTAGTGACTACTGACGTGAACTTTGTCTATCTAATAATATGAAATGATGAGCCGTGTTGTTGTTAATAGCAGGTAGAAGTGAAAATACTCATATGATTATTTACTACATTATTTCAATTAGGGTTTTTGTCCTAAATAAGATTCGAGGCGAAATTCTAAAAAGAGGACGTTATTCATACAGTTCTTCATTTCTGTTGATTTCTCGTTCATCTTCAGTTTCTAATAAAACATCATCTTGCCACCGCGAGATTCATAACTGTTTTCTACCCTCAAATAATTTTTATGAAAATTTATGATTGGATTTTTTTAGATATGTGGTATGCATGTTTATTATTCTAAATTCTGCCAGCGGCTTCAATATGTAACCGTTGTCACTCGGTGATAAAGTAGTATTCTATTGGTAGCTTTTACGGATTTAATTACAAACAAAAATGTAAATCTTTCCTCTTTGTAACATTAACTATAGAAAACAATTTGTATGAGCTGGTTCAGAAGAATACCTTGATTCTTCTGTTGAGCTGCGGTTTAGTTCGAAAGAGTTACCGCAGCTCTGGAATGTAAAGAGTGATTAGAGAAGCACGGGTCGACTTCTAATACCACCTTACGTCACAGTAGTCAGAAAGCGCACTTACTATTCCAACTTAGAAGATTCTCAAAACAGACTGAGTCTTATTAGCTTTCAACACAGCGTAAGACGAAAGATTTTTCAAAATAGACTGAGTCGTATGAGCTTTCAACACTGCGTGAGACGTAAGATTTTTCAAACAGACTGAGTCGTATGAGCTTTCAACACAGCGTAAGACGAAAGATTTTTCAAAATAGACTGAGTCGTATGAGCTTTCAACACTGCGTGAGGCGTAAGATTTTTTAAAACAGACTGAGTCGTATGAGCTTTTAACACTGCGTGAGACGTAAGATTTTTCAAAATAGACTGAGTCGTATGAGCTTTCAACACTGCGTGAGGCGTAAGATTTTTTAAAACAGACTGAGTCGTATGAGCTTTCAACACTGCGTGAGACGTAAGATTTTTCAAAATAGACTGAGTCGTATGAGCTTTCAACACTGCGTGAGGCGTAAGATTTTTTAAAACAGACTGAGTCGTATGAGCTTTTAACACTGCGTGAGACGTAAGATTTTTCAAAATAGACTGAGTCGTATGAGCTTTCAACACTGCGTGAGGCGTAAGATTTTTTAAAACAGACTGAGTCGTATGAGCTTTCAACACTGCGTGAGACGTAAGATTTTTCAAAATAGACTGAGTCGTATGAGCTTTCAACACTGCGTGAGGCGTAAGATTTTTTAAAACAGACTGAGTCGTATGAGCTTTCAACACAGCGTAAGACGAAAGATTTTTCAAAATAGACTGAGTCGTATGAGCTTTCAACACTGCGTGAGGCGTAAGATTTTTTAAAACAGACTGAGTCGTATGAGCTTTCAACACTGCGTGAGACGTAAGATTTTTCAAAATAGACTGAGTCGTATGAGCTTTCAACACTGCGTGAGGCGTAAGATTTTTTAAAACAGACTGAGTCGTATGAGCTTTCAACACTGCGTGAGACGTAAGATTTTTCAAAATAGACTGAGTCGTATGAGCTTTCAACACTGCGTGAGGCGTAAGATTTTTTAAAACAGACTGAGTCGTATGAGCTTTCAACACTGCGTGAGACGTAAGATTTTTCAAAATAGACTGAGTCGTATGAGCTTTCAACACTGCGTGAGGCGTAAGATTTTTTAAAACAGACTGAGTCGTATGAGCTTTCAACACTGCGTGAGACGTAAGATTTTTCAAAATAGACTGAGTCGTATGAGCTTTCAACACTGCGTGAGGCGTAAGATTTTTTAAAACAGACTGAGTCGTATGAGCTTTCAACACTGCGTGAGACGTAAGATTTTTCAAAATAGACTGAGTCGTATGAGCTTTCAACACTGCGTGAGGCGTAAGATTTTTTAAAACAGACTGAGTCGTATGAGCTTTCAACACAGCGTAAGACGAAAGATTTTTCAAAATAGACTGAGTCGTATGAGCTTTCAACACTGCGTGAGGCGTAAGATTTTTTAAAACAGACTGAGTCGTATGAGCTTTCAACACTGCGTGAGACGTAAGATTTTTCAAAATAGACTGAGTCGTATGAGCTTTCAACACTGCGTGAGGCGTAAGATTTTTTAAAACAGACTGAGTCGTATGAGCTTTCAACACTGCGTGAGGCGTAAGATTTTTCAAAATAGACTGAGTCGTATGAGCTTTCAACACTGCGTGAGACGTAAGATTTTTCAAAATAGACTGAGTCGTATGAGCTTTCAACACAGCGTAAGACGTAAGATTTTTCAAAATAGACTGAGTCGTATGAGCTTTCAACACTGCGTGAGGCGTAAGATTTTTTAAAACAGACTGAGTCGTATGAGCTTTCAACACTGCGTGAGACGTAAGATTTTTCAAAATAGACTGAGTCGTATGAGCTTTCAACACTGCGTGAGGCGTAAGATTTTTTAAAACAGACTGAGTCGTATGAGCTTTCAACACTGCGTGAGACGTAAGATTTTTCAAAATAGACTGAGTCGTATAAGCTTTCAACACTGCGTGAGGCGTAAGATTTTTTAAAACAGACTGAGTCGTATGAGCTTTCAACACTGCGTGAGGCGTAAGATTTTTCAAAATAGACTGAGTCGTATGAGCTTTCAACACAGCGTAAGACGTAAGATTTTTCAAACAGACTGAGTCGTATGAGCTTTCAACACAGTGTAAGACGTAAGATTTTTCAAAATAGACTGAGTTGATTTCATTTCATTTCATTTCATTTCATTTCATTTCATTTCATTTCATTTCATTTCATTTCATTTCATTTCATTTCATTTCATTTCATTTCATTTCATTTCATTTCATTTCATTTCATTTCATTTCATTTCATTTCATTTCATTTCATTTCGTTTCATTTCGTTTCATTTCATTTCATTTCATTTCATTACATTGCATTGCATTGCATTTCATTGCATTTCATTGCATTTCATTTCATTTCATATTATGGTGTCCCACAAAATGTATGAACTTGATGAGGGGTTATCACCATTATTATCATTACTTCAGCCACCGCTGGACATAGGCCTCCCCGAAGTGATGCCACAACGACCGGCTCTGTGCGTCACGCATCGTTCCACCTTGTTAGAGTCGTACTAACGCTGCATCTGTGTGCGTTGTACCGTATGGTGTCGGACGTAAAGAATAGAATTTCATTTCATTCCATTTCATCCCATGTCATTTCATATTATGGTGTCCCACAAAATGTATGAACTTGATGAGGGGTTATCACCATTATTATCATTACTTCAGCCACCGCTGGACATAGGCCTCCCCGAAGTGATGCCACAACGACCGGCTCTGTGCGTCACGCATCGTTCCACCTTGTTAGAGTCGTACTAACGCTGCATCTGTGTGCGTTGTACCGTATGGTGTCGGACGTAAAGAATAGAATTTCATTTCATTCCATTTCATTTCATTTCATTTCATTCTATTTCATCCCATGTCATTTCATATTATGGTGTCCCACAAAATGTATGAACTTGATGAGGGGTTATCACCATTATTATCATTACTTCAGCCACCGCTGGACATAGGCCTCCCCGAAGTGATGCCACAACGACCGGCTCTGTGCGTCACGCATCGTTCCACCTTGTTAGAGTCGTACTAACGCTGCATCTGTGTGCGTTGTACCGTATGGTGTCGGACGTAAAGAATAGAATTTCATTTCATTCCATTTCATTTCATTTCATTCCATTTCATTTCATTTCATTTCATTTCATTCCATTTCATCCCATGTCATTTCATATTATGGTGTCCCACAAAATGTATGAACTTGATGAGGGGTTATCACCATTATTATCATTACTTCAGCCACCGCTGGACATAGGCCTCCCCGAAGTGATGCCACAACGACCGGCTCTGTGCGTCACGCATCGTTCCACCTTGTTAGAGTCGTACTAACGCTGCATCTGTGTGCGTTGTACCGTATGGTGTCGGACGTAAAGAATAGAATTTCATTTCATTCCATTTCATTTCATTTCATTCCATTTCATTTCATTTCATTTCATTTCATTCCATTTCATCCCATGTCATTTCATATTATGGTGTCCCACAAAATGTATGAACTTGATGAGGGGTTATCACCATTATTATCATTACTTCAGCCACCGCTGGACATAGGCCTCCCCGAAGTGATGCCACAACGACCGGCTCTGTGCGTCACGCATCGTTCCACCTTGTTAGAGTCGTACTAACGCTGCATCTGTGTGCGTTGTACCGTATGGTGTCGGACGTAAAGAATAGAATTTCATTTCATTCCATTTCATTTCATTTCATTCCATTTCATTTCATTTCATTTCATTTCATTTCATTTCATTTCATTTCATTTCATTCCATTTCATCCCATGTCATTTCATATTATGGTGTCCCACAAAATGTATGAACTTGATGAGGGGTTATCACCATTATTATCATTACTTCAGCCACCGCTGGACATAGGCCTCCCCGAAGTGATGCCACAACGACCGGCTCTGTGCGTCACGCATCGTTCCACCTTGTTAGAGTCGTACTAACGCTGCATCTGTGTGCGTTGTACCGTATGGTGTCGGACGTAAAGAATAGAATTTCATTTCATTCCATTTCATTTCATTTCATTCCATTTCATTTCATTTCATTTCATTTCATTTCATTTCATTTCATTCCATTTCATCCCATGTCATTTCATATTATGGTGTCCCACAAAATGTATGAACTTGATGAGGGGTTATCACCATTATTATCATTACTTCAGCCACCGCTGGACATAGGCCTCCCCGAAGTGATGCCACAACGACCGGCTCTGTGCGTCACGCATCGTTCCACCTTGTTAGAGTCGTACTAACGCTGCATCTGTGTGCGTTGTACCGTATGGTGTCGGACGTAAAGAATAGAATTTCATTTCATTCCACTTCATTTCATTTCATTCCATTTCATTTCATTTCATTTCATTTCATTTCATTTCATTTCATTTCATTTCATTTCATTCCATTTCATCCCATGTCATTTCATATTATGGTGTCCCACAAAATGTATGAACTTGATGAGGGGTTATCACCATTATTATCATTACTTCAGCCACCGCTGGACATAGGCCTCCCCGAAGTGATGCCACAACGACCGGCTCTGTGCGTCACGCATCGTTCCACCTTGTTAGAGTCGTACTAACGCTGCATCTGTGTGCGTTGTACCGTATGGTGTCGGACGTAAAGAATAGAATTTCATTTCATTCCATTTCATTTCATTTCATTCCATTTCATTTCATTTCATTTCATTTCATTTCATTTCATTTCATTTCATTCCATTTCATCCCATGTCATTTCATATTATGGTGTCCCACAAAATGTATGAACTTGATGAGGGGTTATCACCATTATTATCATTACTTCAGCCACCGCTGGACATAGGCCTCCCCGAAGTGATGCCACAACGACCGGCTCTGTGCGTCACGCATCGTTCCACCTTGTTAGAGTCGTACTAACGCTGCATCTGTGTGCGTTGTACCGTATGGTGTCGGACGTAAAGAATAGAATTTCATTTCATTCCATTTCATTTCATTTCATTCCATTTCATTTCATTTCATTTCATTTCATTTCATTTCATTTCATTTCATTTCATTTCATTTCATTTCATTTCATTTCATTTCATTTCATTCCATTTCATCCCATGTCATTTCATATTATGGTGTCCCACAAAATGTATGAACTTGATGAGGGGTTATCACCATTATTATCATTACTTCAGCCACCGCTGGACATAGGCCTCCCCGAAGTGATGCCACAACGACCGGCTCTGTGCGTCACGCATCGTTCCACCTTGTTAGAGTCGTACTAACGCTGCATCTGTGTGCGTTTTACCGTATGGTGTCGGACGTAAAAAATAGTACAATCCATCACTTCCCGTGGGTGACGTAAGAGGCGACTAAGGGACTCGCCAGAGAAGGGGTAGCAGCATTGTCTGAGCATTGCTTTCGACCCCATCGACCATCCGTTCTGTGAGTAATCTGCCCTGCCCACTGCCACTTAAGTTTGGCGAGTCTTCGGGCTATGTCGGAATAGGCCTCTCGGATATTTTCTGTTTGGAAATTTCTTTGTTGATGAGTCATGCTTAAAAGTTAAACAGCTTGGGATGCATTAGCGAGCGAATCAAGCTTGTAGATATATTTTAACATCTCACCGCATATCGGTTTGTTTTTAACCGACTTCTAAAAAAGAAGGAGGTTCTCAATTCGGATGTTTGTATTTTTCTTTTGAAACAGACTTGTACCAACAGAAGTCCCAGGGTGGCGTCGTCGTATAACGTAGATCTTGTTCGTATTACGATTTTATTATTTTAAGAAACATTTTTATTGATTGATTGATTGAGTCAAAGGTGTTTTTGATTCATATTGGCTTTTTTATTATGTCGCATTTCCAAAAAGAGTGTAATGTTGCTTCGATTTATTCGTTTATTAAGTTCATGATTATTTATATTACTTAATTACTTTAATCTTTAATCGAAATTGCATTTAGAAGCGTTTGGGGTTGAAACTCTCGGATCGTGGGGTCCGAGTGCTTACAAGTTGTATAACGATCTATTGAAACTACGGACCAATATAAGTCTGTGATTGAAACGTTTAGTTGACACTTCTCGTGACTCAAGGGCTGGCTTTTACCTCGGACAATGGATAAACATTGCCATACAGCGTGGCAATGCCGCCAGTCTTTTGGGCACATTAGTAGTCGACAGCGATGTGGAAGAGTTTTTTTAAGCCGAGTTTTTAGGGGTTGTTATTAGTCTATGGTTTTGGGTACTGTGTTAAAGAAACCCGGGGCCCTGGAACGAAGGCAACGAAGGAACAGGAGTGGGTTTTTAGTCAGTAAAAGTCTGACACTATCTCCCGCTCCGCCCAAGAGCGCGATTTGTCATAAGATTATTTTCCCAACCAACAAAAAAAAAAGGTTTATGGTTTTTATTTTATTTTACTGTAATTATACTTAGTTAAGTATTCTTTTAATGTAAATTATTCGTGTAAATCAATAAAATTTTCAGCCGAATTCATAATTATAACATGGTTCGTTATATAAAAAAATATATATTATTTATATCTAGGGGTCTTACCATGACGAGTTAAGATGTCAGTCGTGCGAGCGGGAAAGAGTGATGCAGCTAACAACCCTACATAGCTCCATCCCTTCAACAGTTCAGTTTAGGTCGTAAAATGGATCACGTTAAGAGCTCGTGGTTTGGCTTTTGTGTTATTAATATATTAAATTCAAAATTATTCGGATTACTTAAACCTAATTATTTACAAATATGTTATTAAAAGTAATATATGAAAATGTAACCTTGTAGGGAAAGGAACTGGTACCTTTAAGATAGGTTAATACTATTTTTATTGTGTTTTTGGGTACAAAGTTACTAGTCTACATTGTTCTCTCATACCTATCTAATAATATGAAAATATTGTAGAATCAATATTTTTTTTAAAAGAGTAACTATGGAGTTACTAACTTTTGACGTTTTATAAGTACCTAACCATGTGGGCCTATGTGAAATAAATAATTTTAAGTTTGAGTTTCTATGTAACCTAGCTAAGACTATAATAAGTTAAAGGGTGTGCAATAAATAAATAAAAAATAAATAAGACACCATTTGCGATATATTCTGTGTCGAAATCAATTTTAATGCACGTAAGATATTTTTGTAAACTCATTACTAAGCTTTTCTGAGACTTGTTTAAGCATTATTATTAATATTAATGTTTTTCGAGAATTATTATGTAAGTACTATATTTACATATCATCGTTAAAGTTGTAACACCACGTAAGTCAAAATATCGACTTTTCAGGATAGCTAATAAACTGTTTAGTAGCACGTAACTCGATATTTACAAAAAACTGAGTTACGCACTGTTGCCATGGGAGTACAACTGAGTTCCATGGTTTTTCTGTAGCTTTTCTGTTCAACACTGACGCTGCACTGCTTGATTTTTTATCGAATGACTTACGTAACGTATTTTGTCAAAAAATTACATATGTGGTGTTAGAACTTAAGCGACGATATGTCAGCACACAATGAGTGTTGCGGCTTCCACGTTTCTGTTTGATGATGCACACACGAATGGTTTCACAGTTATCTAGCACAAAAAGACCGCATCACTCATCAGTCGGCTGCGTGGAAGTCGCCACAGCATCTTGACTGCCATACCTGATAGACACGATTGTCCTTAAATTTGAAATTAGTGTAATGTAATGGACAAAGTCCCTGCTTACTATTGTGTGTTATTTTTTACCTGGTTATAAGATGTATGGATCTCAGTTGTCTGATTTAATAAATAAATTATTATTAAATTTTTTTTTTTCTTTGGTACGCCCTTTTTGGATCCCATCTAATGGAAAACGAAGATCTAGTGCACGCTGGAGCACGCTCGCCAGGTAATATGCTTCTAGGATAACAAGTATCCTATGTAGTATTCCAGGTTGTATACCAAACTAGCTTTTGCCAGCAGCTTCGCTCGCGTGAAAGTCGGTTTCTCTATACAAACTTCGGAACTCCTTTCATCTCCCTAGGGGGTGAATTTTGGAAAATCCGTTCTTAGCGGATGTCTACAATCTATAAGGAACCTATCTATCAAATTTTAAGTTTGTAGGTGTTATACATAATTATATGGTTTCTGAGATTTCGTGATTAATCAGTGAGGGGTATTTCGCTTTTATATATATAGATTACATCCAATTTTTTTTTTGTAATCTAAGTTATACAACTTAGGAAGTACATTATCTTTTTTGTTGTCCAGTGTTAATCATAGGCACTGGACGCTAAAATGTAATAAAATATAAATAATAATAATATTTGTTTTCTTCAAAACGGTACAAAGGTCGAAAGTATGTAACCAGTGACAGCAACATCTTTGCGAGAACTGGAGTCTATACTGGGTTCAAGACATGTGTGAAAGAACTCCAGGCACACACTTTAAAAAGTCACAATTGTTGGTTTTTATTGCTAAAGAAAAGAAAAATCGAAAGCAGTGGCGGCCGAGTGGTAACGGCCCCGACTTACGAGTTGTAGGTCGCAGGTTCAAACCCAGCCAGGTGCATTAATTTGTGTTATTTATTCCATCACCACTGCTCTCAAAACGGTGAATGAAAACATCGTAAGGAAACCGGCATGACGGCTATGCTATGTTAAAGAATTAATTAAATAAAACTAGTCGAAAAAAAAACATCTAAAGTCTGTCCGAAATACAAAAACCGTTTTTTTTCAAGTACTTATTTAAAATAATAACCGGTTTTGGGGTTACCCCGTTACTCGAACCAAATCATTTGTTGTGAACGGGAACCTCATTTGGCCCCTGAATAATTAAAACTATAAAAAAATAAGGATAAGAAAAACCTACCACGTTATCATAAATGAAGTACAATCAGTTAATCTTATTAACCTGCTGAGCAACTATGACTTTAAAAAAAAATGATAGTAACGTCTATTATCATTTTTTGCTAAAGTCATGGTTCCTCAGCAGATTTTTTTTTATAAATAGATAAAGTGCAATTACGTCTTTAGTTAATTGATGATTATGAACTGGGGCCCAAGTCTGCTATTTTTATAAATTTGTCATTCCAACACGAATCTATTGTCATTTTGCTAAAAGTTCGTAGTCTGTTAATTCATAATGGCCGATCATTGATCGATTAGTGGTCTCGTAATAGAATTATGGTACGAGCTGTCTTGTAACGAATTAAAAGTAATGACTGCACAATGACGTTCTAAAGGGAGGTCACTGATCAAAGGAACTGTCAAAACTTTAGCAGATTACCGCATACGTCAGACATTCATTTGTCATTACATACGAGATTACCATTCTGTGCCATTTCTTTCAATGGAGTGTCAGTGGTTGATCATTGGAAAGTCGTAATGACGCCATTATATTAGTAGATTACCAAACTATTGTCAAAACCAACAATTATGATATTAATAATAATAATAACGTTTATTTCGGACAAATATCCATATTTAGTTAGTAGTTACAAATTACTTAAAAACCTATGTTAGTACTATCAATGAAAATATTAAATTATGTTGCTTAATATGCAGGCTCAGTTATACCTACATTTCACACTGTCTAACTAGAACCCGCATAAAAGCCTGCATTACTTTTGAGTCGACTTTGTCAGCGACTACCTTCAGGATGCTATTAGTGCTGCCCCGCACTCTGCGCAGCAAGGAAGCGGCTCTCTTACGTATGATGGCATGAAAACCATCAACGCGAGCCTCCGCAAACATGCTAGATGCACTACAGAAACGACGATTAATGATGGACCATTCTGACAGTATTGTAATAGCAGACTTGAGGCCCTGGTAATAATAGTTATAAGTTTTTTTTTCCCATCTGATTGTAGGCAGTAAAGCTATCGTTGATGGTGAGCCGCACTAGTTTATTAGGAGCCCTCACTCTAGCGTTGAAGACACCTAAATTATTTTCAGACGGGAAGACCGCAGCAGGTATATTGTACCAGTCCTTCGATGTACGCGGTATAAACGACGAGGCGAGACGCTTATTACGGACCGCAGAGGTGTTAACAACGTAAGGGTGGACACTCGCCGTACTTCTAAAACTGACTTTTATCGCAATATGCATGGTTGAACTTATAGTAGATTTTCTGATTTCGTCATAGATAACAATAAACAAGTTTTCAATGAAAATATTTTTTTCATAGCAAGATTTTATAGCGCGGTATATACCTAAAGAATTAATACTCATCAAGACCATTCCAAAAAGGTCAAACATGATAGGGTTTTCTGAGTTCCTATGGCCACCTTCCGGTTACATCATCAGATCAGCTCCATGTTATAATAATTTTGCATTGTCATTTGATTTACACATGCATGCAAAATTTCAACCCAATCAGTAACCGGGAAGTGGATCAAATTTAATTTGCAAGATTTGATTACAGACATACAGATATTGTGACAGGTGAAACTAAAAAAAGCTTGTAAAAACCGTTTGATTCATTTTTTTTGTAAGTAGGCACCCTTCGACTTCATGGGCACCAAGAAAAATAATTTAAAGTTTTTACTTAGAGTAAAAAACAAAACGTAAACAGAATCGAAAGATCATAATATATAATTATTATTTATTATTGAGCTCGTGCTTAACCATTATCTCACCTGATACCGGTGACGCATCGGTCACAGTATAGATATGGAATAGTACGGAAACTATCTACAAATGTTCGAAACGGCTCACTCACACAAACATACGCATCGACGAGACTCCTAAAGGGCCTATTACACTACGCGATATTCAACACACGATATTCAGACTGTCTTATTTTTTGTTCCGAGTAAGACCGGTCTAACCCTAATTACACTACGCGACATCGACTAAGACTGACTGAATATCGAGTAGTGTAATAGGCCCTTTAGTGTTTCTCGCGGTGCTGTCAGTAGCGAGTGCCGCGTCAAGACGAGTGGCCACGTTTAAGTTTATTTCCGCGATCTTTATAAAAATGCCACTCTTAATCTCAAAAATTAAATTGATGAAATTTGCTTTAAAAGAGAACACATACAAAGTAACTGAATTAATTTACAAAGAATTAGACAACATCAGTTTTATAGTACCCTGTCCTTGTTTCCCAATAGATTATTTAAAAAAGCTGTTCATAAGAATGAAAATATTTTACATTATAAAATTTAATAATAAAGAATTCCGAACGTGTCGTATCAGACGAAAGTATTTTTCAGTAAATAATTTGTGATTTATGAGGAATAAAGGTATTTTTTTATGTAATGGTTTTTTAATTATAGGTGCCTATCAAACACATTTTCGGGTTGAAAAGCGGTACGGTTCAAACCGATAATAATGCGTGGTAAACACCTGAAAACCACCGCTCATGAGTTTAGGTCTGCCCGCGCGCCACCTGCTGAGAGAACCGCGCGCCTACTCCGTAAAGCGCGCACGAAACGTCTTGGTCCAACCGAACCGCGGTTCGCCTACGTTCCCGCCAAAACTTGTAAAAGGTAATCGACAATCCGTAATAACAAGTTAAAGATCTACAAGTTGTTGTGTGTCAATATTAAACTGTTTTCTGTATTTTAAACTATTGTATTTTGCTGAGGTTAATCGCCGCGACGCCATGTGATTATCTATTTAAATTTTATATGTAAACTAGTTATTCAATTCGATTAATTGATCACTACATAACTCTTTTTTTTTATATAAAATCAAACAATATCAAAAACATTAAAAGTGACTACCCTATTGCTTCAATGGAGCGTAGGTAATTATTTTATCCACTAGGCTTAGTTTCTATACTGTTCCATATTTATACTGTGCATCGGTGTACGTTTGGTGTTCCGATGATGGAACGGGCTTGTTGGAATTAAGTTATGCCATTCCGACGCACACTCCCCAAAATGCAACCGGTAGGAAACCGACAGGCTAGCAAATCGGCTTTGGTGCTCAAGGCTGAAGCTTTGGCTCGACGAGTACATAATTCTTTAAGTCAAGAGTGAATAGGCTACTTCTAGGGAAGAGTGCTCCATCGTCGACCACATCATCGCTTACCATCAGGTGAGATGGTGGTCAAACGCGAGCCTATCATTTATATATAAAAAAATAAAATAATTACCAATGGTCAATGACAGTTTCTTCTATTGGATCTCATTGTTTTGTAGAATTTGTTCCATCATAACAACGTCTGAGGTTGTTGCGGTGTGAGGGCCTGACACGTCCAAAATAACAGAAATGGCTATATAATAAATTGAAAAACTTGTGTAGGCTTAGTCATTGAAAAAGAAATTGGTCATTAGTGACAAATAATATAAATATCTCTCTCTCGCTGTTAATTGAACATCATATATGAAGCGCTGTAGTGATGCGGACGTACAATGAATACGTATTAATAAAATCCAAGAAAGTTATGTGATTTTACATAGTATCACACAGAAAAACCATTACTTAAAAATAATACAATTTAGCTTCACTTTTTTTTGACTAATCGACATTTTGACAGTTCAAAAATGCCTGTAATTGGTCTATTTGCAATAATCGTTTCTGATTCCTGATTTCTAATCCCTGCCATTAAACAAATAGCAATTTTTTACATATCGATATCGATTTGATTATGCTACCTATGTGGCCTTTCATTTCACATTTATACTAATGTTAGAAACGCTTTCGTCAGGAGTCTAACTTCCGGCACTGATTAATTAATTTTAGATATTTTAGTTTGATTATTTCAATTTAATAATAATATTTCAAAACTGTTCGCAATCATTATTAGATTAATGTATAATCGCACGCACTACTTCCGGTTGAACGCCACCTTTCTGTTAATATTTCAAACCTATGCTGTTTCCGGGGTGATAAGCATGTGGTGGGGAGTAGTGCGAACACTTGGTGTGTTCAGTTATCGTCGAACGGTTGAAGTGTATAGACTTGTAAAGTGATTTTATGAGAACATAATTAAACATAGTGAATATAATTGTTACAAATTGTTTTAATTTCCTTGACTTTTATTATTAAAAATTTGAGTTACCTACGTTGCCTTTGCGCCAAGCCTGGTTTTTTTGAGCATTGTCTTTTGTCAATGCAGCACTCGGCTCGGTAACATTGAATTAACCTCGGTCGCAATGACAAACTTTCTCCACTTGCCTTTCGAATACCGTAATTACAGACACATTAGAAAGACAATGAGAGAGCGAACGCCGGTGTTCGCTTGGGGTTTAATGAATTAAAATGTACTACTATTTTATATGTTTCATAAAAAGTGTTGTAATAGTTAGTGGCGTTGAAAACCCGCACTGGGATACCCTGTATCGCAGGATACAAGCCTTCTCGAGAGAAAATATGATTTAGTTACGATTAGAAAACGAATGCAACAGTTCACTAAACTCAAGATTAAAAGATAATGATAAGTATGTATTTTACGACGAGTGTAAGATAACTATTATTCAAACGTAGACTTTAGGATGATATATCATTATTTTATCGGATAAGATATAAAAAAAAAACAGAATACCGTCCAAAAAAAACCTAATTATTTTTATCTGAATACTTTATCTAAGTCACCAGACTACCAACATCGTTTCCACTTCTTAATTCGAAATAAATTAAAATAATAAAATAAACTTACGTCTCGAACTTTGTGTAGCAAGTTATTTCCTCTAAAATCTGCATGTACGATGACTTTGCTGCGAACGGGTAAGTACATCTCATATGGATTCTTCGGATTCTTCATAAATTTCTCTAGTGCTTCTCTGTTCTCAGGCTTGACATTTTTCAGCGCAAGACTTGTCGACTGCTGTAACATGACGTCCAGACCACGGAAATTGTTAAAATCAAAATGCAACTCTTCCAAAGCCTTCTCGAATTCTTCTGGGTAGTATTTACTAAATGCAAACGATAGTGCGTGCATCTTCGCCAAGTCAGCAACAGTTGAAGAAGCGTATTCCCAAGTTATGGTATTAAATCTGTCGTGAGGACCATATCCATGAGCCAGTAAATTGTCAAGAACCAATATCTCCTGGTAGAGGGTAGGGTCGGAGCCGTAGAACTTGGTGAAGTGTAGTCTATGCTCCTCAGGCACTCCATTTTCTTCCTCCAGGGATGCGTAGATTTTCGCCAACTTTACGTAAGCAAAGTGTTCAGTTTTGAAGGCATCTATGGGTATATCTCTGCGAAATGCTTCCCCGGTTGCCGCGACTTTAGCAAATAAATGAAGACTTTCTTTATTTTGTTCTTTAATTTCTACTGTATATAGTTTTGACGTGTAGTTGGCTCCTCCACTTGATATTTCATCTATAGTTATTTCGGGATTATCACATTTATATTCTGAAGCGATTTTACGCAATAACTTTTGAAGATTTTCTTGCGCCATGGTCACTCTTTCAATTCTTAATACAGACTGAGGTTATATTTGGTTTTTATAGTCGTGTGTAGGATTAGATACGTAATGATAAATATTTGATATCTGATGATGATATGTTCTTTAAATACCTATTCATATATCATTTCAACTTAAACCTGTTTTGTACGGACTTTGCAAGTAATAGAAAAGTTAAATTTACTAATTACTATTATATTATAAGACTAGTATTTATTTATTAGTACATTATTTGCCTTATTACATCAAAATACTTGCAACATAACATCAATGGGAAAATACATAAATAAATACATACTTATCATTATGAAGTTTCGGAAAGACTACTCCAAATTAACATGCATTCGGCCATTACCCTAATCCGGCTGTTTTGGAACCTCATGGCCTGTCACGCGACGATGGTAAGAGACCGACATACTGTCGTCTATTGCCGTGGAAGATGGGTAGCTAGTAGTTTTTGCCTTTAGTGTATAGCATAGGCCGCCTTATAATGTTCCCACTGTTGGGACTCAAGCTTCCTCTCCTTTAGTGTATATATAGTTTAATTTAATTAGTGTTTTTTTATCAATTATTCTTAATCAAAATGAATAAAAAGATCCAGTAAAGACCACATTATAAAGAGGAAAAGTACATCAATGGGCAAGTAAAAATTAGCATATAGTAACAAATAAAAAACAGTAAAAGACAGTTATAATATAACACCGTGTTCAAATAGTCTGTGCAATTATTAGAGAATTCCCCACTTGACGTAGTCGTTGACGATTCCATTCAGCCTTTCTGTGTAGAGGTCACTGGTCTTCTCCACGATGAAGTCTTCGACCTCGGTAAGCTCGCTGACATCGGGTGCATTCTCAGTGGCAACTGTGACCACAGGCAAGATGAACACTGCTAGCGAGAGCCCATAAGGAAGTTTCTGGAAACACATCAGAAGATAAATGTTTTGTTTATAGGCTTGTACATGAGCTTTGACTAGAACAGCGAGGACGTGACCTTTGACTGACTCTACCAAACTGTCAGCAACTTATAGAATGGTAGTCGTATCATATTAGGATTGTTACACAAATTCCCTATTGAATTTTGTTCTCACCTAGCACCACAATTTACGCCGACAGTACAGAAAAGCCAATTGAAATAATCACTGGAGGTATTTTCAAGAAAATAAAAACATAAAGCGATCGTTACCTCTTTCAGTTCATACTCAAAGTCTTCCCTGGAGTATGTCTCTTCAGGGTCAAGGTTCAATCTCTTCATAGCGGCATTGAGCTGCGTGTAGTAGTGATTGAGCAGTTTTTCATAGTACTGGGCCCGGAACTTCTCGTCAGAGCCGGTGATGATGAAGTAGATCAGGTCAGCAACCGGGCTGCCTTTCTGCATGGTTTGAAGATCCAAGATCTTGATCTCTACCTTACCGTCCTGGAAAAAATAAATAAAATACGTAAGGTGATCATTACTTGTTCTAATTTAGGAATAATTTATTTTACATCAAAAATTTAATGGGCATTTTAATGTCTAAGCAACCAGTATATGGTAGGTATTGGGTACAGAAAGTTTTGTATTAATGTAATTTGATTCGCCAAATTCATCATTTCAGCCAAAAGACGTCCGTTGCTGGACACAGGCATCCCCTAAGTGTCACCACAACGACCGGTCCTGTGCGTTTTGTAGCTCTCACTAGGTCATTCGTCCTCCTAGTGGGAGGCCGTCCAATGCTGCTCATACGTCTCCCAGTACGCGGTCGCCACTTCAGAACCTTTCGGCACATCGATAATCTGTTCTGCGAGTTGCGTTCTGTACTACTCTGGCCACTGCCACTTAAGTTTGGCGATTCTTCGGATTATGTCTATCGATATAACCTGAAAAATCTTCCGAGGTTCTTGGTATCTTCATTTCTGAATAGGTCACGCAAGTAAATTTTGAGCATAGCCTTCTCCATTGCCATTTAGGTACTTCTCTATCGCCATTGCCATTTAGTTGACTATGTCAAATTATAAAAATACAAAGCTTACCTCTCGCACTCGATGCAGCAAGTTACTCCCTCTAAAATCTGCATGCACTATGGCAGTACTCCGAATAGCACCGTACATCGTAAATGGATGTTTCATATTTTCCGTAACCTTTTCTAACTTTCCTCTGAACTCAGGATTAACATTTTTCAACGCGATTTTTTTCATTTTCTCCACCATGAGGTCTATATTTTCGGATTCTTCCATTTTCGTCCAGTCCATTTGAAAAACCGCAACGGTTTTTTCAAATTCTTCTGGGTATTGTTTACTAAATGCGAACGAGAGTGCGTGCATTTTCGCTAAGTCTGTAATTGCTGCTGAAGCGTAATTCCAATCATAAGAATTGAATCTGTCATGAGGGCCATATCCTTGCGCCACTAAGTTCTCAAGGACTAATATTTCCTGGTTTTTGCTGGCATCAACGCCATAACATTTGCTGAAAAATAGTCTATGCTCCTCGGGCACGTTATGTTCTTCCTCTAAGGACGCGTATTTTTTTAAAAGGTTTGCATAAACGAACTGTTCCACGCCATAAATATCCACAGGCATCTCTTTGCGGAATTCTTCTCCAAATGCAGCAACTTTTGCATATAAATGAAGATCTTCTTTATTTTCTTCTCTTATAATCACTGTGTAAAGTTTCGATGTGTAGTTGGCTCCTCCGCTTGATGTTTCTTCAATAATTATTTCGGGTTTTTCATAGTTTTGTTCTTTCGCGATTTTGTTTATTAATTGCCGGAGTGATTCCTTTTGCGTCATGATGTCGACTCTAACTACCAGCAACGATTACGTAAAACTGTTTATACGTTATTTAATTTATAGAGAACTAGTGATAAGATGTACATATATATATATATGTATTATTTTGTAGAAGATAATAGACGATAAGATATATAATATCTAGTTGTTTTGTTGAATAATGATTCGACATGCGTCCAATACATAAAAACGAATTTAAAATCAGATTTCAAACATAAATCGATTCGTATCGATTTCTTAAATAAGAAAATTAATTGGATTTTCTATTCAAAAATCGACTTAATCGAACCTAATGCGAATGATTTATACCACAAAACAAATCCGAAACGAATTAAATTGTTTGTGTTTGTAAACACAAACTGACTGATGCGTAGAAATTTGCTTTTTCTCATTCTAACAACACATAACATAGCGGAATAAAAAGGATTCCGTAAATTTTGTGATTAAGCTTTCGGTTTGTCGATTACGGAATCCTATTGAAGTTTCAAATATCCGATCAACATTATCTTTATTTTTAAGTGCCTTATGACTACATCTGTGTGATTATGCGTTGATGTATTTTTGTTAATGGTTTTGTGTTAGGCTAGGCGCTACTAAAATCGGATATTTAATTCTGGTTTTGATAACAAAGTATAAAAATATTTTGTTATCACAACCAGAAGTGCCCATGTCTGATTATGATGAGTAGTATACGTTTGTTGCCTTGACATTACCACACGATAAGATTTGAATCTTGGTAGCTTCTCCTATTTCATTCTCTGTGTTATAAATGGAAGCTGTGTCGTCACAGCTTGCATTTATGCCTTTAGTCGATGTCAGTGGGTCATTCAGTTTGTGTTAGTTGTACGCACATTGAACGATGTGTACTCAAAATACCTGTACCTGTAAGAGATGTCAATGGCTCATTAAGTGTGTGTTTACTGTAGTACACTGAATGACGTGTTCTCAAAATCTTCATCTTAATAGCTGGAGAAGCTATTTATATTTCATCTTCTTTGTTATAAATGGAAGCTGTGTCGAAGTTCCGTTAGTCGATGTCGTTGGATGATGTCGTTGTAATGTTAGTTGAACCATGTTATTCGGGGTCGGCGAAACACATTTTTTCTTCCATTCTGTCTTGTCATTCCTCATGCTATCACTAACTCCCGATTCTTTCATATCACTCCGCACAATCCATTTATCTTTTCTTCGGCCTCCTTCTCTCTCTCACTCCATCCACATGTTCACTCATAACTCTTTTAGTAACATGCGTTTTATTCCTCCTCTTTATATATTTTATACACTCAAAGCAATTTAACCCGACGTGCAGCGAGTGTCCACCCTTACTTACGTCGGTGACACCTCTATGGTCCGGACTAAGCGTTTTGCCTCGCGTGCATCGAAGGACTGGAACAAAACAACTTCTTACTTAAACTCAACACCTAACTAACCCTAACCTGTATCTTAACTTTTCTCAACTAACTTCTGAAGCTATATATTAGTTAGCTTCCAATATTCGTCTTATTAACTAGCTTCTGCCAACAGCTTCGCACGTATGTTAGTAGAAAATATAAGCCTATGTCTATCAGTGATAAAGTAGCATTTAACAGGTAAAAGAATTTTTAATATCAGTCGAGTAGTTTTTGAATTTATTAATTATAAACTACAAAAATACAAATTATTTCTCTTAATAATATTAGTATAGATATGGGTCAGATTGGCTGCGTGTAAGTGTTTTCCGAAATGATAGACAGTATACTGAATAAAAGTACGATCTGTACTCAAATGAATAAAAAATATAAGTCAATGTACGTTTAGAATACACGAGCTGAAAAAAACAAAAACGCCAAACGCCTTGACTAACAGCCCCCCTAGCCAAGTTACGATCGAACGCCTCGAGTAGGCCACGCCTCCGATTCCTTTGTTCTAATCACGTGATTGAGCGTTGAGATGACGTCAGAACAAAGGACTCGGAGGCGTGGCCTACTCGAGGCATTCGACGCAAACGAAACGATCGTAACTTGGCTAGGGGGGTAGGTATACAGTACCTACTGAAATTACGTAACTTTGGGGGCGCTGATGTAATCATATTTGGGAGGTATGTGGAATTGTTTGAGTGTTCGCTGCTTCTCCGGAGATCGGAGATCGATTAAGGAACAGGAGTGGGTTTTTAGTCAGTAAAAGTCTGAAACTATCTCCCGCTCCGCCCAAGGGCGGGATTTGACATTAGATGATTTTCCCACCTAAAAAAAAAACCAGGCCAGTGGTAGGTTGGTTCCAGTGGGTTGGAACCGGAAGCCGCATAGTTCTCAACGAGTCGGAACTGTCTGCGGTGATGCCCTAGTGGGTTGGAGCGGTTCTGTGCGACGTAGTGGTTTGAATGCTGGCATCGACTAGGAGAGGTTCTTTGTGGCTCTTCATGTGACTGGCCGAAGGTACAGCGTGCTTAGCCAAGATCTAATGAGGGTGAGGGTGATGACCAGGTAAGCATGTTGGTGGTCAGGATAACCGTTATAGCCGTGGGTGCTGGCCGTATGGCTCACTGCTCAAAAGCTTCGAGGAAGTGATGATGACGTCAAGAAGTAATAGCAGCACGAAAGCTGCGCTGACGTTTATTGTCGAGGGTCACCAGTTTGGTCGAATGCGGAATTAAGTGTAAAGTCCCGCAAACCTCTGTTGAAGAGGAAGGATCCTCCGACCAGACGGATGTTTTGCCTGATCTGGGTCACTGCCCAAAAATGATTTTGAGCTGTTGTAATGTTCGAATCGCGCGGAGAACTTTGATTGCGCGATGCAGGATTTCGTAGTTTAGTTCGTAGGTCGAGCATTAGGTGTCGCTACAAATATGTGAGCAGCCATCCTACCGTCACACCGGGGCGCGGGTAATTTCTATATCGTACACACAACATTATGAATAGTAATGGTACATTTAATGCAATGCATTCTCTTCCAATCTCAAGAGCAGTGGTGGCCGAGTGGTAACGGCCCCGACTTAAGAGTTGTAAGTTGCGGGTTCAAACCCAGGCAGGCGCATTACTTTGTGTAATTAATTACATCACCACTGCTCTCAAAACGGTGAAGGAAAACATCGTGAGGAAACCGACATGTCCAAGAACCAAAAATTCGAAGACATGTGACATCCACCAACCCGCACTGGGCCCGCGTGGTGGATTACGGCCCATTCCCTCTCCTAGAGAGGAGTCCTGAGTCCCAACAGTGGGAACATTTTAAGGCCGACTATGCTATGCTATGCTATTCTCTTCCAGTAAACCTTTGGGTTAAAAAATACTACAATGTGGTGTGTACAATAAACGCACAAACTTTAAATATAATTAAGATTATGTAATAATAAAATAGAGACATATACCTTTGTATGCTAAATAAAATAATAAATTTGTAAATACTTAACTCTTAGATTAAGAGAACATTAAGTAGCAGTTCCAAATTTTACGCTTGAAGGAAAAATCACTTTCAGCTTTTTTAATAATTAATAACCTTCAAATTAATCTTGCCAAAACTAAAGTGATGAATTTTAAAATAAGACAAAATATACTATCAAACTTGCAAATAAACTATAAAGGAGACCAAATATTTGAAACAAGGACAACAAAGTTTCTTGGACTACACATTGACAACGATATGTCATGGAGGACTCAAATTGAAAATGTGTGTACAAAGCTCAGTAAGTTTTCTTATGCTCTCTATATGCTAGGTAAAATTTCGAATAAAACCGCACTCCTAGCAGCGTATCATGGTTATGTCGGATCGACTTTAAGATATGGTATTCTATTCTGGGGCAATGCGGCAAAAGTTCAAGAGGTATTAATAGCACAGAAAAAATGCATTAGAGCAATATGTAAAATAAAGCGAACGGATTCGTGTAAATCACATTTTCAAAATTTAAAGATATTGACTGTACCATCACTCTATGTTTATGAAGCTTGTATTTTTGTTAAAAATAATATGTATTTATTTAAATCTGTAAAGAGTCAACGACGTTCACATAAATTGCATCTGCTTCAGACTAAAACAAAATTTTATCACAAAAGCATATTTGCAATGGCTCCTAAGTTATATAATAAGTTACCTGAGCAAGTGATAAGCAGCAAAAATGTAAATGAGTTCAAAAGAAATCTTTTTAAATTATTAAATGACAAGGTATATTATTCCATTAATGAATTTCTTAATGACAAATGATATTTGACTTATTTAAATTTATCATTTTATATATTGACATTATTTACTCTTTTGACTGACTATTACTTTATTTATTTGAATTTGACATGCAATTAATTGTTAATTAAACTGTGACTAGTTACAACAGGGTTAAGGGTTGGAACAATTTTCCTGCAGCGGTCTTCACATCCGATTATAATTTAGGTGTCTTCAAGGCTCGAGTGAATAGGCTCTTAATAAACTAGTGCTATTCACAATCATCAATAGATATGGTTAAATAGCCCACGTGATTATTTGAGAATGCCCCACTTGACATAGTCATTGACGACTCCATTCAATCTATCTGCATAAAGGTTACTGGTTTTATCAACTTCGAATGTTTTCATATCTAGGTTTTCGTCGACTGCGGGCGCATCCTTGCTGTCAATTGTGATCACAGGTAATATGAATACTGCGAGCGACAGTCCGTACGGAAGTCTCTGAAAAAAAAAAACATTTCATAAGATGAGTTTTGTTTTTGATCACTATATTTAGATTGTTGACATCATCAAACTTTGATCGTTCTGATATATGACGTAGTTTAACAGAATTGGATTATTACCTCCTTCAGTTCGAACTCAAAATCTGCTCTGGAGTATGTCTCCTCAGGGTCGAGGTTCAGTCTCTTCATGGCGGCACTGAGCTGTGTGTAGTAATGATCGAGCAGTCTCTCGTAGTATTTGGCGCGGAATTCTTCATCAGTACCGCTAAAGATGAAGTAGATAATGTCAGCGACCGGTGTGCCACCATGCAAACCCTGGAGGTCTACGATTTTGATGTCCACCTTACCATCCTGGAGTAAAAAGGAAGGGAAGTAATATGAAGAAATATTCTGATGAAAATTAGAAGTTGCTGGCAAACTAACTTAACCACCTATAGTTTTCATTGTCTTGTTAATAATCACTCTAATATTATAAAGCTGAAAGGTTGTATGTGTCACTCCTTGTTAGCTTTGTTAGTCCTTGCACAAACGTCTGAATGGGTCTGGATACAATTTAGCATATGTTTACATTATGTCCTTGGAATATAGGACTTTTTAGAATAGAATAGACTTGAATAGACTTTATACAATGATCCCTTGTAGAAGGCTACATATTCTTTATTTGAAAACATAAACTATTTTTTTAATAACAATAAACAAAGTTATCTTTACAAAAGGCCACACATAATCCATTCAAAAAACAGAAATTAAAAAAAATACTATTGAACAAAGCATACACGCAACTATTTCCAGCTATCTATTATATAAATACAATATGAATAATATAAATACGAAAAATTTCAAAGTTTTTTCGTATTTCTAAAATTAGTGGACTGATTAAAAAATTGTAGAATCCTATTCACAAGTAGAATGCTATTTAACTACTGAGTGACATAGTTTAAATATTTTCTACTTCCACACGGGCGATACACTAGTATGATATTGTGTACACACTTACCTCTCGTACTCTGTTGAGCAAGTTGTCTCCTCTATAGTCGCCATGTACGATGGCAGTTTTTCGGATGGGTTTATACATCTTAAATGGAATCTTCTGATTCTTCAAAAAATTCTCTAGTGCTTCTTTGTACTCGGGTTTGACATTGTCCAACGCAACGGTTTTTGTCTTCTGAAACATGGCATCCATACTTTTGAATTCTTCCCAATCTAATTTTAGATACGCCAAAACTTTCTCAAATTCTTCTGGGTATTGTTTACTAAATGCAAAAGAAAGTGCGTGCATCTTTGCCAAGTCTGCAATTGCTGAAGAAGCGTATTCCCAATTTACGGAATTAAATCTGTCATGAGGACCATATCCATGAGCTAATAAGTTCTCAAGAACCAACGTCTCCTGGTAGTCGCTAGGGTCAAAGCCGTAGAACTTGGTGAAGTATAGTCTATGCTCCTCAGGCACTCCATTTTCTTCTTCCAAAGATGAGTAGATTTTCGCTAATTTTGTGTAAACAAACTGTTCAGCTTTGTAGGGATCTATAGGCATATCTTTGCGAAACGCTTCTCCTGCTGCAGCAATTTTTGCAAATAAATGAAGATCTTCTTTATGTTCTTCTTTTATGATCACTGTGAATAGTTTCGACGTGTAGTTGGCCCCTCCGCTAAATATTTCATCTATAACTATTTCAGGTTTTTCATATTTATGTTCTGTTGCGATTTTATTTAATAATTTTCGCAGTGTTTGTTCTGTGTCTGCGGTGTTTGCCATGTTTTGAATTCCAATGTGTACTGAGGTAAACAGCTCAAAAGATTGCAATATAAAGGTCTGGAGAAGATAAGATAAATCGACACCCTTATCCAACAAGGCAGTATCTCGAGTTATATCTAATTGGAGATAGCACCATAGGCGTAATGTCCATGAATAAAGCTATGTAACAGCAATATTGACGTATTTCTCTCTATTGTTAGTAGTTTGTAAGATAGTCAGTCGAAAAAGGTAGTAATTGTTATGTTGAATCTGGAAAAAACAGCAGCATATTGAATTACTCCTCTTGATATGTCCGAACTAAAAAACTAGACATTTCTTTGTGTTACTCAATTTTTAAACCTATTCTAGAACTGCACAATCCTTAAAAGTATATTTTACATGCCACTTCGTTAGAAAAAACCTAACTCATGCGACTTCCTTTCGATATCACAATAACGCTCTGAACAGTGTTTGCTCCCAAATGGGCCTCATCAGAAGGCTTAAGGTAATCTTAAAGGCAATGGAAACGGCTATTGTGATCACATCAAGAATGAAGATACCCACAGGTGAAATAAGATTACCGTCATAGCCCGAAGAATCGCCAAACTTAAGTGGCAGTGGGCAAGACGCAGAACAGATTATTGATGGGGTGGAAAGGTTCTGGCACGTAACATACAGACTGCAACAGTCGGGAACTATATAGATTTTAGTCTAGATTCCACTACTTTACAAATATATATATTTTTCATTTTACCATATAAAAATTTATACCGAACTTAATTTCTGTAATGTTTTTATCACAAAATTGTATGTTTTTACTTACAATTTTGTGATAAAAACATTAGAATTTTTTTTATCACGTCAAGTTTTTTAATTATACAAGAAGTTTTGAAACAATCTTATTCGGGGTATCGAGTGTATTAATTGTTATTGTTATGTTTAATTAGTACAATTAGTTACATAAGAATTACTGTTAAAATGTCCTCAAGAAAGTGTTAATTCAAAGTCAAAAGTTTTTATTAAAACGTCAGAAGCTAGTGCACGGTTCCAAATTGGTCGTTTCCTATGGAGAAGAACCGGCAAGAAACTCCATGGTTACTCTTTTAAAAAAAGTGGTTGATGTTACAATATTTTCATATTACAGTATTAATAGATATTATGTAAGAGCAGTGTAGACCAGTGTAACCAAAAGCACAATAAAAATAATCATATTAAAAACAAGTGAGTCGTAATAGGATGTAACCTAAGAATTCGCGGAGTCTACAGTGTTCTCACATTGAAATTATAAAAAAAGAGGTTATATAAAAAAAAGCAAGAAAATTAATAATTACAATTATCAATAAATGACATGTTATCAAAACGAATTTATGGTGGATGGCGTGTAATAATATAAAAAATATTGCAAAAGCAATGTATTAGAAGATAAAAAAAAGTATATATTACAACAAATGTGGAGCGGTTAATATATACATTTACACAATATTATGAGTTACAAGGGGGCCACATGTGCAGAAGCAGTCATTGCCAAACAACCGTGTCTTCGACGTAGTCTTTAACCTTGTAATGCGCTTTTTTTAGTAAGGACATGCTTAATGGTTTTGAACTTTCCCTCGCTAAGTTCAGTCACCACCTTTGGCAGTTTGTTATAAAAGCGTATGCTGTTTACTAAAAATGAGTTGCTGGTCTTAGCTAATCTCCATTTGGGTAGTACAATTTCGTGTTTACTACTCGTATTTATATTATGAAAATTGCTTCTAATTTTGAAGAGTCCTAGGTTTTTACAAACATACAAAATACTTTCTAAGATATAAAGAGAAGGCAGAGTCAGTATATCGATTTCTTTGAATTTATTTCTGAGGGACTTGCGGGGACCCATTTTATAAATAGCTCGGATTGCTCTCTTTTGCAATATGAAAATTGAGTCTACATCAGCTGCAGATCCCCACAGTAAAATGGCATAAGACATAATACTGTGGGACATTCTGTACTGAAAATTTTATACATTTAGTTTTATTCGCATTTAATAAGAGATTATTAGCTGCGAACCATTTCGAAAGAATAGTCAGACTTTCGTTGAAATGCAAGACATCCCCATCTTTTCTATCTACTTTAAAAATAATACAAGTGTCATCAGCAACAGCGATCATGTAAGGAAGGTCATTAATATAAACTGGAAAAAGGAAAGGGCCAAAAATTGAACCTTGAGTCATGCCCATCTTTACTAAAGACCCCGAGGAAGTCGCCCCATTAATGGATACTTTTTGCTGCCCGTAAGATAAATAGGAAAAAACAAGATCAGCAGCTCGTCCACGAATTCCGTAATGATGTAATTTACGGATCAGAGTATGATGGTCAATATAGTCAAATGCTTTTGACAGGTCACAGAATATGCTAATAGCATCCTGGGACTTCTCCCAGGATTCCAAGATGTGACTGATGAGTTTCACTCCTGCATCCGTCGTTGACCTTTCTTTCGTTAAATCAAATTGATGACTATGCAAAATCCTATATAAATTAAAATAGGACGACTGGTCGAGCATGATTTGATTTGACTGGCCTGTTAGTCTAGTGGTTAGTGACCCTGGCTGCTATGCCAAAGGTCGTGGGTTCGATTCCCACCCAGGACAAATGTTTTTGTGATGAGCACGATCATTTGTTCTGTGTCTGGGTGTAATTTATCTATATATGTTACATACATATATAGATAAATTACACCCTATTAGAAATATATAAGTATGTTTATCAGTTGTTTAGTACCCATTACACAAGCTCTGCTTAGCTTGGGACTAGACGACGTTGTGTGATGGATGTGGAATATTATTATTATTATTTTTTCATAGATTTTACTCAATGCTGGAAGTACAGATATAGGTCTATAATTAAAAGGATTACTCATACTACCTGATTTGAAAATTGGTAAATATTAAATCAGGGAACATTCCGCTGTCTAAGCATTGATTAAATATTTCTGTGTAATTAAATTCGAATAACTTTTGCTATATTTGTGGTAAAATTATTTTGACAAAGACGAAGACACCAAATACAGAAGCAGTAAAACAGGCGTATTTTCAATACTTCAAATTCTCACAACTAAAAAAAAATGGTTACTGCAGTAATATGTAAGAATTGTATTATGAAGAAATTATATCCAATTTATTGATTACATATCTCAAAATGGGAGTAAACATGTCAATGAAAATTTAGAAGATTTAGAAAATTTAGAAAAGTCAAGTTTGAAATTAAAATTTCAAACTTGACTATTTTTTCTAAAAACCTGGAAAGCGTGAGTGTTGAACGTAACGAAAGTTTTCAGCAGGATTTTAAGTCCTATGAAGAGAGATATCATGGTTTCAGGGATAAAATAAGTAAGCCGATTACTACTGGAGGACCTCAAAAGAAATGACAACAATCAGTACAAAAAAAGAAGTAATTAGTGCCAATTAAGATTTTTTAAGGTTTTAAATATGTAAAAAAAATAGAAATAAAAAATATAAATATTTGAAAAATTTCACGTCCTCGTTTTTTTCACTTCAACGTCCAAATAGGGGTTAATTACTCTATCGATTTTCATTGGTTTCATCCATGTTGTAAAGTAGTTTTAATGGGTCCCGACTGTTGCAGTCAATATGTTCCGGATTAGAATTTATTATTTGCTTTATTTTATGAGTTTAAATTAATGCTATTAAATTGTTTTCTACGCTATTGGACTGAACTTGGTTTTTATTTAAAGTTATTTTTGACGCAATCAAAATTTTTTATTTGTTAAATTTATTTTTTTATTTTGTACTTTTTAGTTATTATAATCTAATATATTCACTCTATTTTAGGAGTACATTTATCACTTTAAAGTTTACAAACCTACTCGTACCTATTCTTCCGCCTCGCTTATTTTGTTATTCTTTCATAAAGCTTATTCACCACGCAGAGCAGACGGGCTGGTATATGGTATAAATTTTACAAAGGTAGCTTGAATTAAAACCAATCAGATTTTACCGTCTTCTTTATTTGTATTCGAATGACTATTTGTTATACCAATTTACAGTTTACAGTACCCTTACATATCAAAAATCAAATCAAAATCAAAATCTTTATTTCTTAACAAAATAGTTTACATTTGTAGTTGATTGGAGCCTCCTTTTAAGCATGTAATGCCTGTATTAGGAGACTCCGCTCTTCCACATCAAAATACACTTATATATATATATTTTTATTTAATAATTAAGATATAACGCATGCTCGTGACTGTGTTTGCGTGTCTGTGAGGGTGTGTTTGTGTGTGATGGTGCGTGTGTGTGTGGTGTGTGTGTGTGCGTATGTGTGTTTGTGCATGAGTTTCCGGGTGTTTGAGTGAAAATGTATGTTCGTGTTTTATTTTATTTGTTGTATATGTTTTAAACAGTTTATTTAATAATTGCTCACGTAAATTCACACGTTTACTATTCATAAACGTAATACTAGCAGATTAGATAGATAAGCTGGATTAGAATTCTAATCATTCTATCTGATAATAATTTTCATTATTAAGTAAGTACATTACTACATATAATCACAGTTACTGCAAATCAAATAGATAATTTAGAACTAATTATATATTATACACATAGAAAATGTGACAATGTATATAGCTCATGGCTGCACAGCCTACCGAACATCTTTTTTCATTTAAAATGCTGAAAAGCTGCGTTTATACCGCGTACATAGAAGGGTTGGAACAATTTGCCTGCAGCGGTCTTCACATTCGATTATAATTTCGGTGTCTTCAAGGCTAGTTAGGTGAATAGGCTCTTAATAAACTAATGCGATTCACCATCATCAATAGATACGGTCAAATAGTCCACGTGATTATTTGAGAACGCCCCACTTGACATAGTCATTGACGACTCCATTCAATCTATCTGCATAAAGGTTACTGGTTTTATCAACTTCGAATGTGTTCATATCTAGGTTTTCGTCGACTGCGGGCGCATCCTTGCTATCAATTGTGATCACAGGTAACATGAATACTGCGAGCGACAGTCCGTACGGTAGTCTCTGAAAAAACAAACCATTTCAAAAGATGAGTTTTGTTTTGATCATTATTTGATCATCATACTTTGATCGTTCTGATACATGACGTAGTTTAACAGAATTGGATTATTACCTCCTTCAGTTCGAACTCAAAATCTTCTCTGGAGTATGTCTCCTCAGGGTCAAGGTTCAGTCTCTTCATGGCGGCACTGAGCTTTGTGTAGTAATGATCGAGCAGTCTCTCGTAGTATTTGGCGCGGAATTCTTCATCAGTACCGCTAAAGATGAAGTAGATAATGTCAGCGACCGGAGTACCACCTTGCAAACACTGGAGGTCTACGATTTTGATGTCCACCTTACCGTCCTGGAGTATAAAGGAAGGGAGGTAACATGAAGAAATTTTCTGATAAAAACTAAAAGTGGTCGCGCAAACCATCTTAACCACTTGTAGTTTTCATTGTCTTGTTAATAATCGCACTAATCACATGTGTCACTTCTTGCTTGCTATGTTACACCTTGCTTTCTTTCTTTTTTTCTTTTGCTCAAACGGCTTAATGGGTCTGGATAAAATTTGGCATACGTTTACCTACATTTTGTCCTTGGAATATAGGGCTTTTTACACCGCGAGTACAATATGCCAAGAGAATGATCCCTTGTGTGGAAGGTAGCATTCTTTTGGCATAGTTTTCTATTTTCGTTATTTGAAAATATAAACCATTTTAAATAACAATAAACAAAGGTGCGAGACGCACAGGATCGGTCGTTGTGGAGACGCTTGAGGGAGGCCTATGTCCGTACAAAAAAAAAACAGAAAAAAAACAGCATTGAACAAAACATACAGGAAACTACATCCAACCACCTATTACAAACTAGCTGAATGACAATATAATTGGTACAATATTATTTAACTAATATTATAAACACGAAAATTTTATAAGTTTGTATGTATCTCTAAAACTATTGGATTGAATAAAAAAATTGTAAAATCCTATTCACGAGTAGAATGCTCTTTTATTACTGAGTGACGTAGTTTAAATATTTTCTACTTCCACACGGGCGAAGCCGCTGGCAGAAGCTAGTATAATATTGTGTACACACTTACCTCTCGTACTCTGTTCAGCAAGTTGTCTCCTCTATAGTCGCCATGTACGATGGCAGTTTTTTGAATGGGTTTATACATCATAAATGGAATCTTCTGATTCTTCAAAAAATTCTCTAGTGCTTCTTTGTATTCGGGTTTGACATTGTCCAACGCAACGATTTTAGTCTTCTGAAACATTACCTCCATGCTTTTGAATTCTTCCCAATCAAATTTTAGATACGCCAAAACTTTCTCAAATTCTTCTGGGTATTGTTTACTAAATGCAAAAGAAAGTGCGTGCATCTTTGCCAAGTCTGCAATTGCTGAAGAAGCGTATTCCCAATTTACGGAACGAAGTCTATCATGAGGACCATATCCATGTGCTAATAAGTTCTCAAGAACCAACGTCTCCTGGTAGTCGCTAGGGTCAAAGTCATAGAACTTGGTGAAGTATAGTCTATGCTCCTCAGGCACTCCATTTTCTTCTTCCAAGGATGAGTAGATTTTCGCCAATTTTGTGTAAACAAACTGTTCAGCTTTGTAGGGATCTATGGGCATATCTTTACGAAATGCTTCTCCTGCTGCAGCAATTTTTGCAAATAAATGAAGATCTTCTTTATTTTCTTGTTTTATGATTACTGTGAATAGTTTCGACGAGTAGTTGGCACCTCCGCTAAATATTTCATTTATAACTATTTCAGGTTTATCATATTTATGTTCTGTTGCGATTTTATTTAATAATTTTCGCAGTGTTTCTTCTGTGTCTGCGGTGCATGCCATGTTTTGAATGCCAATGTAAGGTAAATAGTTCAAAAGATTGCAATACAAAGATCTGGAGAAAGTAAGTCGACACCCTTATCGAACAAGGAGTATCTCGAGTTACGTCTAATTTGAGATCTTTCAGATCACCATAATCGTAATGTCCGTGAATAAAGCTATGTAACAGCAATATTGACGTATTTCTCTTGTTTAGTTTGTAAGGTAGTCAGTCGAAAAAGGTAGTAATTGTTATGATGAATCTGAAAAAAACAGCAGGATTTTGAATAACTCTTCTTAATAGTTTTCAACAGGAAAGTTGCAGCAATGATAAAGACGTATTGAGGGTTAAGTCAGAGTTACATACTCGTAAATATTTTTTGTGTTTTATGGAAGTAAAATCTCATATGTCTTTTTAACTAAAAAAAAAATACAAGTAACAAGAAATACTGCTTTATCACGGTTGAATTGTAATGAAGGAAAGTAATTTCTTTGCCAAATTAGTGTGTGGGTTTATTGGAGTAAAACTTAAAATTAAATGAAGGAAGTTTTATGTGTAAGTTTGACAAAAATACAAAATAACTTTAAAAAATGTCTTATATTAAAAAAACAAAAACTAAACTGTCGTTGCCTTACACTAGGAATTTTTCCTGTATCGTGGGTTCGTTTATAAACATAAAAACTCATATACATAGACAACCAGACTCTGAAACCTAGGAATAGGAAGATACCTAAGTACAAACTGACTTTATTCGTATTCTTAGTTATGGTAACTTTACAGCTTACAAAGATTTTTTTTACTTTTACGTAATTATATCAAGTTGTTTAGGTGTGTGAGATATCAAATTATATCTCCTACGGTGCCAGATTGACTATCGGTACATCGAAGTGCTGAAGTGTTTGTACGAAAACGACTACAGGACCAGACCTTGAAACCTATCTTCCTGCAGCGGGAAAAACTCCACGGCAGCAACGGAACCTCCTTTGCGGCCGCCTTCAAGGTTCTGGACTGGTGAGAGCTAAGCATTAAAGTCAATGGCAAGTACATCACCCACCTTCGGTTTGCCGACGACATTGACGTCATGGCTGAGACTACGGTTGAGCTCAGTAGAGGTTCCGAATGAGTGGGTTTTAACATAAACAAGGACAAAACCAAAGTCATGGTAAACAGCCATGTAGCACCCACCCCCTATCAAGATCGGAGGCTATACTCGAAGTTGTGAATGATTACGTTTACCTGGGACAGACGGTCCTTTTGGGTAAGTTCTACTTTGAGAAAGAGGTCAATCGTCGAATCGGACTCGGTTGGGCAGCATTCGGGAAGCTGTGCGGTATCTTCTCATCCAACATAGCACAGTGTCTCAAGACGAAAGTCTATGACTAGTGCGTGTTGCCAGTGATGACATATAGCTCTGAAACGTGTTCGCTCACTATTGGCCTTATCAGAAGGCTTAAAGCCACCCAAAGGGTAATGGAAACGGCTAATGTGATCACATCAAGAATGAAGATACCCACAGGTGAAATAAGGTTACCGTCATAGCCCGAAGAATCGCCAAACTTAAGTGGCAGTGGGCAGGACGCAGAACAGATTGTTGATGGGGTGGAAAGGTTCTGGATTGACGATCGCGTGCGATGCAGCGTTGGAAGGCTGCCCGTGACTCGTAGGAGGAGCCTATGTTCAGCAGTGGACGTCTTTTGGCTGAAATGATGATGATGAGATTGTGGTGATACATATGTTGTTTAAGTTAAAATTTTATGATATAGATAATGAAAGGATATCTCCCATATACTGAGTCTAAGAGCTATTAGTAGAAAATGGGCATGTTAATTATTGTTTAAATAAAAAAAATAATATGATAGTAGACATCAATAATTTAGTTACTTTACACTCTACTAAATTAAGCTCCTACCGTATTTATTATAGTGCACAATAGAGAGTATATCTGTATCTATCCATCTTTTGCTTGATTTAGATTAGTGCCAGCTTCTAACAGCGTATTTTGATATACCTACATCAAAATAAAGTATTCAATCAAATTCAATTGATGCACAGATTCAGTTTTTCAGAAAAAACATACTTTTAGAAAATCTATCACATTTTCGTTAATTCCTGATTTCAAATTACAACTTTCATAATTAATGGCCTCTTTCATTAAAAGATTAGTTAATGAGCTTTTTTTTTTTTTCGGTGGTAAAATCATCTTGTGACATCCCCCGCCCTTGGGTGGGGCGGGAGATAGTGTCAGACTTTTACTGACTAAAAACCCACTCCTGTTCCTTCGTCCCAGGGCCCCGGGTTTCGTTTTCACACTACCCATGGCCCCAGTATAATGATAATGTAGTGGTAATGAGCTAAAGTTTTTTAACAGAACTATTATTATTTTGTTATTTACGGGCTGAACGTTAACTGTACAGGAATAATGTCAATTAAAGCACGGATATGATCCTCACGACTAGGGAATCCAATCCCGCAGGCCTGTGGGATTGAAGTCACCAATCTCGCGGATCCCGCGGGATGGTTTATTTTGTTTTATTTTAAGAGATGCACAAAGGTAGCCCGCAAAATTCAAATAATTTAGAATGTTTTCAATTAATGTCTTTCAAATTTAGGAAGATTTAACTTTAACAAACATTGATTACGTTTATTCCATTACGTTGACGTTGCCAAACTTAAGTGGCAGTGGTCAGGCATATTGCTCGCAGAACAGACGGTCGATGGGGACGAAAGGTTTTAGAATAGCGACCACGTACCGGAAGACACAGCGTTGGAAGGCCTCCCACAAGGTGGACCGATGACCTGGTGAGGGTCGCGGGAATCCGATGGATGCGAGACGCACAGGATCGTTCATTGTGGCCACATTTGCAGGAGGCCTATGTCCAACAGTGGACGTCTTTCGGCTGAAATGATGATGATAATGATTACGTTTCTTTCCACCGATTTAGAACTTGCACAAAACAAAATAGAAATTCAAAACTTATTTAACTGTAGGTAAGATAAAAAATTGAAAACAAAATTATTTTCCATAAGTAGGTATAGGTAGGTATTCTACAGAAAAGTCACGAGTTCCATGGAAAGTTGTTAAATAACTTGTTAATGAGATTGTACTGGGTTTAATAAATAGGTAATCAGAACGGTCTGTCGTCTAAACCCTTAATTCTTAGAAAAAAATTCAATCCGGGATCCCGCATGAGTAATCCGCATTTTTGATCAGGCAAAAAAGATACAGGATCCTGCGCATGTGGGACTGCATTTCCTACTCACGACAGAAGAATTTGGTAAAGTTTTGGCAGACTTAAAAGTTGTTGTGGAAAGAATTTGGACTTCCAAATTCTTTTTCTTTTTTTTTTTTCTTTTTTTTTTCTTTCTTTCTTTTTTTTTGACGGACGTCGTGTTCCGGACAACGGCGAACGTTACGATGGAGATTGCAAGCTGACGTATAGAGAGAAGCATTACACAAGTTTAAGAAGAGTCGGGATAATCTGTAGCAACATCTATGGGAAAAGGGCGGGTCCTCCAACCAGACGGATGTTTTGTCTGATCTGGGCTACTGCCCAAGAGATTATTTCGGGCTTTTAAATATGTTCAAATAGCGCGGAGACCTCTAATTGGGCGATGCCAGATTTCGTAGTTTAGTTCATAACCACAATCTCATCATCATCATTTCAGCCAAAATACGTCCACTGCTGAACATAGGCTCCTCTCGAGTCACGGGCGGCCTTCCAACGCTGCATCGCACGCGATCGTCACTCCAGAACCTTTCCACCCCATCAACAATCTGTTCTGCGTCCTGCCCACTGCCACTTAAGTTTGGCGATTCTTCGGGCTATGACGGTAACCTTATTTCACCTGTGGGTATCTTCATTCTTGATGTGATCACAATAGCCGTTTCCATTGCCCTTTGGGTGGCTTTAAGCCTTAGATGTCGCTACAAATCCATTTAAGATGTGCGGCATACAAGTAGTATCATCAAACTTGTAACCTGTGCCGGCCGATATGCAGTTTAAAGATAAGCTAAATTAATAATTTCAGTATATACTAATATAATAATACTCGTCAGCCTATCAATGTTAGAATAAAGTCACCATTTGTCAGCACATTTAAAAATATAAATGTGCTGGCAAATGGTGACTTACTATGAATAATCATCATATTTTTTAAATGAAATCGATGTTTGTTGATAAAATTCCACTTATTATCTGTTTTATTGCAGATTTGGTTCACGATAAGAGATACACGTGCCTATTATTTCTATTTTTTATGACTCATATCATTAAAATACAAAATTAAAAGATTCAAGATACAAAGCATCATCATCTTCCTGTCCTTGTCGCGTGTTATTTGGGGTCGGCGCAATGCGTTTTTTTCTTCCATTCTGCCCTGTAACTCGTCATTCTATCACTGACTTCCGTTTCTTTCATATCACTCTTCACACAACCCATCCATTTTTCTTTGGCCTCCCTCTCCCTCTCCATGCATCCACATGTATGCTCATAACTCTATTAGTAACATGTGTTTCATCCCTCCTCTTTACATGACCATACCAAGACAAACGATTCCCCTTCTACTTTTCAGTCACTGGCGCCACTTTCAAACTTCCTCTAATACACTAATTTCTCACTTTATCCATTCTCGTCACACCACACATTTTATTTCAAATAAACCATTTACAGGCACTTTTGAAATGTCAATAAGGCAGTCAGTCAGAAAAAAAATGATGCTAATTGCATTCTAAAGCGTAGATCTCTATGGAGAAGAACGTGCAAGAAACTCCATGGCCACCTTTTTTCAATCATGTTATGTATTACAAATATCTCGGTTATATGTTTCTAAATGTACTTGATAGTACTTTAGAGGTACAAACATGGTGTAAAGTTTCGCAAACCTCCGTTGAAACGGGGGGATCTTTTGGCCAGATGAGTCTGGTCTCTGGACTACTGTATAATATGTTCTAAATGCGTGGAGAACTCTGATACCACAGGGTTTTGACTTTTTAGTATCTATGTGGTGATCTAGATGGCGCTGCAGTACCTACGTAGCAAGTAGTTTGTTGATTTTTATAATTTTCCACTTTTAATACGATGTAGTTGAGTCTTTACTTGCAAGAAGTTAATCCTCATTATATATATACATTAACATAACTAAAATACACAATTTATCTAGATTAACTTTATACCTCTTAACTAAAAATATACACTAGTAATAACTTAAATTAAACAGAAACTAATATATCCAATATTTTCCAAACCTACGTACCCAAAATATAATAAATAGAACAATAAAATAAAAATAAAATAAACCAATAATAAACGTGATAGTAACAGATGATGGCCATCAGTGCCACATCTAGTAAAAATCAAATTCATCCATCCATGTTATGTTTGATTAACTTAGGGCCTGCGCACACTCGAGACAAGACTGTCTTAGACAGACTTGTCTAAGACGTCGCAGACTTGTCGGCGACAAGACTGTTTTGTCTACGACATGGCCGGCGCACACCATCAAGACAAAACAGTCTAGCGGCGTACGGCCAGTTAGTTGCTAACTTAGTGGATTTTCCACTAAAACTGGTGGTCTTAACTCCCCATTTAGTTGCGAAATATTGGTTTTAGTGGCTAGTGGATTTTTCAAGTGTTTTAGTAAAATTCAATTACTTATTAAAAATGCGATGACTCGGGTGTAAATGAGCACCATAGAATCCATAATTATCAATTTGATACCGATGATGATGGTGCAAACAAAACTGATTCGTCTGAAGGCGAATTAATACATAGCTGTTATTGAATAATTTGTTTGTTGATTTCCCTACTAAGGTTAATTTACCAACAAATAAATACCATTTTGATCAACTGATTGTTAATTTTTATCAGAAAATTTAACAATCAGTTGAACAATTTAAAGGAAACTAATACGTATATGCCTGCTTATTTTATTTTGTACGACATACATTTTTTAGTTAGATATTTTGCGATTTTGTGTGGGATAATTTTTTGTTAGTGGTTTTCAGGTGGTTTTAAAAGTTGATTCTTTTGGTAAGTTAGTGTAACTGTTGGCAACACTGGACGTCTCAAAACAGTTTTGTCGCAGACAAGTCTGCGGTGTGAGCGGTGTCGTAGACAAGTCTGTCTAAGACAGTCTTGTCTCAAGTGTGCGCAGGTCCTTACGATTGAGTTTGTTACCTTTTTAGGATTTACCCACATTTATTTTTTTACCACGCTATTTGTTTTTGTTATTTTATATACTTACGTCTGTGTGCTCTAATTATTATTATAGTTTTAGATATTGTTTCTCAGTAAGTGAATTATGTATGCAATTCTTTATGAGAAATAAAGTTGTTCTTATACCTAAAATCATTTTCACATCTTTCGATGGTCGAAAATATTAAACCTTTTTTTTGTATTTTTGCTTTGTCCTTGTGATCGCTTGTGAAGCGGTTCTTTCATGTCTATTACAGCTGGTTAACACAATAACTGCATCCAACCAGTTTTCAGGTTCAATAGAAGTTATTTGTGATAGTATCTATGCAGATTCGCTGCACAAATAATTACTTATGGCACATGTTTATCATTAACTGTAGTGTTAATATCTACTTATAAGATATATGAAGGAAATGGGCGGTATGTCGCTAGAACCATGAATGTATGTTTGTTTTTAGGGTTCCGTACCTCAAAAGGAAAAAACGGAACCCTTATAAGATCACTTTGTTGTCCGTCCGTCTGTCTGTCTGTCTGTCTGTCTGATTGTCTGTCAAGACCCTTTATCTCGGGAATGCGTGGAAGTATCGAGTTGAAATTAAAACCATATACTCAGGTCTAAGGTCCCTTGAAGCTGTGAAAAATCAAACATCTGAGGTAACAAAAAAAAAACAGATGTCGTAAACGTGTATTTCAACAAGGAAGGACTCTCAAGGGAATCAAAGTTCACGGGGTACTCTCCGTTGACTTAGAATCCTAAAATTTGGCATGAAGCAAGAACTCATAACACAATTATATGAAAAAATCTGAAAACTGTAAATTTGTAGTTACGTCACAGAAAAAAAAACTTTTTTTGTGATTCGGAAATATCTTCGTAACTCAATTCGGGGATTGAACTGTTTTCATAGGTAAGTTTGTACGGAACCCTCAGTGCGTGAGTCCGACTCGCACTTGTCCAGTTTTTTTTTATGATTTATTTCTTTACTTCTTCTTTTCTTATGTCTTGTTATTATTTTGACTCTTTGTCTTTTCGTGTCGATGTACCCAAACAATTTTTTTTCTGACCATTACGTGGCAACTTGTACGGCTCTGTTATTGGCCACGTATAGATCCTGAAAAGTGCAGGTGATTGTGCAGGATGGACAGCATAGCAGGTGACGCATGTCATTTAATTTTTTACATAGATCTGACATTTAAATTATACTTATTTTTATACTATTCTTTGACACAGCATAGTCGGCCCTATAATGTTCCCACTGCTGGGACTCAGGCCTCTCTAGGAGAGGGAATGGGCAGTAATCCACCACGCGGGCCCAGTGCGAGTTGGTGGAGGGTTTGAACCCGCAACTTACAACTCGTAAGTCGGGGCCGTTACCACTCGGCCACCACTGCTTCCATCTATGACATATTTAGTAACTATTGCATTTCAAATGAATACAGTAATTAATGATTGACATTTATATTGTTTGCACACCACACGATGTAACAAACATGCATGTTTCCTTTATAATGTGTGTGTTTAACTAGGGATACACGTTTGAGCAAATAAGTATATCATTTCTTATCTTGACTATTGGAATATGAAATATAATTTATATTATCTTTGTGCTGATGTTTCTTTATATGATGTTTCTTTATATCATCATCATCATCATCATCATTTCAGCCGAAAGACGTCCACTGTTGGACATAGGCCTCCCCCAAGCGTCGCCACAATGACCGATCCTGTGCTTCTCGCATCCATCGCACTCCCGCGACCCTCACCAGGTCGTCGGTCCACCTTGTGGGAGGCCTTCCAACGCTGCGTCTTCCGGTGCGCGGTCGCCACTCTAGAACCTTTCGGCCCCATCGACCATCCGTTCTACGCAATGTGCCCTGCCCACTGCCACTTAAGTTTGGCGATTCTTCGGGCTATGTCGGCAACCTTGGTTCTCCTGCGGATATCTTCATTTTTTATGCGATCACGCAAGGAAACTCCGAGCATAGCCCTTTCCGTTGCTTTGGGTATTATTTTCTTTATATCAAAAATGATAAATTATCTCAAGTAATAAGTGAAAGTGGGATTATCCCGAATGCAACGACTTTAAATTTTTTTTAGTGATGCAATCGTTGGTGATAAACCGAATAAGTTTATTTTGAGCTTTATTCGCTCTAGCCTTGAAGACACTGCAGGCAATTTTTTCCAGCCCTTCGATGTACACGGTATAGAGGCGTGTGCTCCTTCAGTTGTAGACTACAACGTGCACACAAATGAGGTGAAAGATTTATGATAAAATAAAAATGCAAATTATAAAATGAGAATTAAAAATTAAATCAGAATAAAAAATATTCTTTATAAAATTAGACTTAAAATTATTCATTCAAAAATAATAATAATAAAGTGAAGTTGTTAGCGAAACGAACATCATGATCAGTGTTTTGTGTTGCTCAAGCTCTTTTTGTATTTTGAAAGCGTGAGGGTTATGTCCACGTTAAAACGCTTAAGAAAATGGCTGTACTACCTAAAGAGTTTTGTGAAAGTAGTGTATTGTCCCTGATTCGATCTGGGGACATACAATAAGTTAGACTTGTATCTTTTAGTTCACGGCGGTCCATAGTCTGCATAGACTGACTGGGGTCATAACGTTTTTCCGTTGCTGTTCGAGACCTATTTATAATGTTCTAAATGTTTACATACAAATGTTAAAAAGGGAATCCTCGCGAAGGTCAGACAGTACTTCACGCCGTAACAGTTGCTCAAACTTTAGGAGAGCCAGAAGGATCATTGGCAATGATGCACTCGTTGAGTCGAGGCTTCAAAGTCTTGAGCATCGACGCCGAGTTGCTAGCCTGTCGGTTTTCTACCGGTTGAATTTCGAGGAGTGAGCGTCGGAATTGCATAAACTAATTCCGCCTAGGCCGTTCCATCATCGGACCACCAGGCGTACGGTAATGCGCCACCAGTACATGGTGGACATCCCACCTATACGCACAAAACATTTTGGGAACACATTCATTGTGCGTACAGCTAAGGAGTGGAATTCCTTGCCGGAATCTGTGTTTCCTGATGGCTACAACCCGGGAATCTTTAAGTCAAGAGTGAATAGGTTACTTCTAGGTAAGCGCGCTCCATTGTCGACCGCATCGTCGCTTTCCATCAGGTGAGATAGCGGTCAAGCGCGAACCTATCAAGAATAATAAAAAAACCCTATTATTGGCTAATCACTCTTTGTAGCAAAGATGGTAAAGGAAATACTTCTGAAGAAGTGCCAGTCACGGGAGATGTGGATGGAAGCAAGGATCGAGGAAAGGACTTTTTAAGATTTTTATATTTTTGTTATAATTTTTCGTAAATTTAATTTTAATTAAGCTTTATCTCTATCAATAATAAATATACTGGAATCACACTAATGTTATAAAGGTGAAAGTTTGTGTGTATGTTTGTATTTTTGTTACTTTTTTGCGCTCAAACGGCTAAACAGATTTAGATAAAATTTTGCCCACAGGTATGTCCATATCGAACATGAACCCTGCTATCCACTTATATAATAAGTTGTTAATGTTCACCATAAATAATTAATGAGTTGAATGAACGAAAAAAAAAATGTTTATTCTGCCCAAATAGACGCACAATAAAATACAGCAATCTGTCAGACCATGTGTAAACCGGGAATAACTGTGCTGCACCATAGACACTAGACCTAACACAGTTGTCTGATGTCTAAAGCTTAGTCTGTGGTTGTCTATTGTCTATTGCACCGACTGACAGACACAAACAAAACAGAGACAAACATAACATAAATATAAACAATATCATCATCATCATCTTCCTGCCAAATATAAACAATAATATAAGACAAATAAATACGATATATAAATCCAAGTTGTGCGTCGCATCTAGGCAAAAATAGGTTGTTGCTCAGCTTATACCGTGACGCTGAGTTGAATGAGAGATGAGCAGTCGACCTCGGCAGGTTACAAATGTGATCTCTGCCATTATCAAACTCAATTTGAAAATAAATGTTAGTTCGTAGTCACCCCACGTGGTGTTCGATATTACCAGACTCACATAGGGTAAACTCGAATACTAAGGGTTATGTTTTTTCTCCCTAATGTTATATTTTGTAACAAAATTATTGTACACTAAAACAACTTATAAAATAAGTAGATAACAAAGTTCATGTACATAGGCGAGCTTAATTCAAAGTTGAGTTTTCTTCCAGCAAACCAATGAGTGATAGAGAGAGATAACAATTTTTGTCTTTTTATTATTAAAATATTTATTACATAATTACGTAACTACTTATAAATATTTTAGCTAATAAATATTATAATTTAATAGGTATACATACCAACTAAAATAATGATTAATGTTGACAATTCCGATTTAAAAAAAGACCACAACTATCACACAACACCGTCTAGTCCCAAGCTAAGCAGAGCTTGTGTTATGAGTTCTAGATAACTGATAAACATACTTATATATTTCTGGTAAATAAAACACGGCCTTCAGTAATGAAGCTGTTTAATACACTGACTGCTACACGTGTCACTTGCGACACGCGTAGCACGTTGGCGCACATCATCTATAAATAACCTAACAATTTCTAAACACATTCATATTATAGATAAATAAATTATTTACACTCAGCACAGAACAAATGATCGTGCTCATCACACAAACATTTCTCCTGGGTGGGAATCGAACCCACGACCTCCGGCATAGCAGTAAGGGCCACTAACCAATAGACCAACAGGCCAGTAAATAATGTCGCTGACATAAGATTTAAATTCATTATGATTGACGCGAGTGAAATACGACAACTATTTCATGTTTTTTATTGCACGTATTATTTATTTTATAATATTTTATATGCTTGGCTGCAGGCCAGTCAATTGGCTTCTTATCGGTTGTTCATTTAGCCAGTGTCAAGTTCAGAAAGTATTTAGTTTTTACAGTCACTATGAGTTCCCTTAGACTGTGGATGTAACAAATTTTAATGTTTATGCAGTAGGTATTCGACAACAAATGTATCGAGTCCGCCTCGGCAAGGTTCGCTGCTGTAGTCAATATTATATTATTATTATATACATTTATTTTCTCAAAAAGAATACATCATCATCATCATCTTCCTGCCCTTGTCCCGTGTTATTTGGGGTCGGCGCAACATGTTTTTTTTCTCAAAAAGAATACAATTAATTTAATATGAGAAATACAAGTTATTCTTAAACGAGTATACTAAACATGTTGTCATCAGAAATGTAGGTACTCAAATAAACTAGTAAGTATTAAATTATCTAAACACAAAAATTCAACAAGTCATGAGGGTAACAAGAAAAAAAAGTACATATTTTTTGTATTAGGAATTCATTGCCGAGATCTCACTTATTTCAATGATTCTACATATTGTCTCGTAATTTAGACACTTGAGATACAAAACTACACCACAATATTACACGGCAATATCCATTAGAAATCAATTATTTCTCATGAAAATTAAGAGGACTACAGCACCTTAAGTGCGGTCACTCTCGGACTGCATATAATAGCAAGAGATGTGCAAGGACACATTACTTGCAAAACATAAAGCATTTTAACGATTTATTAAAAACTAGCTTCTGACAGCGGCTTTGCCCGCGTAAAATTAGGTTTCTCCATACAAACTTCCAAACCCCGTTTTACCCCCTAAGGGGTGGGTTTTCGTAAAATCCGTTCTTATCTTAGCGGATGTCTACACCCTATAAGGAACCTATCTGACAAATTTTAAGTTTGTAGGCGTTATAGTTACTGAGACTTCGTGATTAATCAGTGAGTGGTATTTCGCTTTTATTTATATATATAGACAGGATTGATTATAAAATTAAAACTCCAGAATTGTAGAATAATCTGATAAACAATCGGAATCGCTTTCCATCAGGTGAGATAGCGGTCAAGCGCGAACCTGTCAACAATAAAAAAAAAGTATTTTAGTCTAGTTTTTAAAAGATGAAGGTAATATTTAGAGGCATCTTAATTTTTTTTTACTGTGCTTAATTAGATGTACCTACATTCTACGTTTTGAACACATTCTATCTAGAATTTATCCTGAAGAAAACACATTTTTTTCCGACTTTAAACCCCCACCACCAAACCTTAAACATACATACTCGTATAATTGTACGTATTATAAAATTCGTGATTAGCTCCTATAATAGTCCTCTTAAACAAAAAGCTTCCCATATTATTTACCCACAGACATCGATAATATATGTCAATGCCCACAGCACTCAGATGGCTTGTGTCTGACAATAGTTTTTCTCACAATATTGTTTTGTAACCGCAAAAAAGTTCCGATCCGACCGTCCGGGAACCGTCCGGACCGAGCCCAAGTCGTCGACGGTGCGTACTGTTCCACGCGCGCCTCAAGGAGAAGTCAGCAAACCGTAGGGGCTCAGCAGGGTCGAAGCCTAATGGGGCCAAGGGTCTCTGATTCTGAAAGGAAGACTCGGCCCTGGTACGAAAGGCAACGAAGGAGCAGAAGTGGGTTTTAGTCACTAAAAGTCTGACACTATCTCGCGCTCCGCCCAAGAGCGCGGGATGTCATAAGATGATTTTATCATCGAAAAAAAAAACCACAAAAAGGTAAGTACCTACATAGTGAAAAAGAAATTAATCAGTCGAATTGAGAACGTCCTCCTTCTGTTGAAACTTGTTAGAAATACACACTCCAGAAACCATCACATTATCTACTTCATTGGCTGCAGTCGGTTAACTTTTCAAATATTTTGATAACCCAGCTCAACAATCGTTGTGACAATGATGTTGTAAGTGAGAGGCAAGTGGGGTAAAGTAGGGTTGCACACTTTTAATAGAAGAAATAGAGTATATCTGATTTCAAAAGAGGTAAATAAAGAGTACGGACTTATAAAAAAAGTATCATTTATTTAAAAAAAAAAAATGGTATTTTTTGGAACTTTTTGCTGCACATACCATTTTTTATGGTTTTTAAAAGAATTGTACGTCGCCAAACTGTCTAACTCTAAAACATAGATCAGAAGCTAATTTTTAATATATTTCAATGAAGCCCTGTTCCTCTCTGCCCGCCATTTCACATTCATGACCGTAAAGACTCTCTTAGTAAAGTGTTTTTTGTTTGGTTATTATAATAGGTATGCATAATATATGCGTGACTGGCACTGGTATATCAAACATTGTGTAAAAAAGAGTATTTTAGCGTCCTTTACTAGTGTTATAGATTATAGAGTACGCCTACATGATGTAGAATACAATACTCTATTTTAAAGAAAGAAAAGATGAAAGAAAAGAAAGAAAGAAAAGAAAGAAAGAAAAGAAAGAGAGAAAAGAAAGAAAGAAAAGAAAGAAAGAAAAAAATAAAAGAAAAGAAAGAAGAAAGAAAAGAAAGAAAAGAGAAAAGAAAGAAAAGAAAGAAAAGAAAGAAAAGAAAGAAAAGAAAGAAAAGAAAGAAAAGAAAGAAAAGAAAGAAAAGAAAGAAAAGAAAGAAAAGAAAGAAAAGAAAGAAAAGAAAGAAAAGAAAGAAAAGAAAGAAAAGAAAGGAAAGAAAGAAAAGAAAGAAAGAAAAACAGTTTATTTACGTCAAATATGGTGCACACCTTAAAAATAAAATAAATAACAATAACGACGTATATATAGGTAGGTTATGCGTCACATCCACGTAAAACGGCTAGCGCTCAGCAAAAATGCTGGGGCTCGTATAAAAAAGAGCCGCAGCGCTGATTTTCAGCAGCAGCCGCCGTCGACGGAGAGACGTTGATCGGCCAGCAAGGATTACACAATATATACTTATAATTACTCAATAAACAGATAAAAAACAAAAATAACAATAGACTATTATAATACATGAAGGGGTACAAAAAAATAAAAAATAATATAAGAACAAATCACAGTTGCCTAAAACAGCATTGACTTAGTCGACTACATATTATTTAATATTTTAATTACTATTCGAGAGTACGTTTGGCAACCCTAGGCAAGTCAAACATTTTGTACCTTGACCAAGGAGTTAGACAACTAGAGCCAGCGTCAGACATGGTTAGCGATCGGCTCACGACAGGCCGCCAGTTGTGAGTCGATCGCTAACCATGTCTGACGTTGAGAGTGTATTACGTAAAGTTCTCGATCAAATAATCGAAAAATTACAATATAAAAATGCAAAAATAACATCGTTGAAGGAACTTACCAGTGGTGGGGCCAACTACACGTCAGCCCTATTTTCAATTAGTGTCACAGCGCCAGAACACGACACATTGCAGTTGTTCGCGAAAGTGGCAAACGTCAACGGCATATTTCGGAAAATTATGAATATAGACCACATGTTTAAGACTGAACAGTTTTTGTATTCGGATCTCGTCAAGGTTTACGAAAAAATCCAAGATGACCATAATCTCAATGTGGAGTACCGATATGAATTCCCCAAGTTCTACGGAGGCGAATCAGCTGAGGGTGAAGAGACGGTAGTTATGGAGGACCTCACGGCCAAAGGATTCAATACATACAGTAGGTTCAAGTCTGTTGACTGGGAGCACGCCGCATGCGCAATCGAATGTTTGACCAGGTTCCATGCATTGTCTTTCGCATACCAAAAAGCCGATCCCGAAAATTTCGCGAAAGACGCAAAGAGGGTGGAAACAAAAAAAAGAAACGATTCGGGCAACCCCAGTCTAAACGAAACATGGTCAAAAATGGTAGAAAATACCTTAAATGTGGTTAAAGATGAACACAAGGAGAGATTAGGTGAGCTATTGAAAAATGGAAGCAACGAATTTTATGAATTTAAGATTCCATTAAGTACCACTGTGTTGTGTCACGGCGACTACAGGGTCAGCAACTTGCTATTTCGACATCTGGTAAGTTGTTTTTCGTTGCTACTTTAGTTAGTAAGAATAAAAACTTATTGAGAGATAATTTAACCCATCATTTCAAAAAGGGCATGCTGACGAGTGTTTAGGAATAATGTTTTGGTGTTTTTTTTATTAATTGAAGGTTCTTACATATTTATTGATTGTTCAGAATGTAAACTCAATAATAGATATACATAGTTACGGATAAGTTAGGACTTAATCGGTAGATGACACTGTTAGCGTATCTCATTAATATAGAATTAACAGGACTTATTAGCTATAGTGTGAATACAGTAATATCATATTAAGGGTTCCCGAAACGAATAATTGCGGTTGACAATATTTACGTGAAAGAGAATGATAAAGTACACAATTGCTTCAATTGTCTACGTGCTCTTGGAGATCAGTAGAGCGTTTTTGATCCTGAGTATAATGGATGGAGACGAAATTTTAAAAATGACACTCGACAAAAACAAAACGCAGCCTTACCCATAAGATCTTATTGGAACTATTTCATAACTTTAGAGCATCGTCCGTCAGTATTCATAACACAGCTGCAGCTGTTTCCAAAACTTTGAATGGATTTGTCGTTGATGTCATTTCTAAAGTTAAGTTGATGACGCTACCGTGTCTTACGAAACATATTAAAAACTTATGTCCTTTAATTTGTTTTAACAAACAATTATCTTGGTACATATACGGTCATAATGCTATGTATATCTCCGCCACTTCGCATAACGAATGCTGGTGAACAAACCGATTTAGGGTTATCATAACACAACGTGTGTTATGATAACCCTCCTTCTCGAGTTGTATTCCTCATTACTGAGGGTCGTGAAGTTCCCGCTGGATTAGCTTGCAATTAGGTAGATGTCCAGTGTGAAGCGGACCTGATCTGCCCATCTTTTTGGGCCTAGAGATAGTTGGTCCGAGTCTAAAAATAAACTAAGCTGTGATTTTTGTAAAATTGGATTCCCAAATCATAAAATCAAAGTTAAAGCATAAAATTTTATAACATTTTAAGTAGAACTTGACGCGGCATACTGGGCCGCCTCATTGAAACGCGGAGTACCGCGGGGTTCCGAAGTTATTTAAAATTAAGCGTTATAGAGACCTCAAATTTAGGTAAATAACGGATTGACTTTATATATTTTTTTATGTAGAAAAATATCCTACGCTTATATTTTTAGGAGCTGAAGACTAAAATCCCTATAGCCGCAACATTGAATTTTTACAAAATCTTGGCCTTTTTTTTATTTTGTCTTGTCCGCGTGTTTGAAACGGAAATGAAACCATCGCTTCCACACCGGCTTCCGAAACTAAAGTTTTTAATTTGATTGTATTTTATCGTTAAAAATTAATTTGTCAGTTACCTACCTACAATACGGTCAACGTAACTTGACGGCCCTGAACATAGCTTTGCGAACTTTAGCGCATGTACACTCGTAAAAAAAACTGTTATTGACATTAATTTTTTTAAACCAAAATTCGGAATAAAATTTACTAATACAGGGACCAAGTACAAATAAAATAAATATTAAAACACTTTGGAGACAGAAAGCTACAAAAATAAGTTATGAATTAAAGAAACAAACCTAACACTACACAAAAAACTTAACAATTTATTAATAACAACCAACGAAAACTTTTGTCACCGCCTGTGCTCAAGACAGAGACAGGGATACGAAAATAACACCAATGCTAACGTGTGAGTGAGACATATTACTGCGTACCGAACATTGCAGAATAAGTACGAAGCTTTACGAAGTTACCGAAGAGAGATGTCCAATACGCGTGTCTGATGGTGTTGTTTAATCGATTTTTTTTTTTAAATCGATTTCAATTAAGTTATAAAAATATATTTATATTCAATTTTCTATGGAGGTTTAAAATATTCTTAAACAATCGTTATTCTAGTAGTTGTTTATAAATAACTGATATTTTAAAAAATCATGTCTTTCAACCAAGAAAATAAAATTTTATTAGTTTTTTTTTTCATTAAACTCGAAATCTCGTTTACTAACGACAACATTCACTATGTTTGTAAATCTATTTCGTTCAATATCTCATAGAAACAAAAATAAATAAATACCAAATCGATAAAAATCGATTGCGATATTTGATTGAATAGCCTAGACCTCCGCCCCGCGCACGTCGCCTCATGCCACCATTTTGTTCCTAAAAAACGTTCGTGCGCAGCCTTCTGCGCAAAGTTCAGGATCGCCAAAATACGCCGGCCGTATTATATGCCTGAGTACAATGTAACAAGGGGCGATCTTCCTACCCTCAACCATACGGTTTTACTACGTCGTTCTCTTTATCTTACAAATAAAAATCTCGTGTTTGAAATCAAACTCATACGTAACGGCTGAACCGGTTTAAAAGATTGCTTTTTGTATATATTTGGTAGGTTCGGTAATATGTTGCAGAAAGAGAAAAATGGGGGTAGGAAGGTAAAAAAATATTTTTTCAATACACTTACTAGAAAACCCGCTCTTATCCCACCGCTTTTAGGCACGCAATAGACTTTCCGCACTAGTGCTGAAAAGAGCGCGTGCTCTCCCCAGTATATGTATCGTATCAGGCTGGGCGCGCGTCGACCCCCACGAGTCGCAGCTCAACCCCCGTTTATTCATTTCTTCGTAAGTGTATTGAAAAAAAAAACGTTTGATGCACGTGCAAATTTGTCACTGTAGCCCTCGGCTCCATAACACACTCGCCTACGGCTCGTGCAAATTCCGCCTCAGTCGCAATGACAATTTTTCTGCACTTGTATCAAATGTACTATACCTTCCTACCCCCATTTTCTTGTCAATTTATATGGCAAAACAAGGTTTGAAAAGTCGGCTAGTTATAAAATAAAGTCGCCTGTATGTGCCTCCGCTTACTTATTCTAAACCACGCAACGGATTTTGATAAGATTATCATTTATTACTAATATAAACAGCGATAAACTAGGAAGGTTTCTTTAGTAATATATTCAGCTATCAATCACATCTTTGTCAGTATTTTGTCTCAAGTTATCTGAAGTGTATTTAATTGGTATCACGTGGTTCGAGAAGGAATGGCAGGCGGTCGCCTCTTTCTGCGAAGCAGTAATGCTAGCGAAGGGAAGGGAGAAGGAACGGATGTCCTTACGTTCCAGCCGCCCGCGTTCGACCCCGACCCTTGTGGACGATGAGCAATAGGTAGCTCGCCGTCCGGTCATCCGGTAACCGTCCTGACCGAGCCCGAGTAGTCGACGGCGTATAGTGTTCCACGCGAGCCTCAAAGAGATGTCAGCAAAAACGTAGAAGCTCAGCAGGGCCAAAGCATACTGGGGCCATGGGTTGACTTCAGAAAGGGAAATGGTTCTCTAACGCTAAAGGTAAAGAAGAAACATAGGTGTACTTCTAGTTGTTCTAATAAAACATTATCTGTTTAAGTGTCCATAGTTGCTGCGGTATATTGGTCTCAGTTAGTGTTGTGGTGCTGCATCTGTTTACCTCACAAAAATTCACGAGAATGTACTGCTATGCAGTTTGGCAGATGAAATGATTTTGATGTAACAAATTAATAAAATAAATAAAAAAAAAGTTAGTAAAAGTGTGTTACCCCCTCCCACTCTGAGCTCTGCCCTAGAGCGAGAGAAGTCATTGGATTATTTCCCACCTAAAAAAAACACTCTAAGGAGCCACTTTTCTGCTGGAGTAATATATTTGGCAATATCAGTCTTATAATTCCGTATACGTTATCTATCTAAACAAACATCAATAATTTTTCTGAACTTATGTATTTTTCCCTCAATAAACTTGTTTTTTATAAATATTCGCAGTAACTATTATGACTACTTTATTGTCACCGGCTAGTATACATATATGTTAGAGTATACAAAACTAGTAATAGACAAAACTAGTTTTGTCTGGGTTCACGTGCGAACGTGTGTGTTCACTTAGGGACCGGGAAGCGCATAACAAATATTATTAAAAAAATACATAACATTTCTTTAATTACTACAAAAATAGGACCTGCAGGTTTTTGTGTAGGTAAAAAGTTAGTAAAGTAATTTTTATATAAGTATATGGTGCGTACAGCTAAGGAGTGGAATTCCTTGCCGGAATCTGTCTTTCCTGATCGCTACAACTCGGGAATCTTTAAGTCAAGAGTGAATAGGTTACTTCTGGGTAAGCGCGCTCCATCGTCGACCGCATCGTCGCTTTCCATCAGGTGAGATAGCGGTCAAGCGCGAACCTATAAAGAATTTAAAAAAAAGTACCTACTAATTTCCGCACGAGGCTCCACCCCTGTGACATTTCCCACCTCTCATAAAATTTTAAAATCAACCGTCTTTTTTCGTTTTAAATCACATCTATCACAAACAAACACCAAATTAAAAATAATTAAATTCGGTCAAGCCGTTTTTTAATTTTAACGAGACTAACGAACATCAATTGATTTTAATGTATAAGAAGAAAATAAAGTAGTTTTAACTGGCCTAAGTACTTCTGACCAATTGATGCAGTTAAAAGTGGGTTTTACTAATAAACAATTTTGACTGCGACATAATACACAAGCTTCCTGTTCTAAACGTGTTTCTTGTATTAATTTGATATTCAATATGTTATGTAGATGGATGAGTCAGCTATTTTGATTAATTATATGCTTGTCTCGAATATCTATTGTAAATAGACAAGACAATACTTTAAAGGCATGATGTATTATGAATTATGTATCAGTCTTGTAACACATCATAATATTTTAGCTACCTATTAGTAGTGGCTTTGCCCGCATGGTCCACGTGAATTACTGCCATGTACAAAGTTTCGTATGCCGAGAAGCAATTGTCGCAAGAGTCGCCACGCTGTGGGTTCTTGCAGAGGAAAAGCGGTATTGGAGAAGAATGTCTAGAAGGACTTTTTTTTCGGTGGGAAAATCATCCAATGACATCTCTCGCTCTTGGGCGGGGTGAGAGGGTATGTCAGACTTTTACTGACTAAAAACCTACTCCTTTTCCTTCGTTCATACCAGAGCTGACTCTTGCTTTCAGAAGCAGACCCTTGGCCCCAGTAGGCTTCGACCCTGCTGGACCCCTACAGTTTGCTGACATCTCCTTGAGACCCACGTGAAACAATACGCGCCGTCGACTACTTGGGCTCGGTCAGGACGGTTATCGGACGGTCAGACGGCGCTTTCATAGCATGTTATGCTTTGCTATGAACGTTTGTGAGAGTGACTGTGTGTAAGGTATGTTTGTTACTTCTTCACGCTCGAAAGGCTGAATGAATTTGGACAAAACTTTGTACACGGGTAGGCCATGTCCTGGAATAGCATATAGGAGTATGTTTAATTGGGACAATATTCTACTTGCACGCGGCTGAAGCCGCTGACGGCAGCTAGTTTTATTATAAGCCAGGGTTGTGGTGTGTTAGGGAAAGCAATGGACACTCTTGCACTTCCTCCCAGCGCCTATACTTGAGAGGCCTAAAACAAATCATCATCGAACGTGTTAAAATCAAACGTGAAACACTTTTGATTTTAACACGTTCTAAAAAATCGGATATAATAGTTCCCAACGTCACTAGTAAGAAGCGGTAAATTATTTAGTGTCATACTCTCCACGACATAAATATTCACGGCTTTTGTTCGGGTTGTTGAACTTTTTAAAGATATTACGTTACATCCATCGTGAAATGAGTTGCATACCACAAATGTTGTGTCCTGTTCTACTATGGTACGTTAGACAGAGACAATGATAGGCTATAATTTCGGTATTTGGAACAAACTCCATTTGGTCTCATGATATTTTTAACACGTTGATTTGTTTGTTGTTATCATTGAGGCCAATTGTAGTTAGTTGCTGTGTGAAAAGATAGTTAAATTCATTTAAACGTACTTACTCGTTAGTCTAGAGGTCAAAAACCTTACTGCTGTGCTGGAATACTGGGATTTGGAATTCCAGGTTGGGCAAAAGGGCTATGTATCTGAATTTTTATTAGTAATAATAAAAAAAATATACAAAATAAATAACAAATTAAAAGTAATTTTTAATTCACGTAAAATATACCCATAGCCATTTTCATCTAAAATATCATAATTTTAACATTAAAAATAAAACATGAAATATTGTAGCAACATCTATATAGCCTACATCTATATATATAAAAGAAAGTCGTGTTAGTTACACTGTTTATAACTCAAGAACGGCTGAACCGATTTGGCTGAAAATTGGTGGGGAGGTAGCTTAGAACCACTTTTTAACGAGTAGGGTCGAGTAGGGTAGAGTAGGGTAGAGTAGGGTAGAGTAGGGTAGAGTAGGGTAGAGTAGGGTAGAGTAGGGTAGAGTAGGGTAGAGTAGGGTAGAGTAGGGTAGAGTAGGGTAATTTTTTTTTTTTACTAAATCCCGCTTTTGGGCAGAACGACGTCTGCCGGGACCGCTAGTAGGAACTAAATTACAAAATCCTGCATCGCGGTCCTATACACTTATTGATACAAACTGATTATTGAAGTATACATTTTATTATAATTATTATATAGGTATTCCTCACATACTCGTACATTCACACAATTCACTCACATGTTCACTTAGTATTTTATTTTAATTTTATATAAAAGAAATCTTTTGACCTTAATTTAATTTTCATTTAATTTAATTTAGTTTTAATTTATTAACCTATTTCTTTTTTATTTTGTATTTGATTTTATTTTTTTATCTAAGTTGTGTTATTATTTAATAGTAGGTAATTGTATAGTTTGATTATAGGATATTTATGTTATTTTCAGGGCTCACATTTTAATTCAATGACTATTGTAATTAGTAATTTTAAAAAGTAGTATTATTCAATCTGTAATTAAATTCAATAATGTTGTATAATGAAAATGGAAGAAGTCACTGGCTCCTGAAATACAGGCACCTAACCTAGCTCAGGAGTCAGGGGTACACTTATTTGTACATGTTTTACAACAATAAAGAATTATTATTATTATTACACACGTTGTGGACAACTTAAAAGAGTATAAAATAATATTTCTCTTGTTATAGTATCGGACAAATTCCATTTTTTCCATTGCAAAAAATCGCGAAAACGTGTGAAATATTCTAAGGTACATTGGTGTAACAATGGGGTGCTTTTTATGCATTTATGAATTCAAATTACAAAGGGCCCTGCTGGGCAGACAAATTGTTCTTGCTGATTTTTTTTGTCGATATAAATTAGGACTTGACTGCGATCCCACCTGATGGTAAGTAGTAGTAGTAGTATCTTTATTCATAACAAAATAATTGTGTCGAACAGATTGATAATTATAAATATGTCCTTAAAACTAGATTCATTTAAATTCCAAAATAAATAAAATCATTACAGTAAAGTAAGCAGTGATGCAATCGTTGATGGTGAGGAGCACTAGTTTATTAAGAGCCTATTCATTCTAGCCTTGAAGGCATCCAAATTATAATCGGACAGGAAGATCGCAACAGGAAAATTGTTACAGTCCTTCGACGTAGGCGGTATAAACGACGAGGTGAAACGCTTAGTCCGGACCGTAGAGGTTTCAACAATGTAAGGTTGAATACTCGCCGTATGTCGGGTTTTCCGTTGGTAGAAAGGAGATGGCGGAATCAAGTCATGCCATTCCCGCGCACACATTTCTCCTGATTTTGTAAAGATACCAAGGGATCCAAAGATTGAGAGGTATTTCGGCAAAAGTTACGATCAGTATTATTTTTATGTATTCCGAGCGAAATAGATCCGAGAGCCCCGCTGGATGGATGAAGCAATTAATTGTAATTTCTAACAAAATGGAGGTACATTGGATCTTATTAGTAAACTCGTGAGGCACATTGAACAAAAACAGCAATGCCATTATTTTTTTCGGTCTTCCCGCTAGATCGAAACACGTTATAGATCCTTATTACAATGTCAGACTTTATTATAGAAAATTGACCTAGCTAACATGTAGGTCAGCAATAATCTTACATCGGCCATGACAGCTGATTGCCACGGTCTGTACTCTCAATAAACGTGTCGATATTGCTTATTGCTAGACAAGGTCAGGTTGGGGTCCATTACGTCTCTATTCAGCCACACAATGGAACTGGTACGTTGCGTACTGACGGGAAAATTTGACCAAGATTTTTTACCGGTGTTTGTTACATTTAAGTAATCTAGGTACATGTTGACGATACGCAAGATTTATTTCACGTAGAAATTTATCTGCCTTGAATTTTTTTTTCTTTGGTTTTTTCTCCGTAATTGGGTGATTCTTTGAAAACGAGAGAATGTCTCATTCATCTGGCCTAGTTTTCGTAACTATCTATTTTGTGTCGTAAGCCACTGGGCGCAAATGAGTGCCTTTGATATATTTAGTGATCGGGGAAAACTAATATGCAAATAAAAATATCAAATTGTAAAGAAAAGACTAGGCCAGACGAATGAGACAATCTCCTTGGTTCAAAGAATTAACCAATTATTGTTTATATTGTGGATCAAGGATATTAGTCGGTTATCAATGTAGATGCAGCTGTGTCAACTAAATTATATTTCTGTATATTTAAATTTAATATCAAAAGTATGAAAGCGCTAATGGCTAAGTGATAACAGCTACACGGGTCGACGGGTCTCGAGGTTAAGCAAAGGTGGTCGAGGTCGGTTTGTGGATGGAAAATCACATCTTAATATACTTCTTATTACTTCTATTATGTGGGAAGGAATTCAATCATCATCTCCTAAGCGTTTGTCCAACTGTCATGGGATCGGTTTCCATTCGAACCAGACGCAGCTGAATACTCGTGTTTTACATGGAGTGACTGCCTATTAGACCTCCAAAACCCTGTTACTGGGTAACACAATACTCCTTGGATAGAATGAAATAGTCTAGACTTTCTGGCGTCTGATTACCTGTAACGACTGTCAAAGATCTACGGATGACAACCGGGAGCAACGTCTCTACGTGCTTTCCGAGGCACGGGGTTGTCAGTAATGTCCTATATAAACTAAGACTAAAAAGGAAGGCATTGGAAAGTGGGAAGGGAAAAAATCATTTAAAATAATAAATCTACACTAATATTGTAAAGAGGTAGTTTGTTTATCTACACTCCTACTATATATATATTTGGGGGTATGCGAAACAGAGAGTAAAGTCCCGCAAACCTCCGTTGAAAAGAGAGGATCCTCCGACCAGACGGGTGTTATGTCTGGTGGGCTACTACTGCCCGATTGATGATTTCGGGCTGTTCTATATGTTCTAAACGCGCGGAGAACTTTGATTGCGCGATGCAGGATTAGTTCTTATGTGACGCCATAGATGTCGCTACATATACATGTATCTACTACTACACTAATATTCTATGTATAGAGGTAAATTTTGTTTTTTTGTTTGTAAGTAATTATAGTACTGGTCCCCTTGCAAAATTTTTAACCGATAGAAAGCTGCTTTACTCCTGAGTGACATAGGCTATATTTTATGCACGCGGGTAAAGCTGCGGGTAAAAGCTAGTTCAAAATATAGAAATTGGAGATGACCGAGCCTTAACTGACGGCGGCCGTTCATAAATATGACGAGTGAACCATTTTGAAGGGAACTGACTTATCCACCTCACGCGTCTCCAACTGATTTTTACATACAGCCTAGGCTGTTTCATCATCCAACAACTTCTCCTGCTCTGAGTGGAGCGAGAGGGAGTGATAAACTTTTACTGATTAAAACCGACCCGTGTAACTTCAGTTACCCTTTACGCTTCACCATCAACGATTGCATCACTGCTTACCATCAAGTGGGATCGCAGTCAAGCAAGTTTATAACAATAAAAAAAAAGTCTCACAGAACTGACCGACTCATTGGTAATTCAAAAGGATTTTTAAATGGTTTAATAGAAATAAACTATTTGTATTAAGAATGATTGATTTAGTTATAACTGGGTCAGCGTAGCGTTGGAATGTGTACGTCCCTAACTATATAGATTCGCCTTTCGGTCGGTTTAAATATCAAGTTTTGTTTTAGTAGTTCGTTGACCTTTCTCTAGATTAAGTAGCATCTATTGTGACATGAGTTGCATGTTACCACATATAGTTGTCCTCTTCTACTGTGGTATATTAGACAGAGACAATGATAGGCTATAATTTCGGTATTTGGGACAACCTCTTCAATTGGTCTCGTATTATTTTTAACGCGTTGATTTGTTTGTTGCTATCATTGAAGCCATTAATTATAGTTAGTTGCTGTGTCGAAAGATGGTTAAAGTAATTAAACGTACTTACTCGTTAGTCTAGAGGTCAACAACCTTATTGCTATGCAGGAATACTGGAATTTGGAATACCAGGTCGGGCACTAGGGTTTTACTTTTGTATCTGAATTTTTTATTAGTAATAATAAAAAATAAATAACAAAATAATTTATGTTTTTGCAGGTCTAATACCATATACCCATATTCATTTTCATATAAAATATCATAATATAATATGAAAAAACAAAACACGAAATATTATAGCGACATCTATATCGCCTACATAGGAACTAAACTACAAAATCCTGCATCGTGATCCTACATACGTTGTGAACAACCTAAAAGAGTTTATAAGAATGTTTCTCTTGTTATAGCATAAATAGCATACCCAGCCTTTTAAATGTTCCCACTGCTGGGACTCAGGCCTCCTCTCTCTAGGAGAGGGAATGGGCCGTAATCCACCACGCGGGCCCAGTGCGTGTTGGTGAATGTCACATGTCTTCGAATTTTTGGTTCTAGGACATGCCGGTTTCCTCACGATGTTTTCCTTCATCGTTTTGAGAGCAGTGGTGATGAAATAAATTACACAAAGTAATGCACCTGGCTGGGTTTGAACCCGCGACCTACAATTCGTAAGTCGGGGCCGTTACCACTCGGCCACCACTGATTTCGATCAGTATTATTTTCATTTATTTATTTATTTTATTTATTTAACAATTTACGTACACACAATAATAAATAGAAGAAAAAAAAAAGAAGGAAACAGAAGAATAGTACAAAGGTTCATGTATTCCGAGCGAAAAGATTCAAAAGCATTTATTTCAAATAAACCATTTACAGGCACTTTTGAAATGTCAAGAAGTCAGTCAGAAAAAAAAATGATGCTAATTGCATATTCCAAAGCGTAGATCTCTATGGAGAAGAATGTGCAAGAAAATCCATGGACACTCTTTTCAATCATGTTTTTTAATTACAAATATCTCTGTTACATGTGTGAAATATAACGAAAGGCCCCGCTGATGGACGAGGCGATTAATTGTAATTTCTATCAAAATAGTTGAGTTACATTAGATCTTGTTGGTGAATTCGTGAGGTACATTTAACAAACAAAGCAATGCCATATTTTTTTTCGGTCTGTCTTGTGTGGCCCCACTAGGTCGAAACACTTATAGATCCTTATTACAATATCAGACTTTATTATAGAAAATTGACTCAGCTAATATGCAGGTCAGCAATAATCTTACATCGGCCATGACAGAAGATTGTCACGGTCTTTACTCTCAATTTGCTAGACAAGGTCAGGAGTCGGGGTCCATTGCGTTTGCATCAGCTACACAATAGAACTGGGACGTTGCGAACTGACGGGAAAATTTGACCAAGATTTTTTACTGGTTTTTGTTACGGTAATCTAGGTACATGTTGACGATACGCAAGATTAGTTTCATGTAGAAATTTATCTGCCTTGAATTTTTTACAGTGAATGTTGTTTATATTGTGAGTCAAGGATATTATTTGGTAATCAATGTAGATGCAGCTATATAAACTAAAATATGTTTTTTTTAATGATATAAACTAGTGATACTAGCGATCCCACCTGATGGTAAGCAGTGATGCAATCGTTGATGGTAAAGCGTGTGCTTTCTGATCATCTCTTGGAGCCTTTTCCCAACTACCATGGAGACGGCTTCCAGTTTAACCGGATGCGACAGCCGTGTGTGAATGTTGATTGTGTACTCATTAGCGATCATTCACGCTACATTCATATATGATCAGTGACTATCATTTCAAAGTAACATCAAAGGTGTATGCGACCCATTCAGCAGCGCATACATCTTTTTGGTCCTTCGAGCCGGATGATTGACTCTGATTTGAATAAATTATATTCTGCTTCTACCACTGATGAAATATCTTCCTGATATTGATTGGCGAAACGTTGATCTAGAACTCCAAATAAGCTGTTACCAACGTAGCCTACACCGTTGATGAGGCCTCGCCCGTGTTTTACGTGGAGCGACTGCCTATCAGACCTCCACAACTTACTTACAGGGTGATACTCCTTGTATAGACTGATGGTCAGACTTTCTGGCGTCTGACTACCGACATGAAAACCGGGACCAACGGCTTTACGTGCTTTGCGAAGCATAGGGAGTCAGTAATGTCCTAGATAAACTAAGGCAGGCAACTTCACTTGCCGTTTGCGTGACTTTTTGGAATAATCTCACGGAACTGACCGACTCATTGAGAATTCAAAAGGGTCTGTAATTGGTTTAATAGAAATAAATGGTTTGAATTGAGAATGATTTATTTAGTTTAAACTAGGTCGGCGTAGCGTTGGAATATGTTCCTACATTATATAGTTAGAGACCTCCCTAACTAAATATGTAGATTCGTCTTTCCGTCGATGTAAATATGTACAGTCAGGGGTCTAAAGTGCAGTTGCACTCCATCAATGCTAAAGGGTCTAAGGGTCTTTTCAATACACTTACTCGAAAACCCGCTCTTATCCCACCGCTTTTAGGCACGCAATAGACTGCTTTCCGCACTAGTGCAGAAATAGCTTGTGCTCTCCCCCACCACAATGTTATTGCATTTATCGTATCAGACTGGGCGCGCGTCGACCCCCGCAAGTTGCCGGTCAACCCCCGTTTATTCATTTCTTCGTAAGTGTATTGAAGAAAGTCGTTTGAGACACGTGCAAATTTTGTCACTGTAGCCCTCGGCTCCATAACACACTCGCCTACGGCTCGTGTGAATTCCGCCTCGGTCGCAATGACAAACTTTCTACACTTGTATCAAAATGTACTATTGTAGAAGAGGGTGAATGGTTCATGCCTGATTTCATTTGTAGCATAGAATCTATAGATATAGATTAGATTAGATTTAGATATAGATTTACCTAGTTATGAACTATGAAACTTCTACTACAAAGAAATTTTAGACACTTCAGCAATGATAGAGTGCAACTGCACTTTTGATCCCTGACTGTACATACCAAGTTTTGTTTAATAGAAATAAATGGTTTAAATTAAGAATGATTGATTTAGTTATAACTAGGTCGGCGTAGCATTGGAATATGTTCCTACACTATATAGTTAGAGATTTTCCTAACTACATATGTAGATTCGTCTTTCGGTTGATGTAAATATGAGTGTACATACCAAGATTCGTTTAATAGAAATAAATGGGGTGAGTTGTGAGTATGATTGAGTTTTATCTAGGTCGGCGTAGCGTTGGAATGTGTTCCTGACCTGTTGACCTTATTAACTACATAATTAATGTAGATTCGTCTTTCGGTCGATGTACTTACTTACCGAGTTTTGTTTAATAGAAATATAGAAATTTATTGATTTAGTTATTATTAACTAGGTCGATGTAGCAATGAAATGTGTTCCTACATTATATAGTTAGAGACCTCCCTAACTACATCTGTAGATTAGTCTTTCGGTCGGTGCACATATGAAGTTTTGTTTAATAGAAATAAATGGTTTGTGTTAGATTATGATAGCTTAAGTTTTAACTAAGTCGGCGTAGTATTGGAATGTGTTCCTATATTTAATTAGGTAGTGACCTTCCTAACCATACTTAATTAATGTAGATTCGTGTTTCGGTCGGTGTAAATATGAAGTTTTGTTTACAAATTATTTAAAGTACAGATTACTCAATAAACTCTCTCTATCTGTCTGCAGCCTCGGACTGCCTCCCAGCACCACGCGCCTAGTTTCCTCTTGACTAGTTTACTTTGTACATTCAGATAGAAAACTCGTGTGTTTGTAGTAAAAATGATGGAATTGGTTGGCAATCCGACGTACGGCGAGTATCCACCCTAACGTTGTTGTAACCTTTATGGTCCGGACTAAGCGTTTCGGCTCGTCGTTTATACTGCGTACAACGAAGGACTGGAACAATTTGCCTTGCGATCTTTTCATACGCTTATAATTTTGGTGTTTTTAAGGCTAGAGTAAATAGGCTCTTAATAAACTAGTGAGCTTGACCATCAACGATTGCATCACTGCTTACCATCAGATGGGGTCGCAGTCAAGCACTAATTTATATCAGTTAAAAAAAAATAATCCCGAAGCAGGGGAAAGAAACAAATAAAGAAAAAAAGAAATAGGTTCTGCGAGTAGCCTCGTCTCGTTGCGGGTAGTCGCGAGCAGGGCCGCTGACCAACGCGTGTGGTTGCTCGACCGCGGGCGGCCGCGCGCCTATATTGTCATTTTTACGCGATTCTGTTCTTTTACGTATGTAGATAAAGTTTTATATTATTTTACACTGAAAGTGCTCGCCGCGTTGCTGCCAGCCGCTGCCATCTCGGTATGAAATCGGGCCTCAGACACTGACTTATGTCGTTGATATTTTTAGCTACGCCTAGTAGATGTGGTTTCTTAGATAACCTTGTAGCGATATCTATGGCGTCACATAAGAACTAAACTACGAAATACTGCATCGCGCAATCACAGTTCTCCACGCGATTTGAACATATACAACAGCCCAAAATCATCTATCGGGCAGTTGCCCAAACTAGACACAACACCCGTCTGGTCGAAGATCGGTCAAGCCGCGTCACAGGAGTTCAATAACCTACATTAGGAATAATAAAAATAATAAATTTCACCCAAAATCGAACCGACGAAAGGCAGCACAGCAGCCAACCGTTACTCCAGCCTTGCCGTGAAATTTCATAGTTTACATGAATTACCTGATATATTGGAGTATCAGATAATTTATGAAACTCCAATATATCAGATAATTCATGTAAACTATGAAATTGAGCAGAATTATTGTCTTGACATTACCACAATGTAACCATTCAATCATTGTACCCATTAATCCGAACAATACTGCAATTGTATCAAAATAACAGGATCTTGCAAATTTTCATTGTTTTATCAGGCACTTGTTAATTACCGTTTGTTTAACTATACTCTTGATAACAAGTAGTTTATCTGATAAGAAGATACAGTTATAAAATCTAGCGCGTACTGGTGACTTTTGTCACCGTGACTTTTTTTTACTGTTACCGTGCTTGAACACGTGAGAATTGGGTAAAAAATTTAAAAAAAACTTTGGATGTGTCAAGGGACACACGGATGGAACGAAGTTCCTCTGGTTCGGTTACTGAAAGTAATTTCTCAACCATTTCATTAAAATCTTTGGAATCTTTGAATTACTTAATCAATCTTTAAATCTATCAATCTTTCAATCTATATATCTATCAATCTATCATTCGACCAATACATCAATCTATCAATTTATCAATCAAACTTTCAATTTCAATTTTCCTATCTATCAATCTGTCAATCAATTTATCAATCAAACTTTCAATCATTCAATCTTTCAATCTTTCTTTCTTTCAATCTTTCATTCTTTCAATCTTTCTTTTTTCAATCTTTCAATCTTTCAATCTTTCAATCTTTCAATCTTTCAATCTTTCAATCTTTCAATCTTTCAATCTTTCAATCTTTCAATCTTTCAATCTTTCAATCTTTCATTCTTTCAATCATTCAATCTTTCAATCTTTCAATCTTTCAATCTTTCAATCTTTCAATCTTTCAATCTTTCAATCTTTCAATCTTTCAATCTTTCTATCTTTCAATCTTTCAATCTTTCAATCTTTTAATCTTTCAATCTTTCAATCTTTCAATCTTTCAATCTTTCAATCTTTCAATCTTTCAATCTTTCAATCTTTCAATCTTTCAATCTTTCAATCTTTCAATCTTTCAATCTTTCTATCTTTCTATCTTTCTATCTTTCAATCTTTCAATCTTTTAGAAGTTTCAATCAATCAATCAATTAATCTTTGAATCCTTGGAATATTTGAATTTTATTACAATTCCTTCATTAATTAATCGAAAGGAACGTTCGGTCCATCAGAATCTGTGCAAAAATTAAGACCAAAAGTGGTAACGACACTTCACTATGTGTCGTTCCAACTTTTGGTCTTAATTTTTTCCGTCTAGCCCCCTTTCACAACGCGCGTTAAGGAACTTCGTTTCAAAAATATTGTCACCGTGACAAAAGTGACCAGTGCGCGCTAGCTCTAATGGTGTTATAGGATTGACGGTTAGTTACATTATCTTGTTAGATTGTAAGATCTAAAGACTTCTGTACAGACTATAATACGAGTAGATATAGTAGATACAGAAGTATACATCTAGATACATAAAAATCTCGTATCACATGTCGTGTCTCGTGTCGTGTGTTTGTTATAGAACTCCTCCGAAAAAGCTTGAACGTTTTTTATGAAATTTTTGTGTATATTTGGTAGGTCTGAGAATAGGTTGTAGGCTAATTATTACCCTCTATAGTAAAAAGCTTTTTGAAAAACAGTTTCAAAGAAGGAAGCGAAAAGGAAAGAAAAACAGATTGGTAAAGGTAGCATTTGGTTCTTGGCGACCGCGACGCGCGACCCACTGCATAGTATGAATTTGGTCGTGCGGTGGCTTGGTTTGTTTAGTCCTCCATACAAGTCCAATATAAGCAGTGGGTCGCGCAACCCGGTCGCGGTAGCGGGCCGCAGTCGCCAAGAACCGTGTGCTACTTTTAGTGATGCAAGAACTGAAATGAGGAATGAAGAAGCAGAATAGCATTAGATTTAAAGAAAAAGCAGAAGATGTCAAGATTAGGTATTTTTGTAAATTATTTATTTTTAATTATTCCAGGATGGACGCCTAGACCCTATAGTCGTAGACTACCAGACGCTGCACTCTGGCTCTCCTGTCGTTGACTTGCTCTACTTCGAGTTCCTCTGTACGGATGGGGAGTTCCGAAGGGAGAACCATCAGCGGCTCATCGACCACTACTTCAGCAACCTGACCATATCTTTGGACAGGCTAGGAATAGACATCAATGATGTATATCCAAGGGAGACTTTCGATGAGGAATACAAAACGGTAAGTAATTTAGTTCTGTATAGAATCTATGTTTAGTTAAATTACATAACAAAAAAAAAAACACAATGATGACCGTTTATACATACCTACTAATATTAGAATGTGAAAGTAACTCTGTCTGTATACCTGTTACGCTATCACGGTTAAATTTCGGAACCGATTTTGATAACATTTGGCTGACTTTTTATCCGTTTACGACTTCAACTTCGCGATCGCAATAACCAACATTCACGCGGACGAAGCCGCTGGCGCCAGTGACTGAGAAATTGAAAGGGAATCGTTGGTCTTAGTATGGTCATGTGAAGAGGAGGGATGAACATGTTGCTAAAAGAGTTATGACCGATTGCGGGCTCAGGTTGGCGGTTGCAGATACAACCTGACCTAATGGGGTATTCTTGACCCGTCGCAAACACAGCATCTTTTGCTGTTCAGTATGCACAGCCACCTTCACCATCTACGACTTAAAAGAGGCCCCCGCAGGCCAGGATGCTACATATTAGTCGGACATTTGAGTTAAATCGTTACCAAAAAAAAATAAGAAGTTAGTTATACATATGGGAAAAGGAGGTTAAAGAGAAGATGGATGGATTGTGTGAGGAGTGTATAAAAGAAAAAGGGGGATAGTAATAGTGTGACGGATGACAGGAGATAGGACCAATTTCCTGTTCCCAACTATTACTAAAAATCACAAGTTTTTATAAATTACTATATTTCATAACATTAGGTTATTTTGTAAACTAAAAAAATAGATTTTACTCTTATTATAATTTAACTAGCGAACCGCCGGCGCCGGACAGAGACAGATAGAGACTGACAGAGACAGACAGAGACAGACAGAGACAGACAGAGACAGACAGAGACAGACAGAGACAGACAGAGACAGACAGAGACAGACTGAGACAGGCAGAGACAGACAGAAACAATTTTGTCTCAAATATTCTTCTAACTGTTTCAGATGGCGAGTTCAGCCTTAATAATCACCATGGCTGTGCTGCCGCTCGTCCTGGTAGAAGCGGAGCAAGCGCCACACATGAGCGGCATTCAAGAGGTCAAACAGATGGCCATATTGCCAGGCGAGCTGTTCGCAGAACGGTACAGCGACCTCGTCAGTGATTGTTTTGACTGGGGACTTATATAACTTAATTAGTTTCAATCATTGCTGCGTAGGATGTGCAGGCCGTTAATGTTCTGCGTCCAGTACAACAATGCATTCAGGATGCCGTTGGGGCTGTAACGCTACTGTGGTGGTGCCCTCAGGGATGTTTGCGGATGTCCAGACTGACAGCTTCGCTGGGGTCAGGCGCAAGCGAGCAACATCCTTGTTGCGCAGAGTGCGTGCAAGTACAACGGCCACCTGAGTGCATTGCCAATGTAAATACTATTTACTAACGTAGTTGTTAAGTTTTTGTGTTACTAATATTTGGGTATTAATTGTAGTTGTATTAGTTTAAGTATACTAATAAATTTGTATTATTATTTAAGTGAGTTTTGAATTAAAAAGACTATTATTATTATTAAAAAACTTATCCATTCGAGGCAGGATGCTAAAATTTTCGAGCTCGCTTACATTCATGGCATCCTTAGTTCTTTTCATGTTTTTAGTCAGTGGCGTAGCTAGGTAACCATAACCAACGCCACTTATGGGGCAAAAATATTTGGGGCCCCTTATTTTTACGTGAGAAATCTTCAGATAATATCTCCTATTTAGGGTGGAGTGGGTGGAAGTGTCTGACTGACTAAAACTAGTTGCTGATTAAAGTAATGTTGCAATCTATTTTATTTACATTTCGAAGGTGGGAGAATTTTTCACGGCGTTTTTACGGGGGTGCACCTATTTGACCCTGGGCGCCATATCTTAAAATATGCCTCTGAAGACAAGAAGCCAGTAATCCTAAGGGCTAAAACTACGCAAACCGGGCGCCAGCGCGGTTCCATGCAAAAGTGCCCGCGCGGGTCCCCGCAACGGAGCTCCGTTATATGAAACCGCGCGGGCTCCCGCTTTTCTTAGTTTAAGGCCTAACAGAAGGCAGCTTTGTACAAATCTGGAAATTCTTAATATAAGATGGCAGTCTTTGATTCCCGAAGTCGTATGGAAAAGGTTTACAGGATTTTAACAATCCAACCTAACCTTGTCAATTTTGACAAGTTACATATGACCTTATTTTGAGCAGCTACGGGACAGGTTGATGAACCAAGCATCATTTATATTGCAACGATAAATATGAAAAGGCCAACAAGGGCCCGTCTAAAAACGAATGTAAAACTGAAAATCATTGCAAAAATAATTTAAAATATCCCACACAGTGTCGATTTTGAGTCCAGCAACACACTCGATCCAGAATACCGTCAAGTTTGCAGCGCGCTTGAAGCGGCGTACGCGGTAGATTTGACGGTGTGTATGCAGAAGTTTACTATGTGTATGAGCTGTCAATAGCAAAATTAACGATAAACTGGATCGTGTGTGGCTGGACTTAGGAATTGGCAAGAAGGGACCAAGAGCGAGCAACAATGCAAAGGATGGGGGAGACCTTTGTCCAAAAGTAGAACAGTTCAGGCTAAATATAATAATAATATTAATGTAATATGTAATAAGGAAATACATCTCATGTTGTGATTTAGTGTAGCTAAAATATATTAATATTTAAAATTAAACTAGTGATATCGATGAACTGTTATGTATTTTATGATAAGCCTCATTTGAAGGGTTGCAAAACTACACCTCATCAGTATTTAATGTTGTATGTTAGATAATAATTAATTAATATCGAATCAATGTCTACATCACGAATCATTAAGAAATGGGTAACTAGACAAGTATATTATATCTAGTGTTGGGACTATATCAGACTTACCAAAGGTTTATTTAAAAAGTGAAAACTTATGGGCAAAGCACCAGGGTGGCATTTTGAGTGTGGTCACGGCATTATGCTGAGCGTTCGGCCGTTTTGCGCGGATGTGGCGCATATTTCTTTCACATAATATACTTATAATTTGTTAGTTCCAAATTTGCGCCTTGTTCTACCAAATAAAATGTTTTTCTTTCTTTTCTTTTTTTTTGTAGCCTGCAATTTTCAAATTATATAACTTTTTTTTTTTGTCAAATTGTATGTTAATTAAAATATGATTCCCGACCGTAATTCGTATTTATTTTTAGAGGTATGCGGAACAGGGTGTCAAGTCCTGCATACCTCCGTTACAAAGGGAGGGTCCTCCGACCAGACGGATGCTTTGCCTGATCTGGGCAACTGCCCGATAGATGATGTCGGGCTGTTGTATATCGACGGGTACAAAGTTAATAAATTCATCTGCAATATTGCAATTTTCAGATAATTAGTGTTAAGTGAATAATAAGCAGTTATTAAGTAATTTTTTTTTTTCAAAAATATTGTTGAAAATACGACTATCATTTTTCTGCATTTTTGTCACTTGAATAACGATTTTCCATGAATATGAATATTCAATAAGTTTCTGCAACTATAAGAAAAACTCTAAATTGCGCAGGACTTCTTAGTTTAGTATGTAACGTTATAGTTATCGCTTCACGGTGTTATAATAATTAAAATCCTTAATACTCTCAGTTCAGCTAACTCGATTGAATGACTTATCATAAAATAGGCTTAGACAATACAAATTTCTATTACGTTAATTAATACGAGTTACTTTGAGACTTATTCATGTAATAGCTCATTCAATAGAGTAGGACGAACTGAAGGGGTTGTGTGATGATTTTAATATTTAGGTCTAATGTCGTGATCGAAGGTTATATTGATGAGATTTAATAATTATAATTCCATAATAATGCACACGCAAAAAAAAAGTAAGAAAATTTTAAATCTCGCGAGGCATTCAAGCATTTACCTCACTCCGCCACTAGAAAATATATATTAATTTTTTATTATTTTATTAAATGAGAAAATACCAATTTACTAAGTTTAATTACATTTTTATGAAGAAAACGTGTCTTATTAATACGCAGCCCAACCAGTAGTTTATAGCAGTAATAACGTTTTTTACGATTATTGAATTAACCAGTGTGTCTTGTTTCCGGGTTCCGTACCCAAAGTGATAACTAGACAGTTGAAATTTTCACAGACATACAACAAACGTGATTTCTTAGCCGTTTTTTTGCTACGGACGGTATCCATGGAACCCTTGCCGTTTTTTTACGATTATTGAATTAACTGATTCCACAAAAAAGGTGGTGGTTCTCGATTCGATGGAAAAAATCCATTGTATCTTGTTTTATTTTTTAACTATTGATTGACCACGTATCAACATTATCATCATCATCATCATTTCTGCCGAAAGACGTCAACTGTTGGACAGAAGTCTCCCTCGAGTACCACAATGAACGGCCATGTGCGTCTCGCATCCATCGGATTCCCGCGAGTCTCATCAGGTCGTCAGTGCACGTTGTAGGGGCCTTCCAACGCTCACCACTGCAGAACTTTTCAGCCCCAACGACCATCTGTTCTGCGAGCAATGTGCCCTGCCCACCGCTACTTAAGTTTGGCGATTCACGCTTACCTATTCTCTCTTGACTTGTTTAGCGATATCTACGCCTAATTAAATATAAACCGGTTTTGATGTCTTTTTTTTTTCGTTTGGAAGTTATTTTATTCCCTAGGTGTTCTCATTTTATTTTTGGGATAGATAGATACCTATATCCGCATTTCGTACCCTTATTGCAAAATCCAACTAAACGCACCAACATTTTTGTATTATTATATTATGTTATTACTATTAAATTCAATCAAATTTGTAGGTTATTTAATTTTTTGCCGAAGCTGTCTTGATGAGACGAATTGATGAATGGATTTAACTTTAATTTGAGTAATGAAGCGACATAGATCTTTTTTTTTAAATTCTTGATTGGTTCGCGCTTAACCACTATCTCACCTGATGTAAAGCAACGATGCGGTCGACGATGGAGCGCGCTTACCTAGAAGTAACCAGATTCCCGGGATATGTCGCTTTATTAACATTGTGTTCTGCAATTTTAAGGAAAAAACTAAGTTGCCCATAAGCACTTTCTTTTTTCTTCAAAGTTGACTTAAATGTCGAAACATTTAGGTTCAATGCCCTTTCCATCATGACTGTTTAATTACATGTTTAGAAATCGTTGGAGCGATGGGGCAATTGAGTGTCCCAACTTCAAAAATGAAACTAAACTAATTTCCACAAACTTTTCTTCCCATTTTAAGGTTCTCAGAAAATCATTTCCTAAAGGTCATCTTTAAAAGTGAGGAATTCAAAAAAAGGACAACCTTTCATGCATCTATTCTACGTGGAAGCTGACGACCTTGAGAAGAAAGCACCGTGCTGGTGTAGAAATATACATTAGAATTAAGAACGTACGGCAAGTACATTGTTAATACCTCTACGGTCCGGACTAAGCGTTTCGCCTCATCATTTATACCGCGTACATCGAAAGCCTGGAACAATTTGCCTACTACGGTCTGCCCGTCCGATTATAATTTAGGTGTCTTCAAGACTAGAATGAATAGGTTCCTAATAAACTAAATAAAACATGGGGTGTGCGAAAAAGAGCCTCTAGGCCCTGGGATCAATGCAAAGAAATAATAAAGGACTGGGTTTCAGTCAGTAAAAGTCTGACACGCACTCCCGCTCCGCCCCAGCGCTGGAGAAGTCATTGGATGATTTCCAACTAAAAAAAAAGCACCTGTCTATAAAATCGTAGCAAAAACACACCGCTGTGCTGTCTGTATTTATTTCACCTACCTAATAGGCGCCAGAGAGCGACAAAACACTGGTTTCGTTGACGTCACCCCGAAATGTATAAATAATATAATATATCATATATTCCACAACTATCACACAACGCCGTCTAGTCCCAAGCTAAGCAGAGCTTGTAATATGGGTACTAGACAACTGATAAACATACTTATATAATTCTAAATACATATAGATAAATTACACCCAGACACAGAACAAATGATCATGCTCATCACACAAACATTTGTCCTGGGTGGGAATCGAACCCACGACCTCCAGCATAGCAGTCAGGGCCACTAACCACTAGACCAACCGGCCAATCGAAAAATAGGAAATTTATACGATGTTTGCTGTATGGACCTTAAAAGATATTTTGACCTCTTAGTTGGTTTCGGTGTTTCTTTTCAGGGTAGTCAGCTACAACGTAGAAAAGATTGAAAGGACAAGAATTCCTCACTTTTAAAGATGACCACTAAGAAAAGATTTTCTGAGAACTATAAATTGGAAAGAAAAGTTTGTATGAAACTTACAGTTAGGATACAGACAGTTGAAAAATATTGAAAGAAGGCCGATTACAAGTTTTCACAGATAGGTACTATTAGATCAAGACAGTAGACAGATAAAAAAAGAAAGAAGTAAAGACGCTCGGAGCAAGTACATAGTAATATTATTGACTGTTTCAGTGATATTCGAAAAGTCTAGTACACGTAATTTTCTTAAACTAAACTTAAGACGATTGTGGAGAATAGGTCTAGATCATCAACACTTACTCACATTGTGTTGATGACGCATGATGCCACAAGGTACTAAAACTTGAAATCCTGTATCACGGTATTTATTTACTAGCTGACCCGGCAAACTTCGGACCGCCTAATAGTAAAGATAATGCCATCTGCTGGCATTACCAGAACAGCATAATTTATTTTATAATGACATTTTAATTACAGATGGCGTTGTATTCGGGATAATTTTTTTTTGTGTGTTTTTTTTTCATTTTTTCTCACCGTTTAAACCTTTCCTGGACTATCTCGAATATTTCAAGCCCAAAATTAGCCAAATCGGTCCAGCTGTTCTCAAGTTTTAGTGAGACTAACGAACAGCTTTTCATTTTTATATATAAGAAGACTAGCTTTTGCCCGCGGCTTCGCTCCCGTCAACTGACTACTCTATCCTACTCTATTCTACTCTACCCTACTCTATTCGAATTTTCCTCGCCGTAAAAACCATCCTTGAACTTCAACGAACATTTTTAAAAAAGAATTGACCAAATTGGTCCAAGCGTTGTTGAGTTATGCGCTTACCAACACATTTTGCGATTCATTTTTATAGATTAACACATACCAGTAACATTTGCATTTTAAACATATCTACTTTAATACTAAATAGTTATAACTAGCTTTTGCCTGCGGCTTCGCCCGTATACATAAAATATCGCCTATGTCGCTCAGGAATAAAGCAGCTTTCTATCGGTTTAAAAAATGTATAATGCAATCGGACCAGTACCTACTTTCAGAGATTCCTTCAAACAAAAAAAACAAACTATACCTACCTCTTTTTTTATTGACAGGCCTGCTGGTCTAGTGGTTAGTGGCCCTGACTGCTATTCCGGAGGTCGTGGGTTCGATTCCCACCCAGGACAAATGTTTGTGTGATGAGCACGATCATTTGTTCCGTGTCTGGGTGTAATTTATCTATAATATGTATGTATTTAGAAATATATAAGTAAGTTTATAAGTTGTCTAGTACTCATAACACAAGCTCTGCTTAGCTGGAGACTAGACGGCGTTGTGTGATAGTTGTGGAATATTATTATGGAATAATCACTTTATTCATTCAATATACATATTAAATACATTTTTAAATATTTTTAACAAAATCATATAGAAAAAAAAAGCATTTAAAAATATAAAAAATAGTAATCCGCCGGTATCGAGACAGGGTCCAAGCTACCGTTGGTTAGGGCTCCAGAGACAGGATCCTCACGATGCGAGCCGTATCGAGGAGTACTGCCTTCTGTATCAGGCCTTTGATCCAACCGTGCAATGACAGCTTCGACAAATGGTCGTCGAAGCTTTTGGCTATAAGGCCGTTGGCGGTCACGACAATCGGCACAATGACAGCCGAGTCTACATCCACATGTCAACAACCTCGTGTGCTAAGTCGAGATATTTAATTTGTTTCTCTTTCTTAGCTTTCACGAGATTCTCGTCATGTGGGATGGTCATATTGACTGTCATTACGCGGCGCGCTAATCGGTCTATCACTATTATATCCGGCTTATTGGCTACAATAGTCCGGTCAGTAATGATAGACCGATCCCAGTACAACGTGATATGGTAATTTTCGAGAACTGGGTCGGGCACATACCTGTAATACGGTACCTCTGAACACACTAGGTTGTATTTCAAAGCAAGTTGCTGGTGAATAATCCTGGCTACTTGGTTATGCCTGTGCAAGTACTCGCCGTTAGCCAGACGAGAACAACCAGAGATAATATGTCTGATAGACTCACCCGGACGATGGCATGCCCGACACACGTCAACCGTCCTTATGGAATATTATTATTACCTCTTAATAATATTCGTGTAGCTGTGGGATAAGTAGGTACCATAAGAATCTCCACACTATAAGAGTATGTATATGTAAATATGATGTAGTCAACACACGAATTTTGTCCAGTATGATAAGATAATTTTCTACTTAGACTTACACGCAAGCGAACCCGTTGCCAGAAGCTAGTATACACGTAGTTAGTTCAAGATAACTTGATGCAGATATCTCTGTAAATGGACCACATCTAGCAGAACTGGGACAATAAACAAAGGAAGTCATCAAACCACATTTTTTTCCGTGTTTCCTTGTACTGTGTAGGTATGAAGAATGCGTATACTGTGCTATTATTATATTATGAGGAAAACTACTCTTGTTACGTGGATTGGCTTGGCAGTAAAGTGTTTATTTATTTATTTAAATAAGATTTACCAACAGTTGTTACAGATAAAATACAGACAGGAACATTTAAGAATATTGTTCAGTAGGCTAAGTATAATAATATTAGATAAACATAATTATAACTATTTTGTTAATATTGGTATGCAACTTATTGTGACAGAGACACTTATAAATATTTTCTAACAACTTAATTTTACAGACCTGCGAAAGGAGAGATAAGAAGAAATAAAGACAATAATTTGTAGAAAAAAGAAAAGAGTTTGTGAAATCTTAAATTAAAGTAATAAATTCTTTATACTAAAAATAAATCTATATGTATAAAAGCGAAATACCACTCACTGATTAATCACGAAATCTCAGAAACTATAACACCTACACACTTACCTAAAATTTGGCAGGTAGGTTTCTTATAGGGTTCTACACCCTGTATAATATAAGGGTATAATACCCATCCGCTAAGATTTTCGGATTTTCCGAAATGAGGTGAATTTCGGGAAATTGGATAAAATAGGTGTCCAAAGTTTTTGTGGGCGAAACCGCTGGCAGAAGCTAGTACATAACTCCAAAGCCTTCAGCATCGACGCCGAGTTGCTAGCCTGTCGGTTTTCGGAACACATTCATAATGCGTACAGCTAAGGAGTGGAATTCCCTGCCGGAGTCTGTGTTCCCTAATAGCTACAACCTAGGGGTCTTTAAGTCAAGAGTGAATAGGTTACTTCTAGGCAAGCGTGCTCCATCGTCGGCCACATCATCGCTTACCATCAGGTGAGATAGTGGTCAAACGCGAGCCTATCAATAATAATAAAAAAAAAACATAATATATATTCGTTGTGCTGTGTCTGTCCCCAACGAGTCTGTACTCGACGACGACCGGCCGTAGTATTCCACCAGCGCCTAATAGAGATGTGGACCCAATAGGGCCGATACCCGTTAGGGACGCAGGAATTTTTGAAGGGGTTGACGTGGTCCGTGGTCCTGGAACGCAAAAGTGAAACTGAAGGACACGTAGGTTTTAGTCAGTATGTCTGACTCTCCACCCTAGGGTGCGAAAAGCCATCAGATGACTTTCCTTCCACCTCAAAAAATAAATATTAAATCCTCACCATCAGGTGAGATAGTGGTCTAAAACAGCCTATGACAAAGAATACAATAGTGAGAATAAAAATATTATCTACGTATATATATAAAAGGAGAAACTGACTGACTGATATATCAACGCACAGCCGAAACTACTGGGACTAGGAGCGTGAAGTTCTGCACAAGGCTTCTTTTTATGACGTAGGCGAGCACTAAGAAAGGATTTTTCGAAATTCAGCCCCTAAAGAGATGAAATAGGGGTCTAAAGTAGAAGAAACCTTTCACGCGGGCGAAGCCGCTGGAAGAAGCTAGTGTTCAATAAATGTTTACCGCGTCGTTGCGTATTGCACTTTTGTAATAAAACAAGCAGCTGATTAATTACAGTACGACACTTGACGACTAAAAGAAAACCAATACACAAACGAACAATATAACATTACAACGGACGTCATGCGGCCTAGCTGGGATATGTAGATCAAACAAGGATACTCATCAAAACTACTGTTAAAAATACTGCCAAGTTTCTCACACATTCGCCGTCAAAAGTTATGAGAAGTAAAATCTCACAACAGATGAGTGTCAAGTCACAAATTATCTTTGTTAATAAATTGTATGTTAAATAAAGTCAGATAAAATTGTAAATAAAGATTTACTCAACGAAATACTTGAGACTTATTACTTTATGCCTGGCCTGTTAGTCTAGTCGTTAGTGGCCCTGACTGCTATGCTTGAGGTCGTGAGTTTGATTCCCACACAGGACAAATGTTTGTGTGCTGAGCACGATCATTTTGTTCTATGTCTGGGTGTAATTTATCTATAATATGTATGTATTTATAAATATATAAGTATATTTATCAGTTATCTAGTACTCATAGCACAAGCTCTGCTTAGTTTGGGACTAAATGGCGTTGTGTTATAGTTGTGGAATATTATTATTATTTATGTTTATGCAGGATATCTACCTTTAGCACACGTAATAACTCATTTTAAGAACCACTAAATACCAGTTAAATATGCTGACACAATTTGACTTGCTATAAGATTGATATGATCCGTGCCTTTTATAAAGTTACAAGGTTATTTTATAGAATTTGTATTTATATCTAGAACTTTGACTTTAAAAAGTTCATAATTAAACCAAATTGGATGTAATTCGATACCGACCTCTTGCTCAATGAAAATCAGTAAGCGAAAAATGTCCTGAATTATTTTGAAAAAAATATTGCTAACTTGGCGGGGATTTTGCCGTGCCACCAGACCATGCGTCTCAAATGATCGCCTCACTAAGCCACTACGTACCCCCACACTCGCGGTAGCCACACGTTACAAACAAGTTACACACTTACAATCATAAATAAGCCTACATAAATAAACATTTTTTAGTGTCTGTACAAAAACACTGAAACGTTTTAAAAACCAATTTTTTTTTTCATCAGTCTGTATGTTGAACACCTTTGTCATTTGTGACAGTTTAAAAAAAAAGTTATGAGTTAATGTTTCAAAATTTTTTTGGCGGGATGTGGTGATAGTTTTTAAATGTAATGAAATAGAAAAGCTTATAAATTAATGTAGTTTAGTTTCAATTTCCTATTTTTAGTCACAAGTTGAGGTAAAGAAGCCTAAAATATTTAGTTAATTTTATTTGGAGTGCGGGAACAGTACCTATCAGTCAAAATGTTTCCATTGTTTTTTGTGTTATTTGTTTTCTTTGCGAGATCTGCGGCCGTCATCTACAGATTGAATGGTAAGTAGACATTATAAGTTAGACTAGAACTTAGATTTTATTCCTTTACTAGCTTTTTTTTTTCGGTGGGAAAATCATCTTATGATATCCCCCGCTCTGAGCGGAGCGGGAGATAGTGTCAGACTTTTACTGACTAAAAACCCACTCCTGTTCCTTCGTTGCCTTTCGTACCAGGGCCGAGTCTTCCTTTCAGAATCAGACTCTTGGCCCCAGTAGGCTTCGACCCTGATGGGTCCCTACAGTTGCTGACATCTCCTTGAGGCGCGCGTGAAACAGTACGCGCCGTCAACGACTTGGGCTCGGTCTGGACGGTTACCTGACGGCCGGACGGCGAACTACCCATTGCTCACCGTCCGCAAGCCCACGCCTACGGTGGCCGGAAATCGGGATCAGAATTCCGGCAGCGGTTGGGGCGTGAGGACCGTTGCCTCACGCGATCGGCCGCCTCCTTTGCTAGCATTACTGCTTCGCAGAAGGAGGCGACCGCCTGCCACTCCTCCTCGCTCCGGACCATGGCCTGTACCAAGGCCCGGCGCGAGAGATCACCGCCGCCGATTTCTTTACTAGCTGATAAAGCAAACATCGTACCTTCTGACAATAGTCAACCGATTGCGATGAAATAAATCCTAAGTAATAAGTATATCAAGTTTCACACAATTTTGACCGTCCTATTGGTCTAGTGGTTAGTGGCCCTGACTGCTATGCCGGAGGCCGTGGGTTCGATTCCCACCCAGGACAAATGTTTGTGTGATGAGTACGATCATTTGTTCTGTGTCTGGGTGTAATTTATCTATAATATGTATGTATTTAGAAATATGTAAGTATGTTTATCAGTTGTGTACTCGTAACATAAGCTCTGCTTAACTTGGGACTAGACAGCGTTTTGTGTGATAGTTGTGGAATATTATTATTTTAATGTATAAAAGTTATCTACGTCCATTTAGTACATTTTACGTGATGCGCGCACAATTAAAAAGTTCTACAGGCTTATTATTATGTATATACTAGCTTCTGACAGCGGCTTCGTCCGTGTGAACCTTTAAAATTGTCCGAAGGTAACTTACTCCCGAGGTGAATAGCAGGTATTTTATGTTCTATTCTAGGAAATAGCCTACGCGTACCGTGTTCCAAATTTCATTCAAAACGTCTAAGCGAACGCCGGCGTTCGCCCTCTCATTGTCTTTCAATTGTGTCTCTAATTACGGTATTCGAAAGGTGAGTGAGCATGAAGGAGTAACTAACATACACGCAAACATAGCATATCATAGTCGGCCTTATAATATTCCCACTGTTGGGACTCAGGCCTCCTCTCTAGGAGAGGGTATGTGCAGTGCGGGGCACATACACATACGTAAATACAAACTTTTACCATTTTTTTCAGTGATTCGAACCTAATTCGAATAAAACAGAACCCATATATGATCACTTGTCCGTCTTTCGTCTGTCAATAACCTTTTTCTCAGCAACGCGTGGAGGTATGAAGCTGAAGTTAATATCAAATATTTAGGTCTGCTATTCCAAGCTGCAGTGGAAAATTAAAGATATGGCCGTTTAGGCGCATTTACACTCGCTAGGAAAACAAAACATATAGGGTACTTAGTGACCTTACGATATGCAATAAAGCTATTTAATTTTTATTTTTACCTACTTCCTGTTAACTTTATACCCTGAAATTTGAAAAGAATGAAAAGAAAAAAACGTTTATTCGTACCTCACACATACAGTAAAATTAAAAAAAAAACAGTAGAATACATTAGAATTAAAATATAGTAGAATTAAGTACTTATAAAAAAATAAAAATAATAATAACTGTATGATCTGTGCAAGATCAAAAAGGCGCCTAACTCAGCATATGCTGCGATATTTAAAACGATAAATAACGCATTGCTGGTATTCTATTTGGGCCCGCGGTGATGCCACGGTCACACTCACGGAGGTTAAATAAATATAGGTATCTAAACAAAACAATAAACACAAACATTGATAAAACAAACATTGGAAAAATAATAAATACATAACATTGGTAAAAAGCGTGAATTTATGGTAAAATGTGTCATGTGTTAGAAAAATATTTATAAAATGCAATAAATAATGAACCATAGACGGACGTCTGACGCCGCGCTCCAAAATCATATTTGGCATGAAGTAAGGTCTCATAGCACACGTATAGGAATAAATCTGAAATCTGTAAATTGGTAGTTACGTTACAGAAAAATAACTTTTTTTGCGATTTGGAAAAATCTTCGAGACTCGATTTGGAAAAATCTTCGAGACTCGATTTGGGAGTTGAACTATTTTCATGTCATGAGTTAATTGGTATGGAATCCTGAGTCCGACTCGCCATTGCCCAGTTTTTTTTTTATTTTTGCAGTAAGTGTGATGATTTACTGTGTCATCCCCTTAGGGCGTGAATTTTGGAAAATCCTCTTTTAGTCCTCCCCTACGTCATAAAACGAAACCTTGTGCTAAATTTTACGCCTCAAGTCCCAGTAGTTTTGGCTGTGCGTTGATATGTCAGTCAGTCAGTTTCTCCTTTTATTATATATGTCGTGGCCAGATCTTAGAAATTGATAACTTCATGATATGGCCAAGTAAAACTGGTCAGATCGTTTTAAATGTTAAAGTTTGATGACATTTCAATCCTCGTTTGCCCTACTTTCTTTAGACCTTTTATTATCATAGAAATCCTACAGGATTGATATGTCATCAAATTTTAATGTTATTAGAACGCTTGTTATTAGACCCCTAGGGGACAGAAGGACTTGCTTTAGGGGAGAGTTGTATTCAATTATTTAATGACACATAAAAGGGCATTATCGAGCAAGTGGTTTAAAAAAGTATTTAAAATGTACTTATATATTGCATCCCACGAAAACTACGCGGCTATGTTATAATTTATGTTTATTTATTGATTGCACACAATGTACACACATGTAGGTAACTACAGACAAGTCTCAAGTTGGTGGGTTCATGGCCCTATTGGGGCACAGCTAATTAACATAAAATTATCATTAGATTTTAATCGTTAAATGCAAATAATAAATGTGTCATGTTTGCCATCGGAATCAATTTTTTTTCATACCTTAAAGGTGCTGTGGTCAGTCATTCTTCCATACAAACGTAGTATGGCGATTACTTCACAGTGAGGTGTAATTTCAAAACAAAAAATTTCTTTTACAATACGATAGTTTTTTTTTATAGATTTGGAATTAAAAGCTTCGAAGCTTTTATTGGGATATAGCTTTTTTTTTGTGGTGGGAAGTCATTAGATGATTTCCCACCGGAGTGCAACCTTAACGTCGCCTTTTTGTAATTTTCACTATGAAAATAAACAAAATTAAAATCCAGTCACTAAATTATAGGAGTCAGGGTCGCCCCACACGTACACCGGCCACAACCACAAAACGCCGCCACTGGCATATTTCCTGTAGGTTTCATACATTTTATAATATGGATTCGCCGCACACTATTGACGCCGGTAGCCGCCACACGCTACAAATCGCCGCAGCTCGCTTCTTGTGCCCCGCACTGGCCATTAAAAGCCGACTCACGCCACTCGCGCATTTAATCCTTCTTCGTCAGAGTCCATTAATATACGGCGCGTATGGGTTAAAAAAATTAGCAGCCACAAGTAGCTGTCGCGTACTTTAGCTTCCTTTGTGGCCAGGTGGCTGGTACTTTTTTTAACCCATGCGCGTAGTATCATAATGTACTCTGTCGAAGAATGTTTAAATGCGCGAATGCATGCGGCAGCGTTTTGTATCGGCATTTCAGGAAATATACCAGTGGCGGCGTTTTGTGGCTGTGGCCGGTGGCCCGTGTGCGGCGACCCTTTTCGCGGGATTTTTTCGATTGAAGTTCAGCTGTTTTAACTATTTGCAAATTGATTTGTAATGGACATTGTTGTGATATAAAATTGCTGTATGTTTGTATCTTAAGTGTTTACAACTGGAAAGTATGTGAAATCATAGAGTTGAGAATTGTATTGTAGTATTGAATACCTCAACAAAGCTTGCCGAGAAGGCTGACTCGATGTATTTTCTGTCAAATATTGAAAAATATTAGAATGTATTACATTCGTATTCCATGGAAAACAAAGTGACTGTATTCTGTATCTAAAACGAAATGCTTTTTAAACTTCTCGCGGAAAAACTAAGCTATATTTGGTCAATAGTCATAAACTCAGTGAATTCATTAAACCCCAAGCGAACGCCGGCGTTCGCTCGGTCATTGTCTTTCTAATGTGTCTCTAATTACGCAAATATACATCATACCTCCATACGCTCAAATTGGGAAAGAAAGTAATTACGCTATGACGTCCCTTTACCGTTTCTATTTCAAACGGTTTCGAAATAAAAATGTACTTCACTATTTACATCATGGTCGAATGTTGGGCTGATCTGTTGGGTTGGGCTATCGTACATGAAAAGCAGTCTTCAAGGTTTTGCAATTTTATTTCAATAATTTCTATTTTATATAATTTGCATTTATTTGTTATACCTACTGTAATTTAATTTAAATATCTGACATCATTTTATTGTATTTAAAAACATATTGTTTATGATGCTAGACCTATTTAAAATTAGCCCTATTGTTACTTGAAATAAATTAAATACAATATTAGGGTAATTTAATTGCCTTAATATTGTATTCTGATATCTTATAAGTACCTACTTCAATATATTTTTACTTGTTATAGTTAGCCTTACTGTCCTGTCAAATTATATATATTTTTAAATCCCTTATAGAAATGCTGAAAATCTGTCGAGCTGTGCGGATGCTATATCAGATGTGGTACGTCAAGCTATGGAATATTTCATCCCCTATAGTGACGTACCCATCGGTGCCTCAGCTCACCCATGGTTTAACGCTGATTGTACTGAAGCTGAAGAGCGTAAGCATTCGGATGAGGGCTATGCTTAGAGTTTCCTTGCGTGATCGTATTAGGAATGATGATATCCGCAGGAGAACCAAGATTACCGACGTAACCCGAAGAATCGCCAAAGTTAAATGGCATATTGCTCGCAGAACAGATGATCGATGGGACCAAAAGGTTCTGGAGAGGCGACTGTATACCGGAAGACGCAACGTTGGAAGGTCTCCCACAATTTGGACCGATGACTTGGCGATAGTTGCGGGAATCCGATAGTTGCGAGGCGCACAGGACCGTTCGATGCGCGGTGAGGCTTACGCCCAAAAGTGGACATCTTTCGGCTGTTGATGACTTTTTTTTATTATATAAACCACTGATTGACTACGATCCCACCTGATGGTAAGCAGATGATGATGATGATCCAACGACTGTGGTCTTATCGTATATCTGTAAGCTAAATGCGAGTTGTTTTTACGTTAATGCGATCGAAACGTTAAACGTTTCGACGTCATCTCAACGCTCAGTCACGGGGTCAGAACAAAGGAATCGGAGGCGTTACCGACTGTAAAAAGAGATTCCAAACGAAACGGTCGTAACTTGGCTAGGCCTGCAGAAACGATAGCGTTTAGGAATCGTTGGATCTTAATAAAATCAGCCCATTCTTGCCCTTCAACAGAACATAATAGGCATATAATAGCTGCTTCTTATACAGGGGCAGGCAATATAATTATCATAATTTTTAATCTATGTGCAAAATAAACAAGAGAAGTCAAGAGTATTGATCTACACACTTGCTCAATTCGAATTACTGCATCGATGTCAGTCATAATACATTATCATGTCTAGGGGTCAACTCACAGTGAGACGCTAATTTTAAAAGCTGGCTAGAAGGATTTACATGTATGCCACTGTGTCTGAGACTGCACAATAAAATAAACAAACCGATACATAAACCGATTTTTTTCATTTAGTTCTTTTTATTATTAAGATTGATAAGCAATGCGACCAAAATTGTAATCAAACTGTAGTTTACTGGTTATTACGCAACTATTTATTCTTTTCAATTTGGAATTTAGTGTTGTCCTGTACTTTATAAGTGAGGACTGTCAGTTTAGCTTACTGTTTGTTTGTTTTAGCAGTAAATCCTCCACATCATTTTATCATCATCATCATCATCATCTTCCTGCTCATATCCCGTTTTATTTGGGATTGGTTTTTTTCTTCCATTCTGTCCTATCACTCGACACGCTACCACTAACTCCCTTTTCTTTCATATCACTTCTCACACAATCCATCCATCTTTTCTTTGGTTTCCCTCTCCCTCTCCATCCATTCATATGTAAACTCATAACTCTTTTAGTAACATGTGTTTCATCACTCCTCTTCACATGACCACACCAAGACAAACGATTCCCTTTCAACTTTTCAGTCACTGGCGCCACTTTCAAACTTTCCTTAATATACTCACACCACACATCCATCCATCACATCATTTAAATTAAAAAAAAAAATGTTTTACATTAGAACGCGGACGTAGATGGAAGATATTGATAATGCTTTTGCAGTATTTGGCAGAGCCAGACTTCTTGACAAGCTTCACTGAGGTAGTCACCACTACAATAAAATTCTCAGCTGAGATTATACCGAGATCGCGCCTGGTTCAATGTTTCACATGTTGTTCAGTTGTGCGGACACTTGAGATATAAAACTAGACTACATTCTACATCATCATTTCAGTCGAAAGACGTCCACTGTTGGACATAGGGGGGGACGTTGGGGAGGCAAGCGTCGCCACAACGACCGATCTTGTGCGTCTCGCATCCACCGTACTCTCGCGACACTCACCAGGTTGTCGGTCCACCTTGTGGGAGGCTTTCCAACGCTGCATTTTCCGGTGCGCGGTCACCACTCTAGAACCTTTCGGCCCCATTGACCATCCGTCCTATGAGCAATGTGCCCTGCCCACTGCCACTTTAGTTTGGCGATTCTTCGGGCTATGTCGGTTCTTTATGCGACCCTTTCCATTGCTCTTTGTGTGACTGTAAGCCTTCTCAATTTTACATAACAATATCTAATATGAATCAATTGGCGAATAACTAAAGGGCCGTGTGAAACAATCCCGCTAAACAAACAAATTCAACTTTTAACTTCTTCTATTACGCACATCCTTATGATGCGAAATATTGTGGTTAGACTGATATTAAGTAGTAATTTGGCATTCATCCACAGTAACTTTACATAATTCGTCCCGGACCACAAGTCTAACTTTCTGCACGACCCACCTTGAATGTGCGAATTTGTATTCACGCAAAGTACCTTTACATCTAGTCTGTATCTACCTTAAAAGGTCTTAAACGCCTTTAACGTTAAATTAATAGCTCATGCTATGACGAACCACGTGAGAAAATAAACGGAATAACATTGAACTGCGGTTCAAGTTCAAAATAAAAACGGAGTGGACAGGATAATGAAGCGTGAAGTAATTTTATTGTGTTATATGATGACTTGAATGACGCGGAGGCCTCACGGCCATGAGTTAGATTCCCGTCTTAGGGCACTTTTATAGGTTAAGCTTGTTTTATTCATTTATTGTCATCATCATCATCATCATTTCAGCCGAAAGACATCCACTGTTTGACATAGGCCTCCCCCAAATGTCGCCACAATGACTGGTCCTGTGCGTCTCGCATCCATTGGATTCCCGCGATCCTCACCAGGTCATCGGTCCACCTTGTGGGAGGCATTTATTGTAATAAAATAATATTATATCTATATAAGTATATAAAAAATTAAGTATTAACTAAACATTTTATACCTAAACTTAACTACTCTACTAACAAACAAAGTTAGGCATCGAAGTACTCCCCCCACATCGCTGTCATCCGGAAATGTGCAGCATTGCCACGTTGAATGGCAATGCTTATTCTGTAGTCTAAGAACGAGCCAGCCCTTAGGTCACGCCAAGTGTCGATCAGTCGGCGTGAAGTTTCTTTAAAAAGGAGAAAACTTGTTTTTAGTTCGGATGATAGGCTTTTTTTGGGGTGAGCACGATATGGGCACTCACGAATACGCACAGACAGATGGACATTATCATTATCACTCACTGGACCCCTAAGGGAGGATGACGACGTCAAGGCCGAACTGATCATGTTCGCGGGGTAAACTTGGCTAGAGATCGCCAAGACAGAGAGGTTTAGAAGGAGGAGGGACTTTGCACAGCTGTGGGACACTATATAGGTTATAAAAAATTAATAACTGTGAGCTAATAACACACAATATAATAATTATGAGTCATATATACCCTTCAAAACAAATAATAGCAAGACATAATGTGTGGTGCACATTTGGTATCGATCTAGATCAACGAATTTGACATGAGAACGTATACAAAACACACGTGTGCGGTGTGAACTTTTTACTGAAAATAGGCTATTTGAGAGTAAGAAAAATAAGTTCATATTTATTGCCATCCGCATAGATTATGGGTTTTAAAAGCGATTTGTACCAATATATCTAAAAAATAATGGACTATTTATAAAATGTGAAATAAACTTTATTTTATTTTACCTAGCGCCATGTTTTTGAAAACGATCGCTATTGGCTGAATCTATTTAAACATCACAAGTCTCTCTTTTGAGTGCGCATGATACAATTTTGACTCTGTGCTATTAATTATATTTTGCTGATTAATTTTCGATTTCTTTGGTAATATTTGGATACCAAATATATAGGTAATACTATTACATGAAGAGCAACTACGTTAAAACAGACAGCGGGAACATTCCTAAAGTTGATGCTCTTATGGTCGGTGATTTCTTTAGGAATGACCCCGATTTTTATGCCGCCGATTTAAGAAATATGAAGACAGCAATTTAAGTACCCCTTATCAACAAACGTGTTAACTTGCGAGCCAATTGCAACCACTTTTTGCGCATTTTGACATTTTCGGGACACATATATATAATAGTTTTTCCGGCGTTTTTATCGACGTGTTTGTACACGCTGGCAATACACACCATTTGTAACTCATTTTTGGGGAAACTCACTGTTAAAATGAACACAAACAGCAAAATACTAAGTCAACTAGTTCACTGCAATGTTTTTTTAATGGCGTGTGACGTCTACGAATACAATTTGACGCGTATTGTCAAATATGGCGTTTTGGCGGCTTATTTGAATAATACAACTTTAAATGCTGTTTCTTATGTTAATATTTACAAGAATTGAAATAAAACACTTTTTCTGGACTCTATAAACAATACTTAATCATATGAATTTGATTCCAAAAACCATTCAAATAGCCTATTGTGATTATCGTGCTACGATCATTATCTTAGAGCAGGATAAACTATAATGTACACCAAAATATTTAGTAACAAAACTTTTACACAAATTTAAATCTATGGGTACAATGGCGGTCTTATCGCTGACAGCATCTGCACGACAACTTTTGAATGGTTTGTAATAATTTAAAATAAAAATAAAAAAAACACTGTACCTTCCGTATCCAGACATACAGACCATTCAAAATAAAAATTAAAAAAACACTACCTTCCGTGTCTCTTACGAATCTAAAAACACGCAATACATATGCGAGTATGCGAATAGTTTTTATGCCATCGTGACATCTACCAATAAGTCTTACCATGACATGTTAAATGTCAAGTGTATTTTTTAGGTGGAAAATCATCCAAAGGCCTCTCCTGCTCTTGGATGTAGCGAGAGGGCGTGTTAGACTTTTACTGACTAAACCCCACTCCTATGTTCCTTCTTTGCCTTACTTTTCAGGGTTCTGGGGTTCACTTTCAATTAACCCAGGGCTCCAGTAGGCTTCGACCCTACCGGGGCCCGAACTATCTGTAGGCGACATTCTAAGGCAGCAGTCAATTGCTCAACCATGGGCCTCCCGGACCGTCAAATACTGCACTTGTAAATAGATATTTTCCAAACAGATCTATCTGTCTTTTCGTCTCTCGTGATACTTGAATATGGAATCAACTATCATAGTTGATTCTACATTCAAGCTTGGATAGGCTCCTAGATTTAGGTGGAATTCAAATTAAATTTTGAACACAACATATAACGTCATGGGTTTCCGCAAAACGCCGCCTAATGCGATAACTTATCTCTCAATTTATTTTTAATTATCTATATTATAACATTTGACAATGATTAAATAATAATATTTACGTTCTATTAATATTATATTTTATTTTCCTCCTACATTTTAATAAACACACTACCATGGTCATTTTTGTCACACAAATGTGTAGTGTTATGTTTTATGACTGTGTCCATTTTAACTGTTTATTTCTACTTATTATAAACCTTGTCGGTTTAATCGCTATTTTATTGAATTTTAAATGTGCGTACTGTAGTAGTGGTGTCATTAAAAATGCAAATGTTTTGTGTGCTTTATTATTCGAGGTTGGGTGCGCCAACACATGAGTTAATGTTATCTGAAAATCTGGCTCGAAGGACCAAGTGGTTTTAAAAAAGAGTTTATTGAAAAACACAAAATTAGGCAGACCACCCAAATTTAAATTCAAATTCAAAGCATTTATTTCAAATAAACCATTTACAGGCACTTTTGAAATGTCAAGAAGTCAGTCAGTCAGAAAAAAAATGATGCTAATAGCACATTCCAAACCGTAGATCTCTATGGAGAAGAATGTGCAAGAAACTCCATGGACACTCTTTTCAATCGTGTTTTGCAATTAAAAATATCTCTTTTACATGTTTTTTGTCGCTATCATGTGAGAACAATGTCAATAAAGTAAAAATAAAAACTAAATACAGATATTAAAATAGCAACTGGCAGCTAAGAGATGACCAGTCTCAACTGACAGCGCCCGTTCACGGACCTGACGCGAATATTAGCACCACTCAGCTCAACCATTATAAAGGGAACCGAATGATCCAACACACGCGCCACCATCAGTGAGACATTTGAGTGAGCATGACAAACTCTCAACTGCCATGCTCATTTATGTCAAACAAGTCCAATAATAACCTAAAAACCATAAAATAGCTCCATGGTACTCACATTTACAAACTTTGAAAACAAATGCTTCTACATTATACAATACTAAATACAATAATAATTAACAACAATAATATTTTACAGATTAAAAAAAAACATTAAAGAATAATAATAATAATAGTTTCAAAACTAATCAATTTGTACACCCCGGTGATAGTGGAGCTTCAGACCTTCTTTCCCAGATTTGTTTCTTATAATTTTATAAATATCTTTGAACTTCTCCCTGCAGTAGCACGACAGTATTCAGTAAAAACTCGTCGTGAAAACTGAGGTGAAGCGAGCTTGAAGTGAATAGTCATCCCCTAGCATAAGGTGAATGAACAAACAGTCTACAACAACCTACAATATTTATAACAAAAAATATTTGCATTTGTAGGCAATTAATAACACAATGAGAACTAATAATTAAAAAAAATGGGCAAGTGCGAGTCGGACTCGAGCTCTGAGGGTTCCGTACAAACTTACCTATGAAAACTGTTCAATTCTCGAATTGAGTCTCGAACATTTTTCCGAATCGCAAAAAAGTTTTTTTTAATGATGTAACTATAAATTTACTTACGGTTTTCAGATTTTTTCCTAAACTTGTAATATGAGACCTTGCTTCATGCCAAATTTTAGGATTCTAGGTCAATAGGAATGAATTTTTATTTCCTTGAGAATGTCGAAATATACATTTTTTTTGCGACATAAACGGCCGTATCTATTTTTTTCATAAACTTGGAAGTTTGATTTTTTCACAGTTTTAAAGGACCGCAGACTTGAGTATGTATTTTTAATTTCAATTCGATACCTCTTGGCGTTCCCGAAATAAAGGGTCTTGTCAGACAACAGACAACAAAATGATCGTATACGGGTTCCGATTTTTTTCCTTTTGAGGTACGGAATCCTAAAAACATATAATCGGCGGCTTTACTTTGTACAGACTTCATCATAATCTGTCTTCACACACATCAGTGACCTACTTTCTCCCACTGTCCAGAGTCCATGTAACTTCTGCCCAGGCGTGGATGTCCACTGTTATTTTTATCTGGCCTTAGGTACTAGAACCTAATCGATAACCAGGTTTCGGTAGCCAGGGCTATGAGATTGTCCAAAAGATTATCCGTGGAACGCAAAAGGCAACTGAAGGAACACGGGTGGGTGTCAGTCAGTAAAAATCTGACACGCCTTCTCGCTCCACCCAACCCTGCTTTCAAAAATAGTCAGAGTAGAGTAGAGTCGCTACTCCAACCGCTCAAAAATACTTCGAGTTGCAACCCAGGGTCGTTCTTTTATAACTCAAGTAGCTACCCTAGTTAACTCAACTAACTCTAACACTGAGCAGGGTTGATTGGTGTAAGCGGCCATAAATGACACTTGCTTGGCATTGACAGTTGAATTCTACGTTCGCGTTCAAAAATTACGAGCGTAGAGTATCTACCCTGATGATGTCATTAGAGTTAACTCTAAACTCATTTTTGAACGCAGGGCAGAGTGGAAAAAGTTATTGATTATTTTCCACCATCAAAAAAGTGCATTTCGGGAGCGCTTGCTTGTTGCATACCGCTTGAGACACGTTGTTTCCACGGTAGAACTCATATTACAAAATAATGCGAGTTTTCTTAGATTTCATACAAAAATGGTTATAAATACAGCGATATTATAGAAAATATAAACCACAAAGTAACCAATAAATACCTCATTTTGAAAAAAGAATAACGTAACTTTAATATAAAGTTTATTTCAACTTATAATTTCAAGTCAATCCAAAGATTTAACACTTCAAAGCAACCTGTTTTAAAAAACGGCAATTTCATGCTTTAACCCCTATTATTTTGTATTTATCGATTTTCTACAATTAATTTCGCTAATAGTACTTTATGTCACTTTATCTAGAACATATTGAATACAATTCTATTAAATGTTATACACGCTTACATGTGCTGAATAGATTTAAACCTAGGGCTTCTCAGAAAAGCAATTTAATGATAATGGATGAATAATTAATTGAAGACATATAGTGTAATTGACTGTACATCTACATAATATAATTCACTGCAGTGCAATTATGTGATTAATGTTTTTCAATTATAGATAGTGTGTTAGATATCAATCTTTAATATGTTACCGGTAATCTGTATAATCCGGTATTCTATACAATGCCTAGGCAATGTATAGAATGAGTACCTAAAACGTGTAGGTATAGTATGGAATATTATTTATTTTATACTTTGCCTAAATATGATATTCTATACAATACCGAATGCGCAACTGATAATGTGTGTAAAAGGCGAGAGCAGCGAATCAGGTGACGTAATTTTAGAGCCCTGACATTGACAGGTTAGGTTAGAGGGCTAGACTTGTTAGCAAATTACATTATGTTACTTATAGCCAGTTTTTTTTTTTTACCCGTTATGACAATTATTAGACGATAAATATTTGATTGAAATATTAATACTTAATTGTATATTTTGACGTTTTATAAGTGACCATGTGGAGTGATGATAATCATGGGATGTCTAAGTTGTCCATGTGATATAAAATATTTTTGATTGAATATACATTTAGAAATGTTCACAGTTAGGTCTTATAGAACATATAAACAAACAAACAATATCTCTGAAAAGCGTCACCCAAATGATACACCCGGACTGATTCAGGCTATGTCCTGGGTGAAAGGGAATGGGATACAGTCGCCTCCTTCTGTGAATCGATCATTTTTCATTTTCAAATATCTTTATTAAACATAAAAGTTAACAAAAGAATGCACTTACCCTAAGATACATTGACACATACATCTACACACTTTCTAAGGCTAAAAGTTCGCCTTTCAAAGTTTATTTTTTAAGATATTGATTATAAACACTGATGACAACATAAAATTAGGTTGAGAAACAATATACAAAGACATTTACGCAAATTATTTAGTTCAATTATAATTTTGCTTATTACTTGTGGGTGTGACAATAAAAAACAAACAACAACAACAAAAACAACAACAAACAAAAAACAACTGTGAATCGGTAATGCAAGCAAAGGAAGCGGCAGCAAGTGCGAGGCAACGTAAGTACATCCTCAAGCTCTAGCCGTCGCGACTGGAGACACCCCGGGCGTTGGGAGTCGCAGAGTGATCTCCGTCCTCTGATAATGCGGGCTTGTAGACGATAAGCAATGGGTAGCTCGTCGTCTGGCCGTCCGGTAATCGTCTGGACCGAGTCTGAGTCGTCAACGGTGCGTGGTGTTCCACGCACGCCTCATAGAGATGTCAGCAAAACCGTTATGGCCCAGCAGGCCCGAAGCCTACTGGGTCCATGGGTGAGGCGGAATGCAAGGAATAAAAGGAACATAGGAGTGGGTTTTAGTCAGTAATAGTCTGACACACCCTCTCGCTCGCACCCTGGAGCGGGAGAAGTCATTAGATGATTTCCCACATCCTAAAAAAATACCAATACAATACACACATATAACAAATTGTTAGTACCTATTAAACTAAGCCAAATAATTACTCTCTTATATTTCAGTGAGCCAATACAACAAAATGCCAGCTCTATACGGGCTGGACGACTATGAAGCTTGCATGGCGGAGCCAGGTGGCACTTACTGCATCGTGGACGTGAATCTGCACGAAGGAGCTAATGCTGACCTGATGAGAATGATACAGGTACTAAGATCTCACTTGTATGACGTTTATGTTTACTTAATAAACATTTAGGCCTCTCTCTCTCCTCTGTCTTTAAACTCTGTTGAAGTTGCAACGACACGACGGTACGACGCTGCCGATTTGTAAACAGAGTTCATAGTTTTATATGTAAGCTTCACGCAGACGTACACCAAGCGTGAAGCTATGCGTCCATGAACAGTTGGCCTAATCCAAACGCCTAGTTGAGACTTCACGTAACCCAAAGGCTGGCTTTTACCTCGGTCAGAGATTAAGTATTGCCATACAACATGGCAACGCTGCCAGTCTTTTGAGCACACTTCCAATCGACGACAGTGATGCGGAAGAATTTTTTTGACATCATATTAGTTATAATTATTTAGATTGTATATATTTATATGTTACCGCTAATATGCGTAATTCAGTTAGAGTGCAGATTATCTAATTGAGTTAAAGTGGAAAAAAATATTTAAGTTCTTATATTAACTAGATAATCTGCAGACTTTCTAGGTAATCTGCAAACTAACGGCCAAATTTACGGTAGCTCGCCGTACGGTCGTCCGGTAACAGTCCGGACCGAGCCAAAGTCGTCGTCGGCATGTACTGTTCAGCAAAACCGTAGGGATCCAGCAAAGTGGAAGCCTACTGGGGCCACGGGTTCGATTCTGAAAGGAAAGAAAAAACCCGTGGCTCTGGAACGCAAGGCAAAAAGGAGCATAGGGGTGGGTTTTTGTCAGTAAAAATCTCCCACTCCGCCCAAGAGAGAAGTCAGATAATTTCCAACCTAAAAAACTGTGTTCTACCTTGAGAGATTGCGAGAGGTGTCCTTAGATGACATCACACGTTAAAAACAATGATACTCATACTATCATACTACATTAATTACTGTTATGTAGATAAATGAGAAAATGTCAAACGATTTGAAATAACGTGTACAAACAGGTCAATTAAAATAGAACCAGGTGTCACTTTTCTTGTTAAGCTATTATATCTATTATCATTTCATGAAATAGAGCCGTCACGTAATTTCCTTTATTAGTTAATTGTTCTTTTGTTTGTCTATGACACAAGTCGACCTGTGCACGACACGGTGCAGTGGTTAAGCGATTGGCTGCTCGCTATAGGCCGCGGATTCGATTGTCGCAAACAATTGTACGGACTACAGATATTTGTTCCGTGTCTGTGTGTCCTTTTGTGAGTTTTATTGTTTGTGAAATTGCCGTCAAAATCGGTCCAGCGGTTTCAGTAACTAGCCGCAACAAACAGATAGATAGACTGACAGACAAAAATTTTAAAAATTGCATTGTTGTTATAGGTATTACTTTCATATGCATTGAGTAAAAAAAGAAACAGTTACGTGCGAGTCAGACTCGCGTACTGAGAGTTCCGTACAAACTGACCTATGAAAACAGTTCAATTCCCGACAATTGACGATTCAATTTCAATTTTCTGAATAGCAAAATTGCGTGAAAGTAAATTTTTCCATACAAAATTTGTGGTACAACCCGTTTCATCCCTATAAAGGATGAATTTAGTCGTTTTAGTGTTAGTGGCCGCTTATGTCATAAAAGAAAATTTTCACGCGTCTGGTCCCAGTAGTTTGAGCTGTGCGTAGTATGTGTCAGTCAGTTTCACCTTTTATATACTATAATATAATTATATTATGTACGTATGGATAGATATATAGATGTTTAGATAAACAGAATATTTTGACGACAGGCATATTGATGACGTAGACAATGATTTACGCCGTAGTGCCGTAGCGGCAGCTAACATAATTGTCCCTTGGCATTCGAATTCGAATTCCTCACTACTTCCACCATCATCAGGAATGGGAAAACCAATGTTGGCTGTTTTTAATTACAATACGTGTTTAATTGATTACCAGTCATACAACATAAATTCTACACCCAGGACAAATGTTTGTGTGATGAGCACGATCATTTGTTCTGTGTCTGGGTGTAATTTATCTATAATATGTATGTATTTAGAAATATATAAGTAAGTTTATCAGTTGTCTAGTACTCATAACACAAGCTCTGCTTAGCTTGGGACTAGACGGCGTTGTGTGATAGTTGTGTGAATATTATTATTATTATATTATTAACTCTAGCCTTGAAGACATCTAAATTATAATCGGACGAGAAGACCTCAGCTAGCAAATTGTTCGAGTCCTGAAGGACTCCCTCGTCGTTCGTTTCACCTCGTCGTTTATACCGCGTAAATCGAAATGTACGCAGTATATAGACGACGAAGCGAAACGCTTAGTCCGGACCGTAGAGATGTCAACAACGTATAGGTGGATAATTGCCGTACATCGGGTTGTCCGATGGTAGAATGGCGATGGCGGAATCAAGTCATGTAATTCTCGTGCACACTCGTCAAAATGCATCCTATAGAATACCTACCTAAAGACTGGCCACCCTACACCGGTGCTCCAAGTGTGTTATAAATCTTAGAAATCGGCTTTCCTCCTTTGTAATATGCATGTACATATTATACCCTGAAAACTTTCTCATGAACCACTTTGACTATTTATTTATTTACTTTGGAAATGTTTGATTGAAAAAATCTGACTTCTTCTAACTTGCATACGGTTTTAAGTTCGTCAAGTCACGAAGTTCAAACATTAGGACTTTATTCATACTGTCTACATTTTCTTCGAAATCGTATCAGTGTTTAACAAAAAGAATGGGACCTCTACTTTCTTTTTATTGGGTGGGAAAATCATCTTATGACTAATTCCGCTCTTGGACGGGGCGGGAGATAGTGTTAGACTTTTACTGACTAAAAAGTGGGTTTTTCCTGTTCCTTCTTTGCCGTCGTCCCAGGGCCCCGGGTTTCACTTTCACACTACCCGTGAATGGGACCTTTACTTAAGATTCACACAATGGTTACCTACCCGGGCGTTTCTTCCACCTGAATACTTATACATACTTGACAATCTTTGCATTTATAATTTTCGTGTGACTGTGTGTACTTGTGTACCTAAATGTAAATTGTAAAACTTGAAAATCAGTACTTAACTTTTTTTTAAATATATTACATTGAACCATGATTGTTAATTTAATTGAATTAAATACAACAAGTCATACTTAATGGATTTTCATTTGTAGTTTTGCTTATTGCAACTACCGCTATGCAGGTAGAACTGTTACATAATGTACCTAGTTGATTTGTCACTAGGTTTTATAGCGGTAAATTATACGTTGCAAACCTGCAGCCAATAAATCAAAAGGTGAAGAGCTCACAATCTATCGACATACAATGTTCAAGTTTACATCACAGAATGTAATACATTTTGAGTATCTAATTACAACCCGTCATTTATTTGTTACTACACTACAATTGCTATAGGATGGTGCGGGTGACAGCTGTCGGATTCATACAATGTAGCTACCTATCCTTTAGGGTGCCTTTCCACCCGAGATGTGCTATGCTACGTTGCTATGGATGAGTTTGATATCCGCCAATCATATTCATTGATGCACATAGCTTAGCACTGGTGGAAACGGATTCAACTAAGATATGTTTTTTACATGGAAGGATGCGTGCTATACCTACTGCTATGGATGCGTGCTATGGATGTGAGCTATGGATGCGTGCTATAGATGCGTGCTATGGATGTGAGCTATGGATGCGTGCTATAGATGCGTGCTATGGATGTGTGCTATAGATGCGTGCTATAGATGTGTGCTATGGATGCAAGCTATGGATGGTCGTGAGTGGTGTAGCTATGTGCCGCTTCCCTACTATAGATACATTGCTTAGTTCGAGCTGCGCATCTTCCTCGCGCAGCTACTTTGCGGCGGCGCATCTTCATAGCACATCTTACTCGCACCGCTACATAGCTTAGTCTCAGTGGAAACGGTCACATAGTTTCACAGCATAGCTATTAAATCCTTGCAGCATAGCTGCACAGCACATCTCTGGCGGAAAAGGAGCCTGAATATGCATATTTTCGTCCTGCTGGCATCCATTCTGCCCGGTATTCCGTATAGATTTAAAAACAAAACTACATGAAAACAAACGGATGGCGAGCAATGGGTAGCTCGTCGTGGTTTGCAAACTCGCGCCTTTGGTGGCCGGTAATCGTCTTGCGACTCCCGACGCCTGGGGCATCTCCTGCAGCTGCGGCTGAGGCGTGAACCCGCTCGCCGCGCACCGTCACGGTTACAGCTACCTCCTTTGCTTGCACGTTTCTTTTTTTGGCAGGATTGATAAATCCTTATGGACGCCCAGATGAGCCGCTGCCTCACAGATGAGCCAGTCTGGGCAGTGCCAGACTTCTACTAACTAAAACCACACTCCCGCCTTACATTTAAACTACGGACACGACATCCGTGTCCTTGTTTGATAGTTATACATTATTTGCTTCTGGGCGACTCCACGTGCAAGTGACGTTACTCCAGAGCACCTTTCAGCGATCACAATAAATTCCACCAGAACTTCAAGGTTAAGAAGTCACCAGCCCGAAGCTATACCCAAGCAGCAACGACCCACATAGGCATCAAACATCAAGCTTTGCCTTTGCTCCCGTTGCTGCTTAACTGAAGGAGGTGGCTGACTGATTCCCATTCCCTCTCGCCCCATACCATGGTAACAGTTACCAAGACGGAGCCCAGCAAACGACGTTAACAAGTCTACATTAAGCCCATGTAAGGACCAGGAAAAAGCATCAGTGACGTTTCATACTTTGCCATACCTCTCAGCGATCGTTAGTGTTAAGCACTACAGGTTTGTGCCAGTTCTGGCTAACCAAGAAGTGTGCAGTGAGGCCTTGTTCACTGCCACTACATCTCGATGCATACTAGAGGCGTATTTGACAGTTTGCAAACGCTCCTTTACAAGATTAGATCTTTCAAAACAAGATCATTATAAACAATAATATAATGACAGAAATTAGGCTGTAAATGATGATTACAATACTTATGTTTTACAAGCATTTAACCTAGACTATTTAGTGCCAGAGGTGAGAATGACCTATATTGCAATGAAGTTCCTATAATTAAGCAGCAATCTGTGTTATTATTTACATTGTAATGGAGTTTAAATATTGCTTGGGAAACAGTTAGAATTACCGACCGTTATTTATGGTTATTTATGGGCTTTCTCGTTACATTTTTTCCCAGACTTAGCTCACGTGGCCTATTACACAAAAACCGTACCTTTTTGGGATAATACAAGTAATCTTTAGCACTCAGCGCTATTGTAACTGCCTATTAATAATAGAACTTTAGTGATCGGGTCTAGATTACCGGAGATTTCTTTTACAAATATATAAAGTATATAATAAAAATGTTTTAGAAACTCAACTGCAATAAATAACTAGAAAGTTATTTTTTAAGCAGTAACTATTTTAATACTAACAATTTTCTTGTAATGGACTTACAAGATGTCTGATCAAATGGTAGATAATGTCGACTGATTGCCAGAATGATTATAGTAGGTAATAACTTCTCTTTTTCTTTCAGGGTTATTCAGATCACAAAATGAAACACTTCAATCACACACAAATACACCGAGGAGTATGTGTAACAAGAACCTGCAGAGATTTCGCGAGAGTTACTAACGCGAACGAAACGCAGGGCCTAAGAGATACCCTTGAGGGATGCCTTAACAATTCTCTTTATTCCCAGTATGGGCTTGAAGGGTCACTAGCAAATGTAAAGTATTGTAACAAAGAGGGGAATAGAATGATATTAGACAATAGTGATATAGCAATGGCTGTGGTTTATTTAGTTTTAGTCATGCTCAATGTTGCCGGAAGCCTGTACGATGTCCTAACGTGCAAAAAGGAGGATAAAACAGGTTAGTTTAAGTCCGATATAACTAAATATAGTTATTCATCTTTTATATAAATCAAATTCTAAAGTAAAATGAGTTTTACAGGGAATCCATATTTATTGGCGTTCTCAATACGCAAAAATTGGGGCAGGTTGATAGCGCCAAGTAATAGCGGTCAGGAACCCCGATTGGAAAGGCTGAAATTATTTTATGGATTAAGGTAACTGTACATTATAATGCTTGTAACTATAATTGATAAATATGTTGAAGAGGAAGGGTAAACAAAAAAAATAGTGATATTTGTGGAAATTAACATGAAAGAGAATGAGAGCGTGGTGGTCGATACGGAAACAGTTGACAAGAAAACGCACTGCTCCAACGCAAGTTGTAAAGAACAAGGATAGATTTTTATTACATAATATAGTAGTGAAATTAATTAATATCAAATATTAAAAATATGATTTTTCTAGAAATATCATAGCATAGCATAGTCGGCCTTATAATGTTTCCACTGCTGGGACTCAGGCCTCCTCTCTTGAAGCGGGAACGGGCCGTAATCCACCACGCGGGCTTACTGCGGCTTGGTGGATGTCACATGTCTTCGAATTTTTGGTTCTAGGACATGCCGGTTTCCTCACGATGTTTTTCTTCACCGTTTTGAGAGCGGTGGTGATGAAATAAATTACACAAAGTAATGCGCCTGGTTGGGTTTGAACCCGCGACCTACAACTCGTAAGTCGGGGCCGCGGCCGTTAACACTCGGCCACCACTGCTCTCTGCAGAGATATCAACTGTTATATTTATGGATCCGATGCTTTTATAGAATTAACAGAAACTGTGAAGTAAATTTTTTTTTGTTTATTTTTAGGACGATGACGATGTTTTGTGTATTCTTCTCACACACGACTCTTATAATGTCGTATTCCTACGTGAATAATCCACTCTATATCGAAACGGTAAGTTTTCAATAATATTTAAATTGTGATTTGTATAACTGTTCTTAATATATAAGAAAAACAACACTTAAGTGGGAACTACACTAGACCGACGCACACATGGACCACGCCTGATTTGTAAGTAGCAGCGCGTTGCGTGGCGTCGGGTGGCGTCGATCTAATGTAGCTCTGCAAGTCTAGTTTGACTGGCCTGTTGGTCTAGTAGTTAGTGGCCCTGACTGCTATGCCGGAGGTCATGGGTTCGATTCCCACCCAGGACAAATGTTTGTGTGATGAGCACAATCATTTGTTCTGTGTCTGGGTGTAATTTATCTATAATATGTATGTATTTAGAAATATTTAAGTATATCTAGCAGTTGTCTAGTACTCATAACACAAGCTCTGCTTAGCTTGGGACTAGACGACGTTGTGTGATGGTTGTGTGAATATTATATATATTATATTATATACAAAATGTATGGAGACTGACGCGCCCAGATCAATGCAGTTCTACCTTTACACCTCGCAGCAAGTTAAAATTTTAAGGTTTTATTTATTTTCATAAAAAATACATGACGTGTAGATGTGATACTGGATCCAACACTAGGATACCCCAACTCTGTCTATTTTGTTACAAATGTAAATTCCAAGATATTTTCTATTAAATTGAAGACTAATAACCTCCTCCTTTTTGAAGTCGGTTAAAAAGCAACTAAATGAATAATGGCTTATTATCGTGGTAGGAAATAATCGGAGAAATAAAAAAAAAATCTAAGTTAAACGAGGAAAATAAGATAATAATTTAATTGTGTATACAAGTAATTATAGGTTGTCAACCTATAATTATGTTTGTACAATAGCCACAGTAGTGTACCTTGGACTTAGCGAACTTCATATCGTTATTATTGTTGTTTTTATTTTCCATTTCTGCGTAACGTTCGTATTGTAGTAAGATTTTATCACTTGTTATGAGCATATAATTATGAAAATAGATCAATTTCTGTTTCTTAACTAATTATTATCTTTATAAATACACATCCTATTAGTTTTTTTATGGTTCTGTTGTTTCCTTGATTTATGTGGACTGTCCTATAATATTTTATGCTAATGCAATGGGTTTACTCCCATGAAAGTCGATAATTATATCACTCAGTAACTTACCACTTGAATAAAAAGCATTCTTGATCCAAATCCAGGCTTTGGCCTACCAGCGCACGATCTTTCATCCAAATATAATTAACCGTTGCGTCGTCCCCAAGCGTCTCCACAACGACCGATCCTGTGCGTCTCTCATCCACCGCATTCCCGCGACTCTCACCTGTTTGTGAGTCCACCTTGTGGAAGGCCTTCCAAAGCTGCATTTTCCGTTGCGCGGTCGCCACTTTAGTACCTTTCGACCCCGTCGACCATCAGTTCTACGAGCGATGTGCCCTGCCCACTGCCAATTTAGTTTGGCGATTCGATTCGGGTTATGTCAGCGACGTTGGTTCTCCTGCGGATATCTTCATTCCTTATGCGATCACGCAATGAAACTCCAAGCATAGCCCTTTCCATTGGCCTTTGGGTGACTGTAAGCCTTTTGATGAGGCCCATTATAAACGTTTAGATCCTACTTATTACATTTTTAAATGGTTTATTGATCAATTACACCTCATCCTTCATGATGATGATAAAACGTTTATAAAAATCTTAATTCATTTTTCTCAGCGTTCAAGGAATGATTCGTTTCTATAGTGCCTCAGGCAAGTTTACGGAAGCGCGCACTGACTTTTTCTACATCGTGCGAGTCCTTAGTGTGCAAACGTCATAAGTCATTTATTCATTTCTTAAACATAGGTATAATAATACCAGTGTAGTGCAGGGTGAAGGACAGCTCTAATACATACAGATCTGGCGATAATTATATGCCCTTATATCCAATAGTACCTACATGTTTTATCTGTGTGTTCTTGTACCGACATGCTTGCCGTATGGGTGCTATTGGTTGCCTGAAATAAATCCTTTTATTTCTATTAATCGATGATAGCAACTTCCACTATTTCATCTCAATGTTTTTCTCGTACTATCCTATATTGTTATTAAGTGCATCATCATAATTATTCTTCCTTAAGGAGATTTGAGCAACAGTAGGGGCCTAACAAGGTCGAAGCCTACTGGGGCCGTGGGTGATGCGAAAGAGAACCCTGGGGCCTTGGAACGAAGGCAAAGAAGGAATAGGAGTGGGTTTTAGTCAGTAAAGCCCGCCCAAGGGCGCGAGATGTAGTTGAATATGTCCCAACTTAAAAAATAAAACATAATTATTCTTGTGCATGTTCCAGTCATACGAAGACCCTTTCAAGCAGATCCTGTTCAACGGCAGCCTGGTCACGCACACCTTCTTCGTGATGTCCAGCTTCCTCCTCGCGTATAACTTCCAGCTTTACACGGAGAAGCACAACGTCGGCTGGCTGCACTTTCCGAAAGGAATTCTTCTTAGATGGCTGAGGTAAGTTCCATCCGTTGAATTTATTTTAATATTAGTTCTTATGTAGCGTCAGAGAGGTCGCTACACTTGGTTTTTAAAGATTGATTCGAAAAATCGTTTTTCTTCTTCTAGACTAACCCCAACATACGCGCTCGTCCTGTTCACCATCTCCACGTGGATGCGCTACGCCTTCAACGGTCCGCTGTGGAAGCTGGTGGTGAACACCGAGGCCGACGCCTGCCGCCAGTACTGGTGGGCGCAGCTGCTCTACGTCAACAACTACATATACGAAGACGCGTTCTGCCAGCCTCAGACTTGGTAAGATAGTGACTATACTGAGAACGCATCATCACACGTTTAAGATAGATATATAACCAATTCTTTAGAACTAATTTCATTCATCTGATCTTACATACTAATATTATAAAGATTAAAGTTTTGTTTTTAGGGTTCCGTAACTCAAAACAAAAAAAACCGAACCCTTGATCACTTTGTTGTCCGTTTGTCTGTCTGTCAAGACCCTTTATCTCGGGAACGCGTAAAGGTATCGTGTTGAAATTAAAACCATATACTCAAGTCTGCAGTCCCTTGAAGTTGTGAAAAAATCAAACTTCTAAGTTAATTAAAAAATGATACAGCCGTTTATGTCACAAGAAACGTATTTTTCGACACTCTCAAGGGAATCAAAATTCATAGGCTACTTCCCGTTTCCCGATCTAGAACCCTGAAATTGGGCATGAAGCAAGGACTTATAGCGCAAGTATAGGAATAAATCTGAAAACAGTAAATTTGTTGTTACGGAAAAATCTTCGAGACTTCATTCGGGAATTGAACTATTTACATAATATAAGTTTGTACGGAACCCTTTGTGCGCGAGTCCGATTCGCACTTGCCCAGTTTACTTTGCTTATAATCATCATCACCCCTATCCTTTCCCAATTAGCTTGGGGTAGGTTTCCAGGCTAGCCAGATGCCAGATCTTCACAATCCACTTACTTGGCAACACAATACTCCTTGGATAGACTGTCAGACTCTGTCTTGGAGTTTTAAAATTCTGGACAGATTATCAAAGTTCTTCAAAATTCTTTGACCAGTAGAATGCTAGTATGACTTATATATTTTCTACTTTCATGGAGAAAAGTTAGTGTTCAAACCCTAAGTATTTTTCAGTAATGTCAATTTCTGTGTGACCCCCAGGTACCTCGCAGCAGACACGCAACTGTTCTGCCTTGGCCTGCTGGTCTGCCTGCTGGCTCGCAAGTGCAAGCCGCGCGCCATCCTGTTGTCTCTCCTGTTCGTGGTTGCTCTAGCTATCGTGGCAGGACACACCTACTTCCAGGACTTGGACCCAGTGGTCATACAGTCTCCTGAGTAAGTTGATTATCATTTTTAGGGTTCCATACCTCAAAACGAAAAAAACGGAACCCTTATAGGATCATTTTGTTGTCCGTCAACCGGCATGTTCTAGAATCAAAAAAATTTAAGACATGTGACATCCACCAACCCGCACTGGGCCCGCGTGGTGGATTACGGCCCATTCCCTCTCCTAGAGAGGAGGCCTGAGTCCCAGCAGTGGGAACATTAAAAGGCTGATTATGCTATTATGATTATGCATTAAAACCTTCTAGTAAATCGTCTTCGAATCTGTCCTTCAAGGTCATATCGCCACCTGTACGCGTCAGAAGACACCTTCCGCCTCGTGTACATCCGCGGCCACACGAACATGTCAACTTACATCCTCGGCCTCGCAGGAGGTTTCATCGCCTACCATCTGCAGAATGGCAAGGAACTGCACCGGTACAAGGTAGGTCTTAAACACTTCGAAGTCGAATACAGAGCCATTATAGAAACCTGGCTGTACTCTATTCGCGTTTAGATTAGACATTTAAACAAACCTTTTTTACCGTCCGTTCAACCAATTTTGGCTTCTATTCCGTAGGCATAAGGACGGTATTAAAAACAAAAAAATCAGTTACAATACCAACGATTTACTGCAGCCGCCATTTATCATGCCATCAAAGCAATAAAAGTCGAAATCAGTTGAATAGATAGTAAAAAAAATTGTTTAATATCTAATTTTAATGCGAATGGAGTATGCTAAGACGTCCGCTAAAGTAAGGTTTAGACTGAACATAAGCCGTTCTAGTATTAGGAACGTAAGCATAATTTTGGTCGTTTTAACTCCCCTCGTCTTTTGGAAAGCTCCTACCTTCCTCCCCCTCCCCCCTTATATGCTTACGTAAGCATTGATATAGTTTTACCCATGATGATAGTTTTACTCATGATGTTTTACCATACTATTGATTACGACCCCTTTCAGTTATTTCTTACTAAACCGTAAAATACCGCTTGAGGGCAATTAAGTAATTACCAATTATTTGTCAAACTTCACCTTACTTCTACCAACAATGCTCTCAAAAAATAATATTTGATTATTTTCCAAATCGTTTATTTTTTTAATGCACAAACAACTTTTAACAGAAAATTGGCTTTAATATGTAGCGCTTAGGTGGTGTGCAGTAATAATACTCCAGATGTAATGATAAATTTATATTGTTGTATTCAGAAGGGAATCATTTACAGAAATATGTACAGAACTTATAACTAAATACATAGGCTCAAGTAGTGGACCGTCGAAGCATATAATTTCCGAAGTATGGTTCTATCATTCTGCTCTTGCCTCGTGTTGCTTGGGGACCTAACACGTTTTCTTCTTCCATTCTCTCCTATCTACTAGCACACTATCATTCATTTTCTTATTTCCCATATCATTCTTAACAAAATTTATCGTTTTTCTTAGGCCTTCTTCTTCATCAATCTATATTTATTTCTCTTTTATTCACGTGCACTTTGCTCCTCCGTTTCATATGCCCATGCCAGGTCAAACGATACCCTTTCAACTTTTTGGCACTGGCACCACTTTCAACCTTCCTTTAACATATTCATTTCTTAGATTATTTCATCTCCACTATATGCTGTGGTGCATCACCATGTCACAACTTAAGCTAGCTATTTCTGGAATACTGACCAACACCAGTCAACATATTAGAAGCGACAAGAAATATGAAACCAAGATTTATGTAACTCATAATATGATTTAAAAGAGTGTCCATGGAGTTTCTTGCACGTTCTTCTCCATAGAGATCTACGCTTTGAAACGTGCAATTTAGCTTCACTTATATTTTTTTTTTGACTGACCGACATTCTGACAATTCAAAAGTGCCTGTAAATGGTCTATTTGAAATAAACGTTTCTGATTTCTGATTTCAACGACTTTAACTCACCAACGTTAACTAAAATTTTTTGTTGTTTCTTTTGGTGTACAGAAGCACCGCTGGGTGGTATGGTTAGTCTTCCCTCTGGGCGTGGCAGTCATCCTGTCAGGAGGGCTGTTCTACTCGGACACCGGGAGAGCCGCCACGGTGTGGAGGGTTCTGTACGCCACGCTGTACAAGCCGGTGTTCCAGCTGTTGGTGGTGATCCTCATACTGGGCTGTGTGTTCAAGTTTGAATGTAAGTTGATGCTGTATTTCATCTTATTCTTGATAGTGTGGTTAGGAGTGGCAGTAAATACGTGAACTCTTCTACTTGGTGTTCCAGCTGTTGGTAGAAAGCCTTATAATGGGCTTCGTATTTAAGACTGAATGTAAGTTTGTGGTTTTTTCATACTTTTTGTTAAAAGCACCGCTGGCTGGTATGACTGGTCTTACCCGTAGTGGAAGCAGTGGTCCTGTTAGGAAAACTGTTTCTGTCTTCCCTCTGGTCGTGGCAGAGATCTTGTTAGATAGTCGGTTTTACTTGTCATTTTTAGTAAACAGCATACGCTTTTATAACAAGCTACCAAAGGCGGTGACTGAACTTAGCGAGGGCAAGTTCAAAACCCATATTAAGCGTGTCCTAACTAAAAAAGCGTATTACAAGGTTAAAGACTATGTCGAAGACACGCTTGTTTGGCAATGACTGCTTCTGCACATGTGGCCCCCTGGTAACTCATAATATTGTGTACATCTATCTATTAACTGCTCCACATTTGTTGTAATATATACATTTTTTCTTTTCTTCCTACACATTGCTTTTGCAATATTTTTTATATTAGTAGACGCCAACCACCATAAATTCGTTAGTAATTTTCTTTTTGTTGGCATGTCATTTATTGATAATTGTAATTACTTATTGTTCTTGTTTTTTTTTTGATATAGCTTCTTTTTTTTTTAATGTGAATGTGAGAACACTGTGGACTTCGCGAATTCTTAGGTTACTTCCTATTACTCACTTTTTTTTTTAAATATTATTATTTTTATGTGCTTTTGGGTACAATATCGACTGGTCTACACTGTTCTTACATAATGTCTATTAATACTGTAATATGAAAATATTGTAAACAATCATTTTTTTAAAAGAGTAACCATGGAGTTTCTTGCCGGTTCTTCTCCATAGGAAACGACCAATTTGGAACCGTGCACTAGCTTCTGACGTTTTATAAGTGCCCATGTAGGCCTATGTGAAATAAAAAAATTTTGACTTTGACTTTGACTTTGACTTTGACTTGAGAGAGCCATTGTCTTCAAGTATGATGAAAGCAGGTGCTGTTAGTTCTTCATTCTGGTATTTTAAAGCGCCGTTGGGTGCTGTGGGTAGTCTACCTCCTGGATATGGCACTGATCCTGTTACGCAACGGTACTTCTTTTTTCGTTTTCTCTATTAGTTGTCATCTCAGTAATCACCCCACTAGCCACTTTAGTAAATATTTGGGAATTCAAAATATTTTTTTCTATTCCAGCAATCTATCGAGGAATCATAGAGTGGCGTGGTTGGACATGGATGGGCCGAGTGTCGTACAGTGCCTTCCTACTGCACACTCTGTTCCAAAGAGGCTTCATCGGGGCACAGATGCAACCCGTTCATATGTCGGATTACTATGTGGTATGTAGCATATAACAACAGTACCTCCCTACTGCATACTTAGTTCCAGAGAGGTTTCATCGGGGCACAGATGCAACCCGTTCATATGTCGGATTACTATGTGTTATGTAGCATTTAGCAACAGTGCCTCCCTACTGCATACTTAGTTCCAGAGAAGCTACATCGGGGCACAGATGCAACCCGTTGATATGTCGGATTACTACGTTGTATCTAGCATATAACAGTGCCTTCCTACTGCTCACGGAGGCTAAGGTGGGAGCGAATCGGAGCTCCCGCCTCAGCCTTCTAACCTAACCTTTATTAGGCGCTAACTCTTTTCACGTTGCTTAGTTATAAAATGAGAAGTTTGATAACCTGGTCAATAAAGAAATGTGTGGCTTAGCTTATAATTTGTCATTTATTTACAATTTGTAGATGACGGTACTAGCGGCCACCATCTTCCTCACGTACATGTGCGCGTGCATCCTGTTCGTGTGCGTGGAGGCGCCGGCCGCCGCACTCGTGCGCGCCGTCCTCACGCCCGAGAAGGGGGAGGGGAAGGGGGAGGGGGAGAGGGATACTACTAAAGTGTAAATAAATAAAATAAACTTTTCAAACAAAATATACTTTTGTTTTATTTACAAAATAATTCTTCTTGATGCATCGTTTCAAACGACAGGAGGGAAGATATAATATTATAACAGGAAATGGATACCAAAAAAGTGTAAATAGACTATATTTTTATTGAAAAAAAAAATAACGATGATGTGTCACTGTGAGGGCGTGTACTGTGTACGCGGAATTTTACTTAAATAATAATTAACGTATAAGTAAATAATAGATAAAGTAATAATGTAATATAATAAGTTGTACCAACTTATTTTTTTTTTTTAATGTCGACAATGGCGTAAATCACTACTAGTAGTATTAAAGTTCTTCAAAATGTGAAAAAAAGTGAGTATTTTGTAAATTCATCCTCTAAAGGGATTAAATAAAACTGATTTGCTAGAAAAATTTATTAATTTTGCAGTTGGAAAGGGGAATGAAACTTTTCCCATACATTGCCTGTATGTATTTTTTTTCTTTTCGCCTTATGTGGAACCTAGGCTATATCTTAAAGGATTGTATGATAAATCAATAGCAAAAAGAATTATCTCACCAACCGTAACCAAACGAAGTTAGAGATTATTTAGTACATTGTTATAGTTTGTTATCAGGCGTCATTTTTCTTAAATAAAAATACTGTATGTCTGATATTTTAAGTTTCCCATTGTTAAATATAGTTTTAGTGTCGGTTTTTATGGTGAGTATGCATTAAATAGTGTCAATCACTATCGCAACACTAACGCGTATCTTTTCGATTCGTTTGTCATTTATTTTTTTTACTAGTTTTAGTGATAAAAAACTGCGAGTGGGAAATTTTTTAACAGTAATAACCGACTTAATCTATTTCATCAATAGAAACTTCAAAATATTACATATTATATTTCCATTTCATTATAATATAAGGAAAATAGGTAACGCTTAACAAAAATATACTTACTAGCAATGCTTCTAAAGGTATCTTCGTTCGGTTACGGTTTAAAGACCTGGTTCTTTTTGCTATTTCTTCCTCGTAATGGCCTCTAACATATAAACTAGGTTTCATTGCTGGCGAGAAGAAAACATAAATCATGCCAATAGTTTGCTTTAGCTTTTACATGTTGTCGTCAAAGTTAAAGCTATTTAATTGCAACAAATACGGCACAAAACATGGTAATATAATTATTTTAAGCGCAAAGTCACATTTTGACATGAATTAGCATGCGAATATTAACCGTTCGCTTGGGGTTTAATGAATTAAAGAATGAAGTGCTAAAAGTAAGCAACACTCTACAACATTTAACACAATTTAATTTTATAAAGAAGATAATATATTTTCTGAACTCGACACAAAATTAAATATTAGACTAAGGTATTGTTACATAAAGAAACAAAAAAACTTAACACAATTCAAACAACATCAACATTTAACTTAATTTAATTTTTCTTCTAAATACTGCGATATAACACAAATAAACCAATAAATAACTTATTTCGACAAAATAATACCGTACCTTTAATATAAAGATTTTGATACTTGAACTTATAATTCCAAATCAATCCGAAAATATTTTTTTATTATTATTTATTATTATTGATAGGCTCGCGTTTGACCACTATCTCACCTGATGGTAAGCGATGATGTGGCCGAAGATGGAGCACGCTTGCCTAGAAGTAACCTATTCACTCTTGACTTAAAGACCCCTAGGTTGTAGCTATCAGGGAACACAGACTCCGGCAGGGAATTCCACTCCTTAGCTGTACGCATTATGAATGTGTTCCCAAAACGCTTTGTACGTATGGGTGGGATGTCCACCATGTACCGATGGCGCAACGCCGTACGTCTAGTGGTCCGATGATGGAACGGACTTGGTGGAATTAAATTGTGCAATTCCAACGCACACTCCCCGAAGTGTAATCGATAGAAAACCGACAGGCCAGCAACTCGGCGTCGATGCTCATATCACAGTTCAAAGCAACCCGTTTTATGAAACAGAAATTTCATAGGTAAAGACTTATAATATGAATATCGCATACTATCTTCCTGTTTTATCACTCTTGGTAACTGGAAGTGGAAAATATGCCTCAAAATTAAATGTGCTATACGCCCTTCGAGTCCAGAGGCATCGAATTACTTTTACTGCAAATACCATTTAACCAATATTCCGACATTTATTCATATATGAACACTACACTCTATCCATTTTGTACGTCTGTCTGTCAAGACCCGTTATCTCGGGAACGCCTGGAGGCATTCAGTTCAAATTAAAACCATATACTCAAGTCTACGGTCCCTTGAAGCTGTGAAAAAGTCAAACTTCTGAGTTAACGAACAAAAAAGATACGGCTTTACGTCGGAAAAAACGTACATTTCGACACTCGAGGGAATCAAAATTCATAGGGACCTTCTCGTTGACCCAGAATTCTGAAAGGCATACAGCAAGGTCTTATAGCACAGGTATAGGAATAAATCTAAAAACAGTAAATTTGTAGTTATATCGAAAAAAAAACTTTATTTGCGATGGGTAAAACTCTTTGAAACTCCATTCGAGAATTGAACTATTTACATAGGTTTTGTACGGAACACTCAGTGCGCGAGTCCGATTCGCACTTGCCCGGTTTATTTTTTGCTTTTAATGACATCCTTATACCTTCGATACATAATAGAAGTTAAAATCGGTTGAACGGACAATAAAAAAACTGGACACGTGCGAGACGGACTCGCGCACTGAGTTCCGTACAAACTTATTAGTTCAATTTCCGAATGGAGGCTCGTTGTTTTTTCCGAATCGCAAAAAAAGTATTTTTACTTCAGTAGCTCAAACATGTAGGTTTTGCTGCCTGAAATCAGTGAGTAAAATGCGATTTTGCTCACTTAGGGAGACAAAGTAACTTTTTAATTTTTGTTTTCAGAAAGCCACGAATATCTTATTCAGCCTTAGGTTTATCACACTCACACATTCACACTCAATCTCTTTCCCGCCATTAGCAAGAGAGAGAGACAAAGACCAGCCCTTTCGAAATTCCGATTTTGAATTCGACCTCAAAGACAAACACGTTCGGAATTTCGTACTAACTAAAGAACTTTTTGCAAAAAGATAAATATGTCTTTTAATGTAATTTATTGAATTTTAAACTTATTGTTGTATTTAAACCAAAATAAGTATTTACTGCAAATAAAACTGATATTTAACCTGTAAATATTTATTATTGAATTGGTACCTCTACCTACAATGTTAATTATTTTGATCCACAATAAATTGTTATTTCAATCTATTGCTGTTTATTATTTTATCTCCTAAAGAGTTCTCGCTGCTGAAGTGAAAAGTTATGTGTGTTACACGAGAGCAAAGTTTTTTGCATGTCGTGCCTTTGAATCTCTCGCCACACTCAGGATTCAAAATCAGCACTCGCAGCAAAAAATGACTTTGCTCTCTTGTTGCACAAATAACTATTTTTTCACCACAGCAGCTCAAACATGTAGGTTTTGCTGCTTGAAAACAGTGAGCAAAACTCGATTTTGCTCTCTGTGTGAGACAAAGTAACTTTTTAATTATTTATTTTTTAGCCATGCAATTCGAAACATTCGAACTGCACTGTACTCTGTCTCTTTCTCGCCCTTATAAAAAAGCGAGTGAGAAACATGCCATTTTGAAGTTCATTCCGATTTTGAAATTCCACAACAAAGAAAAACGCGTTCGGAAATGCGTAATATATAGAAAATATTTGTAAAATATAAAATTGTTTTTCTTTTTTATAAATAAATTATTGAATTTCAAATTTATTATTTTATTTGAACAAAAATAAGAGTACCTGAGTACTTATAGCAGCAGATAAAACTGGCATTTAACCTGTAAATAATTATATCTATTTTCAACATTGACTGTTTTAGAACGTGCCTTAAAAAAACAGCGGAAATAAAATAGTGGCAAATAAGATTAAGAATGTTAAAATAATTGTAAAATATGAGCAAAGCTAGTGACAGAGATAGTATTTATTTTAATTGAAATCATTATTAAATCTATTAGGTACTGTTCATTATTTTATTTCCCAAGTAATATGTGTTCTCGCTGCTGAAGTGAAAAATTAAGTGTGTAATACGAAAGCAAAACTTTATGCATCTCGTGCCTTTGAATCCCTCCCCTCGCTCAGGATTCTACTTTAGAATCATTCGCTAACGCTCGTGATTCAATCAAAAAATCCTTCGCTTGCTCGGGACTCAAAATTAGCACTCGCAGCAAAAAACAACTTTGCTCTCTTGTTGCACAAATAACTATTTTGTGACGTAACAAAAAAAATCTGTTTTCGGATTTGACCAATAGCTGTGCTATAAGACCTTGATTTATGCCAAATTTCAGGATTCTGGGTCTACGGGAAGTACCCTATGAATTTTTATTCCCTTAAGTGTGTCGAAATATACCTTTTTTGCGGCATAAACGGCCGTATCTTTTTTTTGTTAACTTACAAGGGACCACAGACCTGATTAAATGGTTTTAATTTTAACTCGATACCTCCACGCGTTTCCGAGATAAAGGGTCTTGACAGACAGACGAACGGACAACAAATTGATCCTACAAGGGTTCCGTTTTTTCTTTTGAGGTACGGAACCCAAAAATAGTTTGTATAAATGTCTAATCTTAACGCGAATGGTAGGTGCTCATTTCTCAAAACCGAGTTGGTCCTTCCGCACACAGTATCTCTCGTAGACTTTGCAGACTAATAATTTTTTCAATAGCATCTTTTTCCGCGTCGCTTAACTCTTTTTTCGGAATTTCTTCTTTGGTTTCGTTTTGTTTTTCTTCTTTTGTTCCGTTTTGTTTTTCTTCTTTTGTTCCGTTTTGTTTTTCTTCTTTTGTTCCGTTTTGTTTTTCTTCTATTGTTCCGTTTTGTTTTTCTTTCTCTGCTTTATCACTGTTGTCCTTTGACTTTGTTATAAATTCTCTGATTAAATTTCCTGTAGGAGCTTCCACGAGTAGATAGAATGGTACTGAAGTTAAAAACGATGCTAGGACTATACCGGTGAAGACAAACGACTGTTGAAAAAGAAAAAATAGACCTTAAATATAATAAAAACCTCAAATATTCATAATGGGGAATATGCATGCAATTTTTTTATTTGCATAATTAAATATGTTTTAGTTATGGTAAACAGTAGACATCGTAACACATCGGATCAACGCAGGATGGTTGAAATGGCGACAGGTCACGGGAACAACTTGTGACCCACGGATGCCCCTCAAGTTGAAGGATAAAATCTACAAGTGAAATAAAATGTGTGGTGTGACGAGAATGGAGAAAAAGTGGGATATGAGTATATTAGAGGAAGTTTGAAAGTAGCGTCAGTGACTGAAAAGTTAAAAAGGGAATTGTTTGTCTTGGTATAGTCATGTGAAGAGGAGGGATGAAACGCATGTTGCTAAAAGAGTTATGAGTTTACATGTAGATGGATGGAGAGGGAGAGAGAGGCCAAAGAAAAGACGGATGGATTGTGTGAGAAGTGATATAAAAGAAAGGGGAGTTAGTGATAGCGTGACGAGTGATAGGACAGAATGGAAGAAAAGAACGTGTTGCGCCGACCCCAAATAAAATGGGACAAGGGCAGGAAGATGGTGATGATGATGTAAACAGATATGAAAAAAAAAAACATTTTCATCAACAACGAATTTATAAAGCTTCAAAGCTGGTAATAGAAAAGAAAAGTCCAACATGGTCTTTGACGTAAAAGGCCGCGACACCTGTACGACCGCTATAGAAAACGGTGTCTTGGTGAGAGAGACAGATATATTTGTTTATAACTGATACACGAGTATCTACCTCATTTGCTTTCCCACCAATTTTGATACTGTTTTCACAATTATTATTCTATTTTTGTTGTATATTTATTGCTCATCTTGTTAGTAGTGAACAAATATTTTTCCATATATCTTCTCTATTGACGATCGCGAAAATCTCTAAATACAAAGGGCCGACGCCATTAACTCTAAGGGCTATATTTCACCGAGACACCAGGGCGACGCGACCGGTCGCCGCAACCAACAAAATGGTTACAGCTCTAAAGAGAGTTACTCACTTGGTGTCCGTTTGGTTCCGCAACCAATTTGGCGGCGCGACCAACTCGGACGCGTGCACTTAAGGTCCATTTTGATACTGTCTCAGTGTGGTGTAGCGATTCTGGTGTCTGTATGGCGTCTAGTTTGGTAGCTTATGTACTCCATGGCGTCACGACCAGTTGCGACGCCATGGTGTCCCGGTGAAATATAGCCCTAATGAATAACTATGCTGTAAAGCTTTAAGAGCCTGTGTCGAAAAGTAATACCACCGTACCTAATATACCATTGACCAAGGTTGTGTTTCATTTTTAATGGTATGGATATTATTACAGTTACATTGATGAAGCCAGTACCATGCCTTATATTAAAGCGTTGATTAATCTCTGGCCAAGGTATAACAGGTAACTATAGCATAGCATAGTCGGCCTTATAATGTTCCCACTGCTGGGACTCAGGCCTCCTCTGCAGGAGAGGGAATGGGCCGTAATCCACCACGCGGGCCCAGTGCGGGTTGGTGCATGTCACATGTCTTCGAATTTTTGGTTCTAGAACATGCCGGTTTCCTCCACCATTTTCCTTCACCGTTTTAAGAGCAGTGGTGACGAAATAAATTACACAAAGTAATGCGCCTGGCTGGGTTTGAACCCACGACCTACAACTCGTCAACAATAGGCGTTTAGATAAATCTTTAAACAGTGTTTAAGCACTTGGACCAAAGTGTGACATTGAGTTGCTTGAAAGATTCGATTTTTATTTTTTTAATAATATAGCCAAGGGCTTGACTGTGATCCCACCTGATGGTAAGCAGTGATGCAATCGTTGATTCGGCACACTAGTTTAAGAGCCTGTTCACTCTAACCATGAAGACACTTATGATATAGCCGGACGCTTATAAAGAATTTTTAGCTACATTTCAATAGTGACTAGAATTACAAAGCCTCTGCAGTACTACTGGTAGTGTAGAGTTACACAGGCTGCGGTGAACACTAAATATCAGGTAGATTTTCAGCTTTGACATCATCGAATAAAATCACAATAACATTTAAAAAGAAAGCTTTAAATGAATATATACAAACCATGGTAACAAAGTTGCTATGTGAGACAGTGGTCTGGTAGCCTACGTAGTTCCGGTTGAAGAAGATGTGCAGTATGTAGGCGCAGTATGACAGGCGGCTCGGAACCAACCAGCCGCGCCACTCCACGACGTGACGACATAGGTCTGGTGGAGGAAACAGGACAATTTAATAAGTGGTACTCCTGGACACGGGTCGTATAGTTAGGAGGTTTCTTTCTCTGTAGCCCTGACCACAGGTAGCTTGGAACCTGTTCCCGATACCTTTTTTATATTTTTAAATGTTTTATTTTTGAAATATATAAAAATGTAACTAATATGTTTATGCAAGTGAAATAATTCTATATTGAAACAATTTACAATTTGGATTATAGGATTTCTCGCCGGCGCTAGTAGAAACCTGTGTCTTCCCTACAATTAAGTGACAGTAATCAGACAGAGTGTGTTAAATGAGGAAGAAACAAAACAAAAAAAACAGTTCTTTAGCATAAGCATAATTAACATGTAAGGATCCTTCTGCTAAGGCTTTGTTATAAAATATAGTAGTGCTATCTTGAAAATTCTAAGAAAATATACAAGGTGGCCTTACCACAGGCCTCACTACAATGATAGCATATAATGTATCTTCAATGAAACACATATGTCTTAACCCTGTTTTTAATTTTTATCATAAGTCGATTATTATTATTTCTTTATTTTCTTTGTTGTTTGTTTGTTGTTTTTTTTTATTTTTGTTTTTTGTTTGTTGTTATTTGTTTATTATGTCCCACTGCAGGGCAAATGCCTCCCTTCCATGGTTCCACTTTTCTCTGTTCCTAGTTGTATTTGACCACTACTTCGTGACGTCATCAGCGAGCCGTACAGCCAGCACCCACGGCTTTAAAGGGTATCCTGACCACCAGCATGCCTACCTGGTCATACCTGGTCATCACCCTCAGCCTCATCAGCGACCTTGCCTAATCACACCACACCTTCGGCCAGTCGCATGAAGAGCTATGAAGAACCTCTCCTGGTCGACGCAAGCAGTCAAGCCATTACATCGCACAGCACCGCTCCGACTCACTGGAGCTAGCAGCACTATTCCGACTCACTGGAGCCTGCAGCATCATCCCAACTTACTGGGACATCATCACCCCGACTCACTGGGGCATCATCCCGACTCACTAGGACATCATCACCCCGACTCACTGGGGCCTCATCCCGACTCACTGGGACAGCAACACCCCGACTCACGGGGGCATCATCCCGACTCACTGGGACAGCAACACCCCGACTCACTGGGGCATCACCGCAGACAGTTCCGACTCACCGAGAACTATGCGGCATTCGGTTCCGACCCACTGGAACCAACCTACACTGACCTGGCACGCATCAAGAAGCATCAAGAACCATCGATCTCCGATCTCCGGAGGGGCACTCCACTCCGGAGATCGGAGATCGATGTAGCGACATCAATGGTGTCACATAAGAACTAATCCTGCATCGCGCAATCAAAGTTCTCCGCGCGTTTAGAACATATAGAACAGCCCGAAATCATCTATCGGGCAGCCCACCAGACATAACACCCGTCTGGTCGGAGGATCCTCCCTTTTCAACGGAGGTTTGCGGGACTGATATAGCAGAAGCTTTTAATATTTTTTTTGTAGACAAGATAAAACCAATCAGTAATAGAGGCATACAAGTGACATCAAAAATCTCAAAGTCGAGTAACTCGATGTTTATGGCACCAAGTAATTCAAATGAGATCAAAGCCATAATTAAGTCTTTAAAGAACACAAATAGTGTAGGTAGTGATGGAATATCTACTAAAGTAATTGAATATGTCGCAGACTGTATTAGTGGACATTTGAGTCATATTCTCAATCTGTGGATAACACACGGTACATATCCAACTAGTCTAAAAACAGCTGTGGTTAAACCATTATTTAAAAAAAATGACAAAGTATGCATGGACTCCTATAGACCTATTGCATTGGTGCCGATAATATCGAAGGTATTTGAAAAATACATATATACACAAATTCTTAAATACCTAGATAAACAGAATATTTTGACTCAGGAACAGAAAGGCTTCCGGAAAAATAAAACCATTAGCATGGCCATTTACGACTTTTTAAACAATGTAATTACGAATGTTGATAAACGAATACCTGTGTGCTCTATTTATTGTGAAATGACTCAGGCCTTTGACTGTGTGGATCATAATATTTTGCTTAAGAAATTGGACACCTACGGCATTAGAGGTAATGTCTTAAGTTTAATAGAATCGTATTTACAGAATAGATAACAGTACGTTGAAATATCGACAATAGATCCTAAAACCAAATTCCAACGAATCTATAAGTCTAATTATAGGACAATTACATATGGAGTACCCCAGGGCAGCGTATTAGGCCCTTCTTTGTTCATAATATATATAAATGATATGCCAAAAGTAACAAGTCATCCTATGTCACTATTTGCCGATGACAGCACAGTGACTATAAGCAAAGCAAATTCTCAAAGCCATAATGATGACATTACTGAGACAATAACCTCTATTGTAAAATGGTTAAATGATAAAAATCTAAAAATAAATATAGAAAAGACGAAATTGATGATGTTTAGCTAACGTTCAAATATAAATATAAGTATATACTACGACAGTCAAATTATAACTCAAGTAGACACATCTAAATTCCTAGGATTAACAATAGACCAAAAATTAAATTGGAAAGCACACACGGAGGAGCTAATTAAACGAATTAGTAAGTCTAGCTATGGGCTATATAAGCTTACCTCAGTAGTAAGTAAGGATGCTTTAGTCACGGCATATCATGGCCTAGTGGGTTCAGTTTTGAGATATGGTGTTATATTTTGAGGGAATTCAACCAATAAGGAAATAATTTTTAAATCACAGAAAAGGTGTATCAGGATAATGTTTGGATTGCTGGTCCTTGATACATGTAAACCGTTCTTTATTAAATATAAAATATTGACACTTCCATGCTTATATATTTTCGAAGTAGCTGTATTTGTTAAATCCAATCCAAAACTGTTTACTAAGCTATCAGACATTAATAACCGAAGTCGACGGGATAACACTAGCTTATGCGTAAGAAGGTCTCATACAGCATTAATGCATAAAAGTGTATTTTGCATGGCACCAATCATATTTAACCACATACCACGGATAATTAAGGAATTAAATCTAAATCTTTTTAAAAAACAGCTAAAATCTTTGCTGGTGGATAAAGCATATTACAGTATTTCGGAATTTCTGACAGATAAAAATTTAATTGTGAAATGATAATAGATTATTACTTACTATAGTTAATTACTGACATAAAAATGTATCTTTGACATTACTATTTCTTAATTCGTTTGGTTTTTATCGTTTATTTATTTATTTATTTTTTTAAGTTCAAAGTAATTGATGACATATTAATTTTTTGACATACACTCGAATCTCGGTATCCTACAATTAAATTCTATTATTTTTAAATATTATTGACTATAATTAAAGTTATAAATATAATACCTACATTTGTACGCCTTCTGGCATAACATAGCGAGCTTATTACTTACTGACATAAAAATGTATCTTTGACATTATTATTTCTGAATTTCTCGTTTGTTTTTTATCTTTTATTTATTTTTTAGTTTTTAAGTTCAAAGTAATTGTTGACGTATTAATTTTTTGACATACACTGGACATCCTACAATTAATTTCTATTATTTTAAATATGACATTGATTAAAGTTATAAATAAAATACCTACATTTGTACGCCCTCGGGCATAACATAGCGAGCTTATTACCTATTTTATGAACCACTATTTACCTATGTTAAACAAATGATTAAATGATTATGATTATGATGATTATGATAATATAAAAATAAAAAGAACAAAAAAATTTAGGTTAACTTTATAAGTTTAAAAAGTTAAGTTTATAAACTCATCCTGCCAAAACTGGATGAGATGGTTGAAGCACGGATATAGTTATAATTATCACAACATAGCGGTTTATAACTGCCTCGCCAGTAATATAACTATGATACGAGTACGATCTAGTAAACCTTCCTTTAATCTTTAGCTTGTGTAATAAGACACCATGTTAGTTAAATTTCGTATTTAAATAAATATATTTTATCTTATACCTACTATATGTTAAATAAATAATCTATTATTTCGAGTTTTTTTGGTTGTAGATAACCAACCTTATTTTTAGTCAGCAGCTAGTCTATGGCCGCTATTTTTAAAAGAGAGCGCAAAAAAAGAAAACAAATTAATAATATAGTAATAGTTAAATTATTTTTCTTCACAAGTGTGTTGAAAAACGTCGTATGTTACACGTGAGTATTGATAATTGCCGTCCTTGTCTCTCATAATCACTAACATTGTACACTTATATCATAATGAATCACGACTTCAACCATCATATGTTTGGTTACTATCAAGTTTTTCGTTAATTTTCAGTTAATTTAGGTACTTACCATCAATCTTAAAGATGAAACTAATTAACATTAAAATCATCATGAAGGCAAAGGTGGGCCTGAGCACGCTAGCGGTGGCAGCCCTGATGTAGACCGAGGGTCGTGGAATGTCGGCGAAGAACAGGCTGCAGGAATAGACGACACCCAAGGCCATGACAAACAGCAGGGGGACGAGGTAGCGATATCTCTAGAAGAAAAAGTATTAGATTTCAAGTTAAGCTTATCAGCACACATTACACACAGGAGGTCGTAAATTCACCTTTCACTTATTTATTTATTTTAAATTTAATTTCTTAATGTTCCCATTACAATTAATTTAACAATTTGATTTGATGTCTAAATTGTATGATAATTTAAATTATTAATTTAATTTAATTTTCTTATTCTATTTTAATTTTATATTGTAATTTTAATTTCTAATGCATGTAATTATTTTAATTTTTAAATGCTTTTTTTAATTGTCTTAAATTGGTACCTATAATCGTAAGTTGTAGTCTCTTTGTTATTATTACCTATATTTGCATAGTGGTGCATAGATCTAGAGAAGAGCGCTGATGTCTGAAATATGGATTTTATTATCTAGTTCAGACACAGAGGTTCCTCACTAACATGTGTATCTTAAGTAGAATGTCAACAACGTCTACAATAATTTTGTTTTGTATTTATTTGGAGGCAATTATTTATTATTATTAAATATCGTTATCAAATTAACAGGTATGATAGGTCGGTACCTAACTAGGGCTGCTGTTCATATTGCTAGTAAAAAATCTATCAATAATTCTGTCGTACTCTCTACCCTAAAAATACAATGAGCATGAAGTACTTTTTGAATTAAATATATCAACTTACACAAGTGGACGATGGTGTTAATAAAAGAAATCAAACAGCGGAATTAGGTCGGCCTATGTCCATCAATATCAATATAAGTTTTAGTGTTGCCTAGTTGGTCTTACGGTTGTAAGAGCGACTAATTAGAATGAGGTGCTGGGTTGAATTCCCAGGTCAGCCAAAGTGTATTGGGTTTTTCTATAAAAATAGAATAGAATAGAATAGAATAGAATAGAATAGAATAGAATAGAATAGAATAGAATAGAATAGAATAGAATAGAATAGAATAGAATAGAATAGAATAGAATAGAATAGAATAGAATAGAATAGAATAGAATAGAATAGAATAGAATAGAATAGAATAGAATAGAATAGAATAGAATAGAATAGAATAGAATAGAATAGAATAGAATAGAATAGAATAGAATAGAATAGAATAGAATAGAATAGAATAGAATAGAATAGAATAGAACAGAATAGAATAGAATAAACTTTATTGTACACCAAAAAAGTAACACAACTTATACATAAACTTAAATCTATGGGTACAATGGAGGTATTATCGCTGACAGCGATATCTACCAGACAACCTTAGGATGGATCGTAAGAACTTAAAATAATACAGGGGGTAGTCTGCGGTGTACTGCTAACAAATTGATCAATGTATATATATATATATAACACAATACATAACTATAAATATATACATACATATTATAATATGTTACTCAACTTCATTAAAAAAGGGACGAAAAAAAAAGAAGAAAAGGAGAAAAAAAAAGAATAAAGTATGGTTGGTGGAAGAAATTAAATTACGTAGAACTAGGACAGTGTTAGAGAGAAAGGAAATGGATAAAGGAAGAAAAAAATAAAAAAAGAAGGAAAGAAAAAGAAAGGAAGAAAGGAAGGATTTCCGAAGTTGGCAGTGTGACACCCTAATACTTCAGCAAGCACGTTTACTATATAGCTTTATCCCTCTCTCGCTCGCATTCCTGTCATTTTAACACATCATGTTTAGGCGATTAAATTAACGGCCGTTCCATGCACACACACTTGTGCACTATAAAAAAGTTAGTTTTCTATGAGGTCCACAATTCGGTCGATATATTTACCCGCAACCTGCTCGTGTCAATGCCCTTCTTCTGCCAGTGGTAGACGAGGTATCCGGCGCTGAGACCGAGAGTGTAGCCAGGGATGTTCATGTGGCCGCGTTTGAATGTGTAGTTGTACGTAGGATCGAACATGAAGAGTTCCATGATTGACCTGCAGAATTATATTTCCATTTAATTATATAAGTATATACACATACATATACATATAGAACAGTGGTGCCCGAGTGGTAACGGCCCCAACTTACGAGTTTTAAGTCTCGGGTTCAAACCCAGTCAGGCGCATTACTTTGTGTAATTTATTTCATCACCACTGCTCTCAAAACGGTGAAGGAAACCATCGTGAGGAAACCGGCATGTTATAGAACCAAAAATTCGAAGACATGTGACATTCACCAATCCGCACTGGGCCCGCGTGGTGGATTTTGGCCCATTCACTCTCCTAGAGAGAGGAGGCCTGAGTTCCAGCAGTGGGAACATTAGAAGGCTGATTATACTTATGCTTATGTATCATATGAGTAATGTTTGGGCCTAGAAAGTAGCTAGCTTGACTGTAGCCTCGGATGCGATGCTCAGATCATCTAAGGTACAGGTAAACGGATATTTGGGCAGCCATCAAATAGTATATGGTTCATACAGGAGCAGTTTCTTATGTTGTGGAATAAGTAGGAAGGCTTTTTCAAATTTAAATGATATGTTACGAAATTTTGAGAAATGCAAAAGACGAATTTTAGCTTTTGTAAATATTGGGTAGCGAAATTTTTCGGAAGAGTTACCGCGGCCTTAAAAGGCAAAGGGCAACTAAAGGAACACAAGTAGATTTTAGTCTGTAAATGTCTGACGCACTCTCGCTCCATCCAGAGCGGTAAAAGTTATTTGATGATTTCCACATCAAAAAAATACTTTTGCCCAAAAATGGTATCCTCTTACTCCATCCAGACCTGAAGAATTTTTTCCCCCCTCAAAAAAAGGCTTAGGATAAGAAAAAGGGATTTTTACAGTTTGGGATGTAGAATCGTGTACTAAACAATTCTATGACAAACATTTTTGTAACGATCGTACATAGATCGTTACAAAAATGTTTGTCACATTTTACAACATTAGTTTTAGTATATGCGAAACCCGAAACATGTGCCTAGTATATTTTATGTAAAAAATCTATTTACAAAATGTCATAAAGCTGTATCATAAAAAAATCACAAAGTTATAAGCTTGTTATGTTAATTGATTGTCCGCACAAATACATGGTCACCGGGCCATCGGGTGACTACCGCTGACCTGCTTTGACCTGTGTTGTAAATAATGTCGTTGGTGTCCAACTTGTGACCTTTTTCAAATATTTTTGGGAAGAAATATAACATTGTGTAATAATTATTGGAATTGATTTAGTTACTGATTCTGAACAAATTGTATTTAGGTTTCGCATATACTAAAAATCATCTGACTTATATTCCAGCAATAAAAACCACCACGGCCAACGACGTTAGTTATATTAGTTAGTTATACGTTAGTATTGTCACGATATTAGAAGCTATTAACGCTTGGACAACCAGTAATTTTACTTAGTTGACGACAGAATTATTATTTAAATGCAGGTTTACTTTGATTCGTAGTTTTTTAGCGCCGCTCCGACACTGTATGAACGTTAAAATTGCACTAATGTCATGTGTGCCGACTGCAGCCCCCCTAGTCAAGTTACGATCGTTCGTTGCGCCACGCCTCCGATTCCATTGTTCTGACCTCGTGACTGAGCGTTGAGATGACGTCAGAACATAGGAATCGGAGGCGTGGCCTACTCGAGGCGTTCGACGCAAACGAAACGATCGTAACTTGACTAGGGGGCCAGTTCAGTTGGGTCGGAACGAAGTAAGTGTACGGCACACGTAATCTTTGTGTAGTACATACATATAATATAATGATGCTAAAAATAATGTTGTATATCTCGCATGAAGTTTTATGATACAATCTAATGTTTTTTATTACTTACTCAGGGTATGGCATGAAGAAGGCATTCAAGTTATAATAATAGGTAACAACACCAGGGATGATACACCCGATTACAAACATTAACGGGAGAAATATCTTCCTGGAAAGTGGAGTCGTGAAGAGTACGAAGACTAATACGCCGGTACAATACAGTTGTGTGTCTGCAGCCATGTACCTTGAAAACAATAATGTGCCGTTGTATTAATGAGAATAAATAAGCACGAATAACTTCATCATTATGTAACCGAAAGACATCTACTGCTAGACATAGGGAAACTAAGCGTTACTTATTATGACACTGACAAAAAAAACTGTCAAAAATTAAAAAATTACTCTCTCACGCAAATTACAATCTATATATTTATATAGAAGCGAAATACCGCTCACTGATTAATCACGAAATCTAAGAAACTATAACACCTACAAACTTATTTAGCAGGTAGGTTACTTATAGGATGTAGACATCCGCTAAGAACGAATTTTACGAAACTCCACCCCTTGGGGGGTAAAATTAAGGTTGGAAGTTTGTATGGAGAAATGAGCTTTCACGCGTTAATAGTAACAAAACTTTTACACTTTTTTTTGTTACTTTTTTATAAATGTATTTTATAAGAAAATTAAGAAAAAAAAAAGTTTAAAGCTTCCATTACTTTTCGAGGTGACAAGCGAATTTTGGTAGAAAAGATGGGTGGGATCGCAGTCAAGCCCTAGTTTTATATCAATTTAAAAGAAAAAGACAAACGTCCCTGGTACTTATCTCTTTGATAAGTAATCAGGGTCGTCAGATATAGTTGAAGTTTTCATGGAAACCGATGATTTGAAATGAATGAATCATAATTAATTTAATTATGTTTCATAGTAAATAAAAAACTCATTAATAAAATTAAAATTCATTGATATCCAAACAGTATTTTTTGTTTAGCACCAATCATTTATACTAAAATCTCAAACCTATTAGACAAATATTTATCTATTTAAAATAAATTATAAAAATATATCTCATAAATAAATGTTATTATACTATATCGGATTTTTTAAATGAACACAATTAAATATATTCCTGTAATTACGACATTTTCACGATTTGGCCCTTATATCTCTAAAATCTAATCTGTATTTTTTTCTCCCCTTTTTTAATAAGCATTGGGACGAAGCTATTATTTTTATAGTTTGTTGTGTAGACTCAAATCTTGAATGTTTTATTCTAATCCATGTACCCCATAAACTTGATGTTACCAACATGGTACATGCAGGTTTACCTATTATTTTAAGACCTTGTGCGTAATATTTGATTTATACTCATGTTTTACAATAAAATATGTTCCATTCCATTCTATTCTATTCTATTCTATTCTATTCTATTCTATTCTATTCTATTCTATTCTATTCTATTCTATTCTATTCTATTCTATTCTATTCTATTCTATTCTATTCTATTCTATTCTATTCTATTCTATTCTATTCTATTCTATTCTATTCTATTCTATTCTATTCTATTCTATTCTATTCTATTCTATTCTATTCTATTCTATTCTATTCTATTCTATTCTATTCTATTCTATTCTATTCTATTCTATTCTATTCTATTCTATTCTATTCTATTCTATTCTATTCTATTCTATTCTATTCTATTCTATTCTATTCTATTCTATTCTATACCATCCATCGATTTATCATGATAACTTCTTGTATATCTGATGAATCTGGTTACTTATCTCTTTTGTTGACTGATCTTGATCAACGGTTTAAGATACTTACCACATCTGAGACATACACATCGAACTGTCGTTGTAATTGTTTATGTAGAGGAGGTTCCTCCACCAGTTCTCTCTGCAGTGCATCGCTTCTTTATTCACAACCTCCTGCAATCATCCACATAACGATTTACGTTAGATATCAATCTCTCTCTCAGACTTTCAATTAGCGATGATGGTTATTGAAGGTATGGAACTGAAAAATGGACGATCTAACAAAAGCACTGTAAAAATATTAACGCTCTTGAGTTGTGGTGCTGGAGGCGTCTACTGAGGATAAATGGGACTGCTTACCGCACTAACATTTCCATTCTGAAAGAGCTTCGCATCAAACAAAGACTTTCATCGATTATTCAACTGCAAATCTTTGAAGTGTTTGGACATATCATCAGTATTGAAAGCTCTTTGGAAGGTGGAACAAGGAAGAATAGATGGTCAACGTTCTCACGGCCGGTCATCCTCCAGATGACAGACCTCATTAAATCAACTTCGAAGTGTTCCCTCATTGAATGTATACGCTGTGCCACGAATAGAGAGAGATGAAGAAGTTTCGAAAAATCTGCAACGAACCCATCAGACGATCTAATACAAATACAAATACAAAAGCATTTATTTCAAATAAACCATTTACAGGCACTTTTGAAATGTCAAGTCAGTCGGTCAGAAAAAATGATGCTAATTGCACATTCCAAAGCGTAGATCTCTATGGAGAAGAATGTGCAAGAAACTCCATGGACACTCTTTTCAATCGTGTTTTGCAATTACAAATATGTCTGTTACATGTTTCTTGTCGCTATCATGTGAGAACAATGTCAATAAAGTAAAAATAAAAACTAAATATAGATAATAAAATAGCAACTGGCAGCTAAGAGATGACCAGTCTCAACTGACAGCGCCCGTTCACGGACCTGACGCGAATATTAGCACCACTCAGCTCAACCATTTTAAAGGGAACCGAATGATCCAACACACGCGCCACCATCAGTGAGACATTTGAGTGAGCATGACAAACTCTCAACTGCCATGCTCATTTATGTCAAACAGGACCAATAATAACCTAAAAACCATAAAATAGCTCCATGGTACTCACATTTACAAACTTTGAAAAAAAAATGCTTCTACACTATACAATACTAAATACAATAATAATTAACAACAATAATATTTTACAAATTATAGTTTCAAAACTAATCAATTTGTACACCCCGGTGGTAGTGGAGCTGGACCAGCATTGAGCCAAGCATTTTTATCTTGAATATAGTCCTCCAACTTATAATATGCTTGCCTGCATAGTGTACGTTTAATACAAGATTTAAATTTCGTTTCATTGAGTTCTAATATTTGTGGAGGTATTTTGTTATAACATTTCAAGCAGTACCCCATGAAAGAAGAGGCCACTTTAGCCAGTCTAAAACCTGGTTGAACTAATTGGTCCCTATTTCTTGTAAGATAATTATGTCTATCGCCTCTTTTGCTAAAAAGATGAAGATTTTTTCTAACGTATATGATGTTTTCATAGATATATTGACAAGGCACCGTCAATATGTTAATATCCTTAAACAGTTCCCTTAGAGAATCGCACCGGCGGAGATTGTAAATAGCTCTGATAGCTCTTTTCTGAAGAATAAAAATTGAGTCGATGTCTGCAGCCCGTCCCCATAGTAGGATACCGTATGACATGATACTATGAAAATAACTAAAATATACTAGTCTAGCGGTATCAACATCCGTAAATTGGCGGATTTTTCTAACAGCATATGCAGCTGAGCTAAGCCGTCCCGCAAGAGATGTTAAATGAGGACCCCATTGTAGCCTTGAGTCAAGCGTAATCCCTAAGAAAACCGTTTTATCGACAAATTCTAGTTTCTCATTGTTCAATATTATGTCACAATTACTACTCTTAACATTCGGTAAGGAAAATCTTATGCATTTCGTTTTTTTTCCATTTAAAACTAGATTATTAGCAGTGAACCACTTTTGGACCTGCAGTAGGGCGTTATTTTCGTCGTCAAGATTATTAGTCTTTCTATTTATTTTGAAAATCAAGGAAGTATCGTCGGCAAACAACACCATATTAAGTTTGTTTTGCAACAAATAGGGTAAATCATTAATGTAAACTAAAAATAAAAAAGGACCTAAAATTGAACCTTGGGGTACCCCCATTTCCACATTTAATCTAGACGAATTGACACCGTTTATCTGAACTAGTTGCTGTCTGTCATTCAAATAAGATTTTAATAAGCTTAACGCTGTTTTGCCTAGTCCGTAATGCTCCAGTTTCAGGAGTAATGTTTCATGAACCACACAATCAAACGCCTTAGACAGGTCGCAGAAGATGCCTATAGCATCTTGTGCCTCTTCCCACGCATTAAAAATGTGTTTTAGTAAGGAGACACCGGCGTCAGTTGTACAACGTCCTTTGGTAAAACCATACTGTTTATCGTGCAAGATGTTATTCGTGTTAAAATGATGAAGCATTTGATTTAACATTACCTTTTCAAATATCTTGCTAAAAACCGGCAACACGGAAACTGGCCTATAATTATTAGTGTCTTTACTATCCCCGGATTTAAAAAGTGGTATCACTTTACTGTATTTCATTAGATCTGGAAAGACTCCTTGATCTATACACAAATTAAATATTAAGGCTAAGTACGGCGCTATAGTCTCAATAATTGAGGTACAAACTTTGATAGACATACGCCATAGATCTTCAGTCAATTTAACCTTGATTTGTTTAAAAGCTTTTATTACTGTTATGGGGTTTATATGTTTAAAATTAAATTCAGTTGAGCAGGCTGCAACGTTCGCCTGTAATAAACCAAAAGCATGCGATGGCGCCGAATTTAGGGCTTCAGTAGTTTTAATTGGTATACTAGCAAAGAAATTAACAAATTCTTCTGCAACTAGTTTATTATCGCTAATAACACCATGATGAGTCTTCAATGTGTAATCATTGTTATGTATTTTGTTCCTGTTGGTTTCATTATTTATGATTTTCCAAACAGTTTTTATTTTATTATCTGCTGATTTAACTTTGTTGCTAATGTATAAGGCCTTAGCTGCCTTACAAGTATTTTTAAACATTTTTGAATATTTAGCAACATACTTAATAAAAGTTGCAGTGTTAATAATAGGCTTAAGGCCATACAGCTCAAAAAGTCTTTCCCTACTTATTCTAATTCCTTTAGTTGCCCAGTCACTAAATCTAAACTTAGGGCAGATACTTTTTGTACTTTTCTCAAAAGTCTTATTAAACTCGGTTTGAACTATTGAAAAAAAATCGTTATATAAAATATTACCATTGTCCACTGCAAGGTTCCAATCTCCTAACTTGCTAATTAAAGTGCTGTTAAATTTATTTAGTTTACCGGATGTTATTGGTCTAGATTGTATCTGCACTTGTTGTATTGGTATGTTAGATTCAAAAGTTACCAATAGACCGCTATGATCAGAGGGCAGATAATTTACAATGGCCTTTCCTAAATAGTTGCAGCAACAAAAAACATTATCGATACATGTAGCAGTAGTAGTTGTAGTTCGAGTTGGTTCTATAAACACATTTGATAAATTAAATGATTTGAAGAGAAGAGATCTGACGACAATGACCACTACCACTCCGCCAGGAGTGTACGACTGAGAGGATGAATTATCAAAAGGTTCAACTACCAAGGATTATCCTATGTTATGGAGCTACAGCCTATCTGACCTCCACAGTCCAGTAAGTAGGTAAACGATACATCTTGACAAGTCTGGTGCCAGGTTTCTTGGAGTTTGACTATCCCAAAGGTCTATTAATGACAGCAGGGCAAACTTGAGCGTCATACTTGCATTGACAGCAATCGTCAGAACAGTATAGATACCGGCACGGATCTTGAGCGCTAATTTTACAGTTCTGCAGCGCAGAAGCAAAAGTGAAATATCGGGTCTCTTTTGTGGTATGAAGAAAGATGTGGGGTGGGGAGTGAAATCTTTGTACAGTGATTGGCTCGCCGATATTGTACGATGCGCAAGATCCCTGCTCTTTCGCCGAGCGCTCAAGATTCGTGCCGCTATCTATATATATATATTTTAATAGTCTGGTGCTTCTGAACCGTAGTGGTCTTTAAGTCAAGAGTGAATAGGTTGCTTCTAGGCAAGCGTGCTCCATCGTTGACCATATCATCGCTTACCATCAGGCCAGATAGTCGTTAAGCGCGAGCCTATCAATAATTAAAAAAAAACATACCGACTTCATAAAAACATTAGGTTAGTGCTTCATTCGTCTGTAAGTACTTCAGGACAAATTTTCATATTATGTATATTTAATAGGTAAATAATCAAAGTTAAAATACTGACCTGCCACAAAGGACCACTTGTGAAGAACCGGAACCAAGTCACCGTCAGACCCAATACCACTGCATATGGTGGTGTTAATCTAGAAGTAGACAATATTTTAATAATAATAAATTATTCATTGCCCAAAGAAAAAGGAAATACATGACATGTTACACATATTTTTTTTTACATATTTTGTGAATAATGTCACCTATGCTAGGAAAGTCCTGTGTTATAGGAGACATCCATTCTTCCATTATTACAATTACCAGAATTCGATGAACCAAACGTATAATAATAATTTATGTACGTGTGAGCACGCATGCGTGAGTAGTATGTGTGAGAAAGTGTGTGTGTGAGGGAGAGTGTGATGTTGTGTGTGTGTAAGTGAGGGTCTGCGCGTGTGTATGGTGATTATATTAAAGATTTATGTGGACGACGGTTTTACCAGTGCTTCTGTCTCGTCATTAGTTAGTAGAAAAGTTTTTATTATACTTTTTACATTTGTATGAATTTAGGGAGTGGATGTCTAGCTTCTGGTGCCTTTTGTTGTAGATGCGTGCACTTAGGTAAATGAAATGTCGCCTAGCAAATGTGGCGCTTATTTGTGTTGTGTGATAATAGAAAATAGAATATCAAAATGAAACAATACCACGCTGGCTAGACGAAAGAAAAATATTTTGTGCACAATAACGGGTTACAGTAACTGCAGCCTGTTACCCATCTCCTTAACCTTTTCCCAAGTGGCTTTTTTTCCGGTGGGATAATCTTCTTATCAGATCCCCCGCTCTGGGCGGAGCGGGAGATAGTGTCAGACTTTTACTGACTAAAAACCCACTCCTGTTCCTTAGTTGCTTTTCGTACCAGGGCCGAGTCTTCCTTTCAGAATCAGACCCGTGGCCCCAGTAGGCTTCGACCCTGATGATCCCCTACAGTTGCTGACATCTCCTTGAGGCGCGCGTGAAACAGTACGCGCCGTCGACGACTTGGGCTCGGTCCGGACGGTTACCGGACGGTCGGACGGCGAACTACCCACTGCTCACCGTCCGCAAGCCCTCGCCTACGGTGGCCGGAAATCGGGATCAGAATCCCGGCGGTGGTTGGGGCGTGAGGACCGTTGCCTCACGCGATCGGCTGCCTCCTTTGCTAGCAAAGTGGCTTGGGGTCGGCTTCCAGTCTAACGGGATGCGGCTGAATAACCGCGTTTCACATGGAGCGACTGTATATCAGACCTCCACAACCCAGTTGCCCAACTGGGCAACATAATACTCCTTGGATAGACTGATGGTCAGACTTTCCTGGCATCTGACTACCTGTAACGACTGTCAAAGATCTAGAAATGACAACCGGGACCAACGACTTTACGTGCTTTCCGAAGCACGAGGTGTAACGTAAGCCGTTACTGAATACAGAAAACTGTATGCTTTGCTTGACTTGGGGATCAAACCTAAAACCCCAATCTTAGCGAGATTATTACTTACTACCGATTAACAAAGCAGTTAGAGTCGACATACACGGCCTACCGGTCACAACCACAAACCCCCCCCCCCCCCCCCCTATCGGCATATTTCCTGTAGATTTCATATACTTGATATCGACTCGCCGTACACGGTTGACGCCGATAAAAATGGTCCATGGTACTTCACATTCATAAATTTGAAAGTGCTTCTACATTATACAATGCTATTGTTTCCAAATACAAAAAGTAATAAATTATTACAAACTCTATTAAAATAAACAACAGTACCTTTCTGTGGTACACTTGTGTGATTTATGTGGTAAGTTTGTGTGGTACATTTTGCAGTAGTGGGGACCGCCAATCGACTACAACCTATTGAATGAAGCTATGAAGATTATCTATATCTATAAAAGCGAAATACCATTCAATGATTAATCACGACAGAAACTATATCAGCTACAAACTTCAAATTTTACAGGTAGGTTCCTAAACAGGGTGTAGACATCCGCTAAGAACGGATTTTACTAAACTAACCTTAAGGGGTTTGTTTTTTGTTTTTCGGTGGGAAAATCATCTTATTATTTACCAGGGCCTAGTCTTCCTTTCAGAAGCAGACCCTTGGCCCCAGTAGGCCTCGACCCTGATGGTCCCCTACAGTTGCTGACATCTCCTTGAGGCGCGCGTGGAACAGCACGCGCCGTTGACAACTTGGGCTTGGTCCGGACGATTACCGGACGGTCGGACGGCGGTCCACCCATTGCTCGCCGTCCGCAAGCCCGCGCCTGCGGTGGCCGGAAATCGGCATCGGAATTCCGGCGCCGGTTGGGGTGTGAGGACCGCTGCCTCACGCGATCGGCCGCCTCCTTTGCAAGCATAACTGCTTCGCAGAAGGAGGCCACCGCCTGCCACTACTCCTCGCTCCGGACCATGGCCTGTACCAAGGCCCGGCGCGAGAGATCGCCGCCGCCGATTGCCCCTGCGAGGACACGGCGTTACTCTGGCCAAGCGGGGCACACCTCCACCGTATGCTCCACCGTGTCCTCCGGGCGGAACCCTAAGGGGTTAAAACGGGGGTTGGAAGTTTGTATGGAGAAACCTATTTTTACGCGGCGAAGCCGCTGTCAAAAGCTATTATAAACATTTTGAATGATTCTTACCTCAACCACCTCACTAAAAGTAAGTGCGGTAGCATTCTCCACTTGATTTTGCTCTTCTCGCTTCGTATCAGAGCGTTGTAGACCAAAAGAAAGCCGGACATCAAGAAAAATGTCTGCATTATTATCGTCCCGCCTAAAAATGCCTTCACGAACTCGTAATGGTACAACTGAAAAAGTAAGTATATAAAACATATTTTAGCAGGTACTTGGTATTAATAGAATATTTTGATACAAATGTACAAATGCAGCCGATGTGGGATAAACGCCCGAGCTGCAGGCGAAGTTCTTTTGAAGCCGAAAGAAAATAGATCAGGATTGTGCAAATATAACAAAATACTTGCCATAATAAGCCTATTTTATTTAATATGGTTAAAGAGCTTTTCTAAAAATCTAATTATTGAAGACCAAAATGGTATCTACTGTTAAGTGTTGCGTCATACCGTGCAGTATCTGATTTAGTAGATTTTTTTAAATCTACGCAAGTCTCGAAAGTCTCGGTATTCCGTGATTAAACAATCCGTCTCGAGTCTCGGAAATGCGAGAAACAATCGAGACTCGATATTTTCGAGACCGAGACTCCCGGGATGAAAGCCCTAGTTCTGACGTCTTATAAGTGCCCATGTAGATCTATGAAATGAAATAATTTGAATTTAAATACTTGTTTCAGTAACGACTTTTGCATTAGACGGCATTGATAAAACATTCCATTGAAATCGCGCGTGACTATTCAGATGATGGCTATGTAAGCCGAAACTTAAATGCACTCGGCGCATATTGCGTGGGCGAATACCTATTTCGATTGTTTACGACCACCGTTTAAAAAGCATGGAGATAAGGGTGTTCAGGAAAAGTTACTCCACCAGTTGGCGCCACTTAGCCATGAGGACTATTCATTTGAAAACGTATAATATACGACGTTGACGTCTAATGTTTGACGTTGACGTTGATGTCTAACTAATGTCATTAACATAAGCGTTTTGACAGGTGCCTGGACCTGACGCCTCAGTGCTGCCACCTGGTGGAAGTCATTTTAGAACACCCTCATTGCAATTTCAGTGAAGAAATAACAAAAAAAATATAATATTTATTATACATTCATAAAGTTAAGTTCACATAGACATACCTTTATAATTGATTAAGTAAATTAAATTCTACGTACCTTTTCGATGAATTCTGCATTGTCGATAAACCACACACAGCTGATCAACGAATGTGACATGATCACGAGAATCATAGAAAAAGCCCTGAAAAAAAAAAATGTTAGTTATTTTTTTTTTATATAAACTAGTGCTGCTTGACTGCTATCCTACCTGATGGTAAGCAGTGTTTTGATTTGAAGGAAAGTGATTCTGTTATACAAGCATACAGGGTAATCGACGTGTTGGTGGCAAAGAGTACTAGTAAAGGTATCAAAACAGAGCCTTTGATAACACTAGTCTACAAATTTTTATTTTTAAAATGCAACAGCCATGACCATTGGTGTTTCGTTATATTTGGAGGCTCCTGAGTTTGAATTTGAGACTAGAAAAAATTTCATCACGTCTACATTTTCAATTGCAACTTAGTAAAGTTTCCCGAAAATTGTATGGAAAATACACTTACATAGCACTGATAGTATTACCTAAAGTTTAGAATTGTTCGTGTTTATCTTATAATTTTTATGTTTATTTTCAAAGTAATGATGTGTATAATAAGCAACTATTTTAATTGTATTGTAAACTTTTTTTTAATCAGTAGCCTAGCTAGAGTTATATAATATAATATAATAATAATAATATGTATAATAATATTCCACAACTATCACACAACGCCGTCTAGTCCCAAGCTAAGCAGAGCTTGTGTTATGAGTACTAGACAACTGATAAACATACTTAAATATTTCTAAATACATACATATATAGATAAATTACACCCAGACACAGAACAAATGATCGTGCTCATCACACAAACATTTGTCCTGGGTGGGAATCGAACCCACGACCTCCGGCATAGCAGTCAGGGCCACTAACCACCAGACCAACAGGCCAGTCAAAAAAAGTTCTGATGTTGATTCACTCAGAATATCTTTAATAGTTAAGATATACTAATTTAGTTTTTTTTTAGAATGCTTGTAACATGTAATTCAGGTAAATACGAACCAAAAATGTAATTAGTCCGCTTATGAATTTTAACAACGTAATAAGTGTGTATTTTTGTATTTTTTTGGTTATAAGGTTGAAAATTTTAAAAATGGTACGTGATATGGACTTTTTAAATGCGGAATCACATTTGGTATGCATTAATTAATTAATGTTACATTTTGGCTGTAGACTAGTGTAACCTTCAAAAGTTAGTTTTTAATAATATTCTTTTTAAATTTAGGTTTCTACATAAATAGTTGTGTCTTCATAGTGTGTGTCTGTGCTAAATAAATGTATTTTCTTCCTTCAGCACACATTTACTAATGAAACCATTTGTGACAAGGTTTAGTGAACAAATATTTTTTACATATTATATGTATATATATATATTTATATTAAGGAAATATTTCTTATATTAAGGTGAAAGTTACTGACCCCATGTTCTCGCTAGATAGCACAGAATTTAACTTTTTTACTTTATTTGGTTTTTAGTGTATAGTGTGCATATAGTATATATGCACGAAAAAAACTGGGCAAGTGCGAGTCGGACTCGCTCCCTAAGGGTTCCGTACAAACTTACATAAGTATACAGTTCAATTCCCGAATGAAGTCTTGAAGATTTTTCCGAATCACATTTTTTTTTTGTGACGTAACATCAAATTTACAGTTTTCAGATTTATTCCCATATCTGTGCTACAAGGCCTTGCTTTACGCCAAAATTTCAAGATTCTGGATCAGCGGGAAGTACTCTATGAATTTTGATTCCATCGAGAGCATTTTTTGCGACATAAAAGGCCGTATCTTTTTTCAATTAACGTAGAAATCTGATTTTTTACAACTTTAAAAGACTCGTAGACTTGAGTATATGGTTTTAATTTCAACTCGATACCTCTACGCGTTTCCGAGATAAAGGGTCTTAACAGACAGACAGATAGACGGACGGACGGACAACAAAATAATCCTATAAGGGTTCCGTTTTTCTTTTGAGATACGGAACCCTAAAAAATAAAAAATGTAAATAACTAAACTATTATTATAGTTTAGTTATTTACATTTTTTACTTAAAATTTAAACGAAAAAATTGAAAAAAAGATCTGCGCGAGACCAAAAAGGCTTCTATCTCAGCATTGAGAATTATGCTGAGATAGAAGCCTTTTTGGTTTCGCAATTGATAACTTATTGAAATTACGAAACTCATTAACTATGTTTTTCAAGTCTACAGCAAAGTTTATGAGCACCTGATACCATGGATTGACTTCAACCGTTTAACACGAGGGTCCAGACTTTCTCTGATTGGCGCCAGCAGCTTCCTCCAGTTCTTTCGTATTGAGAAACAAAGAAGAAATCTGAAAACTGTCATAGAGATTTAACATTGCTTCTTTTTTCGATAACAGTTCACTTATAATCCTATATCATAAAACTAATTCTGTCTGTTATCAACCAACTCAAAAACAACTGAATAGATTTTCATGCGGTTATCACCGACAGACAGAGGTATTCATTGGGAAGCTTTACGTGTATAATGTATATCATAAAGACAAAATGGTTTGTAAAGCTCGTGAGAAGGTGGGGAAGGTTACTAGTACAAGATAAAAATGCGAGCATGTAAAGTTTTAAAAAATCTGTGTCATTCAGAAGTACTATAACTCTGCATCAGTAATAGTGTTAACGTAATTGAAAACAAACAAAAAGTAAATAAAAAACATGAATCCTTACAACAATCTTTTCTTTCACCACAATAGATCTCGTATAGGCTTCCGATAAGGTTCGCAAGTACAATTACTCCACAAACGATCCCAATACCAATATCTAAGGTATCTGGTTGCATGTCTTTTGGGGGCTGATTACAGTAGTACATATCCAATATTCTTGTTTTCAATTGATAGGTTTCGTACATGGATTCATTTAGGCATCCCTCAAGGGTTGATCTTATGTCCACACTTGTTAAGTTAAATTGTTTGCATGATTGTGTAACACAAAGGCCGCGACGTATTTTCGTGTGGTTTAAATGGGTTGTGGTATGTGCTGAATATTCCTGAAATAAAATAAAAAGGACATGTTCAACGAAATTACATACATGTAAGATGGGAACTGGAATGGTTTTGATGGAATGGTTTTGAGAAAGCGGTGAGATAGAGCCTTGTATCAAGTAGGTTTCATATACATAGAACTATAGAAAGAAACAATAAATAGATTACATAGATTCTATGCAATCCATTTATTGTTTCTTAAACAATCAATAAACACACAACTAAAATGGTATCATTGTGAATACAGGGACACACAAAAATAACGTATGTTCATGCTCACTTAAATGTTGTTGTTGTGTGAGTTGAGAGTTTGTCATGCTCACTTAAATGTCTCACTGATGGTGGCGCATGTGTTGGATCATTCAGTTTCCTTCAAAATGGTTGAGCTGAGTGGTGCTAATATTAGCGTCATGTTCGTGAATGGGCGCCGTCAGTTGAGACAGGTCATCTCTTAGCTGCCAGTTGCTATTTTAATATCTATATTTAGTTTTTATTTTTACTGTATTTACATTGTTCTCACATGATAACAAGAAACATGTAACAGAGATATTTGTAATTACAAAACATGATTGAAAAGAGTGTCCATGGAGTTTCTTGCACATTCTTCTCCATAGAGATCTACGCTTTGGAATGTGCAATTAGCATCATTTTTTTTTCCTGACTGACTGACTTCTTGACATTTCAAAAGTGCCTGTAAATGGTTTATTTGAAATAAATGCTTTTGAATCTTTGAATCTTTGAATCATGAGACATTTCCCCAGTAGTACTTACATGTATCATATCCAGCAGTGAGCTGGGCGTGTCGGACACCAGCACGAACTCGCCGTAGCAATAGAGGGCGTCGGGATCCCAGTAACACTTCTCGTAGGGGTCCGCGGCATATATGGGAGGCATGCGGTCATACTCCGTTTCTTGATAAAAGTGTAAGAATGTTTATTTATTTATTTAAACTTCATGTACCACTACGTGGGCGGACTTAATGCAAAAAGGCATTCACTAGCTGTCAATAGTTCTCTGAATAATATTAACAAAGCAATTTTTTTGTGTCTGTCTGATTATCTGTTTAGTTATTCTTATTCTTTATTATTATTTAAACTTCTTAACTTCTTTTGCTATAATGCAAAAAATTGGTTCTGAACTATTGTTCGAGTTTAAACACACGGAATAAAAAGACATCAAACATACAATGCATCAAAGATTGCCTTGGTGAGATAGAACAATTGCAAATCTGAATTTCATCCAATTTTTTTTCTATGATTACTACATAGCATCGCTAATTGTATTATTAGCTTATGTGTGTTTATTCTGACCACGTAGTTACGAGTAGATGCTCCACCTCGTTTTTGAATGTGTTCTATAATCGTGTTTATCTGTGGTGGAGTCAGTATCTTTGTATCCATGAGCAATATAAGCTTGTGTGTTATTCTCATAGTTTTTTAATTTGGTGTTAGTGGAATAAGTAGGCGTGGTTTTTAGACATATGAACTCGAATAAATTTGTACTTAAAACATGTCGACGGTTGAGAGGCTAATTGGTTAATTTGCTGAACAAACAAGTTTATAACTGTCACGGTGGAAATCTCCCTCCCCGTGCCTTCTTTTGAAAACTTCCCTTGTTATTTTGTTTTGAATTTATCATGTTCGGAATTACTCTGTGGATTCATAATCTAAAAATAATCTAAATTCCGGCGCAGCACGCCTCAAACATATCTTAAAAATTCAAATTGATCTGTAGTCTCGTGATTCCCGGCACATGCAAACATGCTTTTGGTAGTGTCAATTGAAATAATTTGTAATCCGATTTCCAGTATGTGTGTGCCGCTCTATTATTATTTTTTTTGTTAATGATATGCTCGCGTTTGACTACCATCTTACCTGATGGTAAGCGATGATGTGGTCGACGATGGAGCTCGCTTGCCTAGAAGTAACCTATTCACTCTTGACTTAAGACCCCTAAGTTGTAGCTATCAGGAAACACAGACTCCAGCATGGAATTCCACTTCTTGGCTGTACGCACAATAAATGTGTTCTCAAAACGCTTTGTGTGTATGGGTAGGATGTCCACCATGTACCGGTGGCGCAACGCCACCACAACAACATATTAAAATGTATGGGGAATACGTGCGTTATGAGCTCATAATCTTAATATTCCAATCCGGAATTCAGAACAGAGCATAGGTACTGATATTGTATGGTACGAGTATTCCGGTCTTTCTGAATTAATAATATGAATTCAGATTATGAATCTAGAGAGCTATTCTGGATGTGTAACGCCAGCTTAAAACTCAGCTTCCGAATTCGGTTCCGATATAACCTCTTCCTAAGATTATTGTGATTAAAGACTGTGTTTTGTTCATAGTGTATTCATATTCATTTATTAAATTGTGTTAAATTTATATTTTTTTTAAGTTTTTCATTTGTTATTATTGTGTTATTCAAGCAGGCTGTGTGTGATGACTTCCTGGTTTTTTTTTTTTTTGTTAATACTATTTTATCCAATTCATTTTTGCTGTGTTGCTTTTTTGAATTTTTTCAGTAAATTACTGGAGTGATTTTTATGTCGGGTGTTTCTTAGTTTTAAGGTTTCATTATCAGGTGAAAAACATCGTGAGGAAACCGACATGTCCTAGAACCAAAAATTCGAAGACATATGACATTCACCAACCCGCACTGGGATCGCGTGGTGGATTACGGCCCATGCCCTCTCCTAGAGAGGAGGTCTGAGTCCCAGCAGTAGGAACATTAAAAGGCTGATTATGCTTATGCTTATGATTATTATCAGGTGAAGTTTGTGCGTTGCCTCCAGATCCCACGATGAGTATATCTAAATAAATAATTATTTCAGATCTAATGCGAAATGAAAACTCAGGACATTTTTTTAATAGATATAAACTTGTGCTTGACTGCGATCTCACCTGATGGTAAACAGTGATGCAATCGTTAATATGAGGCGCACTAGTTTATTAAAAGCTAATTCATTCTATACTTGAAGACATCTAAATTATAATCGGACGGAAAGACCGCAGCAGGCAAATTGTTCCAGTCCTTCGATGTAAGCGGTATACGACGAGACGAAACGCGAAACTACCTAGAAACGAGACTTTTACGATGAAACGGAATCGATTTTGAACATTCCCAAATAGCGGCCTGTCACTTTAATATCTCAAATTTATTTAAACCGACATAGGTTAGATAATCCATTTCTAATAACACATAATCATCAGTCATTCATACTTAGGGCACACTGAATGTTTCTGGATTCTGATAAATAAGACTTACGATACATTTATTGTTTTTCAAAGTATATTCCCTCGCAATCAATACATTTTTGCATTGGCGGAAACCACTGTACAAAGCACAGCAGTTTTCTTTAGTGACATCTTCAAGCTTTATGGAATGCATTCACAGCTGATTCAGGGCTCGTAAAATGTGTTCCTTTAAGTTTGTTTTTAATTTTTGGAAACAGATAGAACTCGTAGGGTGCCAGGTCCGGGTTGTAAGTCTGTCCGAGTTGTAAGGCTTCTGATACCTGAGCGAAGGGTGATGATGTGTTATCATGGTGGAGGAGTACATTGCTTCGAGGAGGATTTTCGCGAACTTTTTCTAGGCAAGCAAGTGTCGACGTACCAGTCGCCGTCATTGTCCTTTGATCTTTAAGCGATACTATAGTATAATGTACTGATTTGCCGAAAAAAGAAGCAACCATTTTTTACCAACACTTCGAGTTTTCATAAATTTTCAAATTTTCAAAACGAAAGACCCAATCTGCAGACTGGCTTTTTCTTTCGGGTTCAAAGCAGTACACCCAGGTTTCATCACCTGTCATTAAACTTTTTTATCATTTTAAGGCACCACTGGACATGTAGTCGTTTCTGGTCCTCCGTTAAGTTATGTGGTATCTATCCATCGAGTGCAAAGCTTCCGAACCTTCAGATGCACATGTAAAATGTTTTGCACTGGGCTCATTCCAACTCAACCTAACAAAGCACGAATTTGCTGGCAAGTATTTTTTTTGTCAATTTCAATGTGTTGTCGTACGGTGTCAATTTTTGAGTTTGTAACCGCAGTAGCCGGCCGACCTTCACGTACCTCGTCATAGATATGGTCACGTCCATGTCTAAATTCTCCAAACCACGAATAAGCTGCGACATGATGCTTCATCACCAAATGCCAATTGAACTCTCTGGCAACTCTCTTGTTGACTTAAGCCACAACGAAATTCATAAAAAAATCATTGAACGAAAATGTGTTCACGAGTTAAATTAATTTTGATAGCGACACACAATCTTCGAAAGGACGCCACAATGAAAACAAAAATGATAGTTTCGCAAATAAAAAGTATCATGCTCGCAAATAGTTCCATTTTCGAATTCTATAATTATTTTTCACAAGATCTCTTACACAAAATATTTAATATTCTTAATATTGCGTTGAAGTTTTTTTATACTTTAGGTGTCAAGGCTACGTTGAAATGGCAGCTCTTAATAAACTAGTGCGCCTCACTATCAACGATTTTATCACTGCTTACCATCAGGTGGGCTTGCAGTCAATCATTAGTTTATATAAAAAAAAAGGTTGAAATATTGATAAATGGCTACTAAAGTCGCCTAATTCCCAAAAAAAGTTCAAACGTAATCCGAGATAGGATTTTTTTTAAGGTGGGAAATTATCCAATGACTTCTCTCGCTCTAGGGTGGAGGGCGTGTCAAACTTTTACTTACTAAAACCACACCTGTGTCCTTTAGTTGCCCTTTGCGCCCAGGGCAGCGAAACTAACTCTTGAAAATACCGAAGATATAGAGATAAATTTTGTTAAGTACTTAGATATTAAATTAACTCAAGAGCATTTAAATAATTTTCACTCACCGTTAAGTCTATAGATGACACCATAACAAACATGTATTAAACACAGAAACGGTATTAACTTCTTCATTGTTTATTAATTTTATTATTCTCCATCAACATATGGAGAAGAGTCGCAGAGGACCGATTATACGAGTTCACTCTGCAAAATAGGACCTTCAAGTGACAAACAAAATCTCATTAAAAGCCTAACAATAACACATAGAATCTTTCCAAGGACATAATACTCGTAAATAATTTAAATAAATTTAATTGTGTTTTAATGTAATTATTGTTAAGTCACCGTAGTTGAATCTGTCTTCCTGCAACGTTTATATTATCATACTAACTGTGCCCGTGACTTTGTCCTCGTTTGTAAATGCTATTTGGTCACAATTTTAAAATGTCGTTATGTTATAAGTGCGTAATGTTGGTGGACATCCCACCTATACGTACGAGTACAAAATGTTTTGAGAACACATTCATAATGCGTACAACTAAGTAGTGGAATTCCCTGCCGGAGTCTGTGTTTCATGATAGCTATAACCTAGGTGTCTTTAAATCAAGCGTGAATAGGTTGCTTCGGGCAAACGTGCTCCATCGTTGGCCACATAATCGCTTACCATCAGGTGAGATAGTGGTCAAACGCGAGCCTATCCATAATAAAAAAAGATTACGTTTTTTTTTTAGTTGGGAAATCATCTAATGACTTCTCGCTCTCTAGGGCGGGGCGAGAGGCTGTGTCAGACTTTTACTGACTAAAATCCAATCCTAAGTTCCTTCTTTGCCTGGCGTTCCAGGACCTCGGGTTTTCCTTTCAGAAGCAAACCCATGGCCCTAGTAGGCTTCGGCCCGCCTTAAAGAAAACTACGCGCCGTTGACAACTTGGGCTCGGTCTTGACGGTTACCAGACGGCCGGACGACGAGCTGCCCATTGTCCACAAGCCCACATTTACAGCGGCTTGAAATAGATCCCAGCGACTGGAACGTGAGGAGGTCTGTTCCCTCACGCGTGCGGCCGCTTCCTTCGCTAGCATTACTGCCTCGCAGAAGGCAGCGACCGCCTGCCATTTGTCCTCGCTCCGGACCATGGCCTGTACCAGGGCCCGGCGCGAAAACTCGTTGTCACTTTTCGCCCCTACGAGGCCACGGCGGTGCTCCGCTCAAGCGGGGTACACCCCCACCGTATGCTCCACCGTGTCTTCCAGGTGATCCACACAATGGTGACTGGTCCGGGCGTTTCTTCCGCACGAATCCGGTGCAGGAACCACCCGAACTGACCATATCCGGTGAGGATCTACGTCATGCGGAAGATGAGGACGCCGTGAGGTATTTCCAGCCACGCCTCAAAGAAGGGACTTACCGCCATAATTATGACGTGCCCAGCACTGGGTTGCGACAGTCGCTGTTGCCATTTTACAATGAGATTCCGCCGGAACTCTGTACACCATGCCGCGACGCTGCAGCGGAGTTTCGCCCCGGCATTGCATCTCCATGAGTGAATCATGCATGCGTGCTAGGACTGTTGTCTCCAGATCTCATGGTAGCAGGACAGCAAGGAGGACAATGAGATTCCGCCGCTGTGCGGGAGACCGTGCGGTATCCCCGGACCATCTGGATGGCTATGATCCTCTGGCAAGCGTTTAGCTTGGCCACCTGTCGCTTCCGCAACGACGGCGCTCACACCACGCTCCGTAATTATCATACTAGCGGTGCCTTCGACTTCGTCCGCATCTGTAAATGCCAATTGGTCACAATTTGAAAAAGTTTATATTTGCGTGGAAACCTCTTTTCCTAAAATGAAAGTTGCCTAATATAATCCTTATAACTGCAGCTATTTACCAGTGAATATCCGTCAAAATTGAATCAACTGTTTCGAAAATTAGCCGGAACAAACAGACAGACTGACACACATTTTATTCTATTTTATTATTGTGTTGTTTGTGTTGTAATATTTGATATAAAAATGGATATTTTTAAACGAATAAAAAAAATAGGTATTATTTTATCTACACTAATATTATAAAGAGTGTGTCTTTTTTGTTTTTATGTTGTTTTGTTTGTAGGAGATAATCTCTGAAAGTACTGCCTGACGTCTGACGTCTGACGTCATCTCAACGCTCAGTCACGTGGTCCGAACTAAGGAATTGGAGGCGTGGCCTATTCGAAGCGTTTGGCGTGAACGATACGATTGTAACTTGGCTAGGGGGGCTGGTCCGATTGCTAAATTTTTTTCACCGATATAAAATTGCTTTATTCCTGAGTGAGATAGGCTATATTTTATGTACGCGGCTTCACGGCAAAAGATAGTTTATTATATGACATCCATCAATTGGCACTGGGCCCTCGTAGTGGATACGGCCCATTCCTTCTCATATAGTCCCAGCAGTGTTTTGTAATATAAGGCTGATGATGTTATGTAAGTATGTTAAATGCTTTGTGATTTTAATTTATTGAATTTTAGGATTATATTTTATTTAATTTTAGAATTTTAATTTATTTTGTAATCTATATATATAAGAAAAGGAAGTTAGTGATAGCATGACGAATGACAGGGCAGAATGGAAGAAAAAAACATGTTGCGCCGACCCCAAATAACACGGGACAAGGGCAGGAAGATGATGATGAATCTATATATATAAAAGAAGAAACTGACTGACTGACATATCAACGCACAGCCGAAACTACAGGGACTAGGAACGTGAATTTTTGTACAAGGTTTCCTTTAATGACGTAGGCGAGCACTAAGAGAGGATTTTTCAAAATTCATCCCCTAAGAGGATGAAATGGGGGTCCATAGTTTGTATAGAGAAACCGACATTAACGCGGGCGAAGCCGCTGGCAGAAGCTAGTAATTGTATATTATTCTTTTTAATATGGCTGATTAAATAGGTCTGCACCCGAAATAAATGAATTTTATGTTTTTATTTATGTAAGACGACTCGTCATGGTCATGTTCATGATCAGCTGCCACTGTCCACATGACAACGCATCCGTAACATCTGAAGAAGTAACAATGTCAATACATTTGCGCCAACCACAATAGAAATCTGCGCTCATCTCATTAACCACCTACTTCAATGTCACACACATCGTACTGACTTTCTTTACTATTCTTTCTTTGTTTAAGCTATTTCATTGTAGAATGCGCTCCCCCAGGAGATTAGGATGGCAACAAATCGATTAACATTCAAAACCAAAGTTCGCGAGCTAATTCGTAAGAAGTTGGCAGTAGCGAGCGTTTCAACCGCGCTATTGAAACGCGGAGAACCGCGTGGCCACGGAGATCTTTAAAACTACGCATTGCAGAGACCTGAAATTTTGGTAAATAATAGATTGAATTTGTAAAAATATGGAAATGGCGCGGCCACATTCAAACCCTTATAACTTGTTAATCATAACTTTGACAAATTTATGGTTTTGGGAATCAACTTTTAATTTTTTTTACATAATCTTGGCATAGTTTTTTTTTTATTATTTATTATCGTTATGGCCGCGCGGTTGAAACGCTCACGTCAAACCTTGGGGCGCTGCAGAGATAAATAGTGGTAGGTGCAATAAAAGAGAGAGAATAGGCGAATAGTCTACATCTCTTCTAATCTCTCCTTTCGCAGATCTGCTGGAAAAAATTTCTGAAATTTCGTTTCGTTTAGTTTCGTTTGAAATAAGCAGTACCTTTGTACAAACTTTATATTAAGATACCTTCTTCCTTGTATTTGTATGTACATGAATTATAAAATAAATAAATAAATAAGAATAGATATACTAATAAACCATAAATATCATACAACAGATGAACAGACTATATAATACATGCACAAGTTAATAAACTATATAATATATGTCTACACTACTAAAGTCAAACTATTGGTTCAAATCGACAATTTGAAAACATTAACGCTGCGTCGTACTATTTTTTTTATAGTAGTTCAGTAATATCTGTGTAAATAAAAACTAAACAATGCGTGTGACTATAATTTATTATTCATTTTTTATTAGTAAATTGTAGATATAACTTTGAATGAATAAGCAGAATGATATTATTTCAGCAAGTAGGTACTTCCTCTTACGAAATTCACACACGACTCAAATGATTATGTTGATGTTGAATGACAGTATCGTGGCATTACAAAAAAAAAATAATGAATAGAATAAAACTAAAATCAACGGTAACAAAACAAAATTTGGTTTTTGGTTAAGTCCAATCTACAAAGCCTTGAGCACAGGCATAGGGTAGCCAGCCTTTCGGTGTTTTACAGGATGCATTTTGGAGAATGTGCGCGGGAATTGCATAACTTGATTCTTAAGTATCTCATTTCTACCATCGGGCAACCCGACGAATGTCGAATATCCACCCTTACGTTGTTGAAACCTCTACGGTCCGGACCAAGCGTTTCGCCCCGTCGTTTATACCGCGTAGATCGAGGGACTGGAACAACTTGCCTGCTGCGGTCTTCCCGTCCGATTATAATTTAGGTGTCTTCAAGGCAAGAGTGAATAGGCTTTTAACTAGTGCCTCAACATCAACGATTGCATCACTACTTACCATCAGGTGGGATCGCAGTCAAGCACTAGTTTATAACAATTAAAAAAAAAAAGTAGACAAATGATGTACAGAATAATAGAATAAAATTGCGCTGAGCGTGCCCGTACCGAATGGGGTACATCTCAGCATTGCAGGGCGTCAGACACAAGCGCCAATAGTATTTAATGCGCAGTAATGAATCCCGATTTATCATCATTGTTCTCTTGGTCAAAAGGTCTTTTTTTTCTCGGTATGGTCTCTGGACATCACTCTTGCTTTCAGCAGCCGCATAAAAGAAGATTCCACCATCAAAATCAACGAGGTCGCCACCGTGTACGCCAGTACGATTGTAAATAGACCATTTTAAAACTGGATTAAATAATATAATAATAACATTAATTTATTTCTAACTAGCTTTTTTTTTAGGTTGGAATATCATCTAATGACAAATCCTGCTCTTGGGCGGAGCGAGAGATAGTGTCAGACTTTTACTGACTAAAAACCCAATCCTGTTCCTTCGTTGCCTTCGTCCCAGGGTCGCAGGTTTCGTTTTCAAACTACCCATGGCCCCAGTAGGCTTTGACCCTGCATTTCTAAATAGCTGACCCGGCAAACTTCGTACCTATCGCCTAATCAATGAATATTATGATATAATTTAGCCAAACTGTCAAAGGATAACGCCATCTACTAACCAGCTTAATTAATTTTAAAATAATATTTTAATTAGAGATGGCGTTGTACTCGGTTTTTTTTTTTCGTGATTTTTTCTATTTTTTCTCACCGTTTAAACCTTCCCTGGACTGTCACAAACATTTCAAGACCATAATTAGCCAAATCGGTCCAGCCATTCACGATTTTAGCGAGACCACCAACAGCTAGATATATATAGATAGATAATTAAGATAAAGATATCTGTGTAAATAAAAACCAAACAATTAGTGTGACTTTAATTCATTATTAATGTTTATTAGTAAATTGTAGGTATAACTTTGAGACTGGACGTCATGTCGTTATTTCCATGGAAGATGGGTAGGCCTTTAGTATAGGACGCTACTTGTGTCGATACTCTGGCGCCTTCCCATCTTCCTAGCTCGTCGTGTTGTGCTGGTGCTGCCGCTGCGGCTGCGGAGAACCTCAAGCGGCGAAAATATAATAACCTTGTTGGAAGTTATATTTTCGAACCGTTTGGGGTTGAAACTCTCGGTTCGTGGGGTCCGAGTGCTCACAAGTTGTATAAAGATCTGTCAAAACGTCTAGTTGACACTTCGCGTGACCCAAGGGCTTATCCTCTGTCCGAGACAGAGGATAAGCATTGCCATATAGCGTGGCAAATATGCCGCCAGTCTTTTGGGCACATTACCAGTCGACAGCGATATGGAAGAGTTTTTTGACGCCATATTTTAGTTATAGTTAATTGTAATTAGTGTAGGGTTTTTATTATTATTTATTTTTATTTTATTGTAATTATAGTTAGTATTTTTATGTGTATAAATATATTTGTAATTGAATAAATATACTTTGAATGAATTAGTAGAATAATATTATTTTATCAAGTAGGTACTTCCTCTTACGAAACTCACACACGACTCAAAATATTATATTGATGTTGAATGATAGTATCGTGGCATTACAAATAGTGGTGGGTCGTTCTCGAATTTTAGACGGACGAGACGTAACCGTTTTGGCGACGACGAAAACGGTTGCAGAAAACGGTCGTCGTCGCAACTGGTTTGAAGACGAAACTATCGTTGAGTGAAGTAGTTGCAGAAACCGTTCGTTGTCGCAACTAGTTTGAGGACGGTAATAAAATCTGTACTCGTCGCGTCGATTCAAAACCAGTTATTGCAATGAAAATTGAATTTTATGATTATAAGCAAAAAGTTCAATTTTCATTGCAATAACTGGTTTTGAAATGACGACGCGACGAGTGTGATAGTTGAAGCAATGGATTCTCGACCTTATTTTCTTAACAGTAAGATACTAATTCGCATACAGTAATTCGAAGACTGGTTTGTGCAACGAAGACTGTTTGGTCGCAGGATGGAAAACGGTTGTTACGTTGCAGAACAAAAAACGGTCTTTGAAAACTGTTCGTCGTTGAAACGCCCACCGCTAATTACAAAACAAATTAAATAAATAGAATAGAATATATTTTGTTCGACACAGACAACTCAACGGTAACAAAACAAAAATAACCCATCTAGCAGTCGGGTAAGAAGTAGACAAACAAAGTACTTAATTATAGAATAAAATTGCGCTGAGCGTGCCCGTACCGAATGGGGTACATCATCTCAGCATTGCTGGGCGTCAGACACAAGCGCTAGTTCTCAGCTGGCACCCCGCAGTGATGAATCCCGATTTATCATCACTTTCCTCTTGCTCAATAAGTCTTTTTCTTCTCGGTATGGTCTCTGGACATCACTTTTTCTTTCAGCAGCCGCATAAAAGGAGTTTCCACCATCAAAAACAACGGGGTAGCCACCGTGTACGCCAGTACGATTGTAAATAAGCCATTTTTAAACTGGAAGAAATAAATAATAATATCAATTTATTTCTTATTATGTAACATTAAAATTTGTTCACCAACATAATTATATGCTTTTTTTTAAGGTAGGAAATCGCCCAATGACTTCTCTAACCCTGGATGGAGCGGGAGGGCGTGTCAGATTTTTACTTACTAAAACCACACCTGTATCCTTCACTAGCTCTTTGCGTTCAAAGACTACAGGGTTTCCTTTTCAGAAAGTCCCTGAGGCTCTAGCCGGCATCGGCCCTGCTGGGTCCCTACGGCTTGCTGACATCTCTTTGAAGAGCGCGTGGATCACTACGCGCTGTCGACGACTTGGTCGGTTCAGTCGATAAGCAGACGGCCGGACGGAGAGCTACCCGTTGCTCGTCGACCGCAAGCCCGCGTCTACCGTCTCTGGTAGTTGGATTCGGGGTATCGGAAGCTGGGGAGTAAGGATGTTCGTTCCCTCACGTGTGCAGTCGTCTCTTTAGCTAGCATTACTGTTTCGCAGAAGAAGGAAACCGCCTGCCATTGCTTCTCGCTCCGAACCATAGCCTGAACCAAGGCGCGAGACATCACTGCTGCCGATCGCCTCCACGCAGACTACTTTTTATTTGGCTTTAACTTCGCATCCGCAATAACCGACGTTCACGCGGACGAAGCCGCTGACAAATCCTAGTTAATTATAAAAAAGGTAGATAGATGAAGACATATTTAAATATTAACTTACGCAGTTAGAAAGAGAGACATGTGAAAGTACGGTGGCCGAGCCTGCTACCAGTCGGATGAGTGTCCCGTGCACTAGGTAGGCGCAATACGACAACCGCGCCGGAACAACCCAGCCGCGCCATTTCAATATGCCCCGATATACATCTGAAAGATTTTTACAATACACTTATTTGAAAATCCGAACTTATCATTCGGAGCGGCGTGGGTTGTTCAACGCGGGACGCGTGCGGGCAACTCACGCCATAACCCGTTCATACAAATGGCCACAGTGAGTGCGTGAGTGGCAACCCTGTCCCTGCACTTGCGCAGCTCTCCGCACCGCGCTGCCAGTCTGGCCAAGCAACACGCGCGCGTACTCGCCCCGCGCCGCTCCCCGCACCGCGCTGCCATTCTGGCCAAGCAACACGCGCGCGTATTCGCCTCGCGCCGCTCCCCGCACCACGCTGCCAGTCTGGCTGAGCACAGTCGCTCCATGTTAAACACGGGTATTCAACCGCAACCGATTACATTGGAAGCCGACCCCAAGCTAGTAGAGAAAAGGCTAAGGAGAAGAGTAAACAGTGACAATAAACTTTGTCGTTCAAAAAATTCAAATTCCTCACTTATACTTTTTATCGGGACATTGAATACAAATAGTAACTTTTTTTTAAGGTGGGAAATCAACTAATGACTTCTCTCGCTCAAGGGCGGAGCGCGAGGGCATGTCAGACTTTTACAGACTAAAACCCACTCTTATATTCCTTCTTTGCTTTGCGTTCCAGGACCTCGGGTTTCCCTTTCGGTAGCCAACGTATGGCCCCAGTAGGCTTCCTTACAGTAGACGCCTTGAGGCGTGCGCTTTCTACATCTTGAGTTCGGCCCGCACAGTTTCCGGACGGCCGGACAGCGAGCTACCCATTACTCGTCGTCCGCAAGCCCGCGCCTACGGTGACTGGAAATCGGGGTCGGGATCCCGGGCGGCTGGGGCGTGATGATGTCCATTCCCTCATGCGTGTACACATCATACAAATCTTCTTGAATTATTATTTATCGTATTCAAGTTAACAAAACCTAACCATCAAACTTCATGACGACTCCCCAGAAGATAACGGTAAGCACTAGACTCAACAGCGGCATCACAGTGATGGAGAACAGCATTCTGGTGACGACAGAGACCTTCGGGTTATCAGTGAAGAAGATACAGCCCGAAGTAACCAGAGCTACGCTCAGTACAGGCAACGACCAGAATATGACACGGTATCTCTGTAACCAAAGTTACGATGGATTAACAGTATGAAATATGAAATTGCTGAACAAAGGCCTGCCCCCCTAGCCAAGTTACAATCGTATATAGATACGATTGTAACTTGGCTAGGGGGGCTGACCTGAGATTAAAGGCCTACGCAGAACGGGACGGCATGGCAAAGGATTTAAATTTTTGCCTATGGACATTCAACCATATCGAAATATGATTACGACATAAATTCCTATGCTTTGAAACGATCCCGTCGAATCTAAAATCGAAAGGGATATTATCGCACGGTATTGAAAGACGCGTCACGGGCTCCTACGGCAGGATGCCGTGGCGCGCTGCGGTAGGCGACGTCATGCCGAAGGACGCCAGCGCCCGCAAACACTCTACCAAACGCTACTTATGACTGAAATATGTATCGGGCAGTAAAAGCTGCCGTGGCATACTTCAACGTGACGCGGCCTGCCATGGCAAGGCGCTGGAATGCCGCAGTATCTAAGTGGCTAGTGTGCGCTGACTGGCGGCAAAATCCTTTGCATTGCCGTCCCAGTCTGCGTAGGCCTTTAAGGTGAAAGTGCGAGGATAGCCGCGAAATTCAAATTTTCTTAATTTTTTTTAGTTTTGTAGTTCAGAGTCAAATATGTTTACGCTTAGCGAGCTTAATACGTATTTATTTATGGAATTATAATTACTAAAATCATCAACACCACAGATCAACACTTACAGCCCTTTCAGTTGGTCCTATGAGTGGTTATTTCATAAAACAGTCAGTAAAAGTCAAAGTAAAAACAAAAAAAATTCGCGAGCATTCATCTTATAGAACAAGTTTCAAAAAAAAACCTCACTAGAAAGGAAATTAAAAGAAATAATAAGAATGAATTCGTTAATTTTTCAAAGAAAGTTACCTTGTTGTTATTCAACATTGCAAATAGGAAGAAAATCTGGTCGAAGGGAAAACTGTCAAGGAACAGAATAAGGATGCACGCACTGAAATGTGACGTCACTGCCATTAGGTTGCGAATGTACATTTTTTTTATACTAAACAATAAATAACAAACACTAAAAAGCAATCTTTTTCTGAAAACAGTATCACAAAATAGTCGATCGTCCGATAATTTGGTTGGTTGCTTAATCAGTATAAAGCTGTATGGAAGTTCGCACACGAAATGATTCAGAATCGGCCGACAAAACAGTTTAGCTTCAGACTGATTAAGCAACCAACCGGACTATCGTCTACAGTTTACGGGTTCTTTAACTGAGAAGAATTGAGTAGTTCCCAACTTTGACTTCGGCTATATAAGACGACCGAAATAATGTTCAGCGCACATTATTCCAACACATTTACACGGACATTATTATTTCTAGTGGCTGGACCAAGACAAATAATATTTCACCTGGTACTTCTTAACATCAAACTCGTTTTTCTGGCAATGGTACACGATGAGGCCGAGTGCAATCCCGAAGACACAATTGAGGACGTTGGAGTGACCTCTCTTGTAGATGCTTATTGAATGTCGGGTCCGTCGTGAAGAAGTTCAGGATGTTGCTAAAATCAATCAAGTACCATGAATGCCCACCATCACTGTGAACACTAATCACACATAAATAGGTATAATTTTCATACAATACTTTTGCCGAAAAAAAAAATTAACAACATGACATTTTTTCGCTGTTCCCTCCTTTCAAACGACTTTGATCTTTAGAAACATGTTTACACAAAAAAAAATGCTAGTTAAGTGTTCTTCAGAATGTACATAGCAAGGAGGCGTGGCCGAAACGAGGCAATCGACGAAAAGAGAATCGAAACGAAACGGTTGTAACTTGTCTAGGAGGGCTGTATCTGCTTTAGATAAATAACAACTGAGGTAACATACTCACGTTGGCGTCGATAGCGGGAACGGATATAAGTCTTCAATGTAAATGTGAACCGCAGGGATTATGATGCCGATGATGGACAAAGTTAACAACACCAGTTTCCTAGACTTGGTGCTGCGACAACTGATGAGGATGACGAGGGCTAGGCAGTACAATTGTGTGTCTGCTGCCAAATACCTGTGAAAACCGTAGACCAGCAGTTAAAAGCGGTACAGTTTTGTGGGCAATACGATACGACCGGATAGAAATCAGGCGCAAGACTAAGGCACAGATCTAATCTCCGAGGCACGGCTATCACGCGACCAATTTCCAACATTCAGTTCAGAAATAAGACTAACTATCCTATATCCACTATCCCTGACCAGATTTATCAGAACCCCACGCTCGACAGTCGCAATATTCAGAGCCAGAACACTTTTAAGGTAGAACTACATTGGGTCCACGTGTGCCACGTACGCCGATCTAAGCGCGTCGCTCTCCATACATTTTATATGGTAACTAGACTAGTAGAGCTACTTAAGAACCACGCCACGCGACGCGTCACAGGATGCGAGGGGAGCGTGAGATGTTATATAACAACTCATCTCTCCAGCTTTTTCCCACCTTGCTTGGGGTTGGCTTCTAATCTAATCGAATGTAACTGAATACCCGTGTCTTACATGGAGCGATTGCCTATCAGACCTCCACAACCAAGTTACAACAACAACACGATACTCCTTGGATAGACCGATGGTCAGACTTTCTGGTCTACGACTACCTGTAACGTCAAAGATCTATGAATGAATGACAACGGGGACCAACGGCCGAGGCACGTGGTGTCAGTAATGTCCTAGATAAACTTAGAATAGAATACAAGTGCGAGTCGGACTCGCGGGCTAAGGGTTCCGTACAAACTTTCCTATGAAAACAGTTTAATTTCCGAATTGAGTTACGAAGATGTGTCCGAACAGTTGTTTTTTGTGACGTAACTACAAATTTACAGTTTTCAGATTTTTCCTATACTTGTGCTATAAGACCTTGTTTCATGCCAAATTTCAAGATTCTAGGTGAACAGGAAGTACCCTATATATACCCTTAAGGCCTTGAGGGTATTGAAAAATACAGACATTGACAGCCGTATCTTTTTTTCCGTTAATTCAGAAGATTGATTTTTTCACAGCTTCAGGGTACCGCAAATTTGAGTATATGGTACAAATTTCAACTCGATACCTCCACGCTTTCCCGAGATAAAGGGTCTTGACAGACAGACTAACAGACAGACAGACGGACGGACAACAAAGTGATCCTATAAGGGTTCCGTTTATTCCTTTTGAGGTACAGAACCCTAAAAATCACAAAAGTCGCCCAATTTCGAACCCGCGACCTCATGCATAAGAGGCTGGACCATCACTACAGGTTACTTAATGACTATCGACCCTCAAAATAAAATTTAAAATCTTACCACGACTGGATGCTACAATGCGAGCCATTTATGTAGTTATTAATGTACAGAAAATGCCTCCACCAATCGCGGCGACAATGCTCACTCTCTATGACAGCAGCTCTCTAGACCACAAGACAGATAATAAGCATTTTATATTCAAGCAATGGAGACCCATAGATAAAGTGTACTTTACATATCATATGTATGTATGTATGTATGTATATTATTGTTTAAGATTATTATGTACACATAATAATCATGATAATACATTTGTTATAGATGTTGGTTCTCCTATGATTAGATAAATAAATATTATCAAAATACCTTAATATTACACTATGACACGTAATATAATAGCTTGGCTTGGAAGGCAACGTAGAATTTAATAAAATAGCTAATCCAGCAACTTGTTTTAAATGAAGCAAATATAAACGTTTGGAAGACTTCAGATAAGGTTAAAAAAACTTTAGACCCTTGAAAAAGAACCTTCTCTGTGAAGATTTTAATAATTAAGATTAATTTAATCTAATCTATCTGATAAAACCTATAATAGACATCGTGATATGTAGGATTAACTTTATTAATGAAACCAGAAAGGAAAGGAATTTGAAATAGATAACTAACATGCCAGTGAGGTCCATCTCCTAAGAACCTTGCCCAGGTCATGCTCCACGCCAGCACTACCGCGTATGCAGGAGTCAACCTGAAACACATTACGAAGCAGGTGAAATAATGCACGCTTTCACTAATATAGGTGGCATCCAAAAATAATAGGTAGATTTGAGCAGGTGTTTATGAATTTTTAAGTCAATAAATTAATTGTGAGAGAGATACTTGAAGGCGGAGGGGAGGTGTTCCAGCATCGACGACATCGCTTACTATAAGGTGAGATAATGGTCAAGCGCAAGCCTATAAATAATAATTAAAAAGCGCAGTTTCGTATTAACAATGACGATATAAATACTTACGAGAGACTACTATGTGAATTCTTTGAGAAAATAAATTATACAAAACTACCTTCTACTGCGGCTTCGCCCGCGTGAATATAGGTTTCTTCATACAAACTTCCAACCCTCGTTTTACCCCCTTAGGGGTGGAGTTTCGTAAAATCCGTTCTTAGCGGAATTTTACACCCTATTAGGAACCAACCTGCCAAATTTTAAGTCTGTAGGTGTTATAGTTTCTGAGATTTCGTGATTAATCAGTGGGTGGTATTTTGCTTCTATATAAATAGAGGCCTACCTCATAATTCTCATGAGAATCCACTTCGGTAAAATGCTCCAGTTGACAAGATTCTTCTCAGCGAAGAGCTGCAGGCTGTAGGTAAGCAAGAAGGCGGACACAATGATGTAAGTCCGAGTAACTAGGGCGCCATTCATGAAAGGGTAAATGATAAGATCACTGTATGACTGCAAAGAAATAAACGTAATTTAAAGTAGTACTGCAAGATTGCTCAAAAGTTACTGTGGCACTGGAACGCAAAAGGTAACTAAAGGAATACAGGTGGGTTTTAGTTAGTAAAAGTCTGAGACTAGCTCTCACTCCACCTGGAGCAGAAGGAGTCAGCTGATAAATACCCACCAAAAAAATGTAATCGTAACCTAGAGAGTGAATAGGTTACCTATTGGGAAACATGCTCCATCGTCGGCCACATCATCGCTTGCCATCGGCCCCCTTAGCCAAGTTACGACCGTTTCGTTTCGATTCTCTTGCATAGAATGCCTCGAGTAGGCCACGCCTCCGATTCCTTTGTTCTGACCACGTGACTGAGCGTTGACATCAGAACAAAGGAATCCTAGGCTGGTGAGAACTATCTCACCAGCCTAGGATTCCTTTGTTCTGATGTTACCACTAGGTCAAACGTGAGCCCTACCTTAGTAAAAAAAAAAACTGTATACACCTACATTTAACTAGTTGTGGTATTGTCACATATACTGAGGAGTGCGCCTATAGAAATAACCGGGCACAATGTTTGACTGCGAGATTGCTACTGGAAAATTCCAGATGGGAATTATTAAAAACACTTTTTCCAAACCGGCCTGTTTGACTGCCCTGTTGGTCTAGTGGGTAGTGGACCCACGACCTTTGGCGTAGTAGTCAATGCTATGCTGAAGGTCGTGGGTGCGTTTCCCACCTATGACAAATCTTGTGTGATGAGAACGATCATTTGTTCTGTGTCTGGGTGTAATTTATCTATAATATTTATATATGTATTTAGAAATATATACGTATGTTTATCAGTTGTCTAGTACTCATAACTCAAGCTCTTCTTAGCTTGGAACTGGACGGCGTTGTGTGATAGTTGCAGAAAAAAAACCTAGAAATTGGCCTCATGTTTAAAAGTAGCGTTTGCGGCCATAAGATTAAAACAAGCCGTCAAAATCTGTAAAAAGGTGGTTAATAAAATAAAAAATCAGAACTTACATTTTCAACATACTGTGGATTGCTTACATATGTTATATAAGGCATCGCTCCATGAGCATTTATCAAAAACAGCATGGTTATGGTCCTGCAAAATGATGAATAATTAATAAACTTATATATTATCCTGTAGTGTGATATTAGCCTGTAGTGTGTTAATCGTAGTAAGTATAAAATTAAATTTATTCTTATGTATGTTTAAGCCTTAAGTGTGAGAAAACACAATAAAGCAAGCTGTTAACGCGATCAGATCATTTCTATCGACACTTCAAGGCGCCCCTACCATGCATCACGAGTGAAATTTTGGACAGTTTAAAAAATATATTTAATTTAATTATAACTTGCGCACTGAGGGTTCCGTACAAACTTACCTATGAGAACAGTTCAATTCCCGAATTGAGTTACGAAGATTTTTCCGAATCGTGTTTTTTTTTGTGATGCCAAATTTACAGTTTTCAGATTTTTTCTATACTTGTGATATGAAACCTTGCTTCATGTCAAATTTCAGGATTCTAGGTCAACGAGAAGTACCCAATGAACAGCTTCAAGTGACCGTAGATTTGAGTATATATTTTTAATTTTAACTTGATACCTTCACGCTTTCCCGAGATAAAGGGTCTTGATAGACTGACAGACAGACGGACGGACAATAAAGTGATCCTATAAGGGTTCCTTTTTTCCTTTTGATGAACGTAACACTAAAAACAAAACTCATAATCAGTATGATATATTTTTTTTAATCATAGGATTATCTAATCTAAAGAAGAAACAATCATTGCGCAAACAGTGACATTGATATTTCTTAAAAAAAGATCTCAGTCATTAAACAATAATTCTAATAGCATGGGTTCGAATTAAATTGATGAGCGAACTCTGTTAATGTATTAATACCCATATCATACCCATACGTTCTAGGTGCAATAACTCACTTGATACCGTGAAAACCTCTTAATCTTCTCAAACGTGGATTAGACTCCTCACCCAAGGACCACAATATCCTCCAATTCTGACGTATTGAAAAGTAATATAGCATCCTTTTATCTGCTACTAAAAACAACAAAATTAACACTCGTTTACAGAAAACAGTATTTACAAAAAAAATATAACATAAATATATTCAGTGAAATACAAATAATTACAGAGGAGGTCATATAGCATAAGAGCATAATCAGCCTTTCAATGTTCCCACTGCTGGGACTCAGGCCTCCTCTCTAGGAGAGAGAATGGGCCGTGATCCACCACGTGGGCCCTGTGCGGATTGGTAGATATCACATGTCTTCGAATTTTTGGTTCTAAGACATGCCGGTTACCTCACGATGATTTCCTTCACCATTTTGACAGCGATGGTGATGAAATAAATTACAAAAAGTAATGCGCTTGGCTGGGTTTGAACCCGCGACCCGTAAGTCGGGGCCATTAGCACTCGGCCCCCACTACTCTACCGTGGCACTGGCGGCAAAATAATAGTAGCAGAACGGGCCGAAATTTGAAGTTAAGCTACGATTACCGAGCTCAGTCCTTGGATGGGTTACCATCTGTTGCATACCGCGATTTCACTGAGCTTTGGAAAACACGAGAAGCTGTTGGTCCCAGCTGTCATTTGAACATCTTGACAGTCGTTACTGATAGTCCGAAGCCAGAAAATCTGACACCATCATATTGAAGTCAGATGGGCAGTCACCCATACCCACTGACGAATCATTATCGAATGATACAACAAAGTTAACTCACAATTTTTAGCATCCTTGTCTCTAAAAAAATCACACAGGCTTCCGATAAGGTTCAACACTACAATTACAAGAAGTAAAATCACCACAAATATATCCAGAGCATCTACATGGTCATTCTGTTTAGGCGTATTGCAGTGGTACTTATTTGTCACCTTCACTTTCAATTCGTACTTCTCCCAAATGGTTTCATTGAGGCATCCTTCAAGGACTTGTCTTAGGTCCAGATTTGATTCATTTTGTTTTTTACATGTCTTTGTGACGCACAAACCATAGTGTAAGTGTGAATGGTTAAAATGTGTAATTTCTTGGATAGAGTATTCCTGTAAAATTTTGAAAAATATACTTAAAGTATAAATCGAAAAAATACTTCAATGCTCGCTAGATTTTTACCTTTATACTTACTTTGATCATTGCCAGAAGGTCGCTTGGGTTGTCAGAAATCAGATCAGCCTCAAAGGTGCAAAATAATCCATTTGATTCTTGGAGACACCTCTCATAGTCATCCAAGTAAAAGATTGGGGGCATCCGGCCGTATTCTGAGGCTGAATTATGGAAAAAAAATATCAGGTCTGGAACTCAAATCAGTTTTTACTTATTATTTCATTTTCTATTTTGGTGTACAATAAAGTTTGTTCTATTCAATTCTATTTTACTATCCTCATAAATGTGTATACATATATATGTTACAGCTAATAGCCGAAATGCATATAATATATATATATGTACATATCGCACTTCGGCTACATGACTATCAATTTTAGGTATAGTAAACTAGAAATTTACATTTTAAAACACTTAACTGTCATTATATACACTAAATAAAAACCAAAAATGAGTAATCTAAAGCGTTAAAAACGACTGGCGGCATTGCCACGCTACATGGCAACGCCTATCCTTTGTGCAAGGTAAAAGCCAGTCTTTGGGTCATGCGAGGTGTCAAGGCGTTTCAAAAGTTCTTTAAATACCTAATTACCACTTTTGTACAACAATCTAAACAAAAAATTAAATATATACATAGCTTTACTTTTTATTTCTTTACTTACCATTTAATTTATAAATCACCCCACAACATGATTGAAACAACAAAATAAAGAGTAACATTTTAATCATTTTGTTTTTAGCAATTTGAGCTGCGTTCTTTCAACGTTTAACACCATAAACAGCGTCTGCCTTACTATGATCTGATGAATTAGTTTATGTTATTCAATTTCTTATCAGCTGTAAATAAACTATGAACTGCAGATAAGGGGTTTAAGATACACTAGTCTATAAGTTTATTTGTTGTTTTGTCATATCTTTGTATACTTGTGGTCAATTGTTGATAAGCCAAATAAATAAAATAAAATTACACAATGGCTGCAATACACAGCGAACTTGCGGACCTATATCCTACTGCCTGATAAAATCTATACTTATATATAATATTATAAAGCTGGTGAGTTGTTTGTTCAGTTGATCGCGCTAATCTCAGGAACTACTGGTCAGATTTAAGAAATATTTCAGCCCATTTTGGGCGGAGTATTGACAAAAAATGTTGCAAAAACGGGAGACAATTATTCCTTTGGGAGCTTTCGAATGGAAGAAGAAAACGTATTGCACCAACCTCAAATAAAACGGGACAAGGGCGGGAAGATGATGATGATGGGGGCTAACAAGTCTAAGGGGGCTAGGGACTAAGCGTTTCGCCTCGTCGTTTATACCGCGTACGTCAAAAGACTGGAACAATTTTCCTGCAGCGGTCATCTCGTCCGATTATAGTGAATATGCTCTTAATAAATTTGTGCGCTTCACCATCAACGATTGCATGCTAACAATGGAGTGGGATCGTAGTCAAGCACTGGTTTATATAATTAAAAGAAATCTTTCGTTAGCATGGCTGCTTCGCAGAAGGTAGCGGCCACATTCGCTCTCGCTCTAGTAGATTAGATACATGGGGCCCATCCCCCCTAGCCAAGTTACAACCGTTTCGTGTCGAATTCCGTTCTCCAATCGGTAACGCCTCGCTGTCAGCAATTGTAGAAAACAATAAGTTGGTAGCCATGTTGACGCTCCTGAATCGGCCGCTCGTTCTACAATGCCGTTCTACAAATAACAAAGGATGTAGCGTTGACATTGTAGAAACGATAACCATTCATTCTATCATTTTAAACGATGTGATGAATTAATGATGAATGGCTACGAATTTTCTGACCACGTGACTTAACGTTGAGATGATGTCATTTTCATACATTTCGACTAGCGTTAACGATTGCAGATTATCAACTTGGCTAGGGTGAAGATATTATGACCTCGCGTGAACAAACAAACAATCTCACTTCCTAATTTTAGCTGTAGGTAAAGAGTCAAACTGTATGTGCTGTATCGAGAACCTGTATAATACTCATTCTCTGAAATAGGTCTTACTTAGTGTTACACCGGATTGTATTAGCAAACGTCGCGTGTGCATAGTTTAATGTGTCGTAAAAATGTTAGCAAGATTACTATTATCAGTAATATTTCATACTTCTTCAGCAGTGATATACGAGCTAAATGGTAAGTGTAGATAAGAAGAACTTAAAACACTAGTTATCCTTCACCGGCCTCGTAGGTTTATGAAGTCCTAGGACGGGTGAAATATAATAATAGTATTCCTTCAACTTTTTTTTAAATTGATCTAATAAACTAGTGCTTGACTGCGATCACACCTGATGGTAAGCAGTGATGCAATCGTTGATGGTGAAGCGCACTAGTTTATTAAGAGCCTATTCACTCTAGCCTTGAAGACACCTAAATTATAATTGGACGCGAAGACCGCAGATCACCTCTCTTGGGAGAGCTAGCTCCAACCTAGGGATATTTAAGCCAAGAGTGAATAGGTTACTTCTAGGCAAGCGTGCTCTATCGTCGATTACATCGTAGCTTTCCATCAGGTGAGATAGTGGTCAATGGCGAGCATATCAACAAAAAAAATTAATTCTGTAATGGCAATTTTTCAGTGGCAACCTTAAATCTGGATTTCTGCCCGAGGAATGTCTATTAATAGTAAATGTTTTATAGTTATTAATATAAAAAATTCAAAGTTTTTCGTTTTTAAGAATACTAGTAGCTTCTTATCGAATACTCTTAGATGGGTTGATATCCTAGAGCTCACACTACATGTGCCGTAAGAATCAATCTTTTTCATTAGGTATAAAAACATACATTGCAACATTAGGTATATTAAGATAATTAATATTGATAAATTATTTGGAATTTCGTAAATAACACCATCCAGGGTAGCTCGCCGTCCGGTAATCGACCGAACCGATCCGAACCCAAGTCGTCAACAGCGCGTAGTGTTCCACGCGCTTTACAAAGAAATGTTAGCTGACATCTTAGGGGCCCAGCAGAGCCTTGCCCGCTAAGGATTCGGGGATTTTCTTAAAAGGAAGCCCATGGTCTTAGAACTAGTCTTGACTTGAACTGGGCTGACAAAAAAAAAATCTTGTCAAGTCACCATTTTGACCATCATCATCATTGAGGGGGTGAGTGGGGAGTATGTCGGTACCAGAATTTCAACCAGGGATGTATCTAAGACGGTAAAATCTATTTCTAAGGGCAAGTCCCCTGGTCATGACGGATTAGTTGTGGAACATGCCGAGCATGCTGGACCTCATATGTGCAGAGTCATGTTGGCAATATTGTATAACTTCTGCATTTCACACTCATACCTGCCTGCTGATATGATGAGGACTTTGTAAAAAACAGAGCTGATGAGTTATCAGATACCTATATCCAACCTACAGACCTATTTCTTTGGCAACAATAGTTGCAAAGGTGTTTGACAGAATTCTTAACACACAATGAAACCAATACATAAAGTTTCACGATAATCAGTTCGAGTTTCGGGCGGGATTGTCTACAGAAACTTTTGTGTTTTATTTAAGACTGCTGTTAAATACTACACTGGGAGAAACACTTCTGTGTACGCTTGCTTCCTCGACCTTTCTAAGGCCTTTGACCTGGTCTATTGGTACGGGAACCAGATGAATAACGAAAAGTGGGTGGGCAGTGTGGGTGCGCCGTCGGACCCATACAGGTTGGATAGTGGTGTTAGGCAGGGGGGGATTGAGATCTCCCACCATTTTTAACCTCTACATTAATGGGCTGATCGAGGCACTCAGCCAGCAACATGTCGGTTGGGACATAAAGGGTGTCTGTTTTAATAATATCAGTTACGCGGACGATATGGTGCTGCTGAGCGCCTCGATCTATGACCTGAAAGGCCATCAGAAGGCTGATGAGGATATGTGAAGGTTATGCAGGCGATCATGGGCTGATTTACAATATGGAAAAGAGTCAGTGTATGGTCTTTCAGAGTGGGCAGAGAAAGGTAACAGTAATACCACCCATATAACTAAATGGGATTCTTTTAGAAATGGTAGACATTTTGAAATCCTTAGGCCACTTGATGATATCTACCCTGAAAGATAATGTCAGAGCGAACAGGTGATTCGCAGGTTTGCTCGGTGCTCAGCTGATGTGAAAGTTACTCTTTTTAGAGCACGACACTGTACACGTTCAGTCTGTTGACCGACTACACACCAAAATCGTACAGCGGCCAAATAAACAACGCATTCAGGATGATGTTGGAGCTCCCCCGCTATTGCAGTGCATTGGCAATGTTTGTGAAAGCAGTGGTGAAAGTGATGGTGTGGAAACAATACATGCGTGTATTGTTTGTAAAATGAATGCGCAAGAGCTCCCCCGCAGTCGATGTACCAACGACGTGCCATCGTTCGTGCATCGAGTGCGGGGGAGCGCTAACAGCATGCTGGCCGCACTTGCAGAGTAACAGGATTGTTGCTTGCGACACGTGACCAATTCTAATTTGAACAAACAATTCTAATTTAAATTTATTTATCTTTTATTAATTTTTTTTCATTGTACCTCACCGATTTTAATTTTATTTTATTTTATTTTTAATTGTAAAAATTATGACTTTAAATGTGATTATTAAGTTTTGATTATTATTTTTTCTTTATATTTATGAGTCTATGATGCTTGAAATAAAATTATTATTATAATAATTATATGGCAAATCAATCCATGACTTCTCTCGCTCTGGGTGGAGCGGGAGGGAGGACTTTTTCTGACTAAAACCACACCTGAGTCCTTTAGCTGCCTTTTGCGTTCTAGGACCGCGGGTTGTCTTTTCATAAAGTCCCGAGGGCCAAAACATCAGAAGCTAGTGCACGTAGCTAATTTCAAAATCTACGTGCCTCGAATCAGTCACGATTTAGCACGAATTGGGTTGTAAAAATGATGATCTATTCACAAATGGTGCGAGATGACCTATAGGTCAGCTACTATTTACCTCTGAACAGAAGTACTTAATGTAGGTACTCGCGTCGGTATGAGGTCTGCACATACATAGTAGTCAACAAAGTCATAGTCATTAACAAACGAGTTTTGGCAAGATAAGTGTCATATATCCACATAGCCTCGGTCTTCGGGCGAGCAATGGGTGGCCCGCCGTCCGACCGTACGGTAACCGTCCGGACCGAGCCCAAGTCGTCGACGGCGCGTATTGTTCCACGCGCGCCTCAGGGAGATGTCAGCAAATCGTAAGGGCCCAGCAGGGTCGAAGCCTACTGGGGCCATGGGTAGTGTGAAAACGAAACCCGAGGCCCTGGGACGAAGGCAACGAAGAAACAAGAGTGGGTATTTAGTCAGTAAAAGTCTGACACTATCTCCCACTCCGCCCAAGGGCAGGATTTGTCAATAGATGATTTTCCCACCAAAAAAAAAAACATAGCCTGGAGCACAGGCGTAGGGTAGACAGATTTTCAGTATTTTACAGGATGCATTTTGAAGAGTATGCACAGGAATTACATGACTTGATTTCGCCATCACCTTTCTCCCATCGAACAACCCCACGTACGGCGCATGTCCACCCTTACGTTGTTAACACCTCTACGGTCCGGAATAAGCGTTTCGCCGCGTCGTTTATACCACGTAAATCGAAGGATTGGAACAATTTGCCTGCTGCGGTCTTCCCGTTCGATTATAATTGAGGTGTCTTCAAGGCTAAAGTGAACAGGCTCTTAATAAGTAGTGTGATTCACCATTAACGATTGCATCACTGCTTACCATCAGGTGGAATCGCAGTCAAGCACTATTTTATATCATTAAAAAAAATGCTTTGTGGGAATATTTCAACAGCTCTCTTATGACACATAACGAGAAGCCCACAAAGCTTTATAGGAATTTAGATATCACAAATTATAAAGGCGAATGTTTGTTACTTTCTCACACTCGAATGGCTGGCCGGATTACAATGAAACTTAGTACACGGGTAGAACATGTCTTGGAATAACACATAGGATATTTTTTATTTCCAGAGTATGTTCCCTTGGGATGATTTTCTGCTTTCAAGTGAGTGAAGCCGCAGGCAAAAGCTAGTTGGGTATATATAGGGGTGAGCATTGTTCTAGGTACATGTTGTACAGGTTAAATTATATCTTATGGCTTTAAACTGTAGAGATGATTGAAGTTGTATGGCCAACGCATTTTTAGTGCCACGAATTCATTAGTACTGCCATTTCAAAACGCTACCTTCGTAGCTGTTCGAACCAAGCTCTATATCTATCGGAGTCTAGTTTCCGCACTTAGTCCTATGCGGACCATTGTGCGTGGGCCATGGCGGCCAAAACCTTTGGTGGGCATATTTCAACCAGCCCACCGCTCGCCAAAAACTGATTAGGCCTTTCCAGGTTTCCCGATTCGTATGCGTGTATCATTGACCACCATAATACAGGCCCTCGGCCTAGTTTGAGAATGTGACTCTTTAACCACTGTAATTAATATGCTAATTGTGTCAAATAAACGTTTTTATTTTTTTATTGACACCCGTGCAGTCAAGGAGCACATGCACAATTGTCTCCTCGTTCTCCAAGTATACTCTGCATAGGGGACTGTCTGTGATGCCTATTGTGTGGAAGTGCTCAATCAGTGTGCAGTGTCCAATGATGTTCCCCGTCACCAGGCGCAGGCTGCCTCTGTCTAATCGCGTGAGGCTTTGTTTTGGTGTGGCATGGCTTCCTTGGCCTGCCTGCATCCTGATGTCGAGGACCACCAGCGTCCAAGCTCTACATCTATATGTCTTTTTTTTTCAGATGCGGACTATGCGCTCATGCCCCCAAAGTTCCTCTTGGACGACTACGAGGCATGTCTCGCAGATCCTGAGGCGTTGTACTGCAATGCAAAGTTCGCCTTGGTCTCAGATGAGCCCAGCCCGCTATTAACTATGATACAGGTTGATCTATATATTGAAATTGTTGTTTTTTTATGAAAATTCTCAGTCTGAACTGTAATAATTTTGAAATTACTTTTTTTTTATAGGTGGGATTATCCCACCTATCTTATGACAAATCTCGCTCTTGGGCGGAGCGAGAGATAGTGTCAGACTTTTACTGACTAAAAACCCACTCCTGTTCCTTCTTTGCCTTCGGCCCCGGGTTTCGTTTTCACACTATTACTTGTGATTCTATCAGTTCAAATATATTAGTATTTCCTGTAAATCAACCAAAGTAAGGCAACATTTTTGGCTTTAATGAAGCGACTTAGTATGTTAAAAACCGGCCAGGCAGACAGGGGCACGAAGGGTTCCGTACGGAGCAAAAAACGGCAAAAAAAAAAACCCTTTTGTAGAGGAGCCCCACTTAAATATTTCTTTTGTTTTGTTTTTAATATTTATTTGCATGATTCGTGAGATACAGCCTGTTGACAGACGGGCAAATAGATGGAGGGACAGCGAAGTTTTAGTAATAGAGTCCCGTTTTACCCTTTGGATACGGAACGCTAAAAAGCTCTTTGCTTACTAAAATCTCTCTAGTAGAAATGCTTATTTCTTATATTTTTTGTCAAATAAAATGTTTGGTGATGAGTATGACTAAACATATTGCAAGCCGATACGGTTCATTGAAGCATTTATAATAATTGGTTATGGTTGTCCTATACAAAGTACCACAATAGTAATCGCTACGTTTATGAACTTAAACTCATATATAAGGGTAATTGCATTGCTTGTAAAGGCATTTAGTAGTACACAAGAAGTAGGTATTTAATAAACATTGGAATCGAACAACGTTCAAACAGTATTGGTACTTTAGGTCATGTTTTCAAAATATTTTTCTTCTTTGTGAAAGTGAAAACGTATGTTTTATTTACAGGAATTTTCTGAACACAGACCTACACACTACAATCATACACTAGTAGAGCGGGGCGTATGCATCACACAGACATGCAAAAAGATTTACGAAAAATCAGAAGGGGACCTAGGTTCAGCCCTTGAGGCATGCGCTAACGAGACCATTTATAAACAGTACAAATTAAAGACAAGAGTATCAAATGGCTTTCATTGTTCCACCCGTGAGAAGAACCAGCCAATTGATTACGTGGATACAGCGGTAGGTGTGGTCTGCATTGCAATATTGGTTGTTAACATGGTCGCCAGCATTTGCGATTACATTTTTGATAAGGGAAAAGATAGTGCAGGTTTGTTTGTATTTTTTTTATAGATATTCTATTATATTCCTTAATTAATTACTACTCTCGCCATTTTTGATATTTAAAAGGGTCTTCTGGATAGTAATTTGGTTCAATAAAGTCAGTAATGACAAAAATAAAATTATGCAATTTTTTTTCTATATCTATACGAATACATATAACAAAACACTAGAAATGTGGAATTGTGTTTTTAATTGGAGCAAAAATTAAAATCTTTTATATAATAATATTGCTTTCAAAATCAACATATATTTTCAATATAGGTATATAACAAAATTTAGGCTATAAATTATCCCGTTATTTGCTATGGGGGGAGTGCAATATTGTATTATGTCTATGCACTTCGCTACTTTACCGTGAGTTCTGTTATGGCCTATGACTTTAAGTTGGGACCCTAACCTATGACACCACAGAAGTTCTTTTATGAATTGACAAAGGCACTCTGCTAGAGACTCCCCCCATACATTAGTATACATACCCTTTATAAAAAAACTGATTCGTTTGATGTACGAAAAATATAGCAGAATACCACACCAAAAAAAATCTAAAGCGTGTGGTCAGTATATTTAAACGATTTTACTGCAGCAATCGACGCGAGCATTATCATTATCATTTCAGCCGAAAGACGTGCACTGTTATATATAGACCTCCCCAATTGTCGCCATAACGAGCGGTTCTGTGCATCACACCCATCGGATTCTCGCGACCCCATTAGTTCATCGATACGCCTTGTGGGAGGCATTCCAACGCTGTCTTCGGTATGTGGTCGCCTCTCCAGAATCTTTCATCAGATGCCAATATTACCCCAGCCCCAATAGGCCCTAGTAGGCTTTGAACCTACTGGGCCCCTACGATTTGCTGACATCACCTTGAGGCGCGCGTGGAACACTACGCGCCGTCGATGACTTGGGCTCGGTCCGGACGGTAATCGGCGTACTACCCATTGCTCACCGTCGGAAATCGGGATCGGAATCTGGACCGTGAGGGCCGTTCCATCGCGCGTGCGGCCGCCTACTTTGTTAGCATTACTGCTTCGCAGAAGGAGGCGACCGCCTGCCATTCCTCCTCGCTCCGGACCATGGCCTGTACCAGGGCCCGGCATAGTGGTGCAGTAGTGGAAGAATCGTTTGTGCAATTTACGGGTTTTGCGCGGACAAAGTCGCAAGCAAAAGCAAATTTTAAAAATCTAAAACTCCATCATTTTCAGGTCTCAGATTTATCTACTGTTTCTCAATATTTCGGAGCTGGAACAAACTGGTAGCGCCTGCAACAGGTGGTAAAGAATCTCATCTGAATGTATTGAAAGGACTTAATGGTATTAGGTAAAGTGTTTTTATTGGTTTGGTTCGACAAAACTGTGAAACAGTCTGTGCTGTATTGCAAAGAAACGAATGTTATAAATCCCGTTCAAAATTTTTATTACTCGTAGTAAAAAATTAATATGTAAAATTTGTATTATGACTATCCTTCTAGAAATGAATAAAAAATATTGTGGAGAAAAAAATAACTATTTTTAAACACTTTTTTTTTCAGAACCTTGACTATGATCCTCGTCATTGTGGGACATTCAATTACGATCGACGTATTATTAATAGAAAACCCTACGTTTATAGAGAACGTAAGTTTATACTTTTATCTTGTTAATCTCTCAGTCATCCTCGTCTTCCTGCCATTGTGCCATGTTATTTGGGGTCTACGCAACATGTTTTGATTTTCCATTTTCCTCTGCCTAATTTCATTTTATCATTCACTCTTTTTTCTTTTATCTATCCACCATCTTTGGCCTTCTTATCCACCCAGGCAATTTATTTCTTTCCAAACTTTCTGGCATCACTTCTCATTAATCCAAAAAAATTTAAACGACTAGCTTCTGCCAGCGGCTTCGCCCGCGTGAAAGTAGTTTTCTCCATACAAACTTTGGTCCCCCGTTTCATCTCTTTAGGGTGCTAATTTCGGAAAATCTTCTCTTAGTGCTCGCCTACGTCATAAAAGAAAACCTAATGCAAAATTGTAAGCTCTTGGTCCCAGCAGGTTTGGCTGTGCGGTCAGTTGCTCCTTTTATATATACAGATAATATATAAAAGGAGAAACCTACTACTACTACTACTACTACTACTAACTACCTTTCGAGAAAGAGATTTCACAAATTTTTGCTAAACTAAAATCATAATTTTAATTACAGATGTTTATTACCGACCCTGTTCACATATTACTGAACGGGACCTTGATAATGCAGACATTCCTGGTGATCTCGTCCTTCCTAATGGTCTATATGATGAAGATACAATCAGAGAAACATGAACCTTCATGGAAGATGCTACCGAGGCAAATCTTATATAGGTGGTTGAGGTGAGGAATGTAATCTTTATATATATATATATATAAAGATTAAAAACATCAGCTGTTCAGTACATTTATGTTTGCCTAATGTAGTGAACAGCTGATATTTTTTTCACGATTTTGGCTTTGCTCCCATAATAAAAGTTGTTGGTTATCATGAGCACAATCACGTATTTAAGTATCGTACACTAATTGCCAGTCACCCTATATATAATTATTCTGTACGTGTATTTGTCACCTAACGCCTTCTAAACAGCTTGACCGATTTGGATGTTTTGTGTGTATATTTGAGTGCATAGGTGAACCCAGGGCACAGGTGGCGCTTCTTCTTCTTAGCGTATCGATGGCAAAACTAGTTAAATTCCTTGCCTGGCCCAGTATTAGGTCCCTACGTGAACAGATAACAGGGCACGTGATGCAGGATCGAAGGTGGGACATGGTCTGCGGAGAGACGCCGCACAAACACTGAAGATCGGAACCGTCCGAGAACCCCCATATGTGGAGATTGTCTTTGCTGCGCCCAACTTAGGTGCGGAGTCTGTTTAGAGTTTTCCAGGTGGGCCATGGCAACTCGTGTCCAGGAGAGACGCTCTCCGACTGCTCGACAAAATCATCAGGAGGTGGCACTACAATCGGGTGTCAATTTTTTTTAAGCTTTAGCAAAACAACGTCTACGACTCTACGACAGCAACAACGTACTGCTAGTATTAATAATATAAGAAATGTAGTTCACAATGGATGGATTAAGTAGAAAACAAATCTAATACGCGGCTAGAATGTGGGTAACTACAAAGATAACGTATAGAGAAGTATGGAGGAAGAATAAATAGTAAATTTATTATGCCTACCACAAAATTATCTTATTAAGATAAGGGCGAAATGAAACAGAATAATCACGGTGTGACATAATATGTAATCGACTATTGACTACACTTCACCGGTGTAAGTGTCGCCAGCTCGTCGCAGGATGTGGGTGTACCCTGTATATCTATCGCCCTTTCAGAAATCACAATAACAGTTATAATGTTATTGGCTGGATATCATCATCATCATCATTTTAGCCAAAAGACATCCACTGTTGGACATAAACCTCCCCCAAATGTCAACACAACGAACGGTCCTGTGCGTCTCGCATCCATCGGATTTCTGCGACTCTCACCAGTTCATCAGTCCATCTTGTGGGAGGCTTGCCAACGCTGCGTCTTTCGGAACGCGGCTACACATTATGATGTCTCACTTACAAAGAAAACATCGTTGTTTAATATAAATTGTTTTTAGAGCAGTGTTGGCCGAGTGGCAACGGCCCCGACTTACGAGTTGTAGGTCCCGGGTTCAAAACCAGCCAGGCGCATTACTTTGTGTAAATTTCATCACCACTGCTCTCAAAACGGTATACGAAAACATCGTGAGGAAACCAAACCAACCAAGCATGCCCAAAAACCAAAACTTCGAAGACATGTGACATTCACCAACCCGCACTGAACCCGCGTAGTGGTTTACAGCTCATACCTCTCCTAGAGAGGAGGCCTGAGTCCCAGCAGTGGAAATACTAAAAGACTACACATGCTATGCTATGATCAGCAATGACGTCCAGCGAGCATATATCTTTTTTCACAAATGGCAAATAATCCTATGTAATTTTGGACACCCACTAGCAACACTACTGTGGAAAACTAGGTTTTAAGTATACGGTGTCTTTGACTTTCACGCACCATGGATCCAGTACATGAATCTGGACTCCTCAGTGGTGCAATTTTTCGTCGGTTTAATATTAAAACTTTTTTTTTTACTTTAAATATCATCGGGGTTGGTAATAACAATATTATACAGTTAAAATTTAAAAAAAAAATTGGTTGTCTGTAAAGTCGGTTTACTGACGATAGTTGAACGTGACAACGTCTTAAGAAAATACTGATGGAATGGTAGCATTTTTCAAAAGAAAATTTTAATTTCATTTGTTTAATAGATTTGTATGTATATAGAGAAGGAGGTAATTGGAAATCACAATGAAATTGATCAAGTTAGATTTATTTGTACGCATAAATACAATTATGTCAATTTTTTTTTTACAATTTAATAGTTTTTACAAGTATAAATGTGCGTTGAGCAATTGTTTTACAACTTTTAAACATGTGTAATATTTAATTTCTTACAATCTGTGTTATTCTGTTGAGAATAGGACGATGATAGGAAAAGTAGGAAATGAAAGGGAGTGTTTCGAGTTTAATGTGTCTTGAAAAAGTCAAACGCTGCCGAACGCAAAGGCCGATTGTACTTCTTTGTCGCTCGTTTTGCGCTCTCGCTTGCACTTCAAGCCTTACATGGAACGCCTCAGAGCGAGGTAACGCCGCATGAGTCATGTTTTTTCGTGCGTGCAGACGGCTCTATCGAATTATAAGACGTTGTCACGTCAAAAAGCCAACGAAAAATTCCATCACTGAGTGGTCCAGAATCACGTACTGGATCCATGGTATTCGTTAGTGCGTCGATTTCAAAAACGCGGTATACACCGTGTCACATATTTCGAGGACCTAATTGTAATGACATTGCGGTTCCAGATTAACTCCATCGTACGCTGTTATCTTAGCCTTGACAGCAACTTGGTTTGGGAGACTAACATCAGGACCTTATTGGAAGGTAAACTTTGTCACTTTATCATTACTATCATGAGCAGCCTAAAGCAGCCCAGGGTCCTTACAATGATGTGTTAAAGTATCAGTGGTACGAACAAGAGAGAGGGAAGGAGCTTTACAACCTATATAGATCCATCTCTGTAACAGTTCAGTTAAATGTCATAAAATGGATCGCGTGGTTGGGCCTCAGTTTTTTTGAACCACCTGGAGAACGCTTGCCTAGAAGTAGCCTATTCACTCTTGACTTAAAGACCCCTAAATTGTAGCTATCAGGAAACACAGACTCCGGCAAGGAATTCCCCTTCTTGGCTGTACGCCAATGTGTTCTCATGTCACCATGTACCGGTGGCGCAACGCCGTACGTCTAGTGGTCCGATGATGGAACGGACTTGGCGGAATTAGATTGTGCAATTCCAGTGCACACTCCCCGAAATGCAATGTGGGCAAAGAACTCCAGTACTCTGCGCTTGCAGGTAGTCGACAAACTGACTTGATGTACAGTTTACGTAAGATAGAGAGGTTTTTACGGAAAGCAGTCCAGGGAATTCGAAGCATTTTCCTCCAACACCACATCTCACACCCCATCCATTTTTAATTATAATAAAAAAAAAATAGTTAGCTTTATTTGCTCCGCCAATATTTATTTAAAAATTATGATAGCTGTTATAATAATTAAATTATAATAGTCTCAAATAAATGTTTTCTTTCTTTCTTTCCAAATAATCACCAAAATATCGTCATTTCTTATTCCACTTTTAAATTCTACTAGCTGTTGAAAGCGACTCCGCCCGTGAAAGTAAGAAATTGTCCCAATTGAACATACTTTCGGGATTAAAAAATTTCCAGTGTGCTATTCCAGGACATGATCTACCCGTGTACCAAGTTTCATCGAAATCCGTTTAGCCATTCGACCGTGAAGAAGTAACAAACATACATAAACTCACAAACTTTCGTCTTTATAATACTAATATGATAAGTCAAGGCTTGCATATCTTTTCAGAAAACAGTTGGCGACGTGATGACTGACTGCCGCCGCTACTGGTGGATGCATCTCCTCTATTTCAACAATTACTTTGATAAGTCACAATGTATGCTGCATTCTTGGTACGTGAATAAACGTTTCATTCTAGTAGCACGGCTCCATTAATCTAGTGCTCACAAGCACAACTGCTGAGCACAGTATCGTTTTTGTGATGGGAAATCATTAAGCAACTTCTCCCGCTCTAGGTAGGGTGAGAGAGAGAGATAGAGATAGTGTGTGTGTGTGTGTGTGTGTGAAAGTGTGAGTGTGTGTGTGTGTGTGAACTGACTATAATCCATCCATATTTAATCAGTTTCCGTTCGCGTTCCTTTGCTCGTGGTTACTCTTTTGAACAATCTGTGAACCCAAGTAGGCCTTAGCGTGCCTTATCAATTCTGATGATAGTTCTTTGAGCCACTCGTGAAACACAACGGGCCGTTGACTCTGGCATAGACTTTGTCGGACGGTAAGCAATGAGTAGCTTGCAGTCCAATAAGGAGCAAGCTAGAAGGAAGGGTGGCCCTATAGGAGGATTGGTGACCCAGTGGTTACGGCCCCGACTTACGAGTTGTAGGTCGTGACTGTGAGTTCATACCCAGCCAGGCGCATTACTTTGTGTAATTTATTTCTTCACCACTGCTCTCAAAACGGTAAAGGAAAACATCGTGAGGAAACCGGCTTGTCCTAGAACCACTTAAAAACACTTTTTTAGTGTTTTTTTTTAGTGAAGTCGATATTCTTTTTTTGTAAAAAGATTTTTATTTCACACTTTCTAGTTGCGATACACTTATAACCAGAGTGCTTATTTCTCATAACAATTCCAATTAACCCAAACACTGCTAAGATACATATCCTAGCAGTGTTTGGGTATACAATGTTGTTTTATTATGAAATTCCCGGGTCTACCTTCTTTCTTCCGGCTCCATCATCTAATAATTTCGATGGTACCTACCTTTATAGCCAAAGTGCATCTCATGACAATTCTAATAAGCCCAAACACGGCTAGAATACATTGATTAATTACGGAGTTCCCGTGCCTATCTTCCTGCTCCATCATCATCATCAGGTCACTTCGATGATACCATTTTCGATATAACTATTCATAATCATTTATTCATTTGTACTATCATAGTCGCTTAACTATCTTCATTGTGATATGAAGTATGTGAATATGAAGTTTTGATGGCCATTTCTGGTCTTTTTCATCAGTTTCTTGTCTTCAAGTGTTACTTTTTGACTGTAAATGCTTAATTAAGGTCTAGATGAAAATAGTAAAATCACCATATGGTTGCCTTTAATATTTGAGGACTTCCCTCGATTCCTCATCGATCCAAAAATGAGACCAATCTGAAAGCATATCCTTTAAGGGGAAAAAAAAAAATTGTAAATCGGTCCATAAACGATGGAGTTCTGAGGAAAAATAAAATTAAAAAAGTACAACCGAATTGATAACCTCCTCCTTTTTTTAAGTCGGTTAAAAAGGCTGATTATGCTATGCTATGGAAGGAAGGCCGCAAACCCTCGCTTATGGCTCGTTGCCGGTAGACTATGTTATATGGGGACGATTTTTTTATAAATCCTATCCTATTTTTTCACTAGGTATCTAGCAGCCGACTTTCAACTCTACTGTATGGCCGCCATCATCTTCGTGATATGCCGAACCCCTCGCACTAAGAAGGTGGTACTGAGCTTTCTCTTAGTGCTAGGAATTGTGTTTCCTACATTAAAGACTTATTACCAAAACCTGGACGGTGTTCTGATAGTATCTCCTGAGTAAGTTTGTCAAATAGCCTTACTTATCTTTTACTAACAATATGACCCAGTTTAACAAACACTTGGTCGCCTTCCCGAATACGATTGCCTTCGAAAGTTCATAGGCTCAATTAGCGTCGCGTATTTCCATTCTATACAAGGCCTGAACGCAAGGGTGTCAAACTAATCGCGTATGGATTCGAAATTACTTTTTTTTACTAAGGTCTTCCAATCTATACCAGAGTATATATAGTACCATGGAGCTATTTTATGGTTTTTTATGTTACTATTGGACTTGTTTGACATAAATGAGCACGGCAGTTGAGAGTTTGTCATGCTCACTTAAATGTCTCACTGATGGTGGCGCATGTGTTGGATCATTCGGTTCCCTTCAAAATGGTTGAGCTGAGTGATGCTAATATTAGCGTCATGTTCGTGAACGGGCGCTGTCAGTTGAGACTGGTCATCTCTTAGCTGCCAGTTGCTATTTTAATATCTATATTTAGTTTTTATTTTTACTGTATTTACATTGTTCTCACATGATAACGACAAGAAACATGTAACAATGATATTTGTAATTACAAAACATGATTGAAAAGAGTGTCCATGGAGTTCCTTGCACATTCTTCTCCATAGAGATCTACGCTTTGGAATGTGCAATTAGCATCATTTTTTTTTTCTGACTAACTGACTTCTTGACATTTCAAAAGTGCCTGTAAATAGTTTATTTGAAATAAATGCTTTTGAATCTTTGAATCTATACGCAAATACTCACGTAGTGACCTAACTACCTAACCTTATTCCATAATATACAATGCCAGTACGAATATGGACTAATCGTGCGTAGATCAGAATAATCAGTGCGTAAACCTAATCCCCCCTCCTCATCTCCATCCTAATCTCGCCTGGATTAGGTCAGGTTAGAGTAGTGATCACTATGGCGATGCGAACATGATGGAGAGCGAACGAAGTGATTATATGGGTTAGGTTAGATTAGAACAGTATTGGTTTGCCAATACCGTGATTAAAAAAGGACCAATATGTATACGTGATCACGGTATTAGGGGATCTCGGGATTGAAAGTCCTAGTAGTGACCGTCAAAACAGCTGACATTAAAATCGGTCAACTAAGGATCTTCTTGAGCACGCCATTTATATCAGGAGTCTTAAATAATATAGTTATTTTGCTTTTATAATTCCAGGTTTGCACTGGATATATTTCGCAACTCGCTTACTTTCGACGAGATCTATAAGAGAGGACACACCAACATAGTTGGTTACGTACTCGGCATGGCTTTGGGTTACTGGTTCTATGACTGGCAAAAGGCTGATGGTGATCCTAAAACCTTCAAGGTAAGTTATATTTCATTATAGACAGAAGATACCTGTTCACTCTAGCTTCAAGATGTCTGCCGGCTTTAGGTCTTTCTAAATTTCTGGGGCATTTTGTGAAGGGTGTACATTACAGTGGCGGTATTTCATCATTATTTTGTCTTTAACCGAAATGTAATTGGTTTTTACCCGAGTTATGTGCTAATAAACGATCTTTCCTCCTCGCTCTTTCTTTTCTGATCTTTTCTCTCTTTTCTTTTCTCCTTTCTTTTCCTCTAATCTTTTATTTTTTTTCTTTCATTTTTTCGATCTTTTCTTTATCTTTGTGCTCCTGATTACTTGAAACAATATTTTAAAATATTGGGCAGTTCTCATAATCTAAACCTTCGAGCATCCTGGTGTATGGCTAATTCTTACGCTGTCTCTACCATAAAACTCTGAAATGTGCTTCCCCTTGACATAAAAAACTGAAAGTAAATTTTCCTTCAAGCGTAAAATTCGGAACTACTACTTGAAGTCCTCTCAACCTTAGTTCGGTCTACGTCATAATTGTTTTTTAAGTTCTCTTAATTATAATGTTTTCATATTTATTAGTTTATTATATTAGCCTAAATACGTGTTTTATTACTAATTTAACGATACTCATTCTGTTTTAAATATCTGTTTAAAACAGAATGAGTATCATTATCAGGGTTCCGTACCTCAAAAGGAAAAAGCGAAACCCTTATATGATCACTATGCTGTCCGTCTGTCTGTCAAGACCCTTTATCTCGGGAACGCGTGAATCTTCTCGTAGAATCTGGAAGACGAACACTTGCGATGAAACCATGCTGAATTATATGTTTATTTCGTTTAAACTCACGTCTCTTTCCCATGGGGCTAGGCAAAAACTATAAATTAATTTGTTTATTTATTATTTTTGTATTATTAAATGTAATTATTGTGTTTTATTAATTAATTCAAAATTTGAGGCAATTTTATTTATTTATTATTAATCACTAGTCTTATTAGTTAATGTAAATTGTGTCATGTATAGTGTTGTGTTATTTAATGATATGGGTGTAACTTACCTGAATAAAGATTATTATTATTATTATTATTATAAATAGTCAACTAGATTTTTTGTTATTTCCTAGAAGTATAACTTCCTGTACTGGACCCTGTTCCCGCTGCTCTGCCTCTGCACCTACTCGGGCACTATCTTCTATACGTACTCTGCAGCGCCATCGATCACAGTCAACCTGCTGTATGCTGCCTTCATGAAGCCTATCTTCGCCTTCCTCGTCTGCTTAATTATAGGTGGAGTTATTACTCAATTTGAGGGTAAGTACTAACTTACTTGATAATCATACGTATTTGTAAGCTTCGTTTCAGTCAAAAGAGGAAGACCAATGAGGGTGTTCTAAAATGACGTTCACCAGGTGGCAGCACTGAGGCGTCAGGTCCAGGCACCTGTTAAAGCGCTTATGTTAATGACATTAGTTTGACGTCAACGTCAAACGTCAGACGTCAAAGTCAAACGTCAGACGTCAACGTAATATATACGTTTTCAAAGGAAAAGACGTATCCAAATACATAAATTGAACTTAAGATGGATCCTTAAGCGGTTTTCACACTGGTGTTGTGTCTCACCTTGGCAAAGGGCGGTGTACGGATCAACGAACTGCATACAGGCCAATCAACATGAGATTCGCTTCACCGCCTACCGTAATGGTGCGCACTTCATCCGTGAACATCCTACATCTTGTAAACAACTTTTTCTCAAGGATTAATATCCTCTGAACCATCTTCCACTTGATCTATCAAACATATAGATCTGATGTATGATGTATGATGATGATGATGGAATTTAACTCATGACTGTTCAGCAAAGCTTAGCTTATTATGTTAACTTACCTTGCTTACCGAGCGTTTGGTATCTATTGATGCTCTGAATAAGACTCCATGTCTATCACTGTCCAGATATCTACCGGACAATCCTAGAATGGCCGGTATGGACAATCCCAAGCCGGCTGTCGTTCAGCGCGTACCTGCTACACATCACCTTCGTGAGGAACTTCGTAGCGATGCAAACCACCACTTACAGGATCACTGCCATGGTTATTGTAAGTATTCTCATTGGGTTTTTCATTTACTGCAAGATTTTTCATAACTACTAAGGTAGGAGCAGATAAACTTCAAGCAACGGCCATTGATCCTCCTCATTTGTTGACATTCTTTTCAAAAACGGAAATAAAAACCAACAAACCAAGTACCGCTAATGACATATTGTTTCTTATATTTTTACAGATTGCAAGAGCCGCCATATTGGTCTTCAGTGGTTTCATATCCGCCTTCTTCTTCTGGATTCTGGTCGAGAATCCCTTTAAAAATATCATCAGAGAATGGCTCACAACGCCTGAAGTAATCATAGAGAACAAAGAGCTGAATACAGATTCTGAGAAGAAGAAAAAAGAAGATGAAAAAAGTACAAAAAAGAAAAATGAAGCCAGAATAGTTGTGAATAATACTTAAATAAAAAAGGTGGAAGATAAAAATCACAGATTTATTTGACCTGTACTAAAAATGTAGTCTATAAAATTTCAAAGAAAAATATTGAAACGAAAAGATAAAATAGAAATAATTTATATTATTAGGTACTGGGATGCCTGTGGCGTTGAAATCATCAAAATCTTGGTGTTTTGTTACTGTGGATGAAATATGAAAAACAAATATGAAATGCTCATTTAATGCTGACTAGCTTGTGGGTCTGGTGGTTAGTGACCCTGACTGCTATGCTGGAGGTTGTGGGTTCGATTCCCACCCAGGACCAGTGCTTGTGTGATGAACACGATCATTTGTTCCGTGTCTGGATGTAATTTATCTACAATACGTATGTATTTAGAAATATATAAGTATGTTTATCAGTTGTCTAGTACTCATAGTACAAGCTCTGCTTAGTTTGAAACTAGATGGCGTTGTGTGAAAGTTATGGAATGTTATAATACATAATATAATGTAGGTACTCGTGCGCTCGCTCCATATGCGATGACCCTATGAATTTTGATTTCCTTGAGTGTCGAAATACACGTTTTTTGCGACATAAACGTATCTTTTTATTCGTTAACTCAGAAGTTTGATTTTTTCACAGTTTCAAGGGACCGCAGACTTGAGTATATGGTTTTAATTTTAACTCGATACCTCCAAGCGTTCCTGAGATAAAGAGTCTTGACAGACAGACGGACGGACCAAAAAAAGATCCTATTAGGGTTCCGTTTTTTCCTTTTCAGGTACGGAACCCTAATAAGAAAGAAGTCACAAACAATCATTAGAAATGTGTTCTACTGCATACACTGAAACACCAAAAAAAATAACTACGCACTGGCTAAGTAAAAAAACTTTTTTCTGTAGAAAGGACAAATATAAGACACAAAACTAAAAAACATATATACATTTAAATTTTCTTTATTAAAATACAAAATAAACATTTTTAATATAAAAACATTTTGAAATTAATAAATGATATTCCTAATTTAATAAAATTATCAGAGAAATGGACACGAGTATTACTGGTAAAAAGAGCGCCCGCCTTACTATGAATTTCAGCCCCCCTAGCCAAGTTACAATCGTATTGTTCACGCCAAACGCTTCGAGTAGGCCACGCCACCGATTCCTTTGTTCTGACGTCATCTCAACGCTCAGTCACGTGGTCCGAGCAAAGGAATTGGAGGCGTGGCCTACTCGAAGCGTTTGGCATGAACGATACAATTGTACCTTGGCTAGGGGGGCAGGTGTTTTATTTCACCTGCGTCTACACTTATAATTTAATCATCACAAGTCAAACATTACCCCTTATAGAGGCAGTCGGATACAACTACCACCTATGTATTAGTCTACCTTTATTACTAATGCCTAGTTATCTTACGCATCTATTCAACGTGATTGTAGTTGCGAAGCGAATAAGTCACCGCGACAAAGTCACTATATCCTTGGTGCGCGTGGATTGGCGCAATTTATTTAAAACAAGCCACCGCACCGCAAGAGTTTGCGTGAAAATATCAAACAAAGTGATCGCGTCCGCTTCGCTTCGCTCATCGCCGCACCGTACCCACGTGATTGTTTATTCCATTTGCGCCGCATCGCTTCGTGATCGCGATCACGTTGAATCGCATATATATATTCGTAGGATACTACGTTAGTGAGTACATTTTACGCAAAAATCCTACAACGCACTTCGTATTCAGTATTATAATGCTTTCAGGGTGCTGATGGGGTTACCTTACTTCTGTAGCGCATCAGTGGTATTTGTGGAAAATGTGTATTGATTACTTCTTTGTATTAATGCGTAAAAAGTTTGTATACTTTGCGCACAGGTAGCGAGTCAGTTCCAACAGCATCCTGAGCATGATTACTGATAGGCTGGATTGTTTTGTGGTAAATCATTGCTCCAGTATCTTGCCTGGTGTACCGAAGCAATCTTTTTTGTTATCTTTGTGACACTAACATAACTATTTAAGTTTATTTATCATTACTAACACTATATGAGTCTCTTTGATACTTGAAGCAAAGGATTTATTATTATTATTATTTATGCACTAAATGCATTGGCTGCAGTTTACAACACAGATTTCGTCGTCATCGCGTGTAGTTTCTTCAGTTTCCTTTCGCCTTGTGTGCATTCTATAGTAACGCTACAAACATTTGTGTTTCAAAAGACTAGTTCTCGTCTAAGATATTAATATACTACTTTGCCATTTCTATGCATACTTATAAAACATACTACCACCACAGTCTGTAAGTACAATCAAATTCTTTAGAAGATTCATTTATTTGTCATTCGCTTCATTAATACTTTTTCCTTTCTTAAACACATATACATCAACAACTACTAATTCATGATTTAGCGTCTTAATCTCTTGGCCTATTTAAAATTATCAATACTTCTTTGAACTACGATCCAAACTCTCAATACAAATAAATCCTTTGTACTATGCGTTCCAAATAAGAATAGGATCGATTGCCATGTTGTGACGTCACGTCATACTGACAAATCGCAAGAAATTGGGCAAAATTGAACAACTTCGAGATGAGCAAAATTGAAAAACTGGATTTGATTAAACTATTTTTGTTCACAGTTCGTAAATAAATCAAATTTTAAAAATTTCTTGTTTTGCTTACCATAATTAATTCTTCGATTTGACAGTATGACGTGACGACACAACATGGAAATCGATCCTATTCTTATTTGGAACGCATTGTAATCATCTATAGCACTAAAAACTTTTACAACAGCCTTAACAGTAAAGTCTTCGCCAACAGTCTCAAGCAAAGACCACGGAACGCCGCGGTAACGGCTACTAGAAACGCCATTTTTAACAATATTTGAAGCCATGCAATTAGGTATTTGACTATATTCATTTTTGTACAATTTTTTTTACTAAACAACACTAAAGGAAAACTACTAAACAAAAACAAACAAACTAAACTTACACTGCGCACACTTGTGCCACGTACGCCGATGCCGGACGCCGGGCGCATCGGTCTCCATACATTTTATATGGCTACTAGACTCGCAGAGCTACATTAGATCCACGCCACGCAACGCGCCGCTACGTACAAATCAGGCGTGGTTCACGTGTGCGTTGATCTAGTGTAGTTCTCATTTCAAAGCCACCCTTTGCTAGAAACGGCATCAAAGTTGATTACAGCGATTTATCATTTTAAATATTGGTTTGAGGAAGACTGGAGGCGTGTGGGAACATCTCGCTATTTCTTTTGTACGCAAGTAACCTAATGGCGGTGACGTTACATTTCAATATGTGCAATGTGCACCCATTACATGACATTTTCCTTTTCCAACGGATTCAAAAGATTTTTAGCTTACTGAATATTGAACGGGTTTTAAAAATTCTATTTACGATTTTGAATAAGATTACCAAATCTACACTAATATTATAAAGACGTAAAGTTTGTTTGTTTTTTTTTTGTTTGTTTGTAGGACGTAATCTCTGGAAGTACTGGTCCGATTGCTAAAATATTTTCACCGATAGAAAGTTTATTTATTCCTGAGTGACATTCGTATTTGTACGCGGGCAAAGCTGCGGGCAAAAGCTAGTGTTTCATACAAATAATAACAATAAAAAGAATTTGTCAAGTACCCAATTCCGATGAGCTCAGAAGCGTCATAGTCAGAATTATCACAGCCTGACCATTTCTTTCAGTAAACAATGACGTATAATGAGATACTTGGTTTTCATTTAAAGTTTGTCAATGCCATCTCTAGCAGCAGTCGCCGCAGCATCCAGGTACCCGTAGCCTCAAGCCTCATTCCTCCTCCTATCTTGTGTAACCATGTCGAGTTTCCCAGGAGATTCCGTTTGTATCGAGAGTCGTCGCTCAGGGTCATCGCTGTCAGTGACTGCCTTCCACAGCTGAATAAGAGGCAGTTCTACGAGGAGACAGAGCGGTACTGAAGCGATGTAGCTGAGCACTGACGATGTTATTAGGAGGGACAGCTGGAAAGAAAACATACCATAAAACATGTGATTTGGACAACCTTTTAATGACATGTCAGAACAAAGTAACCAGCCCAGATATAGCATTATCTCATCATCATCATCATTTTAGCCGAAAGACGTCCACTGCTGGACATAGGCCTCCCCCAAGTGTCGCCACAATGAACGGTCCTGTGCGTCTCGCATCGTTATCGCTACGTCTACCGGTACGTGGTCGCCATTCCAGAACCTTTCGGCCCCAACGGCCATCCGTTCTGTGAGCAATGTGCCCTGCCCATTGCCACTTAAGTTTGGCGATTCTTCGTGCTATTATATATAGCATTATCTACCGTTTAGAAAAATACTAGTAGTTGACGGTCTAAAATGATATACAATATCATTCATGCCCAAAATCTTCTATCGGACAGTTACCCAAACCAGACATAACAACTGTCTGGTCGGAGGATCCTCCCTTTTAAATCAAGGTATGCGGAGCTTTACACCCGGTTCCGCATACCTCCTAAAATATAATATAACACATCTCATAGCTTTTGTAAACAAAATAAAGAACAGTTTGAAACCCGCCCCTTTAAGCACAATAAAACAAACTTAGGAAGTGAAAGAACTACAAAATAAACCTACCATAGACAGAACAGAAGCATGTCCAAGCTGCGTGTTGCCAGCCAACGTGACTCTGAGTACGATGAAATGAATGAGAAACACGCAGTACGATAGCCTGCCCAGGATATGGAAACCACGCCATTCCAATGAGTCACGGATGAGAGCTGAAACACAGAAAATAATAAGGTATAAGGTAACTTACATAGTAACCCTGGTATAGATACCGGCACGGATCTTGAGCGCTGACTTCTACAGTTCTACTTGCGCAGAAGCACTCAGAAGTGAAATATCGGGTCTCTTTAGTGGTATGAAAAGAGATGCGGGGGCGGGGAATGCAATCCTTGTACAGTGATATGCTCGCCGATATTGTACGATGCGCAAAACGATCCCCGCTCTTTCGCCAAGCGCTCAAGATTCGTGCCGCTATCTATATCTGGCTTAAAAATAATGAGCAAGGGTCAACTGATGATGTGTTAAAATTGCAGTCATGTGAGCGACAAAGAGGGATGGAGATATACACACTATGTAGCTCTATCCCTCTTTACAGTTCAATTTTAATCGTAAAATTTATCGCATTTAAGAGATCGTTTTAGGGCTTAATGTATTGTGATATCGAAGGAGATCGCATGAGTTATTTTTTTTACTGACTAGAGGACTGGCTAGGTAAATGTACTTTTATGGATTTTACATATTTATACTCCATTTGTTTAGGTAGCTAACTAAACGTAAACAATCTTGATATGTCTATTTATTTAAAAAAAAAATCATATAAGACATACAAATATTATTTAAATTTAGTTAATTACCAAACATCGGTACAGGTAAATATCAAATTGTAAATATTTTTATATAAAATTTTTAGACAACTTTTAAATAAAAAGCATGTCAAGATTGTTTGATTGAAGATGTCATGTCTATGGTTTTTGAACATTTTGAAGTCAATAGATGAAAGAATTGTCTCTTGTTTAAGAAGTAAAGTGATTTTTTATTGCAATTGTATTTATTCTGATGATAAAAGAAATATAAATAACTTATTATCAAGACGTATAGTTCGATTTTTACGAGTACACATCCCGGAAACAAAGGCCTACCTACCAGAGCATATGATTCCCACAGCACCTATGTACCCCCTTAACATTAAGGAGGGTACTCTGAAATTGTCAAGTCATTATTAGGAGCTGAGCTACTACTATTGTAATAGCTATTTATTCATTTCATTTCATCAACAAATTTACATTTGTGTCGAATGGTTTTTTTTTTTTTTTTAGGTGGGAAAATCATCTTATGACAAATCGCGCTCTTGGGCGGAGCGAGAGATAGTGTCAGACTTTTACTGACTAAAAACCCACTCCTGTTCCTTCGTTGCCTTCGTCCCAGGGTCCGGGTTTCGTTTTCACACTACCCATGGCCCCAGTAGGCTTCGACCCTGCTGGGCCCCTACAATTGCTGACATCTCCCTGAGGCGCGCGTGGAACAATACGCGCCGTCGACGACTTGGGCTTGGTCCGGACGGTTACCGGACGGTCGGACGGCGGGCCACCCATTGCCCGCCGTCCGCAAGCCCACGCCTACGGTGGCCGGAAATCGGGATCGGAATCCCGGCGGCGGTTGGGGCGTGAGGACCGTTGCCGTTGCCTCACGCGATCGGCCGCCTCCTTTGCTAGCATCACTGCTTCGCAGAAGGAGGCGACCGCCTGCCACTCCTCCTCGCTCCGGACCATGGCCTGTACCAAGGCCCGGCGCGAGAGATCGCCGCCGCCGATCGCCCCCACGAGGACACGGCGTTGCTCTTCCCAAGCGGGGCACACCTCCACCGTGTGCTCCACCGTGTCCTCCGGGCGGTCCACACAGTGGCGACACCCGTGTCGAATGGTTGAAAATTTAACAATATAATAAAACATTCAAAAAAAAAAAAACAGGCTAATAATTAAAGAAGAAAAAAAAAACAATTTACATAGACATGCTGGTACAATAACTTGCCAGGTAAAAATAAAATAACATTCCACATTATTTGTCATCACATTAATAACATCAGCTGGATAAAGGATGCAACAGTCATAATCATCAAACACATATGTTGTCTTTAAAATCACAATTGCCAGCTGAATATCAAAACTGCTAGCCAAAGCAACTTGTATTTAATTGTTTTTTTTTTTTAATTGATATAAACCAGTGGCCTATTGGCCAATTACTGTCTAATACTCACACCAACACCTGGAGAAGCAGCCAAGCATAAAGATACTGAAGAACACGGCGACCAGCGGCCGGTCGAGCGCGGAGTACAGGGCGGACGCCCACAGCGGCAGCGGCGAGTCCTGAAGGAACACGGTGCCCGCCAGCAGCACCGCGCTGCCCAGGAACAGGGAGGCGTGGAACAGGATGTTGAACCACTGGGGATGAGAACTCAGGATTAGGAAAATTTTATTACCACTTTTTTACTAACCTACCCCTTATAGGATCACTTTGTTGTCCGTCTGTCTGTCTGTTAAGACCCTTTATGTCGGAAACGCGTGGAGGTATCGAGTTAAAATAAAACCATATACTCAGGTCTGCGGTCCCTTGAAGCTGTAGAAATATATAGGGCCACTGTGGCCCTGACTTCTATACCGGAGGTCGTCGGTTCGAAACCCACCCAGGACAAATGTTTGTGTGATGAGCACGATCATTTGTTCTGCATCTGGGTGTAATTTATTTATAATATGTATGTATTCAGAAATATAAGTATGTTTATCAGATGTCTAGTACTCATAACACAGGGTCTGCTTAGTTTGGGACTTGTGTAAAAGTTGTAGAGTATTATTATTATTATGAACTGAAGAATCTCAGGACATTTATAATTATAGTCCACTGGAATTGGTATCTACTAAAATATCTCTCACCTTGCTATCTTTAAGTTTGATCTCTCCCTTGACATTGTTGAATTGGTATCTACTAAAATATCTCTCACCTTGCTATCTTTAAGTTTGATCTCTCCCTTAACATTGTTGTGGTACAGTATGAAGGCGGTGGCGATACCTCCGATGTACCCGGGCAGGTTCATCCAGAAGGGAAGGTAGACCAGCGACAGGATCTTGGAGCCAGCGAACATGTTGCGTAGAACCCTGTAAATTAAGATTATGACATCAATATAATACGAAACAGCGATACAGAGTAAATACTATATGCTTTCGTTTATACCGCGAATATCGAGGGACTGGAACCATTTGCCTGCTGCGGTCTTCCCGTCCAAATATATTATAGGTGTCTTCAAGGCTAGAGTGAATAGGCTTTAATAAACTAGTGCGCCACATCATCAATGATTGTATCACTGCTTACCATCAGGTGGGATCGCAGTCAAGTACTGGTTTATATCTATTTAAAAAAAAGATATATATCCGAGAGATAATACAGCACATCAGTTTTAAAAAATACTGTGTACACAGCTTTTTAAGTGGATAATCATACAAAGACTTCTCGAGCTCTAGGGTGGAGCGAGAGGGTGTGCCAGACTTTTATTGACTGAAACCACACCCGTATCTTTTGCGTTCTAAAACCACGGGTGTCCTTTTCAAAAAATCCCCGCGACCCAAGTAGGCTTCTGCTCTGGTGGGCTCTACGGTTTGCTGACATCTCTTTGAGGAGCGCGTGGCACTCGACGCGCTGTCGACGACTTGGGCTCAGTCTGCTCGATTACCATACGGCACTGTCACACTGCTATGGGCAATAAAAGAAACTCTACAAAGCCGTAATTTTCCTCAAACCCAGTATACATTCAGGCCGCTGACTGTATGCCGTGAAGGCAAAGATGCAATCAGAAACATTTGCTTCTCTTACACCCCTGCAGGCATTAATGTTGTTGAATATTGTGTATACCAGTTCGGGTTACAGCAAACAACAAACTTCCCAAGTGGTGATTATTGCATATTTGCCTCATATCGCCAAAGCAGACCAATATCGTTCTTTTATCCTCCCCCTAATCCTTATCCAACATCATGGGCTTACGGACGACGAGAAATGAATAGCTCGCGGTTCGGCCGTCCGGTAGCCCTAGCCGTCCAGACCGAGCCCAAGTCGTTGACGGCGTGTACTGTTCATGATGCGTGATGTAAGCAAAACCGTAAGGGCCTAGCAGGGCCGAAGCTGACTAGGGCCCTCGGTCGTCCGAAAGGAAACCCTGGTGGGTGTCAGTGAAAGTCTGACATGCCCGTGCGCACCATGCTAGAGCGGGAGAAGTAATTGAATGATTTCCCACCTAAAAAATATTGTTATCCAACATTACACTTACTCTGGAGTCTGAGCTGTGACGATGGGTGTGAGGTCGTAGAAGTAGACCACGAGCCCAGCTGCCAATGAAGACGCGACGACGAACAGCATCAGCAGCGGGATGGTGGCGCGCTTGTACCTCATGAGGACCAGGAGGAGGAACACGCCGATGATGTGGAGTTGCATGTCTGCTGCTAAGTACCTGGAAATAGAAAATGATAGAATTTCTAATATAAAATTGAAGGTCCCAAAAATAAAGGTGGATAAGATGGGCTGATTACGGAAAATTGATATCCAGATACAGATTTTATTTATTACTAGCTGTCCCGGCGAACTTTGTACCGCCAATAGTAAGGATAACGCCATCTAATGGCAGCATAAATAACCATTTTATAATGACATTTTAATTAGAGATGGCGTTGTATTCGATTTTTTTTTCGTAAGTTTTTCCATATTTTCTGACCGTTTAAACCTTCCCTGGACTGTTACGAATATTTCAAGACCAAAATTAGCCAAATCGGTCCAGCCGTTCTCGAGTTTTAGCGAGACTAACGAACAGCAATTCATTTTTATATATATAGATTTAACTATTTATGAGCTTTTATGTACACACATAAAAATAAAATAAGAAGGAAACAGAAAAATAGGTACAAAGGTGATGCTTATTTGTAAAGAAATATATTCCAGCACACCTGCGAGAGGAGCTTTGTGTTTATACGAGAAAACATTCTATAAATTATATGTATTACTTGCTGTCCTCCACGATTTGACCCACGTCTTTGGTTACAATGTGTATTTCGACACTCTCAAGCGAATCAAAATTCATAGGGTACTTCCCGTTGACCTAGAATCCCGAAATTTGGCACGAAGCAAGGTCTCATAGCACAAGAATAGGAAAAAAAAACTGACAAATTGTAAATTGATCGACCTTTTATTAATATACCTCAACGTAAATATGAAACAAATAAATGACTAATACTACATTTCCTATATGATTAAAATTAATAAATTAAATTAAATTAATAAAATTAATAAATGAACGAATGAATCCATAGTAACTGTAATCTGAAGTAAGTACCCTCAGGCACCCCACTGCTGTACTGCTCCACTGCTGGGTACAAACCTCCCTCCATTTCTTCCATTGATCCCGGCTCTAAGCAACTTCTGCCCAATTCTTAAGTCATTCCGCCATTTCCTTCATGTTCCATCCATTAATATATTATTAGTGACTACTACTCGCCTATCGCCAACATCAAGCATGGTTTAAAAGACATGAGATCAAAAACTTTCAGATTAAAACGACTTACCAAGTATGTCCCATACAGAACTTCCCAGTTGGCAGATGGTTGTGCACATACAGCACGTGGTACCACCACCTCTCGGAGCAGTCGTGGGCTTCTCTCTCCACCAGCCACGACCACTGCGGCCCGTTGCCCAGCAGAGGGAACCACGCCACCGTGAACCAAAGGGCAAATACTGCTACTGGAGTTAATCTGGAATAGCAAATTAAATTTTAGAAGGAAATTAATAAACGGCTAGAACCAAGCCTTAAGAAATCCTTCCCTTCTTCCTAGACTAAGTTATTTATTGACCGTGTCCCTAGAACGCAAACAGCAACTGAAGGACACAGGTGCGTGAGAGCGAGGGAAGTAAAAGGTAATGCATGCATTTTTCCGTAATTTAACAATAAGTTACTATTTTGAACTTTATGCTGCTTAGCCAGGGATAAAAATGACTCGACTTTAGAGGCTAACTGTATCCTGTACCTGTTATTTCTTTTTTGGCACACTGTATGCTTTTAAAGAACTGGCACATATTAATGCAGGTGGTAACAGAAACCAAAAGAGAAGAAAATTGTTAATTTCTTTTTGTTTCTTTGCCAAGCAGATATTTTAGGGATCTTGATGTGTGTGAAAGGTGAAGTAGCAAGGATAGATAAAGCAAAGTCCACAGTACACAAGAAGAAAGTTTATTGCACAGGCACAGGGTCCCACTAACACGAGATAGAAGGAGTGAAAGATAGAGAGACAGATAAGCGGAAGCAAGAGAATGTACAGCAACAAATAACGCGCGGCGAAAGCCGATTTTAAAAGCTACCGTCAGGATAGGTTCTTTAGTGGGACCACCCACTAAATATATCTCATTACCAAATGATAACCGCTTTTCACAGTGTACAAGACCTTCATAATATGCCTTCTTATACGACGACAATCAAACCGAATCGTAGCCAAGAAACTAACTTGCGGCAACTTACCTGATCCACCTGTTAACAATAGACATGCAGCACTTGAAGAAGGTGATGGGCTTGGTGGGCGAGGAGACGAGCGTGGCGTAAGCGGTCAGGAAGCCTGACATCGCGAAGAACGCCTGCAGCCACAGCGGCGAGTTCAGGACCGCTTGCCAAGTGAAGTGATCGTACATCTGAGAAACAAAAGAAGTGTTAAAATGCTCGTAGATTGTAGTCCTTTTTTTAAGATATAAACTAGTGCTTGACTGCAATCCCACCTGATGGTAAGCAGTAATGCAATATTGTTGATAATGAGGCGCACTAGTTTATTAAGAGCCTATTCACTCTAGCCTTGAAGACATCTAAATTATAATCGGTCGGGAAGAACGCAGCAGGCAAATTGTTCCAGTCCTTCGTGTAATAAGGGACAAGAGTGGTACTATAGTTAACAGCATAATCTCTTGGTATTAGTGGAGATTAGTGAGAAAGCAGACAAACGTGAACCTATAAAGACTTTTAGCAATTGATTTTTTGAATTTTCGCTCCACTTCTAGCTTAGCTAAACCAAAATTGAATAATCTGTATACACAAAAGGTAAAGTCTTGACTCTCTCACAGAGAACGCCCAGCCCAAATTCTTGGACCTAGAACGCTGAAAATTTTCTTTTATGTTGTATACAATTCGGCCCTAAGGTGTTAAAACGGATGTCCAAAGTTTATACCAAGAAACCGACTTTCACGCGGGCGAAGCCGCTGGCAAAAGCTTGTTTGCTAATAAGAATTGAAGCAGTTGTTAACACAAAGGTTATAAAATAAGATCAAGAAGAAGAACAAACAAAAACTACTTACCTTTTCAACAAACTGAGGATTATCGATGTACGAGTAGATATAGATCAACATGACGTGAGAGAAAATCACGCACTGCATTCCCAGGAACCTGAAAATACCAATAATTATGAAATAATGGTGCTAAGAAAAAAGCAAATCTCCCAAAATCTCAGCGATCACCATTTGCCGACTTTTTGGCTTCGCTGTAGTAGAAAAAGGCGCCATACCTGGGATAGGAACTGCAGGTAATTTTGTATACTGGGATATCTCTATTAATATCAAGGGTACAATGATGGCGTTTTCGGATCAACACTCTTTTCCAAGCACAGGAACAGCAAGAATTTCTGATAGGCTAACCAGTTTAATCTTTAACTTATACTCGAAAAGTAAAATAGTATTCTAAATATGCTACACTTTCTCTACCGCTTTACCTTAACGGTTTTTCACTTTGATACAATTTAATCGGCTTCTAACAAAGCATCGACTTTTTAGAATAACAATTCATTAATAAATTGTACAGTTAAATGTTGCAAATATATTTAAATATCGTGAAAATACCCTTCGAAGTTTGGTTTCTACTTACCCCATTTGATTATACTGAGTTAGTACATATGGATGGTTGGCTCGACCGCACAAGCGTTTAATTGGTCGAAGTATAAACAAATACCAGCTAGATGCGAGAAGCGTTTAGTGTTCCGCATAGGAACAGAGTGTAAAGTCCCGCAAACCTCCGTTAAAAAGGGAGGATCCTCCGACCAGACGGGTGTTATGTCTGGTTTGGGCAACTGCCCGTGAGATAATTTGGGCTGTTGTATCAGTTCAAATCGCGCGAAGAACGCGATGCAGGATTTCGTAGTTTAGTTGTCATAGATAAAGCTACAAGCTTATCATCAGTTATTGTGGTGATGATGACATTGGATTAGGTACTTACAACACAGATGATAATGATGATGATGATGATGAAGGAGATTAACTTTATGAAGGTTTACCTGATTCCTTCTATACACGCCACGTCTTTCATTCTGTCGTCAGTCCGAGGCTTGCTTCGATCATAAGTCAGAATGTCAAAGTTCCGCTTTAAAGAAAAGGCCAGCAAGTATCTATTACCTACAATGATAACAATAAGATAATAATTAGAGGCAGCTTATAACTTTATAAGATAAACCATTATGAAGATCCTAGAATTTGTACAGCAATAATGTTGAATTCAGTTTCAGGGGATAAAAAAGGATAAAAGTCAAGGATGTGATGGTGTTCCGTAATCGTTTGGTTACGGTTTACTGTCCAATATCCGAAATAAAAAAGTATCCGTAATTGTAACCGAAACCGATACAAAAAAAAATCGGATAGTTTCGAATAGAGGTTGTGTCTAAATGGCAGGTTACGACAGGTTTTGTATGGTTTTACCCGGCCAAACAAATGATAATCCAGACTAGATTTATTAGAATTATAATATGATTTAAAAACTCTTTTGGCTCATATTATGATTCTAATAAATCTAGAACGTGCAATTTAGCTTCATTTTTTTTTTTGACTGACCGACCTTTTGGCGATTCAGTAATGCCTGTAATTGGTCTATTTGAAAGAAACGTTTCTGATTTCTGATTAGAAATAATCTTTACTTTTATATCTTTTTAAAATTCTTATATTCGTAACTGAAACTATCCGAAACTAGCGGATAATTTAAAACGATTTCATAGCCACAAGCATATCTGAAACCGGTATAATATTATTCCTATATCCGTATCCTTATTCGTAAACTTTATATCCAACACCCCTAAAAATCATGACATAAACAACGTCAAATGAGAAAAAAAAACCAATAATGGAATAATATACGCTTCATTTGAAACAAGATTAGATATTTCAGCTAACTTTTTTTACTGTCCATTCAACCGATTTTGACTTCTATTACGTAGGCATAAGGCCGTATCAAAAACAAAAAAGTGGTTACAATACCAACTATTTCCTGCAGTCGCCATTTATCATGCCACTTACGCGATTAAAGTCAAAATCGGTTGAAAAGACAGTAAAAAAAAGTTTGTTGAAATATCTAATCTTATTGCGAATGGAGTATCGGTATACGATCACTTAACTTCAGACACAACGTCATCTAGTCCCAAGGTAAGTAGGTGAGCAGGTGCTAAGGAGGAGGGGTGTTATGAGTACTAGACAACTGATAAACATACTTATATATTTCTAAATATGTACATATTATAGATAAATTACACCCAGACACAGAACAAATAATCGTGCTCATTACACAAACATTTGTCCTGGGTGGGAATCGAACCCACGACCTCCGGCATAGCAGTTAGGCCACTAACCACTAGACTAACAGGCCAGTCAATGATAGAAGGATAGAATGTTTACACTCGGCCTTAGCGCATCTGTCTCCGAGCACGTGCACGCCAGTAGCCAGGCACGCCAGCGCCACCAGCATCGTGCAGATGACCGCTAGCGAGCGCGCCGGGCCCGACGTGTCGGGTGGCGCGTCTACCGACATGCACCAGTCCACGGACAGCACCTCAGCCTGGAAGGGTAAGAAGATAGAATTTGAGATACTATCAATCAGCATTCAAACTAAAAATCTTTTTCGTAACTATATTAGAATCGGATAAACATAGAAAAGTAAGAATTGAAAAATTCCAGTTTCGAACTCGCAACCTCATGCCTGAGAGGGGCCTTAACCACTGGGCCATTACGACACTCGGGTTTCTCCTCTATTAGACGTATTGTCTCACCTCGAGTCCATATTGTGCCACACTGTTTGAGATGCATCCCTGTGCAGCATCATGCCAGCCTGCCGTCTTGTTCTGGCTACCACAGCGGGACACACACACGCCCCTGTGGATCAGCGTCCTGTTGTAATGCTTCAGTGATTGCTTGGAGTAATCCTGCAAACAAATAAATAGCAAATGAAAAAGAATAGAATAGAATATTTATTTTATGTCAAATATCATCATCCAGATGGCCGTTGGGGCCGAAAGGTTCTGGAATGGCGGCCACGTACCGGAAGACGTAGCGTTGGAAGGCCTTCTACAAGGTGGACCGATGACTTGGTAACGGTTGCGGGAGTCCGATGGATGCGAGACGCACAGGACCGTTCATTATGGCGACACTTGGGGGAGGCCTATGTCCAGCAGTGGACGTCTTTCGGCTGAAATGATGATGATGATGATCATCATCCATAGCCTTTTGCCAACTAATAATAATAATAATATTCCACAACTATCACACAACGCCGTCAAGCCCCAAGCTAAGCAGAGCTTGTGTTATGAGTACTGGACGACTGATAAACATACTTATATATTTCTAAATACATACATATTATAGATAAATTACACCCAGACACAGAACAAATGATCGTGCTCATCACACAACCATTTGTCCTGGGTGGGAATCGAACCCACGACCTCTGGCATAGCAGTCAGGGCCACTAACCACTAGACCAACAGACCAGTCAAACAGTTTTGGGATCGGCTTCCAAACTAATCGGATGCGGTCGAATAACCATAGATACTTTATATGGGGGCGACTGCTTGTTTAGGTCAATCACCGAACAATAATGAACCTGTCAGCATAATTACGACACCGCGCTCTATGCCTTTATTATTTTATGTATTACCTAAGTAAATACAGTCAGTACGCATTCGGATAACATATCGGGCGCGACTCAATCTCATCTCATTCACCTCATTAGTTTTAATAGTTTTTCCATTTGTATTAGTTTAATCGGTATTGTTGAAATATAGCTATCTTTATAATCTTTAATCTTGGTTTATCTTAATCTCACCCCAAACACTGCCTACCGGACCTCCACAGCCCTAAGTGGGTTGGCAACACGGTAGTCCTTGGATAGATTTATGGTCAGTTTTTGGCTTTTGAATACCTGCCCCCCTAGCCAAGTTCCAATCGTTTCGTTCGCGCCGAACGCCTCGAGTAGTTCTAACCACGTACCTGAGCGATGAGATGACATCAGAACAAAGGAATCGGGGGCGTGGCCTACTCGAGGCGTTCGGCACGAACGATACGATTGTAACTTGGCTAGGGGGGCTGTAACGCTGTCAAAGATCTACGAAACACAACTGGAACCTATTCTACGTGCTCTCTAATGGTGTCAGTTATGTGTACTAATTTTGTTTCAAATATTCCACCATAAAAGTCTTAAGTGTGGTGTCATTCCACATATTTTGCTTACTTATTTCCAGTACGCACAACGTTATTGGGAATTAATAACTACTGATATATTTTTATATTATAATTGTTTTATAATTTATAATTACTGAGTTCATGCGCGACGAATACAACAGTAAAGAAAGAGATAATTCATTTTAGTACACTTAATAAATTCAGAAATAAATAAAAGTAGTTTTAATCAAAAAAAAGATAACAGTGTATCTGAATAATATATTTTGCAAGATAGGTTATAAAAATACATAATAAATATAAACTTTCATAATTCTGTGATAATATTATAAAATCTGACCTCCATGGCTATTTTTAAATCCTTTTTAATTTTGTGATAATATTATAATTATGACCTTCATGTTTATTTTTAAATTCATTCAACTTTGATTCTGTGCTCTCTTTTGTATTTAATATGCATAGGATATTGTATTTATTAGTGTCTATAAATTTTTGCTTACTGTTCAAAATGTTTGTTTCGTCTTTATACATGAAAAGATGGATAAATTGTGTCAGGAGTGATATGAGAAAAAGGGAGTTAGTGATGGCATGACGCGTAACAAGACGGAATGGGAGAAAAAAACATGTTGCACCCCAAATAACACGAGACTGGGGCGGGAAGATGGTGATGACCTATTATTTACATGCTATAGGCTAAATATGGTGATACTAAATTGTAATCATTATATCGAGACTTAAAAATAAAAAGTTGTATTTAAATTAGATAAACGACGGAGTTCTGAGGTAAGACACATAAGAAAAAACATACAACTGGATTGATAACCTCCTCCTTTTTTTTGTAGTCGGTTAAAAAACGGCAAAATAATCACTTTTCTTGTATGGAAGCACCCTTAAATATTTATTTTATTCTGTTTTTTATTATTTGTTGTTATAGTGGCAACAGAAATGCATCATCTGTGAAAATTTTAACTGTTTGATTATCACGGTTCATGAGATACAGCCTGGTGACAGACGGACAGATAGCGGAGTTTTAGTAATAGGGTCCCATTTTACCCTTTGGGCATGGAACCCTAAAAAAGACCTTAAAGTGTAGAACGTCCCATCAAAGTAGAGCCATTTCTTCAGTTTATTGTAAAAATATTACAGGCAGCTTACCTTTTGGTAAAGGTAGCTCCAATTTGTTTTGGTTTTTTATTATTAGGTATGTATTGTATATATATAATTATTACGTATTATAAGACCGCCCATTGTGCCCACCCTATTAATTTTAAATTCCTATTGTAATTTTATTATTGGTGTACAATAAAGAATATATCTATCTACCTATATATAGATTTTGACTGACGTATTACAAGAATTATTTTGAAATAGTTTGCATCTACGTCTTGTGCCAGCCAGACGGCAAAATGTAATGGTGCAACTTGCAACTGGTCTTTAGCAATATTCGACCCTTTGATTCGGCGAAAGCGGCTCATAAATATTTAATAAATGATTCCTATGTTCTAATCACATATTGCGAATACTTCACCGATTACCTCAACCGGCAACTGAATCTAAACTAACGTAATACGGAATAGGCGTGGGCAATGTGTGTCATCTTGCGACTGGAACATTTGCATCTGAATTACTGAAATGTTCCGAAACAGTGATATGTATCATTTGGAACGTTTGAAACATCGGATCAAAAGATACAAACGGAACATTTGGAACATTGGCTCAAAAGATACAAACCGAACATTTGGAACAATGGCTCAAAATATACAAACGGAACATTTGAAACAGCGGCTCAAAAGAAACAAACACAGACATTGACTGTTATGAATCGTGATCTACGTTGCGCCATATACACTAACAGTTTTATTTAGTTGAATTTTGATTTGAGAATAATTTAAAGCTAATGTTCATTAAAATTTACACTATTTAGGTTTTAATTTGAATTTTAAAAATACTGCAGGTCACTTAAAGTAAAGAGTGTTCCAAAGATTTGCATTTAAAACAACAAACATCTTTCGGAACACTAAAATGTTTCGGAACAGTGAGCCGGTTCAGTAAAGAGTTACACACGCCTAATATAGAAGTAGGTAAAATAGTTTTTTAGTTTATATAGTCATTATGTTAGTTTTATATTTAATGTATTTGTGTTAATTAGTAGGTATGTACTCATCTACTCAGTTTAAATTAAATAACGGACGTGTTTTAATAAAAGTGTTTAATAAAAATCTGTTTGCAAAATAAATATCATTTATGTTAGTCGATATCTTTACTTTTTTTTTAAATCGATATAAATTTGTGCTTGACTTCGATCCCACCTGATGGTAAGCAGTGATGCAGTCGTTGATGGGGAAGCGCACTAGTTTATTAAGACTCTATTCACTCTAGCCTTGAAGACAACTAAATTATAATGGGACGGGAAGACCGCAGCAGGCAAATTCTTCCGGTCCTTCGATGTATGCGGTATAAACGACGAGGCGAAACGCTTAGTCCGGACCGTAGATGTGTTAACAAGGGTACATGCGCCGTACGTGGGGTTGTCCGATGGTAGAAATGAGATGGTGGAACCAAGTCATGCAATTCCTGCGCACACTCTCCAAAATGCATCCTGTAAAATAACGAAAGGCTGGCTACCCTCCGCCTGTGCTCAAGGCTTTATAAATTGGACTTAACCAAATCTTAATCACCAATTAGCCTCTTTGCCTTTCCACCGAGTCTAAAGCTGTTAGGTGACATTTTGCAGCACCAGCTCATATGTGGCTGCAGTGCTCCATACACAAACGGACCTGTGCTTTGTATAACATTAAAAGCTGTCCCGGTGTGAAGTACCGCCGGACCATTGCAAGAAAGCCGAGTTTCCTAGCTTTGGATTCATGAACCACCCAAAATTAAGGTATGAGGAAATTCCTACTCCCAAAAGCAGAAAGCCGGCGGTCGGTGCACTCTAGGGATACATTTTGAAAGCAGGAGCCAAGGTGAACGGATTCCAACGGTTGTCGGTGTTGAGACACGCTTATGTTTTGGTGGCGTTGAATCCCACCAGATTGGCTTCACCTCACTTGGAGACTGCCTGAAGTGCGACATTCGTACGCTCTACCGTAGCGTCTCTTTCGGACCAGATTAGCTCCTTACTAGTCCAAACACTACAGGTATCTCTCTACAACTGTGCTATCATCTGCATACCTGGCTGATGCTCGGTATCTATACTGAATTGCAGAGAGAACAGACTCCTATGAAACTCCAGCAATTCTTCACGAAGGCCTTGCCCCAAAGCAGGTGGCACCAACTAGTAGGTCCCCAGTAGACCGAATGCGGTGAAACCCGTAATGTCAGTCACTGAGGAGATCGTTACCTTCCAGGTATGCCATGAACCCCGAGTTCAACACACGCTTCATAACCTTGCAGAGTATGGAAGTTATTGAAATCGGCCGGATAGTTGGCAGGATCGGCACGACTGCCCTTTTTGGGCAAGGGTTACACGTTGGCAAGCTTCCAGGACTTGGGGACTATACCAGTCCTAAATGAGAGGCGATACAAGCGCGTCAATTGTTTAATTAATTCTTAAATGAATTCTTTTCTTTAAGAAAACATTTCTCTATTCTAGGAGTAGGTAAACAACTCCTGTGTTATTATAGTAGTCAATAGGTTTGTATGTTAATCAGTATGTGGAACAATATGGTAGGCAGTATGTTAGTTAGTTAGCATTTTAGTAGAAATTGATAAATAACAGAAAGTACTGATTTGTTTGTTTGTTTATTTATTTTTTTAACGATCACCAACGAGTGTTACAAAATAAAAACTTGGAAGGTCAGGTTAGGTGTGCCAATTTTTATATCTTAAAGAAAAAGAAAACAAACTAGGTATATTAAAAGCAAATAATAATAAATGTAAATGTCAAAATTAATTAGAATAACTATGTCAAACAAATTATAATAGAATTGAAATACGAATAACGAATTAATCAAATAAAAATAAAATGTCCTGGATTAAAATAAAATTAAATAATTTAAATATTAAAATCCTAGATTACATTAAATTAGAATATATGAAACCAAAATACGATTGTATAAAATAAAAAATTACTATATCACAATATTTTTTCATTAAACAACTGTTTCATTTATAAAGTTCAAAGTTCAGTTTCCTGATCAAAAGACTATCGATATGAATGTGTGAACGATTCGTGTCAGTGTGAGATAAGCCTCTGTAGTAGAGTTCCCAGGCAGTATTTTTAAAAATATGGGACCTACATGTACTTAAATTCAGTGACAAATCAGGGCAATTAAAACATTTTAACTCAGAACAAAAAGTAAAAAAAGGCATAAAATTTAAAGTAAGTGATGTGTAATGGAATGCCCAGGATTGAGACAGAACAGACTAAAAAAAAATTTTACACAGGAGACTTGCGGATGAAGAAATTAAAAGAAACATAGACGATAGTGCTTTTGTTTGTTTCATCCCTTCCCTATTTACGACTCATTTTCATGCCTACCAAAAATACATTAAAATTGGTCGTGCCAATTCGGAGGAGTGCGGCTAAGTGTTTGTTGTGTGTTTGATTTGTGTGTTTGATATTTATTTATTAAAACTTTATGCACTAGTAATACACACTGTACAAAGCCGGACTTAATGCCTTTGGCATTTTCTACCAGTCGCCTTTAGGGTGTTGCAGAAACAAAACATGGTAGGTGCAGCTTAATGGCAAAGAAATGGAAAAGAAATATATATATACTTAGATACATACATATATTAATATAATAGACTAGCGGTCCCGGCAGACGTTGTTCTGCCCAAAAGCGGGATTTAGTAAAAAAAATAATTACCCTACTCTACCCTACTCTGCCCTACTCTACCCTACTCTACCCTACTCTGCCCTACTCTACCCTACTCTACCCTACTCTACCCTACTCTACCCTACTCTACCCTACTCTACCCTACTCTACCCTACTCTACCCTACTCTACCCTACTCTACCCTACTCTACCCTACTCTACCCTACTCTTTTTTTTGCTATAAACCACACGTAGCCCGAGACCTTTCCAACGAATGCAAAACCGTGGAAATCGGTTCGTGCGTTATGGAGTTATAGCGTCAGGAAGGAAAACCCGACTTATTTTTATATAGTAGATTAACGTCTCTACCAATAAAGCTTTCACACATAATTTTATCTACGGCGGCATCCCCATCAATCACCATTACTTCACTTGCTCCACTAGCCAACGGTCAAACACAACATAGCTAATTAAATTATTCACAGATACATTCAACGAAATGGCTATAGCAACACAAGTATGTTCAACCTTGAGCTCAACTGTTACGTCACACCCCCAGACCGGTGAACCCAAACAACTCCAACTGATTACTTTCTCAGAAGAAGGACGACTTTACGAAATAAGATAACCTTTATTTTATAATATAACTAGCTTCTGCCAGCGGCTTCGCCCGCGTGAAAATAGGTTTCTCCATACAAACTTCCAACCCCCGTTTTACCCTCTTAGGGGTAGAATTTCGTAAATTCCGTTCGTAACGGATGTCTACACTCTTTAAGGAACCTATCTCCAAAATTTTAAGTTTGTAGGTGTTATAGTTTCTGAGATTTCGTGATTAATCAGTGAGTGGTATTTCACTTTTATATTTATATATAATTATGTAGATTTAAAGTAATGAGTTAGAAATGCTATAGAAACTAGCAAAAAGTAACCTTCAGTAAAGTGCATGTTTTAGTTATGCTAGATACTTTTATTTAATTTTATATTTAGAACACCAGTTTTTTTTTTTTTTAAACAAATTGAAGTGTTGTGCAATTTGCAGCTCAGTCCTAAGGTTGTCTGGTAGATATCACTGTCAGCGATAAGACTACCATTACGATTGTAACCATAGATTTAAGTTTGTGTAAAATTTTTGTTACTATTTTGGTGTGCAATAAAATTTATTCTATTATATTGACTAATATTGATCATAACTGTCTTAGGTGGAGACTGGGTAAAACGTCAGGATTTTATTAAAATGGCACATTATAATTCATCGCTGAGTTACAGAATTATGTTAATGATTTTAATGAGTATAATTGTGTAAGCAAATATATATTTTACCTTACTATACTATACTGAACCGCAAATTGCTAAAAATTTAATTTTGCAGGCTAATTAGTACTTAGAGCTATTGAATTGTTCAAAAGAGTCATCGCGGCTTCAAAGACTAACTGAGGAGGAACACAGGTGGGCTTTGTTAGTCGATATAAGTCGCTGCTTCTTGTTCCAAGCTCCGAGCGAGAAGTTATCGGATGATTTCCCACCTAAAAAAGGGGTTGAAGCTTTGGGAACCTACTATAACTTCCGATCTAGTCTGTCAGTCGGACGGACGGGTCTTTTTACAACAAAGATTCAAAGATTCAAAAGCATTTATTTCAAGTAAACCATTTAAAGACACTTTTAAAATGTCAAGAAGTCAGTCAGAAAAAAGTTATGCTAATTGCACATTCCAAAGCGCAGATCTCTATGGAGAAGAATGTGCAAGAAACTCCATGGACACTCTTTTCAATCATGTTTTGTACGATATATCACTGTTACATGCTTTTTGTCGCTATCATGTGAGAAAAATGTCAATAAAGTAAAAATTAAAATATAGATATTAAAATAGCAACTGGCAGCTAATAGATGACCAGTCTCAACTGACAGCGCCCTACTATTTATTTATTAAAACTTCATGCAACACAAAGCACAAAGGCGGACTTAATGCCTTAGGCATTCTCTACCAGTCAACCTAGGGTGGTGAACTATTTTGGGGTCAGTTTCCATACTAACTAAATGCAGCTGAACCACGTTTTTTATTTTTAATGTGACCTCAACCTGTACACCTTCATGGGTCAATGACCATGTAAATTACCATCACGCATCCCAAATGTATTACTAAAAGGCTATATCACATGTGTGACATGTGTCTATTACAGTTATTGCAATTTGGAATTATCATTTAATGACTAACCCCTTTTTGGGTGGGGAATTCTCAAATAACTATTCGCGCTCTGGGTAGAACGAAAGGGTCAGACTTTTACAGATAAAAACCTACACATATTCCTTCAGTTTCCCTTCATCATAAAAGTATTTTTTTTTATGTGGAAAATCATCCAATGACATCTCCCGCCCTTGGGCGGAGGAAGGGGAAGGGGTGTCAGACTTTTACTGACTAAAACCCACTCTTGTGTTCCTTCGTTGCCTTGCATTCCAGGGCCCCGGGTTTTCCTTTAATGAAATTGACTATAGCCTGTACCAAGGACCGGTGCGAGAGGTCGTTGCCGCCGATCGCCCCCACGAGGACACGGCAGTTCTCAGCCCAAGAGGGGCACACGTCTTCCGTATGCTCCACCGTGTCCTCCGGACGGTCCACACAGTGGTGACACCCGGGCGTTTCTTCCGCACGAATCCGGTGATCATAAAAGTATTAGGAATAGATTTTTAGCCGGCCACACATTTTACGGTACAGGCTAATTCTCAAGAATCAAGAAGTAATTTTTTGAGGTAGGAAATCATAAAATGATTTCTTCTGGACTGACTGGAAGAAAATGTATTTAAAAAACGTCATTTTCGCTCATCCCTAACTACCTACCCTTTTTTACGTGAGAAACCAAATAATCTCTTTCGGTGTCGATGTAGTGTGAGATTTTTACTGACTATGATCCACCTGTAACCGTCTACTTTTTTTAAATTGATGTAAACATTAATTGATGGTGAGGCGCACTATTTTATTAAGGGCCTATTCACTCTAGCCTTGAAGACTCCTAAAACTCCTGCTTCGTTACAGCTTTCATCACTGCTTCATCGATTATCATTCTTGCGTTTTTTCACACTTTCCACGGATGTTAACAGCAATTTAGGGTTAGCAACGATGGTCTGCAAGATAGTTCGAAAGAGTCACCATGGTGGTAGAACTTGAACAAGCCATCGTCTTGAACTTTTGTCAACCCTATTCAGAGAATGTTGTGAACTTATTTGAATGGTAAAAGTCATTTGTTGTGATAGTTCAGGTTTAATTGCCACACAAACTTGTCGGTGAATGAAATAGTCGTAAAGCCGGCTCAGTGTGTACACAGTCGTGACCTTTGCAACATTTACATTTGTTGAAACGAACTGCGAAACGTTTCGGCATTTAATTCCAACATAACTCCATCAGTTGCGACGAGCGTCCAGCTCGTTGTGATGCGTAAATCTGTCAGGGCTATGAACTTTGCTCATCTAGAGACCAGACTTCATTACTGGCTGTGGGTTAGCTGTACTCAGCGGGCGCTTAATACGCTACGTGTACAATATAATAATGTTCTTAGGATGTTGTTGGGGCTACCGAGATACTGCAGTGCATCTGGCATGTTTTTGGAAGCTCGGACTGATGGCTTTCATGCCATCGTGAGAAAGAGGGCGGCCTCATTGTTGGATCATGTACGAGCAAACTCCAACAGCATCCTAAAAGTAATGGCGGACCGACTGGAAGGTCCATTTCTGAGACACTGGATTGCACTCCACGTGTCAAAATGTTGTTTGTAATTTGTAATTTTTATTTTCTGTGTCTATTTACTAACATAGTTAAATAAAGTTCTTACTATTATTATTACGAGTAAGAGGACTATAGGACCTAAAATGCGGACACTCTTGGACTGCATACAATAGCAAGAGATGTGCGAGGACACTATAAATAATAATAATAATATTATTCCACAACTTTCACAACGCCATCTAGTCTCAAACTAAGCAGAGCTTGTGCTAGTCAACTGATAAATATACTTCTTAAATATATTTCTAAATACATACATACTATAGACAAATTATACCCAGACACAGAACAAATGATCGTGCTCATTACACACACATTTGTCCTGGGTGGGAATCGAACCCGCGACCTCCAGCATAGAAATCAGGGTCACTAACCACTAAACCAACAAGCCAGTCAATTTGCAAAATATGAAATACTTAGGGCGGAATTCACCAATAAAACTAATCGCGTTTTAACGTTTGGCTCGCATAATCGCGTTTAGCCGCTGTCACTAGTGTCACTTGTAAAAATACAACAAAAGAAAAATGCAGACAAGTGACACTAGTGACAGCGGGTAAACGCGATTATGCGAGCCAAACGTTAATACGCGATTAGTTTTATTGGTGAATTCTGCCCTTAGCGATTTACAAAAAATCTACAAATGATTATTATAAAGTTAAAATACTATAAACGGTAAAATGTTACTTGTAGAATAATCTGACAAACAATCAGAATAAAGTTCGGTTTTTAATCAACAAAAGTAATCATTTTTAGATTTCGTGATTTTTATCAATCGTACTAAATTAGTTGTATTATATTTTGAACGTACATCTACATATTTAGCATTTATCTTGAAGGAAACTAGAAACTCGCGATTAGTTACTTAACCGCTAGCTTAACTTTTACCGCAAGCTATAAAAAGATTCAAGGAGATGTCAGCAAACCGTAGGGGCCCAGCAGGGTCAAAGCTTATTGGGGCCAAGGGTCTGCTTCTGAAAGGAAGTCGGCCCTGGTACGAAAAACAACGAAGGAACAGTAGAGTAGGTTTTTAGTAAGTAAAAGTCTGACACTATCTCCCGCTCCGCCCAATAGCGGGTGATGTCATAAGATGATTTAAAATAAAAAGCTATAAAAAGATTATGAAAATGTTGACAGAACTATTATTTGGCCTATGGTCTGCTGGAACTTGGCAGTGGGATTGTTCGAAAATGTGGCCCTGGAACGCAATGGGCAACTAAGGGAAAACTAGTGGCTTTTAGTCTGTAAAAGTCCGTCACTCCCTCTCGCTCCTCCCATAGCGGGAGAAGTTATTTTAAGATATCCAACCCAAAACGAAGGTTTGCTGAATCTATGTGTGGACGCTAAATATTGCCATTTATAAAAACTTTTTACTCATTTATTCATTCATAATCAATAGCCTGTCCAATGTCTCCATAAATTGAGTATTATTTTGGGATTTATACAAAAGATAATAACTTTGCTGTTTATGAATATTATTTTTTGAGACTTCACTTCAATAATAACAAGACCTTTTCTAATAAGCCTTTTAAGTATTTGAACTAATTAAAATTGAGTAGTGTATAACCTAGGTCACTCAGTGACAAAGTAGCATTATAATGGAAAAAGATTTTTTAAAATAGAGAATGGTAAAGAATGCCTAAGGCATTAAGTCCGCCATTGTACCTTTTGTTGCATGAAGATTAAATAAATAAAATCGGTTCTGTATTTTTTTGAGTTTATTCAAATCTTTCAATAATCAGAAGACTTAAAGTCACCCAAAGGGCAATGGAAAGAGCTATGCTCGGAGTTTCCTTGCGTGATCGAATCAGGAATGAGGATATCCGTAGGAGAACTAAGGTCACCGACATAGCACGAAGAATCACAGACTTAAGTGGCAGTGGGCAGGTCACATTGCTCTCAGAACGGATGGCCGTTTTGGCCGAAAGGTTCTGGAATGACGACCACGGACCGAAAGACGTAGCGTTGGACTAGGCCTTCTACAAGGTGGACCGATGACTTAGTTACGGTTGCGGGAGTCCAATGGATGCGAGACGCACAGAACCGTTCATTGTGGCGACACTTGGGGAGGCCTACTTTCAGCAGTGGACGTCTTTCGTCTAAAATGATGATGATGATGCAAATCTTTCATCTTTTAAATATGAGTATAGAAGTATGCAAGACCCAGCAGCCAATAATGTCAATAACCTAAATAACGGTTATGATAAAATCAGTTTCATAAACAACTATGGCGAAATTTAAACTAGATTATGTCATGTCATCATTTTCTATAACACCATCTCGGAAAACAACACGATTTTGTTGATGGCTTGTTATAACATCGGTTACTGGCACACTCAGGACACTCCCACCCATATTTATAGCTGTTTAACTACGATTTGAAGCCAAGAACCTCACTAGGTTATATCACCAAATACTGGCAAGTGAAGATGGGTTACTTACTGTTACATGCATTGTATAATTCTTGCAAGTAGCGCGCGCCGTGCAGGGAATACCTTATATAATTGTATTGCAATGTATCAAGGAAATACTCGTTGGCTGTAAGCCTGCATTGACTGCTTTAACACAAATGAGACGTACGTCTGACTTGTTAAGAGGCAAGAGATGACGATTGACGATGCGAATAGCATCATCATCAAAGATTGTAAAATCTATATATCTATATAAATATAAAAGGAGAAACTGACTGACTGACATATCAACGCACAGCCGAAACTACTGTAATTAGGAGGGTGAAATTTTGCACAAGGTTTCCTTATATGACGTAGACGAGCACTAAGAGAGGATTTTATAAAATTAACCTCCTAAAGGGATGAAATGGGAGTCCAAAGTTTGAATAGAGAAACCTATTTTCAAGCAGGCGAAGCCGCTGGCATAAGCTAGTATATATATAAAAGGAGAAACTGACTGACTGACATATCAACGCACAAACGAAACTACAAGGATTAGGACCATAAAGTTTTGTACAAGGTTTGATTTTATGTCGTAAGCGAACACTAAGAGAGGATTTTCCAAAATTCACTCTCTGAGGGGTTGAAATGGGGGTCTAAAGTTTGAATGGAAAAACCTAATTTCACGCGGGCGAAGCCGCTGGCAGAAGCTAGTAGGAAATATAATTATAGTTTATTCATCTCAGATACAGCAGATCCATATTTTTGTTAGTAGATACTTAAAAAAAATATGTTAGTAAGCTAAAAAAGTAAACTACGCACATTTCTTTTTCACATGCATCTATATACAATGCCACAATATTGGGCAGTCTAATCGACCAGCCACAACTCTAAGAATGCTGTTGCTACTGCCGCGCATAAATAAAATGATAACTGACCAGTATAACAATAAATATACAAAAATTTATAACAATTTTCTGTCTCTCTGTCGCCAAGTCGTGATCATGTTAGACTTCTCTTTCATAATAACAGCTTTGAAGCTTTATAACTTCATTGTTGATGAAGATATGTTTTTAGGCGTCCTACTTTTCCTTTTGAGGTACAAAAGGAAAAGTAGGAACCCTTATAGGATCACTTTGTTGTCCGTCTATCTGTCAAGACCCTTTATCTCGGGTACGCGTGGAGGTATCGAGTTGAAATTAAAACCATATACTCAGGTCTGCGGTCCCTAGAAGCTGTGAAAATATCAAAACTCTGAGATAACGAAAAAAAAAATTACAGCCGTTTGTGTCGCAAAAACCGTATATTTCAACACTCTCAAGGGAATCAAAATTCATAGGGTACTTCTCGTTGACCTAGAATCATGAAATTTGACGTGAAGCAAGGTCTTATAGCACAAGTATAGGTAAAAATCTGAAAACTGTAAATTGACAGCTAAATCACAAAAAAAAATGTGATTTAAAAAAAAAATCTTCATAACTCAATTCGGGAATTGAACTGTTTTCATTGGTAAGTTTGTATCCTCAGTACGCGAGTCCGACTCGCACTTGCCCGGCTTTTTTTATATATTGTTTACGAGCAAACAAAAAAAATGCATCTTTTTTTATTTACTAAATTAAATACTATACGCTTACAAGAGTTACCCCGGCCCTGGAACGCATGGGCAACTAAAGAAACACGGTAAAATTTAGTCAGTAAAAGTCTGACACACTCTTGCTACAACCAGAGCGGGTAAAGGAGGTAATCATAAAATAACTTTAAGAATTTCGAACTAAAAAAATGGTAGCATCATGAAATTTTTGACCTACATTTATTTGTGTAAACTGTTTCCGTAATTAAAGGTCAAATGACAGTTTTTCCGCTTAGATTGAATAAAATAGTTTCGATTGGTTTCGACGTTCAAAAATGTGACGAACAAAAGACCTCAACGCGCTCCCAAAGCTCGTTTTGAAATAATTTTCCTATATTCTTTTTTATTTAAAACGGAAACATTATATTATGTTATTAAAATTAAGTAGTGCGTAAATCTATGCTATCTATACTAATAATATTATAGAGAGGAAATGTTTGCATGTTTATAATGAATAAACTCAAAAACTACTGGATCAATTTTAAAAATTCTTTCGACAATAGAAAGCTACTTTATCACTGAGTCACGAAACGACGCGGGCAAAGCCGCTGTCAGAAGCTAGTATTATATATCACATCATTTATTATTTGAACAATGTATGTATTTTTAATTACGACGCGGCTGACGCAGTGGTTGAGCGATTGATTGCAGAGCTCCGCGTAGCGGGCTCGATTCCCGCGCGAAAAAATTATTTGGAGATAGGACTTCCGGGTCTGGGTATCTTATGTATATGAGTTTATATGTGTGTTTGTGAAAGCACCCACAGTCTACTAAAAAATATACTAGTAAGCCAAACAGTCATAGAATAGACCTTGTCTACCTATTGAAAAAACAAAAACTGGGCAAGTGCGAGTCGGGCTCACGCACTGAGGGTTCCGTATAAACTTACCTATGAAAACACTTCGATTCCCGAATTGAGTTACGAAGATTCCGAATAGCAAAAATGTTTTTTTTTTTTTTGTAACGTAACTACAAATTCACAGTTTGCAGATTTATTCCTATACTTGTGCTATAAGACTTAGCTTTATGGCAAATTTCAGGATTCTGGGTCAACGGGAAGTACCCTATGAATTTTGTTTTTTTTTTAGATTGTCGAAATGTACGTTTTTTGCCACATAAACCAAAGTAACTTTTTTTCTCGGTAATTTACAAATTTGATTTTTTTTACAGCTTCAAGTATAAAGTTTTAATTTCAACTCGAGATAAAGGGTCTTGACAGACAGACAGACGGGCGGACAACAAAGTGATCCTAGAAGGGTTCTATTTTTCCCTTTAGATGTACGGTATCCTAAAAAACAGATACTTAATGTTTTATATAATAGTTCTAACCCGACTGCTCAGATAAATAAATAAAATTATTTTGTATCTGTATCCAAACAAAGATACAAGAAATATAATAGACCACAAATAGAAGTGTTTAGGCCAAGGTGAACAATCAAAAAGGGTTATTGTTTGCAATCACATCAAATTAATCTTAGTCGTTGGCGGCAGGTTCTGGGACAAGTGCATCTACTCGAAAGTAGGCCGTTGTCGAAGGTAAAAAGATAGAAAAAGAATATTTTTTATTCGGTGTTTGTTTGTTCAATTTAAAGTTAGGTAGGTACTTTTTTAAGGTGGGAAATCATCCAATGTCTTCTCTCGCTCTAGGATGGAGTAGGAGGGCGTGCCACACTTTACTGACTTTTGACATTTACTGTTTTTTTACTTGTTGCTTTTGGCGTTCTAGAACCACGGCTTTCCTTTTCAGAAAATCCCGCGGTTCTAGCGGGTATCGGCCCTTCTGGGCCACTACAGTTTGCTGACCTCTCTTTGAGGAAGTCGTGGAACACTAAGCACTGTCGACAACTGGGGCAAGATCCGGATAGCACTTCATCCTACCCTTCCGCCCACGCCTAGAGCAGAGACGGCGATATTCGAAAGAGTCACCACAGCTCTGGAACGCAAGGAAGGAAGGAACACAGGTGGGTTTCAGTCAGGAAGAGTCCGACATTCCCGATGTGGCGACATCTATGGCGTCACATAAAACTAATCCTGAATCGCGTAATCAAAGTTCTCCGCACGATTAGAATTACGACAGCCCGAAATCACCTAAAGGGCAGCTGCCCACCAGACATAACACCAGTCTGGTAGGAGGATCCTCCCTTTTCAACGGAGGTTTGCAGAACTTTATTCTCTGTTCCGCATACCTCCAAACTGGTGACCTCCAACCAGAGCGGGACAAGTTATATAAACGATTTTCAGCATCAAAAAAAAAATCGAGCACGCCTCTGTTACACATTTAACATCTAAATAATTTAAAACAGCAGTAATCACACTTTCTCTTTTATTTAATTAAATATTATACAAACCACTGTTTACATTACGGTATACGCATTTCAAGTTTCAAATTCTAGTTATTTTTAGGGTTCCGCACCTCAAAAGGAAAAAACGGAACCCTAATAGGATCACTTTATTGTCCGTCTGTCTGTCTGTCAAGACCCTTTATCTCGGGAAAACGTGGAGATATCGAGTTGAAAGTTATACCATATAAAAAATTGATAAATTTACGTTACAAAAAAAAAAACTTTTTTTGCGATGCGGGAATTGAACTGTTTTCATAGGTAAGTTTGTATGAAACTCTCAGTGCACAATTCCGACTCGCACTTGCCCGGTTTTTTTATAAAAAAAAACATGAATATAAAAGAAAAAACTGCCAAATTTTATAAATAATCGATTTATTATTATAATATATTATTTAAGACAGCCAACAGATCTTATACCCATTGATTAGCTAAAACCGAAGTTCATTTAATTCCCACGCTCGAACCTACTTCAAGTAGGTACTGCATATACGAGTACTATACTCAGTATTAGGATTTCGAAATCCTCTCGTAAAACTAAGCTCTTTGCAAGGCAAATAATGATTATCTTTGTTTATTGTTTAGGTTATGTAGCTTCATAGCTATGGTATTCCACTACCTTATATAGGCAGGTGTCAAGAACACGTACAGGTTTAACTGATCATTAATAACACACTAATGTTTATAAAATCAAAAGGTAGTAAGTACTCGTATGTGTGTTTGTTACCTCGTCATGCTCAAATAGCTCAACAGATTAATTTGCCATTTGGTACACTGATAGACCATATTCTGGAATAAGACATAGAACTTTCTTTTTGCCAGGAGTATGTTCCCTTAAAAAATTGAAATTTGTTAGAATATTGTTGGTACAAGGTTTTTATATGCATTATATATTACCGCCAAATATTCTGCCATTTTTGGCGTACAAATATGGTTAGAAAATTATGGATGGATCATTATTATCTACGTTAAATAATTTAACAATACTTGTAAACGGGATTAATTATATAAGTCAAAATTCAATGAAGTCAAGGAAATAAAATATGATTTTTACACGTTAATGGTTCATCCCTAGGGAATAATGAGTGTTGAATTTGGAACGTCAAAAACCACTATTTATTAGAAAAAAAAAACACATTAAGCAGATTATTTACATGCATCAAACAAGTTTATCCAAAAATCAAACTGGCCACTAACAAAAAAAAAGAATAAAGATAGATAGATAGATAGATATATTCTTTATTGTACACCAAAAATACAAATTACATTAGGAACTTAATATTAAAATGTGATTTATACTGACGAGTCTCTAAAAAAGTAATGAAAGAACAGGAGCGATATAGAAAATTAAAACATGCACAAATGGTGTAAAAAGTAGAATATCCAATTCGGAAATTAAGCTGTCTTTCTATATTAGCAAGTTTCTATATTAACTCCCTCGCAATGCTCGGGAGTTAATTATACAAATCCCTCACTGACGTTCGGGATTAAACAACCTTCGTTTCGTTCGGTATTTAACATGCCGCCAACGAGTTAAAGACACTGCTTTATCCCTTATTTAAAACCTATTGACCTAGCCGTTACCGAGGAGTAGGCTTCAGAATGTCACTGATTTATGGCCCTATTCGGCAGCTAAGGCCTTAAGTAATCTATATAAATATAAAAGGAGAAACTGACTGACTGATATATCAACGTACAGCTGAAATTACTGCGACTGGGAGCGTAAAATTTTGCTCGAGGTTTCCTTTTGTGATGCAGACGAGCACTAAGAGAGGATTTTCCAAAATTCAAGGGATGAAACGGGGGCCTAAAATTCGTATGGAGAAACCTACTATGTCGCGGGCAAAGCCGCTGGCAGAAGCTAGTTTTTTAATACTTTACTAAAATGATTGTTTTACTGCCACCTCAAGCGCACAACCTTAACGATAATTGATCCAAATATTTACAATAATAATAATCATGATTGTGTACGAACCATTAATTTAGAATGGCCACACAACCTAGCTCGCCTTGGTTATTGACACAAGTCACACAAGGCCTATTTATTTGAGGAAACTTAGGCTTAGCCGTTTGCCAAGTCTAGCACAAGGTGAACTCTAAATCAACGATCTAAACATAGTTGTTGCAACACATCGTGTTACTGACCTTTGATTTAAAAATGTCTCGTACGCATGTAATTTCACCGGCTAAGTAGTAAGTAGATCGGAGCAGTTTAAAACTGTAAGAGAGACTTTGATTGTTCCCTGAGTTTGTTTCGGTGTTTCTTTTAAGAGCTAGGAGACACCAGCCTCATCTAGTTTAAAGTGACGAAAATATTTCCGTGTGAAAGTATTTTTTTTTTTAAACCTATTTGCTAAATCAATATTACTTAAGATTTAATTAACTGATTTTGTATCTTTCTTCAAATAGACGATGAGGTGCCAACGAGACCTAAAAGTATTATTATTATGAGCCACGAAACTCAAATAGAAAAAAATATGCTGGTTTCGAACGAGTATCCCACAAATCTCTTGAAGATTTCTGTGATCTGGGATCCGAGAATATAAGTTACTAGCTTCTGCCAGCGGCTTCGCCTGCTTGGAAATTGTTTTCTCCATACAAACTTTGGACCCCCGTTTCATTACCTTAGAGGGTGAATTTTGGGAAATCCTCTTTCAGTACTCGACTACGTCATAAAAGGAAGCCTTGTGCAAAATTTCACGCTCCTAGTCCCAGTAGTTTTGGCTGCGCGTTGATATGTCAGTCAGTCAGTTTCTCCTTTTATATATATATAGAAAACACAGAGCTACAACATTTACACGCGATTTTTTTAAACCTTACTATAAAATAAATGTCATATTTTGACTAGACAAATAAAAGCACCATATCGTACAAATTTTAACTAACAAGACGTGAAGTTGTTACTTTATCTTTTAAAAATTGTCAAATCAAATCGCTCTAAGTTTGAATTTATCATTTTTTTAAAACATAGACAATCATAAATTCATCTACAACAGAATCCACGTAGGTACAGTGATCTCTCAAGATCCGCTTCATCAAGTAACCTAAGGCCGGTACGGTACCTATGACCGTAAACCTTTCTCTCTTTTCCTGGTCAAAATGTATCCACTAGGAGTTTCACGTACCTGTAACAGCATCATAGTAGGTGAAGGTTGCTTGGAGTAGAGCGCCGCGTCCACGATGCAGTACACATCGCCAGGACGCCTGCACTGGCTCCAGTCGTCCAACCCGTACAGGGGCGGCAGCGTTGCGAACACAGTGTCTGGAATGGAGCAAAAAAGATTGAGATAGATAGAGCTTAAGATAGAAGATGAGAGAGATAGAAGCTGATGAGAAATAATGGGCTGTTGGTCAAACACAAACTCATTACAAGCTTTCATTTACTTTTACCTGTCCCGATGTTTGTATGTCTGTAATCAATTCTTTAAAATTCAATTTGATCCACTTCCCGGTTACCGATTGAGTTGAAATTTTGCTTGCATGTGTAAATTAGATGATAATGAAAAATTATTATGACATGGAGCTGATCTGATGATGGAACCGGAAGGTGACCATAGGAACTCAGATAACCCTATCGTGTTTGAGCTCTTTGGAATGGTCTTGATGAGGTCATTATAGAGGTATATACCGCGCAATAAAAGCTTGCTGTAAAAAAAAATATTTTCATTGAAAACTTGTTTTATATAACATAGGCCTACAGGGCCGCTTATAAAACGTTAGAAGTTAGTGCACGGTTCCAATTTGTAGTTTCCTATAGAGAAGAATCGACAAGAAACTCCAATGTTACTCTTTTTAAAAAAAAAAAACAAGTGCGAGTCGGACTCACGCACTGAGGTTTCTGTACAAACTGACTTATGAAAACAGTTCAATTCCCGAATTGAGTTCCGAAGATTTTTCCAAATCACAGTAGCGAAACTGAAGATTTACAGTTTTCAGATTTTTTCCTATACTTGGTCTTGCTATAAGACCTTGCTTCATGCCAAATTTCAGGATTCTAAGTTAACGGGAAGTACCTTAGGATTTTTGATTCCCTTGAGAGTGTCAAAATATAATAAACGTTTTTTGCGACGTATCTTTTTCTTTCATTAACTCAGAAGTTTCATTGTTTCACAACTTCAAGGGACCGCAGACCTGAGTACCGATACCTTCACGCGTTCCCGAGATAAAGGGTCTTGACAAACAGACGGACAACAAAGTGATCCTATAAGGGTTACGTTTTTTTCCTTTTAAAGTGCAGAACCCTAATTATGGTTGATTTTACAATATTTGTTTTTTGTTTTCTAATGTAATTTGTATTTTTGGTGTACAATAAAGAATATATCTATCTATCTATTTCCATTTTACAATATTAATATGAGAGGACAGTGTAGACCGGTCAACTTTGTACCCAAAAGCACTATAAAAATAGTAATCTATGAATCCGCGGAATCTACAGTGTTCATTTTAATTATAATTTTTTTTTATAAGCTTGGTATGTAATCATCCAATGACTTCTCCCACTTTAGGCTAACGTGTCAGGCTTTTGCTGACTAAAACCCTTACCTATTTTCCTTCCTTGCCTTACGTTCCAGGACCCCGAGGTTTCCTTTCAGACTAGCCATGGATATTATAAACATATAGGCTATACAAAAATAAATATAAACCGATCAAAAAGACGCTCGTCACTACCGATAAAAATAAGGATTTTGAATATATTAGGAAATGCCAAAAGCTGTGGCGGCCCAGTCATAATAGCCCGGACTAACAAATTGTACGTCATGGGTCAACACCCAGCCAGGCGTTTTACTTTCTGTTATTTATTTCATCACCACTACTCTTAAGACGGTGAAGAAAAACATCGTGAGGAAACCGGCATGTTCTAGAAACAAAAAAAAAATCGAAGATATATATGACATCCTCCAACCCGCACTGTGGTCAAGGGCGAATTTAATCGATCGGCGGTATTTTTATGTACTGTGGAGATTTCATCATAGTACATAGCATAGCATAGCATAGTCGGCCTTATAATGTTACCACTGCTGGGACTCAGGCCTCCTCTCTAGGAGAGGGAATGGGTCATAATCCACCACGCGAGCCCAGTGCGGGTTGGTGGATAGTACATACTTAGAAGCAAATCAAATAAGAGATAAGACCGCCTTTGTACCCATAGATTTAAGTTAGTGTTAAAGTTTTGTTACTATTTAGGTATACAATAAAGTTTATTCTATTCTATTCTATTATCAGGGTTGTTAAAATATATGAATAAAAACTTTTATTGTTGATTTTTTTTGATCGTCCGCTCCTTGTGCCCTTTCCAGAATCCTGGATCCGCCCTTGCGCGTGGTTGATTACGGCTCATTCACTCTCCTGTAGAGGAGACTTGAGTGCAGTGCAGTGGAAACATTATTATGCTGATTATTGGGAAGAGTCTAAAAATAGCTGGATAATCTGTGTCTACACTGTTTTGACTTTCATATATATAATAAACATGTAAACTCACCTATCCGACTAGGAAAAACCATCTGTAAGCTATGCACATTTTTGTTTCGTGCGGAAATCGAACCCGCAACAAGCAGTGCAGCAGTCAATCGCTCAACTACTGCTACAACCGAGCCGTCCTTTAAATTCAAATAATAATATTTACGACTTTCTTATATATATCTATATACATATAAAAATTAATAGCTGTTCGTTAGTCTCGCTAAAACTCAAAAACGGCTGGACCAATTTGGCTAATTTTGGTCTTGAAATATTCGAGAGATAACCCAAGAAAGGTTTAAATGGTGAGAAAAAAACACGAAAAAAATCTATAATAATAAAATGAACTATGCTGTTCTGGTAATGCCAGTAGATGGCATTATCCTTACTATTAGGCGGTACGAAGTTCGTCGGTTAGCTAGTATACTAATAAAAACCATAAATTCGAAAAAAGAATAACGTACCTTTAATATAAAGTTTATTTGAACTTATAATTCCAAATCAATCCAAAGATAAAACACTTCAAAGCAATCCGTTTTAAAAAAACGGCAATTTCATAGGTAAGACCTATGTATGTATAGGTACCTACACTATCTTCTGCCAGCGGCTTTGCTCGCGTGAAAGCAGGTTTGAGGAATCTTAATGCTCATTTACATCTTAAAAGGCAAATCTTGTGTAAAATTTCACGCTCCTAGTCCCTGTAATTTCATCTGTACGTTGATATGTCAGTCAGTCAGTTTCTCCTTTGATATATATATCGACGGTTGAAAGGCTAATTGATCTAAACGATTTTTTTTCCAATATTGAGATCATCGTCATCTGAGTTAGGTTTAATTTTTTTTTGAAAAAATGTCGCACCTCCGCTCAAAGTGTCGTAACTCAAAAATCAAATTGTTGAGAAAAAGGTCTATAAATTCTAATGATTTAGGGATGAGGCGCAACATAATAAATAAATAAAAATTGGTCACCTGTGGGCAAATAATTAAACTAAAAATATGACACTATTTGAGCTTAAAGTATGATAAATTCTGAAATTAATAGCACAATTATCAGCAATTATCGGCAAAAATAATTTTTTGAGTTGTGACACTATTTGAGCGGAGGTGCGATATATACATAGTGCATTCCGGTTAAAGGTATAACAACAAGTTGAATATTTATATACGTGTATTTCAATAGGTATTCAAACACAATCACACTTGATTGTACCAATTGTAAGTGCTATCATGAACTCAACTCACGCGCACTCAGTGCCAAACTTGGTACAATTAGGTGGCTACTTGTAGGCCGATGTTATTATTTGTTGTGGCGACCTTGACCGCTAAAACGGACTGCTTGATGGTCTGATAACTCGTGTAGCTATGCAGGCAGGTGCTTTATTGATGAGAGGATGATAATGCTAGGGTATTTACTCATCCTATGAGGACCAAGCTCGAGCCGTCGACGGCATGTAGTGTTTGCAGGGCCGATGCCTGCTAAGGCCATGGGAAGGCTTCTGGAAAGAATACTCATAGTCCTCGCAAAGGGCAACTGACGGACCCTAGATATGATATCCTCGCGCTCCTCAAGGGATGTCAGCAAACCGTAAGGGCCCAACAGGGCCGATGCGCGCTAGCTAGGACCGCGGAGAATTTCTGAAAGGGAAACCCGTAGTCCTAGAACGCAAAGGGTAATTGAAGGATACAGGTGTGGTTTTAGTCAGTAAAAGTCTGACACGCCCTCCCGCTCCACCCAGAGCGCGAGAAGACATTTTGATGATTTCCCACCTTAAAAAAAAAAAGCTAACGACACGGCGGACTCATTAAGGGCCGATGCCTGCTAGGGCCATGGGAAAGCTTTCTGGTAAGGATACTCATGGTCCTCGCAAAGGGCAACTGACGGACTCCAGATGTGGTTTTATTCAGTAAAAGCTGACGCTCTCTCTCGATCCCTCCAGAGAGGAAGAAGTTATTTCATGATAACGCATGTAAAAAAAAAGTCTATTGTCTGCTTTAGACAGAAAAACGCTAAAGCCAGTAGAACAGAATCTAGCGTGGGTCCGGAATTGTTTATATAGTTATTGAAACTTTATGCACAAAGTTATTGAGCTGGACTCTTAATGCCTTATATGGGCATTCTCTACCAAGTTCACTACGAAACGGCGCCACAAAGAGATGTCAGTAAAATTGAAAGGGCCAGTTAGGGCCGGCGTCTGCCAGGGCTGTGGACTGTTCCAAGAAGTCACCGCAGCCCCTCCAATAAAGGGCGACTGAAGGAACACTGTGGGTTTTAGTCAGTAAAAGTCCGGCCCTCCCTCCAGCTCAACCCAGAGAGAAATTGTATTTCTCACATAAAAATGGGGAGGTGCATACGTGGTTCTCTTAAGATTCTATCAATTTTACAAATGTATCAAATTGCAGTATGCTTTGAAACTGCACCGGCAATAGTGTTTGGTGGTGCGCACTGGGATATGTGTGACATTCACCAACCCGCACTGGGCCCGCGTGGTGGATTACGGCCCATTCCCATGGAGTTTCTTGCACATTCTTCTCCATAGAGATCTACGCTTTGGAATGTGCAATTAGCATATTTTTTTCTGACTGACTGACTTCTTGACATTTCAAAAGAGCCTGTAAATGGTTTATTTGAAATAAATGCCTTTAAATCTTTGAATCCCTCTTCTAGAAAGGAGACCTGAGTCCCAACAGTGGGAACATTATAAGGCCGACTATGCTATGCTTTTTTTTCGGGTGGGACAATCATCTAATGACATCCCACGCTCTTGGGCGGAGCCGGACTTTTACTGACTAAAAACCCACTCCTGTTCCTTCTTTGCCCTTTTTCCAGGGCCCCTAAAAAAAGGCTTTGACCCTGCTGGGCCCCTACGGTTGCTGACATCTCCTTGAGGCGCGCGTGGAACACTACGCGCCGTCGACGACTTGGGCTTGATCCGGACGGTCACCGGACGATCGGACGGCGAGCCATCCATTGCTCATGCTATGCTATGCTATGGTGCGTGGTCCTAGACTCAATTACCATACATGACAGATAAATTCCCACAGTCAATTCCTACAGCATTTGCCAATCCCTTAATTATTTATCGGCAGCAGAATTCATATTTCATAATTAATGTGATGACTTCATAAATAGAACAAGAATTTTTCATTCATAAATGTAATTCATTTTATAGCAATTACGTGTAACGTGAAAAAAATAAATACGGTCCATTGATGTTGTTGGTAAACGCTTAGTTGTATTACTGTTTTAGAAAACTACTTACGGCATTTTTAACTTCATAAAATATTTAATAGCTGGTTTAGGCCCAGCATTTCTACCAACTTTAAAAAATAATAAATAGGTACCCACGTATTTTCTTGTCATGTTACCAAGACATATTAGAAAAATATTACTTTAAAAAAGGGTATTTTTTTCTAATTTAAAAAAACGATTTTTAAATTTTTCATTTGTCTAAAAAAGAATACCTCATTTACAACTTTAAAAAAAGGAGATCTTAGTTTTTTTTTGTTATTTTTAATTATTAAATTTTTCATTTCTGTCTAAAAAAAATACCTCATTTACAACTTTAAAATAAAAAAGGAGGAAATTCTAAATTTGATAGTTCTTTTTTTTGTTATTTTTATTCACCACATTCATGACTCACCATTGATATCGACAACACTGGCCAGCACAGAACAGAAACACGCTACGAAGCACAGACGCCACATATCGACACACTTGCGCGCACGCACTCGCAGCTCGACTCGCGTACAACACAGACCCGCGTGTGCGCCGCCCTTCTCCGCGTTACGACAGATCATCTCGGCTACATTGCCACATCGTGTGGGGGAGATGCAGAAAACCCACCTATGAGAATAACATGTTGTGTATAACTAGTCGGGTTGTTACAAACAGCTCGACAGGCCTGTTGGCGTCTTTCGGCTGAAATGATGATGGTGAACACACCTACGATGGGTAGCTCGCCGTCCGACCCTCCAGTAACCGTCCGGACCGAGCCCAAATCGTCGACGGCTCGCCTCAAGGAGATGTCAGCAAACCGTAGGGACCCAGCAGGGTCTTAGCCTACTGGGGCCAAGGGTTTGTTTCTAAAAGGAAAACTTGGCCCTGGTAAAAAAGGCAACGAAGAAACAGGAGTGGGTTTTAGTCAGTAAAAGTCTGACACACCCTCCCGTCCAAGAACAGGAGATGTCATTGGATAATTACCCAATTTAAAAAAAACGCACTGGACCTTTTTTCCTTCTCTGTCATGTGACATCGCCGAGGATTTTCAATCTGGTCAAGTGTGAGTTGCCAAACTGTACGAGATGTCTTAACGTGACTGGTTATAGAATGCGCAATAACATGTCATTGATTTTGGAATATTTTGGGATATTGCATTGTATTTAAACATATAGCCACCTAGATAATTGTTGCGCAGGAATGGGACATTAATGTTGCTTGCAGCACAGCTGGCGCCTAGTTCGTTACACCATTAGGTTATCCGCTTTATATCAGAGCAGAAACACATAGCTCTTGGACTAGCCCACCCCATTTTTTACCCGACTCCGAAAAAGGAGGAGGTTCTCAAGTCATCTGTTTTTTTTTTTGTATCTTGTTTAGCGATATCTTCGCCCAATGTGACTCGATTTATACTATTTTTTTTCCTTGTTTTTATTGGCCACTACAATTACTACACTTTATAATCAAAAGGTGCATGTTCTAAAAGTACTTAGGTAGGTACTATGCACTTAATGAAATGGAACTGATATAGAAGACATAGCCTAGAAGTCTCTTGAATGAGATAAACTAAAAATTGAAAAATAAAAAAAAAACAACCGACTTCAATATAACAAAAACGTTTTTGATTTTATGTCTTCTGTTACTAACACCAACTTCCAAAATAAAAATTGTTTGAATTTTTTTAACTACTTTATTTTCAGTACACTCACTCGAAAACACGCTCCTACCCCTACCGCTTTTAAGCACGCAATTTAATGTTTTACGCACTAGAGCGGAAAAGAGTGCCAGCTCGACCTCGCCCTTTCTGCGACTCGGGCGAATTCTTGATCGGTCGCAGTTTTTTTATTTTTCACTGTTTTTTATGATTCAATTATATTCGAAGTAATTCTGTGATTAAAATTAGTCACGTTTCCTGAAAGTACCTAGGTATTAAGAGTACACAGCATTTTGCTTCTTGGATTTGCTTATAAATAAAAACTTTTCCAAAAAAAAAATATAACCGACTTCAAAGTAAAAAAAAACACTAAAAAGTGCAAAACAACTTTAATTTCGGAAGTCGGTGTTTCTCTAATAGTTTTGTCTCTTCGTTATTTAACTCGGAAGTACACTTATAAGTATAAACTTTCAATCGAAAAAGAAAATTTCAAAATCTTGACACTCTTCTGAGAGTGGTTGTTCTTATCAAGAAGTGCAGATGCTGCAGGAGCCGATGTGCTTCGGCCCACGGTCCTTTGCCGAACCTACCTAACCTAACCACTAGAAGCGCGGGCGTCCCAATTTCTTCCGTCTTTAGTTTTACTTACACACACACACACACACAAACACGCACACACACACACACACACACACACACACACACTAACACGCATACACACACACTCACACAAACACGCGCACACGCGCACACACACAAACACGCACACACACACACACACACACACACACACACGCACACACACACACACTGCACTTCTTTTCTTTATCTTGATCGGTCCATTGCAAAGGTGACCTACCTCGCCCTCTAGTGTTCTCCACTTTCCCTGGACGTCAGCTCTCGTGCCTGGAGACGTGTCCAAAGAATTTCAATATGCGACTTTGTACTATCGACGAAAGACATTGCCGCTCCTGTCACGTCTACCATTCCACCGCGCACATGATGTTGGAAACTAGCAGATTCTAAATTAATTTGTGCTCCATTAGTGTAATTGTTAGAGCCGTTCCAATGTGAAAATAAATAAATAAGTAGGTAGGTTATTATCTTCTAATATATAAAAATCTCGTGTCAGTGTTTAAATTTCGAAATCCTCCGAAACGGCTTGACCGATTTTCATAAAAGAAATTGTATAGGTAAACCTATTTTTTTTTTATTCTTGTTAGGTTCGCGCTTGACTACTATCTCACTTGATGGAAAGCGACGATGCGGTCGACGATGGAGGTCGCTTACTTAGAAGTAACCTAAGTATTCACTCTTGACTTAAAGATTCCCGGGTTGCAGCCATCAGGAAACACAGATTCCGGCAAGGAATTGCACTCCTTAGCTGTACGCACAATGAATGTGTTCCCAAAACGTGTCGTGCGTATAGGTGGGACGTCCACCATGTACTGTCGTGTATGTGTCTTATTTGGTAGGTCATGGGCTATTATTTACCCTCCTACCCCCACCCCCGGCCGATCGCGTGAGGCTACAGCAACGGTCCTCACGCCCCAACCACCGCCGGGATTCCGATCCCGATTTCCGGCCACCGTAGGCGCAGGCTTGCGGACGGCGAGCAATGGGTGGCTCGCCGTCCGACCGTCCGGTAACTGTCCGGACCGAGCCCAAGTCGTCGACGGCGCGTATTGTTCCACGCGCGCCTCAGGGTGATGTCAGCAAATCGTAGGGGCCCAGCAGGGTCGAAGCCTACTGTGGCCACGGGTAGTGTGAAAGCGAAGCCCGGGGCCCCGAGATGAAGGCAAAGAGGGAACAGGAGTGGGTTTTTAGTCAGTAAAAGTCTGACACTATCTCTCGCTCCACCCAAGAGCGCGATTTGTCATTAGATGATTTTCCCAACTTAAAAAAAAAAAACCCCACCCCCATTTTTTTCTTTGACAATTTATATGGCAGAACAATGTTTGCCGAATGAGCTAGTAAAAACATAATAAGCTATGTTCTTGACTGCTTAAAAACAAGTAGAATTTTTATTTCATAATTCCCACTGGACTTGACCTACATAACAACATTAAATAACCTATATTTATTTATAAAGCATCCAATTAGTACCAGGTACATCCCTGCCACCTTCGCACGGTAACAAGTTTGATGGTATTACTACATAAGGTGAACGGCCACTTCCTCAGGTCAAGGTCTGCTGTCGGTTGCATCACACACCTACTAATCTGTGCAACCTGCTGGTTTGTAATCAATAGGTTTAAATAAAACGTGGCATCATAACCATCACGTGTTTTCCTTAGAGGGGTCGACAGAGGTGTTTAGTAAAACCATAGTAAAACACTAATTTCACGATTTCACCGTGAGAAATCATCAAATGACTTCTCCCGCTCTGTGTAGAGCGCGAGGGAGTGTCAGACTTTTACTGACTAAAGCCTGATGTTCCTTCAGTTGTCCTTCGCGAGGGCTATAATATGGTAACTCTATTAAAATACTCCGCCCTAAAAAACCCTGGAAGGCGCCAGCCCTAACGAACAATTTTGCTGAAATCTCTATGAAGCGCTGTCAACTGGCCTGTTGGTCGAATGGTTAGTGGACCTGACTGCTATGCAGGAAGTCGTGGGTTCGATTCCCACCCAGGATAAATGTTTGTGTGATGAGGACGATCATTTGTTCTGTCTGGCGAACGGCAGCTGTACGCTCTATTCAGTCGCTTTCCAATTGCGTAGTGTACTATTGATGGGAAAAAATCAAAATGCCTAGTTGTGCAGTAATTATATGTAAAAATAGGTCTAATACCATTTACCTGAAGACATGGCGTGTCCTACCACCGGTAAATAAACAATAGTCACTGTTTTATAATTTAAATCAATTTACGAATATTTTACTTACGTCCGGAGCGACACGAACTAGCCCGAATATTCCGTTTAAGATTTAAAGAGGTGTAATCGAGTGCGTGTGACTGATTTTATCGATATGCACATAATTGCCCTTAATATTCACAAATAATCTTCTTGCTACTTTTGTGCCATGTTACTTGGTGTCAGTTACGCTGTCACTGATTCCCTTTTTTCCATATCACTCCTCACACAATCCATCCATCTTTTCTTTGGCCTCCCTTTCCCTCTCATACAACTATCCACATGTATATTCATAGCTCTTTTAGTAACATGCGTTTCATCCCTCCTCTTCACATGACCATACCAAGATAAAACGATTGTCCTTCAACTTTTCAGTCACTGGCGCCAGTTTCAAACTTCCCGTAATATATTAATTTCCAGTCACACCACACATCCATCTCAACATTCTCATCTCCGCTACATGCAATCTTTTTTCATCGTCTTTTCAACAGCCCAACATTATGTCAATGTAATAAAAGTAGATTTCTGATCCATAGGTAATGTCAAAAATAAAAGGCGCAAATCAAAATAATGACTTTATAATGAATTTTTTTACAATTTCAAATATTTATTAATATTTACATGAATAATCTTATCGTAAACATAAAATAAAAATATCGTTGATTACGTTAGACAACACCGCGTATTGTTCATTGTTTGACAACCCTATTTTGTTATTAGCGACACATCAAAACTGGGGAAAACTCCCTACACCTAAATATATTCTATAGAAAATAGTAGAAGGGGCAGCCCTTGCCTGTTTCACTATAAATTAAATTATTTTGAAGCTATCTAAATCCTTGATTTATAAACACTATCTACTTCAGTGTATATTTGCGACATAAGCCAGTCAGTACCTTGATGACTACCACAGTCTAACCATTACAACGATTAAAAGAACTAAAAGGCAGGAATTGGTTGTAACGGTCAGACTTTTGACAGAACTTATTTGACAATGTAAGCAGCGTTACTCTATGAAAGCTGTTTCAACAGTGTTTCATCTGTCGAAATTACGGTGAATTCTTTCCAGTTTTAATGTGTGCGAGCGCGAGAATAATTGTTGCATAGATCTTTATAGTATAAGAGACAGCTGTGTTGTAGGACGCATCACCTTTAAAATAATGTAATGAGTCTAAGAGCTAGGTTAGTAAATCAATTATTTATCCACCTTAGTACTTTTTGATTACGTTATCTTATTTTATATTTAAATGCTAAATTTTTACATACTCGACTTACATTATTTTTAGCAAAAGTTACGAGGCCCTATATAAGCAGATTTTACCCTTAATTTGACAGATTTTTAATTCAAAGATGAGGCGTCTAAAATTTGCTGTCTCTTACACTATGTATATAAAATATCACGATGTTTCGTCAACATGTCACAATCAAAAACTTTAATAATATGGAATTATACAAATTTTATTTTCGATAACCATCTTTATAATTTTAGGCAAATAATAAAATAGTTCGAAAATGTAGTTTTTGAAATTGTGGAAAAATTATATTATAAAAAAAGTGATTTAATTTGTATTTTATATAAACAAGAAATGCATAACAGTAATAGGTGCAGGATACCATGGCCTATAAAAAGAAATGAGGCGACAAAGGAAACATGTAGTAAAGTAAGTATTGGCCAAAGTGAATAGCACGTTTGAATAATATCTTTCTTAGCCTAAAATTATAAAGACATACAAATAATATATTGATAAAACTATCTAAATTAAGTAAACAATCATAGACGAAAACGCAACTTGACTAAAACTAAATAAATACAGGGTGTAAACAATTGCTCCGCCAATAAATATTATATTATCTTTAATCAATTAATAGTTAAATTTCAACTGCCCATTTCATGGAGACTGTTCGGTTATCTAATTATTTTATATTTATACATATTTCAAATAGCAATTTTTTACACCTTATACTAAAATTATGTACAAGTGTGCTATATATGAAAATATATTTTTATATATTCAAGCGAAAAGCAATTATCTAAGGTATAGGACGCAAAATGAATAATTATTTAATCACTAAACAAGTCCGGACAGGGTGGCCTACTTTTGCAATCTCTAATAATTGAAACTTCTCATAAAACTTTACACTTCTGGCCACCTTGCCCGGGTATATCACGTTATTTAGAATTTAAAATCGTAAACAATGCGTGGAATAAATTATAAACATTGCGCATAGGCTTTGTCACTCACTTATCAAAGGCCCTCGGTTGCCGTACTTCGACATTGACAGCTGTCAGAATTGACAGGCAGAAAATGAAACACCATGTACATCATAATATTACAGTATATATTTTCTCCATTTCACCTTTTAATAATAATTTTCACATAAAGTAAAATGGGTCTACTTCCACAGGGCTAACTGAAACTAAATAATAATTATTGCAATGATTAGCCCTGTGGTCAAGAGGACCCTTAAAATGGCGCACTTTAGGTATTTTAATAGTAAAAGCTTTATATCAACGTTATATTATTATGGCTTAATCGTAAAGCTAATATGTCGAAGGTAGATTAGACTCATTGTACGATTATTATTGCTGCGACAAAAATATGACAAGACACTTTATAGGCGCAAGACTACGTCAGACGCACAGTTGAACCAATGAACATTCAGCACGTCTTTACAACTGTGTTGCTATTGGTGGAATAATGTGAAATAACATCCTTGTTGCATATAGACTTAAGTTCAGATTGTACCTACAGATACATACATAACCTTGAAGCTATAACAATAAGGTTTATTTTTAATTGGATTAATTGATTAGTTTCACCATATTGGACTTATTTCACATATTCAAATAGAAGAAAAGGCTTTTTGTAGACATAAGGCCGTCATACTTAGTAACATCTAACAAATCTTGGTGTTTAACTATTTTGTTTAGAAATTCTCACTACCAATATTGCCTCTATTCACTCACGCATTTACTCTGTGCATATCTATTGCCTAGCAAACGTTAAAAAGTGAATTGCATCAATCAGCAAACTATTTAAAAAAGGCTTACGCGGTGTGTATTTGTATATGTTACTAATTATCATCGCCCTTTGGTTGCATAAGGTCTCAACATCACTTAAGACATTATAGAAGTGAGGACAATTATATAAAAATTATTGTCGTGTTGTGAAGAATAAAAATTAAGTATGCAGTTTAGACACCAATTAAATATAGGTAGGCACTCATTTAGAATACTAATCACACGTCCTAATTACTCATTTATAATTTATTTTATTATTTGCTGATTGTATTTATTTTGTATCGACATTTATATTGACAAATATTTTTAAAATTGCGTTTTGACAATCTTGTACAAAATATTCACATCACCCTTATAAAGATAATCAGAAATTTTATACATACGTCCTTATTGCATTGCATCAGCATTGTACTCGTATTATGAGTAAATACTTTGGTTTATAACTCCGAAACGACGCGTTTCGTACTTGCAAAAGTGTTCATAAAAATGAAACAATTTTTATGGATAATTTAGGTTTATTTATTTATTTACAGCGTTTCTTCATTTAATGTTGAAAGATTTATTTACGAATAAAAGGATCTTAATTTAAGGTAAGATCTCAATTAAGATAGTTTAGTGTCCATAGAAATACTTTCGATTTTTATCTTGTTTGTGAATTCTATGCGTCATTCACAATCACCAAAGAAAAAAATGTTTGAAATACATAACCACATAATATTAATAAGTAATTATTTGATATATAGGGTGTCTGGCAATTAGTGTACGATACTTAAACACGTGGTTGTGCTTATGATAACAAACATTTTTTATTATGGAAGCAAAGCCGAAATCGCGAAAAGAATGTCAGCTGTTCAGTACATTAGGAAAATATAAATGTACTGAACAGCAGATTTTTTTTCGCGATTTTAGGTTTGATCCCATAGTAAAAGTTGTTGATTATCATGAGCACAATCACGTGTTTTAGTATCGTACACTAATTACCAGTCACCATATATAAATAATTTTGTTTCCTGAGTACTGCCTAGTCTGTTATAGTAAGTATAGTATGATGGTATGTTACTGTTCCATGTTTGAGCAGGACTTTGTATAATCCGGGAGACAGCCTTAAAGTGGAGATCAATATCTCAATGAAACTAACAAAGTCAGTAACATCGTGTTCATGTTTTGGTTAAAGGTACAAATTGGTAGCTGACGACATGAAGCTGCAGCAAACGACGTGTCGCAGCAACACTACTGATTTCTGCGTATTTCTATGAAATGCCCTCCGTAGTTAGCGACATGAAGCTAGCGACGCGTCGTCGAGCAGCAGACGGCAGTGTCGTCCGACCGCAGATCAGTAGTGCTGCTGACGCCGGAGCAACGACACGTCGATTATTCTCGAACACGTCAGACATCTTGTTTCACGGAGCAATCGGAACCAACTGGATGCCATCTGCTGTTGCCGTCTGCAGTCGGGTTCGAAATCATGACTGCAGCGACATGACGCAACGACGTGTCGTGACGACATGAAGCGACGTCATGTCGTCTGCTGCTGCTGCGTGCAGTCGGCTACCAATTTGTACCTTTAATTAACTGATTTTACGAGCTCGAATAGCGTGAATATTTTAATAGTTTCTACATAATAGCAACCGATCCTTATTATTTTTTAATTTTGGAGGTTAGAGTTCTTATTAACTCTAGTAAGTTTTACATCAGAATGAACACGAGTCTTTGAATCTACAGGTCAATAAAGTCTTATTTATATTCTGATTTTAAATGAAATATTAGACAACGTGCACTCAAATGCAAATAAATTTTGACTATTTATAAGAACGCTTGCAGACATATTTATATATTTTGTTTAAACAATTTTTTTTTTTAATCGTGTCAATATTTTCCTAGATCTATAAACGACGCTAAAGCCTTATGTTCATCGACAATGGAAATTAGACAACTTTATGCTTGTGAACTGGATGCGATTGTAAACGTAAACGAAAATTCAGTTAATTATAAATGAAAAAACAAACTTATAAAATGCCAAAACAGAAACAGAACAAAAGTTAAAGAGTAATCGACAGAAGCTACAGAGGGAGGGAGGTACTCCGCGAGCCAAGAATAAACTTGCTGGATATAGATTCCGATTAAAATATATCGAAACGGAAATCGGAATTGAAGGTGCCGTAATAATAATATATCTTTGATTTATAGTATCAGGTTGCAAGCCGAGTGGCCACTTACAAGACGCATATAAAGAAATCTACGACCATTTGTTACTAAATATTATGTTTATAAAGTTTTACTTATTATTTTCGAGTGTGTTGAAAAACGTCGTTTGATACACATGATAATTTGTCATTTAGAATAGAATAGAATAAAAATATTTTTATTCAGGACAGAGACAGCACAACGGTTGTAAACACAAAATAAAAAAAGAACAAAAGTACAAAGTGCGCCGAGCAAGCGAGTGTGCGTGTCTGTTTCTCGGCTCCGTAACGGTCCCACTTTAGGTTTAGGCGTCTAACCTGCTTCGTTTACATTGACAACGTTGATTTTATTTATGATTAAAACATAATGTAAATTGTTCCTGAGTAAATTAAATTGAATTGAATATTTTTATAGCACAAAATGGCGTCTCTTCTCACTGCTAGCGAGGCGTGTCCTGAAGTGATTTCCCTGACAGTAATTCCACTTTTATTAGTAGGTACCTAGCTCCTGGCAGAAGTTTCGCTTGAACGAAAGTTGAAAACAATCCCAAGGTAATGTAATTTTGGGATAAAAAAAAAACCTTATTTCCATTGGCTTATGTAGTAAAGACAGGACCGCGCGTTTTCCTGACGCCCACTTGTCCCGAAGCGAACTACGATCACGCGATCGACTATCTTCGGGAAAGGTCGTATACGCCGACAAAAAAAAAATTGTATGTGGTTCTACTTGAGCGTTAAACGCGACTGCGTTTGGGAAGTGGTCCGACACATCGCAAAAAAATTGCGTAAAAATATCAAACTAATCGCAACCGCGTCGCTTCGCTTATCGCCGCACCGCACCCACGTGCGGATTGGTCACGTAAGCCACCACAATAAAGTGAAAATTATTTGTTCTAATCGCGCTGCATCGCTTCGGATTCGCCGTCGCGTTGATTCACCTCCGTAGGACACTGCGTAAACGAACATTGAAACGGCCCAATCTGTACTATTAAAATCAATGCCCATTTTGATTATTCCCTGCCAAGTTTCATCCAAAAATGCGAACTTTAACTTAGTCGTTTTATGAAGTATACATTACAGCCTATCTTCCTTCTCATCAGTCCAAGGTGCCCCTGAGCCTGTCGGCCAGGTAGTGCAGCAGCAAGGCGGCGGAGAGGGCGAAGCCTCAGTCGACGCCGGCGAAGCCCTGCGAGCCCTCAATGGCCTTGATGAGCTTCTCGCGGAGTTGCTGGTAGCTCTCGTAGGGGGGGAGGTCGATGCGGTTAAAACTGGGGAGATGAAAATAAATTGTTAAAGGTGGAATATGTTCTTCTATCTAATTCTTTGAGGAACACAGTTTCGATGTTATGTGGGTTGTTCATAACTTATTTAGAATTTACCCCTCAAATTGCACATGAACCGGTTAGGTTCACACTCTAACGCCCGAAACGCCAGCCAAACACCGTAGATTAATAAACAGTAGGTTCAAAAAACCCTTGTTTTTTTTTAACCGACTTTAAAAAGAAGGAGGTTCTTCTATTCACCATTAATCAGACACTTCACACAGTGGTGCAGAGATGAGCGGAATTAACGAACTAGATTCTGATTCATGTGACGAACTTACCAGGTGTGCGCGCGCGGGTAGTTGTCGTGCGAGCCCCACTTCTCGATGGTGAAGAGCTGCGGGCCGTTGCTGCCGTACAGCTCCTTGAAGCCGTTCATGGGCACGCGCGACGTGCCCGTCACGAACTGCAGCAGCCGCGACCGCATCTCGTTGGAGAACGACAGCACCACCTGCACATGGATTCCAACTTAACACTCAATTCTTCTTTTAATATTTATCTAAAATAATAGCCCAAGTTACTCCTTAGAACATCAGCTATCCATCAGAGAAAATCCTGTCAAAATCAGTCCAGTCGTTTCGACTTAAAACCTTCGGAACCAATAAACAAACAAAAATTTAAAAAATGGCATTTCTGTAATAGATATCGAGTATACTTTCATATGCATTAGTAAAAAAAAAAAAATTCTGATATTTTATAACATCAAAATTGAAGTGTCTGTTTATACAGACATTTCAATTTTATTTATACACCACTAATTTTTAATTAGTACAAATACTTAAAGGGCTTATTAGAAAAGGACTTGTTATTATATTATTCTCAAAAAATAATATTCATAAACATCAAAGTTATTAGCGTTTGTTTATATCCCAAAATAACATTCAATTTATGGAAATATTGTACAGGTTATTGATTGACCAAAATGGAAAAATTTTGATTCTATTATAAATTTACCAATTATGCCAAATTTTCCATTTTGTTTTTTTACTTTTGACTACCAAAATATGATCAGTAACGGGTAAGGATGGAGCCCTATTTTTTTTTTGTACTATTTAAAAATGTATGTATGATAAAGACAGAGATTTGGTCAATTCCCTAAGTGATCAAATCACGGAGAATGTTAAAATAACAACACTATTTTATCATTTCCCTGAACAAATCTATGGATTTGAACAAATACCAGAAGAACTGGTATCTGTGATATGACAAAGAAACTTTTCTAAGGCATTTTAAACGTTTATTTGTAATTAAATACACAATTATAATAATTAGTAGGTGTAGTATGATGTAACATTGATCTCAAAAATTCCACACTAGAGCACTGTTTTGAAGCGAATGAATAAATATTTCTTAAAAACACAATATTGATTTATTTATAACACGTAGTTGATTTATATTATTGTGAATTACAAAGCACATTATTTTTCTATCAGGCACAACTATTCGTTTTACACCGCACTTTGGACTGTTGGCAGGAATACTGTTTGAAGTATTCACTAAACCTTTATTTAATTATTTTACAACTGGTTTCTGTCGGCGATTTTGTTCCTGTAAGTTATGTCTTTAACTCAAGTGTTTCTTATTCTAGTACTTTTGAGATTAAGAGAAAGAGTACTTTTTGTTGATTCTTCATTAGAAAACCCAAATCCATATCAACATTTCGATGCAAACACATGAATAACTACCTAATTCCGACCCCTGGTTATAATAAATAAATATTGTGTTTTTAAGAAATATTTGTTGGTGGCATGATAAATGGCAGCTGCTGTAAATAGTTGGATTTGTAACCACTTTTTTGCTTTTAATGCCATCCTTATGCCTTTTTTTTTTTTTTTTTTTTTTTTTTTTTTTTTTTTTTTTTTTTTTTTTTCGGTGGGAAAATCATCTTATGACATCTCCCGCCCTTGGGTGGGGCGGGAGATAGTGTCAGACTTTTACTGACTAAAAACCCACTCCTGTTCCTTCGTTGCCTTCGTCCCAGGACCCCGGGTTTCGCTTTCACACTACCCATGGCCCCAGTAGGCTTCGACCCTGCTGGGCCCCTACGATTTGCTGACATCTCCCTGAGGCGCGCGTGGAACAATACGCGCCGTCGACGACTTGGGCTCGGTCCGGACGGTTACCGGACGGTCGGACGGCGGGCTACCCATTGCTCGCCGTCCGCAAGCCCGCGCCTACGTTGGCCGGAAATCGGGATCGGAATCCCGGCGGCGATTTGGGCGTGAGGACCGTTGCCTCACGCGATCAGCCGCCTCCTTTGCTAGCATTACTGCTTCGCAGAAGGAAGCGACCGCCTGCCACTCCTCCTCGCTACGGACCATGGCCTGTACCAAGGCTCGACGCGAGAGATCGCCGCCGCCGATCGCCCCCACGAGGACACGGCGTTGCTCTGCCCAAGCGGGGCACACCTCCACCGTATGCTCCACCGTGTCCTCCGGGCGGTCCACACAGTGGCGACACCCGGGCGTCGCTTCCGCACGAATCCGGTGCAGGAACTTCCCGAATTTACCGTGTTCGGTGAGAACCTGCGTCATACGGTAGGTGAGGACGCCGTGAGGTCTTTCCAACCACGCCTCAAAGAGGGGACTTACCGCCATAATTGTGGCGTGCCCAGCCATCCTTATGCCTACGGAATAGAAATCACAATCGGTTGAACGGACGGTAAAAAAGATTTCCTTAAATGTCGTAATCTTATTGCGAAAGGAGTAAGAAAAAAGCACAAAGAATTAAGTGACAACTTGAATTGAGGTTTAATAGAACCATCATGGCCCATTATGTACTCACCCTCCAGAACCACTGCACCACGATATGGTTGGCGTGGTAGTCTCCTTTGTACAAGGTGTTAGCTCTCCAGTCCCTGACATCAATGTGCTGGATGCCGCATAACAGCAGTTCAAGCTCGTTCTCGTCAAAGATCTTCAGCAGAGGGAGAGGAACTAAACCTCCGAGTCCCTCGAGGAACGCGAACATCTGCTCTTGGACCCGGCTGACGAATCGCCATTGGATTACTAATCTGGGGGTAGGGATAAAGTCATGTTAAATTTTCATTTGGAAGGCCTCCCACAAGGTGGACTGATGAGAGTCGCAGGGATCCGATGGATGCGCGCACAGGAGTGATCGTTTTAGCGACACTTGGGGGAGGTCTAGGCCTATGTCCAACATTGGAGCGCTTTCGGCTAAAATGATAATGATATTTTCATTTTGTGCAATAGTATTTAACTATGCTTGTGGACGACCACACGGAAAAAGGTCTTGTTCCGTCAGTGCCAAAAAAGGTAAATATTTTAAGGTTATATTAACTTCCCACGCCACACGTATTATTATTACTTAACAGCGCATTTTTAAAGTAAATTCACCAATAAAAATCTTTTTCAAGTTTTTTCCAGGAAAAACGAAGATATAGAGACCAAAATTTTCGGCCGAATAAATTTTATACACCCGTGTGTACAATACGACAATTAAGCGAAAGGTCATTCAAGTTGTACAGACGTATGTACAATCGGCGCTCGAGGGGTAGTTTTAGTAGAAATATTACTATATTACGGCTCATTCCCTCTACTAGAGGAGGCCTGTGTCTCAGAAGTTTGAAATTTATAAGACCGTTTTTCGTTGTTATGCTTTACGAATCTCTATATAAAATTGTCAAACAAATGAATTTTATATATAAAATATAATTTTGTGACCATATTGTGGTTTTTATTACGATATATAACTATTATTCTTCTGTCGCGATAAATTCCGAATGTAGCCGAGTGGTGGACACCCGAACGAGCGGAATCGGAATTTACCTCCTCCACAGTCAGAGCGGCCACGCGACGCGCCCACGCCTACTGTGCACGGCACATACAGCTACGACAAGTACTGCGTACTACAGCTACGACAAGTACTGCGTACTACAGCTACGACAAGTACTACGTACTACAGCTACGACACGACGGCACCACGTGGCTGCTACCACGACACACTTTCATAGTTCAGTATGTAAGCTTCACACAAGCGAAAAATGACGGATACACGTCTGTAAAGCTACGCGGCCGTAGACAATAGGCCTTAGTTACGTACGTACGTAGCTATTATTGTCGTGTAATATTAGCTATCCCAAACTTCTGAAACGAGCTTTTTATATCCGCAGAGTACCATGAATGAGGTGTAGTGGAAAGGATATACTAACTTGATGTACTCATCCTTGTTGTCGTTGTCGACGGAGATGTTGGCGCCTCCCGGCTTGAGGTCTCTCTGTATCGTCTTACCGAACTGCTCCTCGTCCACTGAGAATGTAAGGTACAGCTCGGACGGGTCGTTTTCCTGTAAACAATTAGTTTTTTCAATATTCCACATCAACTTATTATTTTAACTATGTCAGAAGAAGGGTTGTAAAATATGAACATTGTTTTATACTTTTATTGAGATTGTAAAATATATATCGATACAGATATTAAATCGTGTATTTGGCAGAAAAGCTAGCCATTACCGGGGCCACTCACATGCGCGCAAACATTCGTACATCATATTCGTACATCGTACGAATGTTAGCACGCATATAAAGGGCCGTCAGACATTCATTCGCAAACTTAGCGGATTTGAAAATGGGTTCGCATACTCTATTTGCGAAACTGTTTGTGCTTCCTGATACACTTGTTTACGAATGTCTCAGTCTTGCTTGCCATTTTGTGAATCATGGACAATGAAGATGATTTTATTAGTGCGGTTGGTCTGTTTTACCTAAGTTCGTATACTTACATAATTATATCATATGCTGCATGGAATGGACCGGCGCAAACTATAGGTAATGAACTATAGGTAGTTAGTACGCAACGACTGACACCTAACTACAAGGTCATTGACTCGTTTACTTAAGTAAATTAATTTCGCACATGCGTATATTACCTCGCCTTTTAGAAAAAAGTACTTACTTTATTTTTTAATTTTATCTTTACAAATCGATAGTGTCTCATGTACCGAATCGACCCTCCACGGGATTAAAAGGACCAAAATTTAACGGTGTATGTATGCCTGTACTTATACTGATCAGTAGTTCGTCACACAAACTCACGAATCTATAAGGGTACCGTCCGTGGCTCGTCACGTGCACCAAAGAGCTATTGCACCACTCATCAGGTATGGCTTCTTCCAGCAACAACTTATTGAAGAACAAAGCTAACCACGTCCATCCATCCACTCGCAATAACTTCCACACTTCAACTGGTAATCCATCTGGACCAATGGCTTTACCATTCTTCATTCCATTTACTGCTATTCTGACTTCATCCATACTGACCATTCTCACTAATTCCACATTCACTGGTTTATTCTCTAACACCCCACTCCAATTATTTTCCTCATTCATCAATCTTTCAAAATATTCCTTCCACCTCTTTCTGATTTTTTCATCATCCGATAGAACCATTCCAGTTTCATCTCTTATACATCTTACATGACAAACATCCCTCGCCTTTCTCTCTCTTATTCTAGTAAGTCGATATAGCGCTTTTTGGCCTGCAGGACTGTCCAGTGCGTCATATAGATTGTCCTGGGCTTTTGATTTTGCTATTGCCACGGCTTTCTTGGCTTCTTCTTTAAAACGTCATACTCACTCTTTTTTTCTGCTTTTAAACTACCGTTTCCAGGCTCTACACGCTGCCATTCCTTGAATTTGCTCTTCTTTTCTTTCAATATACTCTGATCTTCTGTCGACCACCACCACCTATCTATTTTGCCCTTTCCTCGCGTCTCTCCCAAAATATCTTTCGCTGTTTGCCTGATACACTCAGCCATCTTATTCCAGCTTTCATTTATACTTCGATCATTCATATCTCCAATCTCTATCATTCTGTCCACCACTCGCTCCCTGAACTTCTTCGCACAATCATTCCTCTCTAACATATGCCATTTTATTTTAGGGGGAGGACGCTCTTTGTATTTGGTAGACAGTATTTTAACCACTGATGTCATAACCAGGAGTCTGTGTTGTGAGACTAGGTCTTCTACTGGCAGAACTTTGCAGTCTTTGACGTGCTTTAAGTGGTTGCGCCGAACTAGAAAGTAGTCGATTTGGGTCTTATGATTACCACTTTTGTACGTGATCATGTGTTCGTCTCTTTTTGGAACCACTTATTGGCTACTGCCAGGTCAAATGCAGTAGCGGATTGCAGCAGTCTCTCCTTCACTGTTCGGACTACCGAATCCCCATCCCCCATGTACTCTTTCATAAACACCTTTCATTCTTCCCACATGTCCATTAAAATTACCTCCAACTATCAATTCTACACCCCAACACCCCAATTAGAAAATAAAGTTACAATCAAAACTTTAATGCACTTAGGTAGTGTTTTTTAAAGAATTTAGCTATCCTAATATGTAGGAGAGTAATATGGAAATCAACGCACTACATTGGAAGTGCATCGGTATTGGTGACTGCGCAATGCACACTCAAACACAACACAAAATTTATCAAGAACTAGCTTTTGCCCGCGGCTTCGCCCACATACATAAAACATAGCCTATGTCAATCAGGAATAAAGCAACTTTCTATCGGTGAAAAGATTTTCTCAGTCGGGCCAGTACTTTCAAAGATTACCTCCTACAAACAAAAAATGAAAACTTTACCTCTTTATAATATTAGTGTAAATTTCATATAACAGTAAGAGCTATTTTCAAATGAAACTCAATAAGTACATATCATCATCTTCCTGCCCTTGTCCCGTTTTATTTGGGGTCGGTGCAATACGTTTTTTCCATCCATTCTGTCCTGTCACTCGTCACGCTATCACTAACTCCCTTTTCTTTCAAATCACATCTCACACAATCCATCCATCTTTTCTTTGGTCTCCCTCTCCATTCATCCACATGTAAACTCATAACTCTTTTAGTAACATGCGTTTCAACCCTCCTCTTCACATGACCACACCAAAACAAACGATTCCCTTTCAACTTTTCAGTCACTGGCGCCACTTTCAAATTTCCCCTAATATATTTCTCACTTTATTCATTCTCGTCACACCACACATTTTATTTTTTTTATTTATTTATTTTAGGACATACATCTTAACATTCTCATCTCCACTACATGCAATATTTTTTCATCTGTCTTTTTCACAGCCCAACACTCTGACCCATACAGTATGACAGGCCTTATCACGGACTTGTAGATTTTACCCAAAATAAGTACACTCATACCTTGATCCACATGAGTGAGTTGTAGTACTCGAGGTCTACGGACTCCATGTCGAGCAGCTCTATCGTCTTGCCAAGCATCATCTTGTAGAATGGACGGATGAAGAAAGCTGCAAGTGGAAGGAAAACATCGTATTAATATATTTCTTATACTTACTAGCTGACCCAACAAACGTTGTAGTGTCGGTAGAAGTTAAAAACAATAGCCTACGACCTATTTCTCAGACCTACACACACAAACCTATACAAAAGCCTCATCATCATCATCATCACTTCAGCCGAACCAGGTCATCGGTCCACCTTGCAGGAGGCCTTCCAACACGGGGTCTTCCGGTACGTGGTTGTTACTCCAGAACCTTTCGTCCCCATCGGCCAACTGTTCTGCGAGCAATATGCCCTGCCCACTGCCACTTTAGTTTGGCGATTCTTCGTGCTATGTCGGCAACCTTGGTTCTCCTGCGGATATCTTCATTTCTGACGCGATCACGCAAGGAAACTCTACAAAAGCCTATACACAATAAATTTTATAAAAATCTGTCAAACCGTTTCGGAGGAGTACGGTAACCAACGAGAATACAAGACTTATATATTAGATGAAGAGTTTTATAATTTTTTACTAGCGATCCGCCCCAACTTCGGACGGGTGCTACAAATGTGTGAAATTCTTGGTTTTTCTCTACTATAACATAAATAGATTATACATCTAAATGTTCCTCATGAATCACTCTGTCTATTGGTGAAAATCGCATGAAAATCCGTTCAGTGGTCTTTAGTTTATCGCGTTCATACAGACAGTTAAAAAAACTGCGCAAGTGCGAGTCGGACTCACGCCCTGAGGGTTCTGTACAAACTCACCTTATGTAAAAAGTTCAATTCCCGAATGCAGTCTCGGAAAATTTTCCTAAATGAAAATATATTTTTGTTGTGACGTATCAACATATTTACTGTTTTCAGATCTATTCCTATACCTGTGCTATAAGACTTTGCTTTATACCAAATTTCAGGATTTTGCGTCAACCGGAAGTACACTATGAATTTTGATTCCCTTGACAGTGTCGAAATATACGTTTTTTGTGATATAAACGGCCTTATATTTTTTTTCGTTAACTTAGCTACAAAGGACCGCACATAGTGTATGGTTTTAATTTCAACTCGATATCTCGACGCGTTTCCGGGTTAATGGGTCTTGACAGACAGACGGACGGACAACAAAGTGATTCTATAAGGCTTCCATTTTTTCCTTTTGAGGTACGGAACCCTAAAAAGTATAATTTATCAGCAAACTTGCCTGATGGTGACGATCGGAGTAAAAGAAACAGTTTGACGATCGTTTATTTTGTTTGTAAACATGTTTCAACAAACAACCAAGGTTTCAGAAACATTTTCAAGACACTTAAAACATATATTTTTTTCAGTCGCCACAAACTAAATGCTCAAAAGAGGACATTATTATTGACGTTATTTTGAATGACAGAAGTTTTTGTGAATGACAACTTCTTTTTTTTTTGGTAGGCACGCTTCACCACTATCTCACCTGATGGAAAGCGACGATGTGCTCGACGATGGAGCACGCTTGTCTAGAAGCTTTAACTTATTTACTCTTGACTTAAAGATCCCGAGGATCAGGAAACACAGGACTCCAGCAGGGAATAATAATAATATTCCACAACTATCACACAACGCCATCTAGCCCCAAACTAAAAGCAGAGCTTGTGCTATGAGTACTAGACAACTGATAAACATACTTATATATTTCTAAATACATACATACTCATATTATAGATAGATTACACCCAGACACAGTACAAATGATCGTGCTCATGACACAAACATTTGTCCTGGATGGGAATCGAACTGCATAGCAGTCAGGGCCACTGACCACTAAACCAACAGACCTGTCAAATCAAGAATATCTCAGCAGGGAAATATCTCACCATCTAACAGTTTCCCGTGGTACACTGCCATGCCGGCAACTCTGCCGATAAACTTGAAGTAGCTGAGATGCTCCTCGTTGCAGACGCCGCTGTTGGGGTTGATCTGCAGCGTGTAGTTGTCCATGGCGGAGTACTCGAACAGCCCGTAGTACGGATTGAACATCTCCTTCGACAGCAGGAAGAACCACTCGCGGGCAAGGCCGCCGTAGTCTAGAAGAGAATTGAAGATACATTGAGAAAAAATAATTTGGACAAAAGTAGAATCTACTGTTAGCCTTGCCACTAGTCTAATCTAGTCAGACTTGCATGATCACTTATCTTCTTAGTTCATCGTCGTAACTACACAATGTTATCTTTAACATCGAAAATGATGGCATTTCACCAAACATTTTCTGTGTGATTTTCGAATGAAATTCAGTATCAGTTTAAATTATTCACAAGTTGATTCCTAGTGGATATTGTGATATAAAAAAGGTGTAGTTTTTGCACAATTGGACAATATGTGGAATCATTGAAAAATGCGCGATTTAGGCAAAATAGAACTGAGAATTGACTACCTCAGCGAAGCTTGCCGAGAAGGCTGTCTCAATATATTATGTTCTGTCAAATATTGCAAAAACATTACAATGTGTTTATATTATAAATATCCGTATTCTGATGGAAAACAAAAGTTAATCAAAAACGAACTATTTTCTAAACACGATACTTGTTAAAGCACAGTGTGAAACCAAAAGAAAAAGAATCTCACCAAGCCCGACTTCCGATTCGAACTCGACCCATAACTTGGTCTTGAGCAGGTCCAGTCGACTCACTGAGCTGATGATGCGGTAGGAGTCCTCCAGGATTGAGTTGCGGCGTACTTTGATCTCGAATTTGTTTGGCACGTTGCTCTGAAACATACAAATAGAATATTTTAATGATTTAGTGTATCACATGACAAAACCAACCATGCAATTGGCATTTTGGATTATCTTTCATAAACCCAGTATGTTTTTAGCCTTTATTGGACATGGAATCTTTTTGAACCCAACGGTCATTGCAAAGGGAATAATTACAGAAAGTAAAGAACCACCTTTGAGTCTCATTTCTACTTCAACGACGACGACCTGATATAAAGAAATACAAAAAGAAACACAGTTCTTTCCTAAAAAATAACAACTAATAAACAAGTATGTAAGAAATATGCATGTTTATTGGGGATCAAGACAAGGAAATGGTGTCGAGTAATGCACATACCGGCTTCCGCAGCTGGCTCTTGAGGTACTCGTACTTGCGCTTGTAGTCGCGCGAGTAGGGCACGGCGGGGCCCGCGATCTGCGGGTTGGACAGCCGCGGGTCCTCCCACTGCGTCGTGCGCGTGTCTGCAACGGGAATCTTACTCTCAGTCTTTTTTATTTTTACTCATTTTATAAACACCGTGTCACAGACAACTATACATTCTTGGTCCACCAGTGGTCGAATTTTTCATCAGCGTATTACTATTTTAAAAAAAAAACATATTAAATATAATTCAATTCCGGAATGGTCTCCAAGAGTTTTTTTTTTTTTTTTTTTGACGTAACAACTATTTACTATTTTCAGATTTATTCCTATACCTATGCTATAAGACCTTGCTTTAGCCAAATTTCAGGTTTCTGGATCAACGGGAAGTACACTATGATTGATTTCCTTGAGAGTGTCGAAATATAGGTTTTTTGCGATATAAACGGCCGTATTTTTCTTTTTTCGTTAACTTATAGTTTGATTTTTTCACAGTTTCAAGGGACCGCAGACCTGAGTATATGGTTTTAATTTCAACTCGATACCGCTACGCGTTCTCGAAATAAAGGATCTTGACAGACAGACAGTCGGACGGACAACGAAGTGATCCTATAAGGGTTCCGTATTTTCATTTTGAGGTACGGAACCCTATGTCAATGGGAAAAGTGCTTCTGGGCATTTTGCCACATTAAATAGCAATGCTGATTCGTCGATCAAAGAAAGGCCCAGCCCTCTGGTCACGTGAAGAGTCAACCAGCTGTTTGTACACAACAGCTCAATAACTCCCGATCAAACTAAACTCAATCAACTCAAGGTGAGTTGCTTTGTTTTGGTGGTTGATTCATTTTCTTCAGGTCTTCTAGTTCCTGCTAACCATTAAGAAATAAAAATAGGTTGGCCAAAGCCAAAAAATGGTTGGCAGCCACTGTTTTAAACTGAACCTTATTTTCGAAAACAGTTTCCATAGTTTCTTGCACATTTGTCTCCATAGAGCTCTACGGTTTAGAATGTGCAATTAGTATCATTTTTCTGACTGATTAATTTCTTCATGTTTCAAAAGTGCCTGAAAATGGTTTATTTGAATTAAAATGCTTTGAATCTTTCCCTAGTACTCACTATGGTCAATGAAGAAGATCCGCCCATCAGTATGCACGCGCTCCTCCCAGCCCTCGGGCAGCGCGCCGAGCTCGTCCGCCTCGGCCGCGGCCGGCGCCGCCGACGTGGGCAGGCTGGACGCGCAGCCTGAGGGCAACATATATGTTACAACATTCCTTTATTCTTTATTATACACACGACTTTCCTAAAACAAACAGAACAGCTAACGTAGGTACACAGGCGAGCTTAACTCACAATTGGGAAGATTTTAATAAGATACAGATCTAACAGACGTTGTCCTGTTCGAACGATGGTTTTTTGTTTTAGAAAAGTAGTCGTTAAAAAATCCAATAATCACATTACAACGCCACCTACAGGGTCCAATTGTAAATCTAAACTGATTAAGCACCCACTCATACACACACACAAAAAAAATACCATCAAAATCGGTCCAGCCTTTTAGATAGAGGTTTTTATATAAAACCTTCTGGTTTATACAGAGAATATTTTAATGGATTAGTTTGCACAATAACAATCCTACCAATGACACAGTGAAGTCGTGTTACTTACACCATTTATGACTCAAGAACGGCTGGACCGACTTTAATGATATTTAATTTTTTTAAATTCTCGCCGCCCCGAATGGCAGAATAACTATTAAATATCTGAAAAAAATCACGTGATCTTTTTTCATGAATCGAAAAATTACAGCAATTTTCAAATACATTGGTCTACATCATTAGGTCAACAAATTTAACTAAAACGCAATCACTACATTCATTAACTGCTAGGCGGCACAAAGTTCACCAGGTTATAAATTACACTCGCTCCACCCTACAGCGTGAGAAGTAATTGGAAGATTTCTCTCTTCTCTTCGGCGATAACATCTATCCTCTGACCCCCACTTTTTCCAACCAACTAACCTGGCCCATCTAACCTCATAACACGTACCAGTTCTAGGGTCTATCCATGTGGTAGTCTTCGCGTTGTGATCGATGAAGAATATCCTGCCGTTCGGCGCTCTCTGCATACTCCAACCGGGCGGAAGACCTATAGTTTGCACAAACAAAAAAAAATACAATCATGTGGGTGTACTATTAAGTAAACTAGTTATTTGCAGGACTACTCAAGTTGACAAGATGACTTTTTTTTATTTATTTTTTTATTTTTACAACTATCACACAACGCCGTCTAGAGTCTCAAGCTAAGCAGAGCTTGTGTTATGAGTACCAGACAACTGATAAACATACGTATACTTTTTTTAAATACATACGTATTATAGATAAATTACACCCAGACACAGAACAAATGATCGCGCTCATCACACAAACATTTGTCCCGGGTGGGAATCCAACCCACGACCTCCAGCATAATAGTCAGGGCCACTAACCACTAGGCCAGTTGACAATGCTTCAAAGAGATTTCAGCAACATTGATCGTTAGGACTGGCGCTTGCCGGGGCTGCGGAGTTTTTTTAATAAAGTAACCGTAACCCTCGCAAAGGAAAATTAGGCTCTTATAAACTAGTGCGTCTCACCATCAATAATTGCATGATTGACATACACTACTAGACCAACAGGCCAATCTAATTGATCAGAGGCCCTACCACGAGGTCTTAACGCGAGCCATTTTACGACCTAAACTGAACAGTTGAAGCTTGACAGGACAGTTGACAGGATGAAGCTATAGAGGGTGTATACCTCCATCCCCCTCTCGCTCGCATGACTGACATTTAAACACGTCATGGTATGGCCCCTGCTCAAATTCACAGTTTAGTTATATTTCGTTTTTTGCCAATTGGGGACTTGACTCAATTTTTTTCAAGTAACGATGATGATCATCATCATCATTTCAGCCGAAAGACGTCCACTGTTGGACATAGGCCTCCCCCAAGTGTCGCCACAATGAACGGTCCAGTGCGTCTCGCATCCATCGGACTCCCGCAACTGTTACCAAGTCATCGGTCCACCTTGTAGGAGGCCTTCCAACGCTACGTCTTCCGGTATGTGGTCGCCATTCCAGAACCATTCGGCCCCAACGGCCATCCGTTCTGCGACCAATGTGCCCCGCCCATTGCCACTTAAGGATGGCGATTCTTCGTGCTATGTTGGTAACCTTGGTTCTCCTGCGGATATCCTCATTTCTGATTCGATCACACAAGGAAACTCCGAGCATGGCCCTTTACATTGCCCTTTGGGGTGAATTTTATCCACAATCGCAAATAATAGGGGTTAAAGTATGACATTGCCGTTTTTTAAAACGGGTTGCTTTGAAGTGTTATATCTTTGGTTTGACTTGGAATTATAAGTTCAAATAAACTTTGTATTAAAGGTAGGTTATTATTTTTCCAAAATTAGGTATTTATTGGATTCTTTGTGTTTTGTATTTTCTATAATAATGCAGTACTTGTAACTATTTTTGTAATTACATATAAAGAATATACTGACGATAGAAAAAAATATCTAGAATAAAAATAAATACGTATATTTACCATCACTATTCGGCAGGTTCTGACTCTGCGTGCTGCTGGCGCTGCTACTCCTGGTACTCTCTGTGGAGCCGTCCGTCTCGTCCTACAAATATATTTCCTTATAACAACAGCATTGGATTGTACACCTTATGCACTTAGCGATGTGGTCTTGTATGCTTCGAGCGTCGTGAGGCGTGTACTGACAAAAACTTTTTTACATAGCCTGGATAGGATGACAGGACGACGAAAATATGTACATTTAAGATAACAGAAAAGTAAAAGTAGCTACATTGTATAAATTCGACAGCTGTCACCCGCACCATCCAATTAGCAATTGCAGTGTAGACAGCATTTTGTTTTTAATTTGAATATAGAATTGCTCAAACAAAAACAATTATTTTCTTTAAAGAGGAGGTAAATTTTTGGCAGTACACCTTTATTTGCAAAGTGTAAATAATACCATATTTACACATAATAACCCCCTAACATAAGTGTTTATGCTCTATAAAACAAATAAGCTTATAAATTACTGTACAACTCTTTTAATAAGCTCGTAACTGGCAATACTGTGCCTGAAGCATAAAAAAAGTTTTTTTTTATGAATAATATAAGGCAATCAGATTGTATATCTGCTTAACAACATTGCAGTAGCTAATGAATCTAAGCTGAACAAGAAAGTTGTATGTTAACAGCATTCATATTTACAATGATACAAATGAAAGAAAACCCTTGTGTTTCAATAAAATAACACATTTTTCATCATATTCAAATACATTTTCTATTGCGATTTATGTATTTACAGAAAATGAATTCAGTCCCACTGTCACCTAAAATTTAAAAAAAAATATATCGACGGTTAAAAGGCTAATTGATCTAAACGACATTTTTTTTCAATATTGAGTTATATACATATTCGCAATCAGCCAATTTTTCTCCGTCGTTTGAGTCAGTTTTAATTTTTATTTGAAAAAATGTCGCTTAGATCAATTAGCCTTTCAACCGTCGATATATTTAAAAAAAACTTAAAATAACAAGCCTTACCGATACCGATAAATATGTAAAAAACCGGCAAAAAATCTACATCGAAGCAAAATTACACAAACTCTCAAACTACAGAATAAATACTATTTAACATTAAAAACTACGGTTAATCAAGCGGAACAGCACAAGCAAACATTGTATGTAGATACGATGTCAAATAGATAAAATGTCAAATTAGAACGAGATGTCAAAAGCGTCAAATTAGTTTGGTTTTTGTTAAATTGTGTTATTATGAACGCGATTCTTTTTCTTTCAAATAATGTCGCTGTAAACTGCAGACTATTAAATGCCTTGAAAAAAACTAAGATCTTTTTTACATAGCATGGGTAGAATGACAGCAGGACAAAAATATGCATCTTTAAGATGAGAGAAAAGGATATAGGTAGCTACATTATATGAATCTGACAGCTGTCACCCGCACCATCCAATAGCAATTGTAGAGTAATTTTTTTTTTTCATATTATAAAAAAATACTGTAGTCTGCAGTTCATCGCAACTGAATAGTTTGTAGCACAAGCAATAAATTAAATTTAGGGTAATATTTAGGTTAGGTAACACGTTCAGACGCTTTCCAAACACTAGCTGAAAACCTAACATTCCTTTTCAGCCTTAAAAAGTTAACTTATCTAGAAACAGAGTGCCTGGTGCGAGTTTGTTTTATGTTAACTCGATTGACGTTCTGCGCTCCGATTGGCGCGATCCAAGCTCTTAACCAATCAGAGACCCAAACGCGGTAAGCGTTTCGATTACGTTAACGTAAAAACACCTCGCAATCAGCGCACAGGCTAGAAGCAGCTCATAAATTCATTCGAAATTCAAAGCACGGCAGTGCGAAAGCCAAATTGCAAGACTAGCCAAGACTTGTGCTACAAACAGCCTAAGTACCTAAGTTTTAAGTACCATTATCGCTTGTCGGTGAGTCTAAGGCGCGTCGCGTGGCCTCGAGTGTTAGTGACGTAAGCAGACATCACAGTAGCATGTTGTGCCTCACACTTACTCATAGACAATTTCCCAAAGCACTCCGCCGAAGGCTTAGTGCGGGTTGCGACGCTATTATAAACCGTATTACGTTTTGAGAAGGTCTATATTTGAATGCAAAATGTATTGACGTAAAGAGATTCGAACGTATAACCTAAAAGACGAACAAAGACATACACAAACATTTACCTCACCCATTCAAAAATTCGAAATATTCTTTTGGAACCCATTGCGATGCTTTAATATGACATATCGGGCTTTAGATAGAAAGGTACTGATACAGCTATGCATAACAATGGCAGGAAAGAATACAAGTGGGTTTCATTTAGTAAAAGTCTGACAATCCCTCTCGCTCTACGCGGGGCGGGAGAAGTTGTTTGATGCTTTCCCTAAAAAAGGGGTACCATAGATACATTGCCTGGTTTTTATCAAAAAAGACTTTCTCAATTTCTAAATAGATAATTATACTCTTTATTGTATACCATAAAAAAAAAATATAGTAGAAGCTCAAAATGGGGTGTAACAATGACAACCTTTGGATGGATTTCACAGAGAAAAAGAAAATATACGCAGGTAGTTCATTTACATAATTATACATATATAATACATAACTAATAAAAACATAATATATTTTTCTAAAACTTAATGTGCCATATTGACGACTATTTTCTTCGTAATTTCAGATATAAGACGTAATAAATTTGCATCTAAATAGATGACTTTTCCCCTACTGACAATCGTCCACCTACATTACCGCCTTAACAAGCCTACCCCAGCTACATCGCATCGCGACCCGCACGCGGCCTCCGGTGTCTTACCTCTGAGTCGTCCATCGAGCTGGTGGTAGTCCTCCGTCGCCGGGTCCCCGGTGACGTCGCGGGCGAGGCCCCCGTCGGAGTACTGAAGTGATTCTCATCGAATGTTAAAGCATCTTCTACGACAACTTCTGTCTGAGGTAGTGCTGTTTGGTCAGTCTCGTTTTCTGTTACTTCTGTCGCGGTTTCTGTGTGTATTTCTGTTGTATTTTGCGTTTCTGTCGCGTTTTCTGCGACAGTCTCCGTCGCATCTTGCGTTTCTGTAACTATTTCTGTCGCATTTTCTGTGACTATTTCTGTCGGATTTTCTGTGACTATTTCTGTCGGATTTTCTGTGACTATTTCTGTCGCATTTTCTGTCGGTGTTTCATTCTGTGTTTCTGAGTCACTTCGCGTTTCTGACACACTAACTTCTGTCTCATTAACCGGTTCCGCTTCATTTGTCTCTGTAACATTCTCTGCGTCTCCTCGACTGTCATTCTGTCTGTCATCCGTAGCTGTGCCTACATCTACTTCGTCAGTACTGTTATCTATAACTTCGCTTGTATTAGTAGCATTTGTTATGTCATTTTGTTCTGCATGGGCTTCAGTAGCTGTGTTTTGACTAGCACTGGCGTCAGTTTGAGCGTCGACGACGAGTTCGTTAGCGCATACAACGTCGTCCTCCTCCTGAATCGTATTGTTCCTTAAATTATTATCACAGTCGGTTTCATCACTTATACTATTGGTTGCGTTCGACACCGCCGTGTCAGCTGCGACGGGTTCCGGCGATCTGATTGGCGTAGAAAACGGCGTGGGGTCCGTCGAGTTAGTCTCCACACTTCTATTGCTTATGTCCTCCTGTTAGACATTTACATTGGATAATACTTGACGCATAAACTTATTCGTGCAGTTCAACAAATAATTTTTCTACGAATATTTTTTTATTTAAAGTATTTTCTCTGCACGTCTAAGTTTGTGGCCCAATTTTTTTATTATTTCCCATAAATATTGGGCTTGTAAGCGTGAAGCATCAATGTGCTGTAGAATTGTCTATGAAAGTGAGGACAACACAGTAGATGTCTATGGAACACCCGTACCGATGAGCACAGACTATAAATTAGTGTTTGTATGTATGAATGGCTGTCTGAAATTTCCTGAAAGATCTCACATAAAAATACACATAGTTGTTCCTTGATTTTTAACATACACTTTGTATTCTTGCTAATTGACAATATTATAATACGATTTACGAACAATAGCATTCGGCAAAAACCTTTCAGAAAAATGTCCTAATGTGAAACCATGTACTCAATTTTTATACATTTCCTAAAATACAGTGTTTTAAAACTTGGACGATATATTATATTTTTACAAAACATTTATTTTTTACATATCTGTCATTTATATAAGGTCAGTGCCAGACATTAGACAAAGGCAAGCAAAGCCATAAAATATTTGAAGCAAAACATTTGCATAATACGCAAAGCCATTAATCCGGTACCTATTACGAATTCAATTATTGATAGCCCAAGTCTCACCGCTCATTATTTCAGTCGTCCAGCGCTAGACCTAGGCCTGCCCAAAGTGTCTCCCTTAGGCCTTCATCAGATGCACCTTTTGGGGGAGGCCTTCCAATGCTGTGTCCTCCAGTGAAAGTATTAACTCCTAAATGTCTGACACTGGCCCTACACGTGTTTGGCAACCCGTTGCCATGAAATATGGCACATTTCTTTAATGCTTTTGAGGGTCAATGACTTGCTTAGTTGTACTGCGGGAAGCGAACATGCAATCTTAACCAATCATGCAACATTTGTAAATAACAATAATAATAGGATTAAGAAATTTGAAGCGAAACGTGTAGTTTTGAGTATAATATTGAAGTTGAAGCTAACGAAAACATGCTTTATTTGATACCAAATAGAGTTCATAATGTTTTAGCTGCTGAGTGCAAATAAAAGTAAATAAAAAATGAGTACACGGCTAAAGAATATTTTACTGGAAGTCTGAACTGAATGCGATAGGTCTTTATTTTTTCTTGATAAAAAACATAGGAAAATCTCATTACTAATAAACATAGAATAAAGTCATATGTGAAACCAGACGTCACTTAAACAAATAAACCGTACTGAGTTGTGATAAGGTCTAAATTCGATTGCAAAAACATTGAGACTTTATTGGACGTTTTTTTAGTAGAGTTTTCTTTTGCCATTCAGACTCCCAGTACAGAAAAAATAGAATGTATCGATTGATGTCTTGTTAGTACATAACGTCTATCGCTGAAGCCCATGCTGCGAAACAAAATATTGACTAACAGAATCAGTAACTAACATAAATCGTCTTACTCAAACAAATTATAACTTGTCTCAATAAATATACGTCTATAGTACGCATGCTTCCATTTATTGTGAAGTACCAATACCGCTGCTAACGGGGCAGACATAATATATCATTTCTAAGACATCTTTTTTCTTTGAAGACAGAAAGTACTTTTTTTTTCATATAGGAGCGATATTGGTGACATAAATTCAATTTGTATTCATAACTCCGTAAATTGCCGTAATGGACCGATTAACCTTTAAATCTCAGATACATTAGGAGACATTGTCCCCTAACATAACGCGCAACTGCGTAAAATGGTCCACCAACATGTCCCGTGAATGCGTTATTAAATGTTGGGAGCAGTTGCAGCCCCCCTAGCCAAGTTACGATCGTTTCATTTACGTCGAACGCCTCGAGTAGGCCACGCCTCCGATTCCTTTGTTCTGACTACGTGACTGAGCGTTGAGATGACGTCAGAACAAAGGAATCGGAGGCATGGCCTAATCGCGGCGTTCGACGCAAACGACCCCAGTTTGCCCAGTGCAGGTTGGTGGATGACACATGTCTTCGAAGTTTTTGGTATAGGATATGCCGGTTTCCTCACAATGTTTTCCTTCACATGAAATAAATTACACAAAGTAATGCACCTGGCTGGGTTTGAACCCGCGACCTATAACTTGTAAGTCGGGGCCGTTACCACTCGGTCACTACTACTCTCTAGCCTATAGCCTGAGTATTTAATATTGATTTCACTTTAATAACTTCCTGACAAAACGGATCCTAGACAGACGGATAAACGGACAAAAAACGATCCTATAAGTACTCCGTTTTTGCCGACTCTAAAAAGAATAAATAAAATAGAATTCATGCATAATTAGCTCTTATTAAATCCCTCACTGACATACATAGCCTTGTTCGTATTTAATTCATAACAACATAAATACTGAAAATTATCTAAAGCGCATTTCACCTTTGACTGGGATGCTAAATAGAAATATGACCTTAATCATTTTTATAGTCCCAAAAAAAAATACATTCTTCAGTCCTACAATTAAATCAGTCCATTCCGGCAAAAATACGGGCAAACATCCAAATCGCTATCCCTTAAACATCCCTCCTCAAACGCCCCCCTTAACAAAGTACGGCCAGGTTACCCGGGACAGAGGAGTGCGGAGCCTACCTGGTGATGGTTCTGCGCGGCGGCGGGGCTGCTGGCGAGCTCGTCGTCCACGGAGATGTGGAAGCGGCGCTGGAACTCCGTCGCGGCTGTCTCCATGCGCTCCGCTTGGGATTCCGTGCTCATGTTCCGCCTGAGATAGCAATTTACAGGACAGTTAGTCTTGGTTAAAAAATATTTTCGAATGTGAAGGATCTTTACTAGTTGCTGAAAAAAAATATAAAAAAATTCAATCTTACAAAATATCTATCAAAACATTAAATTCAACGGTTACGAAGGTGATCAACGAAAGTAAGTTCCTCCAAACAAACTTTGTATGTGCTTTTCATCCCTTTAGAAGTGAATTAAAAAAAAACCTTTCTTATTATTTGCATAAATTCAGCGTTCTAGGTCTAAGTGTTTAGGTCAGGTGTTGATAAGTCAGTGAGTCAGTATATTTTTTAGGGCATTCTCTATTTTCCTACATTTATCAAGAATCATTTTTGAGAGAACTGTAAAAAAATGAACCAATTGAGAGAGGCATAATTATATCCAGCAGTGGTCAGCAGAAACGCTGACCTGTTGACTGTTTGCTAATGTCATAATTTCCCTAACCTTTTCCTAACTAGCTTGTCGGTTTCCAGTCTAACCGAATGCGACCTCTACAACCCAATTACTGGGCAACACGTTACTCCTTGGATAGTCTGATGATCAGACTTTTCTGGCGTCTGACTACCTGTAACGACTGTCAAAGATCTACGGGACCAACCGGGACCAACGGCTATACGTGCTTTCCGAGGCACGGGTTGTCAGTAATGTCCTAGATAAACTTAGGAAAGTACATATAAATTGAAAAAAATCACATTGTTACTAGCCCGGTTTTGAGCCTGCAACCTCATGCATGAGGCACCAACCTGGGTGCTTAACTGGACCATAAAGTACATATAACATAACATAACATAATCAGCCTTTTAATGTTCCCACTGCTGGGATTCAGGCCTCCTCTCTTTAGAAGAGGGAATGGGCCGTAATCCACCACGCGGGCCCAGTACGGATTGGTGAATGTCACATGTCTTCGAATTTTTGGTTCTAGGACATGCCGGTTTCCTCACGATGTTTTCCTTCACCGTTTTGAGAGCAGTGGTAATGAAATAAATTACACAAAGTAATGCATGCGCCTGGCTGGGTTTGAACCCGCGACCTACAACTCGTAAGTCGGGGCCGTTACCACTCGGCCACCACTGTTCTCAAAGTACATATATTATATACTAACATGAAGGTAGGTCGCTCCCATTGCGTGGACCTCTCGATGTGGTTGACGTAATAGGTCCGGCCGTTCGCGTCCTGCCGCTCCTCCCACCCTGGAGGCAAGGGATCCCCACTGATAGCCTGGAACAACAAACATTGTGATGATTAAACTTATACATCAATTATTGAGCTCAGGATCATGAGTGGGACTGTTCGAAAGAGTCACCGCGGCTCTGAAAGCTTTAGTCAGTAAAAGTTGACATTCCCTCTAGCTACTCCGAGAGCGAGAGTAGTATTTGATGATTTCCCCACTCCCAAAAACATAATAATTTATTTAGCAAAACCGTTGGGGCTCAGCAGTGCTGAAGCCTACTGGGACCATGGGTTTATTTCCGAAAGGGAAACCCGGGGTCCTAGAACACAAAGAGCAACTCTTACGTTCATCAACATCCTCTTATAGAGCGAGAGGGAATAAAAGTTAGGCATGTCCTGGAGTAGCACACAGGATACTACTACACTTTTTGTATCAGGAATATGTTCCTTTGGGATAATTTTGTATACGCGGAAAAAAAACGAAAAGCTAGTTCAACTATGTATAACCAATTCCCCCGTCAATATTGCCAAAAGCAAACACTTAGAATGCTATGTAGTGCCTTTTCCATATTTTAAAGAAGTATTCACAATGAGTCATGATCACAATCGCGGGTTTATTTGAAGGCGACTGCGGAGCGCGCTAACTGCAAGTGCATGTGCAGCTCGCTTGACAATTTTAATACAATTCTGTCTATAGGGTTAACTATCAAAAACTTACAAGAATGCAATACAATTGAAATAACACAATTTTTGAAAGAATAAATAACATAATGAAGTTACTGTAGCGTTACTGGCGTTTGACGTCATCGTCAGCATGTATTGCTGACTCTGTTTACCAGTCAAACATCCTATTGCACAGAAATTGCACCCAAACTACAATTTTGCAGCTAGCATGCAGTTTCATTTGGTATCAGGTGGGATCGCAGTCATGCAATAGTTTATATAATTAAAAATGCAGCCAGTCCCCTGAAACCCTTATTGCTGGCCACACCAAAAAGAAAAGCTTGTATAAAAAAAAAAGGGAAACATACACGAGCTACGTGCGAGGTGTCGACCAGCTCCCAGTCATCGCCGGTGAACGATGGAACCGAGCAGTACACGACCTACCACGAGGGAACCACTGAACAATGTACTCAACAAAAGCAATAAGCATGTGGGGGAGTGAAAAGAACATGCAAATTAACAGAAGGATGAGCCGTTCTAACGTGTAGGCGATTCTACAAGACGCGATCGTGAAGCGAAGCGGCGCGATTAGAACAAACTATTATATTATTTATAAGTACTCAATTGTTGTGGTGTACTGTGACCAACCGCACGTGCAGCGATGCGAAGCAGACGCCATCAGTTACACTAATAATATAATATTCCACAACTATCACACAACGCTATCTAATCCCAAACTGAGCAGAGCTTGTACTAAGAGTACTAGACAACTGATAAACATTTTTAAATATTTCTAAATACATAGGTATTATAGATAAATTACACCCAGACACAGAACAAATGAGCGTGCTCATCACACAAACATTTATTACAGTTGGTTTGGCATTTTCAGAACTAGGCCGCCGCGCCGCGTTTAATTCGCATGCGCCGGATCAAATCGCTTCACAGTCGCATTTGAATCGCCCACGTAAGAAGAGCTACTGACGAAAATCTGTCCCGGCAGGATTTTCTATCAGTCCCAAACGCGTTGATCTCGACGTAGGCCGCGGCCCACAGTTGGTTCCTAACCTATTGGCTCATTTCTACGGAGAAAGGAGATGTTTCATTTTTGTATGGGGCTCCGGCCACAACATGTACATTTTAGCGAAGCTGGGAAACTTACCCCTGAATAGAATAAATTAACATTTTTTTCATAATATCAAATGGTTTTTATGTACAAAATTAAAATTCAAAATGTTTGACGTTTGTCCTAAGTGTTATGACAGCCATGATAGGTCGTAGAGATGACGTTTACTTAACCTATAGAATTGTTTTGTTTTTGTTTATCAGAACTAAACTCATAAATAGTCTAAGATCAGATCTGTGATCTTTCTAATAGAATATAAGACAAAAGTGGCTCACCAAAGCACGATCAAATCTTTGAATAATTTCTTAAATAAAAAAGGACAAAAGTCACTTTGAGCGTGCGGGCGGTTATTATGAATTCGTTCAGAAACACATTTCAAAAATGGAGACTAAAGATTTTTTGACGATAAAATGGTCACACTTAATTATGTTTACTCAAAAATATGTATAAGAGAATAATAGTAATTTATTTTTAACAAACACTACAAGAATACACACATTTTTTAATTATTTTCTACGTAACATTGAGTTGATGAGACATGATTTCAGAACGGATGAAGTCTGCTAGCTAACGAGACGCCGTGTTCATTAAAACATGGCAATAATTTAAAAACTATTATTTTTTGTACACAACAAATCAGGCTCAAATTCGCCAGAGAATATTTTTCCCCAATTTATGGTATTTTTTCCTCTTTATCGATAAATGTACATCTGATGGCCGAAAATGAAACATCTCCTTTCTTCTCGAGAAAGAAGACACCCGAGAAAAACTCTGCTAAGCCTTATAAGTAGGTTACATAAGTGCGAAAATCACATAACAAAAGCGAGCATTAAGAGTGCTTTTATAGTTTTACGGTTGATTTCTGAAAGGCTAATCAAGACGAAAATTGATGTTCAATTTTGTCAATGTCACGTTTCCTATTTGATTAGCTGACTAAAACAAAGACTTTTTACAAATATGTTTTTTAATAAATATGTTTATTAGCTTTTCAGAAACCACTTCATAAGCAAAACTACCTTTTAGAAATCCTGTAAAATACCTATGTAAGGCGCTACGTACACAAGCGAGTGATTCGCAGCGATTTGACGTTATGTTCGAGACGCCGCGATAATATAACTTTATTTCTGATTTTATGACCTTTATCTGAGATCTTTAGGCATTTAATTTGAGTTGTATATCCGATTTTTCTTTCAAATTATAACTTTGTTCTCTTAAAATTGTACTTCTACTTACTTTATAAAATTGCTGTGCCCGAAAGGATACATGTGCACTTGTTTAACTATTCTTAAGATCTTATTTAACACATTTGTTATAGCAATAAAGAATTGAGTTGAATTGAATCCCACCCAAAAACTAGTAATATCACCGTGTGGAAATGAGTTCATAAAATTGTTATAAAATGTAATTGCAAAGACCCTACCACGAGCTCTTAACACGATCCATTTGACGACCTAAACTAAACTGTTAAAGGGATAGAGCTATATAGCATGTATAGGTCCATCCTTCTGTCTCGCTCGCACGCTTGTCATTTTAACACGTCATAGTAAGGCCCCAGAGCCGTAACATCGACGCAAGTCACTCGCTTGTGGAGTTAGTGCCTGTAACAAAGCAAAGTATCCTCACCGGCTGCACGACTCCCTGCTGGGGGGAAGGCTCCACCAGCTCCCAGTCGTTGTCGGGCGCCGGCTCCTCCGTGCCCGCGTCGCCCACGCGCCCCACCAGCGCGTGGTACACCTCGATGTAGCCGCGCACGCGGGACCGAGCACTGTGCCACACGGACATGTAGATCAGTTGGCGTATACACAAGGGATGATGATGAAACACATACTCGTAAATACGTTATACTCATCAATATGAACAACTTTTACTATGCGAACAACCCTGAAAACACGAAAAGAAATTTGCTACTCCATACATTTATGTTCACATATCTCTGCAAAATATATGGAGCAACTGTTTTTTTTTTTGTGATACCAGGATTGGTCGCACAGAGAGTGCAATGACCTTTTTTTAAAAAAGCCTATCTGTCGTTTCGACATTGTATAAGTCAGTTGAAAATAATAAGTAAATATGGCAAAAACAAACATAATTGGAAAATATAGTTCCACTACGCAGTGTTCGGCGCAGCATGGGCTGTGAATGAAAAATGCAAAGAGCAACTAAAGGACTCGAGTGATTTTTAATCATTCAAAGTCTAACACTCATCCTCGCTTCCCCCAGAGCGGGAGAAATTATTTGCTGTTTTTTTCTCAAAAAAGGGTTCACTTTTTTTGATATCAGCCCAGCTCCATTGTCTCTCACAAAGTGGAGGCCAGTATATTTATAGGCAATGAAAACGTGACTTAAAGAAAAGACATATCCTGTTTAGTAAATAATACTTACTCTAATAACGGACCTTAGATAAGTATTAATTACAACATTAAAAATCATTTTGAAGTTTGGAGGTACATAAGCAGAACAGAGTGTAAAGTCCCGCAAACCTCCGTTGAAAAGGGAGGATCCTCTGACCAGACGGGTGTTATGTAATTGCACGATGCAGGATTAGTTCTTATGTGACACCATAGATGTCACTACAGAAGCAAGGTTTTGAACTCTTTTACCATCTTTAATAAGAGATACAAGTTATTCCATCTGACATCGAAAACAGAAACAGATACAGTTTACACTAATTAAATACTCAAATAACACAACACTTCAAGCATACAATAATTACAAAACAGGTGGTTAGCAGGGTAGTAACAAGCTCTAAACATTTCATACTGGAATCTCCTACATACCATTTAAATTAGTTTTTTTTTTTTGTGTAATAAGTTTAAAAAGCTTTGCAGTTGTTTAGCCAATTAAAACACCCAAATATTTAAAAACAAAAAGTCAATAATTAAATCCCAATTTATATGTTTGTATTTACTTACGAACCGTCCGGATTCGCGTGGTTACAAATTTAGTTATCATTTTTTTAAAATCTGCAGGCAGACAAGACCAAAATCTTTGAAATTATTACAGATAATATAAAAATAATATTTTATTTATACCTGAGATTCACATCTTACGAACAGACACAAACTAACACACAATAGTAAGCAGAACTTTGTCCGCTGTACTAATTTCCACATGAAAGGACAATCTTGTCTATCAGGTATGGCAGTCAAGATGCTGTGGCGACTTCCACGCAGCCGACTGATGAGTGATGCGGTCTTTTTGCGCCAGATAGCTGTGTGTGAGCAACAGAAACGTGGAAGTCACAACAGCGCCCTGAAACCGTTGTTAAAGTAAGTTTTAGACTACTGAGTTTACATATTTTTTAGGAAATCATCAAAAACCAACTCCCGTCAATCATCAAATGATCGTCATCAGAAGGTTCAAAGTCACCCAAAGGGCATGAAAAGGGCTGTGCTCAGGATTTCCTTGCGTCAGGAATGAAGATATTCGTAGAAGAACCAAGGCTATCGACATAGCCTGAAAAATGGCAAAACTTAAGTGGCAGTGGGCAGAGCACATTGCTCGCAAAACAGATGGTCGAATATGCCGGAAGGTTCTAGAGTGGCGACCGCGCACTGGAAGACGATTTCCTCGAGAGTGTCTAAATGTACGTTTTTTGTCACATAAACCGAAGTATCTTTTTTCTCGCTATCTTACAAGTTTGATTTTTTGACAGCTTCAAGAGTCCGCAGACCTGAGTATATGGTTTAAATTTCAACTCGATACCTCCACGCGTTCCCGAGATAAAGGGTTTTGCAGACAGACATACAGACGGACAACAAAGTGATCCTAAATGGTTCCATTTTTTTTTTGAGCTACGGATCCCCAAAAAGGAGAGTGAAGAATATGTTACTAGCAATACACACTCAAAACACACACTGTCCTGTTAGTAAATACAAAACACACACAAATAAATAATCAAGAAGAAAATAATACCTGCAGAGTTAGGTAGCTAAAATGTATAAGGATGATTCATACTGCTACGAGGAATGTTAAATGTTATCTTTTTATTCAACAGTTCTGAGAAATGCAATCTTTTATGTAACAAAATTTCAATAGATATGCTGTAATTGAACTTAATTTTATTGATTGAAGTCACGTATTTTCAAGTCACAAAATGTTTGAACAGGAACTTCATTAGACTGACGCACACGTGGGCGACGCCCGAGTTGTACGTAGAGTCGCATCGCGTGGCGTGGGTTTAATGTAGTTCCCGCTTTAAAATTTTGTGACTTGTCAAGTCTAGTTGACATATAAAATGTATGGTGACCAACGACCTTACAGCCACTAGATGCCTCATGCTTGAACTAGCGCACCAAAACAATTCTGTCAACTAGCCGAGGTACGAGGAGCGGAGTGCTACATTCTGATTGGTTCTGACTGGTACGGGGGAGCGGGGTACTGCGTTCTGATTGGTCGAGACATCAGATCTATAATCATATGTGTTAATAGACACGCGTCGCCTATTATTAGACGTGTAGTGGCTGTAAGGTCGTTGATGGAGACCGATTCGCCCAAAAAGGCGCACGGGCCCACGTGGACCCAATATAGTTCTTTATCTACAGCTACTAGTTTCTGACAGCGGTATCGCTCGCGGGGAACCCCATTTCATCCGCTTAGGAGGTAAATTTTGGAAAATCCTCTCTTAGTGCTCGCCTACGTCATAAAAGGAAACCTTATGCAAACCTTCAAACATGGTAGGCGTTTGAAGGGTCGCACAAAGTTTCCTTTACGAAAAAGTGTCAAGGTATTTTGAACCTATGTACTCCATTCGCAAAAATTTTAATCTTAATATACATTTAAACATACCTCATCTATTCTCATCATCTATTATCTACATCTATTCCGTAGATATAAAGATGACATTCAAAGCAAAAAAAGTAGCTAAGTACAATACAAACTTTTTACTGCAACTGCCATTTACCATGCTACCAACGCAATAGAAGTCAAAATGGGTTGAACGGACAGTAAAAAAAGTTTGTTTTATTGTCTAATCATAACGCGAATGGAGTATACCTCCTTGTGACCAAAATGTCAAAGTATTTTGAACCTACAGCTTATGAACATAAGGTGTTCGGCTGCCGGTTTGAATGTTTTCTTTTATGACCCTATGAAAAAATTAAATCACTCCAACAAACAATTCAGCTAAATCCAAATTCTTATCAACGATTAGTAAAAAACACAAATCCACTATTATGTTTAAACTCATTGCTTTAAAACTCTTAGCACAAATCATCCTTCGTCTAAAAAAAAACTTTTAAAAAATCATACGAAGCTCACGGCATGCTTAGAGCATTACTTACACGGACCTGCGCGGACGCAACGGGTACTTAACGACGTTGGGGCGGGCCGAAGCGGCTGTCTCCGTAGGAACCGAGGACAGGGGGACCTCCACCATGCCGAGGAAGTCGTCGCGAGTGAGCCGGTTCTCGTCGAAGACTTGGATTAGCAGCTTATGTTCTGTAGGTTTCACCTGGAGGGGTAAAAGTGAAAGTTTTTACAGGTTTTTCTGTTATCAAGTTATCTAAAACCTCATCAAGGCATCTTCTCATTTTGAAAATAGTGATAATAATGTTATTTTGGCACACAACTTAAAAAAATATAAACAAAAAGAATATGTCTCACGGCTATGCCAAATAAGTCCAGTTCAGCATAATGCCAGATAACTACATAGCATAGGCTGTCGCTGGTTTTCAACTGAACCTTTGAGTGTAAGTATGGATGAAAATCAGTTTTGATTAAAAAGGAAACCTTGCGTTCTTAGACCCGGTAGTTTCGGCTGCGCATGGATATGTCAGTCAGTCAGTTTCTCCTTCTATACATATAGATATCAAGAATATAAACAGAATACTACCTTACCTTAATATACCTTATTTCGGTCATCGTCATAATTGTTATATTTTAAGTACTCTTAATTACAATGATTTCATATTTATCATAGTATTTATTAGTTTATTATATTAGCATATATACGTATTTTATTATTATAAGCCACTTAATTAAACGATACTAAATTCTATTTCAAATATCTGTTATTTATTTATTGTGCACACCTACCACAGTGTTGTCTTTTTAACCCAATGGTTGACTGGTAGAGAATGCCTTGTTGCATTAAGTCCGCCTATGTACCACTACTGTACATGAAGTTTAAATAAATAAATAAATAAATACTACTCACCCGAAATACAAACTCCTGATTCCATGTTGGATTCAATGTCTGAAAGAATAAAAATAATGCATTAAATAAAAATTCATACCGATGACATAGACCTATTGACCTTTATATTAATATAACTCATCACGTCATCGCTACAAATATAGACACGAAATACATACAGCAGGATAGCAGGGATTTCCCGATTGCGGAATAACGAGCTCGGCTAAGTTAATTCAGCTTAACTCGCTTAGCTGACGTCATTTTTTCACACTTGTGTGAATAATGCAAGCGTCGTGACCACAGATCTTAGAATTGATCACTTTATGATATGGCCAACTAAAACTGGCCAGGGTGTTCACTAAATAATAATAAATTATCAGTAAGCAGGCGCAACTTCAGAATGACGGCTACTCGTCTTCGGGAACGGAGGGTGCCCACGACGGCACACCTCAGTCGGTCTACATTTAATGTGTATACCACATCTCAGATCGTTTAAACAGTAACGTTTGATGATATGTTAATCCTCGTTGGGCCATATCATTGATGTAGGATTTCTATGATAATAAAAGGTCTATAGACCAAACGAGGATTGACCTAATCATCAAACTTTAACGTTTAAACGATCTGACCAATTTTAATTGGTCATATCATGAAGTGATCAATTTCTAAGATCTAGCCACGACATGGACATTCTCTCTCATCTGCTCAATAATATGGAATGACTAGTATTACATCTAGCCTATATTGACAGTAGCGTAGCTAGCTGACTAAAGGCCCTGGGGCAAAAAAAAAAATCAGGGGCCACGTTATTTTTACGTGAGAAATCTTCAAATAACTTTTCTTGCTCTGGGTGGAGTGGAGAGGAGAGTCAGACGTTCACTGACTAAACGAGGTTGCCATGTTAAAGTAGTGTTGCGATCTATCTTTTTACATTCCTAAGATGGAAGATTGGACACCCAATAATTATGGTGGAAAGTCCCCTCTTTGAGGAGATGCTGGTAAGACCTCACGGCGTCCTCACCTTCCGCATGACGCAGGTTCTTACCGAACATTGTCAGTTCGGCAAGTTCCTGCACCGGATTCGTGCGGAAGTAACGCCCGGGTGTCACCAATGTGTAGACTTATAATTTCGTTGTTGATGCATCAACATCGAAGTTATAAAGCTTCAAAGCTGTTAATAAGAAAGAGAAGTCCGACATGGACTTTAACGTCAAAGTTCGCCCGTACGACCATAGAAAACTGCGTCTTGGCGAAAGAGATTTATATTGAGAGAGTTATATTTGTTTAAAATTGTTATATCTCGTTTGCTTTTCTACCAATTTTGATATTGTTTTCACAATTAGTATTCTACGAGTATGTTTATACTTTATACGTATAATTCTTCTGTACGTGTGTTTGTCATCTAACTCTTCCCAAACGGCTTGACTGATATGGATGAAACTTTGTAGGTATATTTGAATGGGTCCCTTGATGGCTTTAAAATAAACTTGGAACCGTTAGGTGGCGCTGCAATCGGGTTCTCAATATTTTTTTTCTGTCGAAATGTCGTCTTTCGGACAGCACGTTTGTCGGCGCCGCTAGTACATTTATATAACGTTGACTGGTAGAAAATGCCTAAGGCATTAAGTCCGCCTCTGTACATTTGTGTGCATAAAGCATTAAATAAATAAATATAAATATAGATTGACGTACCTTTTTCTTGGTTTTGGTGAGAAACGTGTCAATGGTGACGTCGCCATCGACCTTCTGCAACTCCACCCGCACATAAGGGTCGCTGGAATGAACAGATAATCAATATTATTCTTAAGTTTCACTTATAACCAGAATACAAAATCTTTAAGATGTAACACGCCATGTGTGCAACCTCAAGGTAACAGTTCATTGTGCGTACAATTAAGGAGTGGAATTCCCTGCCGGTATCTTTGTTTCCTCATAGCTACAACCTAATGAGATATATAAGTCAAGAAGTTACTTCTAGGCAAGTGTACTTCATCGTCAACAGGAGAGATAGTGGTTAACCGCGAGCCTACCAATAATCAAAAAAAGAAAAAGTATACTTCTGTAACTTCTATCGATTAAAACGACATTAAGTAAGACAAGAATCAGAAGTAGGATCAGTGCAAAACGGGCAGAAATCAAACAGAAGGAAATTATTGGCCAAAGCTTATAACAACACTTTCCCACTCTACGCAGGTACTATGCATATGTCGATTTTTTTTTTCAATACTCGAAATCCCGCCCCTATCCCTACCGCTTTTAGACACGAAATTTTCTGTTTTCCTCACTAGTGCGAAAAACAGTGCGACCACACCCCCGCCACAATTCATTGTATTTATCGTGTCGAGCCGGTCACCAAGCAGCCCCCACAAGTCGCCATTCAAGCCCCATTTATTTATTTCTTCGTAAGTGTATTGACAAATTTGTCAGTTTACGAGATTACCATTCTATGCCATTCTTTCAATGGAGTGTCAGTGGTTAACTATTAGAAGTCATAAGTCTAATGTAGTTCTAAGTTTACTTTGGTCCTGTATCGCAAAGGGCATTTGAACAAACACATGAGGGTTTTAGTCTGTAAAAGTCTGCCACACCCTCTCAGGACAGAAGAAGTTGTTTGATGATTTCCCACCAAAAATCCAAGAAAACGTTCATTACGACAAGGTTCTAAGTATGGGTTAGCTTTTTTATCTTCTGGCTTCGTTTGGTTGTTTATCGTAAAGCCTTTGATAAGTCGACCATACAAAGTTTGAAACTTTACCTGAATCAACCATTTAACCGCTTAGTGTCGGATATATCCGACACTTCAAGTTCACACATCCAGGACCAAATACTCCATTTCGTCAGCTCTTCTATTACCTATGGGGATTAAAGAGCTAAACGAGATGGAGTACCCAGTCGCAAACACACGAACTTGGCAAATAGGACACTAAAACTTTCGTCGGACTATTCCGACGCAAATGGTTTATATGATTTTTGAAGGTTTGCAATCGTTATTGACCGTAAGTCAGAAGTACATAGTTTTCATTTCAACCTGGGCAATAGCTTTTATGTGTGTGTTATGTTCGCAGGTGACTGCGTGCTCTAGATGCCAGCTCTCTGATCAAGTTCTTCTACCTTCGCGCCAGCACCATGGTGACCTTTATAGGCAGGGTACTTGGAGGAACTTTGGCAGCCTTGATATCTGGTAAGTCTCTGAAAAGATTGCATGTAACGGAGATGAGAATGTTGAGATGGATGTGTGGTGTAACAAGGACGGATAAAGTAAGAAATGAGTAATCAAAGGAAGTTTGAAAGTAGCACTAGTCACTAAAAAGTTGAAAGCAAATCGTTTCTCTCGGTGTGGTCATGTGAAGAGGAGGGATGCAACGCATGTTACTAAAAGAGTCATGAGTATATATATGGACGGATGGAGAGGGAGAGGGAGGCCAAAGAAAAGATAGATGGACTGTGTGAGGAGTGATATAAAAGAAAAGGGAGTTAGTTATGGCGTGACGGGTGACAGGACAGAATGAAAACTAGAAAAACATGGTGCACCGACCCCAAATAACACGGGACAAAAGTAAGAAGAAGATGATGATACCTGGTTAATCTTGAAGCCGTCCTAAGACGTTATTAAAGCTATCATTATTCCAGTGTATATTAGTAGATTACCAAACTTGTCAAAATCAACAATTATGAAATCAATGATAGACCATTCTGACACTATTGTAATAGCAGACTTGAGGCCCAGATGTTTTGCTTTAAGGCTAAACCAGGGCCCTGAGATTCAATCACTTCTCAACAACCTCGAATTACATAAGCAGTAAAGATTGATAAAAGATTGAGAGACGTCGTCTTTATTGTACTTCATTGCCAATTTACAGTAGCAGCTTACAATTAATACGGTGTAAGAATGGGCGGTTACAGGCGCCATTTTCTTTAAAATTATACTATAAAGTTCTTCTACTTCTTATTATTATTTTTATATTTATGATAGGTTCGCGCTTGACCACTATCTCACCTGATGGAAAGCGACGATGCGGTCGACGATGGAGCGCGCTTACCTAGAAGTAACCTATTCGCTCTTGACTTAAAGATTCCCGGGTAGCCATCACGAAACACAGATTCCGGCAAGTAATTTCTCTCCTTAGCTGTACGCACAATGAATGTGCTCCCAAAACGTTTCGTGCGTATTGGTGGGATGTCCACCATGTACCAGTGGCGCATCGCCGTACGCCTGGTGGTCCGATGATGGAATGGGCTAGGCGGAATTAGGTTATGCAATTCCGACGCACACTCCCCGAAATTAAACCGGTAGTAAACCGACAGGCTAGCAACTCGGCGTCGATGCTCAAGACTTTGAAGCCTCGAATCAACGAGTGTATCATTGCCAATGATCCTCCTGGCTCGTCTCTCAATTGCCACAAGTGCATTCATTAGTTTTGTTTGTTTTGTTTTGTATTCCACAACTATCACACAAAGCCGTCTAGTCCCAAGCTATGCAGAGCTTGTGTTATGAGTACTAGACAACTGATAAACATACTTATATATACTTATATAGGAAGTATATAGTATTATTATACCAATTAAATTTAAAACATTCTATTCCATGTTACATGGGCACTTATAAAACGTCAGAAGTTAATGCCAATTAGTCGATTCCTACGGAGAAGAACCGGCAAGAAACTCCACGGTTATCACATTATATGTATTTAAATCACACTATAACAATTATAAAGGCGAAAGTTTGTGAGTGTGTGTGTGTATATTTGTAAGTTCTTCACGCAAGAACGGCTGAACGGGTTTGGATGTAATTTGGCACACGGATAGACCATGTCCTGAAATATCACATGGGACACTTTTTTTACCCTAGGAATATATTTATTCCCTTGGAGTAATTTACAGCTTTTACACGGGACTAGCTGCTGGCAGAAGCCAGTTCTTTTAATTTTTTTTTGATTTTTGAGGATAGTGTAGACTCGAAGAGACGTAGTATTTGACAAACAAAGTCTTGGATCTGAATAGAAAATAAATCAACGTATCTACGGTCACATCACAAAAAAGAAGCTACATAAAAAACCAGCTTCTGCCCGCGGCTTCACACGCGTGAAAATAGGTAAATTTTGGAAAATCCTCTCTTAGTGCTCGCCTACATAATAAAAGGAAACCAAATTGTTCAAAATTTCACATTCTTAGGTCCCAGTAGTTTCGGCTGGGCGTTGATATGTCAGTCAGTCAGTTTCTCCTTTTATATATAAAGATAAACCTATTAACACAAATGACATGATTATGTTACACTAATCAATCTGAATGGATATCATGTCCACGCTAGTGCGACAAGGCGAACAGTCCTAATTAGCCGTGAAAGCAATCCCACGTGTCTTGAATTTAATTATTCAAGTCTTACTAGATCAATATTACGTAAGAAAAAAGCCTGCCAGGCGAAAATGGGATTAGGCGGATCACGTCAGCCATGCACATTGATCGCTTGGCAAAAGTATCTACGAAGTTGGTATCCGAGGATGGACGACGCTGCTGAGTCAGGTCTGAGAAAAGGTCGCGAAATGACCAAAGCGCCTACCGCAAAGACTGGTATAACCTCAGATACATTAGGAGACAAAACGTTAACGACAAAACATGTCGGGCAACGCTCAAATCTCAGATATATTGAGGGACAAAATGTCCCCCGACATGACGCGCCACGCTGTCAAATTATCCAATAACACATTGATTAACCCGCGTGATGTAATTTTTTTTTTTTTTACTAATTCATTTATTTCAGAGATTGTCCATATGTACAATGCGTTCCAAATAAGAATAGGATCGATTTTGTCCCCTATTGTATCTAAGGCTTATAGATAGCTCAAGAAAAGAATAACTGGAAGGATTTTGGGGAAGCCTTTGTCATGGAGTGGGAAAATATATGCTTGAGAAAAAAAACTCAGTTCTTAATTTTTCAAGTATTAGAGATAAAAGCAATTTTAACACATAAAACATTTAATTATAACTCCAAACTATTCAAAAAATATAACACCGTGTAAAAGGCGCGTAATTTTTTGTTCGATTGTCAAAGATGCTAGTGCGGGGGCGATTATGCGCGACGACATTAGAGATGCGCTCATTCATCGACTTTTTAGTCTAACACAAGGTAACAAAAACAGTATTAAAAAATGCGTCCAAACGCATTATATCAAATACGGTAGAATATTTATTTTTTAGATTAATTACAGAAAACATTGTTCTTTTTTCATTCTAGCGTAAAGTATCCTTGGCGATAGCTTGACTTACTAACGTTTTTCATGCGACATTTATTATCAAATGCACTGTTGCAGAGCAATGCGAGTCGTAGTGTTATCCTTGACGCAGCTTTATTGTTACACTAGCTTCTGCCAGCGGCTTTGCCCGCGTGAATCTAAGGTTTGTCCATACAAAATTTAGACCTGCGTTTCATCCCTTCAGGGGGTGAATTTTCAAAAACCTCTTCTTAGTGCTTGCATATTTACATAATGACGAGAAGCCTTGTGCAAAATTTCAGGTTCCTCTTCGTAGTCCCAGTAGTTTCGGCTTTGGTTGATATGTTAGTCAGTTTTTCTATAGATGAACGAAGTCAAGGAAGTTGCTGTAGGATCTTAAGGGGAAAGCTCCAAGGTAGCCCGCACCGCTGGCGCGGGCTTGCGGTCGTCCGGTAACCGTCCGGACCCAGCCCAAGTCGTCGAAGGCGCGTATTGTTTCACGCGCGCCTCAGGGAGATGTCAGCAAATCGTAGGGGTCAAGCAGGGTCGAAGCCTACAGGGGCCATGGGTAGTGTTAAAACGAAATCCGTGGCCCTGGGACGAAGGCAAAGAAGGAACAGGCGTTCGTTTTTAGTCAGTAAAAGTCTGACACTATCTCCCGCACCGCCCAAGATCGGGATTTGTCATTAGATGATTTTCCCTGCTAAAAAAAAAAAAAAAAAATTCTGAAGTGTTTTGCATTTTGCAGGTTAGTTGCAAGTTGTGTATTGATTAAAATATAATTGGCGGCCGTAACACGGGATCATAATCAAGAAGATAATATCTTACGAATATTTAATATCTCTTAACTATTTTACAATACCGACTAAGAAAATCGTAAGACCTAGTAAAGGAGCAATTACTATAAAAAATCCCCAGCATATCTGTCGATTGCATTCTAGAGTGGCCTTATCTGCGCCTACAAGTATCTTGTCCATGTATCAAGACTGTTCAAGACACAAATTCATGTATTCGGGAGTCGTACAATGTATCGGTCAATTACAAAAGCCATGATAAGTGAAGACGTACTAAGAGGTAAGATAAGGACACACTAGTAGTGAAATTAAATAATTGTTATAGTCCAACTTTAAAAAAAGCAACATAGAATGTAGATATAGTACATTTTGATACAAGTGCAGAAAGTTTGTCATTGCAGCCAAGGCGGAATTCGCACGAGCTCTAGGCGAGTGTGTTATGGAGCCGAGGCTGCAGTGACAAATTTGCACGTGTATCAAACGACTTTTTTCAAAACACTTACAAAGAAATGAATAAACGGGGGTTGACTGGCGACTCGTGGGAGTCGACGCGCGCCCAGCCTGATACGACACATGTAATAAAATTGTGGCGGGGTAGAGCACGCGCACTTTTCTGCACTAGTGCGGAAAACAGTCTATTGCGTGCCTAAAAGCGGTGGTATAAGAGCGGGTTTTCGAATAAGTGTATTGAAAAGACTATTCTCACAGCATCTACGAGAGCTATTCATGCGACTTCGTACAAATACACGTTTTAATCTTACCATAAGCTCAAAACAGTTGCTTTTGTAGTGACATCTGTTACGCAACATAGGAACTAACTAAAATTCGAAATCCTCCATCGAGATATTAGAGTTCTCCGCGCGAATATAACATATACAACAGCCCGAAATCATCTATTGGACAGTTGCCCGGATCAGACATAACACCTGCCTGGTCGGAGAATCCTCTCTTTTCGACGAAGGTTTGCGGGACTTTACACCCCGTTCCGCATACCTCTAAACTTTCAGGGACAAAGAAAATTGATGCGCTTTCCTTATACAGTAATTTAATAAAATTGGGGTGAACTGGTAGTGGATTGAGGAAGATTATTGTAAATCCAATTATATCAACCAATTACTGTCTGATAAAAATCAGCAAGGTCTGATGAGTAGGCAATATTTTAATGCGCAACTTGTCAAAGTACAATATTCATAAATCTGAACAACGCAACATCTTCACAGGTAAGAAGCACGCATAAGTGCAAAACTGCCAATTATTATCAAGGTGAGATGTGTTGCTGAGGACCCCATACAATCGTGGTCGTAGTTTCTTGTCAATGACCTCAACATCAAAATATCCAGACCGCTGGATAAACTCAACACCGTCCATCAGGTGGAATGTATTGGCGTCATCCTTGCGGCCCACGGCATAAAAAACGGGAGAGTCCGATAGCGATAGTGCCTTAATCTCCAGGAAAGAACTGCATTACATGAGACTAATAAAAGAATGCCACTACGCACTAGAACGCGTCGCAGTGCTCCACCGCAACACTGTGACGCTGCAGTGGCTAAAAGAACACAGTGACGAGGCTGATGAGTTTGGCTAGGACAGGATCCGAACCCTTTGTGCCAATCCCGTTCAGTCACTTGCGTGGTTGGCTAAGAGAACACAATCACACGCAAGCAAAAAGCTGGTGTTCCTAGGTACCGGGTTGCAAGCGAGACGCCCGTAAGACGCCAATACACTGAGATTCCTAATCTGCTTCTAAAGAGGTGAGCTGGTTGAAGTAATGCCCGTGACTGAGACACTATGACTATGCAGCCAGTTCGCGCAGCCATGAAAATGCATACAGTTCTGTAGTGTGTAGTACCTCACCTGTCTACTATTGGTTAGCCTCCCAGTGAGGCATGGCTCTAAGGGTGGCTACTACTCACCATGTCCACTATAGTCCTTCATGCGATAGCTTAGAGTGAAAACCTCGGGTATGCAATTTTAGGTAATTTTTGTTTTATTATATTTCTGAAAAGAAAACGCTGGTAACGCATAATCTTATATCACGCTAAATTTTGATTTGATACTCGTAGCGCCATGTTGAATGCATACTTTGATCGAGTCAGTTTGGTGTGATAACTTTGCAACGGCGCGTCAAAACTTATGAAAAAAAAAGAAAAACAAGAGATACAAGCGTTTGAAATAAATCAATAGTTTTAAATATTTCAATAAAACACGTAGAAGCCCATTATAATAACATAATAATAAAGGTCTAGTTTGATTTTTGTGCCTCCTGAAAAGTTACGTATTTCAAAGTAACGAGGTATTTAATATAAGCCATCGCATGGTAACTGATTCCCATGCTCTCTCGCTCTGTACCATGGCCAAGACTATGGCCGGACGCGAGAGCTCGCTACCGCCGACGTCGATCTCCTCCACGAGGAACAAATTTATAGCCTAGTAGGCAATTATAGTAATCAATAAAACCTTTTTTTTATATTATTGAAAGATGATGATGATGTTGATGGACCACGCTTGCCTAGAGGTAACCTATTCACTCTTGACTTAAAACCCCCAGGTTATAGCTATCAGGAGAAATATACATTCACTAGCTTGTGCCCGCGGCTTCACTCGCGTGAATGTAGGTTTCTCCATAAAAACTTTAGACCCCCGCTTCATCCCCTTAGGGAGTGAATTTTGGTAAATCCTTTCTTAGTGCTCGCCTACGTCATAAAAGGAAACCTTATGCAAAATTTCACGCTCCTAATCCCAGTAGTTCCGGCTGTGCGTTGATATGTCAGTCAGTCAGTTTCCCCTTTTATATATATAGATTACATTATATATCGGTATATGTAATAGCTAATTAATATCGACTTGAGTAGGTATTATAGCTACCTACAATGCGAGTGACGTCACCAATTCGGCCGACTTAACCGACTGTCAATGCCGGCGCCACCTCGTTAGACTAGACGCACCATACGCCACGCTGACCGATATCAGCGATTTGATTCGCAACACCTACTCTTTTGATAATTACTTACCAGATCGACGCATGTCCAATAATATTTTTGTTTGCTTAAATTGTTAGATTTATGATAGCTAATTTGTCATTAGTTGTATGCAGGGTTGCCAACTGTTTTTTGAGTAAAAAAAAAACGTAACATATATTTATTTTTTGTAGAGAAAAAAAAGTATTTTTCAAAATTTTATAATTTATATTTTAATGTGCTTCTAACACACTAACATTATCCTTATATTTTTGGAAGCTATCTTTATTTTAAATAAACAAGCAAACTCATTTCAAACTCAAATTTATTAGTTTTAATTTTATTTGTAACAGAACGTATTCTGGTTTCGACTTGTAACTATTCATATTAATGTGTAATTTTACGCATCACAGTAAGAATGAAAATAGAATATTTTTTATATACTTTAATTTTATGCAAAGTATACTTAACAAAAAAGCATTTTACTATAAAAGTTATGAGTTTACATGTGGATGGATGGAGGGGGAAAGGGAGACCAAAGAAAAGGGAGTTAGTGATGACGAGTGACAGGACAGAATGGAAGAAAAAAAACGTGTTGCGCCGACCCCAAATAAAACAGGACAAGGGCAGGAGGATAACGATGATATTTAACAAAAAAACTTAACATATGTTATAAAGTATGGTTGTCAACCCTAGCTGTATGCTACAATATAATAATAATAATAATAATAATAATAACTTTATTAGCAACTCAAATTACAATTTACAAAAATAACGGTGAAACCACACTAGGCAGGGCCTGAATCGTGGCTATCAAACAAAACGATTACTCCAATATTAGTAAAATAAGTTAAATCTGCATATCATTCTCATGAAGTTAAAGTGCAAGTGTGTTGTATGTATATGAGTGAAAAAGTGTAAATAAGTGTTTGAGGGAGTATTATGTGTATTGTGTGTCGTGTGTGATAGAATTTAATGAGAGTGTTTAGTTTAGTCTTTAGACAACTGTGCGTAGCAATTGTTCCATCTCATAGTAGTTCATGCTGGTGATTAATTTCCTAACTTTAACTTTGGCTTCACGAGTCGTATTATGCTGGAGCTGATATTTATTTGCAATTTTATTGTACAGGTATGGAAACATAAACTTCTGTGATCTTCTAGCAAATGAAGTTTTACATTTAGTACTTGTGATTTTAAAGACCCTAAGCTTCAGCATGTCATTGTAACTTGGAGAATTTATAACTAGCTTATGAGTGGAGATAATTGCATGCATTGCATAGAGCCCTCGCACGCTAAGTAGATCAGCCTCTTTATAAAGATCTTTTGTTGGAAATCTAATAGGCTTTTTTAACATTTAACATACTTTGAGAACTGATCTCTGCGCTCTTTCCAACAGCATGAGGTGTGATGTCGATGTCCCACCCCATACGCTTATACAGTATGATAAGATAGATTGGCACAAGGAGATATAAATAGCTTTAAGAAGTTTCATGCAAGCAACATCTCTAAGTTCCCTAATGACGTAGATTAACTTTCTGGTCTTGGCTGAGAGTGCAATGACATGCTCCTTGTATGTGAGTTTTTCGTCAATAATTACTCCAAGATATTTTATAGACTGTGTTCTTTGTAAATTACAGCATTGACATTTGGTGTTGCAGAACTGCCTTTGGTCGCATGTATGTATTTGAATATTTAGTAGAGAAGAGGGAGAGGACGCTGCAGTTTTGTGAAAACATAGAAACTTGGTTTTGTTAGCATTTAATGTTAGCAGGTTATTGCTTAGCCACTTTGCGATTGTATTGATGCCTTGTTCAGCATTTCTAAAACAGTCTTTCCAATTGCTATCGTGAAATATGACAGCTGTGTCATCTGCATAGCAAACTATTTTAGCATTTTTCAGAGGTAAATTAGTCAGGCTGTTAATATATATTAGGAACAGTGTTGGTCCCAAAACGCTGCCCTGGGGCACTCCAAAAGATATATCTTGTTCGGTACTGAGCCAGGAGTTCAGCTTAACGCATTGTTTCCTTTCAGTTAAGTAACTTTTGAACCATTCAAGTGCAATACCTCGTATTCCGATGTTTTCCAGTCTTCTCAACAATATTGGAATAGCCACGGTGTCGAAGGCTTTTGCTAAGTCTAAAAAGACTCCTACGCACGCGAGTCCATTGTCCAGATGGTCAATAATTTCATTTGTTAATAGATTAACTGCGTCTTCTGTAGATTTATGTTTACGAAAACCAAATTGAGTGTCCGATAAAATTTTATTTAATTCTAGGTATTTGACAAGACGGTTATTTACTACTTTTTCCAATATTTTTGAGAAAACCGGAAGCAGCGATATTGGTCTATAATTATCAGGTACGTTTGTTTCACCTCCTTTGTGAATTGGTACTATAACGGCAGTTTTCCAGTCTGGAGGAACAACTCCCGTGGCTAAACTTTGATTGATTATTGTTGTTAGAGGTTCAACTACACTATGTTTAGCCATTTTTAACATTAAGTTATTAACACCATCTAATCCCGGAGCACTATCAGTTTTTAGGTTCATGATTATATTTTCTATTTCTCGGGTGTCAGTGGGCTCAAAAAAGAAAGATTTTACTGGAGTTGAATCATTATCAAGCTCTTGTGCCAATTTAGACTGGGTTGTGTTGAGTCCCTTCAGAATGTTAGTAGCATAGCTTTGACCAACTGATGCAAAGAATTCATTGCAAAGATTAACTGCGTTTTGTGGACAAGTGTGAACATTAATCAAATCAGAAGCATTTGAGTTCGCGATTTTTTTCCTATGAGAGATTTTATTGATGGTTTCCCAAAGTTTTTTCGGCTGATTTTTGAATTTTTCTAGTAAATCAGAATCATAGTTATTTTTTATTTTACGCAGCAAAGTGATAAAGAAATTTCTATATCTAGTGTATATAAGAGTTTTTACATGGTCCTTTGGTACATTTCTAGCTTCAAGATGAAGTTTGTCCCTCACTCGGGAACACCTCAGTAACCCTTGTGTCATCCAAGGCTTGAGAATAGTTTTCGACCGACTAATGCTAATTGTTTTAGAATTTGCATCAATAATAGATTTCATTATATTTAGGAAAGTATCCGCTTGCTCGACGACACACTGAATGTTACACAATCCAGACCAATCAACATTACTCAGTTCTTCTACTATTGAGTCATAGTTAGGGGTTATCTTGTATTTTGAGGGTGTTAATTGTCCTGGTGCAACAATTGATAATCCAGATATCACTAAGTCATGATCAGTAACAGACGACGGGCAAACAATTGTTTCTATGTCTACTTTACCCTTAAAAAATACATGATCAAGGCAAGAGTTCATTCTGGTAGGTTTATTTATAGCCGGTCGCAACCCCAATTCAGCCATAGCACATAGGTAAGACGCTGAGTCGGCCGCATCTGGATTAGTTATGTTAATGTTGATGTCGCCAGTGAATACCGTACATGGTCCAGAATTTATGGTTTGCATGACGCCATGTAACGAGTTGATGAAGTTATCAATGTTTTTGAAGGAAGGAGACCTATAAACACCTAGTACAGTTATGATATTTGGGATATTTATCAGAATGCATTCTGCGTCGCCGATCTTAGGTTCAGAAATTTTCGGTGACCAAGTATCTTTCACGTACACAACAACACCCCCAGCTCTATTAATATATTTTGTAGTATGATGTGCTCTATAACCTTCGATCTGATATATTAATGAACTCTCGTTTAGCCAGCATTCAGTTAGCACAATTACGTCAAAATCAATTTTTATTCTCTTAACTACGGTCATGAAGCTATAGAAATTACGACTAAGACTTCGAATGTTAAATGTTATGATTTTATAACTGTGTTTATGAATAATGTTGTACGCATCCTCTGCAATGTCTACGTGGTGGCATTTTATTGCATAATCGTTATCTATGTATTCCATAATGTCAAGTGTCGTCATAGTTTATAGTTATCTTATGTATTGATTTTAAATATAAAATACAGTGTACGAAAAATGCCTTTTTTATATGCAATAAAAGAACCACGCAAGCGATCGGTTGCGAGGAATGATTATAAATTTTAACAATACTAGTAATAAAATGATTACTGCGTGTGGAATAAATAAGAAGTATTTGTTTGTTTTGTTTAAATGACGTTAAGTATCTTTGATTATAGACTCTCGTAATTTTGAGTGTAATGAATGTAAGTGATGTGTGTATTTTTGACTTTGAGTACGTATTTGGGACATGCAAAGCTAATGAATAACAACAGAGTTCAAACAAAAATAGCAAGCAAAAATAGATAAACAAAAAATTGGACATAAAGCAAAACAGTAAGTTATATGAGCAAATCAGCAAATTAATTAAGCGGATCACATGAGGGTAATGTTGCCGGGGAGATTCCAATATGTTTGTCCAGATCTTCAAACGATTGAATACGTATCGCAGGGTATCTGTTATTGTCATTGTCTTCGAACTTTTTAATGTATATGAGCCCATTTCGCAGCCAGCAAAATCGAAAGCCATTGCGTTGTATTCATATTGTGTGTAAGTTTCATGCATTTCCTTGTTTTTACGTTGAACAACGGATTACCTATAAAATAGTGCCCCAAACAAAACCCGCTTACCATCAGATGGGATCCCAGTCAAGCACTGGTTTATATGAATAAAAAAAAATATTATACAATCCGCTTTCTGTGTCTTGTCTGTTTACTCGGCCTCCTAAACTACGCAAGGGATCCGAGAATTTCAACCCCAAGCGGCTCGAAACTACAACTGCCAACAAGGTATATTTCCGCCACATGAGGTTCCAAAATCATTAAAATCACCAGCCAACCGGCTGACGGAGTTAATATTTATAAATTCCTGAGTTACATCAGTCGCAGTGATCTCCGGCGTCCATCAATTTGGTGGCAATTGACGATCAAGGCAATGTGGTGGACGTGTAAATGTGTACTAGTGATTGCAATGAGCCGAATCTCGACAGCATAGGACATTGATATGGCCCTGATAGTTTAAAAATCACAAAATAGACTATATCAACCTCCCAACACAAAGTTTTTTTTTTTTTAATGATAGGCTAGCATTTGACCACCATCTCACCTGATGGTAAGCGATGATGTGGTCGACGCTGGAGTACGCTTGCCTAGAAGTAGCCTATTCACACTTGACTTAAAGACTCCTAAGTTGTAGCTATCAGGAAACACAGGTCATGGAAACCAGCCCCATCTAATAAAAAAACACCCCAAGATCTCCTGTAGACAATAAAAAGTTGTATGTTGTTGTTGTGTGCCGGCCGTATACATACCACGCTGACGCAATCCACATTATCACATTCATAACATCCACCTAAATATCAGATCGCAAAAAATAAAAAAAAGCATAAAAAAAGATTGTGTATGGGACATGAAGATTTATATCTAGGGTTGCCAAACGTATTTTTTTTGTGGGAAATCATCCAAAGACTTCTCCTACTCTAGGGCGGAGCGAGAGGACGTATCAGACTTTTACTGACTAAAACCACATCTATATCCCTTCTTTGCCTAGCGTTCCAGGATCCCGGGGTTTTCCTTTCGGACTACCCGTGTGCCAACCGTACAATTCGGTCAAAATGTGTAGGTCACTCTGAAGTTGGCGACCCGAACTAATCACACTTATTCTAAAAAATACGCACTCGCCATATAATTCTTAAGACCATCCAACCCGACATACATTTGCACTGTTTTTCATACAACCGTTCTTACTCGATTATGACGTTATTACACATTTTTCATTAGATGTTTTGGAAATACGTATCTTGTAGATATTATCTAAGCTTCTATTGAAATCAATTTATAAATTTGTGTAAAACTAATCCAGTAGAGACCTCTGAAAATCTGTTATTTTGCATTTACATTGACCCTTTATAATGTACTCAAAAATTCAAAAAATCAAAAGAATATAACAATAGAATCCTTGCAAATTTAATCAAGATTCTAAATGACGAAAATTTTTTTCAAAAACTTTTACAATTTTTAAAAAATCTTTTACTTCCTGGAAACCAGTTTTGTGAAATATTCGAGTGAATGACGACAGGGGCGCCTTTAGAAAACCTCATGGGTGCTTATGATCATTTGATGGACTCGAAAAAGTGGTGAAGTGTGAGAAGAGAAACGCACACTGGTAAATAAATGTCCTACTTACATACAGCGAACTTATTTATTATTTATGTTTGATAAAAATATAAAATGAAACCATTTTAATAAAATGAAACTAGTTTTTAGTATCAAGAAATGTTATAATTTATACGCAACCTAAAAGGCGATTACTAATCTGTTTCTTGATGTCTATTCTCAGGGGTGCTCGGCACCCACTGTTTATTTCTCATGAGTGCTCGAGTCCCCGATCACACACGGAATCGGCGCCCCTGAATGACGGTATTACCGAGTGCCATGCATGAGCAGAGCTTTCTGTTATTATGTCTCTGTTTTCGCATTCCCTTTTTATTAAAAATTGCGTTGAATGAACGGGCAAGCATTACTAACAACCATATTCAGGTTGACGATAGACGAGTGGGGATGGGCCCTCTTAAAAAGAATTACTGCGCAACCAATTGTTCGAAGTTCAGAGCGGTCAAGATATTTCCGGCCGTATTGTAATATTATAGAGTATCGTATCCTTTTTTGAGGTGAAGTATTTTATAATATACAAACGCAATAGAGTACGCTAAAACACTCTTTTGACTCTGATGTTGAATTAAACTAAATGTAATCCTATCATTCCAGTATTTTAGTGAAATATTTTTTGCCTTACCGGTCATGACCAGTGATTGGAATAGGTAGTATTTACCTCAAGTTCGTGGAAGTAAATAATATAGGCTGGTAGAGAATGCCCTTAGGCAGCCTTATGCCTTATGTCTTAGCATTACCTCCCGATTTCTGATTTAAGCATTTGAAGTTGAGTATTTCTCAAACTTTATACTAAAAACCTGTCAAAATTTGGAATTAAAGTAGGGTTTGAGTCATGCTTAGCTGGAAATGCTCAATTCAAAAACCCGCCGTAAATCCGCCATTGTACCTTAAGATTAAATAAATAAATAAATATAGTTGATAATACCGCCTATAAAATAAATAAATAGAGTTCCTAATACCTTCTCTAAAAGAAATAAATAGAGTTGATAATTCCTCCGATAAAATAAATAAATACGAGTTGATAATTACTCTTCTAAAATAAATACAAGTTGATAATTACTCTTCTAAAATAAATACAAGTTGATAATTACTCTTCTAAAATAAATACAAGTTGATAATTACTCTTCTAAAATAAACACGAGTTGATAATTACTCCTCTAAAATAAATAGAGTTCATAATACCTCCTCCAAAATCCCGTAATAATAAACATGATGATTAAATCCCGGAATAGAATCAGTACTAATTCTAACAAAAAGTTCTACGATCACGAAAAAGGCTTGAAAGAATAAAATGATAAGTAGTAGGAACTTCAATTAGTCATTACAACGGTTTAAAATACTTCAACAATGACTAATATCATAATTAAGTACGAAGACCCTCTTCCGTTTTGCTTTATGAACTGATTACTTACTTATTTACAATCCCCTGATTAGATTTTGAAACTGGTTAAAACCAGATTTCAGATTTTCCGAGAATTATGCTTGAGGCGTTTTTCTTTTCATCGATAATAGTTGGTCGCTTAAAAAATCAAGCTTCTCAATTTTCTTTTATTTCATTGTTATTATTATTAACAAAGTTTTATGTCAAGAGTGAATAGGTTACTTCTAGGCAAGTGTGCCCCATCGGCGACCACATCGTCGCTTACCATCAGGTGAGATAGTGGTCAAGTGCGAGCTAATCAATATAAAAAAAAAGTAAATACTATATATATATACTAAATATTTTTATTTTCTTTTTTAATTTGCGTGTCAGAGCGAACGAAATATTGTCACACTTTTATACAGAGCGATTATCGATAGAAAATAAGAACGCCCCACTTCTCTTTTTTACGCATAACTGTGCAACGTCAGTTTATTAGAGATAAAAACGTGTCAAGTGCGAGTGCGACTCGTACACGAATGGTGCCGTACTACAATAAAAAAAAAATCGAGAAAAAAAAAAACACGCCGACAAAATAACGTTTCTTGTATGGGAACCCTCATTAATTTAGCGGTAACAGAAATACAAATTCTATGAAAATTTCAACTCTCTACCTCTTACAGTTTATGAGATACAGCCTGCTGACAGTCAGGCGGACGAACAGCGGAGGAATAATAATAATAATAATATTCCACAACTATCACACAACGCTGTCTAGTCCCAAGCTAAGCAGAGCGTGTGTTATGGGTACTAGACAATTGATAAACATACTTATATAGATAAATTACACCCAGACACAGAACAAATGATCGTGCTCATCACACAAACATTTGTCCTGGGTGGGAATCGAACCCACGACCTCCGGCATAGCAGTCAGGGCCACTAACCACTAGACCAACAGGCCAGTCCCATTGGCACCCTTCGGATACGGAACCATAATACAAGATGACGATAAGACAATAAAAGATGGATGGATTGTGTGAAAGATAATACTTATTATGACTAAGATACAGTACAGTACAGTCGCCTCTCATGCATGAGGTTGCGAGTTCGTAACCGAGCAATTACCAATGTGAATTTTTCAATTAAATTTTGCACAGAGGTTACTTTTTATAATGAATCGTATGACTAATATGACTGGATTGAATAATATGACTGGCCTGTTGGTCTAGTGGTTAGTGGCCCTGACTGCTACGCCGGAGGTCGTGGGTTCGATTCCCACCCAGGACAAATGTTTGTGTGGTGAGCACAATCATTTGTTCTGTGTCTATGTGTAATTTATTTAGATATGTATATGTATTTAGAAATATATAAGTATGTTTATCAGTTGTCTATTACCCATAACACAAGCTCTGCTTAGCTTGGGACTAGACGTGTGTGACAGTTATGGAAAAAAAAAAAACATGTGTACTTTTCTAAGTTTATCTAGGACATTACTGAAACCCCGTGCCTAGGAAAGCCGTTTGGTCCCGAATGTCATTCATGATAGATCTTTGACAGTCGTTACAGGTAGTCAGACGCCAGAAAAGTCTGACCATCAGACTATACAAGGAGTATTGTGTTGGCCAGTAAGTGGATTGTGGAAGTCTGATAAGCAGTCACTCCATGTAAAACACGGGTAGAGTATTCAGCCGCTTCTGGTTCGACTGCGCAGGCGCCAGAACGAGTATGTGTGCTGTTTATTCCGCCCAGATGTAGGGACTATACCAAGGGACTATACGCCTTAAATAAATGTAAAAAAAACTCACCTAGCACCAAATATATCCTTCTTAGCCAATGAGTGAGCCCCTACGATCCGCAGCCGAAGTAGGAAGCTATTCTCATCAGTCTGAAAACAAAATATAATTTACATTTTAATAAATTTGATTAGATCAATGTTTGTATGACTAACAATAGGAGATTATTAATATGAGATAAGAATTTAACAGCCAGGCCAATAGGGACCGGTTATCTACACTAATACAATAATTTATATTATATTTTATACCGCTGTTAAACCCGCGAAGGTTTGTATTGGTATGTAAATACGTTAGCATGAATCTATTAATGTTGTTGTTTATTAAATTAAAAAAATAAATAAAGAGGTAAAGTTCGATTTTTGTTTTCTTGATCTCTGAAAGTACTGCTCCGACAGTAAAATTTTTTCACCGACAAAAAGTTGCTTTATTCCTGAGTAACATAGGCTATATTTTATGTAAGCGGGCGAAGCCGCGGGGAAAAGCTAGTTAAAATAAATAAAATGCAAAACCTGGATATAGTTGTTTTATAATCAGTAAATGAATCGATTTCAATATTTTTTACACTGTTATATTTTTTGCCAGAAATATTTCAAAAAGTTCACAAGTTGGACACCACCGACACTAAGGCCCGTATTACAGAACTACAATCGAGACTCAAGCATTACTTAAAACTAGTCTCAGTTGGAGTTTTCATTTTAGAACTTGACTTGAGCAGAGAAACTACAATCAATAATCAGCTGAGCAATGTCACTTTAAAATGACATTTTTTACGTATTATAGAACAGTGCTTGAGTGAGCTCCACTCAATGTGTCCTTATTTTAAAGTCACAATCAGCTCAGAATCTCTGCTTGAGGCGAGATTTGATCTTTGTTTTCGCAAGTGTAGGCGAGACCACGCTTAAGCATAGATTCTCATGGAAATTGTTGTGGATTTAAATCAGAGATTAAAATTTCTACTCAAGCGTAGTTTCGTTTGATTTGAGTGTTTGAGGATAGCTCTAAAATAAATTGAACGCCTAAGTCCAGATTTTTCGCTCAAACTGTAATTGGTTGAACACAGTTTAAGTAGTACTTGAGTAAGGTTCTGTAATACTGGCCTTAGTACAAGTCTTTAGGATAGAAAATTATCTATTTTAAAAATAACTAAAATTGATACAGAAGCCGATTCTGAACATACTACTGTCAAAATGTGCGTTTATGATGAATTATTTTTCACTAATATGTACAACATATTACTTAGTGGAAAAAAATTCAAAATCGGTTCAGTAGTTTCAGAGAATACTCCCTACATACAAACTTTTATAATTTGTACTTGTGCTGAGTACTAGATAACTGATAGACATATATTTCTAAATACATACATATTATAGATAAATTACACCCAGACACAGAACAAATGATCATCCTCATCACACGAACATTTGTCCTGTGTGGGAATCGAAACCACGACCTCCGGCATAGCAGTCAAGGCCACTAAGCACTAGACCAACAGGCCAGTCAAAGTAGTTAATCAACACAAAAAAGAACAGAGCAGTTAAAAAAAAACCGGGCAAGTGTGAGTCGGAATCAGAGGGTTCCGAATTAAGTTATGAAGATTTTTCCGAATCGCAAAAAAAGTTTTTTTGTGACGTAACTACGAATTTACAGTTTTCAGATTTTTTCCTATACTTGTGCTATGAGACCTTGCTTCGTGCCAAATTTCAGGAATCTAGGTCAACGGGAAGTACTCTATGAATTTTGATTCCCTTGAGAGTGTCGAAATACACGCTTTTTGTCTCATGAACGGACGTATCTTTTTTTTCGTTAGCTTAGAAGTTTAATTTTTTCACAGTTTCAAGGGACCACAGACCTAAGTATTTGGTTTTAATTTCAACTCGATACCTCCATGCGTTTCTGAGATAAAGAGTCTTGACAGACAGACAGACGGACAACAAAGTGATCCTATAAGGGTTCCGTTTTTTCCTTCTGAGGTACTGAACCTTAAAAGGAACAGAGCATTTAAAAAAAAAAACCATTTTGTTTATATGCTAATACTTATTTAACCATTGTCATCACTTGACCTTCGTACTCATTAAAGTTATTGGTCTACAACTCAACATAAAATAGTTCTTAGCTAATTACATTAGCAACTTGCTTTTCCCTGTACTCCTGTCTCATGGCGTAGAAATGAAAACTTATGGGAATTACATAGGTACTGTTGTAATATGTACCTATGCATATAGTTAGGTTATAAATATTCAGTTGATTATTTATTATATTTATTTATACATACTTTATTGTAAAACAAAACAAAAAAAATAATCTTCTGTGTGTGTTACGTGAGTGCGTTCACAAACATGCAAAACAATGGGAATCAAATCAGCAACGCACAGCACAGTAGCACAACCACTGCACCGTCTATTTGGATTTATTTTATATGTACGTATTGTATGTACATATTTTTTTGGTTATTTTGTAGACAAGTACTGGCCAGCTTTAAATATAAGTTAACACAATTTTTTGTTAGTGTTTTTATCCCATAAGTAAGACTTAAGAGAAATAGCTATTTTCTTTTTTATATTCTAAATTTAAAAATGTACAGTATGATTGGTCCCATGACAGAAAAATAGTGCTGTTGGCGGCAATATTTTGTTTATAGCTTAGAAACTGATCTCAATAGTTTTTACTTGGAAGCTGTATATTATCTTTAATATAATTATTCTATATGTTCGTCACCTATCTGCTCCTAAACGGGTTGACCGATTTGGTTGTTTTGTGTCTATATTTGAGTAGTTTACTGGATAGTTTGGAAATACAATTGAACCACTACTCGTAGGTTCTCAATTTTTTTATTCTGACGTAAATGTAGCTTACAGACAGGACACACTGTCCTGTCTGTACGCTGTAGAGACTACTAATTTAATATATTTATTATGTAATTTTTAAATAAATTTGTTGGTAGGTAGCATACCAACAAATTTAAATAAAAGTTAAATTTAAATTTAGAATAATAAGGATGTTTCAGTAACACTAATTAATAATGCGTGTACAAATTGTAAAGACACTAATTAATGCTGTTATGAGCAACCTTATTTATATTACAATTTATTAATCTATTACAAATGATCTCGCAGCTACTAACAGTCGCCAGCCAGACATATTTTAAAAATGGCAAACAAATGTAGATGTGGCCTTTAACCTTATTTAGTGAACTGAGTAACACAAAGTAAATGCTATCAGGAAATTTGTCAGCAAATATATTTTTAGAACTACTTGGAATTACATTTTTAATAGTTTTCCTATACAGATGTGCATGAGGAAAATACCCAGAGCCAAAAGGTAAAAATCTGATATTCTATGTAGTATAACATCAATGAATTGTTTTTTTTTTTTAATCACTACCCCACACTAGGAATTGCTTCTGCAACATGGGTATGTTCACAAACATCACATGTAAAATTAAAAAAAGCACTGCATAAAAACAGTTTTAGTTCATTTCCTCAGCATATTTTATCCCTCTCCATTAATAATATTTTCCTACTTGCTCATTATAATATAATCAGACGATAAGCTTTAATAGCTGACACTCAGCCCCCTGATGGCCAATCATATGGGTAACATCAAGGTTTGCACTTGTGCTCATTAAGCTGTTATTATTGACTTTAAAAGTTATCAGGACAAAACTTCCTGGAATAAAAAAATGCTTAGAGATATACACAAAACTGTGTTACTGTTTAACACTAGAAGAACGGGCATCCCCAAGTCCCGTTCCTATGTTCTTCCTGCTCTAGTTTTATTATAGTATTAGAACCGCAAAGCACACCAAACTATGTGTAATAAATAATAAAAATATTGTATTAGCAGTTACCAGTTTTGTTTGAAAACTATCTCTATTATTGTGGCAAAAATAAAATGGCCAAAATTGACATTGAAACATATTACACACTTGTAGTGTTAAGCTCAGTTATTGAAATTGAAACGCATCAAAATATAACTTCCTAGTAAGGAAAAAGCTTAAAGAAATACTCAAAACTATGTTACTGTCATTTGCCTCCATTTGTTGACAAATAAACTCTGCTTATTTTATGTTTTGGTTTCAACAGGAATCAATTATGAATCTTTTGCTTCATTGTGATAAGTATCCAAAGTATCGTTGTTCATGATTCCAAGAGATCATTGAACTATCTGAACGATTCCAATTATCTTAATAAGCATCTTTGCACATACATTAAAAACTATGACACTATTTGTGACAATGGATGTTCAAGTTTACACTTTGATAAGAAAGTTGAAAATATAAAGAAAACAAACAACACATTTATTGCATGTTTTGTCAAATTTACTGAAGGCAGATGCAAGTGAAATAAGTTTGTACACATAAACATACATTGAATGGTAGTGAAAATTTTTTGTACCCACTTTCCATTAACTAACATGACTAATTCACTTACTAAGTTGCACAACATTGACAGCCCCAAAAACACCATCTCACAAAAAAAAACATGTAATACCAATAACACCAATTTAAGCTGCGTTATGCACGTAACACTAAGTTGAAGGGCAAATCTCTTTGTGGCCCTCACTTGCACCACTTCTAACTTTAGTGATCATTTTGTGATCAAACTTTTAACACAATATTGTCATACAAAGCTAATGAATAAATTAAATCACCTCGTTCCGGAAAATAAAACGCATTAAAATGTTAATCGTTCACAAGGACATGTATGTATTATCGATAAATAATAAAAACTCACAAGAATTATAAGTTTCAACCAATAAAGAAATTAAAGTTTTAGCAACTTACACGAGTGTCCGACTGCCAAGCCATCACCCATGTGAAAATATACTAATAATTAAATAAAATTAGACACGATTCACATTCCTATAGCGACGTATCGGTTGAAAACAACTGTTTGTAAAATAATAGTGACACGTTCCTCTAATTGTTGTTCGCCAATATATTACAGAGTCTTCTACAGTTTATAAACATCAGTAACACTTGTTATGGCGACAATATAAAAATCTAAACACCAAAACTGCAACAATTATCTAGAAATACGTGATACACAAATAAAAAAACTAAAATATCACGGGGGATAATAATTATTTTCTGTGACAGGCTGTACATGACAGTTAGACGAGCATTCCAATCTACACGTTATTTCATAGCATCGAACATATGTCATCTCTTTCGCTCACAACAAATTATCGGTAAGGTTGTTTGTACTAATGCTTATAAATCCAAATCGATAGCTTAGGAACGCGAGTCATTTCCAAAGTGATTCATTTGCGCATTACGCTTCGTCTTACGCAGCAAAAAAAAATAACGACATGTGTTTGTCAAGTTTTATGGTATTATTCATTTGAAAAATAAATAAATACAAAAATACACAAATGATTGTTATAATATCTAATGTTAACCACTAGTCTATAAAGACCGGAGTAGCTGCGGAACCACTCCTTTCTAGTTATTTCGTTATGGAGTGGCCTAAAATGTCCTGCATCAAAACACACATACTAAATCAAGGGCAAGTGGGTGAGCGATGAGGCAACATCTATTCTCAATTCTGCCTTGATTTACAGACAAGAGCTTGTACCATCTTTGGTTTTTTTTATTGCCGACGTTTATATATTTTCTAAATATTACAATCCTTAATCTGATACAAAAAGCAAAATTTTACCTGATACTGTAACGAATATCTCGGTTCATGTCTTGATAAGCCATTTTGCATGCGCCGTAATGACCAAGACGAAGATCTGCTCCTTTGAGGATGTTCTTCACCGCTGTGGAAATCCAAGGGCCTTGCATTTTGCATGTTATTTTGTATGGACATGATGGAAACGGAAGGATGTTGTATCATTTCGCACAATTAACAGAAATACACGCCACCATCACTTCCTAACGTTAATTTCTTTACATTCTCACAATAACACGTTTAGTATTTACAAGGTCCGCTCACTTAAAGCTGTAGAGGTGGCGCTGTTGTGAGCCATATGACACTGTAATCTTATCAGGACAAGAAACTGGTGTGATAAAAAGTGTGCGTTTACAATTAGCGTTTCGACGATAACTATATTCGGCCAAGTCATGTGAAGCGTAGGCGATTAATGGAGTTTTTTTTCGTTTATTTGTTTGATAACGGTATCGGTCATTTATTCTAAATGAACGGTTTTGTTCTCAGCCCCAGCAGCGAGGCTATTGTTACAGTAATGACGAACTGTTTACAACATGTGTTGGTTTCTTATTTGCTTTGAAAATATATGCTACCACTATGTGCTAAATAGCTGAGAGTAGGTCAAAAGAGACATGCCACGTTTCGGACATATTGTAGTTGAAATTATTGTTTTTGTAAGTATGTCCTTTAAACTGGGTGGATATTTTTTCAGGATACCTACGCGTTGTACCTGTCTATTGCCTATTGTGTAGGACTGTCAAACCATTTAGCTGAAGTGACAAGCTAAAAGAGAAACTGACTGACTGATATAACCTCGCACAGCCGAAACTACCGGGACTGGGAGCGTGAAATTTTGCAGTTTCCTTTTACAACAGAGGCAAGCTCTAAGACAGGATTTTCCACAATTCACCCCCTAAAGGGATGAAACGGGGTCTAAAGTTTATATGGAGAAACCTACTTTTACGCAGGTGAAACTGCTGGCCGAAGGCTGTTAGTCAAATGTTTTTATACTAAACAGCTTCAGCCTGCGGCACTTCACCCGTGTGAAAAAAAAAATGTTCCAAGGAAAAATACTCCCGGGTTAAAAATTGCGTGAAAATTCATAATATTATGCTATTGCAGGGTATGACCTATCCGTAAGCGAAACATCCAAATCCGTTCAGCCGTTTCCGTGTCAAGAAGTAACAAACATACACACACTTACATACAAACTTTCGCGATTATAATATTGGTGTGATAGTTGAGTGATTAACATTAATATTTAAAGTAGGTCGCACGTCAACGGCAAGTGTTGGTAACAAAATCATATTAAGATAGCAATCGCAATCAACTGATTTAAACTCCCATTTTATCTCGAGATCGCAAGTGGCCCTACCAACGTGTGGTCTACTGTACCTACTTAAGTGCTCACGTACTTATATTTACTAATCAATGTTTTTACAATGTCGTTTTAATTTTATTGAGTGGTATGTAGGCACCTATACTCACTATTAACAAGTACGATCGCAACCTTTCAAATACCGTAATTAGAGACACAATAGAAAGACAATGAGAGAGCGACCGCCGGCGTTCGCTTGGGATCTGGTTTTGGTATGGTTCGGTGTTCGATTCCGGATCATGGAAATAACACCACCAGCCCTTTTTTGAGGTTGCGTCTCTAGGTGAAACTGGAATCCGCTTAGTAATTTAACATTCACAATGAGACATAGGATTTTGAATAAACCAATTAGATACCTATTTGATGCTGCGATTACCGCGTTGCAAAAGTTTGTATGTATGTGTGAATGTTTGTTACTACTTCACGCTCAACCGCTGCACGAAATAGGCCATTGACCATGTCCTAAAATAGGGCATACCAACGATACTTTTTATCTCAGAATTTTGTTAAGTACCGTAATTCTCTCTTTTTGCCAGTTAGGAAATAATAATAGAAAACATAACAATCACGGTGATTTTAAAGAGTCCTATCAGTTGATACTGAATTCGACTGCAAAAACAATTCGGGCGTGTAAATCAGTAGGCACGTATCGCAATCTACATGAAACGGTCAGATAAGCTTCAAAAAATTTAGATCAGTTTTATGCAAACTGTGGCAAAAACTAGGCTTAGCGCATCAGGCCTTCTAAAAGGACAGGGCACAGGACTAGGACACAAAGTGGTTATCGACCTTTCTCTATCCAAAGATGGCCATGTCTTAAGTTAACTGTCTAGATACATCAGTTAATTTCCATTCGCAAGAAAGAATGCGAAGACCGCAAAAAGACTTTGTGAAAGGCCAGTTAAGTCCTTTCCTAGTGATGTTGTTAGTCTCTTAGAAGAACCAGAAGTTGTGATTTAAAATTCTTCTATCTTTTTTCAAGGTTCCGTTCCCAAACGATAAAACGAGGTAAATAGCGATAGAGCTTTCTCCTAATCCTAATAAACAGTATGACATACCGATACGAGTATCAGTGATATGAAGGAAAAAGGACTCGGTGATAGCGTGACGGTTGATAGGATAGAATGGAAGAAAAAAGTTTGTTGCGCCAACCCCCAATAACATAGGACAATTATTATTAATAGATGATGATGATGAAACAGTATGACGTGACTTCGTGGAATTGGACTTTTTTTTTCTTCTTTAACAACTGAGCGGAATTGGACTTGTCCTCACCTCTGAATCTGAGATGGCTGTAAAGGGCCTATTACCCAGGCCCTACCACTACGCGATATTCAGACTGTTCTATTTTTGGTTCCGAGTAAGACCGGTCTAACCTTACACTACGCGACATCGACTAAGGCTGTCTGAATATCATTATCATCATCATAATTTCAGCTAAAGACGTCCACTGTTGAACATAGGCTTCCTCCAAATGTCGCCGCAATGACCGGTTCTGTGCGTTTCGCATCCATCGGATTCCCGCGACCCTCATCGGGTCATCGGTCCACCTTCCACCGGTTGTGTGATAGTTGCGGAATATTATATTATCTATATATATAAAAGGAGAAACTGATTGACTGACATATCAACGCACAGCCGAAACTACTGGGACTAGAAGGATGAAATTTTGCACAAGGTTTCCTTTCACGACGTAGGCGAGCATTAAGAGAGGATTTTCTAAAATTCACCCCCTAAGGGGATGCAACGAGTGTCCAAAATTGGTATGTAGAAATCTATTTTCGCGCGGGCGAAGCCGCTGGCCGCAGCTAGTATTATATATTATATTACCTTATGGGAGGCCTTCCAACGCTGCGTCTTCCGGTACGTGGTCGCCATTACAGAACCTTTCGTCCCCATCGACCATCTGTTCTGCGAGCAATGTGCCCTGTCCACTGCCACTTAAGTTTGTCGAAGATTAAGTCTGAATATCAAGTAATAGGCCCTTAAAGTTTATGAGCTTCGCTTAGCAATGATGTAGTATAGAAACATGACCGATTTCTACTGTCTTCAGAGATGTTTGACCAGACAGAAAAATTAAGTCCTCTTAAAATATTTACGTTTTCGTAGACCACGGTAAATTATTCTTTGTTGATGAATATTTATTGCCTTCATGATAAGATAATGATCAAAACAAATCTGAATAGCACCCTATGATAAGAAGTAGGCAACTAATATTATTGTGCATTTTTTTGTTTATCGATACTAATTTCAAATAATAATTATCAAGTCGTATTTTAATGATAATACACCAGATAGAACTATCATTTTAAATCGACTTTAAAAAAGGAGGAGGTTATCAATTCGGTTGTAATTTTTTGAATATTTTTATTATGCTTGTTACCTAAGAACTCCGTCGTAAAAGGACCGATTTGCAAATTATTTTTTCCTCTTGTATGCTTCCAGATTGGTCCCATTTTTCGTCGGTGTTGAATAAGAAACAAACAATACCGAGAAACACCGACTTCCGAAATTAAAGTTATTTAGTGTTTTTTTTTTTTTAATGAAGTCGATTATTATTATTTTTTTTTTAATTTTCGTCATAAACAAACTGTTCCTTCGTGTTTAAATCCCTATACCTTTAAGTATGTAGACCACATCACTGTTGCTTAGAGATGCATGCTCAACGCACGATCTAGTGGACCACTGATCCAGTCTCTCTAAGAAGTTATGGTTGAGCCCTTGAACTTGTCCTAGAAGGCCCATCGCCTCAAACAGAACTGGTCTGAATGGGGCGATGACAATTTGATCAGGTTTAATGATGTTTCGCATCATTAAACCTGACCAAATTGTCATCAACCCAGGCGTTTTTTAAAAAACTGCTAAAAGGAGCAAATTTGTTGCTCTTGAGTTAATTGAGAAACGAGCCAAGAGGACTATCGGAAGTGATGCACTAGCTCCAAAGTCTTGAGTATTGACGCTGAGCTGCAGGAAAAGCTGCTGAACCTTTATCAAGCGCAAGTTCGACCGTGTATGGTATGGAGTACCTAGCTACATTTTACTCTCATCTTTGGGTTGGATCTGCTTAAGCTTTTAATCTACTTTAGCTCATCAAGCTGATATTTAACCAGCTTGATGCACTAAAGTCGATTAAGTCGTCGAGTCAAAACTCCAAAATCTTGACTATTTACTCCGAGTTGCTAGCCTGCCACTTAATTTCTATCATTTAGATTTCGGGGATTTTGCGACGGAATCTCACAATTATTTATCTCCGCCCAGCACGTCCTATCATCGGACTACAAAGTGATGCGCCACTATTTAATTGGTACATTGTGGACATCCCACGTGCAAAAAATACGTACAAAATGGTTTGAAAACACTTTCATTTTGTTTATAGCTAAGTAGTGAAATCTCCTATCATCTGAGAGTCTTGAAGTCAAGAGAGAATAGGTTACTTCTTAGGCAACGATGCTTCATCACTGACTACACCATCGCTTACAATCAGGGGTAATAGTGGTCAAGCACGAGCGTTTCAATTAAACCGAAATAAGGTTTAGTTATGTAGCGACATCTATGGCGTCACATAAGAACTAATCCTGCATCGCGCAATCAAAGTTCTCCGCGCGTTTAGAACATATAGAACAGCCCGAAATCATCTATCGGGCAGTAGTAGCCCACCAGACATAACACCCGTCTGGTCGGAGGATCCTCCCTTTTCAAAGGAGGTTTGCGGGACTTTACTCTCTGTTCCGCATACCTCCAAAGTTATAAGTGGGGATTAAGGTTATCGGGATACGTGACTTTACGTACACTAGATGAATCTGGGCATGTTTGGTTTTGGGTTGGACCACTGTTATTTGGGCTGCTGCAATTTGCGCTTCACTATCACTAATTATAGTATAGAACAAAGTAGCCGCTGTCTGTCGGTCTCTATGTATGCTTAGATCTTTAAAACTACGCAATGGATTTTGATGCAGGTTTTAAAAGATAGAGTGATTCAAGAGAAAGATTTATATGCGTGTATTTATATACAGACATAATATAGTGGAAAAACACTGATAAATTTAGAGGTTTCTAATGTGATGTCGGAAATAAACACCTTTTTTTCCGCTTGCATTGTAAACGTTGGTTGAACCCTACGAGATAGATCAAAATAATGTACTACAGTGTTATACACTTTAATAAGGCCTACAAAAATGTCCGCCATAGTGTATGTCTTTAGAGGTATGCGCAACAGAGAGTAAAGTCCCGCAAACTTCCGTTGAAAAGGGAGGATCCTCCGGCGAAACGGGTGTTATGTCTGGTGCGCTACTGCCCGATAGATGATTTCGGGCTGTTCTATATTTTAGTAAGTATAGTTCTAAACGCGCGGAGAACTTTGATTGCGCGATGCAGGATTAGTTCTTATGTGACGCCATGGATGTCGCTACATGTCTATCTCTTAGTGATAACCCACAATAACCATTTTTTATCCTTTACTATTTACGAGAGAAATAATGTCTTATTTACGAAGAGATTTTATGCAATACAGCATTAATCCTTATTCAAAAAGTACCTTTAATACATTTTGCATTTATTATAGATCAATATGGCATTTACAGCATGTAATTTAAATGAATATTTTCGAAGGTATTACAGATTTAAAATACAGGGACATAGCGGTTGCGGTGGCATCAGCATTGCACCCGTGCGAAGCCGGGACGGGTCGCTAGTAGTTTATAAATTGATTACAAAACTGTGGTTCCATAGTAGTCAATGAGAAAGTTATATTCATTTTGTTAGAATATTTATTTTATTTGAACAATTTGGCAATCTACCTATGATTACAAATCCATGACATTCAAATTTTTAATTTGATACCTGGCAAACTATAAATCTGAATGTCACATTCTGACGTATGTTTGAAGTTTGTATGTTTTGAAAATAAATATTTTTTTAAATAAACATCCAAAGGAAGCTCTTATTTATTCAATATTTAGCCAAAATGTCGCAACATTTAGTCAATGAAAATAGTAAATACATATTAGAGTAAGTAACCACGCATGTCATAACCTAACCTCTTTATTTGTTAGGGCAAGTGACACATATTTTTAATTGTTTATTATTATTTGCAGCTTATTTTCAGAGCAGACAGTAGACCAGCAAACACTAGATTCTATATGCACTCAAGTGCAGAAGAAGTTTCCTAAATCTGACCATTTTAACTGTAAGTTTAGCAGGCTTTTAAAAACTTTTTTATTTGTATCAGTTTATGGTAACCTTTTAAGAATCCAATAAGATTATCTTCTAAGGTCAAACGGCTATATGTGGCAATGACAATACTGCTTATTCATTCTATAAGAATATTACTATTAGGTTTCCTCAGCATTGTTTTACTGTACAAGCTACAATTCTCTATAACTTCTACGGGTTCAAAAAACTACAAGTTTAATTAAAAATCAAAAATTAAGTATCTAAAAAATAATTTAATAATTTCCAGTATGTCTTCTGCTATCGTCACTAATAACAGGCGGGGACCTCTCCCTGCCCGGCCAGCGCGTGGTGGCCATAGCAATCCTGTTTGATGTATACAAGATGGACAACCCATTTGCCTCCTTATTCCTCCACCTGCTTGAGGGCAAGGCTGGTTTGTTGCCACTGTCACCACAGGAGAGGCTGCTGATCGGGCAGCTGCATGGTTTCCTTCCAGTTAATATAAAGGATGTAAGTAGTAATAAATGGAAGAGGAAATAAAATAAGTTGGGAAAGAAAGTTCACCTGTATTTGTCATATGTGGGACTTAAATGATGTTCAGGGAAGGATTGGTTAGTAATGCATCATTGCATTTTGAATCATCATGCTTCCGTCCTTATGTCATTATTTGGTGTCAGCTCTGCATTTATTCTTTTATTTTAAATATGTCTATAATAAAACCTAGCCATAAAACTAGAAAATATATTAAAATTATAAATAGTGAAGTGGGACTGTACTGGCCACTTTGCACGAATGCACCTGAAGTGAGGGTTGTCACTCACTGGATGCCTGAAGGAGGGCAATACCGTCAAGGTCGGCGAAGATGTTGTGACAATCTGATCAAAGATTAAAGACAAACTTGGCCAAAGATCGCCCAAGACTGCCCTGACTAATATAAAAAATGTTGATAGAAAGGAAGACCTAAAAACAAAAACTGATCTTTACAGGTGATGAAGAAATCTGCCAAGCAAGTCATGATGACAGACGTGTCACCAAAGGACCTGGAGTTTGACTACTCGGCACTGCAGACTATAGTGGCAGAGAGGGTTGCAGACATGAGCTCTATGGCAAGAGCTGCGGCACCTGCACTCATACCTCTTAGTGATGGGTTTGTTAATAGAGTATTTCAATCTTTATATATCAATGATTATGCTTTTTCAGTCTTTATATCTGATGGCACAGTTATAATAATAATAATATTCCACAACTATCACACAACGCCGTCTAGTCCCAAGCTAAGCAGAGCTTGTGTTATGGGTACTAGAAAACTGATAAACATACTTATATATTTCTAAATACATACATATATAGATAAATTACACCCAGGCACAGAACAAATGATCGTGCTCATCACACAAACATTTGTACTGGGTGGGAATCAAACCCACAACCTCCGGCATAGCAGTCAGGGCCATTAACTACCAGACCAACAGGCCTGTTGGTGCAGTGGTTTAGCGATAGGCTGGTGCGGTGCGTGTCGCGGTTATGATGAGGTACAGATAGTTGTGCCAGGTCCGGATGTCTTGTATATGCAAATTTACAAAGATTTGTGAATGCACACATAATACATTGCAGTGGTGGCCGAATAAGCAGTGGTGGCCGAGTGGTAACGGCACCGACTTATGAGTCGCGAGTTCAAACCCAGCCAGGCGCATTACTTTGTATAATTTATTTTCATCACCACTGCTCACAAAACGGTGAAGGAAAAAATCGTGAGGAAACCGGCATGTCTTCATCAACCAAAAATTTGAAGACATGTGACATCCACCAATCAGCACTGGGCCACATGGTGGATTATGGCCCATTCCCTCTCCTAAAGAGGAGGCCTCAGTCCCAGCAGTAAGAAAATTATAAGGCTGATTATGCTATGCTTATACTACACGTAACACAGGAATAAATCATACTGTGGAGGTACATTCGGCTTAAAAAAAAATGGATACCTGAATTGTAACTGGTTAGACTGAATACTGACCCCAACATAGTCAGAAACAGGGCTAGGCAGATTCACTGGTCTAAGTCTACATTGTCTCGGCCCAGAACATGAATTATTGGTCCACTCATAATATGAAGGACATGAGGTAGTATCAGTCCCGGTTCCGCTCGCTTCGCATGTGGAATGTTAATATGTTTCTTCAATATATTGTAGGGTTTATTCTTAGAACACTACATTATTGTATTTATTATATCAACTAATGAAACTTAAAAAAAATTTCAATAGTCCTTGATAAGCCCATAACTTAAAACAAGAGCTATTTTTAAAGTGATCTTCAATGTCACAACCCAACTAGCAAAATAGCCATAACGATAATCTGTAATAAGAGCTTAGACCTTATAAAAGGTTTATATCTGTCTTGGCAAAGATTGTGTAACTTATAAAGGCACCTTATAAGACGTATTGTGCTAAAAGACACTTGTAAGTGTATTTGTTCCTCCAAAAGCATTATTAAGATTAATGTTAGATGAAAAAGCACTTAATAAAACCATCATACAACTTTAAGTGTTGAAACAGTTGTGAAACAACATCACCATTTTGCTTTGATAAAGAAAAACATGTAAACTGGGTAAGAGAGCCCTACAAGATAGGTCTTAATTTTTTTGTGAGGATTTCCTTTCTTATAATTGCTCTGTATATGCCTGTAATGGACGCCGAGCCTGCGGACCTAATATGTGTCAAAGTGACAATAGACTGATAGGACAGTGAGTGATTATGTGAATAATTAGTGTTTTCTAAATGAACCTAATTAGTTTTTAGTAAGGAACTCATAAAATGAGCCCTAATTGTGTTGTGATAACGTGTAATCATATTACGTAGTGATAAGGACTAAGGTTTTCTGATGGTGACTTTTTAATGTTTTTATATTTTTGTAGAATAGATAAGTGAATTCCGAGTAGAATGATATAAGGTTTCATATGTGAAATATTGATATTTCTATGTAAAAAGCCTGTTTAAAGTGTAAAGGCTCTCGTTAAGGTAAAGTTTCGCGATACTAAAGGTTATTGCATGAAATTTCGAGATTATTCCGGGCTTGATTCTGATTGGTTGAAATATTCGTGAGCATTCCGGAATGTTCCTTAATGGCTGAAAAGCTCCACCTTCTGACCGTTCGACCAATCAGCGATCAGCTGCGTAATGTATAAATTAGAACCGGTTTGTTTCCGGACACAGTCGTTTGCCGAATATTCTGAGAAGAAATAAACCTGGAAGAAAGAAGCCTTGTTTTATTTCAAGTTCAAGAGAGAGAAACATACATATACAGTCCACTACAATGCCCTTCAGTTGCCCTTTGCGTTTCAAGGCTGTAGTGACTTCTTTGAATATTCCTGCATCCTAGACAATCCGTTTTAGAAATGATTTTAGTATATCATAGCAAATATTTTAACCACAAGGAGGAAGTAAGATTATTTTTAACCAAGTTTTTTTTTTATTATTGATAGGCTCGCGTTTGACCACTATCTCACCTGATGGTAAGCGATGATGTGGCAGACGATGTAGCACGCTTGCCTAGAAGTAACTTATTCACTCTTTTTTTTTTTCGGTAGGAAAATTATCATATGCGCGGGAGATAGTGTCAGACTTTTACTGACTAAAAACCCACTCCTGTTCCTTCGTTGCCTTTCGTACCAGGGCCGAGTCTTCCTTTCAGAATTAGACCCTTGGCCCCATTCACTTTTGACTTAAAGACCCCTAGGTTGTACCTATCAGGAAACGGCAGGGAATTCCACTCCTTAGCTGTACGCATTATGAATGAGTTCCCAAAACGCTTTGTACGTATGGGTGGGATGTCCACCATGTACCGATGGCGCAACGCCGTACGTCTAGTAAGTTCCCAAAAAAGGAGGAAATACTTTTTTATTTTTTTACAATTCAAATTTCCAGGAGCCCACCTAATCGCATGGCCATGAAGGAGCTACTGGAGTCTCTCATATCGAACGACTACATGCCTCTGCATCGCACGCTGAAGGCCTCAGGACCTATTCCACTGCCCACCTTCTTGATGGACACTACTGAGATCACTGCTGATAAGGTATTATGATTTATTTTTTTATATAATATAAATATCTTAATATCGACGGTTGAAAGGCTAATTGATCTAAACGATTTTTTTTCTAATATTGAGTTATATACATATTCGGAATCAGCAAATTTTTCTCCATCGTTTGAGTCAGTTTTCAATTTTTTTTTTTAATATCGATCAATTAGCTTTTCAACCGTCGATATATATTATAAATATCTTTATATATATGATTTTAAAAACCAAGCAATTATAAAGCTTCTGTATAATGCTCTAGTTCGGTGCAAACTTGAAACCAGCGCTTGTGTATGGAATCCTCATGAAGTTACATATATTCGTCATGCTGGAGAAAACTTATCTCAGGCACCTATATAAACGATTATTTGGATACCATCCATATATGTATCCTACTATGTTTATTTTAGGATGCTTAAATTGCAATTCATTAAAGGTTAAGCGGGCTGTTGACCAAATTACAACAGCCTGTAAAATTATTAATGGTTACACTGATGCGTCCGACTTAGATGTAGAGTTGTGTCAATTATTTGTTCCGAATAATTACAGTCGCTCTAGAAAGCATAAATTATTTAATGTCCCATTTTGTCGCACTGTAGCTCGATCCACCTCCCCTATACCGCGTATGCTAACGATGCTCAACGCGCTCGTGGATACCAACCCTGCATTGTATTTGTTTGCTGATGAATGGAAGACAATATTATTAGAAAGTTTGCGATTCTGTGAAAAGACAGAGTGAAAGGATTAAATTGGTTTAGTTTAGTATGAATGACTTTTTTTGCTGTACTAAATAAATAAATAAATGATTACTAATTGTAGCAACACTATCCAGTAAATTGATATTGTGTATAATGTCGAAAGAAATTTCTTCCAATAGACCTGCGACGGTTCTTTGTATTGTGCATTATCATTACAAAGACTGGCCTGTTGGTCTAGTGGTTAGTGGCCCTGACTGCTATGCCGGAGGTCGTGGGTTCGATTCCCACCCAGGACAAAAGTTTGTGTGATGAGCATGAACATTAATTGTTCTGTGTCTGGGTGTAATTTTTCCATAATATGTACATATTTAGACATATTTAAGTATGTTTATCAGTTGTCTAGTACTCATAACACAAGCTTTGCTTAGTTTGGGACTAGATGGCGGGTTGTGATAGTTGTGGAATATTATTATTACAAGAAGTTCGGTCGAAACGTTCATCAATCGATCAACTTCGACAGCACCGTTGACGCAGTGGTTGAGCGATTGGCTGCTGTGCTGCAGGTCGCGGGTTCGATTCCCGCAAGTAACAAATATTTGTATGGCCTACAGATAGGTGTTCCAGTTCTGGGTGTCTTGTGTATGAGAGTTTACATGTTTGTGAACGTACCCACGATACAGAAGAAATTCCAGGACGAAGGCAACGAAGGAACAGGAGTGGGTTTTTAGTCAGTACTAGTCTTGACACTATCTCGCGCTCCGCCGAAGGGCGCGATTTGTCATTAGATGATTTTCCCAGCTAAAAAAAAAAAGAAAGTGTGGGGCAAAGTTTGGAAAAAGAAAACAAAAAACTTAACACTTACACACACTTAAATACACACACACGCACACACGCACACACGCGCACACACACACACACACACACACACACACACACACACACTCTCTCTCTCTCTCTCTCCCTACACCACCCTGCACCCACCTCCCTGTCTCTTACTTTCTTTCTTACTTACTTAACTTAGTTAAGGTGTGCAATAAAGTAATAAATAAACAAAAAACTTCATCGGTGCAAAACCTGTGAATTGAATGAATGTGAATTTTCAAAAACCCTTTCTTAGTGCTCGCTTATGACATAAAAGGAAGCCTTGTGCAAAATTTCACGTTCCTAGTCCCAGTAGTTTTGGCTGCGCGTTGATATGTCAGTTAGTCAGTTTCTCCTTTTATATATATAGTTAATAAAAAATTAAAATTAAGCTCTATTGCCGACCGATGATGGGACAGTAATCCAATTAGCTAACCCCAATCCCTCAAATCTCAGCGTACTACTTCGTCGAGTGGTCGCAAGCTTGATTGCTCACCCATTCGGTCGGGTAAAGCAAGTGGAAAGGATGGAAACTGGTATAGTCAGTCCGATTTGTTTTTGGTGCCTTCTGCTACTTTTCTATAAAGGGTTTGAAATCATTAACTTTTCCCGCTCTGGGTGAACAATGCCTCAGCCCAAATTACTATGTACCTATATCCTAAAAGTCAACATCATTTATCAGTCAAGCACTGGTTACAATTAAAAAAAAAAAAAAACAATATTTCAGCCGAAAGACGTCCACTGTTGGACATAGGCTTCCCCCAAGTGTCGCCATAATGACTAATCCTGTGCGTCTCGCATCCATCGAATTACCGCGACCCCTCACTAGGTCATCGGTTCACCTTGTGAGAGGCCTTCCAACACGGCGTCTTCCGGTACGTGGTCGTCATTCCAGAACCTTTCGTCCCCATCGACCATCTTTTCTCCGAGCAATGTGCCCTGCCCACTGCCACTTAAGTCTGGCTATTCTTCGGGCTATGTCGGTAACCTAAAAGTAATCACTGGTAACTATTTCTTCAGGCGGTGTGGAAGTGCCTGGTGAACCGGGGCGCGTACAACCCGCTGTACGACACAGACTACGAGGGACTCACCGGACTCAGACCCGAGAAGCTCGACAGGAGACAGCACACGCAGCCACACAAACCTACCAAGGTAAGCTTACTTTTAAGGAGTCTACTTTGGACTCCCCCGCGAAAAAATTTTTTTTTTCTGGAATTTAGACACGTTACTTTCCTGTTAGCGTTCCCGCGAAACGCTTAATACAAAATATATGGCAATGACGTTACCTGTGCAAAAGTCACTTGACATTGCCATACGATTGCCACGAATTTAGTACGACGGACCAAACCAAATTCGGTTATCCGCGATTTTTATTTCGATCTTACACAACAGGTCAATTCTGTGAGATTCGATTTATTTTTTGTAGAATGCAATCATATTATTTAAAAACATTAAAAACACCTATTTTCCTCAAGCTAATTCTTATGTGAATGTTGTACACCCGATTACTCGCCAGTCATGAAACATATGTACACTGTGGGGTCATCTGTATCATGCTTTTTATGACTCAGTACTTGCACGGTAACCAACAGCTTGATCTTCAGCAAATCATTTTTTAAGAACTCGATTTATTACTGAATCGATTCCTTAGACTTCAATTTGTATTGATTGAAAAATCGTTAGTCCGGCCAGACCATCCACACGTACTGATTTGGTACGGAGCGAGCCTTATCCCTAGCGGACCTAGACGGACTCGAATAATAATAATTATGGTCGCTGGACTAGTCTATAGATAGACTGATTTCGTACGGGTGCGAATCAAATCCATGGTCTGTCCGTACCAAATTCGAGCGTGTGTTAACACTAATATTAGAACAATACAATATACACTTTTTTTTGCCAATGTTTTTGGCTTGGATACTAAGTCCTTTAAGCCATGTCGTCGTATTAATAGTTAATTAGTTTACCATTAGAATATGGATGTAAACATTCTAATGTTTTTGTAGTATTTACCCGACTGCAAGAAGAGTTATGGTTTTCGCGCGTATCTTGTATGTATGTATGTAATATTCTTTATTACCTCATATCTTCCAAACCACTGAACGCATTTACATATCGCTACAATATGGGTATAAAATTTAACGTTAAATAAAACTAACAAAACAACTGTGAGAGGCTATACTTTGGAGTAAAAAAAAATATATTTGATACTACAATATGGGTATCAAATTAAAGGGCTCATCATGAGGATTCCAGGATAATATATCATGACCATATTAAAAAAAAATATAATAGGCAATATGTTGTTTATCACCCGTTACTCGCGACTTCGTTTTGAAGCAATTGTGTTATCCATTTCAGAGATATATTATAATATATTATATAACCTGGGAAATGAGAATTAAGTCCCATTCACACGGTAAAATGAAAAGTAGCCTAAATTACTCCTTATAACATCAATTATCCGTCAATTGGGCACGTCATAAATTCAAAATTAAAAATGTTTTTATTTCACATAGGCCTAAACTACATGGGCACTTATAAAACTTCAGAAGCACGGTTCCAAATTGCTCGTTTCCTATGGAGATGAACCGGCAAGAAACTCCATGGCTACTCTTTAAAAAAAATGGTTGATCTTACAAACAATGGTAAGTCCCCTCTTTGAGGAGTGGTTGAAAAGGCGTGGGAGAGGTAGGGCCATGGGAGGACTTCTGAAAAGGTAACCCGTGGTCTTAGGACGCATAGAGCAACTGAAGAAACCTAGGAGTGGTTTTACTCAGTAAAAGTCTTGCACGCTCTCCCTCTTCGGCCTAGAGCGAGAAAAGTCATTAGATGGTTACCCACATAAAAAAAGATTTCCGTCAGTGAAAATCCCGTCAAAATCCGTCCAGCTAAAAAAAGGGTAAAATAATCTACACTAAAACCATTCCATTTAATATAGGTCCCGACTGTTGCAGTCTCTATGTTTCGTATTTGAATTATTTGTGTTATTTTATGTGTTAATGCAATTAAATTGGTTTCTACGCTACTGGATTGAACTTGTTTTTTTCTTTTCAGTTTTTATTTTTCAGGTTTTTTTGGCAGCTAATTTATCAAGTCAACCTTCTCGGCAGACTTCGTTGAGGTAGTCAGCACTACAATAAATTTCTCAGCTCCATTTTACCGAGATCGCGCCAGTATCAATGATTCCAGATATTTTCCAGTTGTGCAGACACTTGAGATACAAAACTACACCAATTTTACATCAAATATCCACTTGGAATTTATTTGCGAATATTTAAAACAGACGCCGAATTTCACTCGAAGAAATCCCTTCAAAACCGCATAATATACACAATATTCATAAGAAGGTATAGATACCGGCACGGATCTTGAGCGCTGACTTCTACAGTTCTACTTGCGCAAAAGTACGCAGAAGTGAAATATCGGGTCTCTTTAGTGGTATGAAGAGAGATGCGGGGTGGGAAGTGAAATCCTTGTTCAGTGATTGGCTCGCCGATATTGTACGCTGCGCAAAACAATCCCCGCTCTTTCGCCGAGCGCTCAAGATTCGTGCCGCTATCTATAGCTACAATAAAATCTATTGAAACGAGCATGTAGGTACATCGGCAAAGCTGACTGGTTAGACGTCACCAAGGTACCCTCATAATTCGCGCAGTGAGAATGAGAATCACAGATTACGACTTCTAGAACATCACTATGTCTATTATTTTTTATTTATTAATCATTTATACAAAATAATACAGGATTATCTAAGTTAAATAGCAACCAAAAATCATTAAGGTTTAAACTTGTGCTATCATGAATCTATCTCAATATCGAAGCTATACAAAATGAGTTTTTTATGTGTACGTTATTGTTGATAACAATTTAATAAATCTTTAGGTCTTTAAATAAGTAAAGAAATTCTTAAATAATACTTAAGTAATATTGCTTAAGTTTACATTTGATATTTTATCTATATTTAAAAAAGGAGAAACTCACTGACTGACATATCAACGCACAGCCGAAACTTCTGGGATTAGGAGCGTGAAATTTTGCACAAGCTATCCTTTTATGATGTAGGTGAGCACTAAGAAAGGATTTTCCAAAATTCACTTCCTAAGGCGATGAAGCGGGGGTCCAAAGTTTGTCTGGAGAAACCTACATTCACGCGAGTGAAGCCGCGGGCAGAAGCTAGTTTGTAATATTACTAATATGGCATAAGTCTCGGTACAATATACCCGGTAGTTTGGTCGCCTATTTTTTGTTTTGTACATTTTCAAATTGTATTGTAATTGTAATGTATATAAGGGTATTTCAAGTCTGGAATAAATGAATTTATTATTATTATTTATTTATACATCTCAGGACCCTGAGGTCCTGGACCTTGGAAGGCGTACAAGGGGCCGAAGCCAACTCTCAGAGGCCCTTTAGATAATTTTAATGTAATTTTATCATTATTATTTTGTGACCATAATGTGGTTCCTCGTAAAACCAGCTACGCAATAATCCAAAGTATAAAATCCTTTTCTTGTCGCTATATCATAAATATTATGGGTTAAAGTATGCAATTACCAATATGTACTGAAAATTTGAAATTAGTTTTTTTTTTTAATTTAACATTTTTAATTAATCAAAATAATAACCATTATTATCTATACATATCGCTGCCATGTAATAGGAAGGTCATTTATGCTTTTGCGATAGAACTCTAGTGATCTAGATTCGATAAACGTTATCATGGGGCAATAATGGTGAAGATCGATTCATGAGTCGGGGCTGTTTCACTGCTAGTTTTGCTATAATTTTTCGGAGTTCGGCACAGTAGACATCATTGACCAGATCAGAGAAAGTTATAGTAAATAACACCATGCTGAGACCACCAAACAGTTACCATTACCTTTTTATTGTAAGATTTGCTTTAGGTTACTGTTGCGGCGTTTGACCTGGGGTCAGCCATTGCATTTTTCGCTTACGGTTATCGTAAAAAATCCACTTTTCATCACACGTAATAATTCGATCCAATATTCCTTAATTTCTGTATCGATTCAACAAGGCAACACAAGTTTCAACACGCGTTTCTTTCTGCAGATCAGTCAAACCATAAGGTACCCATTTTTCATACTTTTTTATTTTTTTGATTTGACGCAAATGAGTCAATATTGTTGGTAAGGTAACGTTAAATCATGCCGCTAATTCCTGGGTAGTTTGGCTCGGATCGGCTTCCACTATCTCTTTCAATTCATTGTTTTTTTCCTGTGTGGGCGGTCTTCCACGTAATTCTTTCTTCAAATCAAAGTTTCCATCACGAAAGCGTTTAAACCAAAATCGCACGTTGCGTTAGTCCCCTCTCCAAAGGCAACATTCTTATTGCGTGCTGTTTCGGCCGCGTTAGTTCCGCGTCGGAACTAACGAAGTTTCGAAATATCCATCTTTCTGGTCTAAGCTGAATAAAAAAACAACTGAAAGTCGATAATCGAATGCTGCACATTCAAATAAAACTTCATAGGTACCATATGAAAAAAGTTTCACTCAAAAATCTCAAACCATGAAGGCTCCATGTCAATTTGAAGTACCTATTACAATAAAACGGCAATTTCATACTTTAACCCCTATTATTAAAAAGTTAATCACACTAATATTATAAAGGCGAAAGTTTGTGAGTGTGTAAGTTTATTACTTCTTCACGTTTGAACGGCTGAAGTGATTTCGGTGATACTTGGTACACGGGTAAACCATGTCCTGAAATGGCACATATGATACTTTTCATCCCGTGAGTATGTTTCCTTGGTATAATTTTCTTCAACACGCGGGTGAAGCCGCGGGTAAAAGCTAGTAAATTATAAATTACATTTAGTTAACCTAGATAGCTTTGTTCATATTTAGAGGTATAAATTAATTATTTACAACATAAAATTGTAATATAAATATTTTATATTACAGTACACAGATATTTTTATTCGGTTTGTTATATTTTTACATATAAAAAACTGACTGACTGATGTACCACCAACGCACAGCCGAAACTACTGGGACTAGGAATGTCAAATTTTGCAGACGTAGACGTGGGCGAGCACTAGCTCGCCTAGGTCATAAAAAGAAGAGCACTAGCTCGCTTAGGTTATAAAAAGAAGAGCACTAGCTCGCCTAGGTTATAAAAAGAAGAGCACTAGCTCGCCTAGGTCAAAAAAAAGAGCACTAGCTCGCCTAGGTTATAAAAAGAAGAGCACTAACTCGCCTAGGTCATAAAAAGAAGAGCACTAGCTCGCCTAGGTCATAAAAATATGAGTACTAGCTCGCCTAGGTCATAAAAAGAAGAGCACTAGCTCGCCTAGGTCATAAAAAGAAGAGCACTAGCTCGCCTAGGTCATAAAAAGAAGAACACTAGCTCGCCTAGGTTATAAAAAGAAGAGCACTAGCTCGCCTAGGTCATAAAAAGAAGAGCACTAGCTCGCCTAGGTCATAAAAAGAAGAGCACTAGCTCGCCTAGGTCATAAAAAGAAGAACACTAGCTCGCCTAGGTTATAAAAAGAAGAGCACTAGCTCGCCTAGGTCATAAAAGGAAGAGCACTAGCTCGCCTAGGTTATAAAAAGAAGAGCACTAGCTCGCCTAGGTCATAAAAGGAAGAGCACTAGCTCGCCTAGGTCATAAAAAGAAGAGCACTAGCTCGCCTAGGTCATAAAAAGAAGAGAACTAGCTCGCCTAGGTTATAAACAGAGCACTAGCTCGCCTAGGTTATAAACAGAGCACTAGCTCGCCTAGGTCATAAAAGGAAGCCTACTAAGAAAGGATTTTACAAAATTCGTATTAGGTATGGAGAACCTACTCTCACGCGGGCGAAGCCGCTGGCAGAAGTTAGTTAATTATACTACTTAATAACTAGTAAGTGTAATGGATAAAAGTTAGTTAATTACAGCAGCACTAGGCTCCAAAGGACTAGGGTATCTGGGCCAACCATTTCCAAGACCAGAGGGCTACAGGCTCAGCCCCATCAAGGCCATACTGAGACTCATGAAGGAATGCACGGAGGGCTAGGGGTTGAGTAAACAGGAGGGGCATAGCACAAAAGATCCAAAAGGGTCGAAGTGCTCTGGCCCAGGGCCAGCCCCACAATAAGATAAGATGGTTAATTATATTATTTGATAACTAGCAAGCGTAAAGGACAAAAGCATTACTGGTATAACATTGTGCGACCGCGTATTAATTACGTTTGCTTATGATTATTAGAATGTGTGCGATTTGCACACACACACACAAACTCAATCACAATCTTACATTATTAGATTCGATTAGGATTTATTAAGTGACACTGTATTAAATCTGGGATTTCTAAATATTACGCCGCTTTCCGTTCGGAGTTATCCACCTTCTAATGGATAGGAAAAATAAGTTATTTATCCATGCGTCTATTAGTTTTGTAGCTATAATTTTTTTTCTAGTTCTGTAAATCGATTATTGCCAGATTATAATATGTTTTTTTTTCTGGCAACATATTGCTAATAGAGACGATCGATCCGATTTCTTTGTATCGATATTCTGCTTTGCAACGGATCATTTCGGTCCGAGTATCGATATAAAATCTTTTAATTACAAATTTTTATCTTTAACCTTTTACGCCGGATTAATCTGACAAATAGTTTTGTATCTATTTCGCCAGGGACTTAATATATAAAAAAAAACTCTTTTCTTATATTTTGAAGACCAATTTATTATTTCAGACAAACCAGCATTTTTCCGGTAATGAAAGTGAAAACATACTAGTCATAGACAATATAGTTCTTTTTTCCGTTCGTATCTATCTTTTACGGCTTTGAATTCCGTTAAATATTCTGCTAATAAATTAATTTTGAGAAAAATATCGTTCGTATCGATTAATCTATGTATCGATTCAAAATATATTGGCTGAAAATATCGATATATCGATGCAAAATATCGATACATCGATGTATCGATATTTTTTAACAAGCCTACTTCAGTCCATGTTGTATTGTCATGTCTGTGTGTGTTATTGTGATTGTAATTTTATCTGTTTTATGAGTCATATGTCACTTGAAATCGAGAAATTATAATTTTAAAATTTCCAAGGGTCTAGATTCAATATTAAAAGTCGCTATAAAGTTGCTGAAGATTCTACTGGAGGCAGATCCAACATTTAAGGTAAAAAAATATATAAATATTGAAATTATAATAAAATAGTGAATCGACTGCAATAAAGATTGATAACACACACTAGTAGGTACACAAACACATACACCGTCACACCATACTAGTATACGCTCATACATTAATAAGTAATAATAATAATAAATTCATTTATTTCAGGCTCGGAATACCCATAGTTACATTACAATTACAATACAATTTGAAAAAGTTAAAATTTATTATAAGTACAAAGTCAGATTTAGTTCAATAGTTTTAATACAATGTCAGATTTAGATCAATAAATGTCAGATTCAGTTCGATAAATAATAAAATGTCAAATTCGGTTCATTAAAAATAAAAATGTCATCTATATAAATAGATAACAGATTTCAATTTACAATAATAAAATACTTAGATGTCATGTAAAGTGTTTCGAAAATCGTGGTTTTTTTTTTTGCAGCTCATCAGTCTTGCATGAAACAATGCTCTAAGTCTCCTTATTACAGCATAGAAATCGTCAACTCTGTTCTCGGCAAACATGCCTGACGCGCTACACCGCCAGGGCAGATTGAGCATGGCCCGGAATGCAATGTAATGGGTTATTCTATAATTAATCTGTGTATTGTTATTCTGACAGTCTAGAGTCAGTGGTGGCGTTGAGGGTTAAGTGCTGCCTTAACTTTTATGCGTATCTGAATATAAAAAAAATAGAGTAGGTTCATTAACGAAACTCTGAATATCGTTAAATCGTTGTAGTAATTTTTGTTTCGGAGAGAGTTGGCCTCGTATGTAGGAAATTCATTTTCTATCATGTTTTTGAGGATCCAGGAATTTATGAGAATTAATGTAAGTAACTACTGTATGTATACTTAAACATTTACTTGAACATTTTAAGTTTAACCGAACACCGTATAAAGACAATGAGAGAGCGAACACCGGCGTTTGCTTGGGGTTTAATGAATTTATTTATTTATTAATTCTTTATGCACACAAAAGTACAAAGGCCGACTCAATGCCTTAGGGCATTTTCTACCAGTCAACCAGTCAATTTTTTTTTTAAAGTTGACAAAAATGTATCTATTAACTGAAACTATTTTGATTTGTACTCTAAATGTCGTTTGATAAGTTGCAAAATTATTTTTTGTCGCTAATTTTTAGCGAAAATGTTAACAACACTGCTTCCTACTAGGCGTGGGAAAAGTGAGTCATCTTTGCGACTAGAACATTTGCATCTGAATCACTCAAATGTTCCGAAACAATGATATGTATCATTTCGAACATTTGGAACATCGGCTCAAAAGATACAAACGGATCATTTGAAACATCGGCTCACAAGATACAAACGGAAGATTTGGAACGACGGCTCAAAAGATACAAACCGAACATTTGAAACATCGACTCACAAGATACAAATGGAACATTTGGAACATCGACTCACAAGATACAAATGGAACATTTGGAACAACGGCTCAAAAGATACAAACACAGACACTAACTGTTATGAATCGTGATCTGTTACGTTGCGTCATATACACTAAAAGTTTTATTTAATTGAGAATAATTTAAAGCAGATGTTTTTAGTTCAGTTCATTAATTATATTTACACTATTTATGTTATAATTTGAATTTTAAAAAGACTGCTGGTCCCTTAAAGTAAAGAGTGTTAAAGTGTTCCAATTGTTCCAAATGGTGCATTTAAAACATTACTGATGTTTAAATCTTTCGGAACACTAAAATATTGACTGACCTGTTGGTCTAGTTGTTAGTGGCCCTGACTGATATGAGGTCGTGGGTTCGATTCCCACCCAGGACAAATATTTGTCTGATGAACACGCTCATTTGTTCTGTATCTGGGTTTAATTTATCTATAATATGTATGTATTTAGAAATATGTAAGTATGTTTATCAGTTGTCTTAGTATTCATAACACAAGCTCAGCTTAGGTTGAAACTAGACGGCGTTGTGTGATAGTTGTGGAATATATATATTTAATTTATCGAAACATGGAGTCGGTTCCAGTACAGAGTTACACACGCCTACGTAATAAACGAGTACGGAATTCTGGAATTTTCCATTACTGTTGTTTGTTTTATTTGACAAAGCCGTTAAATAGGCAATTGTGCTTCACTCTAGACTTCTAGAATGTTCCATTAGTGTTGTTCTTATGCGTGTAGTTTTATTTGACAAAGCCGTTAAATAAGCAATTCTGCTTCAGTCTAGATTTTAGAATGGCAACACTGCTTCGTAAGTATCTATTAACGAGTGCCGACTTCTGGAATTTTCCATTAGTGTTGTACTTATTTGAAAAAAGTATCGGGAATTGATGATTTGTTTATGGTTCCAAATTCAAATTTTTGTTTTTTTGTTGTTGGTATATTGGCACAACTGTTTTCCATTTTGGCGCGGAGTTTGAGTTACATCTGTTATTTATATTACATACAGTGCTGTTTTTAGTTGTATCTAGTGTGTATTGCGAATTTCATAATGGACAAAAACATCGAACAAAGAGTTTGTCTTAAATTTTGCATCGCCAATGAAATTTCGTGTTCGGAGTCACTGAAAATGTTACAGAAGGCTTACGGTGAATCGACTTTATCAAAAACACGTGCTTATGAGTGGTACAAAGCGTTCAAAAGCGGTCGAGATGTGATGGAAGATTTGCCGCGCTTTGGTAGGCCAAAAACGTCTTCAAATGAAGTTAACATTACAAAGTGAAGGAAATAGTGACTGAAAATCCTCATTCAACTTTGAGAGAGATAGCCGCCGAACTCATTTGGGTATGAAACATATTACCGCTCGGCTAGTCCCAAAAGACCTGAATTTTCTCCAAAAACTCAATCGCATGAGAGTCGCTGAGGACATGCTAGAACGAGTCAATTCCGACCCAACATTCATGAAATGCATTGTTAATGGTGACGAAACGTGGGTTTACGATGTTGACATGCAAACTGGTCAACATGCTTCGGAGTGGCGCCTTCCAACGGGCAAAAGCTAGTAGAAAATAGTTTCCTCGATGCAGCACTGAGAATAACGTTCTCCAGGGCGACGATATACTCTCTGACGTCGATCACTTCCATGTACACTCACCCTGGTTTTATCAGTGAAGAGTACATTACCCTACTGCTCTAACGTCCAATCCCTAGGCTCTTGAGCAAATTCAAGTCGTGCTCTACGGTGGGCTGTTAATGCGGGGCCTGTTGCAGCTCTCTTTAGAGTTAGGTTCCGTTCAGCAAGTCCCCTTCTTACCACCACTTGGCGTATGTCACGCAGACTTCGTTGGATTTGAATTGCGTTGAGGCGACGATTTCGCATAACAGTAAGTTGGATATAACGATCATCTGCTGCTGATGTAGCCCTAGGTCTGCCCGTATCTGGACGGCGATCGAATGCTCCAGTCTCTAAGTGTCGTCTGTAATCTCGTTGCACCGAAAATCTACTGATTCGAAGTCGTCGAGCGACCTCACGTTGCCCAAGGCCTGCTTGAAGTAGTGCTACAGCTTGAGCTGCTTCCTGAGGTATCTATCCATCATTAATCGAACAAAAACGCGTCTAAGCAAGCGATAAATAAAAACTAAAAAAATAATAAGAAATATCTGACTACCCTCACTAAAGAAGAAAAGAATGCTAAGCGCGAATTTTAGCCAAAACAGAGCAAATGCGTGCAAGAGCTTTGTGTTTAAAGCTTGATTACAATGTAAATTGATAGTCCATTAAATTAAATTTATAGTCATTTTAATCTCTCTCTCTTTCTGTAGATATAACTTTCATGGGTGTAATCTTCATATCGTTTCAGGAAATTGGATTAGAGTTCATCATTGCATGCAATTGATACAAATAGTTAAACATGTGGACTATAGACTAATACCTGACTGTAACAACTTTATACTATCTTTAAGGAAAATAAAGTCCAAATAAAATCCGCTAAACCAAGTGGGGTGAAGAAGAGACAGGATTTGTGCCAGTAGAAATATTACCAATACTAAATTTAGTACAAGGTTTACTTACAAGGTTTGACTGGCCTGTTGGTCTAGTGGTTAGTGACCCTGACTGCTATGCCGGAGGTCGTGGGTTCGATTCCCACCCAGGACAAATGTTTGTGTGATGAGCACGATCACTTGTTCTGTGTCTGGGTGTATTTTATCTATATATGTATGTATTTAGAAATATGTAAGTATGTTCATCAGTTGTCTAGTACCCATAACACAAGCTCTGCTTAGCTTGGGATTAAACGACGTTGTGTGACAGTTGTGGAATATTATTATTATTCTCTTTATTCCTTGTAAACACATATAAATTACATTTACAAATATTTTTTTAAACTAAATCATACAAAAAAAAAACATTTAAACATTTATTATTATTATTACTAACTTTTCTGGAACTTTCATCTACAATAAGATAAACAAAGTTGTAAACATCTGCCCCTTGACTAAAACGCAATGTAAGAAAAAAGTGTTTGAATACTTGCTTGGACTCTCTTATAAAGACACTAAATTGCTACTACATACACCCAAATGATTGCTTGCTTATCACAGTCACACACACACTCACACACTTATCACATTACATCACACAAGAGGAGGACACTCACACACTATATTGTATTAGTTGAATGAAATTGAATTTATAATGTTGTTATTATTTTTTAGATTTTTAATAATAATATTGTATAGTATCAAATCAATGGTTTTAATCTGTAATTCTAGTGTTTTATAATTTTGTACTTATTTGTTATTTTATTAATTCTGTGCTTGTGTTTTTAAAACTTTTACAGTTCTGCTCGATGGGTACTATACAGGGTGTTTGGTGCATCGTGTGCCAGATTGTAATGGTCGACGGAAGGGGTCATCTGCTATCCTTTCAGACCCCCAAACACTTCTCATGCTCTGTGGATTTTTTTTCATCGACTTTTTATTGTTTTATGAAAATAAGGTTCAAATTTTTCATTCAAATACAAATTTAAAAAAAATATATAAGGCGTTAGAGTACTTTTAAATATAAATATAAAATTAGTGACATTAGCTATTTAGTTTTTTTTTAATTTACTTGCAGTTTTAGACTTGAATTAAAGCTGTCCATGCTACAGCTATTTACTTGGCAATAAAAAAAAAAACCAAAAGCTACCGGATTCTTCCAACTTCCTTAAAAATTCTCTAGTTTATCCTCTTGGTAGTGATGTGCCACAAGCCATAAAAATCTTTTCATAACTTTGTGAATTCGCTACAATTGTGAATCGAGTCAATATTTTTAAATCATAATTTAGAGGAATTACGACTTCTTACAACAACTGTCGAAATAAGAAACAGATTTTGGGCCTACATTCACAACAGAGGCCAACAATTTGAGCAGGATTTGTAAAAATTAAGAAATAAATGTTAAAAATGCCATTTTTTTTTAATTTCTAGTAAAACCCACGAAAAGAGAGATACGAGACAGATTTTTCGTTATAACAGTGAGATAACATTTTTAATAGGTTTTTCACGTATCATTTAAGCAAAAATCGCCTTATATATTTTTTTTAATTTGTATTTGAATGATAAATTTGGGTCTTATTCTCATAAAACAATAAAAAGTCGATGATCTTCATCTCTTACCATCAGGTGAGATAGTGGTCAAACGCGAGCCTAACAATAATAATAAAAAAATATGAAAAAAAATCCACAGAGCATGTGAAGTGTTTAGGGGTCTGAAAGGATAGTAGATGACCCCTCCCGTCGACCATTTCAATTTGTCACGCGATGCACCAAACACCCTGTATATTTGTACTTTTATTATTTGAGGGCATTGGCGCAGATAGCCGAAATACTGGCTTTTATCTAGTTCGGCTACAGATGTCTCATTCTTTGGTTCTACAATAATATAGCCTACTCATTATTATTATTAAATAAAGACATCCGTGCTTACCATTAGTAAGAGACGCAGTCAAACATTTAACCTTTCAAATACCGTAATTACTCATACATATAATAGACACAATAGAAAAATAGAAAGACAATGACAGAGCAAACGCCGGCGTTTGCTTGGGGTTTAATATATAAAAGAAAAGACCCTGTTGAAAGCCTTCTTGTGTGGCTGGCCCGAGCCCCCAACTACCTGCAGCCAGTGGCGCGGCGCATCGTGCTTCGGATCCCGTTACCCAGCGCGACTAGTCCCCCGATAGGTCCATAACAGCGCGATCCAGGTTGGTCTACCTGCGTCGGAACAGCTATTTCGGCCCAACTCCTTTAAACTGAGTATCATACCGGAACACGGCTAGACCGCTTGGCAGTTCGTTTTTGCGCTGTGCTCAAGGTGGTCGCAAGCCAACGGTCGGAACCTACCACCAGTTAGTGTCACCTGATTGGGATCACATGTAGGGATTTGCTTCGATTATTCTCCAACGGACGCGGGTGACTCAGTTCTCAAACAGCTTACTACCTTTATCTCGAGTTTAGTGTTGTTTTAGATTTTTAGGTAAGTATTAGTCGTAAGAAGTTTTTTTTTTCAATTATTTGTTTCTTTGAGAGCCAGTATTGTATTGGGTTCAGCCTGTAAAAATAGTGTGTGTAGGTTTAATTAATAAGTAAATAAAAATAAATTTACAGTAGTAGATAGAATATTGTTGAATTGATGTGAAAATCAATCAAATTTTGCGCGAATGTGGCGCATTTTTTTCTTTTAGAATGTTATGTATGATTTCGTCAATTCCCGTAAATAAAATGTTTTTCTTTCTTTCAAATCCCGATAAACTCACCTGAGTATCGATACGTATCGACATCCCTAACGTCAAGTAAAATGACGTCTGACAACAAAGACAAAACTTTTTATTTTTATTGTTCGCTTTGCTTTTGTGTCGAGCGGATTATAATTTGTTTACCTGTTGTTCCAAGTTTGTTTTCCTTATCTTGGACTTCGCTACCGGTCCTTAGTGCTCTGGGCTGCGTCGTAGTGTTCTGTGCTCTCCGTGCTAACTCGGTCCTACCTTCGGACACGGGAAGTGTAAAGATAGAAAAGAACACGCTTACAACAAAAATACCACGCAAGGTTTCAACTTTTTTACATCCCTGTTGCCACAAGTGTTTTTTTTTTTTAATGCAAGGCTTTTAATAAAGATCTTGCCCACGCTTAGCTAGATCACGCTAACAAACTTTTTTATTACCACCAGCAAGAAGAAAAAAAAGAAAAATCTGAAGAGAAGAAGCCTGAAGAGGAGCCCCAAGATCCAATGAATGCCATGACTGAAGCTAAAGAGTTGAGCGCTTTAGCGTTGAAAGGAGCGCTGAGCGTGCAGCAGCAGCAGCGTCTGCTGGCGCTGCTGGATCAGGAACCACATATCGTTTACGAGATAGGAGTCACACCCAACCAGGTAAAGATCAGTCAAGTCTTTGTTTGTAATTGATATTTTTAATTGGGCCGATGCCTGCCATAGCTGCAGATTATTTGAAAGAATTACCATGCCCCTCGCAAAGAGGAACTTAAGGAACACTGTGGGTTTCGAGTCAGAAAAAGTCTGACTCTCTCTCTCGCTACACCTGGACCGGGAAAAGTTATTTGATTAATTCCCACATAATTAGAAAAAGTATATTATCCTGTAGTTCCATATAGTCTAAAACCTAAAGTGTCAGGCACAGTAAAGTTATAAATTTTACTATAAAATAATTTTTTATCTTCGGATTGACTTGGAAGAAAATAATAAACCCAAAGAAACCAAATAACTAATTTTGAAAATAGAATAACACATCTTTAATTCATTAAACCCCAAGCAAATGTCTCATTGTCTTTCTATTGTGTCTCTAATTGCGGTATTCGAAAGGTTAATATAAAGTTTATTTGAACTTGTAATTCCAAGTCAATCTGAAGATATCATAGTTCAGCCAGTTCAAACTTGTTTTAAAAAATGCAACAATCAAAACGTAACAACCTAATATGTCTCCTTGGAAAAACCTAGATATAACTTTCATTTAGTAAAATATTTTACCAAAACAAGATTCATGCATGGCATGGCCATATCCTGGTGTCGAAAACCACCAGTCCTCCGATTGTGTATGGGTGTTTTTACATAGCCAACCACACAGCTGACTAAACAGAATGGGTGATCCCGTGCTTGCCAGTTTATCAGCTGCATTGTTGCTCATTGAGCCGCTATGATTGTCATTAAAACAGTTGGTGCACATGAATATAGCACAACAGCCGCAACAGGAACAGCATGTAGCATTGAACAAGGCTCCTGGAAAGTGTTGTGAAAGCTCTCACACTAAACTGCTTCAAAAATCACATAACATTGTTCCGGCAGAGGCCATAGTCTTGACATAGTTATAGGTTACCAGTCCACTTAAGACTCCAAAAACCATAGCCCTATTATCTTTGTTTTCCATATTGCAATAGTTTTTCACCAACTGGTGGTTGTCCTTGGATGCACTAGCATAGAGTGTACAGGGATAATCGTCAGTTGGTATCACATTCCATTGAAATTATCTAAAGGGCCTCTGTGAGTTGGCTTCGGCCCCTCATATGCTTTCCAAAGGTCCAGGACCTCTGGGTCCTAAGATTTTGACCATATTTCTAGTTATAGATCCAAGCTCAAATGGATGCCCATTCGCCAGAGAAGAGGTTTGCGCGCACTGACTACACTTTTCTCTTTGCTTAACTCTCCCACCCCTCCTTCTTATCCTATATCACACTTTCAATATCTATCTTCTTCTCATGCTAAGAATCTGTGTTCTTCTAACAATCTTCTACTGCTTTGTCTTTCTCATACTTCTGACTATGTTCATTCTTCCTTTCATATACAGTCCATACTTCAGTGGAATGCGCTTCCTCTTGACTGATGTCAAGAGGAAGCGCATTCCACAGTATGCATTTAAGAGGAAGTTACGGCTTTATTTTCTACGCAAATAGTGGAGTAGTCTCAAAAATCCTTTCATTTTTCCTTATATAAATAATATATATATATGTAGATTTATATTATATTAAATATGTATGTATGTTTATTTTATGTATATATACAGTTGATCCCTTGTTTTCTTATTATTCTTTCCTTTTTTTTATGCACCTGCCATGTTTTCTCTTCACTACCCTTGGTTGACTGGTAGAGAATGCCTAAGGCATTAATTCCGCCTTTGTACTTTTATGTTGCATGAAGTTTTAATAAATAAATAAATAAATATAGAAAATAATAATAATGATTGATGATGAAATCTCATAGCTATGGTTAGCGCTCCAGTTGCCACAAATAAAGGCAACACTCAATTCCCAGTAGGGACAATCCGGCAATGTCCGGTAGGGCTCTGGGGAATTTCTGATGGTCCTGAAATGCATGGGGCAACTGCTTTCAGTTGCCACACTAACTTTTACTTAACTAAAACCACACCTGTGTACTTACACGGGTGGTATTTTAGTCAATAAAAGTCTGACACGCCCTATCGGTCCACCCTAGAGTGGGAGAAGTCATTGGATGATTTCCTACCTCAATAAAAAAAAGACCACTGCCCACCTCTCCCCGCGACCACAATAAGTTTTCTTGCTCTACTGGGAACACTTGGGAATTCTGGGATATGGAGCTAGGGAATATGTTTTATTCCAACAATTATAGCTGATCACGGTTACATGTATATTGCTAAACTGATGATCGTACAAACTTAATAAACTAGTACGCCTCACCATCAATGATTGCATCAATGCTTACCATCAGGTGGGATCGCAGTCAAGCACTGGTTTATATCAATAAAAAAAAAAAATAACTTACTAAAGTCACATACATCACACTACTTATGGCCGTCAGTGGTCTCATTATCGACCACGGTAATCTTCTTGTTCATTATCTCTGTGATCCTGACGTACATTCACGCTGTATCATTTTTAGAGGCTGTTTGAAGACGATCAATACAGTAGACCTTTCACTTTATACAAAGTGCTCTCTTTGATATTTCATAACTCTAGGGTTGGGCACGCCACAAGCTTAGCAGTAAGTTCTCTCTTTGAGGAGTGGCTGGAGAGGTTCCACCGCGTCCCCTCCTTCCGCATGATACAGGTTCTCAACGGACATGACAGTTCGGGAGGTTCCTATACTGGATTCAGGCGGAAGAAGCGTCTGAGTGTCACCATAGTGCGGACCACCCGTAGGACACGGTGGAGCTTACCGTGGAGGTGTGCCCCGCTTGGGCGGAGCACCGCCGTGTCCTCGTGGAGGCATTCTGCGGCGGCGACCTCTCACACTGGGTCCTGGTTTAGGTCACGGTCTGGGGCGAGAGGGAACAGGATGCGAGAGGCTGGCTACTTTGAAGCAGTAATACTAGCGAAGGAGAAGTCCGCACGCGTGAGGGAATGGACATGCTCAAGCCCCAACCGCCGTGATAGGAGATGCCCGGGGCTTCGGGAGTCACAGGGCGATCCCCGGCCACCGTAAGCGTGTGCTTCCGGACAACGAGCAATGGTTAGCTCGCCGTCCGGATAGCCCGATTCGTTGACGGTGCGCAATGTTTTCCGCACGCCTCAAAAAGATGTCTGCAAAACTGTGTGGGCCCAGCCCAGCAAGGCCGATTTCCGATTACCCTGTAGGTAACCCCGAACCCTAAAAAACAATAAGAAGTCAGTTTTGATATCACAAGGAACACATTTTAAATATATGCTTTACACTGTACGTGTTGATACTGAAATCCTCGTAAACAGTTTTGGTCACTTTTTTCACTCCTGGATTGCTTAAATTCATAATTTAACGAGTAGTGGCGCTTTAATCGTGTTCTTAGATCGGACAGGACATCTTTTTTACTTCGCTAGTTACTTAATAAAATAACAATAAAAATATTCAATATCATCATAATTTATGTAAAAAAAAAGCAAAAAAATACTTAAAAAATTCAAAGCAAAAAATACAAAAATATTTGCGGTCCGTGGGAAGCGAACTTGAGACCCCTAGTTCCTTTCATATTTTCGTCTTGAACAATAGCGTCCTAAATCGCACTAATAAGTTTTCTTGACACTTAACACGAGTACAAAATTTTGTTCGTATTAAATGGGGAGTCCGTGTCTACTCAGTAAGACAGTGGTCAGAGGTGGGCCTGTGCTAATCCCACTTGCAGCAATACGTCGAACCCAGTTATTGTGAATTCAGTCAGGTAGTCCGTGCCTGCGACCAGGAAGGGTCCTTAGTGGACAAATTGGCCGGTCAGTCGGCAAATGTGTAGAGACTGTAACAGGTCGATATATGTGAATTAAGTCCTCCGTAGCACGAGGCATGAGAAGGCGGAGCGCAGCTGTGCTCTTCCACCCCACTGCAGTAGACAATTTGACTCCCTTTTTACGAATTTTAAACGTATTTTGTGTAACATTTTTGATTATTCATTGTTCAGTTGTTTTTTATTATTATAGCCTATTGTGTGTGTCCCGCTACTGGGCAAAGGCCTCCCCTTTCTTTTTTTAGTTATTTTAGTTTTTAAATTTAAATTGTTGGTATTTATTCCACAGTTACCAGAGCTGGTGGAAAACAACCCAATGGTCGCCATATCGGTGCTGCTGAAGCTGATCCACTCGCAACAAATTACGGAATACTTCAGCGTTCTAGTCAACATGGAAATGTCGCTGCATTCTATGGAAGTTGTTAACAGGTAACATTTTTTTAACACGCTTTTATTAGTTTCACCTGTATGTATGTATGTTTGTTTGTAACCGACCCCTTTGAGCTCGATTTTGTCCTACTTTGAACGATCAGATTTAATTCAAACTTCGCACACCTGTCAAAGATCGATGACAATGCAATAATCCGATCAAAATATCCGATTATCCTAATTAGATTCGCCAGGATTAATTAATTTCTTTCCGCATCCTTTGCATGCGAGTAAGAGAGACAGAGTTAGTGCGCGAACTACGCATGCGTGCATTTCCAGACTTACTCTTTCGGGCACTCAGTTCAGCACAACCTTATAAAGACTAATATGGTAGTTGCGTCTTGTTCCTTATACTTACATATGTGTCCCGACAAATCTAATACGCATTCTATTATCATTTTATAATATCCATAATATAACCGTGATTTACCAAAAAACACTTCGTATTCACAACAAAACAAAATATTCAGGACAGAAATATCTATTTATTTTGCGGCATATAATTTAGTTACCAGCATGACCTTGGGTCTGCAGTCGATAAGGTCACCAACTGTTAAGATGATGAAATTTTCGGTTCACTCATCCTCATTCTCAGTGCCGCCAACAGATTCGCTCCTATGATTATAATATCATGTAGAGTGGTTACGGATTGACAATTCCATACCCAAGCATTAATGTGACTGACTGTATATGTAAATAAGGTTACACCTCTGTGTCTCACTGTTTATATTGGCATCATAGAAATCCTGAATATGTATTCTTAACCAAGATACAATCAGAACACATTTGTACATATTAAGGGCGGTTGATAGTTAGCAAATCGAACTAAATAATTTATAGTTTAAAAAATTTAACTAAAAAATGAAAAATAAATAATAGTTTAAAAAAACTAAAAAAACACGCTTTTATAGAAAATCCAACTAAAAAAATAGAAAATAAAATTTAATAAATTTGGATTAAGAATAGTGTACATAAGAAATAAATGTATATTGTTGTAAAAAAGCGTGGGGTGCATATAATGTCAATAATTATGAACATTTTATTGACAGATGAGTAGAAGAATCATCACTTTGATAATATCTTAAAAAACACTTTGAATGCACCCCACGCTTTTTTACAATAATATACATTTATTTCTTATGTACACTATTCTTAATCCAAATTTATTAAATTTTATTTTCTATTTTTTTAGTTGGATTTTCTATAAAAGCATGTTTTTTTAGTTTTTTTAAACTATTATTTTTATTTATTTTTTTATTTACACCAACTTGACTTTACTTTATAAAAACTTGTTTACAAAAAAATAATTACATGTTCAGAGGATGGTTACGTGTAAACAAATCAATTATAGGCATGCACATCATTAAAATTACAAAATCACATATTATTTAGAAATTAAATTATTTAGATAAAATCGATTAGATTAAAAATTACAATAAATGTCAATATTAGTAACAAACTAAAAAAACATGATCACAATTGCGTACTTAACTCAACGTTTTTTATTGTTTATATAAAAAAGTAACTATCTAAAATAGAAATTAAAAAAATTAAATATTATTTTTATTTTTTGTATTAAAAACTATTCTATGTCCTTTCTCAAGTTCCAAACTATATCTGTACCAAATTTCACACAAATCGGTTCAGTAGTTTAGGCGTGAAGAAAAGACAGACAGACAGACAGACAGAGTTACTTTCGCATTTATAATATTAGTTTGGATTATTATACAAAAATAACCACAGGCAAATACCCAATTATCATGCCTATATTCCCTGACGAGTTGGCTAGAGGTGGTAAACCCTCATTTTGGGTGAAATACCTTTATAACAGAACCTAACTCAAAACCTGCTTACGGACGGCGAGTAATAACTATCTCGTCATCTCATAGGAACTAGGTCAGGGTTGACCGCGCGTCATGTTCCACGAGAGTCTCAATGAGATGACAGCTAAATGGACGCAGGAGCCACTTAATGATTTACCTCAAAAAAAGTATTAGATATTTAAAACTAGTTTCAACTAATTACCTTTCGTATGCTGTAATTAGAGACACAATTAAAAAGCCATTATGTCTTGCGCTTAACGATTCAACAAGTTAAATAACTTCAAACAATTTTAAAGCAATGGTCGAGTAAGTTTCTGTTACACTAGTCTTATCAGTCTCATGTGATAGGAGTGAACTCATCGCAATCGCTCAAATATCAATTCAAATTCTGGGCTATTTACCCTTATCGCAAATCCGACCTTGAGTCGTTTGTTAATGTTTTTGGCTTGGGTACCAAGTCCTTTAAGCCATGTATTCGTATTAATAGTTAGTTTGTTTACTTTTAGAATATGTGTGTACACATTCTAATGTTTTTTCTAGTATTTGGCAGCAAATGTATCAAGTCAACCTTACCGGCAAACTTTGCCGAGGTATCCAACACTACGATAAAATTCTCCGCCCCATTTTACCGATTCGCGCCTGTTTAAATGATTCTGTTTGATGTCCAGTTGCGCAGACACTTGAGTTACAAAACTACAACAATTTTACATCACAATATCCACTAGAAATCAATTTGTGAATAATTAAAACAACCACTGAACTTCACTCGAAGAAATCCCGCCAAAAACTTCCACTTTGTCTTTATAACTGGGAATAGATACTAGTACCTAATTTTTATCTTAATTATTTTTGCTTGGATACTAAGTCCTTTTAGCCATGTATTCGTATTAATTCATTAAACCCTTTTATTATATTAATAATATTAAGACCTTCATTCGAAGAAATCCCGTCAAAAACTTCCTTGAATTCCTCATATTTATCTCATACGATCAACAGAGTATACGGTAGTCTAGATGTAACTTTTATCATTTTATTTCCACAGACTAACAACCTCTGTAGACCTGCCGGTGGAGTTCGTGCACCTGTATATAAGCAACTGCATATCGACGTGCGAGACGATCCGAGATAGATACATGCAGAACCGGCTCGTTCGGCTGGTCTGCGTGTTTCTGCAGTCGCTTATCAGGAACAAGATTATTAATGTTAAGGTAAATTATATTTATTTTGCAAATAGGTTTTTAAAAACAAATAATTTCAGCCGAAAGACGTCCACTGTTGGACATAGGCCTCCCTCAAGTGTCGCCACAACAACCGGTCCTGTGTGTTTCGCATTCATCGGATTCCCGCGACTCTCACCAGGTTATCGGTCTACCGTGAGGGAGGACTACCAACGGCCCCCCTTCCGCTGCCCCTTCCGGTTCGCGGTCACCACTCCAAAACCTTTCAGTCCATCAACCACCTGTTCTGCGAGCAATGTAAATGGCGATTCTTCGGGCGAAGTCGGTAACCTCGATTCGCCTGCGGATGTCTTCATTCCAGATGTGATCATACAAAGGAACTCCAAGCATAGTCCTTTCCATTGCCCTTTGAATGACTTGTGAAATGAATGCTTTAATATAATTACCTAGCTATATTAAACCATTGTTTGTGTCACAATTCTGTAGTCTGTTACTATAGGGTAACTTTTAAAATCGAATTAGACTAATAAACAATATCTTAGTATATCTGGTAACTACCAGGCAATATTTTAGAGTATTGTGGTGACCTGAAGAATTTTGGAAAATCCTCTCTTAGTGCTCGCCTACGTCATAAAAGGAAGCCTTGTACAAAATTTCACGCTCCTAGGCGCTGTAGTTTCGGCTGTGCGATGATATGCCAAGCAATCAGTTTCTCCTTTTATCTTCTGGGTGGATCGAGGGGGAGGGGAGTGTCAGACTTTTACAGACTAAAACCCGTCCGTGTTCTTTCAGTTGCCCTTTGCATTCCAGGTCCAAAATGTCTCTTTCAAACATTCCCACGGCCCAGAGTATCTGGGTCTGGGAATACATTGTAAATGTCAAGCATTGCATTAAAAGCATAAGCAGCCTTATAAAGTCCCACTGTTGGGACTCAGGCCTCCTCTCTAGGTAAGGGAATGTGCCGTAATCCACCACGCAAGCCCAATGCAGATTGCTGGTTCTAGGACATACCGGTTTCCTCACGATGTTTTCCTTCACCGTTTTGAGAGTAATCGTGACAAAGTAATATAGTGACTGGGTTTTAACTCGCGACCTACAACTTATAAGTCGGGATCGTTACAACTGAGCCACCACTGCTCTGTCAAGCATTGATCCAAACATAATTAACATAATTATTATCATTGCAGGAACTATTCATTGAAGTAGAAGCCTTCTGCGTGGAGTTCTCCCGCATCAGAGAAGCAGCTGCGCTCTTCCGGCTGCTCAAGCAGCTGGATGCGGGCGAAGCGTTATCGCACAAGGACGCTAAGGAGAACTAGCAGTGGGCCTACAGGGCCAGGACTTGTTGTCATGTGGACTGTGCTTCGTGATACTAGTTAAACATAGTTTTAATAGAGTTTTCGAACATAATTGATAAACTTTGAAGTCAGTTTTTAGACTTCTAGGTACACTCATTTATTGTTTACGAGTTTTAACCGCCCTCGCCGCTCTCGTCTTTATTCCACCAGGGTCGCACGTCCACGACCAAGTACTCCATCTAGTCAGCTCTTCTGTCACTTGGATAGAACAGCTATACGAGATGCAGTACCTAGTTGCAAACAGACGACCCTGGCGAATAGGACACGATAATACTCGTTGGACCAATCGGACACAAGCGGTTAAAGTGGGAAGAAAGTAGATACATTTGTCAGTTTCAAAATTATGACATAAAGAAAACATTTTTATTAACTAAAATAATATATTTGTGTATCTCACGGACAATGCGGATTGCAATTTATAATGCAATATTTCTGAGTCTATTTTCTTGTTAGATTTGTATGTTAGTATTTAGATTATTACTATGCGATTCAAATAAGAATAGGATTGACTTAGCGCCATGTTGTGACGTCATAGCTGTCAAATCGATACAGGTAGGGTGAGCAAAAAATATTTTTTAAATTTAATTTGTTTACAAATCATGAACAAAAAAAGATGGTATGTCTGACTAGTGGCCAATGGAAGAACAAGACAAATTGCTGCCTACAATTAAAATAAGAATGAAAACTTTTTTTTTTTTTTAAATAATATATTTAGCTTAATTATATTATTCAATAACATAAGTTAAATATAAACAGTTTTTTCTTCACTTAAATTTAACGAGTTAGTTAACTAAGTAAAATAAGTTTTCTTTGCAAACCATACTTTTCGATTAACATTTGACATTAACAGGTCATTGACGTTCCTATTCTTATTTGATTTTCATTGCATGTAATATTAATTATGTATTTGCGACAGAGTACTGTCGAGGACAAGACGCGTGCGAAATAATTGTATAGCAATATCTAACCTGCCTAGCCTTTTCGGAATTGTATAGCGATAGTATGTTTTAAGATTCCGACGAACTGATATCCTATTTCATTAAAGTCGGTTAAAAATAATGATATCTGCATTATCGTGAATATCTGTTTATTATTTTACTGTTGTAGTGTGGCAGACTAATATTATAATGGTGTAAGTTTGTGTGTCTGAGATTTGGACGATATTTAGCAGATGGGTAGACCATGTCCTAGAATCAGGGGCGTAACTACCGCCGTATCAATGATTCGGGGCCCCCGTACTACAGGTGACTAGTCGCGACTTGCGCAAAAATTCGTAACATGTTATCCACAATCTTCTTGTATTCATTATAAGAGACTACTAGTGAATAAATAATGAAAAAATGATATAATGTTCTACTAATGTATAGCTAACTCCGCTCGTTGTAGCATTTTCTACATAAGATGACAATAAAAACTTAACCTATCCTAGACCAGAATGCTCAAATAAACGAGCTCAAAAAAAACACGTTTAATACGGGGCCCCTGAGGGCCTAGCTACGCCACTGCCTAGAATAGAATACTTTACTACTATTTTATCTGTAACACCCGTGTGGAGCTGGAGCTGGACGCTAGTAATATATAAAACTACTAGATGCTGCCATCGGCTTCGCCCGCGTCAAAATATCCCAAGAAAACATACTCCTACGATAAAAAGTATACTATGTACCATTCCAGGACTTGGTCTTCCCCGTGTACAGCCGTTCGTGAGAAAGCCCTGGTTATTACTTACCAGGGCTGCAGGGGCGGAATTAGTTAGAGTTATTCATGTACTTCGCCAAACTAAAGTGGCAATGGGCAGGGCACATTGCTCGCAGAACAGATGGTCGTTGGGGCCGAAAGGGTCTGGAATGGCGGCCACGTACCAGAAGACGTAGCGTTGGAAGGCCTACAAGGTGGACCGATGACTTGGTAACGGTTGCGGGAGTCCGATGGATGCGAGATGCACAGGACCGTTCATTGTGGCGACACTTGGGGGAGGCCTATGTCCAGCAGTGGACGTCTTTCGGCTGAAATGATGATGATGATTCATGTACTTGCATCGATATGTTGATATTAATATGGATCTTCCCGAGATTGCTAATGAAAAATCCCGTGTGGCCAACAATATTACAAATAAATAATAATAAAAACCTCAGAGATAGATAAGACAAAGATATTTAACATACAATTTTTATTAGTATTTTTCAATTTTTTTCTGCTATATTTCTGAGTGTCATAAAAAAATTCAGCTCTTTAAAATTAATCTCGGGATTCGAGGCATATCCACCTTATTGTTTCGCTGTAAATACGTGTAAGTACATGCTTAACTGCCTAATTCCGATCTCGGATAATAACAGACACTGCCTCACAAACTTCCGCCTTTATCATATTACTAGCTTCTACCAGCTGCTTCTCTCCCGTGAAAGTAGGTATCCATACAAACTTTGAAATGAATCAATGTAAACACCAAAATAGTAACATAAACTTATATACAATCTTTTTATGGGTTCAATGGCGGTCTCATCGCTGACAGGACTAATGGACTGTTAGAACTTAAAATAATCACACTAATATTATTATTCCGAAAGTTTTTTGTATGTACAATGCATTCCAAATAAGAATAGGATTGGTTTTTACGCCATGTTATGACGTCATAGCTGTCAAATCGAAAAATTGGGTAGGGTGAGCAATTACAACAAATTTTTAAATCTAATTTATTTACGAATTATGAACAAAAGAAAGTTTAATTAAAATCCAGTTCTTAAATTTTTCTCACCTGTGCATAAGTGTGTGTAAAGCGTCGTGGTGGTAAATGGAAGAAGAAAGCGAATTGTTCCTAACAATGATAATAGAAAGATTATTAATAGTTTCTTTCTTAAACTAATTATGACTTAAATGTAACCACCACCACCACCGTCATCTATATTAAACTAAGACACAATAATACCAAGCAAAAAGAAAATGTTATTGATACACTGTTGGAATGGTGAGAATATCCACCCGTTCTATATTACATTCATATTTTGTCACGTTGCAACTCTTTCGTTCTGGCTTGCACACAAAAATTAACACAAAATTTCTGTCTAATTTTATAAATCTTTTTTTTATAAACAAAGTGTTTTTCAAAGCAATACATTTTTTTAACATACACATTTGATAGATCCGAGATCAATGACTTTCCTATTCTTATTTAGAATGCTTAGTATGTGCGTGTATATTTGTTAATTTTTCATGCAAAAACTATTGAACAAATTTTGATAAAACTACACTAAAATAGCTCATACATCAGAACAACATAGAGGCTGTAATTTATAATGGAGGGAAATCGTAATTCCTCGCGAGTGATGCCGCTGGCAGAAAGTTTCTTCGCCAAACTTCTCATTGTTAAAGTCATTTATATCTGTAATCCGTAAGTTTACTAGATTTTAACTAAAATATATTATAATAGATTATTAGTAAGTACATATTTTGTATTTTTCCACGATCGAGAAAGCTCCTTTTATAAATAATGCACAAAGTAATTAACTCAATTGTTAAATTATTAATATTATAATCTAAAGTACATCTTATTATGAAGTGGTAAAGTTGTTAGTTTGTTTATAGATATGTACGAATGTGTATGTAATCTCTAGAAGTAGTGGTCTGAGTTGTTTTTTTTTTTTTTGCCATATAAATATTTGTTCCGCACGGGAATCGAACCAGCGACACGCAGCATAGCCGCCAACAGTATAGTACCGTGACTTGCTAAGTTATCTAAGTGTTCTAAAGGTGCTCCCACACAGCAGTTATATAACGTTATACAACATTGTGTCATTTATAATAGCGTGTAACAATACTCTACAACATGTTAAGAAATTTTATGTGTTATAAACGCTCCCACATTGGTTGAATTCGTTGTATAACATTATGTTCAATCAGTCTGGGTTTGTCTTTCGAGGAAGGTGGTAGTGACCCAATAATGGAGGAAGTGGTGATAGGTTTGGCGTTTATTTTTTGTTTGAAAATGATTGAATTTTGTTAAATGAAGTTGTATAACATCAATAACAATTTATTATAATTTGTAACAACTTATAACTTTTGTTATAATTTGTTTAAAAAAGTCAATCTCTAACGTTATATAACTGCTATGTGGGAGCACCTTAAGGATGATGAACATCGCATGTAAATTTTTATATAATCGTCGATTATTTAGTATTTTATGAAAGTTATAACTATGTATATCGAAACATACTTAGGAATAACTGTATCCAAATACACGAGTACAATTTATATTTTTACTTGTCAGTTTTTTTGTTACCACGTCAATTTCGGTATCGGTTATAGCCGAAATTGGAAGTTAGCTGACTTATCGCTAAACATATACGTGGTATGTGTCTGCGACTTTGTGCGCCGACTTCTGCCTTGTTCACACTACCAATGGTGAATATCTAATAAACATACATTAAAAAAATGGACTATCTTGTTACTGTACTGACGACCACGAGGTCCTAAGTAGGTTCTTGTCATATATTTCACACTCGTGAAATACAACGGCCTGCTCGGGGGCCCTTACCATGATGTGTTGAAATGTCAGGCGTAAGAGCGAGGAAGTAGGATTGTGCTACACATATACACCCTATAAAGTTCCATTCCTTCAAGGGCCGAACGCTGCGTCTGCGCGGGCGCCCGCGCTGTCCCATACTGTAGTGCTCCGTCGCGGTTCTTGGTCGCTACGTAATAATACATTAAAGTTCTCCATCGACATAACTACATGCACACCGTTAAAGTTAAACCAGCAGCAGTGCGCAGGTAATAATCTGGTTTCCGCTACCGGGGACCGCCGCACACGACACATATGCGCGGCGGGTGCCCGCTTAACGCAGCGTTGCTGCCCTCACAGTTCAGTTCAGGTCTTCAAATGTATCGCATTAGGAGCTCGTGGTAGGGTCCCAGGTCTAAGAAACCTATAAAAATTATATTTTTGTGTCTAGCTGGTTTTATCCAATGCGTGCGGTATTTCTGCCTAATATATTCTAAACTAATACTTATTATATAAAGATTTAAAACTGTAAAGGGTTAACTGCGGAAGTAATGGAAGTTTATTCTTTCACTGATTCAGTGCTACACTATCGTTATAGTCTTCTTATTGGAATTAACGGCTTCTGAGGGGTATGCCAGAGACAAGCCTAGTTAATGATATAAGTAGAACTAAAATTTAGTAACTGTTTAATAGTTACGACTGATTAACTATATTATAACTATTAACTTTTATAAGATAATATGAATGTTGCTTGGGTTTTCATATTTTGTACATAACGGAGAATCAAATGTCTTGGCGAAAACGTAGTGTTACCTAATGTTTGATTGTGAATGTAGTAATAATATTAAAAAGTTATTCGAGCATGAACATAAACTTGTTTTGATTACTATGTAAATTAAATGATGTGTGTTGAAAACTATTGTATTGGGGACAAAAGGAAAATGTAACTTGTTTCTTTTTGAGTGAAAAAAATTGGCATCTTTATAAATGCCTTCTACACTCAACTCCTTTATTTAAACTAATCATTCAATATCTCATATTTAACTGTTAAAGTGTGTTCTGTAAATTGGCAATAAAACCATACAAAATATTACATTCAGAGTTTATTATTACGAATAACTACAATAACCCAATATTAATTCTAACTAAAACTGGCACGAGTAGCCAGGTCGACACATGAATGTTGATGACCTTACTTTTTCGGCTAAATAGAAAAGATTACAATGGTCACAGCATTCATATGGCCAACTGGCTCTATCTTAAATCTACTTAGCACCTTCCAGAACTTTCCTTATGTCGTCATCGGCAGCCAAGTCCAATGGAGTACAGTCATCCTCATCTTTTAGCAGTGATGCTCCAGCTCTCAGCAATATCTTAGTTGACTCAATGTGGCCACAGGATGCAGCATAATGTAAGGCAGTTTGGCCACTTTCATCTGCCACATCTACTGGACATCCTCCATCTAAAGCAGCTTGTAATGCTCTTGTAGCATTTCGGTCTGCAGCCCAGTGTAAAGCAGTGAGACCATCTTCATCTGTCTCATGACGCAGTTCTGGATATTTTTCAAGGAGTTCAATGACACGGTCAGCACAATTCTCTCGTGCAGCATCCAATATAGAAAGTTCATTGTGTATCAGTTCAGGTTCTGGAGATTTACGCATTGAAGACACAGCCACCCAGGCTTCTTTCATTCCTGTTTCATTGTCTTCAGATAGGTCTGTCAAATCAGGAGCATATTTCTGAACTAAGGCAATGTATTTTTGTTTTGCCTCATCATTTGGCATGTTGCCGAGGGACCTCCAGGCCTCCCATTTTCTGCGGCCTCTACCATCCAGCCAGCCTGGCTTAGGAGCATTACACTTGCCGTCAAGTCCTTGTTTGTAGAGACCATACAGTTCTAACAGTTGGTTGTTGGTTAGTGAGCTAGTTAGCTTCCTCACATAATCAGCTGCCTTATTAAAAGATATGTCCAAAGGAGACTGGTCATCATCAGAAAAGTCTGAATCTGGGTATTCTGGAAGTGCTTCAGCCATTGTAAATGCTATGGCAGTCTGTTTAACTATTCTGAACTTGAACAGTTAAGTTCAGTCCCTCTAAAGTGTGCACTTGCTTGTTAGTGGCATCTGCGGCAGAGGTGGAACTTGCAAACTCTATAAAACCATATCCTTTACTAAGTCCGGTAGAGCGGTCGAAAACTACTCTAGCATTCTGTATTGGTCCAAACTGAGCAAAGTATTCTTTGAGTTGTCTATGACCTACAGTCCAGGGCAGGTTGCCTACGTACAGGCGAGCTGCTCTTGCGGTGCTGGCCATAACCTTAAACTGCAACTATTTCAAGTAAATGCAAAGATCGGTCTCCAACAAGCGCTCGATAGTCAACTCCTGAACTCTCACTCAGTGAATCCAAGTCCAGCAGAGCTCCCTTCAGTCCCCACTTCTTCAGCAGAGCCTCAATGGACCAGTCCGCACTGCGTTCCTGGTAAGAACATAAAAATCGGGCGTCAGTGCCGTCTAGCAGGTAAGCGACAGTCGATAACACTTCCTCAAACTGAGAGGGTTCGTAAAAACAATCTGAAGCTAATAATAGATCTACTGGTCTAAGTGAATGAACTTCTGATAGGAACAGGCCCCAGGCAAGTCCGAGGATCTGAACGTCGCGGTTGGGGACGAGGCCGTTCGCCTCGCAACACGCTGACAGGTGCCGTAGGGACCGGGGCAGGGCGACGCTGTCAGTAAGCGTAACACGGGCGCCGCACTTGGCAGCTAAGATCCCCGGCAAGCCAGTTCCGCAGCCGAGTTCTAGGACGCGGAGACCACGCAAGTGGCGCCTTTGTGTCCACAAATACCAGGCTAATAGGGGCGCCGACGGCCACGTGTAGAACGAGTAACCAGCCGTCAGTAGCTCCGGTATAACTATCTCCAAATATTCACCTCGAGTGTCGCCGTTGGTTGATGATTTTCCACGAAACACAAACTTCTTCAATTGACCACTTACAGACCTACCATCGGTCATTGCATAAGCATTCCTTACGATAAATAAAGAAATTATACTTTTTGATGCAATGTCGTCATGAAACTAGATCAGCCGTCAAGTATAATGTTACCAGTGGAAAATAAAAATAGTTGTTAATGAAATAATTATTTCATTCAATAGTTCACAAAACTAGTGTTTAACATCGAAACACAGTACATTGAACAATTTATTTCGGTAATCGATTGGTTATTATCATAAAACAAAACCAAAATTAAGATAAATGATCTTCGTTTGGGTTTATGTCATTGGAAATTTAATTTAGCATTCTTGTAACCCTGATTTCGTTCGTTCATTTATCAGCAGATCATTCAATTTTCAATGGCTTATCAGTCCATTCAATCGGTCTACAAACCGCAACGTAACAATTTGTTCAATGTTCATTCATTAAGTTGTGAAGTGTGTGTGTGCGTGTCGCGAATATTTAATTTATTTTTTATTTAAAAAATCCCATAAAAACACAAAAATGTCCGCAGCAGCTAAAGGTATGTTGTACCTTTTCTATTTGAATAGCCTACCAATAGGCTAATAACCTGTTAATATGTTACAATAACAACATGTTACCGCGGGGTCAAACTCCAAAGTTTTTACAAACAATTTTATCTCAGTCAACTAACAATATATTTTTATTATTTTCGTAACAGCTGTTACGATCGAGCTGGATCGATCAAAAATAATGTTATTATTTATGATAGGAGATCTTTTAGTTATAATTTTAGTACCTATGTTGGTTTATTAATTAAAAGTGAGGTGATTGACCTGCTAGAAGACGTTCTGATCGTCCGGCTGTTGTATTGTATCGGCTAAAGTCCGATGCAACATTTCGATTCAAAAGTAAATCCTATTTAAAATTGGAATTTGAGACACGACGATATTTTGTTCTTATTGTTATTTACTGGCCTGCATAAACCAGATTGGGGATTATCAGGATTAAAATTAGGGGCTCAACAGGTTGAAAGTCTGTGTTATTGTTTATTTATGTAACTGGGGTTACCGAGGCCAGCCTAGACTCCTGGAGACTAATAGGATGTAAGTAGCGGGTGCCCAACTGACCACATACAATATTTGGATTTGGACGGTAGGTAGGTACTGTTGGCGCAGTGGTTGAGCGATTAGCTTCTGCACTGCGTGGCGCCGGTTCGATTCCTGCACGGAACGAATATTTGTAATAATTTGTATGACCTACAGATAGGTGTTCCGGGTGTCTGTGTAGGTGAGTTTAGGTGGGGCAACGTTTTTTTTTTTATTTAATATAAAGCAGCTAAGATTAATTTTCTAAATGTGTCAGCAAGTTTCGATTTCCATAACAGACAACTGCGAATACAGAAGCGAAGCAATAAAATAAGTCCTTTCCTATACTCAACATTTTATATTAGAAAGTGGGTAGATAGAATAAACGCTCGGGCCGCCTAAAGACTAAGATTTAGATAGACAAATGCAGATAACTTAATCGAATTATTTGCATACCAAAGTAATAATTATGTCAAAATAAAATATCAAAATGTGTTCTGTATGGTCGATGAACTGTTTACACTGCTGAAAGGTCCGAAAGAGTCCACTAGAATCGCCAGAATTATTTGTTAATATTTATGTTTTGGCTTTGCGATCGCGAATAACTTATTTTTTATTTTATTCTTTTTCTGTCTGAAGTATCTGTTATTTATTTATTGTGCAAACCTGCCACAGTGTTGTCTTTTTAACCCAAAGGTTGACTGGTAGAGAATGCCTTGTTGCATTAGGTCCGCCTATGTAATGTACCACTACTGTACATGAAGTTTAATTATATAAATAAATAAAAAGTATACTCGTAATTATGTTAATGTGCGCAAACAATCACAAAATGCAAGGCACGTGAGGAAAAAGCGTATTCAAATTAAAACTGCTACAAAAAAGAAGTAATTCATACATAACCATTAACCATAAACATTTTCTTATTTTTTTATGTTTAAAAATTATCAATTAACTTCTCCCGATCTCTACTCTTCTCTCTTCTCTGCTGAGTGGAGAAAGAAAGAAAAACATTTATTTGTGACTCGCACAGGACAAACAACAATAAAATAAAAAGTAACTACCTACTAAATACCTAACATAAAAAAAAAAACAATTTTTAGTCTTTTATTATTGTTTTTTTTTATGTTCAGTAGGTAAGTATTTGAAAAGACCTGTGCGAAGCCAAAAAGGCTCAAAGCGAGGAGTGTCAGACTTTTGCTAACCAAAACCCGTGTTTCTTCAGTTACTTTTTGCTTTCCAGGGTTGCAGTGACTCTCTCGATTCCTGCTGCCCGCCATAAACGTATAAAAAATGGCCACTTAAAGCCGGCCTCATCTAGTTTAAACTGACGAAAAAAAAAAAAAAGTGTTTTTTAAAATCTATTTGCAAAATAAATATCATTTATCACTGTTTCTGTAAGTAGATGCTCAGCGAGAGGCAGATACAAAAATGATCTGAAGTCTGACATACCTTAATAGAAAGCCTCTCCAGACGGCCCAGCCATAATGTACCTACCAAATCAACAAAATATGGCATGAACAGCTTCTGCTTTAAAGTATCTAAGTTTCTCCATACAAACTTTGGACCCCCGTTTCACCCCCTTCGAGAGTGAATTTTGGGAAATCCTCTTGGTGCTCGCCAACGTCATAAAAGGAAAACTTGAGTAAAATTACACGCCCCTAGGCCCAGCATTTTCGGCTGTGCGTTGATATGTCAGTCACTTTCTCCTTTTATATAAGTAGATATCAAAAAAATAAAAATATCCCAAACATACATATAAGTATACATGGTCCTAGGAGCATTCCTAATGACCGAAATTCCATTTGGGTCTTCAGCCCCCAGGACCTGCTGTTTTGAGTCCCAGATTGCCTATGTACTCGTATTTTGGAACTTCAGACTTCAGACCACACCTAAAGTTCGTGTATATCTATAAATACGTAGGTTACCTATGGTACCTACGATAAAACTGTTCTCTCGAGCAGGGTCAAAGTCCAATAGTTTATCTATGCCAAGTTTAAAACAGTTACCGTTCGAGGTCAAAGTCGATGCGTTCATTTTAGATTATGATATTTAGAAATAGGTAGTAGGTAGGCTTATTGACAGATTACTTATCTCCACACGTACGATATCATTATCAACTACTGTTGGATATTGCCCCCTTGTAAAATCCACCCAAATGGACATTCTTCAAGATATATTTTTTATTATTTTTTCGCTTTTGGGGTAGACTCATGTTCAACAGTAGACTCTACGTTTTTCGGCGAAAATAATGATGATGATGACTAATACGCTCGCGCGTTTGATCACTATCTCACCTGATGATAAAGCGGTGATGTGGTCAACGATGGAGCACGCTTGCCTATAAGTAACCTATTCACTGTTGACAAAAAAACCCTTTGTAGTACCCGTAGCGCATAGCCGCACGTCTATTTAAAATGCCACTATGGGATTGCTCTCAATAAGAATATCATCATCCTCTACCCTTTTCACAAATGATTTGTGTTCGGCATGGACCAAATAACCAGGTGTTCGGTTACTGCTCGTCCTATTCCATACTTCTTTATGAGCATTTTCATCACAGGATTGTAACCTTTGCCTGCTAGGGCTAAGATGTTCGAAAGAGCTGTTACCTGGAACGCAAGGCCAACTGAAGAAAAACCTTCCTGGGTTTTAGTCAATAAAACACTGACACTCCCTCTCGCTTCACAGACAGAGAGGAGATATTTGTTAATTTGCTACCTCCAAAAAAAGGGTCATCACCAAAATAAAAACGGGGAGCAATCAAATCGTTTACACAGCACTCACACATGCATTGTTTCGTTTTTTCCTCTCTCTGTTAGCCATCCACATTCAAACTCAAAACTATCCTCACTGCTGTAAATTCCTTGTGATGCAAATTACTTCTGAACAAAAAAATTGAACGGATTTTGATGAAACTTGGCAAACAGGTAGACTGTTTACTGTAAAGAACTTTTTAATTTTTATCCCGATAGATAGTGTTCTCTTGTGATTGTTTTTGACATTCACACATGAAGCGAGTTAAACTATAAGCTACATTTGTTTAACCAGGTATCTTCATCGTGGGAGCCAAGCGCACAGCATTCGGCACCTTCGGCGGTGCCTTCCGCAACACTACAGCCACTGAGCTGCAAACCGTAGCTGCAGTAGCAGCCCTGAAGGAGGCAGGAGTCGCCCCTGAGAAGGTCGACTCAGTGGTCGTGGGTCAGGTCATGGCGGTGAGTCTAGATTTAGATTTGCTGTCGGATCTTTGGAGTTAGAACGAAAGAAGAAATAAGGTATTAGATACCGTATATAATTATACACGGTGTCTTTGACATCGACGCACAAACCAATACCACGGATCCAGTACATGATTCTGAAATGAGTGGTGGAATTTTTCGTCGGCTTTATCCTAATAAAAAAAAAATCTGTACTTTTTAAAATTTAAACTGTTTGAAATCGTTATTCTAACCAACTCCGATGATATTTTGATATGAACATGACATGATGACATGGATATTGAACGTGAACGTAGGGCACTGTCTGTTAGGGCGAACATGATTGCTCGCAGGTTTGCACGATGTACTAATGAGGTAAAAATTACCCTCTTTAGAGCATTCTGTGCATCTTTTTACACCAGTAGCCTGTGGGCAATCTATACTCAAAGAGCGTACAGTGCCCTACGGGTACAATATAATAATGCGCTTAGAACGATGTTGCGGCTGCCCCGCCACTGTAGTGCGTCTCGTATGTTTGCGGAGGCGCGCATCGATTGCTTCTACGCTATTCTGCGCAAGCGATGCGCGTCAATGCTGAGCAGAGTGCGGGCTAGTCATAACATCGTTTTAAGTATGATAGCCAGTAGAGTGGACTGCCTGTACATGAATCATTGTATTAGTGCTCACATGAGTATTGATACCTCGATTCATGGGTCGGGCAGGGGTCGAGTAGATTAAGGTTGTATTACTAACACTAGTTTTAAGTTTTTTTATACTACTAACAAATTGGATCAAAGTTATCTTAAATAAACGATTATTATTATTATTATTATATTTTTAGTAAAAAAAAAACAAAAATTTATTTACAAATTAATTAATCAAAAAGTCATCGGGGTAGATAAAACCGTTTTTCTAATCAACCCCGATGGCATTTTTCATTTTAAAAGTAATTCATTAATTTTTTTTTCACTAAAAATTTTAGAATGACGATTTTATACAGTTTATAAATTAAAAAAGTAAAGTATTTTTTTCTCTATAATAATAAACCCCCATTGGTGGTTTTTATAGCCAAAATCAGATTATTTATTTCATCTAGGTTATAAGGCATTTTTGACCGTTAGGTACAGGTCATGTTTGTTGTGTGAACTTTGAAAGAGACTGACCTCTGAGTTGATTTCAGTGTAGGGTAGTCAATCATCGACCTCACCTAGTTTAAAATGACGGAAGAATTGTTGTGTGAAAGTGTTTTTTAAATGCCTTTTTGCAAAATAAATATCATTTATTATTTGTTTTTTTAATGATATTTGCAAAAAAATATGTTGGTTCGTATCGTCGATCCCAGAGGTTAGTTTCGTTTTCCTAAAATAATATGAATAACACACATCGCCTTTGTTATGTACAGGCATCTCAAACAGACGGTATCTACCTGCCCCGTCACGTGATGCTGAAGGCTGGCATCCCCCAGGACAAGCCTGCACTCGGAGTGAACAGGCTCTGCGGATCTGGCTTCCAGTCTGTCGTCAACAGCGCACAGGTATGCAAGTCTACAAGCTAGCGAGTCAAGTTACTTATAGCTCTGTGTAATCAACTCTTCTATTGGCTTTTTTTATTATTGACTAGCTTTTGCCCGCAGCTTCGCCCGCGTACATAAAATATAAGCCTATGTCACTCAGTAATAAAGCAGCTTTCTGTCGGTGAAAAATTTTTATCAATCAATCGGACCAGTACTTCCAGAGATTACCTTCTACAAACAAAAAAACAACTTTACCTCTTTATTATATTAGTGTAGATAGGTTCGCGCCTGACGACTAGCTCACCTGAGGGTAAGCGATGATGTGTTCGACAGTAGAAGTGAAGGAGGGTTCCAAATCAGATATCTCCGTAGGTCTAAGCGTTTTGGCGAAAATGGGCATCTTTTCTACAGAATATATATTATGCCCAAATGTTATTAATATTGTAATTTCACTACCCATAAATATCCCTATGGTGACAACTTTGTATTTGGAGACTTGCCAAGGCGTAGTAAATACATACCATACTATAGCAGGCCAGATTTAATCAACCAATGCCAACAAAGAAATTTTTCGCATTTAATTCATTGAACTAATTTCAACTGCTGTCCTCGGCTTAATATAGCCTAAAGGCTATCTCTATGCAAGTTGACTTGTGCTAAAATACACGACATCTTAGGGTCGTCGCACACGCGACAGCCAAAAACAAAAGCTAGAAGCGGCCACAAACGTAGCTGAAGCGCGCAACAGCCCTGTGGCCACAGGTGGCTTGTTAGGTAGGTATTCAATTACTAGGTCGTGCAGGTCAAATAGCTCCATGTAAAATATTAATATCATATTTAGCTGCATCCGGTTAGGTTAGGTAAAGTTAGACACGTTGGAGCACATCTCTACCATACGGTATAGTGCGGGAAGCCTGTTGCACAGTTGTGCAACAGACGGAAGGTGGGAAGGATGAAGGGTGTATCGGATGGGATTTTCTCACTGCCGATCCGCAGCGTCGCGGACTGACCAATAACTATGGCTGGGTTAGGCCAGAGCTATCGGCAACCATTTATAGGCGCAGTAACAGTGAGAGGAGTCGATGGTCTCGTCGTAGTGAAACAGCGTTACTCGTAGCGTAGAAAGAGCAACCTCTACTATACGGTAGAGGTGTGCCCCGCCTGGGCAGAGCACCACCGTGTCCTCGAGGGGCGCTTGGCGGCAGCGATCTTTCGCGCAGAGCCTTGGTACAGAACATGGTCCGGAGCGAGGAGTGGCAGGCGGTCGCCTCCTTCTGCGAAGCAGTAATGCTAGCAAAGGAGGCGGCCGCACGCCGTGGCAACGGCCCTCACGCCCCAGCCACCGGGATTCCGATCCCGATTTTCGGCTACCGTAGGTGCGGGCTTGCGGACGTCGAGCAATGGCTGGCTCGCCGTCCGACCGTCCGGTAATCGTCCGGACAGAGCCCAAGTTGTCGACGGCGCGTAGTGTTTCACGCGCGCCTCAAGGAGAAGGAACAGGAATGGTTTTAGTCAGTAAAAGTCTGACACGACTAAAAAAAATAGTTTGGAAAAGGGTAAGCAGATTAATTGATCTTATGCTAAGTACGCGTAATTTCTTTACGCGTTAAGATCTTTCAGGATTAACTTTACCCCAGCAGAAGTCATTTTCTATTTTATGTGATTCATGGGGCTTTCTCTGCTGTTTCAACTCGTCAATAATACAGTTGTGAAGCGATTTCAGATCCAAGTCAAAAGAGCAAAAGCGTGCTTTCAGCACCAAGCTACGATTTTATCCTTTAATCTGTCATGTAGTCGTGACCATGGCGTGCTGGTCAAAATCAACTTTCATAAATAACATAGGTACTTTTTCTCCTAGGACATCTTAACCGGATCGGCCAAAATCTCTCTCGCTGGTGGAGTGGAGAATATGTCCCAAGCTCCCTTCGCAGTCAGGAACGTCAGGTTTGGCACAGCTCTGGGCCAGACCTATGCCTTCGAAGACACCTTGTGGGCTGGTCTCACTGACTCCTACTGCGGCCTGCCCATGGGCATGACTGCTGAGAAACTTGGGGCTAAGTTCGGCATCACCAGGGATGAGGTTGATAACTACGCGTTGCAGTCACAACAAAAGTGGAAGAAAGGTAAGTCGACAAATCCGGCCAGTATGTTGGTAGCAAGTTTTCGCCCAAAAACTTTTTTTTACTTCTTTTTATCCTACGAAATAACAGGATCCTTATGATTTCAAACAAAATAAAACTTAAGACGCCATATAAAACAATTCGGGCTCTTATGACCCTCATATACAATAACCCGGATTACATAATCTGGTTTTTTTTTTATGAATCCCGTACAAAATGATTCCGGACCATAAATGCAACGTCGAAAAACTTAAACCAATCTTTTCTTTTTATATTAAAATCTTGACAGCAGTCTGGTCAGTACATATTTTTCCTAATTTTCTATCTTGAATAACAGCACAAGATGCGGGCGTCTTCAAGGGTGAAATCGCCCCTGTGACCCTGACCGTCAAGAGGAAAGAGGTCAAGGTTGAAGTTGATGAGCACCCCCGCCCTCAGACCACCATCGAGGGTCTGAAGAAGCTTCCTCCCGTGTTCAAGAAGGAGGGTCTTGTGACCGCTGGTACTGCATCTGTAAGTGAAAATATTTTTATTATTGATAGGCTCGTGTTTGACCACGATCTCACCTGATGGTAAGCGATGATTTGGCCGATGATGGAGCACGCTTGCCTAGAAGTAACCTATTCACTCTTACTTAAAGACCCCTAGGTTGTAGCTATCAGGAAACAGGTGTGACACACACAGACACACATTTATTTACTAAATGACTGATACTGATTGAAGATCATTGCGCCTAAAGATGCGTCCAGATCTGGCGAATGCGCCGCTCGGGAGCCGATCGCGAGCCGCTATCGAACTGCGCGCATGCATTTTATGTTCGAGTCGTGCGTGAAATGCACGCGCGCCGTTCGCAAGCGGCTCGCGAGCGACGCATTCGCCAGGTCTGGACACACAATTACGCCTAGACTTGCAAGAAATTAGATGAGGAATAATGGCTTATCTTCATATCATGATTTGAGCGTTAGGATTTGTACATTTCTAAGTAATTGATCAATAGAAGAAAAATAATGGTACCTACATGATACAGTGGAACATAGGACCTCGTCCTTTTTTGAAGTCGGTTAAAAAATTTGCTAACAAAGGATCGGATCCTGGATAAATGGTGGTAAAATAATAAATCAGATAGCTAAGCTAATTTGTAAAATAATATTATAATAAATTGTCAAGCTAACTTGTATCCACACATCGACTTATACACATAACAATGAAGTGAGTGTGCTGGGCCCTATAGTTAATTCTTTCGTCACAATTCAGTATGCCATAAGCAGAAAGTTATAATGCACACGATAAAAAAGAATATTGACAATGTTTTTATGACATAAAAAAGACTTCCTTTTTCCCGCGGCATCGCTCCCATAACTATGGAATCAAGGAAGTAATTTATGATACCTATATGAATACGACTGAGTCAGTCATAGTATAGCTCGTCAGTAGGCACCTTTTTCTCCAACTGCAACTTCATCTAACCTTCTCCACACAGGGTATTAGCGACGGTGCTGGCGCCATCGTTCTGGCCAGTGAGGAGGCCGCCAAGGGTCTGAAGCCCCTCGCGCGGCTGGTGGGCTGGTCCTACGTGGGGGTGGACCCCAGCATCATGGGCGTCGGGCCCGTGCCCGCCATCGAGAACCTGCTGAAGGTCACCAACTTGACTCTGAATGACATTGACCTGATTGAGGTGAGTGAAACTGTTATTGTGTAGTTTAACTTTAACGTAGTGTTGTACTTATACTAGTGATCCGCCCCGGCTTCGCTCAGGTGCTAATTACTTACACAAATCTTCTACATTTATTGCTCTTTCTATTAGTGAAAACCGCATCAAAGACCGTTATTGATATCGTGGTTTAGGAGGACTTAGCACCCAAACATATAAACGTCCAGCCACTTTGTTTTATACTACGTAGAGATTATATAATTTAGATAATATACATCGTGTCTCATGACATCGACACATAAACGTCTACCTGGCAGTAAGTACATCATTCTGGACCTCCAGGGGTAGAATGTTTTCAAAGACGTTGTCAATTGTTTAATTTAAAAAAAGAATCTGTATTTTTTTTTTATAACACTTATCTACTATTTTAATAACAGTTAAAACAATTTAACAGGTATAGACCAGGGGTAAAAATAAAATTAAAAATTAATTCAATTTTATTTTAAAGTGTATATAAAGTCGTTATTCTTTCGTCTTTCGTCAAACCCAATGATATTATTAATTAAAAAATAATTAATTTACTTTGTTCATTTGAGCATCACCGAGCTCAGCTGAGCAGATAACTCCTAGTTTTGTTTACATTTTACAATCGCTCAACCATTACCTGAAAAAGCTCTAACATCGCCAACAGATCAACGAAGCCTTCTGCGCCCAGACTCTTTCCTGCGCCAAAGCCCTGAAGCTCGACCCGTCGAAGCTGAACGTGAACGGAGGCGCCACCGCCCTCGGGCATCCACTCGGAGCTTCCGGGTCCCGCATCACCGCGCACTTGGTGCATGAGCTCAAGTAAGGATTTGTTTTCTCTTAACGACTGTCTTTATAAATCTTCCTTAGCTGAATGCTCCAGAATAGCCCGCGAAATGATATACAATGCGTTCCAAATAAGAATAGGATCAATTGCCATGTTGTGACGTCACGTCATACTGTCAAATCGAAGAAATATTATGGTGAGCAAAACAAGAAATTTAAAAAAAAATAATTTATTTACGAACTGTGAACGAAAAAATTTTAATCCAGTTCTTCAATATTGCTCATCTCTGAGTTCTTCAATTATGCCCAATTTCTTGAGATTTGACAGTATGACGTGACGTCACAACATGGCAATCGATCCTATTCTTATTTGGAACGCTTTGTAGGTATATCGAACTCTCTTATAATAAATAAATATAATAAAGCTGAAGAGTTTGTTTGTTTGTTTGTTTGAACGCGCTAATCTCCGAAACTACTGGTGCGATTTGAATAATTCTTTTTTTGTTGGATAGTCCATTTATCGAGGAAGGCTATAGGCTAAATAACATTACGCTATGACCAATAGGAGCAAAGACAGAGCGGTAAATGTGTAAAAAACGGGGAAAATTATTCATTTTTGAAGGCTTTCTTTGCGTGCGCTGCGAAAACGGTTCAAGATACACAAAAAATATGTATGAAAGAATTATTCCTCTATACATGATCTAAAAAAAAGTCCGCGACGGCATATGTCTATCTTTTAAGGTTTAGTCACAATGACCGTTTTTATGGTACCAAATTTGGTCGAAATAATTTGTTTAAGTTGTATCAACATAATAATATTAATCTTTATTCAAATATAAATATAAATATGTTGTTGGTTAAGAGTACTTCATTGTGAATAAAATTGTCTTTGACATAGCTTAATTTCAACAAAAAACTTCAAAGATTACAATGATAAATAACTCCGAAACAAAACCAACTCGCTCTCTGCGCTCACTGCGCTGGCCGGCGCGGCGGGAGAGAGGCGGTGCTTGCGGGCAAGCCGGGAGGGGGGTGCAGCTCTACGAGATACCATGCCATGTCCCTACTGAACGGTTGAATACAGCGCTAATTTGTTTATGCGATATAATTATCATCGTAATATTACTTTTTAAACACAGTTTCATTTTGAGGTTGTTTTCTATATAGTAGGTACTTTATTTGTTTTAGGATAGTATTTAGTGAAACAATAATAACACTTTTTTGTTTTCATGTAGATTATTAATTAATAAGTATGTGTTTTTTAAAAGTATAGTATCGTTTGTTTTAAAAATAGTATTCAGTTTCTAATATTTTTTTGTGGTACATAATACCTGTAGGTACCTAAATAGGTATCGCCTACTTAATTATTCTTATTAGATTAGGGTTTAGTTTAACGTATTTAGTTTCTATTTTTTTTTCGCTTTAGGTAAAACCTGTAAATAGGTGTGGTCTACCTATTTATTCTCATTAGATTAGGGTTAAGTTTAAGTATAAAGTTTGTTAACTTATTTTCATTTTACGGATTTTCTTTTGACATAATCGTTAAAAATAAAAACAATTAGGTTCCTAATTATTAATCTTACGTTTCTTTTTTTTTACGAGTTACGCTTTAGTTAAGTTTTCATTTTCTACGTTCTTTCTTCATCACTATAATGCCGAGAAAAAGAACTCAGCTTTCTCGGCAGACTGCTACTGCAAAGCGGCTGCGAGTTTTGCGCAGCAATGAAACTGAGGATGAAAATATGCACAGGTTGGCTACACAACGAGCAATTACTGAACAAAACCGTGCAAGGGAATCAAGCGTTGAACGTTCGCAGCGTTTAGCGTCACAAAATTTCCGAACTTTGGCGAACCGGCAACGGGAATCGAGTGCTGATCGTTCTCAACGTTTGGCCTCACAGAATGCCCGAACTTTGGCTAACCGCGATCGGGAATCCAGTGCTGAACGTTCTCAACGTTTGGCCTCACAGAATTCCCGAACTTTGGCTAACCGTGATCGGGAATCAAGCGCTGAACGATCCCAACGATTAACACAGCAAAATGCCCGATCAACTAGGAATAGAACTCGCAGACAACATAATTTATTAAATGCTGCTTTTGCTTATGATTGTACCGTTGACTATTCTGAGCTAAATGATATTGATATTGGCAGAATGGATAAAATATGCAACTTATGCCAAGCAAAAAAATGGGCAGCTGAAACTCCTGGATTGTGTTGTAGTGGTGGCAAAGTAAATATACCTATAATTCCGGAACCAACATCCGTTTTAAAGGAACTGATATCAGGCTCACATCCATCATCTAAGCATTTCTTAAATCACTCAAGACAATATAATACATTATTTCAGATGACTTCATTTGGTGCCAAAGAAATTCGTGAGGGAAACTTTATGCCCACTTTTAAAGTCCAAGGGCAAGTTTATCATTTAATCGGTGACTTACTTCCAGCTGTAGGGGCACAACCCGAATTCCTACAAATATATTTTGTTTCCCATGCAGATCAGGTATCCTTGCGCTCAAATTTAAACCCAAGCTTGCAAATCGATCTTATCGACGTTCTCCAAACATATCTTCATGATCATAATACGTATATTCAAAGTTTTAAGTACAATCTAGAAAATAGACCACCGAATGATTTAAAACTTATCATTCATGCTGATGTAAAACCTCCTAATGAGCATAGAGGTCGGTATAATGCGCCGGTAGTAGATGAAGTAGCTGTTCTTATGATAGATGAAGACAAAGGTCCCCGTGATATTGTATTGACTGCGAGAGATGGTCGACTTCAACGAGTTTCTGAAATTCATAGATCTTATGACCCGCTTCAATATCCCTTACTGTTTCCCTTTGGAAACGACGGATACTGTATTAATATTCCACAGCAGAATACTACGGCTACATCTAAAACTGTTTCATGTATGCAGTTTTATGCATTTAGATTCATGGTGAGAATAAATGACTTTAACAGTATACATTATTTTAAAGGATTATTCAACCAATATTGTGTTGATATGGCGGCAAAAATGATTTCTGAGAGGCTGAACTTCATCAAAAGAAATCAAAAAAAATTGAGAGCAGAAGATTACATTCATTTAAGAGATGCCGTCGTAAATGATGGACATTTAAACGCTTCTAATATTGGCCAGCACGTTATATTGCCGTCGTCATTTACAGGATCCTCCAGATTCATGAATGAAAAAAGTCAAGATGCCATGACATATGTCAGGAAATTTGGAAGACCTGACCTCTTCATTACATTTACATGTAACCCCGAATGGCCAGAAATAAAAAGTGAGTTATTGCCCAATCAACATTCTTATGATAGACACGATTTAATTTCTAGGGTATTTCATTTAAAACTCAAAAAAATGATAGACCTATTAACGAAGAAACATATTTTTGGCCCATCGAAAGCCTTTGTTTACAGTGTAGAATGGCAAAAAAGAGGTTTACCTCACGCCCATATTTTATTGTGGCTGGCTAACAAAGTTCAACCAGATTCTATAGATGCAATAATATCGGCTGAAATACCTGACATACAACAAGATCCGATTCTTCATAATATTGTCATAAAAAATATGATACATGGTCCTTGCGGATTTCATAATCCTGCATCACCATGTATGAAAGAAAACGTTTGTTCTAAAAAGTACCCGAGGCATTTTATTTCGGAAACACAAACCGGGGATGACGGTTATCCAACCTACAGACGCAGGTCTCCAGATAATGGTGGATTCACAGCTATAATTCGTGTAAAAGGTACAGAAATGAGCGTGGATAATCGTTGGGTGGTTCCCTATAATCCACTGCTGTCACGCATTTTCAATGCACACATTAACGTAGAGTTTTGTCAATCGGTCAAAGCTATTAAATACATCTGTAAGTATATTCATAAAGGTTCTGATCAAGCCACATTTTCGTTACAAAGTAATAACGACGAAGTAGAAAAATATCTAAATGGTCGCTATATAAGTTCCTCGGAGGCGTTTTGGAGAATTTTTCAATTTTCGATTCATGAACGTTTTCCGGCAGTAGTTCATTTAGCCGTTCATTTGGAAAATGGACAAAGAGTATATTTTTATAATAATGAAAATCTCCAAGATCGTGTGAACAATCCTTCATCAACGACACTTACAGCGTTCTTTGATCTCTGCAAAAGCGACGATTTTGCAAAAACCCTTTTATATCACGAAGCTCCCCAGTATTACGTTTGGCAAAGAAATTCATTTTCTAGAAGAAGACGCGGGCAAGATGTTGAGGGATATCCCGGTGTAAAAAAAGACACAACTTTAGGCCGTGTTTATAACATTCATCCAACTCAAACTGAATGTTTTTATTTAAGAATGTTACTGCAATATGTTCGCGGTCCAATGTCATTTCAACATCTACGAACCGTGAATGGTGTTATTTTCCAAACGTACCAAGGCGCTTGCAAGGAATTAGGTTTACTGGAGGGAGATGAACATTGGCAAAATACCATGTCCGATGCAATTATATCCGAGCCAGCTACAAAATTAAGAGAATTATTTACCACTATCCTTATATTTTGCCAACCATCTGACCCCTTAGAGTTATGGAATAAATTTCGTGATGCTCTATGTGAAGATATATTAAACAGAATGCGTAATGAGAATCAGGATATGACATTAGCATATAATGATGATATATACAATGATGGACTAATCATAATTGAAGATAAAATTCATGAGATTTCAGATAAATCCCTAACCGACTTTGGGCTTCCTGCAGCAAAAAGAAATAATTCGCTTCTGGACCCGTTAGAAGTAGCGTTGCGAAAACCATATAATTTAAATGATTTAAATGAATATATCACAGAAAATGAACCAAGATTAGTAAATGACCAGGTGACAACGTATAATTGTCTCATGAAAAGTGTTAGTTTTAATGAAGGAAAAATTTTCTTTTTGGATGCTCCCGGTGGGACCGGCAAGACGTTTATTACTAATCTTATATTGGCAAAAGTAAGGTCTCTAGGAAAGCTAGCCTTAGCAGTAGCGTCGTCAGGTATTGCTGCAACTTTATTAGCAGGTGGACGCACAGCTCATTCCACTTTTAAACTGCCCCTAACTGTGTCTTTAGAGAAAGATAGCGTGTGCTCTATACGCAAAAATGGACCTTTGGGAAAAGTTTTACAAGACGTCAGTCTAATAATCTGGGACGAATGTACCATGATACATAGAGCTCACGTAGAAGCTCTAGACAGAACTCTCCGAGATATTAGAAACTGTGATAAAATCATGGGTGGGATTACGGTTATGTTTGCTGGGGACTTTCGCCAAACCTTACCGGTAATAGTAAGGGGAACCAGAGCAGACATTGTGAAGGCTTGCCTTAAAAGTTCTCCATTATGGAAATTTGTAAATATTTTAAAATTATCTACAAATATGAGAGCACATTTGGGGGGAGGTAGTATAACTTTCCCGTCAAAATTACTTTCTGTAGGAGACGGGAAAATACCTCATTCTAATAATAAAATTGAAATTGATTGCGATTTAGGAGTAAAAGTGGGTAACATCGAGGAATTAATAACTAAGGTATACCCTGACATCAGCCAAATAGAAAACAAGGACCACCAATGGATGTGTCAAAGAGCAATATTGGCGGCAAGAAATAGTAACGTTGACGAAATAAATGATATAATTTTAAGTAAACTCCCAGGAGATATTGTAACCTACACATCCATTGATACCGTGATGGATCAAGAAGATGTAGTTAATTACCCACAGGAGTTCCTCAATTCCTTGAACCCAAGCGGCCTTCCCCCACATTCTCTTAATTTAAAAATAGGTGCCCCAATCATTTTACTAAGAAATCTCAAACCACCAAATTTATGCAACGGGACCCGACTTCAAGTAAAATTTCTGCGCAATAACGTCATCGTTGCAATAGTTTTGACTGGTCCAGCAGTTGGTCAAACAGTCCTCATACCCCGCATCCCAATGATACCCAACGACTTACCTTTCAATTTTAAAAGAATACAATTTCCGATTAAATTATCCTTCGCAGTCACAATAAATAAATCACAGGGGCAGACATTCAAACACGTGGGGATCGATTTACGCCAAGACTGTTTTTCGCACGGCCAGTTATACGTCGCCTTATCAAGATCAGGTTGTGGCGAAAATCAATATATTCTTCTGCCACAAGACAATAAAACAAAAAATGTAGTATATGCAGAAGTTCTATAATAATTTAATTTACTTAAAAAATTGTACAGATATAATTAGTTTGGAACTCGAAAAAAAAACATAGGTTTTATCCTAAAAATTCTGCGGAAACTCGACCATTCCGAAAATCCCGCAAGAACGGGAACTATGTGGGAAAAACCAAAAATCTGCCGGAAGTCACTATTCCACGCGGACGAAGTCGCGGGCAAAAGCTAGTAATAAATAAGTTCGAATCAGTCTCCGAGTCGAATAATGCATCAGTTTGCATAATATAATACAGCAATTTAATAATTGCCACTATGTACCTTCGTATGTCATCTCGCAGTAAAGAGAAAATCAATTGAAGATACTAGAGTCAATAAACAATTGCTTGAATCAGAGCAAGGTTGCACTATGCGGTTAACCGTGACGCTGAACTGCAAAAGTGCATAATTAATTTTGTCATAACATTATAAGTTGTTTCAATTGCATATTATTCAATTCACAATTTCGCTCATATCATTTTTCTTGTCCTCAGACGCCGTGGCCTGAAACGTGGTATTGGCTCCGCTTGCATCGGAGGAGGCCAGGGCATCGCACTGCTGGTTGAGGCCGTCTAAACACCACACTAACTTAAGTGAACGACTGAACGAGTGAATGGATGAGACGTGAACGAGATGGAATGAGTATAAAAAGCTAATACATCAATAAAACCAGTAATTTTCAAATTGAAACGTGATATTTAAATACCAATTGAAATTAAAAAAAAAATATCCACCTTGCGTCTTTTATTCTCAATGTTGAGGGTCGTCGTGACCTCGATGAATATCTTTTTGCGGACGACTATATTTCGCCATGTTGTCCTATCTTCGGCGATGTGGATGGCATGGTGCCCAGTGTAGCGCGGATTTGGTCTGACCAACGTACCTTTGGGTCTTTTCCATCTACTTTTCCTGTCAGCAGTATGTTTTCCTGGTCACCTTTTTTTCTGGCAATGTGGCCAAAGAAATCAAAGATTCTTCTACAAAAAATATACTCTTGATCATGTAAATTATCATTATTATATATTTATTAACATTTTTAAAAGTCCTGTGCATAACGTTATCACGTCCACTTTATATGAAATTGTATAATTATTGCTAAGATCAAGAATGTAAATAAATGTAACAATCATGTTCATAAGAGTCACTGTTACTGTATGCTAAGTCAATAATATTTTGATAGCGTTTATTTTAAGAAGTATTAACTTTTGGAGGTTATTTAATTATATGTTGAAAAAAAAAACTGCTTTTTTATTTATTCCTTCGTATCGCCAGTTATATAGATAATCAATCATGTTCTTTTACTTCTTGATAAGTCTAACTCGACACATCTGTCATTCCTTATCAGTCGTAAAAAAGGAGCTGGGCAAGTGCGAGTCAGAATCGCGCACTAAGGGTTCCGCACAAACTTACCTACGTAAATAGTTGCCCGAATCCTGGAGTCTCGAGAATTTTTCCGAATCCCAAATAAAGTTTTTGTTTTTAATGTAACAACCAATTTACTGTTTTCAAATGTATTCCTATACTTGTGAAGACCTTGTTTCTTGCCAAATTTCAGAATTCTGGGTCAATTAAATATAGCATGAGTTAATAAGTAATTCTGGGTAGTTTAAACTCGATATCTTCACAAACGGACGACAAATTGATCCTATAAGGGTTCTGTTTTTTTCTTTTGAGGTACGGAACCCTAAAAATAGCTATTTCAAGCCAAATTTAATAAACATTAACCAGTGGACATTCTATGGACCATGTACAGCACTTATTCTATAAGCTAAGCTGAGATAACGCTCACTAGTTTTTTTTTAGGTGGGCACACTTTTACCAAAAACCCACTCCTATGTTCCTTCTTTGCCTTGCATCCTAGGACCCCGGGGTTCCCTTTCGGACCACCCATGGCCCCAGTAGGGTCGGGCCCAGCTGGGCCCCTACGGTTTTGCTGACATCTCTTTGAGGCGCGCGTGGAAAACTATGCGTCGTCGACAACTCTGCCTCGGTCTAGACGGCCGGACAGCGAGCTACACACTGCTCGTCGTCCGCAAGCCCACGCCTACGATTAACGTACAATAGATGTCTTTACTACCTAGTAAAATATAAGAACTACATGCTGGTTTGCCTGGATGGTTCTGCTGCTTTCATGCTGCTAGATCCTACAGCCCTTGATGGAAACAGACGCCTCTGATGGCCCCAAAGTCGCAGCTATGAGTCGACTCAATATAGAGCTATATTTGTTAAAAATAAAAACGTGAATACTTCACACCACATTCATTTATCAGTGGTTTACTCTGATTAGCAGGTTCTTGTTTTGTTTTATGTTGCATGCTCATGATATCAAGCCAAAATAAAATATGTGCGTGTCATGTTGATGACAACGTGAATAATATTGTAAATATGCGGCTTATAAAGTTTTGATAGGCTTGACTTCATGTATGATAGCTAGGTACAAAGTCGATCTACTAATCTCAATAAAATCTATAAAATGATGCTTGATTTGGTAGATTAATTGAACGCTTCGCGCGCGTTCGCTCTCTCCTTGTCGTTCTATTAGGAAGATAATATTTTTTGTCTCGAACTAAAAGCATAATAAGGCGGGCCTTTCTTTAGCAAGTAGGTATTTATGATAGGTAACTCCAACAGTAAAATCTAAAGATTAGATAAAAATGAAAAAACAAGCCAGTACTCTAAACCGTTGTATTTTTATGTTTTGTTATTATTTACCTACTCTAATAACAGACCAAAGACATTAAATATATACTTTAAATCTCTTTATCAGACTTTCAAAAAGAAGGAGATTCTCAATTCATCCGAATGTTTTTCAGCGATATCTTCGTCAAATGTGACATAGAACATGAAACATGTCATCATCCTGTTAAGCACCTGTTACATACTCTTACAAAGGATCAGAGATAGGTCGGTAGTTTGCCGGGTCAGCTCGACTCGCCTTCTTAGACACAGGCAGCACGTTAGCTTGCTTCCAAGCAATCAGCACTTTTCCAGTCTTATATGAGAGGCGAAATAGGCGTGTCAAGATCGGGGACAATTCAGGCGCACAAGTTTTAAATACAATCGTACTTAAAACTTATGCGCCTGAATTGCTGATATCCCGTCAGGGCCACTGGCTTTGTTCACGTCGAGGTTACGACCCTACGAACGTCCTTCTGATGGATTCGAATGTTCGACATTCTCGTCTCGTCACCCATCCATCAGGAGACACAGGGGGCCACACGCCACCAGATTTTAGACGCGAAGTTTCCGTAAAAAGAGAGGCAAATAAGTTGTTTTCCCCTCAGCTGTGTGGGCCAGCAACCCAACGGATTTCAGCAGTGCCGGAAGTGAGGGACGGCAGAAGTTCAATTCAACCGACTTAACCACTAGGGTAGTATGTGAGTAAGTTTGTTCCCAATTCGGCTATTGTGGTCAAACCGAAACATCCGCAACACCTTCTTGCAGGACTTGGTCCTGTTAAAGGCCAAGCCTAGGCTTCTTCTTATGAGTTACGTCGACCAAAGTTCGGTATGCCACATGTTTAAACGCGTCTGTACCATCACACTCGGGTGTCAAACTATTGTTACGTCAGAGAATGGAATAAAGTACTCCATCCCCTGTCGCAACACGGCACCTGTCACGGCATCTGCGCACGACGAAGCATCTTCCGAAGAAAAGCAAGGGGGCTGCCAAGGATAGCAAGCGAAGAAAGACCGCATGCCATCCCAATCTGCTGACCTGTATCGCCAAACCCGCCGGGTGCCTCTAGGGCCGGGATCGGATGGAGAGTAGATAGACACAGACAACCAGACAGTGGTCGGAACTAGCCAATGGCGAACATATATATCGTCACAGAGTAGCGGTATGGATCTGTTGTCAGCAGAAGGTCCAAGCAATGCTGTGTGCGAATCCACATCCACACACGCGGCACTCTCTCCACCATCGGGTGAGATTGAATGCTAATGCTAGCTTTCGCATCTCTTGATCAGCTTGGTCTGTGCACTGGTATGGGACAAAACACTCTTGGTGGTGTCCCCCAGTAATACCAATTGGTAGGAAGCGTTCCACTGCTGAGCCGCATCCGCCGCCTCACTCAGATGCTGTGTGAGCCCGGATGTCTCCTGATCTCCGCTGTACGAGGGTTAAACACAAGCGTAGATTATTTTATCTAGGCCTGTGTCCAACATCATCAAGTCCTCAAGGTTTCGTCCCGGGCTTACATGCATACATACACCCGCACATGGTTTGAAATTGTGCTCCAAGGTAAACCTTGGGTAAGAAAAGTACGACACGTCAACGGACCTCTGATCTGCGCATCTGCGTCTTCGAAAGGAATAAGAAAGCTGGTTTTTTAGTCTCCAGATAGTGGTAGTCTACGACGAGACTAGAGAGAGAGGGAGTGCAGGCCTAAATACTTGCCAGATGCAAACACAAAATATTAGCTGTAGTAATTTACCGCATTCTTTGCTCCTCACATAAGAATATTACGTAAACTAAACAACTGGTTTTTGTACCGGACTTTGGACTCAGTTCGTTATCAACATTTACTGGGGGCGCACGATTCGCTTACGACACTTACTTTGACAAAAACCGTGATAATAAAACCGTAATCCTTCAATATATGGATAACATACGATAGAGAATGTGATATTATCAGAACCAGTCCGTTTCGTTGCTGTGTTGACGTGTTTGTGTGTGAATAAAAATAAAAATGGCGGTTGCTATCAATAAAGGTTAGTTTATAAATTACTATAGTTTCTGTCAGTGGCTTCGCCCGTGTAAAAGTAGAAAATATGTCTATGACACTCAGTGATAAAGTAGGATTTTACTGAGTGCAAGAATTTTCGGAATTGGTTCAGAGTTTCAGAGATATAAAAGCTTGCAAATTTTACCTCTTTAAAATATTAGTATTTTGTGTATGTAATACTTATGTAGGTACTCACTATGTATTTATTGATAGTACGAGATAGATAAGGGTACAGTGCATTGAACTATGGTGCCAGGAAAGTTCTTTTTAGGAGCTAATTTACTATTAATAGGACCTAAAATGTGTCGGTTAAAACCCAGCAAAATAATGATGAACTTAATGATGTTTTCTTTTTTTAGTTTTATACCTATCATTTACTTTAGATGTAGGAATTAAAAGAAGAACTAGATAATTAAAATCTTGTTGGTTTTAATAAAAAAACTCTTTTAATGTTATTTCCAACCAAACCATCTAAAATCACATCATTGTTTACAAATTAGCACGATGTGTAACGAAGCGATTCTGATCCTTATCTCTTATGTCACAAGGTTCTAATGCTATTGTACGGACTTTCACGCAGGGGTCAATGTCCACATAAATATGTGAGGGGCAAGGTTATTCTACACTTGAAAACATTCTGGTTGAATGAATTTGTTTTTATTCGGATGTCATGATTGAATATATTTATTTAAATCAAAACAGAAGTGTGATATTCTACCGATGACTCTACACATGATAGTAGCGACAAGAAACATGTAAAAGAGATATTTGTAATTACAAAACATGATTGAAAAGAGTGTCCATGGAGTTTCTTGCACATTCTTCTCCATAGAGATCTACGCATTGGAATGTGCAATTAGCATAATTTTTTTCTGACTGACTGACTTCTTGACATGGTTTATTTGAAATAAAATGCTTTGAATCTTTGAATGACAAATTTTCCATAGAAAATTATTACCAGCGAAAATAGTTAAAAGAGTGTAATTTAGTATCTACAAACACCCTTTAGTTTTTTTTTTATCATACTTGATGTTAAAGATAGTAAAAGATTATCAGAGTACCAATAAAAAAAACATAATAAAAATAAATATACCTACTGAGCTACAGGCTTTTCAAAGCAATCCAGAATGAGATCAACTTACCCTTCATCTTCCACATGCAGGTATCTTCATAGTAGCAGCTAAGCGGACTCCGTTCGGCAGGTTCGGAGGCGCCTTCAAGGACATATACCCTTCAGACTTACTGGCTGTTGCAGCCAAAGATGCCCTAAAAGCCGGCAGCGTCGCCCCCGAAGTCATCGACACTGTCAATATTGGACAAGTTAATGGGGTCAGTATCTTTATAGTTCTTGGCCGCGGACATAAATATTATGAAAACCTTTAGTCCATTAGCTAGCACAAAAGCTCAAGAGGCTTAACCAAACGAGAAACCCTACTTAGCTGATTTAATTCAAAGCCTGGAAGAGGTGCTAAAGATCCCCAGGTTGTAGCTATCAGGGAACACCGACTACGGCAGGGAATTCCACTCTTCAGCTGTACGCACGATGAGTATGTTCCCGAAACGTTCACTGATATTGTGGATCCCGTTCTAGTGGCTGATGAATTTTGTATAAAAGTTAAAGCAACGAATCCGATTGATCTTGACACCCGTGGATAGCAATGCTTACTTCAAGAGTTATTGCACGATATAAATGTGAATGTCTAATCCCCAGATCAGCGGTTCATCAGACGGTGGATTATCCCCTCGTCACGCAGCTCTGAAGGCAGGCATCCCGGAAGACAAGCCAGCTCTTGGAATTAACCGACTATGTGGGTCTGGTTTCCAAGCTATTGTGAACAGCGCTCAGGTAAGAACTCCCATAACTTGAGAAGACAATCAAATAAAGAATCAACTAAGTATAGATATAGCTCAATGTTCTAGTTGCAAAAAAGAGAACATACTTCAGATGATCTAGCTATGGACTAGCCTTGAAACTTTGTACAACTCAAGACAAGAACTCATTTAAAATATTTCTCCCTCAGGACATTATTACAGGAGTAGCCCAAACCTCTCTAGCAGGTGGCACAGAGAACATGTCAGCAGTACCTTTCGTCGTCAGAAACACCCGCTTTGGCATCGGTTTAGGAGTAAAGATGCCTTTCGAAGATGCCCTGACCTCGTCATCTTTGGATACATCCTGTAACTTCACCATGCCGGAGACGGCTGAGAATCTAGCTGAGAAGTATGGACTGCAGAGGATGGAAGTGGACGAGTATGCTCTGCAATCACAGAAGCGGTGGAAGGCAGGTAAATGGCCTGGGGTTTTACTAGTAGGTACCTAGACTAAATATATTTTTCGGTAAAGGCGAAGAATATTAAAACGATTCTAGACACCACCTTCACAACGTTTGAAGAGGTTTTTCCATGGAGACGGAAATGTTCTGAGACTAAAGTTATACAGTTCAGTATACTTAGCCAATCCAATATTAGAGTATAACTAATTCCTTCTGACTTCAGCACAAGACCAGGGCGTGTTCAAGGCAGAGATGACCCCAGTGCCGGTGAAGGTCAAGAGGCAAGAGAAACTAGTGGAGGTAGACGAGCATCCTCGCCCTGACACCACAACTGAAATGCTGAGCCGACTGCCCGTGCTCTTCAGAAAGGGAGGCGTCGTTACTGCTGGCAACTCTTCTGTAAGTATTTTTATTTCTGTATCCCTGGCTTTTCAGTTTTTCCATCTCAGTAAATGGGAAGACTGGAAAATCAGAGGATCGTGTACTGACGTACACCCAAAAGGCAAATAAGCTGAGGAATGCATTGCCAGATTAATTCCTTTAAAGCGCTTTTCATTGAATACACAGATCCAATCAACCAAAGTCAAAGTCAAAAGTTTTTATTTCACATAGGCCTACATGGGCACTTATAAAACGTCAGAAGCTAGTGCACGGTTCCAAATTGGTCGTTTCCTATGGAGAAGAACCGGCAAGAAACTCCATGGTTACTCTTTTAAAAAAGTGATTGTTTACAATATTTTCATATTACAGTATGTAAGAGCCAAGCCAATACAATCCAACCAACCAATCGACTTGAATCGACCCAATCGCCGAAACCCAATCGCCCAATCGTCGATCCAATGTTTGAAACACATTAGAAATACAAATGACATACAATTATACTCACCACGCACAAACTATGGCAAAAAAAGTGTAATTTACGAAGGTGCTGCATTGTATAATAAATTAACAAATAATATTAAAAAAATGCAAAGTCAATGTTTAAAAAATACTTAAAATTGCACATCTTTAACTAACCAAGCGCACCTTAGTACATGCCGCTTCCAGTTGTTCGTAATCCGTGTATGTTTACGATTTAATTAAGCAACTATTTATCGACTACCCTACACTTTTAAATTGTAATTAAGACAAAACTGTTACTGTACGCTACCAATAACGTTTGTAATTTAATTTTTAAGTTTTCTCATGTAAGTGAATTGTAAATTCTTATGGGAAATAAAGATATCTCAAACCTCAAACCTATACTACCTAAACTTACTCCTTTGCCTCATGCTCCTCATTACAAAGGCTCGGGATGATTACTTACACTCGTGAGTATCATGGATCACATAAAATGAACGTCCTCATTAAAAAAAATGCTGTATCAATGACACAAATCAATAGATAAAAATCTAAAACAAATATTCTTATGCATCCATCTTCTTACACAGGGTGTCAACGACGGTGCTGGAGCACTCGTCTTGGCGAGCGAGGAGTCCGTCAAGCAGAATGGATTTACACCCCTGGTACGACTATTGGGTTGGTCCGTAGTAGGTGTCGACCCTTCCATCATGGGCATCGGACCTGTGCCTGCCATACAGAATCTGCTGAAAGTCACAGGATTGAAGCTTGATGACATCGATCTGGTTGAGGTACGAATATCTTAAACTGAATTTGACTCTTAACATGAAAGCTTGTGTGTAGGAAGATAAACTATACTTGATAAGACCCAAATACTTACTGACTTTTCCAATTAGCCTATTTCAGATATAAGTCAGAAGTGCATTTAATAGGCTATAAGGAACCAAAAGACCGAAATGCAACGGTTCTTACAAGACCATGTGGTATTTAATAAATAATAATAATCCTTTATTATTGTGTAGATAAAATACACAAATAATCTTACAAAATAATAAACTAATTAATACATACATAATATAAGATACTATAACAAATTATTAAACTTCAAACTATTGCACACGAAGTGACGGCGTCGTGTTCCGCTGCGAGGTCGGTATCCTTCCACGAAATCGTTGGTACACTACACCCTTCGGGCAAAACTCTCCCTAAGGAAGGTGTCCAAATGGTATTTCCTACCTTTCTTTTTCTACTGCCTCACTTTGAAATTCTGTACACATTATGAATGAGTTTGGCCTTTCTTTGTAACCAACAGATCAATGAGGCGTTCGCAGCCCAGACTTTGGCATGCGTTAAGGAGCTGGGTCTTGATCAGAGCAAGCTTAACGTCAACGGAGGAGCAATTGCCATGGGACACCCGGTTGGAGCTTCGGGGGCTAGGATTACCGCACATCTGGCTCATGAGCTTAGGTAAGATCAGGGTTCAGAAGTTTCTTAGCAATGTACAATCTTTATTATATAAATACTAAGTCCGAAAAAAAGGCAACTAGTCTTACCAATGGGTATTGTGTTATTCAGTACTGAGTTGTGAAAGTCAGATAACAGTGGTGCAGCCACTGCATCTAGTAAGACTAGAAGCCGGCCTCAAGATAGGTGGGGAAAACGCAGGTTCAACGCTGAAGCACAGTCAAGCTTTATGAACTTGTTCGTCGTTTCTGCATTCTGTATTTTCTGCCACTCAGATGAGAACCACGCGTAACGTGTGGTATTAACCACGAAACCTCTTTAAAGACTAATGGGGCTTAAAGAGGCTCTTCTTCAAGCTGCATAAAAAAAAGGTTCAAGGGCTGTAGAACAGACCTAACCTCACAGTCCTCAATGACTGACCGAAACACGATGCAGCTGAAACCGTAACCGTAACCGGTTGGGCTCTTCTTCCAGTTTCGGGCGAAACCGAAACTTACGTAGTAAAGGAAACCACTTTTCGGCCGAAACCAGTTTTTTTTTGCCGAAACTCGCTAAACCGAAATCGAAATTTTGGTCGGTCTCTAATAATATTGTATAATAAAAAATGACTTACTCGTAAACGTAATAATAGTTTTTTGTATGGTACTACTCGTAAACGTAATAATTGTGTTTTGTTTCATTTTCCAGACGTCGTGGTTTGAAGAGAGGCATCGGTTCAGCATGCATAGGTGGTGGACAAGGAATCGCCCTCCTTCTTGAGACTGTTTAATTTATTATGAAGAACACATCACAATTACCTTATACCATCTTACATGCATTTTATCGATCTCCGAACAAAATTGTAAATAATGAATAAAATATATTCTTAATTATTGTTGTTACATACTGATGTTTTATTTCTTTTTCAATTATAATAATCGTTAAAATATGGAATAAATTCTGGGGTTAACCCTATCGTCAGTGCAGTTGCATGTTTCCAAAACTGTGTGTGCACCGAAATTGCACAATTTAATTCCGCCAAGCACGTTCCATCATCCATCTAGACAGAGGCGTAGCGTGGACTAATTTAGACATGGGCGAAGGTGCATCAGCCAGTCCTTTTCCGTTTATAAATTCGAAAGCAACTGTCGCAACCTAGTGTTCGACCACATCGACGCTTACCATCAGGTGAAATAGTGATCATACGCGAACCTACCAATTAAAAAAAATACCTCGTTCTTAAAGAGCCCTCCCTTGCCCGAGGCCACTTTGGGTGCGAGGCCGTGGGCGGGGGTCCAGTTTACTCACGCCTAGCTACGCACACTATGCTAAGTAGCATAGCGACGCAGTACTGCGTCTAGACGTACGGTGTTGCGCCACCGGTACATTGTACTATTACTTATTGTGTGACATGGCAGACGCCCCACACATACGTACAAAAACGTTATGTACATACGTACAAAACGTTTTTGGAGCACATTTATGGAATTCCCTGCCGGAGTCTGTGTTTCCTAGCTAAAACCTAGGGTTCGTTGAGAGTTAATTGGTTACTTCTAGGCAACCGCGAGCCTATCAGTAATATAACATTAAAAAAAAAAAACTATTTAAAAATGCTTTAACGGAGTAGCTCAGGTCGAGAATGGTAGTAAATACGCCTGGGTCCTTCGTTCAGATTCGCTTGCAGGTTTTATTTGGTTTTTGTTAAAAGTTAAAATTGTGTTCTCAGTCATCACAATTGATCGTACGAGTATGATAACGCTGTTTAGAACTTTCCATTTCAAGCAACGATAACAATTGTTTATCGCAAAAAAGAGCGCCTTATTCTGTTAAAACATAACTATCTTAGCATGTAAATGGATGTTGATCTCCGCTGCATATCTTTATATCAACATTATGTTTGTAGGTACCTACTGGCGTTGATAACACACCTATCAACATTTTAGTGTACGAAAACGAGTTTCATTCAAAACACGTTCCAAATCATTCGTATAATTTATTTCTTTTGAACGTCGATTTAAGATGGCGACTGGAACTAAAGGTTCGTTTATAAAAATTATGTAATCGGTCTTTGTTTGGAATTATCGATTAAGTGTTAATTTATAGAGAAGCTTTAGAACATTTAGAAGTTGCACTACGATCATAAACTTTAAAATATTAGATTTAAAGTCGAGATTAGATTAACTTGTTGTGTTATTTTATCAGCTGTTTATTTAGCAATACCGCGGTGTTTATTGATTTTCTCGATTGTTTGAAATTTATGTATATTTTCGTACGTTTGGGTTCAAACTGTTCAAAGTCTAAAGTCTTTAGTCTTTGCACCTTATTAAGTATGATACGAGTAGTATATTTATCTAAAAGATTATTTGTTTTGGGATCGCCGATTAACATGATAAAAATGAATATCATGGCATTGAAGTTACATAAAATTTTTCAGCAATTTTCATAATTGGCGCGAAAAGGACGCCATTTTGCAGCTATGGCGGACCCCTGCGTGAGTTGCCAGCCTCGCATGTATTTGCAGCCGCGGCGAAGGAAGCTATCAATTCAGCCAACGTAGATCCATCTCTTATTGACAATACCATCGTTGGAAATGTTAATTTTGTACGTATTATTTGAATATCATGACACAACACACACACACACACACACACACACTAAATGATGTTTCTACACTGAGAACTATTTTTCTTTCTTAAAAATAGGTGTTCCTCCGAAGAGGTAAGGAGGGTTGTTGAATGCCTACACTCATTAGAGCTAGGCTATCCTAAACATGTAGGAAGAGCGCCTGCCACAGGCAGCAACTAGTCTAGATAGCATACGTTCTTCTTTCAATATCAGGAGATTCTTTAATTTTTTTTTCTCAGTAGGAAATCAGGTTATTTATGCCATAACCATGAGAAGCCAATAAAATCGTTGGAAACGACATCTTTTTCAGTTAAGCCAATGTGACGGAGGTAAGACACCGCGGTACTGCGGTATCTACTCAGGAGTTCCCATCAGCAGCCCAGCGTTAGGCGTCAGTAAGGCTTGCGGGACTGGACTGCAGGCTATCATCAACAGTGCTGTGGTAAGACAGCTTGAAACTAAGACATAAAAAATTAGATATTATGACAGGCATAATATCTATCTCTGTGGGTAGAATTAAAAGTACGAGTATCTTAAATCTCCATTTTACCAGACCTAGTGTTACTGTGGGTAACAGGGGCGAGCCTTATCATCATCATCACCATTACAGTCGAAAGACATCCACTGCTGGTTATAGACCAAGTTTCGCCATAGTGACCGGTGCTGTGCGTCCCGCATCTTATCAGATACCCGCGAAGAACCAGGTCGTCGGTCCATCTTGTGGGAGGCCTTTCAACACTACGTCTTCCGGTACGCGGTCTCCACTCTAGAACATTCCTGCCCCATCAACCATCTGCTCTGCGAGCCTTATATTGCCATCAAAATTAAAAAACTGGTGGCTGGTTGGATTTAGTTAAGGAAAACCCGTTAAAACTTGGGCAGATTTGGATACCGCACCCTGGACCTCTCGCTAAGCAGTAAAGCATATCGAGTGGTGTACATCTTTTAGACAAGGTTGGGAATCAATTGATGGATGCGAGGCATGAAGAAAATCAACAATACTTCCTTTTCCTTTCTTTTTCTCGGAGTATCACGAACTAAAACATACTCTATATTTTCCAGGACATCCTAATAGGCACTTCAAAGATCACTCTAACAGGTGGCACAGACCTGATGTCTTCACTACCAATACTTGTAAGGAACGTCCGATTCGGGACAGCATTAGGCGCATCATACCTGCTGGAAGACCACATTCAGAAGCAGATACCTGACAGTTTTACTGGACTGACTATGCAGAGAATGGTTGAGGACTTGGCAAAGAAGTACGGAATTACCAGAGACGTTGTAGATGAGTTCGCTATGCAGAGTCATTTGAGGTGGAAAGAAGGTATATTTAATAAACTTATCACGAACACTAAGTATAATATCACCACAATTAACATAAGGCCTTCCAACGCTGCGTCTTCCCGTACGTGGTCGCCACTCCAGAACTTTTCGTCCTCATCGACCGTTGGAAGGCCTCCAACAAGGTGGACCGATGACCTAGTGACGGTCGATGGATGCGAGACGCACAGGACCGTTCGTTATAGCGACACTTGGAGGCCTATGTCCGACAGTGGACGACTTTCGGCTGAAATGATGATGATAAATCAATATGATAGTTATTAGCGTTCGACGTAAGTAGTGCCATTTGGGGTTGAGTCAACGAATTTTAATGTTAGTGTTAATATTGATATGCCCCGAGATATTCGGGAAAATTTTCCTTAATTTCGACGTATTTATTTAATGAAGTTACTTATTTTCGATATAATAATAATATTTATAATATTAAATTAAATCGAGACCAGACTCGATTTAATAATAAAGTTAAAAAAAAATCATCAAACAGTGTTTAAACTATTTCTTTTCACAATTAAAATCCATTTGTATAGAAAAAAATATTATCGGACCAGAAAAACGAGTTGAAATAAAATCCCTGCTGTCAGGGATTTAGAAGGCGTCCACGTTAAGAAACAGTCTTTGAATCCTGGGAACAGCACTACCTACGCCGACCATAATTATAGAGTGGGGATTTTAAGTTAAACCTGGTGTTATAAAAAGTACCTATTGTATCTTACTGTCCAACATTGACCACCACTTTCCAATTTCCGTTCCAGCTGAAGAATCAAAAGCATTTGAACAAGAATTGGCCAGCATAACAGTGACTCAAAAGAAGAAGCAAATTGTTGTAGACAGAGATCAACCTGCACAGCAATCGATAAAGGCTGAAGATCTACGCCAATTGCCAGCCTTACTAGAAAATGGAGAAGTCTTAACTTCTGGTAATATTTCAGTAAGTTTCGTTTTTTTTTTTATTTATAAGCTACTAGTGATTCGCCCTTCAACTTCAAAATCTTTGAAATTATTGGAATTTCTCTATTATAATATGCGTGTATCATAGCATACCTAAACCTTCCTCATGAATCAATCTGTCTACTGATGAAAACCGAATGACAATTTGTTCAGTAGTTTTTGAGTTTAGCGCGAACAGACAAACAGAATTGGTGGGGGATTTTGTTTAAAGAATATGAATCTGTAATATGAATTTCAGATAGAGTAATAATAGAAGATAAGAGCCTGTTGGGGATGCTAAGTAGGTATTTGCCGCGACGAGGAAACAATAAAAAACGAGGATTGATATATCATCAAACTTTAACGTTTAAAACGATCTGGCCAGTTTTTGGAGCAGTGGTGGCCAAGTGGTAACGGCCCCGACTTACGAGTTGTAGGTCGCAGGTTCAAACCCAGCCGGGCGCATTACTTTGTGTAATTTATTTGATCACCACTGCTTTCAAAACGGTGAAGGCAAACATCGTGAGGAAACCGGCATGTCCTAGAACCAAAAATTCGAAGACATGTGACATTCACCAACCCGCACTGGGCCCGCGTGGTGGATTACGGCCCTCTCCTAGAGAGGAGGCCTGAGTCCCAACAGTGGGAACATTAAAAGGCTGATTATGCTATTATGCTATATGGCCAGTTTTAGTTGGCCATATCATGAAGTGATCAATTTCAAAGATCTGGCCACGACATGTCAATAACATTGCATCACTGGTATAAACCTTTTACTTAAGACTCATTCTTTCAACATTTTATGACAATATCCAATTCTAACTTTACAGGCCCCTGCAGACGGAGCAGCAGCTCTCCTCATAGCTCATGAAGAAGCAGTAAGGAGCCATGATCTTCGACCACTAGCCCGACTGGTAGGATGGACTTGTGTGGGAGTAGACCCCAAGGATGCTGGCTTAGGAGGAGCCCATGCTGTAAAGAAACTGCTAGAAGAACAGGAATTGAGGGCAGATGATGTGGATCTGTTTGAGGTGAAGAAAACTTATTCTCAGTTTCTTAGATTTACAGATTTGTGCTTGACAATTTCTTAAAGACAACCTTAGACTAAGTACAAGGAGTCTAAGAAATAAAAATGGTTATTTGTAACCGTCCGGACCAAGCCCAAGTCGTCGACGGCGCGTAGTATTCCACGCGAGCCTCAAGGAGATGTCGGCAACCGTAGGGGCCCAGCAGGGTCGAAGCCTACTGGGGCCAAGGGTCTGATTCTAAAAGGAAGACTTTGCCCTGTTATGAAAGGAAACGAAGGAACAGGAGTGGGTTTTTAGTCAGTAAAAGTCTGACTTTATCTCCCGCGTCGCCCTAAAGCGGGGGATGTCATTGGAAGATTTTCCCACCGAAAAAAAAAGAAAAAGGTAATTGACTGATTTGCTTTTATACTGCAGATAAATGAGAACTTCGCATCCCAAGCTCTCATAGTAGCTAAAGAGCTGAAGATAGACCACAGTAAAATAAACGTGAGCGGTGGAGCATTAGCGTTAGGAGACCCAGTCTCAGCAACCGGAGCAAGAATGGCTACACATCTTGTACATGAACTAAGGTAAATTTTCTGTTTTATTCATCCCTACCGAAGAATTTTACATGTCGCAGTGGGCAGGGCGCATTGCTAGCAGAACAGATGATCAATAGGGACGAAAGGTTCTGGGTGGCGACCATGTACCGGAATTTGCAGTGTTTAAAGGCCACTCACAAGGTGGACCGATGACCTGGTGAGGGTAGCAGGAATCAGATGGATGCGAGACGCACAGGACCGGTCGTTATGGCATCACTTGGGGGAGACCTGTCTAACAGTAGACGTCTTTCGGCTGAAATGATGATGATGTCTCTACACGTACAAAACAAAGACGCTTTCCGTGTTTTTTTGCTTGTCCGCTAACTACTAAACTACGCAATGGGTTTTGATTCGGTTTTCACTAATAGACAGAGAAATAAACGAAGAAGGTACATTAAAATGTGTTGTTACGAACGTGAGTAATTAAATGCCGGTTTACTAGCAGAGAACTTTATTCACCACAAACAATAGGTATCGCTCTTGATTGGCAGTCGCAAACAAAACTAACTGACTTCCGGTCAAGAGCTCGTATTTATATGCGAAGAATGATCCTGGTCATTCTAGATACCGACGTTTCTAGAAAATTGTCGTCGAATCTCGGGGTAATAAATTATTTTTATTACAAACATGTACCTTTCACGCGAATTTCGACTCTATTGTTAATAACGGAAGGTACGAATTCCCTGATCTACCTACGTATCTACCTACTTAGGTACTTTATGTCGGACTTTTCTAGAACTTGCCAGGCCCGGGTACGTACTTCCATTCTAGACGTTTCGTTTAGCAATGCGTTTTAATTATTTGATGCTACTGTTGTTTTCATCGAAGATATGGCGTGTTCAGGTTTCACGGTGTAACAGTATAACTAGCTGTGATACCCGCGACTTCATCAGCGTCAAATTTGTAACAGCATGTGGCCATTTGGTTATACTTAATTTCTAAAAGTTTATATTTTGCTCGGATCACAAAAAAAAAAAAAATACTAAGCCTAATTTACTCCTCATGATATCAGCTATCTATCGGTGGAAAGTCCCGTCAAAATCGGTCGAGCTTAAGAGATTAACCGGAAAAAACAGACAATAGGATGGATGGATTTATATGTATATAGATTTAGATTTGCTCCCGTAAGAAACCTGGGCGAATTACTAGGTATGATTAAAATTAACTAGTACCTATGTCTGTCTTATCACATTGAAGTGAAAGAGAAATACTGTACGGCCGTTATATCTTGGCGACCCCAAACTTTGCGCAGAAGGCTGCGCACGAACGTTTTTTAGGAACAAAATGGTGGTATGAGGCGACGTGCACGGGGCGGAGGTCTAGGCTAAAGATTGACTCTATGTAAACACAATCGACCCTTTATATTTTTCCTGTTTTATTTCAGACGTCGTAACTTAAACCGAGGTATTGCTGCTTCTAGTTGCGGTGGTGGCCAAGGCGTAGCAATTTTACTTGAGAAAATATAGAATTTGAAACATATATTTATCCTTTTTGTTTTAAAGCCAGTGAAGTGAGAGGGTAATAGTGTTTAAAATTATTTACGAAAAGGAGGATTTATTGATGCTAAGGCTCTATACACACGCACCACAACTACACCACATCACAGCGACAAAAAGTGGTTACGTGTGAATAGTGTAGCTGCAGTTTCTGGCAGTTGCGTTATAGTAACAAAAAATGTCAAAGTGTATAATTACGTAACCACACACGGTTGCGTTCGACGACAAAATCTGGTCAATGTAAATAAAACTATTTATTTTTATAAAAAAATAGTACCCAACTAAGTGTTTTTGTTGTGGCGTGGTTGTGGTTTGGTTGTAGTACATCTGAATAGAATCTAAGTTTAGAAAGAATTTCTTATTTATTTACCGAAAAATGTTTTTTGATTTTGGTTAAAATATATTTTTTGATTACGGCTTACAACCATTTACGAAAAGGAGTTAATTTACGCTAAGCTTATAAAGTATTTCTTATTTATTTACCGAAAAATGCTTATTAATTTTGCTTGAGAGATGTTTTGTGACTAAAATTTTAAGCTAAAAATAAAATAACTGATTTTTTTTGAATACATATATAATTACAGTTAAAGCAGTCACATAATAAACAAATTGTATAGACTTAACTGCTTAACTGGGGCAGTGGTCATTTGCGCTTTACATTGTATTATACATACAAATGATTACATTAGCTAACAAACTTTACATAAAAAACTCTTTTTTTTTTTTTTATTCATTTTTCATTTCATTTTTTATTATACAGAAACTATCTGACAATCTACAATATAATATAGATATAAGAAATTTGTATACTTAAAAATATTTATACCTAATCTAATCTACACTTAACAAAGCATTTATATATTTACTATATTTATATTATAGTAAATAATATGGAAATCATACAAATCTTTAACTTAAATACTTTAAATATAACTTATGATAATCAGATTATGTCAGTGTTTCACCTTTAGTTACCTGAAAAGAAATAAAAATTGTGAAAATAACTGAAATGTCTTTTTTTTTTACATTGATTTATGTTTGGAGTGTGTGTGAGGCCAGCTAGATGGTGCCTAAAAACTAGTGCTTGCGTGAAACAGAAGCTGATTTTTAATATGTAATTTATTAATTTAATTTTTTTAAATTCATTCTGGTTTTAATAATTTTTACACTTTTATTACAATATGAATTACAAACTATTCTGATTTAGATTATCTTTTTTTAATTTTTTTTTAAATACACTCACACCTAGTCTTATCCATACTTAAGAGATCATAATAAAAAAAATTACAAAAACAAAAGTTTAAAATCTACATAATAATTATAAAATTTCACTAGATTAGCTTACAATTGTACTAATTCTATAGTTCTACTGGTTTTGTTCCATCCACAAGTTTCAGCTCCTGGGTTTGAATTCCAGGTTGGCATTTCTGTTAAAAATTTTGTTCTGTTCAATTTTTTTTATTAAAAGCATTATTATAATCTGATTTAGGTATTGTGTTCAAATATTTGGGAAAATTGGGAGGTGCTGCACGGTCAGTAAATATTACTTTTCTAGTTGATGAAGAAGAAACCGAGGATAGGTTTACAAACTCATTGCTTTACAAGAATTTAATTAAATAATTATGTATCCTATTTTAGGGATTTTTCTAGTAATGTATGATCATTTATAATGATGTCAGGACATATTACAGAAAGAAATAATGCATTTATACATACACAAGCCTCCAAGTAGTCAATTTTCCTTTCCAATGATGTCAGTTTTTCATTTAGTGTGGCAAGGCGGGATCTGCATGACATATCTGAAAATAAAATTAATAATATTTTTCATGTGTTTACGTGTATATCAGGAACCTTGTATACAATGATAATCGTTGGTTTGCATCTAAGGACAACACCCGATTGATGGAAAACTATTGCAACATATGGAATACACAGATAATTATAAACTTTGATTTTGGGAGGCTCAAGTATACTTGTTATCAAGAATTATGTTATTCAGTATTCTTATTTACATCATTTTATTAAGTACCTAATCTATGACAATTTCCAGTATGCAAAAAGTCCTTGAGATGGCGAGCAGGAAATGAAAACAAACAATGCACATAGGTGTGATACTGATATGCAGTACAATATTATTGCCTAGCTAGACCAAAGAGAATGGAACTTTGCTTAACGAGTGTTACTAGACGCCCCTTGGACCAAAGAACATAGAAAAAACAAAAAAAACTGAAGCATCTAAATCCATGAATCACCATCAGGCTAGTTTCACTTTTATCTTACATTGAACTGTCTTTAACTTAGTCGTCTTAGCAATTTAGCTACGTAAAAATCAAATATAGCATTCCAGATCAAATCATAGTATAGAATTAGATAAATAATGTACCAAATGAATTGAGGAAGTCTGTGATCTTCTTGATACTGCCTGTTATTACTTCTATGTATTCCCTGTTCGCCCAGTCTTGTTGGATTTGTTTCTGTATCGTCTCTCTTGGGGGCGTCGACATTTTTGCGAATATTTTTGTGTTTGTCAAGATTTGTAGCACTATTTTTGTTGTTTTCAATAAAATTCCAGCTTGCTGAGCCCAAAAAAGCAAACGGTGAGCAAACACTTCGCTTTCAATATTCAGATCATCAATATTATTATGCTTAGCATTATACTCAGAATTTACAATACGGTTGTACACGGTTAGTCTACAAATTGATGCCGCAATCTACGTTTAACCGGTAAATGGAACGCGCTAAATGACATTTGATGAATGACAGTTACAAGTTGCCAGATATAAATATCTAAAAATACAGTAAAAACTAGGCCGCCGCGCGGCGCGGCGTAGTGTATACAAAATCCTTGGTAAAAGCAGAGCAACTTTACTTTCTGGCTCCGGACTGTCCATTTGTTTTATCAGAAACCAAAGTCACAACCAGTGCATCGAGAAAAATAGAAATTTTATAAAAATGAAAGAAAAAAGGTAATTGATTGAAGGCGGGATTGCCACTAATCAAAAATAACAGATGATAGTCCATCCAATCTCATTCATCCCATGTCATAGGGATGAAAGTATCGATAAATATTGTCTTTTGAAAATATTAACATCAAATTAATTAATTTATTTATGCTTCATGTACAGTTGTAATGGTACACAGGTGGATGCTGGTGGATGACGGCTGGGTGATGGCTTAATGTAACAAAGCATAATCTGACATTTTTATATAAAAAAAATGATACCTATATCAGTGTATTTGCATTTAAGTAACGGAAAAATTATTTTATTAAATATTTCGTTTTTAATGCGTCTTCGGAAAGTAAAGGAAACTGCAGCTCAGTTTCTATTACTTTTTTTTACCATAAATTAATGTAGTTTGTGAAAAAAAAGGAGAAATAAAGTAGAAATTGTCGTCAGTCTAAAAAAAGTTAAGATTTTGATTCCTTTTCAATAGTTATAATTTTATATCCAGCCATCAATTTATTAAAAACAATGATAATCAAGATCGATTTCAATTCATTCATTATAAATAATATCGACCTTTCGTCGTTTTGTTTCGTCACCTCTCTCTTTTTTTGCCAAGTGTCATCACCAGCTGACCAGCTGTTCTGTTAGTGCCGGCGATAGCGATTGAATCAAAGAATTTATAACAAGTATCTCAAATATGGACGAAATTGAATATAAACTGAACACTAACAACAGTGTTTTGATAGTCAACGCTATAGACAAGCTCATATCCACGATTAAATCGAAGTATAAGCCAATAGAACGTCAAAGATTTGTAAATGAGAATGAAGAGCTGAAGTTTCTGAGAGAAAAGTGTTCCTCCAAGGATGCTAGGGTGAGCCTGACGGCGTGTCAAGGTCTGCTGGCGCTGGTGGAGCTCGGGGTACTGGAGATTGCTCATACTATGTCTACTGTAGTAACCTTACTACCAAGTACGCAGTGAGTATCATTTTATTGTTTTGTAGAAAATATTCTAAGTCAGTATACTTGTTCAACTTCATCCTGCTTGTGGAATCAATCAAACAAAGAAAATAAAATCCATGTGGAGCTAAGGTATGTAACTCCACATCCAGATGCATCAAGTTAATTATTGTCAGGCAGCCAAAGGTCTGAAAAATTGAGTAATTACTAGTGTTGTTTTTAGCAATGAGACTCCATTGCGACATCTTAACTGTCAAAGATTTTAATAGTAAAAGTAGTCTCTAATCTCCATTATGAACAGACAGAAAAAAAAAACTTGTTAATTAAAGGTGCACATTATTTTTTTCAGTAACTACTCAGCCATAATATCTACAATGGCTGGTCTCCTGATCCTGGATCTGAAAGCACGCCTGGTACCAGGTCACCAGTACAAGTGCCAGTTCAATCTCAAGTCGCCTCAGCATCCCTTCATCACAGTACTGGAGAAGAACAAAGGTGCTGAAGATGATGTGCTGGCTCAAATGCATGCACTGTGCACACATCCTGATTACATGTAGGTGGAGGAATTAATAACAGAGAAATACTTTGCATAAATTCATGACTGACGTAGCTGACTCAGAGAGCCAGAAAGTCTGACTATCACTTTATCCAAGTCAGTATTGTGTTGTCCATTGATGGGTGTAGAAATTCATGACAAGTTTTTATTTATTTAAGTATACAAGCTTAGCTGAAAAAGGACTGGGTAGGACATTTGTACCACATGCCCGACAAATTGTGGGCAAAAGTAGCAAAAAGTTGGTGCCCAGAAACAGTGTGACGGGGTCATCGCAGACCCCACAAAGGAGGTACCGGGACGAACTAGACAGTTTTCGCCAGAACTAGAAAGAGGAAGTAGGCCCGCAAATGATGGAAGGAGTGAGTGGAAAAAATAAAGATAAGACACATAATGCCTCACACAAAACAATAATAAATTGAAAAAGAATAATAGTAATAATGTAACTATAAAACTAAAATATAATTAAAAAAATATATATTTTCATTTAGGAATAGGACTTAGGATACTTTTTATCTCAAGATTATTTGCCCTTGGGATTATTTTCTGCTTTCACGCAGACAAAGCGTGCTGGCAGAAGCTAGTCTTGCATATCATATTAAATAGGGTACCACGGCGCATGATGGACTGGACTGGACTTACACCAGAACCCACAGATAACATAAGCAGCCTCTACTTTGGTATACATATATAAATGTTACAAGCCAAACCCGATTTTAGGATGAACTAGTTTTGCCTAGGCCAAACCCGCGAGCGAGCGAAGCGAAGTCGGAATTTTAGGGTACTCCGAGACGAAAAGGTTAGGTTAGAAAGCTAAGGCGGGAGCGAAGCAGAGCTCCCGCCTTAGCCTTCGTGGTTGTTTTTTTATAGGAGCCGCGGGGCTCCTATTAACTGGTTTAGCGAAACAAGTTCATCCTAAAATGGGCTTTAGGACCAGTAAAATAAACATCTTTTTAAACTGTATTCAAATTTTTGGTTTATTATGCTTGTTCAGTGACCAGCTCAGTCAGCTAAATCTTAAAAAATCGTTCTATTCTAGTGTATCATCAAACAGTCTAGAGCTATTAAGGCCAGTATTCCTCTGGCTAACGTGTCACCCTCAGAGAGACCACAGCATCAGACCTTGGCAACTATTACTGAGTCTACCTTCAACTACTGCCCAGTCATCTCTGCTCCTGGCCTGCTTGAGCTGTCAACAGGTATGTGCCTTGGTCTTCTTCTTTACGATTCGATGGTAAACTCTCTAAACTTTAATATCAGCATTGGTGGCACTCATCAAATCCTAATGTTTGGGACATTCTAATGTGTGTCTCACAAGCACTCACTCACACTGAGTATCCGACAAGTCTATAAATCTCCATGTACCTTGTTAAAAGTAGGTAATCACGAAATAATTTAAATACTGAGTCAGCATAACAATGTTATCTCCTAACAAATTAACATATTATTTTTTAGTTTGTAGACTTGTGTGTCAAAGACAAGACAGACAAGAGGTATTTAAGAGGTAAGAGGTGAATGCTACAGCAAAGTTCAAATGCTCTAAGTTTTCTGCATTTTGCAAGACAGTGTCAGGTTGTATGTTCATCATTAAAGTATGAATTGCGACCGTAACACGTATTTATTAACAGAATCATAATAATCAAAATCATCAATATAACCGTCTCAGTTCATTTAACCCCATTGAGTGGAGAATGTATATTTTATGAGAAAGTCATTTAATAGCTGCTGAAGTGAGAGGGCTGTGTTGATGACTTAAATGATATATATTTCAGTAAAATCACTATCGTAGTTAGGCGTTGGCGTAGTGACACCCAAAGGGGACTCGCGCGTGCGAAGTCTCTAACGATCGAGGGTTACTTATATAATTTATAGGCTCGCGTTTGACCACTATTTTACATGCTGGTAAGCGATAATGTTGTTGTGGTTGGGTTGCGATAATCGCTGTTTTCGAATTTCGTCTAAATTAGCCCACGCTATGCCACTGAGTAAAACCATATTTGTTGCGGTCCCAAATCATACTTTTACTGAATTCTTTCGAAAATTTGAATTTCGCGGGTAACCCTGTATGATTCACCTTAAACTGGCTCCCTTGCCAATCTTGTTTAGATTTTCCCATACCTACATCTTTGCTATTTCATCTTCATATAATCTAAATTGTTTACTTTTATGTACCTCTCATTTCAAGGACATAATTTTATCAACATAGAAAAAAATAATTTTACTAACTGTAAACCATTTAATGAACAGATCTGCAACCCAGCTCTAATCGAGCGTTCGTACGCAGCGTATAGCGCTGTGACGGAGGCGTGCGTGTACCAGGCGCAGCGCGACCACGTGATCGCGCTGCTGCCCATGCTCGCTAGGCTGTCACACCAACTCATCACGCTGCAGTATGTTACATATTATCTTATTTATTGTATATAATTCTTCTGTACATTTGTTTGTCACCTAAATCCTCCTAAACGGCTTGACCGTATCATCCTAATACGATAAATACAATCATTTGTTGCGACACTTTTTCGCATTAACGCTGAAAACAGTCAATTTCGTGCCTAAAAGCGGTAGGGGTAAGAGCGGGTATCGAGTAAGTGTATTAAAAAGTAATTATGCTATATTACATGTCCGGACATGGTGTACCCGTGTGCTAAATTTCGTTCAAATTCATTCATCCGTTCAAGCGTGAAGGAGTGACAAGCACACATACACATACAAATTTCGCTTTATATAATATTAATGTAATCTCCACAGACGTGACCCCCGTTCCTGCTACAGCTTGATAGAGCGTTGCTTCGCGCTTGACGCCCCGGAGCTAAGATCGGTCGCCGGAATTACTCTAATGTTACTGGCTGAGAACCTGGCCGACACGTCCGCTTTGTATCTCCATGAGCTGTTTAACTTGTGTAAGTTTATTTTGATACTTATGAAGTTTTGTTTGTAAACTGCTATAATACCAAATTCCTAACACTCTAAATCTTCTGCTTTCTCTCTTTGCCGTGTCAAACGCAACGTGATTGTTTTTGTTATCAATCAAGGCTTAAATAATCTATATATCTGACTGGCCTGTTGGTCTAGTCGTTAGTGGCCCTGACTGCTACGCCGGAGGTCGTGGGTTCGATTCCCACCCAGGACAAATGTTTGTGTGATGAGCACGATCATTTGTTCTGTGTCTGGGTGTAATTTATCTATAATATGTATGTATTTAGAAATATATAAGTATGTTTATCAGTTGTCTAATACTCATAACACAAGCTCTGCTTAGCTTGGACTAGACGGCGTTGTGTAATAGTTGTGGAATATTATTATATTATTATTATTATATTATATATTGTACATACAGTTAAGCAGTGAAATTCTCTGCCAGAGTCTGTGTTTCCTGATTAGCTTGTAGCTACCCCTAGATTGTAACTATCATGAAACACCCCAACTAGCAAAATAGCCATAAGAATAATCCGTAGTAAGAGCTTAGACCTTATAAAAGGTTTAAATCTGTCTTGGCAAAGATTGTGTAACTTATAAAGGCACCTTATAAGACGTATTGTGTTAAAAGACACTTGTAAGTGTATTTGTTCTTATAAAAGCATTATTAAGATTAATGTAAGATGAAAAAGCACTTAATGAAACCATCATACAACTACTATAAGGGCAAATAATCTTACAAGGTGCGCCCATTTCTATACTTACAGACGTTTAAAAGTGTGATATAAGAGACATTTTGCTAGTTGGGACAGCCTCCGGCAGGGAATTCCACTCCGTAGTTGTACGCACAATGAATGTATTCCCAAAACGCTTTGTACGTATGGGATGTTCATCATGTACCGGCGGCGCAAAGCCGTTCGTCGATGTAGTTAATTAATTCTTCAATTCGAGTTGCTGAATCACCACCAGGTGAGTCAGTGGTCAAACGAAGCTGTCGTTTTACTATCTGTATTTCATGAACGTTAATACTCTTAGTGAAAATAGAAAACCAATAAAGCTGCTTACAACTATAAAACTAACTAAAGTCGAGGCCTTACTATGACGTGTTAAAATGTCAAGCGTGCGAGTGAGAAACAGGGACGGAGCTATACACCCTATATAGCTCCATCCATCTCTTTAACAGTTCAATTTTGGTCGTAATAAGGATCGCGTTAAGGACTCGTGGTAGGGCTTTTGCTCCAGTTTGACGGACGCTAGATATAACTGAGAAAAAAAGCAACTAGACATATTTTTTTGTCCTCAGGTCTCAACATAATCAGCAAATATGAGTACTCAGCAATATCCCTAAACGTCTTCGTTGCTCTTTCGCTTCAATGGCTAAATATTCCGTCCTACCTCACAGCATCCGCTCTTAAAGTAGCCTCAAAAATCCTCGACACCTATCAGGACAACTACAAAGACGATACTCGTCTCCACACACCAAACTTAAAAGCAAATAAGACTTTCCAAGCTTTACTGTACACAGACAGTCATTTGTCAATCATATTCAAGCTAAATCAAAACTGGGAACGAATGAGGGATAACCCGGATAAATTGAAAAACTGGTTAGACTCTATTGCTTCAGTGAACGATGATGTCAAACTTGAAATCCTACCTTTTTTACTTGGCATGATTTTAGAGAAGAGGAAAGAAGTTTGGTATGAAGAGGTAGTGATGAAAGTGTTGAAGATCGTGGTTGGTGTGGTGGAGTATAAGAAGGAGGTATCAGTTCAGATATTGCCGTTATTGGTGTACAAGATCGCTAGTGATAAGAGTCCGCGGGTGAGGCTGGAGTGTTTGAGGGCACTGCCTTTAATGGCGAAGACTAAGGTAAGTTAGAAGATGTCTTGTTTTGTTTTCAAACAAGGATGATCATAAAGAAATAATAATCATAATAAATAATATTCATAATCTATATGGCTTAAATAGGTATCGATCTCCGGTGTCTGGAAGGAATGGTTGCAGTGGCATCCTGCAGTATAGATGCCACATATGAACTAGAAAACAGATCTGTCGTGACATAAATCGTACATTGGGCAATCAAAGTTCTCTGTGCTATCTGAATATATATATACAACAGCCTGACAGCAATAATCGAACTGTTACCCACCAGACACAACATCCGGTTGGGGCATTCCATCCTGTTCCATATAATTCAGTAAAACTTCTTTTAATTTTCAGGAAAACGTGCCAACCATAGTATCAGTACTCAACAAAATAAAGGCCAATAAAGGGGTTCCAACTTCATTCCTCATCATGTTGTACACCAGCTTGGCGGAGACTCAGGTTTGTTAATTATTTAGAAGTGGACCTAGCATTGTTCCTTGCGGTACTCTACATCTCAATAGTCCAAAAAATTTGTTAAAATGTTAAAACTGCGCTTTTCGCGTGTTAATGGTAACTGAGGTAATATCAGCTTTAAAAATTTGTGTTCAAACAACAAAGACAATTATTTTATTACTTTGTCTTTGATTTTTGTGATCTATCTTATCAAAAGCCTTAGTAAATCCTAACGGCATTATAACTATTGTTGATCTACCTTCCGTGAAGCTATTAGTCTTGTTTGAATAACAGGTGCGATGTTTCCCGTACTTACAAGAAATACTAGTGGATCCTGGCATAGGCAAACATGATGATTTGAAGTGGGAGCTTGATATTGCTAAGGCGGTCGCAGTCAAGAGGATCTGCGAAATACGGTATTTATTCACTATATTTAGAGCAATGTTTGTTGCCCAGTTTTTTAAATAAGCAACTTACATAAAAGCTTGTAATAAACAAATCTAATGTGAAGTATTGTAAACTTTTATGTAACATGCCTTGTTATAGTATGTGTGAGCAAATCTTGCTACTGAATTTTGAAACAATTATCCCAATCATAGACGCCGGGAGGGGCGGCGGTTGGGGGGGGGGGGGGGGGGGGTACACTTATGTATTGTTCCGGGCAAATGCCCGATATTTCCGGTTGTTGTATGTGATCTAATCGAGTGGAGAGCTCTAATACTGCGATGCAGCGCCATCGTCTGTACTGTGGGATATCGTTTTTATTTGTTATGAAAAATTATGACATCTTAAACTGTATCTTTTCACAATAGCCCCACAAGCCACGGCCTGGAGTTAGTGTCCGTGATATCGTCAATCCTGAACCGCTGCGGCGACCGGTCTGGAAGTGTGGCGACGTGCGTGTGCGTGGCGTCGCTGGCGCTGCTGTGGCGCGGCGCGGCGCTGGCGCCACACACCACGTGGACGGCGCTGCAGCCCAAACTGGCCAGGGATAATAGGCATACTGTGCAGATCAGGTAGCAAACGGGATCTTTTAGAAGCTGAACAGTCGGCCTCTAAGAAAACAGCCTTGAGCGCAGCGCTGGCCGCAGCGATGAAATCCAAATATGTATAGGTCCATTAAATCCTATGTACCTATTTTGATTTCTTCGCTGCGGCCAGCGCTGCGCTCAAGGCTGTTTTCTAAGAGAATAGCACTACTGATTTTAAATACTGCCATTATAAAAAAATACTCTTTCTATAAAAACTTATCATAAGCTGATCAAAATTAGTATGGGAAGACACAGTTTGTCTTTTATTTGTTCACGTAATTTTAAGCAATATCTTATTATAATGCCTCTGTTAACCATCACATAAGGCAGAAAAAAGGCTGGCGCTAAAATATGCAAAACTAGTTTACACACAAATAAGAAAAATAAATCACAACACGATATATCTAATTGACACCTACTAAATGTGAATACAACATGCATACTATGTAAAATTAAATACAATACGGCCGACGTACCTTGGCGAGCCTGAAAAAAAAAATCACTTTGTTTTCCGTCTGTCTGTCAAGACTCTTTACCTAGGGAACGCGTGGAGGTATTGAGTTGAAATTAAAAACATATACTCAGGTCTGCAGACCCTTGAAGCTGTGAAAAAATCAATATACTAAGTTAACGAAAAAAAAAATGGCCGTTTATGTCCCAAAAAACGTATACTTCAACACTCTCAAGGGAATCAAAATTCATAGAGTATTTCCTTTTGGCATAAAGTACGGTCATATAGCACAGATGTAAATCTGAAAATTGTAAATATTTTGTTACGTCACAAAACAAAAACTTATTGCGATTCGGTAAAATTCCGGAATTTAACTATTTACGTAGAAAAGTTTATACGGAACCCTCAGTGTGTGAATCTGACTCGCACTTGCCTAGTTTTTTTGTATTTAGTTCCGCGATATCTTCGTCAAACGCTTTTTTTTGTATACTGTTGTCCTCTTGTTTTATAAGAATGGAAAAAAAATCGCTCAGTCGTTTATCGAAGCCTTCGCATCTTATGCCATATTTATTTCCAGCATCTGCAAACTTCTAAGCGAGGTCCCGTCCCTCCGCGTGCAGAGCCCAGAGTACGACAAGTTGGTATCAGATGCAGTCCGCAAGCTGTGGAGCCTCATCGCGGAGGGCAACCAGCCCGACGTGGTGGAGGCCGCGTGTGACGCGCTCGCTACCTACAAGATTGATGATTACAAGCTCATCGACGTGCCCGAGGTAACGATGCTAATATTATGAAGCTGAAGAGTTTCTTTCTTTGAAAGTGGTTTTCAGGAACTACTAGTCCGAATTGAAAATTTATTTCAGTGTTGGCCCACATATAAACACACACATGTATACATATAAATAAAATGAGGATCAGTCATGATTTTTGTGGAGTAAGTTTTATAGAGTAAAAAAACCAGTAAATACTGTGAAGAAATTATTTAAATCGGACCAAAAATGACGAAGATACAGCAATTTTAGTGTATTAGTTCCAGAAACGCGCCCGAGAATGAAGCGACTCGCTGTGGCGTCATCTGTCATGATCGGTCTCCACCGGCGAGTGAATACGATCAAGCCGTTCGTCGCACGGATCATGACAGATGACGTCATCGTAAACAGCCGTTCAGAAAAACTTTAATAAATTAACCATTGCTTGATGGATATTAATAATTTAAAAAATAAAATGCGCAGTCAATTATTAGATACACATACGGTGTACTTAGCGAAAATCGGATTTCATCATCATCATCATTTCAGCCGAAAAGTGTTCACTGTTGGACATAGGCCTCCCCCAAATGTCGCCGTAATGACCGGCCCTATGCGTCTCGCATCGATCGGATTCCCGCGATCCTCACCAGGTCATCGGTCCACCTTGTGGGAGGCCTTCCAACGCTACGTCTTCCGGTACGTGGTCGCCATTCCAGAACCATTTTTATCCCCATCGACCATCTGTTCTGCGAGCAATGTGCCCTGCCCACTGCCACTTAAGTTTGGCGATTCTTCTGGATATGTCTGTAACCTTGGTCCTCCTTCAAAATCGGATTTGCTATGATGTGATTGATCCTCATTGAAGTGTCTGTTGGTAACATCAAAATAACCATGCCATCATGCCTTTCTCGTTTAGATTTACAGAAAGACAGTGAAGCTGCCGGCATCGTTCTGCAAAACTCCAGCTGATGCGGCCAGGAAACCGGAGGAAGTCCTTGATTATGTTCCATGTAAGTTGCTCTCAAGTTGTAGTTGCCTGACGCTGGTTTTCAACTGAACCTTATTGAGAGTGAACGGCAGTTATTTACTTATTAGTATTATGTGTAATTGTCTTAAGGGAAGTAGGGGGAGTATAATAATAATAATAATAATAATAATCATTTATTTGCAAACAAGTGACACTAATTACATGAATTCTCTGCCTCCTGAACTAGGTAGTGAACCTGTATCTCAGGAGACAGTTCCTTCCCTATACATATTACCATCCGTTTACAAACAATGCCAATTGGTACTTATATCAAGATTCAAAAAAAAAATAAAATGTAATGAAATGGGACACGTAATTATATAAAAAAAAAATATTGATCGTGATATAGATAACAAAAGAAAAAAAAATAGTAGTATAAAATAACAATAATATAATGGTTACTCATGTGTGCGTGTGGTGTGGTGTGTTATTCATGATGGTGTGTTTTTGTAGAGTTCTTAAGAATTATGATGTGTTTGTGTGTGTGCGTGTTGTTGTTGTGTTGTTGTTGTGTTATGTTTTCAAAGTACAGTCCTTTTATTTGTTTGGGTTACTGGTGACTAGATTTTCTATATGTTCGTACTCTAGTTTACTGAGCCAGTTTAGTACACTTTTCCCGAAGTTGTGGTTATTTAAATTTTGTGCATTTTTAAAAGGAATTTTGTTATATAAACGCGGAGCAGTGGAGTTGTAGTGTCGCTTTGCAAACGTGGATTTCACGGAAGGTGCTGGACATATAAAACGTCTCTTGGTGGTGGGTAGCAACTGAGGAATTGTGGTGCGGTGGAATCTGCGAAGTACTCGACTTACGTAGAGTTTGCGGACTGTAAGGACACCAGTACGATTGTATAAATCTGTTGTGGGGTGCCGGTAGGGGAGGAACATTAAAACTTTAAGGAGCGTACGCTGAGCACGCTCCAGTTCAATTATGATTGATTTGAACGCGCCACCCCAGGAGCAGATGCAATAATTAAGTACACATTCGCCCAGCGCTTTATATGTTGATATCAGAAGCTTTGTGGGTGCAATATTTCTTAGTTGTTTGAATATATAAATTAATTTTCGTAGTCGAGCACTTAGGCTGGAAACATGGTGATTCCAGTTTAGATTTTCATCAACTGTTACGCCCAGGTATTTTATAACATTTGATCTTGTCAAGACATCACAGGTACATTGAGCACTCCCGCGGGGATTTCGGTTACACGGGAAAGCATGAATTTTTATATTAAACCTCGAGTCCGGACGAGAGATAGCAGTCTTTGTAAAACATAGATATTTTGTCTTGGACGTATTCAGCGACAGCAGGTTGTCTTCGAGCCACTTTGTGACAATCGCAAGACCATTTTCTGTTACCGTCCGCACCTGCTCCCATGTTTGGCCATGAAACAAGATGACTGTGTCGTCTGCAAACATAATAGTTTCCGCGTTGGGAATGGCAATCTCCGCTAGACTGTTTATGTAAGCCAAAAAGAGAGCTGGGCCAGTCGTACTTCCTTGCGGAATGCCAAATGTGCAAGTTGCAGCATCACTGAAGTGGTTTCCTACCCTGACACGCTGTTTCCTACCCGCCAGATAGTCCTGGAACCACTGAAGGACGTGTCCCCTTATACCCATACTGCATAGTTTTGCTAGAAGTATAGGAATCGATACAGTATCGAATGCTTTTTTTAAGTCGAGGAAAACACCAATTACTTTCTCTCCTGCATCGACATACTGTGTAATAATTGATGTCAACTTTAGTAAGGCATCATTTGTAGATATTCCCTTTCGAAATCCAAATTGGCGATTGCTTAACAACTGGTTTTTCTCCAAGTAGCTGACGAGTTTTTTTGTTACTAGCTTCTCAAGAACCTTCGATACACACGAGAGCAGCGAGATGGGCCTATAATTTGAAGGTCGTTGCTTATCATCAGCTTTGTGTATAGGTGTAACTATTGCCTGTTTAAAGATGTTGGGAAAAGTGCCGAGTCCCAAGCTTAGATTGCAAAGGTAGCTGATAGGTTCTGCCAGTACGTCTTTAGCTAACTTGATTAACCTACTAGAAATATTATCGGGGCCAGGTGCACTATTTATTTTCAGAGATGCAATAATGCTGCCTATTTCTGTTGCGTCTGTAGGCGTGAAAAACATGTTGGTTGGCGTTGTGTTTGTATCTGGTATGGTAGCTAATTCGGCTTCAGTTTTGTTTAAGCTTTGGAGAGTGGCAACAGCTAGCTCATTACCAATAGAAGTAAAGTACTTGTTTACCTGATTCAGCGATCTAATTGGTGTGCTGTCTATATGCAGTAGTTCTTTAGGTGTATCATTGCTTTTTTTCATATTGCAGATGTCCTTTATGATACTCCAGGTTTTTTTGATATTATTACTATTAATTTCCAGTTCCGCACGGTAGTATTGAGATTTTAATGATTTAATAATTTTATTGCATGAATTTCTGTAGTTAGTGTATATCTGGTGCAGCTGTTCGTTTTCGGGTTGTTTTTTTGATTTTTGATGAAGCTTGTCTCTTTTACGGATACTTCGAACAACGCCTACAGTAATCCATGGCTTCAGTGGGGCTTTTCTTTTAGGTCTGGAGGAGATACTTGTACAATTACTCACAATACCCTGGATCGTCTCAACCAAGTACTCCGCGGCGACGTTAGCATCATCTAGCTTATAAAATTCAGACCAGTCCACTTCTTTTAGCTTTAAATGTGCGGTAGCATAATCTAGTTTTGAACTTCGATACACCAGTTTACTTTTAGGTAATCCTGCGTGCCCAATACACAATAGAATAGGACTATGGTCTGTTAGCTCTGGAAAGACGATTGTTTGCCATCGTTCTTTTGATCTTACCATAAAATGGTCCAGGCAGTATGTTACTCCAGGGGCTAAAGTATACTATGGCCTATTCCAGGACATGGCTTACCTAAATGCCTTTCATCCAAATCTCTTCAGCCGTTTAAACGTGAAGAAGTAACAAACAAACACACAGATACATTTTTTTTTTCATCTTCTGCCAAACGGCAGCACAGTTCGGCAGTGTTTTAGTGGATAATCTTCTTGAGTAACTTAATTACTAGGCAAACACATCCTCGCAAGGACAACAAGTAATTAAGTTAGTATAAGCATAATCAGCCTTTTTAATGTTCCCACTGGGACTCAGGCCTCCTCTCTAGTAGAGGGAATGGGCTGTAATCCACCATGCGGGCCCATAATAGCTAATACATAATAACATTATATTATATGTGTTGATTTCTGATTGGTCAAGACATCAGATCTATAATCATATATGTTGACAGACATGTCATCTGTTATCAGACGTCTAGTGGTTGTAAGGTTGTTGGAGAAACCAATTTGATCTTGTAAAAATTGGAATTTTCATCACATATTTGACCTTGAGCTCTTAACGCAATCCATTTTACGGCCTAAATTGAACTGTTAAAGGGATGTAGCTTTATACACTGTATAACTTCATCCCTCTTTTCGTTCGCTCGTCTGACATGACATTTTAGCACGTCCTGGTGACATTTTAGTAGGTCCCTGTTAATTTTTTCAGGTGAAATCTGGCCAGAAGTATTCAAATTCACGAACCAGTCCGCCTTACGGGGCGTCCAGCGCCTCTGTTCGAAGCTGATTGAGAAGGAGGTGCGAGGGTACCGCAGCGGAGTGTACCAACATGATGCCCGCCAAGAACCCACTAGTCTGTCACATCTACATGTCACCAGCGCCGCCAGGGGACTCGTGGAATGCTTCAGGAGACAGGTAGGTAGACAGATGCATTGTAGACCAATACTGCAGCAGTTGCTCTCCTGAAAAGTTCCCGATTTTGACTTACGTGATATTAGAACTAAAGCGACGATTTGACTTGTCATATTTTTTTAGGCTACAACCCCGTCCTACGACTTTCCCGATTCGGTGCTCCTCTCAATTCTCCAGACCTTAACCTCTGATTACCCTAAGCCCCTCCCTCCGTTCGACCTGTGCTTCATCCCGGAGGTGTTCCACCGAGGGTCGGAGTGGAAGCGCGGCTGCGTGACCTTGGCGGCCAGGCAGGCACAGGTGTCGCAGTCGGCTAGGAGGATACTTGAGAACTACCTGCAGGGTGTCAGTGCAGGGACTGTTTCTGAGGTGAGAATTTTAGCTTGATATTTGAGAGTTGGTTATTTCATGGTTTAGTTTTGCCGTACAGAGGCAAAAATAAACCCATGTTTATTGATGGGGACCTATATAAGGACTTGATTTAAAAGCGCCCCCTTGCGTCCTCCTCTTCGTAGAACCGTTCTTGGTGCTAATTCTCCCATCCCGCGTCTATGCAAATTATTAAACAACTACAGTGATCTTATCGATGTACACTCTAACTCACTTGGTAGGTTTAAAAGTATTGTATATAAAACAATTATGAAACAATGCGATGGTCAGGCTGGCTTGTTAACTTAGTTTTTAGTTCAAATAATTTAGTTTATTAGTTATAAGCGGTAATTATTGTGTTTGAATTGGTGAGTAAGTTACTTTTAAGTAGGCAACTAACAGTAAAGTTACGCATGTTGTGCTTACCTGTAAGGAATTGCTGCACTAATCTATAAGTTTATTCCGTGTATTTCATATCTTTGTATGTGTGTAGTCAATTGTTGGTGAGCCAAATAATTAAAATAAAATAAAAATAAAAGCAAATGGACTGTAATTGAAATTAATATAATCCAGAATAAATACAATGTTCGATGTTGGTAATTGTTTGGATTGCGCGCGTCGTCTTCGGAGATCGGTAGCGAAGTGAAGTTCCGCATGCCGCCGCCACTCGCCGCCTATGTCTCACGACAGCAGCCGGAGAATGCCGAGTGGCTGAAGGCGCCCGAACAATTTTATGTAATAGAAAAATCTATCATATAAATGTTTCGTCATGTGTTTTGCTCGGCTCACAGTTGATTGGATGTCCTATCAACTTTGCAACATACGTAATATATGGCAGCACCATTACCAGGACAAGTAGAATGAGGGATCTGGGTTGGTTATGAACTGGTCTATAATGATCTTGGGGACAGATAGCCGAACCGGAATCTAATGAAAAAACATACGTATAAAAGTGTTTTTTTTTTTTAAACTCGTTTGCTAAATAAATATCATTTATCAGATACTAGTTGCTGCCCGCAGCTACGCCCGAGTAACAGTTAAAAATTGTCCCAAAGGAACATAATCCTGGGATAAAAATTATCCTATGTGCTATTCCAGGACATGGTTTACCAGTGTACAAAGTTTTATCGAAATCCGTTCAGCAGTTCGAGCATGAAGAAGTAACAAACACACACACACACACACACACACACACTCACAAACTTTCGCCTTTGTAATAAATAATAATAATATTCCACAGCTATCACACAACGCCATCTAGTCCCAAGCTAACCAGAGCTTGTGTTATGAGTACTAGACAACTGATAAACATACTTGAATATTTCTAAATACATACATATTATAGATAAATTACACCCAGACACAGAACAAATGATCGTGCTCAACACACAAACATTTGTCCTGGGTGGAAATCGAACCCACGACCGGACGGTAGCAGTCAGGGCCACTAACCACTAGACCAACAGGCCAGTCAAATAATATTATAATAGTATGATCGTTCATATCAATAATATTTTGATATTGTATCTTTCAGGAATCAGACACCCTCTTAATCTTCGAGATCCTGCCTATTCTCTGCCGGAGTATGCCTCCGAACTCTCTTCGCCCGCCTCTCGAGAGGTGCCTCGCTGACTCCTTCGCAGAAATCAGCCACACCAAGATCAGAGCCAAGGCTGATGAGAAGGAGTATCTGTTCAACCAGCAGATGGACAGAATCCGACAGTGCTTGGAATGTGACAAGATACATGACGCTAATAGGACCTTGCTGTCTCAGATTGTGGAGCAGTACTTCTCGATTATTGGTGATGATAATGTTGTAAGTATGTTTTCTATGTTTTCATAATTTTTTTTAGGTGGGAAATCATCCAATGACTTCTCGCGCTCTTGGGCGGAGCGAGAGGGTGTGTCAGACTTGTACTGACTAAAACCCACTCCTGTTCCTTCTTTGCCTTCGTTTCAGGGCCCTGCTCGTGATTTTCGCAAAACCCATGATAATTTTAAAAATTAAAAAAAAAAGTTCGAAGATATGTGACATTCACCAATCCGCACTGAGCCTGCGTGGTGTATTACGGCCGATTCCCTCTTCTTGAGAGGAACATTAAAAGGCTGATTATGCTTTTATGCATGATAATTTTGTATGGATCTGATATTATAAGGATAAGCTAAACCTTTAAAGAGTCTACAAGGTTACGTACGAGTGTTGTCGAGATTTTCTATAACGCCAAGGGCAATTAAAGGAACAAGAACTTCTGTTTAAAATCCATCCACGTTTTAAACAGTAGAAGTCTGACTCTTCCTCTCGCACCATCCAGAGCGGGAGAAGATATTTGATGATTTCCCTACCAAAAAAAAAAAAAACAAATTTAGTTGGCTGCGAGTTTGGCATCTTCAGTTTACACTTATTATGAACTAATCTGGAAATTCTAAAATTCAAATGTTTTTATTTCACATAGGCCTACATGGGCACTTATAAAACGTCAGAAGCTAGTGCATGGTTCCAAATTGGTCGTTTCCTATGGAGAAGAGCTGGCAAGAAACTCCATGGTTACTCTTTTAAAAAAAAATTTTTTTCCTTCAAAACCATTGGGAAAATCATTAAACAACTGGCGTTCTAACTTCTGTAGTATCTTTCAATCTAATGGTGTCTGTTTTCCGCACTTAATCCTATGTGGAGCATTGTGGTGGGTCATGGCGGCCATCCTTTGGCGGGCTTATTATATCCAGCCCACCAATCTCCAAAAACAGCTCAAGGGCCTTACCTTAGGAGAAAGAGGAATTGAGCTGTACACCCTATAAAGCTCCTCTCTTTAGTTTAGGTCGTCAAATGGATCGCCTTGAGAGCTTCTGGTAAGGCCTCAGGCTTCCTGTTTCTCAGGGCGCCTGTAAGGGAGTTCAGGGTTCGTATTTTTGAATTACTGACACTTGTGCAGTCAAGGAGCACATGCGCACCTTCTCCAAGCATGCTCTGCACAGAGAACTGTCAGCCCTGCATTCAAAAATGAGGTTAGAGTTAACTCTAATGACGTCATCAGGGTAGATACTCTACGCTCGCATTTTTTAACGCGAACGTAGAGATTAATTGTTAATGCCAAGCAAGTGTCATTTATGGCCACTTACACCAACCTAGCCTGCTCGGAGTTAGAGTTAGTTGGGCTAACTCTAACTCGGTAGCTACTTGAGTTAGAAAAGAACGACCCTGGGTTGCAACTCGAAGCACTTTTGAACGGTTGGAGTAGCGACTCTACTCTACTCTGGTTATTTTTGAACGCAGGGCTGTGATGCCTATTGTGTGGAGACCTTTGTTCAGTGTGCAGTGTCCGGTGATGGTCCCCGCTACCAGGCGCAAACTGCCTCTGTCCACGCATATAAGGTTTTTTTGGTGAGGGTTTTTGAAGTCTTCCTGCTTCCACAGAAAAATATATATCTCTTCTTCTTTCCAGGCATGGCCCACCTATGTGCAGACCAGCCGCTGCCTATCCAGCAAATATTTAGAGCGTATGACGTCACCGTCGGGCTGGTGGGAGCTGTCGAGCCCGCTGCTGCGCAAGTCCGCCGCGGTCAGGTGCGCCGTGGCCGCCATGGGAGACTGCGATACTGCGCTCAACTGGCTCAACGAGATCATTGACGCACAGGCTACGCAGTTGACGTGAGTTTCCAACCATAATGGACCATAAGGCCATAAGGTATCATAAGACTATAAGGGTCACACACACACTGAAACACTTGCCACTTTTCACTGCTCTTCTTCGGTCCACTCTGGCCAGCTCCGCTTTAGTAGAAACGCACCCTTGTAGTCGCAGATATACTATATCGTCGGGTCATCGGTGACTAAAGTTGCCAGCTGTCCCGATTTTCAGTGGTCTGGTAACCCGCCCCGATTTACCCTTAACTGGTACACCTATTTACTGTCCCAATTGACTCTGATCTCCTGAGTCTATTATTTATCTAATATTCTAAAAAAGTAAACTTTGTTTTTTTTGTTTGTAAGAGGTAATATCTGGAAGTACTGGTCAGATTGCTAAAAACTTTTTACCGATAGAAGCTGCTTTATTCCTGAGTGACATAGGCTATATTTTATATACGCGGGCGAAGCCGTGGGCAAAAGCTATTATATTATATTTAGCCTGTACTGTTCTTCCACATTTCTTCGCCATTTCTTCCATTGCTACCGGCTCTGGGCTACTTCTTGCCAATAATTCCCAAGGAAGTCGTCAAAGTCGAAACGGGCAGAATTCTTTTTTTTGCAATTCCAATGCATACTCCCCAACATGCTACCGATAGAAAACCGACAAGCTAGCAACTCGGCATTCATTCTCAAGACTTAGGAGTTTGTCACATTTACGTATCAAGCTTGACTAGAAGTCGCGCAAGACAGAGAGGTTTGGAAGGACCAAACGGCAGCTCTTTAGCCAGCAGTGGGATGCAAATTAGGCCAGGAAAAATTAAAAGATATTTCAAGCTTGTTCTATGTTTCCGTATTTTGTGCAGTGAGCAAGAATTCTCCCTACGTTGTATGCTACCAGCGTTGAAGGCTGCTAAACCTGACGCTGAATCGACCAGAGAGTGGTTCCTACAACTTATGGGACGTACGCAAGTCGCCTTCAACGAGTAAGTACGAAATGACGTTAATATTTTACTTATATTATCGATAATAAGCGTTGGCGCCGCCTCATCAAGCATCTTTTGCAAGAAGACTTCCCGTCTTCTAGCAAAAAATGATTAACGGTTGCAAACTTAAGACTTAAACTACTCAAGGCATTTTCGTGCATTATAGTAGATTATGTGCGTAGGGGATGAAGTAGTGCCTTAAAGACACTGGCAGCATGTTGAATTCCGAACTAAACGACGGTGGCTAATTTTAATCCCGAACACAGTGAAGGATTTATATAATTAACTCCCGAGCACAGCGACGTAATCTACTATTTATTTTAAAATTACATAGGATATTTTACACTTTGGGATCTTTTTCTACTTTCCCGCGAGCGAAGTCACTGGCTGAAGCTAGTTTAACATATTTTTTCTTTATTTTCCTCCAGAACCGAAGACAAATCGGCCAAGCTGTACCTCTGCGACGTCTTCATGCTATGTGTCATAGTGTTCAGCGGGCTCTGGTCCCTAGAGCCAGAGACAGATCAGCTAGCGAGCAGCCGTAGTGGCAGGCATGGGCTACTGCCGGCTGCGGCCGCTGAACTGGTCGGCAGGGAGAGTTGGAGCAACTGTACTTTACAGGTAACTTTACGCCTATGTTAATCAAAGGGCTACGTAGAATTGTATACCACAATTCTCTTATTCGCTTAATAGGATCAACTCTATGAACTCCGGACTCTCTTCTTCTTTGTCCATCCCTATTCCCAGTTTAGCTAGGGTCGGGTACCCTTGTATCGTTTGCGCTAGAGAGCTCTGTTCTGGTTTGAATGTGCGCTCAGACTCGCTTGTTGGATTTCTTTCTGCATATTTGTGGTCGTCCTCTTCCTCGTGGTCGGTCGGGGATACTTATGGCCTTTTTAACTGAATAGTCATCATTTTGTCTGTCTTTTGTTTTTTTTTAGTAATTGGTACCACCTTAAATATTCCATGACATATTCGTTTCGCACTTTAAAACTTCAGATTATTACTAAAAATATTCTGGTCCCACTAAGGCCTGTGTGGGACGCCATAGCGGTGCTGCTGATCCGCGCAGCCAAGAAAATACAGTTTAATGGTGTGTACCTTCCCTGGCAATTGTTGGTGACGCAATCACCGTAGACATTTCTCGCCATCAAAATATGAAGTTTGGCGAGCTAAAAATATGTTAAATAATTGTTAAAAATGTATGAGATAAATAAATAAAAAATAAACTTTTTTGGCGTCATGACCTGGCTTTGCCGCCATGGCGTCTCAGTGTGGCACGGCAAACGTAGAACTTGGCTTTCTATCAATACTGACAGACAACTCGTAAATTTTATATTTTGATAGGACAACTTCGGCCATTTTTTTACCGAAGCAAAAACTTTGCTTTAAACATTCCTTGTATTCTAAAATAGCTAGCTGTAATGCAAGCTGTTTTTGTTAAGACTATGCTATTCTACTGCGCATACACTCATGTCCCCTGACTACAGCTGCTGGAATGGCTGTGCCACACGCGCACGGCCGCACGCGACAGCTATTCTACTGCCCATACACTCATGTACTCTGACCACAGCTGCTAGAGTGGCTGTGCCACACGCGCACGGCCGCACGCGACAGCTATTCTACTGCCCATACACTCATGTACTCTGACCACAGCTGCTAGAGTGGCTGTGCCACACGCGCACGGCCGCACGCGACAGCTATTCTACTGCCCATACACTCATGTACTCTGACCACAGCTGCTAGAGTGGCTGTGCCACACGCGCACGGCCGCACGCGACAGCTATTCTACTGCCCATACACTCATGTACTCTGATCACAGCTGCTAGAGTGGCTGTGCCACACGCGCACGGCCGCACGCGACAGCTATTCTACTGCCCATACACTCATGTACTCTGACCACAGCTGCTAGAGTGGCTGTGCCACACGCGCACGGCCGCACGCGACAGCTATTCTACTGCCCATACACTCATGTACTCTGACCACAGCTGCTAGAGTGGCTGTGCCACACGCGCACGGCCGCACGCGACAGCTATTCTACTGCCCATACACTCATGTACTCTGACCACAGCTGCTAGAGTGGCTGTGCCACACGCGCACGGCCGCACGCGACAGCAGCACGGCGTCGGCGTGCCAGCGTGCGCTGCTCGCGACGCGACACGCGCAGCACTTCGCCACGCATAAAATATGGACCAGACTGTAAGTCTTATTCTTATTTCTTAAAGATGAAGGATTTTATTACTTTACTCGAGGACTACACCTCGATAGCGACCCTGGAAAGCAAAGGACACGTGTCGACGAAGCAGCAGCGTCGTACCATCGTGTCGTTGCCGCTTCGTCGACAAAGCTACATAGTTTTGTATGTGAGCTTCACGCAGGCGTACACTAAGCGTATCGTGACGAATACGCGTCTGTGAAGCTACGCGTCCGTGGACAGTAGGCCTTGTTCAAAACAGTCGGATTCTGGATGCGGTTTTCACTATAGCCTATTCGCGTTAAGTAAATAGTGACTAATCATTGTCACACAGCTTAACTATGCCCCTTGACTAATCAAATCATAGTAAATCAGAAACCCATTTTCGCATTGACCAGTTGAGGTAAAAATTAATACCTCACCTCAACATTTTTTAAAGATGTAGAAAAGCTATTTTGTGTCGCAAAAGCAACAATAGTCTCAAACAAATGATAAAAACGTTGTGAACACGTGGTTCCTCTCCTTCTTGCGTCGTATTCCTCAATGTGTCGCGACCGGGTGCTTTTTCTCTCGTAATATTCTTCCATCTGTTTGTTTCTGGCAGTATGAAGGCCGTTATATACCGTAGATTTAAGAGCGTTGCGGACCACGTGGTTAGTGAAAAAAACACATGTGGGACTTGCGCCGACTTGGGCTTGGTCCGGACGGTTACCGGACGATCGGACGGCGGGCCACCCACTGCTCGCCGTCCGCGAGCCCGCGCCTACGGTGGCCGGAAATCGGGATCAGAATCCCGGCGGCGGTTAGGGCGTGAGGACCTTAAACAATGTTATGGAACTCGCGGAACAGAATTCTTTTATTATAAATGTTAATACTGACGATTCTAATTAAATTTTAAAATTAATATTATAAAAATTTAAAAATACTTTTGCCTAAGTCCTTGCAGTGGGAACGATGTAAGGCTGGTTATGTATGTTATGTACTGTGTAATAAAAAGTTTGCTTTAATTTTATAATGGTTTAATTTTTAGCCCAGTATGAACACGCCTTTACTTTGCGGTAGTACTGCATAAGCATATTTAATGTTCCCACTGCTGGGACTCAGGCCTTCTCTCTAGGAGAGAGAATTGGCCGTAATCCACCACGCGGGCCCAGTGCAGGTTGGTGGATGTCACATGTCTTCGAATTTTTGGTTCTAGGACATGCCGGTTTGGCCGGTAGTACTGATGACTCACTAATTTCTTAACGCGAATATTATAGACTACTAGCTTCTGCCAGCGGCTTGGCCCGCGTAAAAGTAGGTTTCTCCATACAAACTTTGAGCTCTGTTATACCAAATTAGGGGGTGAATTTTGAAAAACCCTCTCTTAGTGCTCGCCTACGACATAAAAAGAAACCTTGTGCAAAATTTCACACTAGTCCCCGTAGTTTAGCTGTGCGTTGATATGGCAGTCAGTCAGTTTCTCCTTTTATATGTTTAGAAAAAGCAATGCACAAGTAAGGTTATGTTTAAAAGTTGTACCTGTCGAAGCCGGTGTGGGTTACTAGCTAATAATATTTTGCTTGTTTCAGGGAGAGCCACTTCGGACGAGATATTATCATTGACGAATAAGTACTAAAACATTTCAAATTACCTACTTACAGTACATAGGTCTGCATAAAATAGACTGAATAATATTTGTCAACATTTTATTATATGTAGTACATTGAAATATAAAGGACGACCAACTTAGTTGCAACTTTTTGTCGCTGTTTTTCCTGCATACACGTGACGTGAGCGACAGCAACGCGACTTTTTCGTAAAAACAACAAACAACTGTCGCGTCCGCTACGTGCGTGTGGTGTGAGGGCCCGTTTGTTAAATCTCTGAAAATATGCTTAAAATTTACATGGTACAGATGGGCGCTCAATTCTCTGAGAACTAAGGGCCCAACTTAACAGTTCATAACTCGCTTCTCTAATTCAAAAAGGATACAAAGTAATAACATAAATCACAAATTGTAGTTATTTAACATGTGCTCTTTCAGTTACAGGAGATCACAGCATGCATAGCGATGGGTCCCAAAAACAAAATCGTATATGAAAAATTATCGATTTATGGTAGTATTGCCTTACTATCGATATCCTATCGATACGTTGTCAATACTATCGTGATCTCGAAAAATAGTCAGAATATCGATAGCCCTATCGATACTATTGAAATTTTACAATACTATCGATACTACCGATAGTATCTATCCAAGAAATTGAGCAATACTATTGATAAAGTGCAATAGTATCGATAGTATCGACACTATTGGGTATAGATACTGTCGATAGTATCGATACTATCACTATTATGGCGTATTTTCTGCAATCATTGTCGATGCTATCGATAGTATCGGTACTATCGATAGTTTTACTACATCGATATTAAATAATAAGATAGTGTTATAAATGCCATTCAGGAATTATGCAGCTTTCTATCGGTGAAAAAAACATTTTAGCAATTGCACCAGTACTTTCAGAGATTACCTCCTACAAACAAAAAAAAAACAAACTACCTCTTTATAATATTAATGTAGTTAAGATTTTGTTCTTGGGACTTTTAGAAGATTATTATTTAGAATTAGGGTCAAAATACAATTACTAAATCATAAGCATAGAGAGTTTGAACAAACGGGTACTCACACCACACGCACACTGCACTTTCATAGAATCTCGAAGACTTAATGTGAGCAACAAAATAGTTGCGGTGACTAAAGTTGCTCGTGTGCGCTATTCCTAATGTAATTATAATCTAGTCAAGTAAGTACCTATGTTCATATTTGTATTAAATTTGCAAATATATTAACTTTTCTATAATTCTGTTTAGTTTTAAGAAATGGGTAAAATAAAATGCTTTAAGCTTATTTATAGAGTTTACTTATGAGGAATGATATCACATTACATAATTATTAATTTTATTTTACATACTAAATCCATTACATTAAGTTTGAATATAATTTGGCAAATAAAGCAGGTACAGGATGTACAACACAGATAGGTTATCAAGCTAAGTTATATAATGCTATTTTTTGATATGACATCAAGAATTTCTCTTAATGTGTTGTTTTATCCAATTGATGGGTTATTTAACCGACTAGACGGATGTTATGTCTGGTCTGGGCAGCTGCCAGATAGTTGATTTGGGGCTGTTGTATAAGTACAAATTTCAGGCTGTTGTATACATTCAAATCGCGCGGAAAGCTCTAATACCGCGATATAGGATTTTGAATTTCGATTACTGTCTTTTCATAGATGACAATTACAATATTACACAACTTGCAGGTTCTAAATTACATATTTAAATGATCCAACATCGTTAAAAGTTCGTTATTTAGTCAAAATTGTAAATGGATAGGTACTACACACTTGCTGCAGATTTCTCAGAAGAGCCACCGTGTCCTCTGGAATGTAAAGAGTAACTGAAGGGACACGAGTGGGTTTAAGTCAGTAAAAGTCTGACACACCATTTTATGATTTCCCACCTCAAAAAAAAACCCAAATGAAATGGGTATTGCACACTCCAATAACTAACCATTTGTAGCAGTTTCTTCAAACAATTCATAACAGCTGTCCAAGCATAAACAATAAAAAAAAAATTGTTTTTCCAATTCACACTCTATTACATTTGAATTAGGGTTCACAATATTGTTAATGGATTGAGCCCTTTATTCAATAAATAATATATCACCATGAACTGCAAATTATTTGTTTTCTACTTCAGTCACATTCAACACTTCCACACAATAGGCGTCCAGGATAGTTCGCATATCCAGAACTTGCATGGAGACCAATGAAAATCCGATGATAAGTTAATGACATCAACTTCATATTCCATGCTCCTATCTTTATGTATAGTTTATTTCACATTATAATCACTATCTATTTAGAGTGCCATTTCATCTATGTAGCACTATGACTTGTGTGTTATTGCCATCAACACTCAAACTTTCACCTCTACTTTTATTACCAACTAGCTTCTGTCAGCGGCTATGCCTTCGTGAAAATAGGTTTCTTCATACACACTTTAGACTCCCGTTCCATCCCCTTCATCATCAGCCAAAGGATGTCCACTGTTGGACATAGGGCTTCGCCAAGTGTTGCCACAACGAACGGTCCTGTGCGTCTTGCATCCATCGCATTTCCGCAAGTATCACCAGGCCATCGGTCCGCCGCTCGGGAGGCCGCGCTAACACTGCGTCTTCCCCTTAGGGCGTAAATTTTGTAAAATTCTTCTTTATCCTTTCATCATAAAGGGAACCTTTCTGCAAAATTTCAGAATTCTAGATTCTAGGATTTGTCCTGGACATTGGCGTATCAGTGAGTCAGGATTTTGCTTTTTATATATACACAGGACACTTCTACCGAAATTGTTCACCACTTACTATCCGAAATTGTTCCTCCTATATCAATAATCTTAATTGATATTACCACTGGCCACAAGTCTTCGCGCAGTGTCTCCAACAACGTTTAACTTTTTACCTACACAACACTAAACTTTTTCATGTCATCACACATGACACAGTTTCCGGTGTCACCAGCACCAGGAGCCACGTCCCCAGCTGGCAGCGTGCACCCTCGGCGCCACTAGAGCGTCTGCGCGGGATGCCGCTGCAGCCTCGCTCACACGGCCGTCTCGTCGGCTGGCGCCTTCACCAGCGGCTCAGTGGGGCTCTTCACCGGGATGCGGATCACTTCGTCTTCTAGCTTCGACTCTATTGGCATATTCTGTGAAAATTAAATCATGCGTTTAGTTTTATGAAGAGATACACTGGATTACACGTAAATTCAAACTTACTTGAAAAATTGTTATGGATCTGCAAACAATCTTAAAGATAGGCGCACACGAGCAACTCTTGTCTCCACAACTTGTTGCTGGACAACTAAGTTGCTGATGGGCGCCCTCTCTTATCTCTGCTCACAAATGTTATGTCTGAGAGTAGGTTGATGTCAAAATGAATTACATTCTGGGGTTCTGTAGTCAGTAGACTACAGGACAGTGAACATACTTGTATGTGCATTTCAATAGTGATACCCAATCTCCAAATAGTGCGATAAGTATTTCGTGTTGTTAACAATTTACTTTATGCTACATTTATGTATATGCATACAATACACGTAAATAATACAAAGTATAAACATTTGAACATACTGTGTCTCGTCAAGTCTCGTGAGTTATTGTGATGATATAGTAGTATGTGTTTAGCAGTGATAAAATAAACCAAAATAAAACTACAGTTCAATTTAAAACTACGTAACTCTTATTTGCAGTTATATAATTTGGGTAAATAATAAAATAAATACAAAATACACTACATATCATAATTATAATACGACAATACTAAAATATAATACATAAGAACTTAAAAATAAAATAACACAACATCAATTAAATAGAACAGCATTACTAGAGTTAGTAGCCAACTCCAAATTTTTCACCAAATATTTCTGTAAAGAAAACCTTTTTAAAAATGTTAGTACCCAACAGTAGTGCTAGAATCGTTTTCCTGGAAAGTGCGACCACCAACTCCGAACTACGACAAAGCCAAACAAACCTCAAGAGCGGTATAATGCTTATGCAACGCCGCCGGCAACTTATTGTGTCTCGGCAACGCGGCCAGCGCGGCCGGGCGCAGGCGCGCGGCGTCCAGCAGCCGCGCCCGCCGTACGGGGGACCCGCGCCCCGACACCACGACGCAAGTGCCCACACTCTTCAAAAGCCGGGCTCTGAAGGCATATAACAAGATCTGTCAACTTGTGCGATAGTTGCGTCGCTGTTGAGCGACTGTAGCGCTACTGTTGTGCGACTGTTGCGCTGCAATCGTGCAACTGCGGCGCTGTGTTCTGGAATCTGCAGCTGAAATAAAAAAAGATACGATTGGATGAGATGATAGATTCAAACTAATATGAGCCTGGACTTTCAGATACCATTAGATTTATTCAGCATAAATGGCCGCCTCATCCATTGCAAGCATGCACTACATGTCTTGATACTAATGCTTGTAATAATGTCGGATTTTCTGTAAGAAAAACTTTCCTAAAAATCTACAGACCACATGTGTTGGTTTAACTCGATGAGTTAGCCCTTAGACCCAAATCTGTCTAGATTTCCAATCTTTCTTCCCAATGACGAGGTCAGCTTCTAGATTAACGGGATGTACCTAGCTGAAAACCAGTATTTTACGGAAGCGAACCTTTGACATTAAAAAAAATAACCACTCACGCATCTAACAATTTCAACAGCAGTCGACTGTATGCGGTATATTCATCTTCTCCAAACTCTCCGGGATGATGCCTGGCAAACTCGTAGGTGTCACAGAACTGATGCACCAGCTTCTGACCGCGCCCGTCGAGGGGGGCTGCGAGGGAAGACAAGAGGAAGGCACGCAGGGACTCTCGAGGGTGACGCCGGAGACCTGGGTCTTGACGGGCTATTTCTTCCTCTGGAATAGTAGAAATAATATTATGTTAGTCAATATAGAAAAAGTGTAGTAAATGCTGTAATATGCCAGGGAAATGGAGTAGGTAATGTGGCTTTTGAATCTTGATATGAGATATAGCTATTTTTTTATTATTGATGGTAAGCAATGATGCGAACAACAATGGACCAGGCTTGCCTAGTAGTAACCTATTGTCTCTAAGACATTTAGATTGTAGCTTTCATGCTAGCTCTACTCTCTACAAGCGAGGTTCGACGAATTATCAAGTGAGGCGAGACAACACGAGGTGACGCAAGAAGTATCCATACTCGCACCTCGAGACGCAGACGCAGACGAGGCGCGGCGATGTGACGCGAGGGCCTCGACTACTCTCATGCTTGTGCTCCCTCGTCTAACCTCGACGAGAGTAGAGTTAGCATCAGGAAACAAGCATCAGACTCCGACCAGACTTTAAGTACCTATACTCTGTTTTTTTTTTTAAAAAAAAAACTCGTGCTAAATATGTCTCTCGCACATTTCCGATATTGACAGAGTGAGATGAGTCATTGGTCGGGGCGGGGAAGAAGAACAAAGGCGTTGCCTTTGTTCTTATTTTGAAAATTGTTAAGGCCGGTTTATATTGAATACTTCTAGAGAAAATTAAATAATAATTTATATTCATAACAAAATTTTCTGTTCGCGATAAACGATATTTTTAGAAATAAATAATAATAAAACATTATTGTAATAGTATATAAGTATATATTATGCACTAGACACATAAATCAAATGTATCAGACTCATGAAACGATTTAAACAAATTGTATGTTTTTCTGTAGATTGCAAAGGGCGCTTAGTAAGCTTAACTACAGGAGATAATAATATGTCCGCCATGACTCACGCACAAACTACAAACTGCGTTTGTGTGGCCTTTATTTTGATTACGCAATAGAAACCCAGTCAAAATTTTCAGTACTCATTAGCATAGCATAACATAGCATAGTCGGCCTTATAATCTTCCCACTGTTGGGACTCAGGCCTCCTCTATAAGAGAGGGAAAGGGCCGAAATCCATCACGCGGGCCCAGTGCGGGTTGGTGGATGTCACATATCTTCGAATTTTTGGTTCTAGGACATGCCGGTTTCCTCACGATGTTTTCCTTCACCGTTTTAAGAGCAGTGGTGATGAAATAAATTACACAAAGTAATGCGCCTGGCTGGGTTTGAACCCACAACCTACAACTCGTACTCATTACTTAAAAAAAAAAACAGAGTATAGCTTTTGAAAGAACTATTTTTGAACTTTATTTTACGAATTTTATTTACTACCTATGTTCCAAAAACAAAAATATAGACTTGTAGATGGATGCTAGAGAGGCCAAAGAAAAGATGGATGGATTGTGTGAGGAGTGATATGAAAGAAAAGGGAGTTAGTGATAGTATGACGAGTGACAGGACAGAGTACAAGAAACAAGCGTGATGCGCCGACCCCAAGTAATATGGAATAAGGGCAGGAAGAATAAGGTCTAAAAACAAAAATGATAATGATTATTAGGTGTCCGGATTGAGGCATAACCACAAAGGAATAATTCTTTTTTAACCTTCGAATACCGTAATTAGAGACACAATAAAAAGACAGTGAGAGCTTGGGGTTTAATGAATTAATAATGTATATGTTGAGATAAATTCTGATCATAGTGCCATAATGCCCTTGTTGATTGAATTTGCCTAATACAAAACATTCGTTTTATAAAAAAAGTAAACTTATCATGTATCACTAAAGTAATGAGAAGAGCGAGCCCAAGTAAAAGATATAATATATGTTCTGCATAGTCAATGAAATGGTCATTCGACCCTGCTGGGCCCCTACGATTTGCTGACATCTCTTTGAGGCGCGCGTGGAACACTACGTGCTGTCGACGACTTGGGTTCGGTCCGGATAGTTACCAGTCAGCATACTACCCTTGCTCACCGTCCGCGTGACTAGAGATGGGTATTGGTACCACGGCAGCTGGTGCGTGAGGGCCGTTCCTTTGCTAACATTATTGCTTTGCAGAAGGAGGCGACCGCATGCCATACCTTGGCCTGTACCTAGGCCCGGCACAAGCTCTATAATGTTAGTGCAATTGTATAACACTGGTCATCAGCAATAAATTATATTTTATTTTTCATTCTTTAAGCAATAATTTCTGCCAAAGTTAACTATAAAACAATATTGTTTCATATAACAACAAAGAAAGCTTACCAAGAGTCTTCACATCATCTACAGCTCGGAACCGGTAATGATATGGTTGCTGAGGCTCCAGGATATAATGTGAGGGCTCTGTGCTCAGCAGTCGAGGCTCATGCATAATGCGCGGCACTGCTTCGATGCGACGCTCCAGCTCTTTCTTGAGAATCTACAAAGTAATGATAGAATGTTTATAATACTTGTGAATTGATATACTAAGTCCACACATAGTATTATAAGCTGCACAGTACAAGTAGTATGTGATTGGACCTCAAAAGAAGAGTCAGTCGCACATTACAATCCGAGGAATCTTTTTGTTAATGATATAATATAAAGGTACAGCCAAAGTTGGGTATCTACTTCTTCATTGTTTGAAGAGTAAGAGATCTATTCAAGCTAGACGCTAGAGGCATACCTACAAAATCGCCCCTAAGACGACCCACTGATTAAAACATTGACATAAAACTCACTTTTTTCGCATCAGTTCCAATTGGTACATGAGGACCCCTCCTCGAGCGGAGGGCGAACCTTGTTATCTGTCTCTTGGCGAAGATGAACAGAATCACGAAAGTTAACACCCCGCCACTTATTATAAATATTATGTTCAATATGCTAGTAAAATCCTGCATTTTGGATATTTATTAAATAACAACAGATAGAACTTCATAGATTCGTAATCAATCGTCAAAGAAATCTTTGTTTATATTGTCCAGGTAAGTAATATTTAGCATGAAATAAAATTGGATATCGAAAATTACAAGTGAAAGAAAGAGAAAACCAATAATCTACATGCTATGAAATTTGTATCAAACCATGTCAACCAAACCATGGAACGCGAAACTTTGACATCTTGACATGAGTTTGACAATCACTGTCACTGCAGATGGCAAAAGTAGTTTCGTTCATGAATTTTACTTTGTACGACATATGTTTTAGTGACACACAATAAACTTAGTTCTTGAACGAAACTTTTTTTATAAAACCAGAACGTAAGGTACTAGGCAGAGAGGTGTTGTGCTATTCATTAACAGTATGGTCCCGTTTAACTGCGGCGCTTGGGTAATCGTGTGAAATTACGAATGATGTTTATATTAAAGGTTTTGGTTACACAATCTGAAGTAACGGTCACTGCTGATTGAACTACAAATTACGTGTTTACGGTAATTTGATCGTAAAATAATAAAACTTTCCGATGGGTATCAACTGCAGTTGAAAAACTAAAGAATGCGGTGCATAGGTGATAAGTATATCATACAGCCCGCAGGTAGATACTTGCTTTAAACCCGATCAGGTAACTGCCGTCATACCTAGAAACGCTTATTATTTATTCATCGTTTATCATACGCTGTCGCGTACACAAAACGAACATAAATTCCTTCATCATGATTCTTTCTATTGAGGGTTGGGCGCGGCACGAATGTCTTTGGCGGGAAACGCGGTTCGCATACTAATACGAAAATGGCGGCGACGTGCGATGACCAATAGACGTTGTTCAATTATGGAAAACGAATGTCAATTGTCAATCGACTGCCCACTGTGGCTACAATGGGTTTCTTTACAAATTTGGTGTCGTTATATTCCTTGCGATGCAATTTCGATTCAGCACACATGGTTGCATTACTTTAATAGGCGCGCTCATAGAAATATTGTCTTCCTTCCATCGTTAATGTGTAATGGAAATATCGTGATTGTCTGTTTGATAGCTAAAATTAACCCGACTATGGCGGGGCCCTTAGTACTTATATATTATTCAGAATGTGTATTAGTGCTTGTTGAAGCTATAAATTTGGTACTTAATAAATACTAGGAAAACTAGTAATAACTAGGAATGTTTTGTGTGTTACAAATAATAAATTAATACAGTATTTACCGATCAAAGTACCAACACCGTTATCTTACTTACTATTATGTCGCACAAAACCTTTATCAAGTTATTTTTCATTTTTTTGCAGGTTTTAAATTATACCTACCTATTTAGTTTTGTTAAAAAAAGTTACTTATGTTTGTTAACTCTGGAATAATAGGTTCCATATTTCTCTGAACACTTGGTCCTTAGCTTCCTATGTCGTTAACTTCCTTGCAACTGTTTTCCTGGGGTTGTTTCGTTCCGAACATCAGTCATGAACTCAGCTGTTCGGGAAAAATGATGCAAATCCCTTAAATGTTAACTATTTTGACTAAAATTTTAAACCAGGAAGGTACCTAAGTTGAAATAAAGAGGGCAAAACCATTTTTAAGCTTCCCGACATCCCATGGTCCGATGGAGGAGGATAAAGGATTTTACAAAAACTTTATCACCTCATCTCATCCAACCCCTCGAGCGCCGGTTATATTAGATACCTACGGTTGTACAACTTGAATGACTTTGAAAAACGCATAATGTCGTATTGTACACACGGGTGTACGTTTATATTCGGCCGAAAATGTTGGTCTTTATATTTTCGTTTTTGTCCGCCCGTCTGTCTGTCTGTCTGTTTGTCTGTCTGTCTGTTTGTCTGTCTGTCTGTTTGTCTGTCTGTCTGTCTGTCTGTCTGTCAAGACCCTTTATCTCGAGAATGCGTGAAGGTATCGAGTTGAAATTAAAACCATATACTCAAGTTTGCGGTCCCTTGAAGCTGTGAAAGAATTACATTTTTGAGTTAATGAATAAATAAACATGCTACAACACACACACACACACAACACACTAAAAAAAACACGCTTTTAGCACGCACTAAAACCAACCCTTTCATTAAATACCCATATCATGGGGGTGCATTTCAAATAGCCAATCTGCCGTCTTGGATCTCCGCCATGTTGGATTTGTAATGACGTTTCTTAGCTAATCATGTATTGTTATCAGAATTCAGAGCGTGTGCAAAATTTCATCCTAATCGAAGACCGGGAAGTGGGTCAAATTAATTTTCCAAGATTTTCTTATATGCATAGTTACAAGTGAAGCTAATAAAAGCGTGTTTTTTACGGTCATTTAAACGTATAAGTAGGTATATTTTAATACCCTCGAGGGAATCAAAATTCATAGGGACCCAGAATCCTGAAATTTGGCATGAAGCAAGGTCTTATAGCACAAGTATAGGAAAAAATTTGAAAACTGTAAATTTGTATTTCCGTCACAAAAAAAAAACTTTGCGATTCGGAAAAATCGAAACTCAATTCGGGAATTGAACTTTTTTCGTAGGTACTTGTACGAAACCCTCAGTGAGCGAGTCCGACTCACACTTGCCCGGTTTTTTTTTGTGATGTTACTATAAAAAAACGCGCAATTACGTAATACTATTACACTCCAGCGCGCGAGGGTAGATACATATTTACAGTCTCCACACACAACTACAAACACAGAGTGCAAGCCGAGTATCATATTTTAAACTTCCCTAGACTACCCATCTTCAGTCGTGACCTTTCATTTAGCAGAAGTTCCGTCCCATTGACGAGTGGCTGCTAAAATCTCAGACCTTGAAACTGAGGTTAACGTTATGAAAGAGCAAAGTTGTATTGATCATCATATGTTACTTTTTTCATTCGGTTCCGTTACCACCCTTCTTCTATTTAGTTATCTAGATTTTTCTTTAAGTGGGAATTCATCAAATATCTGTTCTGCTATCGCTCTGTTTGGAGCGAGGAGGGAGTGTCAGACTCTTTTGCTGACTTAAAAGATGCCTGTGTTCAGTTGCCCTTTGCGGTCCAGTGCCGCAGAAACTCTTTCGAACAATATCGGCTTTTTTTTAGGTGAGAAAATCATCTAATGACAAATCCTGCTCTTGGGCGGAGGGGGAGATACTGGCAGACTTTTACTGACTAAAAACCCACTAATGTTCCTTCTTTGCCTTCGTTCCAGGGCCCCGGGTTTCACTTTCACACTACCCGTGCAGGAACAATATCGGCTTCAGTTTTTCACACACACACGAACCGTGCATGTTGAGGGATTTATTATCCCTATAAACATCGCGACAGTGCAGCTTCTGAACACTTTTTAAAGATCTTTTTATCTTTATTTTTTAGAGATTTGTCTTAGAGAGCATGTCAGCCAACCCAACCTAGGTTTACAATAACAACTTAATAAAATAAATTAGCACAGTAGCAGTGGAATGATTTTTACTAAAGTGGAGCTACCGACACATTGGTCATTTTAGCAGCATCAGTTCTTGAGAAAGTTTTTAAATAGAACGCATTAATTGTTGTGATCGTTTGAGTAATTTCGGAGATTACCTCATACATTAAAACTAACAAACTCCGGAAAATTAACAAACCCGACCGGATTCCAATCATACCTCCATCCTCTTCCCTCCTCATCCTCCTTCCTGCTTACCTTCAGGTAGGATCGCAGAAAATTAGTCACTAATATTCTTTGTTGTTGAGAAGATTATCACCATCATCATCCACGGTACTGCACCCACAGCTGAGCACAGGCCTCCCTTTTCTTGTGCCAATCGCCCCGTTTGTGACAGTCTTATCCAGCTTCTACCCACTATGGTAACATTGTCATCTGGCCATCTCCCTGCACGACGACCAACATTCCCTGCATCAGCTCCTTGGATTAGCCAAGAACGCAAGCGAAATTATAGTGCTCAAGCGTGCGCTCGAACACAAGTTCACTATCTGGGCCTCAAGTCTGCTATTACAATAGTGTAAGAATGGTCTATCATTGATTTCATAATTGTTGATTTTGACAAGTTTGGTAATCTACTAATATAATGGCGTCATTATTACTTTCCAATGGTCAACCACTGACACTCCATTGAAAGAAGTGGCATAGAATGGTAATTTCGTAAATATTGACAAATACACATACAAAAATTTTTACTCTCTTGTCGATGGGATGGGCGAAAAAAAAGACAGTTTCTTTGTCATAGTGTGATTGTACGGTAATCCGATAAATCCGATACGATCGGAGAGAGATCAGATCTTCCCCTGAAACAACGGCTTTATGTGCTTTAAGAAGCACGTGGGTTTCACACCACCAACTTTCAAACTCCGTGAAGCTACAGAGTAATTCCTAATGAAAAAAACTAATAACACTTCTTGCTTGACCTGGTAATTGAACCCAAACGCTCAGCTCTTGCGAGCATGAGACCAACGTGGTAGACTTAGCTTATTAACGTTAGTGCCATCTGCCTGCATGCGAGTAAATATAGTTCAGATCGAAGTAATTAATTGATAATGTTTGTTTGCTAGTTTTAAGATTGCGTCATTTCGCGCGAATAAACAGTTTTTCTTTCTTTCTTTTTCTTTCTAATTGTTTTTCTTTTTAGGGTTTTGAGGTATCAAAAGGAAAAACGGAACCTTTATAGGATCACTTTGTTATCTGTCCAAGACCCTTTATTTCGGAAACCCGTGGAGATATCAAGTTGAAATTAAAACCATATACCTACTCAAGTGTGCGGTCCCTTGAAGCTGTGAAAAAATCATAATTCTAAGTTGACGAAAAAAAAAGATAATGCCGTCTATGTCGCAAAAAAAGTATGTTTCGACAAAATGAAAATGGGAATCAAAATTCATGGGGTACTTCTCGTTGGCCCAGAATCCTAAAATTTGGCATGAAGCAAGGTCTTATAGCACAGATATTGGAATAAATCTGAAAACAATAAAATGTTGTTACGTCACCAAAAAAAATTTTCTTTTTCAATTTGGAAAAGTTTATGAGACCTTGCCTCATGCCAAATTTCAGGATTCTAGGTTAATGGGAAGTACCATATGAATTTTGATTCATATGAGAGTATCAATACATAAACGACAGTATCTTTTTTCTTATTAACTCAGAAATTTGTTTTTTTCACAGCTTCAAGGGATTACTTCAACGCGTTCCCGAGATAAAGAGTCTTGACAGACAGACAGACGGAAGGACGGACAACAAAGTGATCCTATAAGGGTTCCATTTTTTCCTTTTGAGGTAAGAACCCTAAAAATAAAAAATACCATGCAGAATAATATCGTGGTGTGTGGTCCTTTGTCCCAAAGAATATGGATATGAATAATGTTCTTTTATCACAGGCAGCTAGCAATAGTAGCATATTTATATGTACCACATATTTTTATGTGTTACTAGAAAGAATATTAATGGGAAATTACTATTGTTGAGTGACAAATAATATCGGAAGACAAATCGGTTCGCAGTAGAAGGAACGAAGAACGCTTAGGTTTAAAAAACATTGGCATTTATTCATCTGTTCTTTCATTCTCGATTCTTTTACTATTTCTTACAAATGACTACCATTTCTTACAAAAAGAGAGTAGTGGCGCAGTGGTAACGGGCCTGACTTACGATGAGTGAAAAAAAAAACGCAAAATGAAATGCCTGCCAGGATTTGAACCCACGACGTATGCGTCGTAGGTTCAAATCCTAGTAAGCATTTTTCTTTATGTTTTATTTTTTTCAAATAAGTATTTTTATTTCACATAGGCCTACATGGACACTTTTAAAACGTCAAAAGAACGTCACTTTTGAAACGACCAATTTGGAACCGTGCACTAGCACGGTTCCAAATTGGTCGTTTCCTATGTATGGAGTATCTTGTCGGTTCTTCACCGACAAGAAACTCCATGGTTACTCTTTTAAAAAAAGTGGTTGATGTTACAATATTTCCATATTACAGTATTAATAGATATTATGTAAGAACAGTGTAGTTCGTAGCGCATCGACGTTACCGACGTAACACATCCGATCAATTCAGGAGGCCTGAATCCCAGCAGTTGGAACATAGTTGTTTTATAAGGAATAGTTTCGCAGGTTAGTCTCTTCATTATCACAGCGTGGGTAACGGGCCAATTGTATCGCATATACCGCTTCTGGGATATCCGGTGTCATGCCTACTTCGCATATGCTGAAATGGCATTGTAGTTTTTACCAGTACGTCTGAAGAAGTCTGTACATAATAAATCATCGGCTTTTGCTAACGAGGACCCTTATTTAATCGACTTCAATAAGAGGAGGTTCTATGTTCCGCGGCAGTATGTTCTTTTCAATACTCAATTCTTTATTGCATTCCACAACGTAGACTTGGGTGGCAAACATTTGCCAAAATAAACAATCATGGACCCTGTCGGGCATAGCAAAAGAAGGGTATAATAAGCGGAGAAGAGGACTTATTCTAGGCATCTTATAATCTAAATACATTTTTATGAAATAATTAATTAATAAAAATAATAATGATTAATAATGTCAATATTTCTGGTATTTTTCTTTTTTGTATGTTCACCATTTTTTTAAATACTCTCTCGACACTAGGAATTACCTACTCCCTAGTTACTACCTAACTAGGGAGTAATTCCTAGTGTGAACCATAGGGTTAAACTTAGCAAAGTTCATATCATCATCTCCCTATCTTTTTCCCAACTAGCATGGGTATTCAGCCGGCTGAATACCCATGTTATACGTGGAGCGACTGCCTATCGGTCTGATAGGCCACAATCCAGTTACTGAGTTACAGCAAGTTTCACATATGTCGGTTTTTAAATTTTTCAAAATTTAATAATACGAGTACTTTAATTCGTAAAGTTGGGAATGTAACAAAACCAGTGACAAGATCGATATATGGAATCATCGTCTGCACATTTTTTCTCGGACGCGAACTGTAGTGGCCAATCTGGAATCTTATCCGACTGCGGGCCCTGGTTGGCCGCTGCACAAACAATCTGGCCTCAACCACAAAGTGCCAGCCTCACATAACGTGTGTCACCTGCTATGCTATGCTCTCCGTCCGTAGAGGCCAATAACAAAGCTGTACAAATTGCCAAATACTGGTGATAAAAACCACTTGCCCTGTTTTTTTCACCATTATTTGGCAATTTGCCAGTCGGATTCGCGCACTGAAGGTTCCGTACAAACTTACCTATGAAAACAGTTAGATTCCCTAATTGGGTTACGAAGATTTTTCCGAATAGCAAAAAAAAAATGTGACGCAACTACAAGTTCTGTAAACTTGTAGTTGCGTCACATTTTTTTTCAATTTTTTTTTCCTATGAGACCTTGCTTCATGCCAAATTTCAGGATTCTAGGACAACGGGAAGTACCTTATGAATTTTGATTCCCTTGAGACTGTCGAAATATACGTTTTTTGCAACATAAACGGCCGTATCTTTTTAATTCGTTAACTTACAAGTTTGATTTGGGGGACCGCAAATATGAGTATATATTTTTAATTTCAACTCGATACCTCCACGCGTTCCCGAGATAAGAGTCTTGACAGACCAGGCAGACAGACGGACGGGCAACAAAGGGATCCTATAAGTTCAGTTTTTTCCTTTTGAGGAGCGGAACCCTAAAAATTGATCGATATGAAAAGAAAAAAGGTCCTTTTCCACCAGTATTTTACACGAGTGACTACTTATCCAACTTCTACTCCACAACAGTGGAGAGATATGGAATAATAAACAAAAATACCAAACACTTTCAATTCTTAATTTCTCGAAACGAGAGTGCACTGAATGAAAATGCTCTGGGTATGTTTTCGTAACGCTGACAACCAAGCGGTTGCAGGTTGTCGAGACGTTCACGTGGGGTGTGTTTTTGGTGGAAACATACGGTTTGATAGCTTTGGATAAAACCGCTTAATTACATCTTCTTCTTTTCGAATTGATGGTAACACAGCAGTCATTAAATGCTGCTAAGTGCAAGTGTATGGGTACTTGGGGTACTCCAACGTGTGTCTTATGTTTGAACAGGGGCACCGCACTCACATTGAGTATCCGATGGGTCTATAAAACCCCATTTTGCCAAGTTGTGTTTGCCTCTTCACTAAAAAATGTAGTCGACCTCGAACTATCATCATCATCATCATCTTCCTGCCCTTATCCCGTGCTATTTGTTTTATTCTTCCACTCTGTCCTATTTCATCACCGTCACACTATCACTAACTCCCTTTCCTTCCTTAACACTCCTCACACAATCCATAAATCTTTTCTTTGGTCTTTTTCTCCGTCTCCATCCACAGGTATACTAACAACTCTTGTAGAACCAATTTCGTGAAAATCCCCGGCAACAGGCTTCAATCTAATCAACAGGCTTCGTTTCGTATCTATTGATTAATCACTCAGATTTTTTCAGAACAGTACAGCGCTGTCCTTCACCATCAACAGGCATAGCCAAGCAGAATAGTGCAAAATGTGAGGTGGCATGATGAGTTATTTCGATTCTACGTAATGGGCGCACCATTAGGTAGATTCGAAAGAACAAGAAATAATAATCGTTTTACTTTGTAAGTGATTTTTGCTGCTAACTACCTCCGCTTGCTATAAAACCATTTGCACCACTTTCTGTTTCAACGATTATTCTGACTCCGAAAAAACCTCGCTATTAAATCAACTGTCCCGCACAAAAGACACGCTCGTATGTCCACAATCAACACTAGTGCGCATAAGCATTCAAATCGCGTATCACAGCCACCACAATGGCGACGGCACGCGAAAATATGCGCACGCGACGAAGTTAGGGCATGATAATTTAACAGTGGCGAAATATTGTTTCGTAAAATACTTTAAGAGTTATGACTGTGGAACTTTTCTGTGTATTAATAGACTATCGGGAATTGTAAGCCTTTTTTCAGCGTAGAAAATACATACAAAGATTATTTAAATTTAATTAGTTACCAAACATCGGTATAGGTAAATAACAAATTGTAAACATTTTTAGATGAAAATTATAGATAACTTTTAGATAAAAGACATGAAACAAGTACACAGACAGATAGACAAAATGCCTACATACATACGAGTACATAATCTGTCTTATAGTGTACCCACTGCTGAGGCCTCCGCTTTAAGAGAGGAAATATGCCGTAATCCACCACGCAGGCCCAGTGCGAGTTTTTAGATGTCACATGTCTTCGAATGTTTGGTTCTAGGATATGCCGGTTTCCTCACGATGTTTTCCTTCATCGTTTTGAGAGCAGTGGTGATGAAATAAATTACACAAAGTAATGCGCCTGGCTGGGTTGGAACCCACGACTAACTACTCGTAAGTTGGGACTGTTACTACTCGGCCACCACTGCTCTCAAATGCCTATACTCCATCTGTTTAGGTAATTAACTAAAGGTAAACAATCGTGACGTCTTTTATCTAAAAGTTGTCTATAATTTTCATCTAAAAATGTTTACAATTTGTTATTTACCTATACCGATGTTTGGTAACTAACTAAATTTAAATAAAATAATCTTTGTACGTCTTTTATACGATTTTTTTTAAATAAAAAGACATATTAAGATTGTTTACGTTTAGTTAACTACCTAAACCGATGAAGTATAGGTACTTGGTAGGAAAATAAAGGTGCAGTTTATGGAGCAGCTTTAGATACTTATGGAAAACTTTTTCAAAATCGTGTCGAAATTTAATATTGTTTTAAATTAGGCTTCAATTTTTGTCATTGTTCGCAAAGGTTCGTAAGTGCTGTCGACCGTGACGTTCTGGGTTCAAATCCCAGGACAGAAAGTATCGGTTTTCCTGTTGGCGAATTCTAAGAACTTTCGGCAGCTTCGTATTTATTTGACGTGGGTTACGGCGACGATCAAATAAATGCCGGTAAAAAGCAATGTCCCACCACACAAATATTTCCAGGATGCGGGAAATTTCTGGAAAGTAAACTGAGGTCCCAGAACGTTAACCCTCGAAGGCCGATTGTACAACTTGAATGACCTTGAAAAACGCTTAATTATCGTTTTGTGCACACTTTTGTACGATTTTTTTTACCAGAAAATTTTGGTTTCTATATCTTTGTTTTTCCTAGAAAAGTCCAGAAAAAGTTTTTTTTTATTTTTGTGATTTACGTAAAAACGCGCAATTACGTAATAATAATACCCCCGGGCGCCCGAGGGGTTAAGGGTAACTGAAGGACACAGGTGGATTTTAGCCTGTAAAAGTCTGACACGCCTTTCTTTCTTCACGTCTTCTTTTTTCAGAGAAGTCATAGGATGATTTTTTATCATCTTTTAAACCAAAAGTTTACAGGTGTACAGTTTCTTCCTTTCGCCAGAAGGATTTGTGGCTACGGTGTTTTTCCGCGTTCAGATTCTGGAAGGTACGGGTGGTAATACATTAAGGAAGGACAAGAAAAGAGGTGGAGCATATCCTGCGAAGGACTAAAAGTGTTCTTACTTACATCTGTTGTTATAGTAAAATGATAAGTAGTAGCATATTATCAAAACAAAGAGCAGTTATTATAGGTTACATTCGGAGTAAAATAATCTATATATATAAAAGGAGAAACTGACTGACTGACATATCAACGCACAGGCGAAACTACTGGGACTAGGAGCGTGAAATTTTGCATAAGGTTTCCACTTATGATGAAGGTGAGCTATAAGAGAGGATTTTTCAAAATTCACCCCCTAAAGGGATGAAACGGGGGTCCAAAGTTTATATGGAGAAACCTACTTTCACGTGGGCAAAGCCGCTGGCAGAAGCTAGTCTAAAATAATACTCGTCGAAGTAATCCATAACCATACCATAATCAGCCTTTTAATGTTCCTACTACTGGGACTCAGGCCTCTTCTCTCTAGCAGAGGGAATGGGCCGTAATCCACCACGTGAGCCCAGTGCGGGTTGGTGAATGTCACAAGTCTTCGAATTTTTGATTCTAGGACATGCCGGTTTCCCCACGATGTTTTCCTTCACCGTTTTGAGAGCAGTGGTGATGAAATAAATTACACAAAGTAATGCGCCTGGCTGGGTTTGAACCCGCGACCTACAACTCGTAAGTCGGGGCCGTTAACACTCGGCCACCACTGCTCTCCACTCGGCCATCACTGCTCTTCTCAGTAATCACACTAATTTAGAGGCAAAAGTTTTTATATAAGTATGTATGTTATTCTATTACGCTCAAACGACTAATCGAGTTTTAATGATGTCCTAGAACATAGGACACTTTTTCTCCAAGGAGTATACTTGTACTTTTCGACTTTCACGCTAGCAACAGCAAGTTAGTGATAAATCCTTGTTGACGATGTAGTGGATGAGATGTTGAGCAGTGGTGGCCGAGTGGTAACGGAGTTACGAGTTGTAGGTCGCGGGTTTAAACCCAGCCAGGCTAATTACTTTGTGTAATTTATTTCATCACCACTGCTCTCAAAACGGTGAATGAAAACATCGTGAGGAAACCGGTATGTCCTAGAACCAAAACTTCGAAGACATGTGACCTTCACCAACTCGCACTGGGCCCACGTGGTGGATTATGGCCTATTCCCTCTCCTAGAGAGGAGGCCTGAGTCCCAGCAGTAGGAACATTAATAAGGCTGATTTTGCTATTATTAGTAGTGTATCAACTTTTCTAGCCAATAAGCAACCGCATAACTTTCAAGCTACGTGGATAACTAAGTACATCGATGATTTGTAAAACAATTATTGTACCAAACCGACCATTGTTCTATCATATTTGGAGCTACTACGCACCGAAGAACTGTTTATAACTACGCTGAAATTATTAAGTACTATACAAGCCTGGCTTAGAAGAAACCAATCACTACTCTACCAATACCATCACTGTGAATAAATATCCTGGTTACGGCAATCCCTGCCAGAGACAGTGAGCCAAAGCAACCAAAAATTCGAAGACATGTGACATCCACCAACCCGCACTGGGCCCGCGTGGTGGATTACGGCCTATTCCCTCTCCTAGAGAGGAGGCCTGAGTCCCAACAATGGGAACATTAAAAGGCCGACTATGCTATGCTATGCTGCCAGAGACGCTTGAGGCATTGGAAGCCGCAGGATGATTTCCAGCCACCGTATAGGCGTGGGCCTGCGGATAGCTTGGGTAACTCGCTATTTGGACGGCTGGTAAGGGTCCAAACCCGGGTCGACGGGGTGTTTTGTGTCACGCACGTCTCAAAGAGATGTCAGCAAGAAGGTACGAGATAACTTAAAGCGAACGCCTGCCAGGGCTAGAGATTGTTCGAAGGAATTGAGCTTAAGTAACTTTATAAATTTTATAATTTTTTTGTTGTGATATTTTCTTTTTAAGTTTTACCTATGTAAAACTATGTATGTGTATGTATGTGTGTTGTATAAATTGTTTACACTCATAACTGTTTCTAATATTGTTAAATGATATCTCAGTTTTATTATTTGTTTTAAATGGGCACATAAATCTTTTTGGACTGTTTTATAAATAAGAATTGCAACATTTTCTTTTAGTTGTTTCTGCACAGAACCTGTTTAGATTTGAATGAATATTTCATATTTTTAAGTATATGGCACCTAACGGCTGCAGCTGAAAATCAGCGTCAGGTGGTGCCTGTGTTAACAAATGGAGCTGCTAATATCCTTTTGGCATTACTCAATGTACTATTTGTTTAATTTTAAGGTGTTTTGTTTTTTTTTTTGTAATGCCAATAAACGCAATTTTCTTTCTCTCTTTTTTTCTATAACCCTCGCAAAAAAGGACAACTGAAGGAACACTGTGTCTTTTATTCAGTCAAAGTCTGACATCCTGCTCCACTTAGAGCGACAGAAATAAATTATTTGATGATTTCCTGCGTAAACAAGTGCGAGTCGAACTCGCGCACTAAGGGTTCCATTCAAACTTACCTATGAAAACAGTTCAATTCCCGAATTGAGGTACGAAGATATTTCCGAATCGCAAAAAATGTTTTTTTTTGTGACGTAAGTACAAAGTTTTCATATTTTTTCATATACTTGTGCTATGAGACCTTGCAAATTTCAGGAATCTAGGTCACCGGGAAGTACCCTATGAACTTTGATTACCTTGAGAGTGTCGAAATATATGTTTTTTTGCAACATAAACGAATCTTATTTGAATTTTTTACAGCTTCAAGGGACCGCAGACCTGAATATATGGTTTTATTTCAACTCGATACGTCCACGCATTTCCGAGATAAAGGGTCTTGACAGACAGACTGGCGGACAACAAAGTGATCCTATAAGGGTTCCGTTTTTTCCTTTTGAGGTAAGGAACCCTAAAAAGAGATCTACGAATTCAATGATGCGAAACATAATCAAAACTTAACCTCCTAACTAAAAAGAGCCGTGACCCCAGACAAATTGCGCACACCCCACACGTCAAGATGAAAGTGGCAACATAGCCCATAGCCCAAGCCCGTAGGCGGATGATGAATGGGCCAGTGATGTAACCAATCATGACTCACTAATCGTATAAATAATTAGGCCCTCTAAACGATTCTAATGCGTGTGACTGTGGAGCTCATTCATGCGAGACAGCTTGGAACAATGAAATTAAACGTTAGTTGGCTGTTTGGTATGAAAAAAAAAAATGTACTTAAACGATCTTTGGCCTAGTAACTAATATCGTTTTTAGTTGTTACGTGACCCTAGACAGATTCGGCACCAGTGGTCCTAAAATACAAAGGGCAACTGAACGCCACAGCTGCAGTTTTAGTCAGTAAAAAATGACTCGCCCTCCCACTCCACCTTAGAGTGAGAGAAGTCATTGGATGCTAAGAAAAGCTAGTAAAAAGATAGCTCAAATGGGCTAGGTAACCAAATTTTTTTTAATGGCGTAGGATAGCACAGCTTTTTTACGAGTATTAAGTACTTATTGATAGCTTGCGTTTGACCACTATCTCAAACGATGGTAAGCGATAATGTGGTAAACGATGGAGCCTCGAGAGTGCTTCTTGTTATTAAAAAATAGGAAAGTAAGATACCCAGTGTTGCAGTCCCCATATGCAGCCTTGACGTACCTAGATCCTAAATTCAAGTTTTTAAATATTCTGAATGCAACTGAACCAATGCTAAGCCACTAGGAACTGGTCAAAGTCAAGTACGCGTATTGTAATTTCTGCGAATGAAGAAAGACTTCTTATAAGCAAGTAGGAAACCGGCATATCCTAGAATCAAAAATTGGAAGACATGTGACATCCACCAACCCGCACTGGGCCCGCGTGGTGGATTACGGCCCATTCCCTCTCCTAGAGGAGGCCTGAGTCCCAACCGTGGGAACATTATAAGGCTATGCTAAGCACCTAATTTTTACCTCACTCGTATGAACATACAAGTACTCGTAGATTCTTATTGGCATAGCTATCGGTAAAAGGTAAGTACTCGGCGACTTCAAAATAGACCAAGAATCAATATTCAAGACAAGTACTCTCAAACTTAATTAATTGACCAAAACATAGTTCCTATTTGACATCCACAATTCATTGAAAAACATTCGATAAATCTTCCACGTCAGTTTCTGTGTTTAGTTTACCAAAGGATCTATTGAACAAAAAATCTTCCACCTCATGTAGGGCCTACATATTTTTTTAATTCGACAGTTAAACCATTATTTCGATATGTATTCATGTCACATGCATCCCCTCCCATATAACAATGGGTAGGTAGCGTACCATTTCGACGCAGGAAACGACGCACGCGCATGTTTTTCAAAATGGCCGCTGGTACCTTCGAACACCGCCCAGGTAAGGCGTTATAAGTGCGTCTGGATGCTAAGGAGACAGCATACCATAAATAAAAAGGATATCCTGGCTGGTTTCCGTTTGATAGTTTATATTTCTTCACGCGTATCCTGCGCGTGATTCACATTTAAGTTTTGTTGTTCTTCCTTCCGTGTGAAAGGTGAGAAAACCTATGTCACTTGTTAGGTGATTTTGTTCACCTTTTTAACTGAGGCCTTAGATTATATTTATAGACTACTAACACTAAGGCAGGCTTTCCAAATTACTTATTTGGTACCTCTTGAAGGGTGAAGTCTACTATATCCTACCTAGGTACTGCTTCCCAAAAGCTACTAAGGTCTTTTTTACAAAGCATGGGTAGGACGAAAATAATGCATCTTTAAGATGAGAGAAAAAGATGAATAGAATAGAATAAACTTTATTGTACACCATAAAAGTAACACAACTTAAATCACATAAACTTAAATCTATGGTATAAACTTATATGTACAATGGCGGTCCTATCGCTAACAGCAATATCTTCCAGACAACCTTAGGATGGGTCGTAAGAACTTAAAATAATACAGAAGGTGGTCTGCGGTGTACTGCTAACAAATTGATCAGTCAGTTGATTGTTCAGTTGTAGGTAGCAACATTGTATGAATCTGACAGCTGTCACTCGCACCATCCATCCATCCATCCATCCATCATCCATCGCAATTGTAGTGTAGCTATAAGTGAGCTAAGTTATTGAGGAGTGTTCATACCTACTTCCACAGAAATAAGAAGATTTTCGTTATCAGAAAACTGAAACCAATCAATATAAGATTCCGAAAGAAATTCTACCAGCCAATACGCAATACAGCTAACGATGAAAGCGCCTGTGCAAGCGCCTACTTAAACCGAAAGGTAGAAAATCTCTTTGAATTGTTACATCAAAGAAGGTTTGACATTTATTATTTTGTTATTCTTACCAGCCAGTGATTTAGACCAAGTTGTGTTTAGAATAACTACTCTTTGGTAAAATACTTACCTACTCTGAGTGGTAATTAATATGTCTGGTTAGCTCAGCAGACAATAACTAGAAATGCAAAAAAAACTACAAAACGAAACGTAAAAGAAGCGGTCGCAGGTGCAGCTGCTGCGAATAGCGCTTTGGGTTCAGCCTCGATTCGGCGACCATAATGTAATTTGGTTTCTTTTTGAGAATTTCCAGTCTATAGATTTGTATCTCGTATGTTGCTTGGTAGCTACAGGTTCGCCCTTATTGTATTTATGGAACTTCTGGTCAAACTTTACCTACCCACCACTCTGCTAAGCTCTCCGTGCAATTCAGGGCGCGCTGCTGATAGTTACTAGATAGATTTATTCTTATCCATTCCTCTTCTCAATACGGAATAATCACCAGATACTAAGCTGGTTACCATCATCCTATATTTTTAAATAATTAATTAATAACGCGTACCTACTGATAAACCTACTGTTGCCCAAAAACAACGAGGTTCGTTATCAGCCCATGTTACACAAAAACCATAGCTCTTCCTCTAATAGAAGTTTGATTAAAAAGATAAAACCAAAAGCTACCGAATAAATAACAAAAAAAAACGTTGTTTGCTGACTGTATTCACCTGCGGGTTTGGAGATAAAACCGTGTTTGCATTGAAACGAGATTTCCTACGCTTATCTCTGCGCTGTGAGTCATAGTAGTGTCATTATAAAGGTAAACATTTTTGGGGCATATTTATAATAGTATGTAGCTGTCTAAAACACTGATCCACTGATATACCTACGTAATTACGTCGAACTCTCCAAAACCTGTTGTGAAGTCCTGAGGAACGTGCCAGATTCACCAAGGTGAGAAAACGGATGGTGATTAGACCAGTCTTCTACCTATTATGTGATTAGGTAAACAATGCATTGTGTAATTTGATAGACACAGATCCAGAGTAGGTGTGATGTTTGAAGAAGGCAGGTAAGACTTCCTCACCATTCATATTGATTTATGAACGTAAACCCAACATGGTGCATGTTGTAAATATTTCTTATTTTCCGCAATACATATAAAATGTACCTACATTACACTGTGAGTATGTCATACTTTGACCCGAATCGACACCGGCTGCTGCGTTGACGACGCGCTCAGTTAAAAAAATATTTAAAAAATCAGGCTCACACGTGGTGAACACCAGGAACGTTACAGCCCTTTAAACACACAAACTTTTTCCTTAGGCATGCTCGTCTAACGACAAGTACCTACACAAAGTGTCTAATTAGTATTCATCTGGGCGCGTGTAGTCCTCATCGCGGTGGGGACGGGTTATTAGCCGGCGCCGCCTCCGCGCCCAGGCATATTGTTCCGAGTTCTGCCCACCGAGCGCCGCGCTCGCCCGGCAACGTTAATTCACTCTGTCAATATTTGAACTGCAATGCTGTACAGTCGACTTGGACGCCAGAGGAAGCCGAGCCGGTGGCTGGGAAGGCAAGAAGTCGGCATAGCTGTTTGATGTTGGTATACGGCTGTGTCACTTCGAGCCAGCTCAATCCACCGGCTTTCTGCGGTTGCTTCGAGTTAAGATTCAAGAATTGCGGACGCTCCCGTAACGAAGAGAAGAAAATTCGGATCGCTCCCGTAAAGTTTTCGCCGGGAGAGGGCGCGTCTCTGACAGCTGTCATTGCGCGCTTTCTTCACGGGCGGAACGTGGGACGAAAATCTTTATTTATATCACACACGACGATGTTCCCGTAGAGTGCGACCGGCTGTGTACTTGAGTGACGAAACGATACGAAAACACGACGACAGAATGGCGAACGAGGAGGTGTTGGGTCCGCGGAAGACGATGTTCGTACTTGTGATTGTTGTTGGGTGTTTCGCGGTGTTGTGGCCTAGGATCCTGTCGCCGCTGGTCCTGGGTCCCAGTCGGGAGCAGCTCAAGCCCAACAAGTTCGACCGGGAGGCAGGTAATGTCGGTATTTTTAACACAAGCTCAATGTCAATATCGCTGGACGCTGTGACGAAAGCGAGCGTTTTAGCTCACTATGTGATGATTATAATCTAATTATACGGCGGTAACGGCTGTTAAATTATCACTGTAACACGTTTGGTTACAGCTGATGTCATATTTTGGATTATATAAATGTTAAAACACATTTTAGGCGGGTGAAACCGTGTGTTTTAATCCTATATTTGCAGTTCACAAGAACGAGGTATATGTGTGCAAATATATGTCTCGGTCCAGCTGTTGACTCTGCACATTTAATATTTACGAAAGATCTGATTGGAATGTTGTACTGGCATGTACACAAGAATAATTATATAAAAACATTGCATATTTAATTATTAATAGACATAATTTTACATTAGATTAAATATAATTTATTATTTGAGTAGCAAAATAATTATGATCATTCTCAATACAGGTTTGTTGCCTAAAACTACATGATATGTTTACTTGGTTCTGTAAAGAATGTCAATGGTTTTTTTTTATACTGTTGGAAACTTCCTCCTGATAAGCTAATTGGTACTAGACTGATAAGAGCACAATCATAAATAAGTTTTTAAAACAAGCTGGTTGTTACAACCATTTTTATTCAGTAAATATATATTTTTTTTTCATTTTTTGATAAAAAAAAAACATATCCTAGACAAGTATTTAAAAGTTTTCTTTTTCCTAAAGTATTGACCCAACCTTGAACTTCTAAAAATGGTAAACAAAAAAAAAAACAAGCATTTGATTTTTTAAATATCCAAGTAAAATAATGCCTTATTAGCAATTTAAATGTGAGTCCTATTTTTTAAAAAACCTACATACTAAATTACTCAGAATTGATTAAACCTTTTTTTCACTAGCTCATACTGCCCACTGCTGGGTAAAGGTGGGCTCTAAAGTCGTCTAAGTTAACACCTAACAATAAATAATGTTTCATATGAACAGGATAACAATACAACAATTACTGTTATTTGATAAAAATAAAATAGATTGATAACAGAAAATAATTTAATTGAAAATAAAGGGATAGATAGTATTTTAAATATTATAGCAATTTATTTGTGTTACTATGCAGACAGTATGATCGGTACTTATATACATACGGTGCAAGCTTTTATAACTGGCCCCTAGAATGAAGTACAACACAAACAAAAAAAAAAAAATAGAACAAAATTGTGCTTCTCCAGAGACTGCCATTGTGCCTGGGCACTGCTGGCCGGTGCCAGTGTCTTTACTCAGTGCCATAACTAGGGACCACCTTAGTTGCAGCACTGAGTATGATCCTATCTCTCTATATTAGAAAGTCAATTGGAAAATAAAATACATTGTTCTACAGTCTAATAAAAACTGAATCAGTATTATTTAATGCAGGCATAAGTATTTTAACAAATCTTTTTTTTATTCCAGTTTGTTGTATAAAACTAGGCTCAAGATAACTGATTTATTCTACTTTTTGGTTACATAATAGAGGAATTGTACTAAATGATGTATCAATTATTATTTCTTTAAGAATATATGTATTGTTTGCATTTGAACTTTGATGCTTAACTGCATACATACAGGTTACTCACTTGAAAACTCTTTTCAAATCATTCTCTTTAAACCTTGTACCATATATTTTAACTATAATGTTCTAAACATCAGAAGTAAATCTCCAAAATTCAATACTCTAAGAACATTGCCAACAGTATGTTCGTACTAATGATACCCAACAGGATGCTGCGAGGTACTATTTGAAACGGACATGGTCTACCTGGAACTTATCAACGAAGTCTGCAGCTCGGCGGTGCAATCAGACGGCAAGCTCAACCCTTATGCGGCAGCTGAATGTCGAAGAGCGGTCAACGAGACATGTGGTGTTGACTTAGCAGCATTCTTGAAACGTAATGAGAATGTTGGGAAGACTTCCAAGATGTTGGTGGAGACCATCAAAAATAGTAACAGCTCCTGCCTCAAGGAACATTTTGGTGTGCCTGTATGGAATCTCGGAGTCCATATTCCTCAGAATTCCTGGACACAGCAAGACAGTTAGTTTTCTAGATAGTTCCTAAGTGTGTGAGTTTCATATTTGTTTGGCCCTTAGTTCTTGGTCCAAAACTAAGATTAATGAATGGCGCCGCACGCCAAAATGTGTTTGTTTGACTAATTTATATTGTATTGTTTGTTGAATCATAAGTATATTTTTTGATGACTACACTTTGACATTATAAAATCATAATTATAATTATCTTGTCTAAATAGTTGCCATAGTCATTGTATGATGATATAGTCTATCAATTGATAGTTCTGAAAGTAATTTCAGATTTTGAACTGGTGCCAAGCAAATACCTAGTGTTAAAATGAGTTCTAACAGACACTAACAAGCATGGTGCTTTGTGAATGTATATGTATTAACTTTACATATAAGTCTATGTAAGAGTAAAGTCAACATCTGTATAATGTAAACGGCGTAGTCCTGATTCACTCATTGACTCATCGACGCCCAGACAAAACTCTTGGATCTAGAATGCAGAAATTTTGCACGGAGGATTCTTTTATCATGTAATCAAAATTCACCCCATTAGCATGGGGTTGAATTTCCCGCAGGCGAAGTCGCTGGCAGAACCATGTGATATTTCTAGTCATAGTTTTAAGATGGTTTTTCTAGTTAAACAGGTTCTAGGTCTACTTGTACTTTGTTTACAGATGTCATGAACAGCTCATTCGAATTCTAGCAACCGCTCCAATTTCGTCGAATTGACCGAGATTTTGACAATTTAAATATGCTTGTTGTAAATGGCACCCTTGTCGCTCGTCCTTACGACCACCCATACACCCATAAGAACAACGCGAAGGAGTGTCGTAAACTCACATAGCCACATTCGGTCACCATTAGACGCAATTTTATTTTAAATGTTTATTGTATACTGTCTTAATATGTGTTTGGAGATGAAATTTTTGTTATTAGGATTCTCGAAGGTTTACTCAACACGAAAAAAAACCAACATTGGATACTTATGTTTTCTTGGCGATACTCTAAAATGTTATGTATGTTCTGTAGCCAAGTCATGACGATAGAAAAATGTAAGCACGGTTAAATGAGGCACTAACAGTGGCCAGGTAAGGGACACACCATAGAGCTGCATGCTTTTTCTTGGCTGCGCGAACTGCCAGCACCGCCATGGTGGGGTCCCTGTGAAGCACAGGCCTTAATGTACATGGCTTTCCATTTCAGTCAGTCGGTCATATAATGAGTTCTCCACTTTGTTATTCCCAAAAAAATCTTATTTGCTGTCCCATTAGGTATCGCAGGTCAATAATTCTTGCAATACAGTGAATGCCACAAAAGTACTCGTGATTTCGTATTCGTTTCTGATTCATCAAGCAACGAGGCATCTAATTTTGTGTTTATAATATACCGCCTATACATTCGAGTTTCTCTAACCTTAACCCAAAGACGCGTACTGCTTGCGTTGGTAGAAATGTTGGAGTATTAGTAGGATCATAATCCTACGCCAACACGATACTGCTATATGCTACGTAGCATATAACGCGCATTTTACGTCAGTGTAGGACGGTTTGCGGCCTTGGAACTCCAAGGCCGATAACTATCAGCGATGGACAAATAGCTACCGGTCCTAGTGTACACTCTTTTACTCCCTCTAAACAATTGCCGGTGCATTGGAGATTCGAAGCTTCCAGTGGTCATCATGCGTGGTCAAATATTCTATCGAATGAGTAGGCTTTTTCTAGTCTGATATCGTCGTTAGGTGAATGAGCACTGTTTCTCCCTTAAGAGCAGTTTTTTCATCTACTTTCAAACACAACACTTGTCAATATTTTTTTGCGAATTCTCTCTTTCCTCACCTTTTACTACTGAGCTTTTTAAAAGTTGCCTCCTTTGTCAAATCTGTCCAGTACGCCAAAGTCACGACTACATGACACTTAAACACTTCCTCCTCCTTTTTCTTCTTTCTTCTGATCTTTTATTTCTGTGAGTGTACATAAATCGTTAAATAAATAAATAAAATAAATAATACATTTTGAAAGAAACTTGTTTTTCTTATTTATGTTGCAAAACGGTTGAAATCGCCAAGAGCACGCTTTTGTTTTTTGACGTGGCAATAAAATGTTTAAGGTATCGCTTTGATAACTGTCTTCCGTGTCGAAGGACCATTTCCTGCAAATCATAAAGCTTCTGTACGCAAAGACTACAACGAGGCTACCTTAAAGTTAAAGAAAATTAATTGCAGTAAACACTCCACCATCAAAGAGTGTGAAGCTATCGGAGTTATCAGTCACATGTGCAATGCGTTGGAGCAGTTTACGTAGCAGTACTAAATATAGCCCCCGTACGTACCAGAGCGTTGTTTTGCATCTTCACACTGAATTATGCAAGCCTAGTAATGTAAACTTGCGTCATGGATTAGTAGCCGAAAATGTAAGAAAAGAAGCATTAAGTACTTAGAATAGCGGCTAAACTCAAAATCAATGTCCAGTGTTACTCTTAATATTTTTGGGTGAAGAATCTCGAGTAGCAAGTGAAAATGAAGGAATAGATTTAAAATTCCCCGACTTGTTTGCTTAAGAAAAAAAACTGTTTATATACTGAAGGTCAGGTTAGGAAGCCTGACTAGGTAACTGAATTAGTTTCATAGGCGATGTTATACTAGCCGTTTGATAGTGATAGTGGAGGTCCAATCATAATTGACTTTTATTTGACTGTTGTTCTTGCTACTGATTCGATTCCCACTAATTATACTGTTGCTACTTTGCTAGCCATACTCCCGGGATATAAAGTATCCTATGCTGTCTTATTCCTGGACATGGTCTACCCGTGTACCAAGTTTCATCGATATCCGTTTAGCTGTTCGAGCGTAAAAAAGTAACAAACATATCACACACCCACATACTTTCGCCTTTATAATGGGACTTTAGTGGGACTGAGAATATTTCGTAATCCCACACAGATCTTTTAGCTCGACCGGCAAATTCTCGAGATTTCTTCTGAAATCCTAACTTAGCTACTATCAGACCAGAGCATTAAAATTATTAATGCAATAATTGAAAATATAGGACATACTCCAAGGATAGAAAGAATCCTATAAATAGTATATATCTAAGGAGTGGAATTCCTAGCCGGAACCTGTGTTTCCTGATGGCTGCAACCCAGGAATCTTTAAGTCAAGAGTGAATAGGTTACTTCTAGGTAAGCGCGCTCCATCGTCGACCGCATCGTCGCTTTCCATCAGGTGAGATAGCGGTCAAGCGGGAACCTAGCAAGAATTAAAAAAAAAATAACCTATGTTCAAATAGGACACCGAACATCCAAATAAGTTTAGCCTAAGGATGAAGAAGTAATAAACATAAACACATACTTTCGCTTTTGTAATATTAGTGTGATTATATAATCTGATATATTCTGATTACATCTGAGAAAGATTAGCAACCATTCGTGATGTTTAACGACTTTTCTGCGTAGCAGCAGAATTCAGGACCACATGGTGGCTTTTATGGTTGTTTATAGAAACGTTTTTCTTCCCACGACGCTACTCTACCGGTCTGTACGCTTCTAAGTAATTTCAACTGCCGTTTATTTCAGCCAATCATGCTTCTTTCTATGGAGTACACATTATTTCTAGTTGCGTATGTTTTCCTTGAGGAAGCTGTTGTAATAGCCGTTATGTTTGAATTGCAGGAAACCTGATTAGTTTTAGGTTATCGTGAAAAGGTCGCGTGTCAAGGTTAATTTGATTGTGTTATGGTAGTGTGGTCCTATTAGCTGCAATTGCATCGACTTTTTTTTTCTTTCCAGTACCGAAGGACTCAAACAATTTTATAAATGGTTTGATTCCTTAACTTGTGATGAGGTAGACCAAGTTGCCACATCTTTGTCATCTAGGTATACCACCTTAATTTAATCATTATAGTTTTGCTCTTGGTACAGTAAGATTCTAGGTTTTAAAAACTCTTGCATGAATTTTTTTTTTTCGGCAATTTAAACTAGATGAGGCCGGTATTTCCTAGCTGACTACCCTGAGAAGAAACACCGAAACAAAATCAGAGGTCAAAGTCGCTAAAGTCCATGCAGCGAACATGTAATGGTCAAATCATACGAGAACCATGCAGATTAGTGTCTGACATGGTTTTTTGAGGAAAGGACCACAGACATTTGAGCGGACAGTCCAGTCAACTCAGGACTACTAAGGAGCTCAACAACAAATGATATTCTATCTCAGTTGTCTGTTGAAATATTGTCCTAAGCAACGCCTCTCCTGATTTTCCACCTAGATTCTAGCTGCCGAAGCAAAATTCATCAAACATTTATAATTTTCTACTAACCTCGAAATTGGGACATCAACACATTCAACACGTAGATATATCGAGTCCACATGAAGATTTCAAGAATCATTTCGCTCGCAAATGTAAACACAAGACGTTAGCTTTCACAATGCCGTATGGAGCGGCATTTCAAGTATTACTCGTTTAGTGGCCTCTACTGCAAGAACAAAAGTTTTCACGGCATATTGTCACATTAGTAAGGTCATATGAGTAACGGTGTAGTGGCTTGTTAGAGTAGGAAATTAGAACCATTCTGATTTTGACACCTCGGTATTGGTATTCGTGTTTTGAGACGTCTTATGTGTCTTTTGACCTGAAATCTGGGTCTTTCTTCTGAGTGAAATATTGGTCCTTTTGTCTTTAAGCTTCTTGAATAATTTGTATTGAGTGACCTACTCCCAACGTACCTAATGGCATGTAGATTTAACCTGTCAGAAATAGTCCCAAGTTACAAACCGCTTTTTTCTTTTGTATGTTTATAATCTGAGTTATGAGTTTACATGTGGATGGATGGAGAGGGAGAGGGAGACCAAAGAAAAGATGGATGGATTGTGTGAAGAGTGATATTAAAGAAAAGGAAGTTAGTGATAGGATGACGAGTGGCAGGGCAGAATGGAAGAAAAAACGTGTTGCGCCGACACCAAATAACAAGGGACAAGGGCAGGAAGATGATGAAACTAAACAAAATTCTATCGATGATACGCCTTTCGTATTGTACACTAAAGCCAAACAAATGTATTCAGCGTTAAATTCGGTGCATTGCTCCCATTCCGGCCAGTTTTGGACTGAGCTAAAAATTTACTCTGTTGGCATTATTACGAGTAACAATGAAACCACCGGAAATGGTATATTAGGAAGAGTTTGTTGAAAGCATTTTTGTGTGTTCTATTTTATTACTATTTAGTTTGGCATACTAGGTTTAGGGTTTAGATTTTATGGTTTAATGGTGTTTTAATAAGCAAGGATCTTTAATATGAAGGATTTTCAGATCTCCGAAGACACATAGACAACAGCAACAGCAAGTTTTTCTTTCTTTCTTTCACAGTGTGTCTGACTGTGTGGCTTATTTTGATTTCTATATTTAGAATTGTTGTTTTTTACTTAATTTAAAAGAACAATTCTCGCATAATAGTGGCGACTAGAAATATGTTACCAAGATATTTGTAATACAAAACATTATGTAGAATAGAGTTTTTTTGCACATTCGTCTCCATGCTTGGAATATGCAATTAGCATCATTTTTCTGACTGACTTCTTGGCAATTCTAAAGTGGCTGTAAATGGTTTATTCGAAAAAAATGCTTTGATTCCTAACACGTCTGGTTGTCTGTAGATAGATGAGTCATCTGAAATGTTACGGGCGCGGTATTTTAATAAACTAAGTTTGAAATTGACTATGTAGGCTAATATATAATATGTAAAGACTTTTCAGTTTGTAATATTAATCAATTAAATGATTTGAAAGGGTCATACGGTTACTATCAATCGTAACTATATGAAGGCCGGTGAAACGACATATTTTGGCAGATTAAATCCGGTAACTAATTTACTTTGTAGATGGAGCGTGTAATTATGCGTCTACGCACCTTCACGCGTGATAGTTAATGTCTGAAACCTGTCATTGCGCACGGCTACGAAATAATGTGATACACATGATTATTATGTAAAAATACACTTGATTTGTAATGTCCTATTTCTTTTTAAGCGAGTTCTCGACATTATTTTCAGACTAAAAGTCAGTTTCTTCCAGTTATAGAATTATAAAGTCCTGATACTATTAAGCAGTTGGTTCCGGTTGTCATTTGTAGATCTTTGACAGTAAATACAGGTAATCATACGCCAGAAAGGCTGACCATCAGTCTATCCAAGGAATATCGTGTTACTCAGTACCTGGGTCAAGGAGGTCTGATAGGCAGTCGCTCAATGTGAAACACGGGTCTTCAGCCGCATCTGGTTAGTCTGCTAGTTGGGAAAATGCTAAGAAGACGATGATAATAAGTCATGATACAGAACTTGTTCGGCTTAAAACATTCTCACTACAGATACCAGCACGGATCTTGAGCGCTGACTTCTACAGTTCTACTTGCGCAGAAGCACGCAGAAGTGACATATCGGGTCTCTTTAGTGGTATGAAAAGAGATGCTGAGGCGAGTGCAATCCTTGTACAGTGATTGGCTCGTCGATATTTTGCGATGCGCAAAACGACCCCCGCTCTTTCGCCGAGCCCTTAAGATTCGTGCCGCTATCTCTACTAAGACATACAAGAAGGCCTAGCTTCTTCCTTTCTGTGAGAGGGACTGGGCTATCCGTACATATTATAAAACGTCCCCCATATAAACTCGATTAATTTTAAAACTACTACTGAACGAATTTTCATACGGTTTTCACCTATAGACAGAGTCATTCATGAGGAAGGTTTAGGTGTATACAGATACCGGCACCAATCTTGAGCGCTCGGCGAAAGAGCGGGGATCGCTTTCCGCATCGTACACATCGGCGAGCCAATCACTGTACAAGGATTGCACTCCCCGCCCCGCATCTCTCTTTATACTACTAAGGAGACCCGATATTTCACTTCTGCGTGCTTCTGCACAAGTAGAACTGTAGAAGTCAGCGCTCAAGATCCGTGCCGGTATCTGTACTATGTGCATATTATGTAGGGTGACTGGTAATTAGTGTACGATACTTGAACACATGATTTTGCTTATGAAAACCAACAACTTATAATATGGGAACGAACCTGAAATCGCGAAAAAAATCAGCTGTTCAGTACATTTATGTTTGCCTAACGTACTGAACAGCTGATATTTTTCCCCGATTTCGTTTTTGCTCCCATAATAAGAACTGTTTGTTATCATGAGCCCAATTACGTGTTTAAGTATCGTACACTAATTGCTAGTCACCCTATATAACAGAAAAGTCGAGAATTTCAAAGATTTCTAACACCCGTGCGGAGCTGGGGAAGCCATAAAACTAGGTATTCCCTGAGCGGGTTTGTAGACATTTTGACAAATATAAAATATAAAATCTAAACTGTAAGTAAAACATTTACTTACAGTTTAGATTCGAAGTTATTCAAAAATACTCAAAAGGAAAGACAACATAGTTCAATTGCAATGGGACTTAGCAACTGATTGGGTAGATGGCTCACTGGAGTTACGCTCATCCCGCCATGAATTCAACAAACTCCAACACACCTGCTGCATCATTTCATCCGATAGACATCCACTGCTGGACATAGGCCTCCCCCAAATGTCGCCACAATGAACGGTCCTGTGTGTCTCGCTTCCATCGGATTCACGCAACCTTCACCAGGTCATCGGTCCACCTTTTAGGGGCCCAACACTGCGTCTTCCGGTACGCGGTCGCCACTCCAGAACCTTCCGGCCCCAACGGCCATCTGTTCTGCGAGCAATGTGCCCTGCCTATTGCCTCTTAAGTTTGGCGATTTTTCGTGCTATGTCGGCAACCTTCATTCGATCACGCAAGGAAACTCCGAGCATAGCCCTTTCCATTGCCCTTTGGGTGACTTTGAGCCTTCTGATGAAGCCCATTGTGAGCGACACTTATGTAATGTTACATGGACTATATCTGAATTAAATAAATTAAATAATAAAAGTACAGAAACTGATTGCAAGTCGGTTAAAAACATTGATGATGTTAGTTACTTCGCAATTTCAACTGTATGTCTATCGTCTATCACGAGATGTACACGATCATATGTTTGTTCAAGTTACATCATAATATGTCGCTAACATGACGATCTGGTTAGCGCTCCGAGGACCTTGGAGTCCCATATGTTTTTTTTAAACAAATTAGCTAATGTGCCAGATAAATGGACAATTCGGGTCAAATTAGTACATGTGCTTTATGTGCAAGTATATTAACGCATTTTAGTTTTGTCGTAGGTGGGTTGGTTTATAAATTATTGTTAAAAGTTATGCTTAATAACTATTTTCAATACTCGAAAACCTCCTTCCCTTACTGTTTATTAGCAACATAATGCCTCCGCCTGCAATTTTTAAGGATAAATTACGTCAAATACGTATATAAAAATAACTGGTCCTTTATCCTTACACACCCATTTTTTTTTGGTGGGACAACCATCCAATGACATCCCCCATTTTTGGGCGGAGCGGGCAGACTTTTAATGACTAAAAACCCACTCCTGTTCCTTCGTTGCCTTTCATACAAGGGCCGAGTCTTCCTTTCAGAAGCAGACCCTTGGCCCCATTAGGCTTCGACCCTGCTAGGCCCCTACGGTTTGCTGACATCTCCTTGAGGCGCGCGTGGAACAGTACGCACCGTCGACGACTTGGGCTCGGTCCGAACGATCAGACGGCGAGCTACGTATTGCTCGCCGTCCGCAAGCCCGCGCCTACGGTGGCCGGAAAACGGGATCGGGATCCCGGTGACTGGGACGTGAAGGCTGCTCTCTCGCGCTTGTACGTGCGGCCTCCTCCTTTGCTTACACACCTCTACGCCTAACATCCAAACAGACTAGACGCCTTAGCCAATAGGTGTGTCTCATAATTTGGCCCTAAGGTCCAAATTCTGAGAGTCTCACCGAAGGACCAACTTATTCATAAACGAAAGAATTTAATTTGGAACAGAGAATAAGTTTCGAGTCTACCATGTTATTAGCCTATTATGCACCCCACTGGTGGGCGAAGGCCTCCCTCTCCCACACACGTCCATCCTCAGCCATTGCGGTCTTTACTATAGTTTTGGAAATATGACCACGTATTAAAAGGACTGACCTAATGGTGTCAATCACGCGACAACATTCCCCAACTCGTGCGCACCCTATGTGATGAATTAGGAAGTCGCTGGTTACAACAAATGGACTATAATTAATCTTGCGTGATGTGTGCGTAGACAAGTACGACAGTGTGTTTGTTTGTTGAGCTTTAATATATGAGACAAAAAGGCTTTGGTCCAAGGACGATTTTTGATACAAACTATTTAGGTACCCTGTCAAGGTCTTAATGAAATAGCGAACGGTTAATGAGAGCCATGTGCTATTTATTTCTGTGAATTGATTTTAAAACTAAAAGATTGAACATACAGGTTTTTGTGAACTGTGTTTCCTCCACTAACGGGATGAATTTTGGAAAATCCTTTCTTTCTCTTAGTATTCATAAAAAAAAACCCCTGTGCAAAATTTCAGCGTTCTAGGTCTAAGAATTGGGGCGGGTGTTGATGGGTCTGTGAATCAGGAGTTCAGGACGTTGCCTTTTATATGTACAGAAGGGAGTTTGACAGCTTTTCTACCTGTACGAAATATTTTATTCTTTCGACTTCTCTGAATCATGTAAAATCGAACCTTAAGGGTTCGACTGCCGTAACATTACTTATGTGATTAACATTAGTACAAGTTGTTTTTTGTGTGATAATTAATAATAATTAACTAGTTACTAAATGCATAATAAACATGTGCCATCGTTAATGCGTTTTCATTATTTTACCCGACTATCATCATTATCACTTTCATGTCTTGATGGTCCAGTGGCTAAGGCAACTGCTTCTCATGCATGAGGTTGCGGTTTCGAAACCGTACAAGCAGCAATGTGATTTTTTCAATTCATATTGACATTACTGACATGTGCCTCGGGAAGCACGTAAAGCCGTTGGTCCTGGTTGCCATTCGTAGATCTGTGACAGTGGTTATACATAGTCAGACGCGAGAAAGTCTGACCGTCAGTCTATCTAAGGACTATCGTGTTCCTCAGTCTGTAATAGGTTGTGGAAGTCAGACAGGCAAGCTTACGTTTTTGAAACCGCTACAGTCCGGACTAACGGCTCGTTCACGACCTTGCCGCTGTGAGCGGTAGCCAAGCGCGGGGCGGCGAGCTGTAAAATCAAAAGTATTAAAATGTTTGAATCATGCCACGAGACGCCGCTCATAGCGAAAACGCGCGTGCTTACCGATGCCGTCCATGATGCCGCTAAGACTGAAATCGTGACTGGAAAAATTTTCCCGCTGTGGTATTCCGGTCCGATTATTAGGTGTCTTCAAAGCAGAGTGAATAGGCTCTTAATAAACTAGTACGCCTCACCATCAATGATTGCATCACTCCTTACCATCAGGTGGGATCGCATTCAAGCACTAGTTTATATTCTATAACTTTCGCTGGATTTTACTCACTAATTAGTACTCTTGAACCGAGCCTATCTGCCGATTCAATCTCTCAATGAAACAACTGTTCATTGAGCTACGAGTAAGTATTACAATGACATGACGTTCTCTCCAGTATAAGTAGAGAAATTTAAATCAAGTGCCGCAGTCGTGACCGGTGTTGAACACTTCAATATCCAGCACGTTAATATTGAGTGTTTACGCATTCAATGTGAAGGTAGACCCACTTGTCACGGTACATTTCCGGATACGTGAATAACTCTAAAAGAGACTGGGAGGGAAACTGAATTTTTGAAGTTCTAAATTCAAATATAGACTGTTATATTTGAACCCAAAAAGTCAGCTTTCCTCACAGCCCATTCAGTCAGTTCGGTTTTCGGTTCCAAGTAATTACGAGTATCTATATAAAATATATAAAAAGAGAAACTGACTGACTTACATACAAGGCACAGCCAAAACTACTAGGACTAGGAGCATGAAATTTAGTACAAAGCTTCCTTTTATGACGTAGGCTAACTCTAAGAGAAGATTTTCCAAAATGTACCCCATAGAGTGATGAAACGGGAGTTGAAAGTTTGTATAGAGAAACGTATTTTCACGCGAGCGACGCCGCTGGCAGAAGCTAATCTATTGAGAAAGATACTTACAAATGTCTTCTCGCGCTCTGGGTGGAAAGAGAGGAAGTGTCAGACTTTTACTGTTTAAAACCCAATGTTCCTTCAGTTGCTCTTTGCGAAGGCCACGGTCAGGGACTCAAACTGTAACCGTATTAAGTGTTTTTAACACTGTTTTTTAAAACAGTTTTAACAGCAAAACACTTTTAAATGTAACAGATACAATAATGTTACCGAATCAAACTGTAACCTTTTATATGTGTTAATAAGTGTTTATATGTGTAACAGAAATAATCGGTTTTAGTATAGCTTTAGGTAGGTATAAGTAATTGCACAGTACGGCAACAACGCGTGGCGGCCGTAAGAGTGTTGACGCGCGTTGTTAAAGCCTACGACGATCTTCAGTACACACACACTAACGCATTAAACATAACATAATTATATTTGTTTTGTTAAGTTCCGATTCCGACTTCCGATCGGCACACGCCATTATTTTTTTATCTCAAGTCACCATCTCTTGCTTACAATACACTAAGTACCAGAAAATATGCCTCGTAATAAAACCAATACCGTTCACAGATATTTTACATTTATTGGAATTGTCATGAGAAATAGGCACTCTAGTTATATACAGGGTGTTTGGTGCATCGTGTGCCAAATTGAAATGGTCGACTGGAGGGGTCATCTACTATCCTTTTAGACCCTTAAACACTGCCCTGTGGATTTTTTTTCATCGACTTTTTCTTGCTTTATGAAAATAAGACCCAAATTTTTTATTCAAATACCAATTTAAAAAATATATATAAGGTGTAGATTCAATGCAATTTATTTTTTTTATTTCTAGTAAACCCCAAAAAGAGAGATACGAGACAGATTTTACCTTATAAGAGTGAGATAACATTTTTAATAGGTTTTTCAGGTATCAATTAAGCATAAATATTTTTATAAATCATAATTTTGAATATTAGTCTTATGTGACTAGATTCATAATTCTAGCGAATTCACAAAGTTATAAAAAGATTTTTATAATAGCATGTGGCACATCACTATCAAGAGGATAAACTAGAGAATTTTTGAGGGAGTTGGAAGATCACAGTCGCTTTATATTTTTTTTAAAGCCATGTATAGTAAACTAGTAGCTGTAACATGGATAGCTTTAATTTAAGTCCAAAACTTTGCGAGTAAATTAAAAAAAACTAGATATCTAATGTCACATATTTTTTAAAATTTGTATTTGAACGAAAAATTTGGGTTTTTTTTTTATAAAACAATAAAGAGTCGATGAAAAAAGATCCACAGGGCATAAGAAGTGTTTAGGGGACTGAAAGGATAACAGTCGACCATTTTAATTTGGCACACGATGCACCAAACACTCTATATAAGTGTATCGCAACTAAAAAGTGTGAAAGAAAAGAACTTTTTATAAAAAAAAAAAAACCGACTTTACTAAAAAAAAAAACACCATATGGATCAAAGTAACGTTCTATGTTGGAACTCTTAATATGAAAAAAATGATTTTTTATTAGCTTTCATGGTTATAAGAACTGCGATATTACAGAAAATACAAAACACAAAGAAATCAATAAAAACCAAATTTTGAAAAAAGAATAACGTACCTTTAATATAAAGTTTATTTGAACTAATAATTCCAAGTCAATCCAAAGATATACCACTTCGAAACCCGATTTAAAAAACGGAAATTTCATACTTTAACCTCTAAAATATAAAGATACCAGGGCTAATTAACCAAAAAAATAATTAATCAAGATATTTTTTTTTTTATTGATAGCTCAACATACATCTATTTTTAAAGTCAGTTATTAAAATTTGTGTCTATAATATAAATATTAATTATAAAATAAACAGTGTTTTATTTTTACTGCCATTTTTTTTTCTGTAGGAAAATCTTCTTATGACATCGCTCCCCGCTCTTTTGCGGGGCGGGAGATAATGTCACACTTTTACTGACTAAAAACCCACTCCTGTTCCTTCGTTGCCTTTCGTACCACGGCCGAATCTTCCTTTCAGAATCAGACTCTTGGCCCCAATAAGCTTCGACCCTGCTAGGCCCCTACAGTTGCTGACATCTCCTTGAGGCGTGCGTGGAACAGTACGCGCCGTCGACGACTTGGACTCGGTCCGGACGGTTACCGGACGGTCGGACGGCGAGCCACTCAGTGCTCGCCGTCCGCAACCCCGCGCCTACGATGGCCGGTAATCGGAATCGGAATCCCGGTGGCGGTCGGGGTGTAAGGACCGTTGCCTCACGCGAGCGGCCGCCTCCTTTGCTAGCATTACTGCTTCGCAGAAAAGGCGACCGCCTGCCACTCCTCCTCGCTCCGGACCATGGCCTGCACCAAAGCCCAGCGCGAGAGATCACCGCCGCCGATCGCTCCCACGAGGACACGGCGTTGCTCTGTCCAAGCGGCGCACACCGTGTGCTCCACTATATCCTCCGGGCGGTCCACACAATGGTGACACCCGGGCGTTTCTTCCGCACGAATCCGGTGCAGGAACCTCCCGAACTTACCATGTCCGGCGAAGACCTGCGTCATACGGAAGGTAAGGACGCCGTGTTGCCTTTCCAGCCATTCCTCAAAGAAGGGACTTACCGCCATAATGCAATATGCTTAGCACTGGGTTGCGATAGTCGCTGACTCCATTTCGCCATGAGACCCCGCCGAAGCTCTGTCCGCCATGCCGCGACTTGTCGCGGCAACGGAGTTCCGCCCCGACTTTGCGGGAAATCGATCGGTATCCCCGAACTATCCGTATGGCCATAACCCTCTGGCACGCGTTCAGCTGGGCCGCCGGTCGCTTTCGCAGTGACGGCGCCCACACCGGTGCCCCATAAAGGGCCATGGACCGGACGATGCCTGCGTAGAGCCTCCGGTAGGAGGCGTCTGGACCCCCGAGGTTGGGCAGGAGCCGCTTGAGGGCAGCCCCAATCCGATTCAGTCTGGGAGCCAGACGTCAGAAGTGCTCCTCGAAATTCCACCGGCAGTTGAGGACGAGTCCCAGGTACTTCGTCGTCAACTTGACGCCGATGTGAACTCCTCCTACCGTTAATTGGGAGCGCCAAGGCGGCGCGCTCCGAGGGCCGTGAAAACACATGGCCTCGGGCTTGTGCAGCGCCACCTCGAGTCCCAACTGCTGGAACCTATCAACGACTATCGTAACCCCACGTGTCGCTAATTTGTTCGCCGCCTGGTACGACTCTCCCTGAGCTAGGACCAGACCACGCTGACCCCGTCAGTTACTACCATGAGTGCGACAAATTATAAATAAAAAATAATCGACAACTAAGTACGATATCCTTTTATGCTAAACTCTTTGAGCATTTTATATACTTATGTTTAAATTTTAGTTGGTGTACAGTCTATAATATGTATGAGTACGCATAAGTACGTATGCACGGTATTACATGTTGAAATTCCTATGCAATTAATTTCGGAAGTCGGTGTTTCTATAATAGTTTTGCCTCTTCGTTATTTAACACCGACTTCCGAAATTAAAGTTATTTTGCACATTTCAGTGTTTTTTTTTACTTTGAAGTCGGTTATATTTTTTTTTGGAAAAGTTTTTTATTTTACACTTTTTAGTTACGGTACCACCACTAAAAAGTACCCCTCAGCCAAATTTAAATACCTTATAGCCAGAGTGCATCGCATGACAATTCTAATAATCCCAAACACGGTTAGATTACATTAATTTATTACAGAGTTCCAGTGCCTAACTTCAGGGTTCATCATCAGATCAGATCGATATATTCCCCCTCTACTTTCAGTCAGTCATCGACTACACGTATAAACAAAACAATTTTACTTGTTACGACGGTTCTGTTGTGATCCTATGAGGAGTTCTGTTCCATATCTTCGAAGTTCATGATCAGATCATAACAATATTTCTATGGGACCAACACGGAAGCATAACAAATCAGACGAAAAAAAAAATTCAAAATCGGTCCACAATTGACCGAGAAATCGGTGAACATACATAAAAAAAAAAAACAACATACATTCAACCGAACGTATAACCTCCTCCTTTTTGAAGTCTGTTAAAAATGCTCGTTTCTTGGATCCATTGGTTCAACTAAACCGTCACTATGCAACGCACACTCCGAACATTTTCGCACCACTTCTTTGCAGTCAAACTTTTCGTTTCCGAATCCGAATAATTTAGTTTTGTTTTCAATTTCTTCTGTATCATCTTCAAATAATGTGGGACTGTCAAGACGCACAACTTCTTGTTGAAGTGCGAAATATCTAGATTTAGGAAATCTAGATAGATTTAGGATAGTCTTCGTCCTTATCCAGACGGGTTTTTTTTTATAAGAAAGAATTGATTGCGAATAATCCTCCGAATATACTTCCGGCTCTATCAAGATATCGGGACTAACAGGACGCACAACTTCTTGTCGAAGAAGTAAGCAGTTAATTTTAGGATGATTGTCATCTTGATCCAAACGAGTTTTTTTTTTTTTACAGAAAGTATTGATTGATCCATTGCAGTCAAAACTTTTCAAATAAACTTACGACGTCACGAATATTTTCAATACTGTTTTGCACGTATACACGTAACAGACTGCGACTGGAATTCGGCTATCTAATGCTTTATTAACCATAAAAAAGTACATTGTAAATTTGGCAACGCTGCGTTTACCTGTTACACTTATTAACACTGTTAACACTTTTATATCTGTTACAGATTATGTTACGGTTACACTTTTGTAAGTGTTTTGGGTTAACACATTGAAAACACATTTATAAGTGTTACATATTTGATTCTGTAACCAATTCAACCTGTAACACTTATTATTCTGTAACCTTTATGAAGGTGTTTTTAAGTCCCTGGCCACGGTAATTCTTTTGAAGAATTCCGCAGCTCAATAGATATATACCTACTGAAAGGACAATAAGTACTTCATGCTAAATATTAAGTCTGAAACTGAACGTATTCGGCTGAAAGGCTCTTGAATATGTCTAGGGAGAAAGTTACTCGAGGCTGTAAAATGGCCTCTTCTTCTATGTTCTGCTGGCAAGACAGTTCACGATATTTGACATTTCCCAAACCCAATCTAATACTACCAAAGGCTAGTACTAAACGACCACTGAAAAAAACTACAGATGAAAGGACCAATTTTCGCCAGCCTTACAAACCTATGCATGTTAATAAAGCATATGGTGCACTAAGCACCCATCTTGCGTAACCAGCTGTTGGCCAATCCGACGGCCATTACTGGCTCGTATTAGCCAATGAGACGTGACTACCGCACATCACGGTTGCCGCAACATGTCTACCTTGTGTTGTGAGGTGTTGTCTGTGTACTGCTTTCATTGTTAATACATTACTATGGAATGCGTTGGTCATCTAATAACGTTTTGCTATTACCTTTTTGTACTTACCCAAAAGATTAAATTAAACACAATAACCCCCATTTTCACGAACGAAAATAATTGAGACAATTTTCAAGCACGCATGAGCTGCTATGATTAACTGCGGACAAATCATTTAACCAATCACAGCGGTTTACGAACACTTGACAAGTATTAATATTAATTTTGCGGTAATTTTCGTTCAAGATACTGGGCGTAAGACTGCTTATTAATTTTCAGTCTCGGTTTCGTTTTAATTGCAAATAAAACATGGTTATATCTTGTAAAATTTCTTCTTAAACTAACCAGCAAACTTCCCATAGTTCAATACTAATCTGGTCTTCATTCCCCAGCTATCAAACAAGAGCGTCCTCTGATTCGCGGCGCCGGACCACACCCCGCCCTCCGAGAGAGAGGACGGGCTATCCCTCCAGGAGTACCATCGTCTCCTACGAAGAACACAGTGGCAATGCCTCCCCACGTCAGGGTACGAACCTCCCCGCTATCCGTGTACTATGAACTGGAGATCAAGGTCAGTTGAGGGGGGAGAGTGTTTGTGAGGCTTTGCAAGGTAGGTCGGTAGTTCCTGGTGGTTTGGTTGCTGGACCAAAGGGTTAAGATCTATGTGATTGATGAACAGAACTTTCAGACCGCGTGTTGGTTTAAGTTCTTTCCCATCAAAAAAAAAATAGAATGGAACCCCATAATATTGAGTTTCATTAAAAAAGTACCTTGTAAAATAACTTATTATTACTTTTAAAATACTTAGATTGAGAAGATTTGTACCATGATATACCTAATTGAATTAATATTGAAAATGATTTTTTATTTTGAACGGGTAGATCCCTATTTGAAAATGATTAGTTACATATTGTGAACGCGTTGATCCCTATTTGGAAATGATTAAATACTCATTGTGAACGCGTTGATCCCTATTTGAAAATGACGAAACTTTGCAAAAGCAACATTCTTAAAACACTGGGAACTGTCGTTACGTGTACTAATACTATAGAACAAGCTTCGCCTGTGGTCGGCACTTCTAATGCTGGTGAGTACGCCTAGACTAGCGCCATAACAATATGTAAGCTTAAAGAGCTTCATAGCACAGTTTAAAACTATAATATGAGCATAATATGCGACTATGACAACCAACCAACCAGCTGTCAACCTATCTATAGAGACAGACGTCTGTGGAAAATGTAAAGGGAACCCTTTGTCCAGCTGTGGGTTACAAGGGCCTTAGGGCCTGTGCACACCACGTTTTTTAAAGGCGCGTTTAAAAAACGTGCGTCGACGGCGCGCTTTTATCATATTAAAGGTCTACAAGCTGCGTCTGACTCGCGTGCGTATCGCGTCTGTATCGCTACAAACGCGCGTCAATGGCGCGTTTAAAAAACGTGGTGTGTACAGCCCCTTAGTCCTTAGTACACTAGGCTGCATTCCGATAAAAATGGCAGTTTCTTGAATACATAGGTAAGGTAAATTAGTAAAACCGTGGTATGTTGTAGATGACCGATTAACACATAAAAGAAAATACATAACATGTTTTGATCATTATTTAATTTTAATTAAATATTAAAAAAAAAAATCTAATTTACACAAATGCATCGCAGAATGAAATTTTTTTGTCGTTTTAATATTTTGGATTATTATGGCTAGATAGGTATGCGATGAGTTCCAAAAATTAGAACGAATGGGAATCCGTTTGATGAAAGCTGGGAGTTAGGTCTCCCGTGCCTCCTGCACGGGAGGCCTAACTCCCAGCTTTCTTTCGGGCACTATTAGTTGATTGTGTTGTTGACTAAGGGCGGAATTAACCAATAAAACTAATCGCGTTTTAAAGTTTGCCTCGCATAATCGCGTTTAGCCGCTGTTACTAGTGTCACTTGTAAAAATACAACAAAAGAAGTAGAAAATTTTAATGATATTTCATTAGATATTTTAGAAATGACTAATGTGTATAGTGGGAAAGGATTTTTCTGTTTTTACTTCCGACTTCCATATCTTTAATGATGTCGAAAGCAACCAGAGTGCCTACTATGAATTTGTTTTACGTTAATGCTATCGACACGTTTATGACGTCCGGCGCTCCGATTGGTCCGCTCCAAGCTCTTGACCAATCAGAAAGCCAGACACAGGAAACGTTTTGATCGCGTTAACGTAAAACAACTCGTAGTCAACCCTATACTATGCTAAATAAAAATATAACTTAAAATTATTTCCCGGTAGATTTTACATGGTTTTTTTTTTAACAACTTATTGCTCATTTCTATGTTTTCAACACTTGGCTCACTAATACCAGCCATTTTCATGCCGCTGCCGTAATCCCTTTTCCAATTTCATAACGAAGGTTCAAACAAACGCCATGGCACAACATAAAAGTAAACAAGATTAAAACGTTTATTGTCCTATTTCTAACCGTTAGTTTGTATTCACTTGTAATTTCTTTTGAAGTTTGGTGCAAGTTTAAGGTAGCACCATTATTAATATCCGATGTTACTAATCGTTTTTGATGTTGAGACTTGAAATGTTACATCTGTCTAGTATCGTTTTTCATTATCAATATCAATTTTGGCGGTCCATGGTGTGTCAGTATTTAGCGCCATGATCAATATGATCACCATATTTTGCAGATGGATTGATATGTGTGGATTGTCATACCGGTCGGGTTTCGCTTCCTGTATTTAAGGTTGAACTAGTCGCGGGCTCGAACTCGCTGATGGGTGACGCCAAGAAGTTCGATGTCTCATCTGACATTGTGTCCGACAGCGATAATATCAAGTATGAGCAGTTAGACGCTAGTCTGTATGCACAAAATATTGTTCGCACTCACACAAGCACCGTTCTGAACTGAAACAACTTTAGACGGTGCGTAAAATCTGTGAGTAGAGCTTTGGAAAATCGAGTTTTATGAAAAAACCATTGTATAAATCTATTACAAATAAATTTTAATCGTATAGAACTCTTCGGTAATAAAGCTTTGTCGGTACCAACTTCGTTTTTTAGATTTTATACGTTTTTTGTTACTTTTTTACACCTAAACTTGCGTTAAAATCATCAAAAAACTTTGTTGGCTCATAACTTTTTAATGACATTTTTTTTTTGTTTTTCTGTTTCCGCACAGACAAAATTAATAATAAGATAAAACCATATCACGTTTTATTTTAGATGTACAATGTCAAACTGTGAAGTAAAACCCCTTAAAATTTGTATGGAAAAAGTATCGACTAGTGTAACCTTAAGTCACCTTACCGAAGCTACTCACGGACGTGGAATATGTGGCCTCTCTTGCTGGTATCTATAACATGGCTTACAGTATATCAGGGAGCTCGTTATCGGCCTATCGTTTATTAATTAAACATCGACTGCGGATAGAAAGACCGCAAGTAAACATACAAGTATGATGTCATCGGCATTATTTTCGGTGCTCTGGCTTCTGGCGGCACAGATGTTGGTAACACCATCATCTATCGAATATCCTTTAATATTTTTAGTTTAATTATAATGATGATGGAGCTATTGTAACAGCCTGAGCCAAAATAGATAGGTCGCGTGAGAAATTCTTGAATCGGCCGAATATGGTCTGTCTAACGAACCCGCCTACAGATCATTCATTGTCATCTCATGCCAAATCCCAAAGGATTAAAATACGATTAATATGAACGGACTTTGAAATATGGTCTGTCTCCTGAAGAGGAAACAATGTCATCGCACAGTTAAACAATTACTTGGCACACAGTCAAACCATTTTTAAACGTGCGAGAGTTAAAACTGATCCTATTAATATTATTAGCAGCACATGAATTATTATTGACAAAAGATCAAGCTTTTGGCTTTTGTAAGTAGGCCCTTAGAATAATTAACTATCAAGACCTAGAACTGCCGAAGTCTGTTTCCTGAAACCAAAGTGTAAGTTGTTTTTACGTTGACGTGTTTGAAACGTTTACCGCGTTTGGCTCACTGAAGGAAGAAAGAAATAATAATAATATTCACACACACATCACACAACGCCGTCTAGTCCCAAGCTAAGCAGAGCTTGTGTTATGAGTACTAGACAAGTGATCAACATACTTGAATATTTCTAAATACATACATATTATAGATAAATTACACCCAGACACAGAACAAATGATTGTGCTCATCACACAAACATTTGTCCTGGGTGGGAATCGAACCCACGACCTCCGGTATAGCAGTCAGGGCCACTAACCACTAGACCAACAGGGCAGTCAAAAAGAAGAAGTCAGAAAGAAAGAAAAAGAGTTTATTTACGACAAACATGGCACATTATGCGACACATCCGCACAAAACGGCTCGTGATTGGTCAATCGGAGCGCCGGACGTCATATCGCACTAGACACTCTGGCAGATATAGCGTGGGGGTCTTTAAGTCAAAAGACTAGGTTATTTTTTAAGCAAGTAAGCTGGGCGCGTCGTGTGCCACGTACGCCGTTCTGCCCCCCTAGCCAAGTTACAATAGTATCGTTCGCGCTGAACGCTTCGAGTAGGCCACGCCTCCAATTCCTTTGTTCTGACGTCATCTCAACGCTCAGTCACGTGGTCCGAACAAAGGAATTGGAGGCGTGGCCTACTCGAAGCGTTCGGCGTGAACGATACGATTGTAACTTGGCAAGGGGGGCTGGGCGCGTCGGTTTCCATACATTTTATATGGCAACTAGACTTACAGAGCTATATTAGATCCACGCCACGCGACGTCGTTTTACGTACAAAGAAGGCGTGGTCCACATGTGCGTCCGTCTAATGTAGTTCTAGCTTTATCGTCAACCACATCATCGCTTACTAACAGGTGAGATAATGATTACACGCGACACTATCAGTTAATGACTCTAAGGTCCAGAATATTTAGCATAGGAATTAGGATGAAAAGAGGTTCGCAGTAACGCTAATTATCCGGAAGATACTGGCGTTAAAGACTTTCAATCGGAAAGAAAACATCGCTGAAAGTCAGGACCACTGCCAACTATCATAGCTATGTGTTCCGGAATGTCAATGCGACGCAGTCAAGGTCAGCTGCGTCAACGGCCGTCAGGACAGGGACACTACGCTTGTCAACTGTTTCATCTTATTCAGTTTTATAAAAAAGAGTTGCCCATGGATTTTTTTTCACTTTCTTCTCCATAAAAAATGATGCTTCAAAATGTGTAGTTAGTTTTATCACTGACTGATGGCAATACAGTAATGTTGCAAGAAACTGCATCAAAGTACTGGGTGACTTTAAAACAAATTTTAAAAGAAGCAAGAGGCGTTGAAACTGAAGTTTGCAAGGAAATCGTCTTGGAAACATGGCATCACTAAGGACACAATATTTGTTCAGATAACTAATTTTTTTTTTTATCGACTTTTGAATTGGTTGTGATAAAAATATTAAATAATTCAATAGACTATCCTAATAACACGTTACTCTGAGATCATATGGGTAACTTTTCTTTGCTAGGCTATCAATCACTAGTAAATATACTTTTTAAGCTTATGAACGAATATCTTTTTTTTTTCTGGCTTTTTCTAAAAATGACGATAAAATGAATGCTCGAAAATTACTCTGAACTTTGACCAGTCTCTTTGAACATCAGTGTGACTCAAATTGCCTACAAATGGTTGAATTGGGGATATACCTAAATGCTTCCCAACTGCCGCCGGGATTCTAATCCCGATTTCCGGCCACCGTAGGCGCGGGCTTGCGGACGGTGAACAATGAGTAGTTCGCCGTCCGACCGTCCGGTAACCGTCCGGACCGAGCCCAAGTCGTCGACGGCGCGTACTGTTTCACGCGCACCTCAAGGAGATAACAGCAACTGTAGGGGTCCATCAGGGTCGAAGCCTACTGGGGCCAAGGGTCTAATTCTGAAAGGAAGACTCGGCCCAGGTACGAAAGGCAACGAAGGAACTGGAGTGGGTTTTTAGTCAGTAAAAGTCTGACACTATCTCCCGCTCCGCTCAGAGCGGAAAAAAACCTAAATGCTTCAATTTTAAGTTGTTCTTTGGAAAAGTCCGTACGTTTTGAAGTTATATAATTTACCTTTTATATAATTTGGTTTTATAAATATTTTGCTCTTCTGCTTATTAGCTAATTATTACCCGAATGATAAATCTATAAAAATATTTGCTTAGAAATTTTAAAACCGAGAGTGAAAATATAATATTGAAAAGTATGACATACAAAACTAAGTAAATTATGATGACGCAAGTGCAAATATTTGCCATAAAATTATGAAAGACTATGCCGCCTGAGAAATTAAAGTAATTGAATTTGTATTGGATCGAAGCTTCCAATATCCATGCAATAATCTAATGGATGGGTTGCACACGGCTCGGGAGCGGTCGCTGTGGAAATTTATTGAATTGGCCTAGTTTTAAAAGTAGATATGTTTTTAATTATGGATTTTTGCAACATAAGACAATCTACAACTAGGACTAAGCACTCTCTTCATGATTTTTATGTGTAGATGAGGCTAGCTAGGTATGAAACTCTCTGCTCTTAGCATCTCTGATCCCAACACCAGTCTGTCAGACTTTAAAGCAAGAGTGGACAGGCATCAATTGGGTTCGCTCGTTCAATCCTAGACCTGACTCATCTACGGGCTTATTCAAAAGAGTTACCGTGGCCGTAGAACGCAATGGGCGCCTGTAGGAGTACAGGAGTCTTACCATGGCGTGGTAAAATGTCAGTCGTACGAACGAGAAAGGGGGATGGAGCTATTGATCCTATATAGCTTGATCCCTTTAACACTTCCCAGTAACTAGCAGTTATCGTCTCTAGTGGACCCCGTCACTTAAACTGTTGTGTCTTTGATTTGGTCATGACTTGCGGGGTTACCATGACGTTCAAAGTAAGATTGTTTCATTCTTATTTTAGAGTGGGTAAGAGACAGAGCTATACAGGTTGTCTAGCTCCATCTCTTACCCACACTGGAAATAAGAATAAAACAATCTTACTTTAAACGTCATGGTACAGGTCCTGATCCATTAAACTTGGAGATAAATGCAAAAGTTTCTCCAAAGAAGGATGCATGCAAGAAAATTGAAAACTGCAGAGTGTGCAGTGTGACGGATTTCAGTAGTTTTAACGAGAAAATCATTTGAAGATTCCACTTCAAAGTGAATTTAGAGCAAGACAGTAAAACAACAATTAACACTAAACTGCCAAGAAGCACAATTACCCTTGAAACCAGGCTAGTATATTTACTAGTTAACAACGCCTCGGTGAAAGAGGTCAACCGTACAGTTACAAGCAAGTCATGACAAAATGTCTTTAAAAACCAAATTTTGCATGATAAAGACCAAAATTTTAAGTTCTATTTTTTGTTTTAAAAATAAAAGGCTTTTGAAAATAGAGTGATGAGTTAATTATGATAAACAATTAGCGTCACTAGTTGGTGTGGAACTAAATGTGGCTGTTGTGCATCCGTTTGGATTCTGCGTGTAAATACAGTTCATTTTTGTTAATGTTTTCGTAATGTTGTTGTGCTTGGGATGAAAGGAATATGGAGATTATGTACCTAGTGGGTTTGGTTGAGGAGAGATTTATAAGTTGGTTTATATAAGACATGTAGTGTGTAATAGTTTGTTAGGTCAATAATTGATTGATTTGGTAATGGTAATTTTCATCCGTACTCAATAAGGTTCAGTTGAAAATTACCAAGTAGTTGTCTGGCATTTTTGCTGAACTGGACCTATTTGGCGCAACCGTGAGACACACGATATTAGTTTTCTGTTATCTTAAGTTTCAACATGTCTTTTCTACACTGTGTGTGTATCTATGTGTGCCAAATAAAATATATTTTTTTCTTTCTTTCTTTGTAAATCAGTTTTGTTTTATGAAATTTTAATACCACCTTTTTGGGTCCAAAAACTATGTTCGACTTTTTGGTCCTTCTGTCCGAAACTGCTATTTTGCACAGAAATTGCATTCAATGGTTTTAGTAATTAAAAATCTGCCTCAACCAGATTCTTTGGCAAATCTTTAGCTACCAACAGTGTTCATTCAATAATAATAATAATAATAATAATAATAATAATAAATTATTTATTGACATAAAGTTTTACACTCATAAATGAAATTCCCTGGCTCCTGAGCTAGTTAGGAACTGTATTACAGGAGCCAGTGTATTCCCCATATTGCTGTTATAGTTTTGTCAACAAATTCGTACAATTACAAAATAAAATTAAGATCAAAAAACATATCATAATAACTTAAATCTACTGTCAAATATCACAATTAATAATTCATTAAAATCAGAATAGATAAAAAATATAAAAAAGTAATGTTAAAATCCACAAATAAAATCAAAATTATAATCAAAAATAAAATCAAAGTTAATGTTTAAAAGAAAAATAAAATCAGTGTCCAAAAATTTAAATTTAAATATAATCTACAAAATAAAATCAAAAATAAAATCAAAGTCACAGTTTAAAAACAAAATAAAATAAAATCAGTGTCCTAAAATCTAAATTAAAATATAATCCACAGAATAAAATCAAAATTAAAACCCAAAATAAAATTAATGTCAAAAATAAAATAAAATTTAAAATCCAAATTATCGTCAGAAACGGTAGCAAAAATCAAAAGATAAAACAATGTAAAATAAAATAAATTAATTAAAACAAAATAAAACGCTTCTTGAATGTTTGCAGTGTATCTGTGCGTGTGGTGTAATTGTGTGTGTTTTGTTCTACCTAGCAATGTTCAACAAGTTTTCCGTGCCTTCATAGTCAAGATCTTTTAACCACGCACGGAGAGCCCTTTTCAGCTGTTGGTTGTTGAACTTTCTGGTTTTTATTTTTTTGTTTAATGCGTTGTATAAACGCGGTGCTATTGCCGAATAGTGTTTTTGGGCAAAGTGAGTTCTGACACGGGGAACGGGACAGGTAATCACTCTTTTGGTCTCATCAAGTGGTAGTGTTGGTACGGTGTGCCTGTGGTACCTCCTAACTGTTTCCATGACAAATATTTGCCTTACTGACAACACCTCGGCTTTAGCATAGACTGAGGTGGTAGGATGCCTATGAGGTAGGTACATAAGCACCTTAAGTACCGCCCGTTGAGCTCTTTCTGCAGCGATTAGGAGGGTTTTACAAGCACCACCCCATGCACATATGCAGTACCTAATTAAACATTCACACAGTGCTCTATATGTTTGGATTAGAAGTCGAAGATTTGCCACAGCACGTAGGTTTTTGAAAATGTATATCATTTTTCTAATCCTCCCAACCAGAGTTGCTATGTGAATGTTCCAGGCAAGCTTCTAGTGACTTAACATCATTTCCTCACACTTCAATTCAACAGCATCTCAATCTACTTAAAACAGGCACTACGTACGCGAGCTTGTTCTCGATAAACAAATGTGCGGCTGGCATTGGTCGGGACGACCCACAACTGCGGCCTAGACACGGTGCGCAGAAATAGCCCGCGGTGACACTCCCGCGCATCGCGCGTCACCGTCGGCGGGCGTCGCTACGGTAATGTTTGTGATTTATGAACTTTCCTTTTAGCTACTGTCGTAGGTTAAACTGTGTAGAGGATTTTTTAGGTAGATGGTTAAATCGAATTGGTTATTTGTAACATTAAGTATTTTTTATTATTTCTTTAGATAAAAAAAAAAACATACATATAAGTATATATGAGTTTTTTTTTTAGGTGGGAAATCATCTAATGACAAATCGCGCTCTTGGGCGGAGCGAGAGATAGTGTCAGACTTTTACTGACTAAAAACCCACTCCTGTTCCTTCTGGGGCCCCGGGTTTCGCTTTCACACTACCCGTGGATATATATATATATATATGAGTATGTTTTCAATATTAAGAAGCTCAAAACCACGGATAGTTTCTGTTAAAGATGATATTAATATGGTTAGAATGGTGGTTTCTGTTAAGATGACGGCAAATATACATATATGTGTCTCTATTTATGGAAGACTAGTACATTCTGCGCTATTTCGTATTTTTATTTTCATAAATTGAGATAAGTTTATGAGGTAGACGACTAATTTAACTATGCTCTATTGGACTAGCTATGGATGGTGGCCCATTGAAGGAGTAGTAGAAACGGTCCCGACTTACGGGTTGTACGTCGTGGGTTCAAACCTAGCCAGGTGCATTACTTTTTGTAATTTATTTCATTTCGTATCAATTATTATTTAATTTCTTCCTTGTTTAGTAATTTATTTTAATATTAATTTAATTTAATTTTCACAGTCGCATTATATTCACATTTGCATTAGGAATAATTTGTAGTCTAATAATTTAATTGATTTTACCACTGTGTTTTGTGCTAGAGGTGTTAACCTATAATTAATTGTTGCACCCGCAATTGTATCCAACAATAATTATTAAGTTGCTAGTGTACTGGTGTAAACAGTTGTTGGTTAACCTGAATAAAATAAATAAATAAATTTCTACTGCTCTCAAAATGGTGAAGGAAAACATCGTAAGGAAACCGGCAAATTGTATAATAAAAATAAAACCAAGACAGGTGACATCCACCAATTCGTACTGGACGCGCGAGATGTATTACTGCCCATTCGGTCTCCTAGAAGACGCCTGAGTCCCAGAAGTGAAAACATTATAAGGCTCATATAAGGCGAACAAATGCACTCGATCAAATACATTTTCTTACAATAAAATCAAGTTTCCACATCTGGTCATTTGATCTTTAAGTATCAAAGGACCATATTCTTTTTAGACGATTTTTTTGACGTGACAACGTCTTATAAATTGGTTTGCCGGGTGACACTTCAAGAAACTGCGTTACGCTCCGCTCACGTTATGCGCTCACAATGAGAGCGAGTGAGAGGCACGCGTCCCTTCCACTCGGGCATGGTTAGCCCGCCTAAGAGCGAGAGAGACAGACATAAAAAGTGAAAGGCACGCGTCCCCTATTATTTCATCCTTCTTCTTACTATACGAATGAATATTCACATTAAAATTATTTTACCACTCAAAGTCGTTGTCACGTAAAACTTTCGCCCGTATACCGACTTTACAGGCAACCAATTTTTTCTTTTTAAAAAGACGATAGCAGACCTCGTAATACATATCAGAAGGCCTTAACATTTTTAAAGTTGCCAGCCCATAGTGATACGACAGGCAGGGGACATCAAACAATTTGTCAATATTGGGCTCGGCTCGTAAGACAATAATCTTGTTTAGAGGCCACCTACACACTCTTGTACTAACATGGCCATAGATTAGTGTCAGATGCGTCATGTAGGTATATACGATGGAAAACCGTATAAACATTCCCTGCCAGAATCTGTTGCCTATTAGCTACAACCTGAGGTTATTTAAACTAACAGTAAACAGGTTACTCCTAGACAAGCGTGCTGCATCGTCGGCCACTTCATTCCTTAATATCAGGCAGGAGTCTATCAATTATTAAAAAAAAAAAACAGGAGAATCAATCTGCTCAGCATTTTTCCAACTGTATTAGTGTTTGCAGGAAAAACAAGTTACGCAAAACAGATTTAATTTCTTACCGCTATATGACAAAACAAATTCACAACTACTAGTTTTATTCTTGAAGTATAATAGTTGATTAAATTATTTTTCTCCACAAGTGTGTCGAAAAATGTCTTATGATACACGTGGGTATTGATGATTACCGTCCTCGGCTTTCTTAAGAAGCGCCAAGTTGCGCCAGTGACAAAATAATTAAAGGATATTACTTTCTAGTACGGAAAACGAGTAGTGGTGGCCGAGTGGTCCTAACGGCCCTGACTTACGAATTGTAGGTCGCGGGTTCAAACCTAGCCAGGCGCATTACTTTGTGTAAGGAAACATCGTGAGGAAACCGGCATGTCCTAGAACCAAAAATTTGAAGACATTTGTGACATTCAACTAATCCGCACTGGGCCCGCGTGGTGGATTACCGCCCATTCCCTCCTAGAGAGAGGAGGCCTGAGTCTCAGCAGTGGAAACATTAAAGGCTGATTATGCTATACGGAAATGTGAAGAACTGGAGTTGCGTCGATCCCAAGTAAAAGAAATGTATGATGCTCAAAATTGAATGATGAAGCGGAGTCTTTGACAAGACTCGAGATTTGAAGCATCGATATGAACACGAAATGCTCAAGAATTCGATTCCCCTCACGTTAGCGATGATACGAAGATGTACGGTGGCGTTATCCCAGAGCCGGATATCTATGAATGCAATTCAATTTATGACCACATTCGAACAATGAAGGTGCGTGCTGAAGCATATAAATGAAATGTTCTAAACTCGCTTTATTATCGAGGAAGGTAGACGGCGCCATGCTCTTCGATAGCTTTCACTCCGGCGATTGAAATATGAATTGAACTTCCCTAAAGGGATTGGCAGAAGCGTTCAAATACACTTCGACAGGTCTGAATGTAATTGGTTGTGAGTACTAGTAAACAAGTTCGCATATTGACACAGAATGGGCGCGACTCCAAATTCCAACGTCAAGTTTGCAACTGTAATTTAGCCTGACTTGGAAATGCTAGTTATCGTTGCCAGTGAAAATCTATATTTTTTGTGAAAACACAATATGAGGCAGTTTATAAAAATAAATCAAGATCTTGGCACAAAATTTAAAGCTACTTCCTATCTTTATCATTTTTTTATTTTTATTATTATTGATAGGCTCGCGTTTGACCACTATCTCACCTGATGGTAAGCGATGATGTGGCCGACGATGGAGCACACTTGCCTAGAAGTAACCTATTCACTCTTGACTTAAATACCCCTAGGTCTAGGCTATCAGGGAACACAGACTCCGGCAGGGAATACCACTCCTTAGCTGTACGCATTATGAATGTGTTCTCAAAACGCTTTGTACGTATGGGTGGGATGCCCACCATGTACCGATGGCGCAACGCCATACGTCTTGTAGTCTATGGGATAATCTATATCTATATATATAAAAGGAGAAATTGACTGACTGACATATCAACGCACAGCCAAAACAATTGGGACTAGACGTGTGAAATTTTGCACAATGCTTTCTTTTATGACGTAGGCGAGCACTAAGAAAGGATATTCCAAATTTCAGCCCCTAAGAGGATGAAACGGAGTTCTAAAGTTTATATAGAGAAAACCACTTTCACGCGGGCGAAGCCGCTTGCAAAAGCTAGTATAATATATATAAAAGGAGAAACTGACTGACTGACATCAACGCAAAGCCGAAACTGCAGGGCCTTGGAGCATGAAATTTTGCACCATATTTTCTTTTATGACGTAGGCAAGCACTAAGGAAGGATTTTCCAAAATTCACCCGTTAAGGGGGGGAAACGGGGGTCCAAGGTTTGCATTAGAGAAACTGACTTCCAGGCAAGCGAAGCCGCTGGCAAAAGCTAGTCCAAGACATAAGCTATCCTGGTACCAAATCCGTTCAGCCGTTTGAGGGTGAAGGAGTAACAAACATACATAATTGCAAACTTTGGCCTTTATAATATTACTATCTTCTGCCAGCAGCTTTGCCCGCTTGAAAATAAGTTTTTCTATACAAACTTTGGACCCCCGTTTCATCCACTTAGGGAGTGAATTTTGGAAAATCATTTCTTAGTGCTCGCCTAAGTCATAAAAGGAAGCCTTGTGCAGAATTTCATGTTCCTAGTCCCAGTAGTTTCGGCTGTACGTTGATATGTCAGTCAGTCAGTTTTTCCTTTTATATATTTAGATTGTGATTAGATTGTTTACTCGGCTCCGTAACCGTGGCACATGAACCATTCATTTGACTCATAACTGCCTTAGAAGGAGCGCTTAAAATGTCTTTGACACTCGGCGTTAAGATGGGCCATTGAATTTCCGTAATCGCATCGTAGTTCCAAAGATTTTTGGCTCCTATAAAAAAAAAAACCTATTTTTAATACTGCTTTAGATTAAATTTGTGTGCAGTCCGTCCCATATGTCCGAACAAAATAAATAATAATATACATACTTATATATGTAATAAAACTCAAAAATGCTTTTACCTAAGCCCACCCAGGTCCGTAGACGTTGAAACCATCCAACTGTTGTGCCTCAAACGGTTTCATTACAAAGATAAATAATGCGACAAAACAAAAATGCAATTCCTTTTTATTTCCAAAAAAATAAACAATATGTATTTCTTTTTTTTTCAGCTTAGTAGTGCCGATTTCAGTCAGTACTAAGATAATCGCACAAGCATCTGGCCGTAGACAATTTTAGTCCTTATTCATTGAAAGCTAGAGTACCGACATTATAATTAGCCATGTCCCCATTACTCGTCAAACTGTTCGTACGTCTGTCAGTAAATTAGCTGAACAGCTGACGATCACAGGCGTGTTCACAATCTCGTGCTCTCCGAGGTCGCCTACATGCTTCCCAAACATTTGGACATAGAGTAATTTGTGCAGATGGGTACATGCGCTCACATGGTTGACTATAAGACAACATGCTTACATGACAGCTAGGGTTATATTACTGTGTCGGGATGTTTCGTGGAGTGGGATACACCAATCAAATGAATCTGTTCAAACCTGTGTGACATCATAACAAACTTTGTAGCCAATCAACGGTGCCAGAAGGCGCAACGATATAACACTACACAATAATGTAAACCGGGCTTTAAACTCCCCAATTAGAAAATTAAGTTGCAATAGTAATTGAAGCCCTGATATTTTGCAAGAATGCACTTAGGTAGTGTTTTTTAAGAAATTAGTTATCCTCATTGTAGGCAAATAATAGGTATGGGAATCGCACCTTTGTAGCGCATCGGTATTGGTATCTACGCACGCACACTCAAACACGCCAGTGACTTAATCAATCAAGATTTATCAAAATAAGTTATATTTTCGTAAAATTATTTAGGATAAATTACTCGTAACCTATTTTAAAAATGGCTAAAATCGATCCCTTAGCCGATTTTGTACATACTTCTTTTAGGATGTGTATATTATGATGTATGTAAGCATGTTGTATAAGACTTGATTGATGTTTAGTGCGAAAAATGATAATTACTATTTTAGGCGAATGGGTTCGGAACAGGATGTGTTAGTTCAAACCTCCATTGAAAAAGGAGCATCCTCCAATTAGACGGTTGTTGTCTCTGCCCCCTAGCCAAGTTACGACCGTTTCGTTTCGATTCTCTTTTGTCGAACGCCTCGAGTAGGCCACGCCTCCGATTCTTTTCTAATGACGTCATCTCAACGCTCAATCACGTGGTCAGAACAAAAGAATCGGAGGCGTGGCCCGAGAAGAGCATATTTTAGTCTACAATTTTTTTTTTGGTGATACAAATACATACTTTTTCTAGTAGAAAACAGGGATAAACTGAGGAACGGTTAAATACTTCCTTTAGTTGTAACTTATAAGCGTTAAAATAACATAGACATCTCTCCTCAACTTAATCTATGAACCAAAAAGATGTTGTCTCTCAGAGGTCACAATTGCAAGTTGTATGTAGGACGAAATCCCTTTCTAGGTGCATCTATACTACATCGTAATAGTAACATATGCTTCAAATCATGCTCACTATCAAACGGAGTGGGAATGGCATTGAACCCACGTCACGTTAAATTATTGCTTAATTTTAATTTAACCAGTTGGGTTTCGTAGGAATCCATGTAAAATAATTATGATCTATCGAATGGATCAGCATCCGTTTGAGCTACCCACGTAAGTCTATCGGCCGTCAATCTTTACTTGGGATTCGTCATCGACAGCCGGTGGAATTTCGAGGAGCACCTCCGACGTCTGGATCCCAAACTGAATCGTACTGGGGCTGCCCTCAAGCGGCTTCTGCTCAACCTAGGGGGTCCAGACGCATCCTGCTGGAGGCTCTACGCTGGCATCGTTCGATCCATGACTCTTTATGGAGCGCCGGTGTGGACGCCGTCGCTGCGAAAGCGACCGGCGGCCCAGCTGAACGCATGCCAGAGGGTCATGGCCATACGGATGGTATCGGGGATACCACACGGTTCCCCTCGAAGCGGCGAGCCTCCTTGCTGGCCTGCCACCATAGGTTCTGGAGGCAATTAATGCACGATTTGCGCGTGGAGATGCAACGCCGGGGCGTATATAAAACTGCTTTTTTAGACTCATTTTAATGTCAAGTTTACTAAAAATTATATATTTATCAACACTCGTTATATTTTAACGCTCACCATAACATGCGACATGATCATATAAAATGATGAACATCGTTTTACCACCGGAATGTAACCATAAAATCTATTTTCATAGCGTAATGAAAATATCTTCCAAAATTACGGCAATCTAGGCAGTAATCACAACACGGGATATTTTGAAGATAGTTAAAGACTTTATAGCTTTTCCGCACGAGTGCGGAAAAACAGGCAAAACAGCGAGACTCATACCACAAGTCTCTAAATGCGTTAAGAGGAAACGAGAAAAAATAAATGTTTAATTTCAACCAATCGTTTGAAGTTTTTTTTAAACACGTTAGGAATTTACTTCTGTATCGTAGATGCGTTTACAAACATGTAAATCCACACACAAGACAATGATACATCTGCTATTTTGCGTGAACTTTGGCCCTTCATAATGTACTTATAAATTAAAAACAAAGACGGTATAATTATGGAAACCTTGCACATTTAATCGAGATTAAAATTAAGAAATCTTAAAAAAGAAAACACGTATTTCTTATAACAAGTTTTCTAAAATTTTCGAGTGACTGGACGGAATTACCGAATGCTCACAGAACGCTATAACAGAATGATTTTTGACCAAATATTGGTATTTTCTGACGAAAAACATAGTTCCTTAGTTCCGCAAGCCAAAGATACGTCCCTCTTAGTAAACAACCATTTCGGTTTCCTCGCCACAACACATTAGCCGATACGTCAGTCAAGGAAAAATCGCAAGCACACAGATTGTCTAAAAGCCAGTACTCGTAAATACAGGAAACTATAACGGCGCGTCGTAAATGAGCGGCCAGTACACATCTGATTCGATCCGCAGTTCGCCAGTACCGTCTCCAGACGTTCAAACGATAATCGTTTCATTTATTTATAATTGGAGCTGTTTTCGATTATAGTATCCTGTATTTTTTCTGTATCTACGACTTAAATTTGAAATAAGAAGTGATTAATTATTGTGGAAATGAAGGATTTGTCACCCAACCAGGTATTGTACCAATTTTTTTTTTATTATTTATGGGCTCGCGTTTGACCACTACCTCACCAGATAGTAAGCGATGATGTCGCCGAAAATGGAGCACGCTTGCCCAGAAGTAACCTATTCACTCTTGAATTAAACACCCTTAGGTTATAGCTATCGGGAATCACAAACCGGCAGGGAATTCCACTCATCTTTACTCATAATGAATGTGTTCCCAAAATGCTTTGTACGAAAAGTATTTTTTTATTTTTTGTTGTCTACTTTAACGTACCTCAGATGTCAGGCAGGATTTCCAGATTCCTGGAAGTGTCAATTCAGATTTGGGTCAATATTGCTCGTCGCTTCAATAAACTTCTAGGAATAACTTTGATTTGAATGGAGGTGGAACCCATGATCAATGGAATACATGTTTCAGCTGTTACAAATATTCATATACATATAATGAATAATTCCTGTTAGGTCAGTCTTAAATGACGTTTAGTATAAAACAGTTTTCTAACTTACATATCTCATATCCAACGCTCACCGGTAAATGATAATGATGGGGAGTTTGAAGATGGAAAACGACAAATTATCCCCTTTATTTTTTATTAATTTTAGGGTCAAAGCATCAAATATAACTCTTCCCGTTCTGGTTGAAGCGAGAGGGACTGTCAGGCTTACTGACTATATACCAACCGTGTTCCTTCAGTTGCACTTTGCGTTTCAGGGACACTTTGTCAACAGGGGAATACTTTGTCGTCAGTACCGCGGGTACTGACGACAATGTATTCCCTAAATCTAACAAGAATATATAAAAGGAGAAACTGACTGACTGACATATCAACGCACTGCAGAATACGAGCGTGAAATTCTGCACAATGCTTCCTTTTATGACGTAGGCGAGCAGTGAGAGAGGATTTCCCAATATTCACCCCCTTAGAGGATGAAACGGGGGTCCAAAGTTTGTATAGATAAACCTACTTTGACACGGGCGAAGTCGCCGTCAGAAGCTAGCCTGACAAAAAAGAAATTGTAGTTATTCCGAACATTAATTTTTCAAACAGACATACTTGATTGCATACTGAAAGAAAAAGACAGCAAGGAAACAACATACAGCGTATATTTAATTTACTAGAAGAAAGAAAAACAGTGTTATGTATTTCATATTTTGGGACATCTATTTTTGTGGGTGCTATCAGCCATACAATACCAGAAATCTTTTTGAATCGCGATAAATTGACGTGCATTCAAAGTGAGCTAGGGCCTTCTATGATGTTAAAATGTCAGTGCAAACAAGAAAGGGATGGAAGTTTTTTTTTTCGGTTGGAAAATCATCCAATCCTATCCTCACTCTTGGGCGGAGCGAGGAATAGTGTCAGACTTTTACTGACTAAAAACCCACTCCTGTTCTTTCGTTGCCTATCATACCAGGGCCGAGTCTTCCTTTCAGAGTCAGACCCGTGGCCCCAGTAGGCTTTGACCCTGTTGGGCCCCTATGGTTGCTGGAATCTCCTTGAGGCGCGCGTGGAACACTATGCGCCGTCGACGACTTGGGTTCGGTCCGGATGGTTACCGAACTGTCGGACGGCGAGCTACCCATTCCTCACCGTCCGCAAGCCTGCGCCTATGGTGACCGGGAATCGGAATCGGAATCCCGGCATTAAGTTTTTTTATTTGCTAAATTAGCTTTAACCCCTCGAGCGCTGATTGTACATACGTCTGTACAACTTGAATGACCTTGATTGAAACTCTTAATTGTCGTTTTGTACACACGTTTGTACGATTTTTTTTTTTTGCCGAAAATTTTGGTATTTATATTTTTTTTTCCAGAAAAATCCAGAAATAGTTTTTTTTTTTGGTGATTTACGTAAAAACGCGCAAAGACGTAATAATAATACCCCCGGGACGCCCGAGGGGTAACAACTCAAAGAATTAAAATACCTTCATCAATAACGAAGCTAAGCTGCTTATAAAGAGAGGTCCCTCGTGGATGTTGGCAAAGTTCATCATACCCATTAGACCGCCATAGAAAACGGTGTTTGGACAAGAGAGAGTAACCATGGAGTTTCTTGCCGGTTCTTCTCCGTAGGAAACGACCAATTTGGGACCGTGCACTATCTTCTGACGTTTTATAAGTGCCCATGTAGGCCTATGTGAATTAAAAATATTTTTGAATTTGATTGATTAAGAGACGGATATATAAGAATAATTTATTTAAAAAATTTATATTTCGTTTGCTTTTTGTTTTCACTGTTAATATTCTGTTTTTGTACCTATGTTTATTGGCAATGGTTAGATAACAATTTATTTTTTCATGCATATTTCCTATTGGCTTTTTGTCATAACTTGTTGATGTGATTGTTAACCAAATGCTTCAGTTAAATCTTACTCAAGGCGTTTTTGCTAACAACATTCTAACAATTTTTGCACTTTTGCGTTGGTAATACGCTGTGTGCAATGTTATCAATACTTCTTCTTGTATCGTCGTGAAGAGCGACTAAATAATGAGACTTTCGTTTAATATTTTTATGATAATCTTAAAACACCACTTTGATAAATTTTGCCAAACTTTTTTTTTAAACTCCCTTCGTTATTGCTGTGAAATCATCAATAACTCCTCACGCTCTGAGAGTACCTAGAGGGAGTGTTAGACTTTTACTGACTAAAACCCAACCGTGTTCCTTCAGCTGCCCTTTTGTGTTCCAGGACCACGGTAACTCTCTTTCTAACAGTTTAAAAGGTGTTTTTGATTCGCGCACCTGATATAAAATTACTTCCCTGTGTGTGATTGTGTCTGTTACTACCTATGTTAAACAAGTAATAAATAATTATTGATTATTGTGATAGCATGCGTAACCGGCATTGGACTCTAAAAGTTTAGACGAACGAGCTCCCACGGTCTGAATTAGTGCCTAAATACTTACGAATTTTTCCTTCTCGGTCCTTGATTGTACCTATATGTAAATAGGAGTCTTCAGGGACTAGAGTAAATAAATAGGCACTTAACAAACTAGGACTACCTGCGTAAGTTTTCTCCTTTTCTATCAAATCCATTAAATTCAATTCAATTCAAATCATTTATTGTGGAACATAGGTTCATAAGATGTTGTTTTAGTTACAGGTTCTGCTATGTCCCGCCAATGAGGCATACAAAATTCTTATTATTAATTTGGTACATAGTTAGTAAATAAAATAATTAAATGAAATTGTCATGGAATACATTAAAATTAAATTAGCAAAATATTTAGGTCAAATTATAAATTAGTCATATTACAATATAATAGTTTATAAAATCAACAACATAGTGCTTCATAATGCTTTTGGTTTGTATTAATAAACCGGCTGATTCAGTGTTTTGTCATTTAAAAATTCTTTTATCGAGTAGTAACATTTACTTATCAATAATTCGAGTAGGTTTTTTTAAAGACAAACCATTCAAAGGTGGTCTGTTAAAATCTTTCAAATCAAATCATGTACAATATAGATTCTATGTTACAAAAATGCAAGTGTCTCTGTGTTCTGCCACTATAAGTGGCGCCCTAGAGCATTTCGTTTTTTTTGCGATAACACCGCCCATTGTTACACACTATTCATTTTAGTACAATAAATAATTTACCTAATTCTTAGTCTTACTACAAGTACAACAGAACAGTTTATGCGCCATCATTTCAGATTTTGTTTCTTTTTCCAATATCTCAGCAACAAGATGATTCAGCAAACAGCCACTGTGACGACACTAGTTTAAAAGCCCCATAATATTTATTTAAAAAGCGAAATACCACTCACTGATTAATCACGAAATCTCAGAAACTATAACACCTACAAACTTAAAATTTAGGAGGTAGGTTCCTTATAGGGTGTAGACATTCGCTGAGAACGGATTTTCAGTAATTCACCACCTAAGGGGATGTAACGAGGGTCAAAAGTTTGTATTGAGAAACTGACTTTGACGCGGGCGAAACCGCTGGCAGAAGCTGGCGCACGTGCCTTTATTTTATAGTTTATAATTATCGCACGTGCGTTTTTCGCACTTATATATAGACATATTTTATTACAACTTGAAAAAGTAGACCTACAGTTTTTTTTGGACGTCTCTTGAATGTCCTTAGTGTACCAAAACTTCTAACATGTTTTTACAATAAAATTAAATTATCATTTTCTCCAATTATAGCCCCCGCCGATTCCCGGCATGCGTCCCCCGCTAGGCTCCCCCGGGGGTCCGGTGCCGACTCCCAAGTCTTCCATGGGCTTCGTGATGCCGATCTACACCATTTGCATCATCGTCTTCTTCGTCTATACTCTTAGCAAGGTATGTAATAGTAATATTATACAACATTAGATTTAGTATATGCGAAATCTCAAACATGTGTCTAGTAATTTTATGCAAAGAATTCCATATACAAAGGGGAATGAGCCTTTTCCCATACTTTGCTGTTTTTGTTCGGTTACGGTTTATAGACCTGGTTCTTTTTGCTATTGATTCCTCGTATTGGCCTCTAACATATAACCTAGGTTTCATTTCTGGCGAAAAGAAAAAAGTAAATCATGCCAATAGTTTGCATTGGCCTTTCCTAATTGTATCATGAAAAATCACAAAGTTATAAGCTTGTTATGTTACTCGGTTGTCCGTACAAATACATCGTCACCGGGCCATCCGGGCGACTGAGGGGTTTTTTGCTCCCGCACCCAGCTGTGCGCTGGCACCTAATGCTCACTATGACCTGCCGTGACCTGTGTTGTACGTAGTGTCGGTGGTGTTCAACTTGTGACCTTTTTTTAAATATTTTTGGGAAAAGTTAGTCATTCTGAACAAACTTTATTCAGGTTTCGCATATACAAAAAAAAATATTTTGTACATATTATTATATTTTTTGTCTATTTTTGTTGATAGATAGGCTCTCCCTTGGCCACCATCTCACTCGATGGAAAGCGATGATGTGGTTGACGAAGGAGGATGTTGATCCACAATTAGAGATCCTTTCCAAGATCAACTCTAATTGTAGACCAACAGTACTATCAATTGTTGCTTTCTTCAGATACTTTTCAAGCGTACCGGATCCTCGCCGTACGAGCCCATCACTCCCGACCCACAGTTCAGGAGACGAGTGTTCAGGGACGACTCGAGAACATCACCTGATAAACTGGGTAAGTTTCCGTTTGCAAAGTGATTATGAACCGTGTCCAATTATCACCAGAGAAAATAGCGCTTATAGTAATAGAATAAAAAGGGTCCTGCAAAAAGAAATTGGTTTAAGGAGGATAAGTTTATCCGCTACTTATAATATGCCCGTTGAAACCTGGATAACTGTAAGGCATTTAAAAAAATATTATACTCGTACCTCATTATCAGTGACATACAAGTGTAGAAAGTTTGTCATTGCGACCGAGGCGGAATTCGCACGAGCCGCAGGCGAGCGTGTTATGGAGCCGAGGGCTGCAGTGACAAATTTGCACGTGTATCAAACGACTTTTTCCAATACACTTACGAAGAAATGAATAAACGGGGGTTGACCGGCGACTCGTGGGGGTCGACGCGTCGCCCATGTATTGAAAAAGATTATTTAATACTCAAGTTAGATTTCTCAGAATGAAATTGTGAATCACATCTGAATACCAAAAGTTACAATAATTGGTACCTATAAGAATTGTTCTGAAAGATGATGATGTTTCAAGAAGTTCAACAAGTTCTTTAAATGTAGGTACTTGCGAAGTCCTTAAAAATTATAAAGATATCCTTTATAATAAGAAATATTGCTATTACTTTATTACTCTGAACAATAATGTTCAGAGTAATGGTTTTTTCAAGTAGAAACATTTCTTCAGTAGTTATATTTTTTTGGCAGTCTTACAAAATTTTAAAGATATATTAGGGGTTAAAGTATGAAATTGCCGTTATTTAAAACGGGTTGCATTGAAGTGTTATCTTTGGATTGACTTGGAATTATAAGTTCATATATACTTTATATTAAAGGTACGTTATTCTTTTTTCAAAATTATTGGTATTTATTGGTTTCTTTGGGTTTGTTGTGTTTTCTGTAATATCGCAGTATAGTATAGTATACGGCAATTCCATACTTTAACCCTTATTATAATAACGTTTGGAAGGCGTCCAGCTTAAGTGGGACTGGGCTGGACACGGTGTGCCCTGTAAGATACCAAATTGGTACCTTGAAATCACCACCAAAGACCACGAATAAACTGGCGGAACAACTTAATATCTTCCTTAGGAAGTGGCGAGAAGAGCCGGGAACAATGGAAGAAATGAATGGGGAGGATAGATAATAGATATAATATAATTAATAAAAATAACATAATTGGCTATCGCTATTGAGCAAGGTATTGCGGCGAGTGTTATGGGGCACCGTTGCAACCGGAATTTTTTTAGGTTTTAGGGGCGTGTTATTAAATGAAGTTTGACATTTTATTTATTCATTTATTTAATTGTAAAATGATAATTTACGACACTAAATTATGTATATTACGATTATAGATACAATATATAATATGTACATAAAATATAATTATGTTACGATATAAGTTAGTTAGCATTATACAACATTTCTAACCCTAAACTATTGCGCATGCAGGACCAAAAGAGAGGGATACAAGTAAGTAATTATGTTGTTTTACGTACATTTCTGTGTCAACAGGAAAATAGTGATACTATCGGGTGGCAGTTCATTAGTACTGAAATAATAATAATACAGACGGTGACCGATTGATAAAGAACACACTGTGTTTGATAACTGAACAAAAAAAAAGGAAAACAGGGTCAAATTTAAAAAGTTAGGGAAATTCCACAGACTGAATCTCTTTTTAGGGGAGGAGGAAACATCGCTTATGGTGATGGGTTGTCTAGACAGGGAAGGTATGATGGCGCTCTGTAACTATGAAAGAAAATATCAGATATCCGAAATAAAAAAATATACGTAACCGAAACCGATATAAAGTTTTCGGATAAAGGCGGAGTTTTGATGACAGGTTACGACAGGCTTTTGTTCGTTTTGGTTTCTCTTGATCAAACAAATGATAATCTAGAATAGAAATAAAAGGCACATCTTGATATATCTATGTATATAAAAGGAGAAACTGACTGACTGACATATCAACGCACAGCCTAAACTACTAAGACTAGGAGCGTGAAATTTTGCACAAAGTTTCCTTTTATGACGTAGGCGAGCACTAAGAGAGGATTTTTCAAAATTCGTACCCTAAGGGGATGAAACACCCGTTTCATCCAAAGTTTGTATGATGAAAACGTTCTTTCACGCGGGCAAAGCCGCTGGCAGAAGCTAGTTTTACTATAATGTTAAAATTCTTATATCCGCAACTGGAACTATTCGAAACTAGTAGTTAATCCGAAATAATTTCCTATCCGAAATTGGTATAATATTATTCCTATATCCGAATCCGTAACCTTGACACAAAACTGGTGTAGGCATACATTATGGGTTTCGATATAAAATGACGATAAAATTAACAGAATTAGTTGGTAACTTCAATTGACTACACTGCCAATGGCCGTTGACTCCGTGGTCAACTTAAAATGAATTATTAAGATGTTTTTATTGGTTTCATCTCATAACCATCACGTCTGTGGAGTTTCTCTAATTATTTTAAATTGACCCTGTACCGATTGGCTATAGATAAGTACATGTTTTAGTTCATGTATAGAAGCATATAACACAAAATTACACGCAAACATTTATGAATTAGATGCAACGAATGGGCACAAAGCACTTTAGAAAACAGTAAGATTATATTTTAAAAAAAAGTAGCTCATCTACCGAATCTTCGTATTTTAAGAAATCACTTACGTGTGATCTTTGTATAGACACGTTACGGAGATGCTAATGGGTCGGTATAACTGCGGGTACTTACGCAGTTACAGTAAATACACAGTAACTATAAATTATTTGCGTATTATATTCGTGTTGTTCATCGATTAGGGCGTGGGTTAACACATAGTTTAGACGTCACGTTTTGGTAACATAATGTAATGTGTCCTTTAGGTCAATGGTCCTACTATTTCTAGAGAGAGATTACACTCATTTCAAATTCTTATAGCCTTTTTCATTAACACTAGAGACACCTAGGGATATTTAATTACTATGGGTTATATTTCCATCATTGAACATAGCCCATTGCATTTCTGTTTTCAGTCTTGTTAAGCCCGCTCGTGGCCTTGATCTCACCTGATTTAACAAGGAATGAATGAGCTACGATGAAGCGAGCGAGCTCAGAAAATTGTTCACTATTCCTTCATTAGTGATTCATTGAATTTATGCGCATTCGGATATTTCGATGTATTGAGCCAGTGTAGATACATGATTTTTTATACACAAGTAAATATGGCTCAGTAAGGCCTACTATCCACGGACGCGTAGCTTCATAGACGCGTATTCGTTCGCGCGTCCGTGGACAGTAGGCCTAAGAAATATTGGAGTAGTCAGGCAAAAAGGACCAAATTTTTTATAAGGACCTTAAATCTCCGTAGTACTAAGACCCATGTTGACCCAATGGCTCGATGCTCAGGGGACGTGGAACTGGAAGCGCTGAGGGCTCGCCTGGCGGAGACAGAGCGCGCCATGCAAAGGATCGTCAGCCAACTAGCGCAGCGCGACGCGGTATAATGTGGTGGAGGTGGACTGGCCTGGGGTTTGAGCTTGGCAGTATTATTTGTGAAGATTTAGGGCCGGGAGAAAGAACTTTTTCATATAAATTAGATAATACTGACAACCTGTGATGTGGTTTTAATCAATAGAAGGCTAACAAAAAAAAAGTTTAAAATGTATATATTTTTCTGACGATTCGACCAGAAATGCTGTTGATTCTCAACAAATTCAATACTGTTTCCACAGTAGTCAAAGACAGATCTGCAATTGAAATAAACTATGTTTTTCTTTTGTTTTGTATTAAATTAACACCAGGTACACTTTTCTCCAAAAATAATAATAATACATCGTCCATATACACAAATATACTGAAACAAGCCACCCCACCGGCCAGTTCAACATTGTCTACCAAATTTCTTCGTTTCTAAACCCGTATTATTTAGATGTGTACCTAGCAGCTTGCGGCATGGTGACGGTTGAGCCCTTTTCTAGTTGTCAGGGTGTAATCTGAACTTGCATATACGACTGCGATGCATCCAAACGATTGTGGAGTCTATAATCTTAGACATATAGTTTTAATTCCTAATTGTTTAGTTTATAGAGTGGATTTTTGTAGGTAACGGTTTCGAGTTTGTTTTGTCCTGTAACTGTTAACAACGATAAACGTCTAAAAGTCCCCATAACATAGTATTGTGTTACGTAATTTATGTTACATGTCAAAAAATTATTTAATGTTTTTTTATTATTTTTTTAGAAAAGATGGTGATTCCATTTCATAATTTGTGTCTCCGTGTGTTTATTGTTAAAAATACATTGTGATTGTAAATTCAATAATGTAACTGTGTTATTGTGACAATTAATAATAATTATAGTCTGGCTGTACCCAAACAAGCTTTTTACTTAGGTAACTAAAAATAAGCTATTTCGATCTTTAGCCCTAAAGAAGCTATTTCGATTTATTTGCAAAATATTAGATTTAATTTTCAAAAACAACAGAATTAAAAATGAACAATAATATACGATCTTCGAGAGGAAAAATTATATTCAATTCAGACATTGATTATCAAAAATTCACTTTATAAATACGGCCAAGTTGAACTCCCGAGATAGCGTTAAGTGTGATTTGGCTCACGTCCAGCCGTGGAGAGCATGCCCAATCGTCTGATGCATCCCGTTTATTTTTGTCAGCGTCCTTCGTTGTTTGTTTTTATATGTCTATTTTTACTCTAGTTTCGTTTTTAATTTAGTTTTCCGCTAAAATTATTTGAGATACATTCATGAGTTATTGGAGAGGATGATTTTGTATTAAATATAAATAATTCTGGTTATAAATAACCTCTATTTGATAGCGTAATCGCTTTCCTGACTTTTGTATACTTTGGAATCTGAAATATTAATTACTCTTTCCTATAGTTAAGTATATATTCGAAACATTAATGAAAAAAAAAAAACGGTTGAAAATTTTCATTAAAATACCAGTTTTCTGTGTATACGAAATATCACAAAGCCCAAAAATATAACAATATATCGAGCGGCCTTGAAGCAATCGAACTCTAATTTACATTCTGAAATATTCATGAGTACGACGGCAATATACCGTCATGACTAGCCATAAACCTAGTCCATTCACTGAACTAATGTTAATATTATATGGCACAGTTGTTACCGCCATATCAGGGCTGGTAGCCGAGGTGCAGCAGCAGATGGAGGCGAGCTACGCGCAGAATCAGCAACGACAGGTCAATGCATGTAGCAACCCTACACGATATAGTCACTTACTGTAATTTTTCGGCTGAAAATGCCTATGATATTTTTGAAAAGAAAATTTAAATCGCCAATTATTATCTGTCATTACCACGACACAAAAGAGATTTACTCAACAGCGCGTATATATTTTTGGTCCTTCGAGCTGGATTCTGTTCGCTCAAAAGGACACTTACAATTTTCCCGCTCAAAATGTATATGTTGCCTGCTAAATGTATTATTTTATACATTTGTTTGAATCTTACTTGGGTGTTACTGTTTTAGTAAGTGACGATGTCTTGGCTCTCTGATCCTAGTATCCGAAAAGATTAGACAAGGCACTGCATTGTCTAGTCTCGCTATTTTTATTTTTAACCTCGCTACCTAATCCGAAATCCTGTCTTGCTGTGATCTTCTGTCGTTTTTATTTGTTGTTTTTTTTTTGTGTTTATTTCTGTTTTACCATCATGTTTAAAATCATATTAATTCTGAAAATAAATCTCTTAATTAATTCTTAAACACATTCTGGTAACGTTTAAAGATGCAGTGATAAAACATAAAATGTAAAAGTTAAAAACGTTTTAAAATACTTTATTTTTGCTCACGATAAAATTAATGTTACGTTTTAAGATGTAAATCGTCTGAATTCGTTTAAACTCGTACATAACATAAATTGCACTCATAAAGCTTTTGATATAGGGCATTGCGTCTTCGTTACAGCAGTATTTCATGCCAATAGCTTTGACTTAATATCGCTTTCCTGCTGCAGTTCGAGATAAGATTTGCCTTCTATCTTCTTTAGTAACAATTGGCTTCAACTTTTGTGAAGTAAACTAGGTTGTCATAAGCTCGTTTTAACATAACGACGACGAAGTGCCAATAACCCCTAAACGTCGACGTAAAAAGAATTTACAAAACCTAAAAAAAAAAAGTATACTTTCTTTAAAACTTAAAAATTTGTTAATATATTGATAATAATAATAGCTTAATCTTGAATTATCATGGTATTTTAATATATATTGCGATATTGTAATAGCCATGTTAGGTTAGTAGTTTAATTTCAACTTTGAAGGTATGGGGAACACAGAGTAAAGTCCCGCAAACCTCCGTTGAAAAGGGAGGATCCTCCAACCAGACGGGTGGTATGTCTGGTGGGCAACTGCCCGGCAGATGATTTCGGGCTGGTCTATATGCTAAAATCGCGCAGAGAACTTTAATTGCGCGATGCAGGATTAGTTCTTATGTGTCGCCATAGTTGTAGCTACACAATAAAACATGCTAAACATGGCATTAAAAATGATACAAAATGTTAGTTTTTCAATTAATTTTAGTTAAGAGATATTGGTACTTCACCAAGTACTAGAAGTACCAGAGTAGTAGATGAGTATATACTCATCATTCCTGGCTAACGTATTGACCTTATAAGAATTATGAAAGAAATAGTGTACAAAGATATAGCAGAGACAAGCAGTATAACTTCTACGATAATTAATATAATTAGGGACTTGTAGAGTAATCAATGACTAATAATGTTTTGTTTTTCTTTAATATTCATTTAGAACTTTTTTTCTGTTTGACCGAGATCTATACAAATTATGAGTCTGGCCGGTATTGCTAGCTCGCGCGCCCGTGCAAGTATTGCATTTATAAAAAGAAGGAAAATATTTTATTTGGCACAATATAATGTAGATACATATAAAGTTCTACAGTGTGATTAAAAAAAGAAGAGGTTTAATTAAACATACATTGAGACGGCGAAGTGACAAGAACTTTGAATGTTTTGTCTTAAAATCGTTAGGAGGTATTACAAAAAATTTACATGTTGGTTTAGTTAAGAAGTGTTTCCACAATTTAATTTGATGCTGTTGCAACTAAATATTAGCTTCAGAGATTAAAAAAAAAACATGCAGAAACACACATATGAATTAAAGCGCTAAAAAGTAATTTTCTCGAAAAATTTTAGTTAGAAGGTATTGGCACTTCACCGTCGATGGATTGTTTAATGTAGTTATTATACTTATAAAATGTAAATAATGTTAAATTATGAGCCAAAAATTTACTATTATACTAAACTAATACTTTACTTGTTTTGATAATATAGGTACTCGTACATTTCAAATTAAAGTTTTTCTCAATTTTAGACATTCCAACAGGACCATAAAAAATAAAAAGTAATAAAATAAAATAACCTTATTTATGTTTAGGAACTGCACATAGTATTAAAAAAAATGCGCTTTAACTTTTTTTTTATTTATAATTTTCTTCCTAAATCCTTGTCTAAAAATCTTTTTTATATTTTATTTGGTTGCATTCCATAGACAAAATAAGCATGTGGTTTCAATGTTAAGTTTTCCATGTCGTGGTCGCCTGTCTGTCTGTCTGCACCTCGCCATTAACTAACAAGAAATAATAAAAAATACATGATTCATAGTAACCATAAAATAATAAGTAATACCAAACCGTTCTTGTGTTAGGTGGACTATGAAATTGCAATGGACAGATATAAGAATAAACTATGCACAAAATAGGGGATGTTTTATTTTTGCTTGTTAAATATTGTACTTATATACCGCTGAAATAAAATTTATATTGATGTTCCATAAATTGCCTTTCTTCTCGAATGTTTTGCTGGGTACTATCTTACAAGACAAAAGGGTTCTTACTGTGCGTCCTCCTAATTTAAAAAAAACTGTACTTTTTAAAATTTAAACTGTGTAAAATCGTTATTCTAACCAAACCCGACGATATTTTTAGTAAAAAAAAATAAAGAACAAAATAAAATTAATTAATTAAAAAGTCATCGGGGTACATAAAATCTTTATTCTAATCAACCCCGATTACAACTATTTATTCATTTTAAAAGTAATTCATTCTTTTTTTTCACTAAAAATGTTAGAATAACGATTTTATACAGTTTTAATTTAAGCGTAAAGATTAAAAAAAAAAAGAAAATACCGACGAAAAATTCCACCACTGGGGGCTCCAGAATCATGTACTGAATCCATGGTATTCGTTTGTGCGTCGATGTCAAGGACACCCTGTATAGCTCCATCCCTTTAACAGTCAAGTTTTGGTCGTTAAATGGATCGCGTCGAGAGCTCGTGGTAGGGCCTTTGTTCTAAACTGTGATATTAATTGGTTCAAAGACATCGGAATTCTTAGCATCGATTTTACGCCAAGTCGACTATAAATGTGATTTCAGCGGTATATAAATTATTGTAGATATTGCTGCAATTTTTTTGATCGTGCCTTGTGTAAGGCGTCCATACACGGTTATGCAAGCGTCAATCAATTCCATCAATCATGAATGATGTTTGAATGACGGAATTTTATCGCCATTAGTTTTTCGTCATGCAAACGTTAATCATCGCATTAGACGGTATATTTTTTTTGACAGCAAAACCTATTGCGTAAAGGACGCCTTAAAGACACTGTAAATATTTTTTCTTTCAATATTTTGCAGGTAGTTTTGTAAAATTAGGAGTTTTCTTTTGCTTAGTGTGTTGTAGTTTCGTTTCCTTTTTCTGCATTGCGCTAGATGTGAAAGCGTTGATTACATTATTTGAAGCTTTAAAATACTTCACAGCTTCTCAAACACTGAAAAATAAGCAATCAACGCTTAGAAAATAGAACGCATGAATTTTTTGTAGAAATTGAGAACCCAGTGTTTTGATACGAGAAGCGTAAAAGGAAAAAAAATCTGATTGGTTGTTTAAACTTTCCAGGATGTGCAGGATAATAACGCTCGCCCATACACGAACGGGACAATCTTACATAATAGTGGCCCGGTACATATAGTCGCTAGTGAATACCGTGAGCTATCCAAAGAGAGCCTGGAGACTGTGAAGGAGAAAGATCCATCTCCTGAACCCGAGGAAACTAAGTCAGTACCTGAACAGATCACAGAAAACAAAGAACCCACTCCGGAACCTGAAAAGGAACCTAGTCCGGAACCTAAAACACCTACTCCAGAACCTCAGCAACCCGTAGAAGCCAAAGAATCCACTCCTGAAGCAGAAAAGCTTAAAGAATCAGAACCCGCTAAAGAATCTTCACCAATTGACGAGCCTGCTGTAAAGGCTGAAGAAAAAGAAACCACACTAGAAAAAGAAGAGTCAAAAGCAAAGGAAGAACCACAAGACGAGGAAGAAGAATTAGAAGAAGAAGAAGTTGAAGAAGAAATAGAAATTGAAGAAAGTCCAGAAAGAGAACTGAGTAAAGAAAGAGAAGTAGAAACAACTGATGAATTAATAAAATTAGCATCTGACGTTAAACTTGAGAGTAATGGAGATGTTAAGCATACAGAAGACTTCTTGAAAAAGGAAGCTAAAGCTTTAGAGAAACAGAAACAGGAGAAGCAGTCAACACCTGAACTTCTGGAAGAGGCTATCAAAGATGAAGATGAACAGGAGAATGCCAGCGTTAAGGTGAGTTCTTTGTTTATTTTTATTATTATTGATTGGCTCGCGTTTTACCACTAACTCACTTGATGGTAAGCGATGACGTGGTTGTCGTTGGAGTACGCTTGCCTAGAGTAATCTATTCACTGTTGACTTAAGGACCTTCAGATAGTAGCTATCAGGAAACAGACTGGCACCGAAATTCACTCCTCAGCTGTACGCGTCTTTCTGTTTACAATTTTATCTACTCAAGATTGACCGACAAAAAGACGGCGGGAATACGAATGAGGGAAACGCAGGGCAAGTTGTCGTGGTCAATGATTATGGTCTAAGATCAGCAGTGTTTTTTTTTTTGACAACGATGATTAATTACTAGAAAGCTCTCCATCAGTAGATTTCCATATTAATATTCTGTGTGAAGCTAAAGCATTTTTATATTGCACATGTTTGGCATTTAGCCACAGGTCACAGAGTTTTAACAAGTATGGTTCTCCGCATTGTAGTTTACATTTTTATAATGTGTTCACACTCACATAAACCGTTTATAACTTGGAGATACGTAGAAAGCGTTTTTTTTTTTTGCCATACTTAACCATACTCCAATATTTGGTCCTTCGAGCCGAATGCCAAAAACCTTGCAATTTTTTTGGGTTTTCATATTAAAACAAGAAAATCTACTTTACGTACAGTACTGACTGATACTGTGTCTCATTGAGCTTTTAAAAAAAACTCTGATAAATTGAATTTAATTAATTGGACAACCGAAGTTTCTTAACCTTTTTTAAAAATGTTTTAAATCAGTGCTTGACTGCGATCCCACCTGTTGGTCAGTAGTAATGTTAATGGTGACGCGCACTAGTTTATTAAGACCCTATTCAGTCTATCATGAAGACATCTAAATTGTAATCGAACGCTGCGGAAGCTGTTCAGCTCGGGCCAATGTGTTCAAATAATGTTTTAAATGTCGCGGTTTCTACGTACCTCACTCACAAATAACACACATATAGCACCCATGATCACGTCCCCTCCTCGCTTAGGTGGTAGGCATGGAGATGACTGCGCACGTGGCGGACGGCGGCGCGTGGAGGGCGCAGCGCCCGACGGAGACTCCGCCCCCCGTGCCGCAGCCCCAGGTCCCGCCGCATCGAGCGGTGAGGCCGCATGTTACCGTTCATATTGTGCAGACCATTTATGAGTGCGAGTAGAGGTGGAGATTCTTTTACGGACTGGTGTCCAATCCTAGGCCTATGGGCTATATTTCACCGGAACACAATGGCGGCGGGACCAGTCGCCGCTACCAGCAAAATGTATACAGCTCTATAGAGTTACTCACCTGGTGTTCTTTTGGTTGCGCAAGCAATTTGGCGGTGCGACCGACTCGGACGCGTGCACTAAAGGTCCATTTTCATACAGTCTCAGTGTGGTGTAGCGACTCTGGTGTCTGTATGGTGTCTAGTTTGGTAGCTTGCGGTCACCATGGCAGTGCAACTGGTCGCGCCGCCATGGTGTCCCTGTGAAATATAGCATAAGGCTATATTACAATACATTTATTATTATTATTTGTCTTTAGTGTTAGTTAAAGACCTCCCTTCCATTCCTCCCGGGTTTCTATATCTAGCTAAGCCTATATAGGGTATACTGGCAATTAGTGTACGATACTTAAACACGTGATTGTGCTCATCATAACAAACAATTTTTATTATAGGAGCAAAGCCAAAATCGCGAAAAAAATATCAGCTGTTCGGTACATAAGGCAAACATAAATTTACTGAACAGCTGTTTTTTTTTTTTGCGATTTCAGGTTTGTTCCCATAAAAGTTGTTGGTTATCATGAGCACAATCACGTGTTTAAGTATCGTACACTAATTACCAGTCACACTATATAATAAAAAAAATTGCCACAAATTTTCAACTGTATGATTTTTGAGTGCAGGCATTGCCAAACATTAGTTGTAGAACAGATCGTCGATGGGGCCGAAAGCTTCTGAACGTAGTGTTGGAAGGCCTTCCACAAGGTGGACCGATGACCTAGTGAGGGTCGCGGGAAACCAATGGATGCGAGATGCACAGGACTGGCCCTTGTGGCCACACTTCAGGGAGGCCTAATTCCAGCTGTGGACGTCTTTCGACAAAAATGATGATTATAGAGGAGATATATGTATTTCAGTGGTAGAATTTTTTTCAAAACCATGGGTTTTATTTGTGCCCGAGCAATTCTGAAACTCGAGAATTTTAATAACATAGTTCAGGCAGAGGCCGTATAGTCTTAACATAGTTCTTGGTAACCAGTCCATTTAAGCCTCCCGAAACTATAGCCCTATTTCTTCGTTTTCGAAATAATTTCCCACCAACCGGCGGTTGTCCATGGGGGCACTTGCATAGCGCACTCAGGGATAATCGTCGGTTGTTGCCTCATTTCAAGAAAACTGTTTAAGGGGCGTCTGCGAGTTGGCTTTGGCCCCTCGTTCGCCAACCAAAGGTCCAGGACCCCAGGGCAAATTTCAAAATCATTGTGAAAATTCTAAAAGTACAAGATATTTCATGATATTCAGTTGTAAAGAACCTCCACCTGTATAGCTTTCTTTTGTTTTAAATTAATATTATTTCATCTTTAGAGACGCTACTTGTTTATTTCCTTATCTAAAACATTATTTTTATTTATTATAACCTGATGTTGTATTAATTTAACCCTTTAAAACTAATTTAAATGTTGTAATCGTTCATCCTGTAGTACTTAGTGTATGGTAGTTAGTTTTGTAGCTTTACATTCCAATGCTTAGTACAAATTATTATTTAGCTCAATTGTTTGCTCAAGAATAATATAAGCACATATAATTTTTTTATTATTTCATATTATTGTGTGGTCATCGGCCATTTTACTGAAACTCCCTAAGGATCTGGGCCTCAAGTCTACTATTACAACAGTGTCAGAATGGTCTATCATTGATTTCATAATTATTGATTTTGATAAGTTTGGTAATCTACTAATATGGCGTCAATATGACTTTCCAATGGTTATAAAATGGTAATCTCATACATATTGACAAATGAATTTCTGACGTATGCGGTAATCTGCTAAAATTTTGACAGTTACTTTGATCAGTGACCTACCATTAGAACGTCATTGTGCAGTCATTGCTTTTATTAAGCTCGATATTGTCATTCTACCACAACTCTATTACGAGACCATTGACCAATCAATGATCGATCATTATGAATTGGCAGATTATGAACTTTTAGCAAAATGACAATGGAATCATGTTGGAATGACGAATTTATAAAAATAGCAGACTTGGGCCCCAGTTCAGATGTACCACAACCACACAGATGTACCACAACCACACCACAAGAAAAACACTTAGTTCGGAACTATCTTTTTATAAAAATAAATAGTTTCATTTACACTGACCATATTTTGTCATTGAACGCAACCGTGTGGATGAAATCGACTACATCGTTACCATATCGCAACCACCAGCGACATCGCGTTTTAGCGCTATTAGTCTGTCTGCAAACACTGGCTATAACGTAACCACAACGCAACCACTTCGACTTTTGTAGTTACTACAACGTAACTGCAAGTAGCTGCAGCGACACTATTCACACTAACCACTTTTTGACGCTGCAATGTGGTGTGGTTGTGGCGCGATTGTATAAGGCCTAAGGTTAGCAGCATATTTTAATTTATAGACGCTGCTTTTTAAAAAGTAATGGCTACACGTAAATAATATTCTCATAAAGTAAAACTGCTTGCATTTCTCCTTTTATATTTTGTTATTTGTTTTATAAATAAAATATTTTCCTATAGAAATAAGCAGTTTTATTTTAACGTCTCTTTTACTAACACATTACACACACACATACCATCTCACACACATCTTAATATTTAACTTACTCTCTGGCACAGATACATCTTTATGTAGTTAGTTCTACTTTGTGAAAAGCACTTTTTCATCTATCAGTTAACAAGTAGAATATAACTGTATCTTTACTTCGTGAGACTTAAAATGACAAAGCCAAGTGTTCTTTACATATTTAGTAAATACCTTTATGTGGATAATTATTACTAAAATATAATATAATCATCGACGGGCGCGTAGTGTTCCACGCGTCCCTCATAACGATATCAGCAAACCGTAGGGGCCCAGCAGGGCCAATGCCTGCTAGGGCCATGAGATCGGTTCTAAAAAGGATATATTCATGGACTCGGAACGCAAAAGGCAATCGAGGAAAAAAAGGCTGACACGCACTCTCGCTTCACCCTAGAGCGTAATAAGATGATTTCCAAACTAAAAAAAAAAATGGTCTATGGACAAGCACACTAACTTGGAGCCTCGAAATCACCCCAGACCAGGCACTTTGTATCATAGATATAAATCATACTTATCAACTATGTAAGTGTGCCAACTTCAAGTCACGCATTGTAAGAAATCGACCTTCTGTACTTCTTAATTCGTGTTGCAATTTAAATAATAAATTATTTTGTAAACGTCTGTCGTATTAAGAATTTTCTAATTTATATGTTTTATTTAGTCATTGGTATGTATGGCTACTGGAATAGCCATTATAGTATTTAGTAGATTACCTACTTAACTTGTGAGTTGGAGGAAACCACAAATATATATATATATATATATAAAAAAATAGTTTATTTTCAACTGAAGCATTTAGGCCTTGACATTAATGTCAAGGGTTCACCCTGAACTCCCATTTAACTGTTAACTAATTTCTAAAAAGGAGAAGGTTCTAAATTAGAATGTTATTTTTTGGGATGCTAATTTTATTTAAAAAAAATATATTGTGAGTAGGAATGACAATGACAGGTGGCGAAAACTATTGTACGTTTGAATCAATGCGAAAAGCATAAATGAGATAATTTTTGACATCACAAAATCAGACACAATTACACCCTACATTCACACTCCACACTCCTGCCCATTACCAACAAATGTGGTTACCATTTCCAGCATGAAGCCGAGCAGGTGCAGTCGATATTCCTGGAGACAGAGATCCCGCAGCAGTCGCGCGTACTCGTCGCGGACTTCGCAGAGAATAGGCCCGCCAGGCCGGAGCCCACCAGACACTCGCCGGTAAGCCACTACAGACTACAGACTCAGTGCAGTCGATATTCCTTGAGTTTACCCCCCACTACGCAGTCTGTGCACTGAACGCATCATTAGCTCTAGGCTACGGTGATGTTCGAAAGAATTACTGTGGTTCTGGACGCAAAGGGCAACTGAAGGAACACAGGTGGGTTTCAGGCAGTAAAAATCTGACACGCTCGCTCTACTAGTCAAAACGCTAAAATATTTTATAACATTCACAGATGGTGGTGAGTGGAAAGATGACACTGTCGCTGATACAAGACGCACCAAGGGACACTCCGGAGCGGGACCCAGGTAATTTAATTGTTCTGTGTTCTTTTGATATCAGGATAGATTTGCATTTTTTCCTTGGACAAATTTTTAGAGGTTTTTCCAACTTAGGCTGATTTAAATGGAGATCTATAAGATTTTGCGGTTAGCTCCGGCACAGAATGTAATATTAGCGAATAGATGCCTCATCTCATATAAAAAAAACTTGAACACCATAACTATCCTAGTTTTTGCGATAGGCATGGCTGTTGGACAAATGCTATTATAACTTAAATGATACCTAGAAAGAAAATATAAGTGACATAATATATATCTAATTGCAACATATTAAAAATACAAAATAATATTGAATACATATGTAATTCAATTGTGGTTTCTTAAGAATGCTGCAGGGTTAAAAAAAATAATGTATAATAATTTTAAATGATTTAATTATACTATCTAATATTTGTATACCAATCACTGGTGAAACATGTAGAACTTATGTAGGTACTGTGTTCAACATTCTCATTACCATGTTTTTGGCAAATAATGTACTTTGACTTTGGCAGGCAAACAATTTTTTTCCGCCTTCGGACCTAGATTATATTTTGTCCACTTCAACAGCTTCATTATATCAAAAAGTGTTACATACAAAGTCTAATGAAGCGAATGATAAAACTAAGAATTCCAACAGCGCCATCTATTTGTACTAAAAATAAAGTAATGGGTTTGTTCCAATAATCTTATAAATTTGAATTTGCGTACCTTAATGTCGTCAATAGGAGGCCATATTCCACAGTTTGGTGCTTAGGGGACTTTATTACATATAGTAAAAAATCTTAAGGGGATGCAACTCGACATACATTTTCACTGTTTTTCATACGACCGCTCTTACGCGATTATGCCGGTTAATACACATTTTTCATCAGATATTTTAAAAACACAGTATCTTGTTAGTAAAAAAATGGCAAAGAAGGAACAGGAGTGGGTTTTTAGTCAGTAAAAGTCTGACACTATCTCCCGCTCCGCCCGAGAGCGCGGGTTGTCATAAGATGATTTTCCCACCCGGAAAAAAAAAGAGCCTTGCAAATTTAATCAAGGTTTTTCTAAATGACGACAATATTTTTCAAAACCTTTTAAGGATTAAAAAAAACGTATTTTCTGGAACAAGTTTTGTAAAATATTCGAATAAATCACGGAATGATCGAATGCTAACAGAGTTTTCAGGCGTTATCTCTCTTTTTTTGCGTTGTCTTTTTGTCAAACATCACGTTGGATTGCGTTAGATGAAGTAACAAGCTTTTAAACCATGCTCGATTTTGACGATAGGCGAGTGAAAAAGGACCCTCTTAGTATATATATAAACTCTAATAAGAAATCAAGACATTACACGCCATCTATTCAAATTGATTTGTACAAAATTTTCTTTCAACCCCTAATGGCTCCTGTGTATTGAAAAAAACTTGGCATAGTTGCCTATACTGGCAGAAAATGCAATAATTTGATTTTTCTTAAACATTGCCATTCACTAGGATTACACTCTTGTCTCGTGGGTGCGTTTACAAACATGTAAACTCACAAACTATATAATAGGCTGTAGAAATATTTGTTCATATTTGTTCCCTGCGGGAATCGAACCCGACACAAAGCGCAGCAGCCAATCGCTCAGCCACTGCACCAACTGTGCCGTAATTAGTGTTAGTATTAATATAACTGAATTTTAATTTCAGAATCAACAGTGGACGACTTCACAACGGCTAGTGCTCTCACACAGAATGCTGAGGTAATAACAGTTTACAGGATAAATTATATTTAAAACTTTTACCATATATAAGACCGTAAACACCATTGACTTTTGGAGGTATGCGGAACAGAGAGTAAAGTCCCGCAAACCTCCGTTGAAAAGGGAGGATCCTCCGACCAGACGGGTGTTATGTCTGGTGGGCAACTGCCCGATAGACGATTTCGGGCTATTCTATATGTTCCAATCGCGCGGAGAACTTTAATTGCGCGATGCAGGATTAGTTCTTATGTGACGCCATAGATGTCGCTACAGACCCACACATTTAATCACAATAAATACTAACAAGGATATTCCCTCAAGCTATGGGTAAATTCATTTAGAAAGGTTTTGAACCAATTCCAAACCTTACTAAACCGTAACAGCATATATTTTTTAGAAATCTTACTTGGTAATTATTTAAAATACTCTAGGCATAGGCGCGGGCTTGCGGACGGCGAGCAATGGGTAGCTCGCCGTCCGACCATCCGGTAACCGTCCGGAGCGAGCCCAAATCGTCGACGGCGCGTACTGTTCCACGCGCGCCTCAAGATGTCAGCAAATCGTCCGTCAGCAAGGGGCCCAGCAGGGTGAAAGCCTACTGGGGCCATGGGTTGTGCGAAAGTGAACCCCGGGGCCCTGGAACTAAGGCAAAGAAGGAATAGGAGTGGGATTTAGTCAGTAAAAGTCTGACACGCCCTCGCGCTCAGTCCAAAGGCGCGAGATATCATTAGATGATTTCCCACCTAAAAAAGTTTTAATCTTTCTTGGTAATTATTTAAAATATAATATATAATTATAATTAAAATATAATTTAATATATAATGGTGTTAATTTTCTTGATTAATCATAATCATATCTAAATGATTTTATTGGGAAAACAGCATCAAAATGGTTATTAAATGAAGCAGCAACTAGCATTAGCAGATATTTGTTTGAGGAAGATTGGGAGCGGTACACAAACGTGTCGCATAAAAGTTTCTTTATTATTATAATTTTTTTTGGTCCATTCCGCGCATCACCGCGCGTCGTGGCAAGATAACGACGTACACCTTCTTTTGTTTTTAAAAAATAATATTGTGCTTTTTCTTCATAGTATTAACACTTCTGCTTCCGCTTCCGTTAAGACACTTCCGTTGCTTCACTAACGTACACCAAGCGTATAATGACGAATACGCGCCTGTGAAACTACGCGTCCGTGGACAGTAGGCCTAAGTGTGTTTTCTATTTTACAGAAAGAAGACGAATCAGACGAGGAAGTCGATGAAGAAATTGAAGTGGAAGAGATTGAAGAAGAAGTAGAGGAAGAGGAAGAAGAAGAAGAAGACGAGCCGGAACAGAAGCCAAAGGTCAAGAAGACAGAGTGAAGTACTGATAGGATAGATATACATGTGCGTTGTGATTTGTGACTTTGTTATAGAAGTATTTTGTAAGGGTTGCCATTCAATTTTAGACTTTATGTAGGTGAATTTAAGTTTGGTCTGACTTAGATTTGGTATGTATTATGATGCTTTTTGTGAGAACTGTACAAGCTGGCCATTTCCTAAAAATTTTATGATATTCATTATTCAACGGCTATTCTTATTGCAGCGTCTTCTAAATTTAATTGGGGTCTTTAACTCAGGAATGAATAGGTAAGTTTTAGGCTCCATCAGGGGAGGTAGTGATCAAACGCGAGCCTCAATGATAAATCTATATTTATAAAAGCAAATTACCACTCACTAAATCTCAGAAACTATAACACCTACAAACTTTAAATTTGGCAGGTAGGTTCCATAAAGGGTGTAGACATACGCTAAGAACGGATTTAACGAAACTCCACCCCTGAGGAGGTAAAACGGGGGTTGGAAGTTTGTATGGCGAAACCTACTTTTACGCGGGTGAAACCACTGGCAGAAGATAATAAACTATAAATATATGATGTTAGGGTTTTCTTTTCTGTAGCAAATCAGCAAATAATGGAGAGAGAAAGAGTATTTCTTTTGGTTTTAAATAACATAAACTAGTGCTTGACTGCGTTCCCACCTGATGGTTAGCAGTGATGCAATCGCTGATGGTGGCGCACTAGTTCATGAGGAGCCTATTCACTTTAGCCTTGAAGACGCCCAAATTATGTCCAATCATGGACGGGAAGATCGCAGTAGGCAAATTGTTCCAGTCCTTTGATGTACGCAGTATAAACGACGAGCCGAAACGCTTAGTCCGGACCGTATCAGACTTTTCAACCCACCTGTGTTCCTTTAGTTGCTCTTGTTCCAAAGCCCCGATAACTTTTTCGAAAAATCTTGCAGATGTATGATAGGCTGCGGTCCAATTTCTAACTAGGTATGTATGGTAGGGTCGGCATCCAATCCATCAGAAACAGCGGAGTACCAATATTCTACAGAAGGCACTTCCTATACAGCCTCCACAATCCAGTTAGCTTCAACAATCTGTCCAGATCATCTCAGGGTAAATGTTAAGATAACAAAGTTACAAAACACAGCATTAATTTAAAAAAAGTAACTATTTTTGTTTATGGAATGCAATTAATTGTGTATTTATTTTGTCTATGCTTCTCTCCCTAGTCTATTCATTGTTGAAGGTGTACATTTTATTGTATTTTACATTGTTTTATGCTTTTGACGTTTTTAATACTCTTGTTAATATGTGGATTTCTTTTTTAACTCCTTAACTGCCTTCGTCGGATATATCCGACAATCAATTACTCCATCTGGTCAGCTCTTATGTCACCTATGGGGATTGAAGAGCTAAACGAGATGGAGTATCCAGTGGCAAACACACGATCCTGGTAAATAGGACGCGAAAACAATCGTCGGATCAGTCCGACGCAAGCAGTTAAAGTGAATTTAGATATGACTGAGAGATCACAAAGGACAAATAAATTGATATTTTTCAACATCTGCATAAGCTTTTCCCGACCCCATTCGGGTCTAACTTTGTCTATCTAACCTGTTCAACTTGTGGATACTATTATGCCTTTGATACACCTACTGTCAGAATTTCTGGTTTCTTAACATCCATAGCAACGATAAAAAAATTGGCCAAGTGAGCATCGGACTCGCACATGAAAGGTTCTGTCTTATCTTAATGTGGGGCTGGCCCTAGCCTCTATGGTATAATATTAAAAAACGGAAAAAAAAAATCACGTTTGTTGTTTAAGAGCCCCACTTAAATATTTATAACAGCAACAGAAATACTTACATAATTTGTGAAAATTTTAACTGTCTAGCTATCACGGTTCATGAGATACAGCCTGGTGACAGATAGACAGACAGTGGAGTCTTAGGAATGGGTCCTGTTTTTACCCTTTGGGTATGGTACCTTAAAAAATGAAATATTTATCTGTTTCTTTTAAATGATTGTTGAAAGTGTCCTTAGGCCATTACAGAAAGGTTTTGGTCCTCTTTCATATCTAAATACGTTCACAATGTTATAATCGGTTAATAATAACGTAAATAAATAAATTCAGTGTTCGATGATTTGTGCCAAATTGTTACTTCAGGCTTCTTAGAATATTTAGTAATTTATTCGACGTTTTTATACTTATAATACTTTTACTAAGTATGTATTGTACTTCCAAGTCTGTGAATTAGCCAAATTTTAATTAACTACCTTAATTAAGGTAATTATTATATTGTGTATTGTCTCATTCTTAATATAGAGGATAACACAGCCTTGCAAAAAAACTGCATCATTAAGAGGAATAAAATATATTGTAGCCAATTTTTTTTAAGTTCCTATGTCATTTGTAAAAAAGCTATTATTGTTTAAGTTCAAAATTAATCAAAAATTCAAAATTAATTGATGTCATATTGGCTCAATGATTATATAGTGTTATAAATAAAATTTTAAATTAAAAAGCTCAATAAACTGTGCAGTTTTTTTGCCAGTAAGTATACTAGTAGGAATGCCCCAAACATAATTTCAAATTTCCCTAAGTATGGGTATTTAGTATAATAGAATAAAATATGTATGTAATAATTAAAATTTTGCACCAGTGTGAGACCTATATTAGTTATAATTATGCATTTAAGGGATATTGTGACAGTTTCCGTTATTTTTTCTATGAAATTATATTTTTGTTAACACAAAATGAGAATAAGAGTTTATGTTATAGTTTGCAAGTTACATTATTTGTATTTGAACTGTTTTGAGCTGAATTTTGGAAAAAGAAGACTTTTTCCAATAAAAATGGAACAATTAAGATTCTGGACAGATATTAACCCTACCGCTTATGTCGGATTAATCCGACAAATATTTTCGTGTCGGTTTAACTCATCAATTCCCATAAGTGACAGAAGAGCTGACGAGATAGAGTATTTGGTCGTAAATATACGACCCTTGCAAAATTGTCACGAAAATATTTGTCGGATTAAGAGCATCCTTTTCGAGGTACATTTTTATACAAACCTTCTTACGTGATTATGATGTTATTACACATCTTTCTCTAGATATTTTGGATACACCGCTCTCTTGTAGATATTATCTAGGCTTCTATAAACATAAATTTGTGTAAAACTAATCTGGTAAAGACCTCTGAAAATCTGCCATTTTACGTGAACTTTGACCCTCCATAATGTACTCATAATATATTAAAAAGTACATCAATAGAATCCTTGCACATTTAATCGAGATTCTGAATGACGACAAGTACTAAGTATCACGGAAGTACCGAATGCCAACAGAGTTTTCAGGCGTTATCTCTTTTTTGCATTGCCTCTTCATCAAACATCGCGTTGGATTGCGTTAGATGAAGCAACAAGCTTTTAAACCATGCTCGATGTTGACGATAGGCGTGTGGAAAAGGAGCCTCTTAATCCTTCGAAAGCGGTTAAAGGGTAAAACTTTGATGAAAAACTGTCCAACAGTGTAACCACTCATTTCAGTATTAAAGTTAAATAATAAATGAATATTACGTAATCATTTAACATTTACTGTAGCATTTTTGTTAAGCTTCAATGGTTTTTAGTTGTAAGCAAGGATGTAGTCAGAAGGGGAAGATGGAAATAAGTAACGATTATTAGGTATTCAAAAAATGGGTACAATTGTGAAGTAAACTCCCTTTTGGATACAGCCCTGGTTGTAAGAAAATAAAAATAACATGAAAGCTATTTTTGTTTTATTTATTATCCTCATAGCATAGCATCTATCTATTGTGGTCTGGTTTCCGCACTAAGTCCTTAGTGGACCATTGTGCGTGAGCCATGGCGGCCCCACTCCAACCAGCCCACCTCACTCCAGAAGTAGATGAGTCTCTTCAGTCTACTCAGGGCGTCTATGAGTGAATTCGGTGCTCCCAAGGTTCGTGTTCTTATTTTGCTGACAGCTGTGCACTCTAGGAGCACGTGCGCGACAGTATCCTCTGACTCCATGCATCCTCTGCACAGAGGACTATCCGTGATATTCATTGTGAAGAAGCGTTTGTTCAGTGAGCAGTGTCCGGTGATGGTCCCCGCCAGCATCTGGAGGCTACCTCTGTCTAAACGCAAAAGGTTGCTGGTTAGGGTTTTATTTAAGTATGGCATGGCTTCTTTATCCGTTCATTATGGCGACACTTGGGGGAGGCCTATGTCCAACAGTGGACGTCTTTAAACTGAAATGATGATGATGATGGCATGGCTTCTTTAGCCTGCCTGCAGCCGGGTGCTAGGGACCACCACCTTCCTGCCTGTGCGTTGGTGTGCTCTCGTAGCCAAACGCAGCTTCTTCTTAGCGTATCGATGGCAAAAGTATTTAAATTCCTTGCCTGGCCCAGTATTCGGCCACGGCAATGCCGTCCGGTGATGCTGTCATTAGATTCCTACGTGAACAGCTAACAGGGCACGTGATGCAAGATCGAAGGTGGGACATGGTCTGCGTAGAGACGCCGCACAAGCACTGAAGATCGGAACCGTCCGAAAACCCCCATCTGTGAATATCGTCTTTGCTGCGCCCAGCTTGGGTGCGGAGTCTGTTTAGAGTTTTCCAGGTGGACCATGGTGACTCGTGTCCAGGAGAAAGACTCGCCGACGGCTCGACAAAATCATCAGGTGGTTGAAGTTTTAACCACCTGATGATTGCCGTCTCCCGCCAGAGGTCGCATCTCTCCGAGGTGGTGTTACTTTGAGATGGGCTCACACTTGCAACAAAACTTTTACGGACTTTTAAGATGGTGAGAGGTCGTTTTGTTGTTTCGCCCTTTCCATGCGGCTAGCCACAGCCCTGCCCAAAGGGTATTGGCACGATGGGTTCAGGCCCGTAGACCACCTTGTTAGACCCCCGCTTTGCCAGCTCATCAGCATAGCATAATCAGCCTTGGGACTCTGACCATATCTCTATGAGAATACCACGTAATGGGCAATGCGGGTTTGTAGATAAGATCAAAATCTATATAATTATCTATATATATAAAAGGAGAAACTGACTGACTGACATATCAACGCACAGCCGAAACTATAGGGCCTAGAAGCGTGAAATTTTGCACAAGGCTTCCTTTTATGACGTAGGCGAGCACTAAGAGAGGATTTTACAAAATTCACCCCCTAAAGGGATAAAACGGGGGTCCAAAGTTTGTGTGGAGAAAACTATTTTCACGTGGGCGAAGCCGCGGGCAGAAGCTAGTACATATATGAAAGGCAAAGCCCTGACTGACTTCTCTCAATGCCCAGCCAAACCATTGAACCTAGAATGTTAAATTTAGCACAGAGGTTCTTTTTAAGATGTAATACAAAGAATAAGTAGGAGTTCCCCAAAATTCACGAGACAAGGACGAGAATCATTTGTACTTTCATGCAGGTAAAGCTGCTGGCAAAAGCTAGTTGACTATCATCAATGTCAATGTTCCACCATGTGGGAGGGTTTCAAACGCTGCGTATTCCGGTGCGTGTTCGCCACTCGAGAACCTTTCGGTCCCATCGATAAGCAATGAGCTCTGCTTACTGCCACTTAAGTTTGGAGATTCTTCAGTTGATGTTGGAAGCAAATTACCTTCAATAAATCATTTTGTCTTCTTGATATTTATTTTTCATTAGTACAGGAAATCAAACAAAAATTAAAAGAAATGAGCATAATCACCTGATTTATTGTTGCACTTAAAATAATTAAATAACATTGATCTTATTTACAATCTACTATTCTGCTTTGCACCTTGATATTTGATGTACAATCGACAACTGAAAGAAAAAAAAAATGTTATTAAAATAATTTTATGATTACATATTAGTCAAATAATTTAATTTATATTATAGAGATGTCTATGACTACTCCTTTTTCTTAGTATGGTCATGTGAAGAGGGATAAAACACTCATAAGAGCAGGAATGAAGGAGAGGGAGGTCAAAGAAGATGGATAGATTGGGTGCGGAGAGATATGACGGAAAAGGGAGTTAGTGATAGTGTGACGGGTTTTTTTCTTTTTTTTTTTTTTTTTTTTCGGGTGGGAAAATCATCTCATGACATCCCCCGCTCTTGGGCGGAGTGCGAGATAGTGTCAGACTTTTACTGACTAAAAACCCTGTTCCTTCTTTGCCATTTGTTTTCCAGGGCCCCGGGGATCTCTTTCGCATCACCCATGGCCCCAGTAGGCTTCGACCCTGTTGGGCCCCTACGGTTGCTGACATCTCCTTGAGGCGCGCGTGGAACACTACACGCCGTCGACGACTTGGGCTCGGTCCACCAGAGAGATCGGACGGCGAGCCACCCATTGCTCGCCGTCCGCAAGCCCGCGCCTACGGTGAATAGTGTGACGGGTAATGGGACAGAATAATTGAAAAAAATTTGTTGCGCTGACCCCAAATGACACGGGCCAAGGGCAGGCAAATAATAATAATAATATTCCACAACTATCACACAACACCGTCTAGTCCCAAGTTAAGCAGAGCTTGTGTTATGAGTACTAGACAACTGATAAACATACTTATATATTTCTAAATACATACATATTATAGATAAATTACACCCAGACACAGAACAAATGATCGTGCTCATCACACAAACATTTGTCCTGGGTGGGAATCGAACCCACGACCTCCGGCATAGCAGTCAGGGCCACTAACCACTAGACCAACAGGCCAGTCTAAATGATGATGTCTGAGACTACTCCAGTTACCATTAGAATACTAATTATTTGCCAACTATGGAAGTAATTGACAATGCTGGGCCAGCAGCAGTCACAGACAGAAATTGGAGACCATTAAATGGTAAATGAAAATCATTTGCAGAGGCCATATCATGAAGTCTTTTTATGGCTTCCTTGAGAAGAAACTGCATTTTTCATTGATAAAATAGATGTGGATGACACAGCAGTGTAGCTTTGTATTGGTAAAAGATTTTTTGTAATTGGAATTTTCGGGAGAATTATTTTAAAAACACAAACAAACAATTCTTTTTCTTGTAATAATTGAGGTTACACTATACAAAGGTAGTTAAGGTTTAGAGAAAAAGAGAAGGTACTATAGATCATACATAGCTACCTACTCACATTAGAATCATAACAGCATTAAAAAATCATTACATATTGCCTTGTCCTTTGAACCACATAGTTCAGGATTAGAGGCATGAAAGAAGATAAGTAGTATTAAAGAAACTAATTTTGTATCTGTGATACTGGACAGATATAAGGCGAACAATCGAGCAGCTCAGTTTGCTACAGGTGGACAGAATGTGTTGTTGACATGAGAAACAGAAGAATTCTACATTAATTAGATCTAATAATTTCAAGTAAGATATTTGGTTAAGTACCTTTACTTCGTCGTCCAGTTTTTCAGTTCATCAATATCCTTGACCAAAGTCCAGTCATATCTGACTGACCTGACTGACTGTGTTGCTGCTAACTTCATCTCGGGGAAGAAAGACCAGCCCTCATCGACAGAGGTCTTCTTGACAATAGCAGCGAGGCCTAGGACTACGGCAGCGGGTACGGCCGCGACAGGGGCTTTCTGCCAAGCGGCCAAAATGCTGCCGGCGACAGCACCCCCCATGAAATAGTTAATCTTATCGTTCTTCCCTCTTATGTTTTGCATAGCGTTGGTAGTGACGACAAATCCTGCAGCTATTCCAACCATTGGGCCCACGAACCATGCAACCCTCGCTGCTGTGCTCGCAAAACCCTTGGGATGGGAATACATTAAGACATCCAGGGTTGATGCAGCCAGACCAGCCATCACAGCATATTTAGACGCCGCAAATGTTTTCAGGAAGATATCCTGCCCCTCGGGCGTGTCGTAGTATTTGTATTTTATAAGATAGGCCATTATTTTAACTTGAAATGTTATACTCAAAGTAGTTACACAACACAGTGGTCAGTGACACAGTGCGTGCAATGTCAAAAATCAAATTGAGAATGCCTTTTCCGAAAGTCGTTATCGACACCGGCAAGATGTCAATTAAGTTTTAAAGCTGCGGATTTGTTCATATAGATTTTAATTTATTTGTTTTATGTTCTATTATTATGAGTTCATGTCCTTGTGATCAATTCCGCTAAATATATCTATAACTGAATTGAAAAAGTCAGAAACATTTTTTATATTATTTTATGGCAATGTCAATAGCAACTTCATAAACAAAATAAAACAAACTGAACGCGATTTCAACAATAAATAAAATTATAACTTCCGAGAGTGTTTATATAACACTGGTTGGAAAGGTAACATACACACATATCTGGCTTCATTTATTTTTTATTAATTAAATAATTTCCCATTATGGAAAAAACTAGGAAGTCATTTGAGGAAGCGATACGAGGAAATTGTTTTTGAACGCATCCAATGCGATAACTCTTGCATATCCGACAATCCGTCACTAGTGTCAAAAGTATCAAAAATGGCGGCGGACGGTGACGAAGTGATTAGTGATCAAGAAAAAGTTAGAATCGTTTCAGATTTCATATTACATTCGCCACCTGGAGAATTTAATGAAGTGTTCAACGATGTAAGGGTTCTACTAAATAATGACACCCTTCTAAAAGAAGGCGCGAGCGGAGCGTTCGCACAATACAATAAGGATCAACTAACGCCCGTGCGCCTCGAAGGCTCGGAACTCCACACGCTCATCACCGATCATAACGAGCTCGGCGGCGGGAGATTCTTCGACCCTCGTTCCAAACGTTCCTTCAAGTTCGACCACTTACGTAAAGAAGCGTCAGAATATGAACTCTACGAGCCTGACCGAGTGGCGGAGCCCTGGCGGGCGGCACTCGACGAGGAGCTGACGGCGTACGTGGCCGCGCACTTCAAGCACGGTGCCAGCTTAGTAGTAGGACGCACGCTCGAAACCGGTGCTGTACAACTCGTCGCTTGCATCGAGGACCATCAGTTCCAGCCGAAGAACTACTGGAATGGGCGATGGCGCTCTGTTTGGTCGCTGACGGTGGGTGCAGGCGCGGCAGAGCTCCGTGGCATGCTGCGTGTGCAAGTGCATTACTACGAGGATGGTAACGTGCAGTTGGTGAGCTCAAAGGAGGTGCGCGCACCCGTGAGTGCGACGGGTGAGGCCGCCACCGCCAAGGAATTCGTGCGGTTGGTGTGTGACGCGGAGAACGCGTACCAGACCGCCATCTCCGACAACTACAAGACCATGAGTGATACCACGTTTAAGGCGTTGCGGCGACAGCTGCCGGTGATGCGCACCAAGGTGGACTGGGCGCGGCTCGTCTCTTACACGATCGGTAAGGAGCTCAAGAGCCAATGATGTCCCGCCGCTGCGCTCTGAGCCGCAGCGGCCGCTCCACGCCTGTACATATTCGCGTAAGAGTAAATCTTGTTCAAATGTTTACGGGCGCCGGGGTGACGCCGCGGCGGGCCCCGGCGCGTATTTATCTATGAATATATAGAGAAATCGCTATCTTAACTGTTAAATTTTATTGCATTTTGTTACACTCAGTACGGAATGATTATTGAATAGCGAAATGTCTGAATGCGGCTTATTTTTGGACAGTACACTCTCACAAGTCACGAGAGGTTGATTCAACGAGTTTGTGTCCATTATGTTGGTAGCAAGAGATTATACGGAAAACCATTGTACTTAGGTGTGGGCAAAGTTTACACCCAACTAGATCTGTAGAACTTGACTGGACGTCAGATTTGATCCATTAATTTATTTGCTCGTCGGGGATGATTGGTTGTTGTGTAAGCAATATGATGACTGTTCATTCATTGATTTAGCTTTTGTGTGATTATTTGAAAGACGCATGTCAATTACAATAAGATTTAAATAATAAATTACCATAATACCTAGTTATGGATGTTAAAACTTAACTCGTGCATGTATTTTGAAAGTTTATAATCCATCCACTTCTGCATTTGTTCTATTAACAGTATTATTTCTTTGATATTGCTTGCATAACAGAGTATTATATGACAATTGTTCAGGAAAGGTACATAGAAGGTCTCCAATGGTGCATTTAATTGTAGTTAATTTAACAAATTGTCCACGTAGCTTTAAAGCAGCGTCTATGAGCATAGAGCACAAGATATTCAATATTTTTCAATTTACAATAAATAAAAATTGGAGTGTTGCTCAAACGGTAACTAATGCAGTGAAGTAAAAAGAAAAATTAGAGAATTATTGTCCATATTATGGCTTTGAGAGTGCGAATGATGCGTAACTTTTTTTTTATATAATGTGTAATAATTGTAATGCCAATAAGGATTATTTTGTAATTATTATAATTATTATTTTAATAAAGAACGTACATTAAAAATCCAAGATAATGTATGATTGGATTCATTTCAATAAAAATATATATTAAAATGTTGCTAACATCTGTTTTCTTTTTATTTACGTCGCTATCTTGAATCGAGTATAAAGTATAGTTATGGAAACAGGTAAAAATGCGGTATATTTGGTGATAACTTAGATATGCGAGTGATAAAATCGTGAGTCACTCTTTTATTGGGATCACCGGTGACGGTGTGGCGGCCCGCCAATATCGCATGCATTCACTAATTTTACACACGCTCTGTTCCATAATTCGTTCTCTGGTGACCCTGTTAAGATTTAGCGGGTGTCGTAATGAAGTAGCAGGAATAGTTAGTGTTGACGGCATAATGATTAAATATGACTTACCATAACAACAATTACTCATTATCCTGGCGTTCTATGTTGTAACTCATAAATCAATGTTCATATTCATTACTATTCATTACTTACATAATAACAAATTTAGGCTTATAATTTATAATTTTCTCATTGTTGGGACTCGGGCCTTCTCTCTCATCATCATTTCAGCCCATAGACGTCCACTGCTGGACATAGGTCTCCCCCAAATGTCGCCACAATGAACGGTCCTGTGTGTGCTTTTTCTCTATGAGCGGATTACGGCCCATTCCCCGGGCCGTAATCCGTCACGCGGGGCTGCGGCGTTGATATTAGTAGGTATATATTATCGTATCTGTAGTGTACATTATCTTAAACCGCAAAACCACGATTTATAATATATTACTCTTGATCTTGATTATTTTTTTAGTGTACAATAAAGTGTATGTAAATAAATAAACCACTTATCGTAAAACTTAGGACCAGTTGTAGGTTTAGTACCTATCAGAAGCAGTGCTGTTTTTTTAACTTCCCTGATCTAAGTCTTGAAGTTTTAATCTAACTGGTCTTGTCTAGTCTTGGGCACTCAAAACTGGACAAACTGCATCACTGCTTACCATCAGGTGCGATTGCAGTCAAGCACAGTTACCTATATAATTTGCAAAAAAAAAACCCGATTTCTGATTTAATGTTACAGAATAAGCGACAATTCTGCCTAGGATACCGAACTGTTTTATACCGTAATACAAAAAGGTACTCTGTGGTAATACCTATTCGGTTACCGACAATTCCTCTTCAGTTTCCAATTTGCCGTTTGTTCCTTGGAACTCGTATTGTGTGCAGTAGTTCGGGCTCTCGAGTGCCGGAAGCAACGAGATAATTTGGTATATAGGCCGCGGGTTATCTGCGAACACAGTTACTGTTTATTTATATTATTTGAAGTAATGTGTCGCCCGTGGTTTCATTTTTGAGCTTTTAATGTTCCCACTGCTGGGACTCGAACGTCCTCTCTGGGAGAGGGATGGTGGATGTCACATATCTTCGAATTTTTGGTTCTAGGATATGCCAGTTTCCTCACGATGTTTTCCAGATTTTTTTTTCTTTATTTACAGTGGCGATGAAAAATTACACAAAGACGACTAAAAACTCGTAAGTCGAAGCCGTTACCACTGGGACACCATCTATCTACTCATTGCTGTATTTCAAGAATTTAGAGTAATTGACACTGTTGTTGAAATACAAATTCATTATCTTCCTGCCCTTGTCCAGTGTTACATACTTGGGGTCAGTGCAACACGTTTTTTTTTTCTAAGTATTCTGTCCACCCATCACGCAATAACCAACTCGGTTTTTGTTTCATATTACTCCGTACTATATTAAAAAAAAAAAAAAAACACTATTTATCTTTTCTTTCCCTCTCCGTCCAAATAACTTACTCATAACTCTTGTATTAACATGCGTTTCATCCCTCCTGCACATGACCATACCAAGACAAACGATTCCCTTTCAACTTTTATGTCACTGGCGCTACCTACTTTTAAACTTCTTACTCGTTTCTCACTTTAACCATTCTTGTCACACCACACATCCGTCTCAAAATTCTCATCTTCGTTACATGCAATCTTTTTTGTGTTCCGTGTTATTTTCACAGCCCAACATTCTGATCCATATGTTGAAATAGGAATTGAGGTGCCTTTGATCTACCTAGTTCTTTTGAGAGGTGCTTTACCATTTATTGAAATGTCTGTCGTTCGAGCGAGAAAGTTGGATGGAGCTTTACACTTACACCCTATATAGCTTCATCCCTTTAGTAGTTCAGTTTAGATCGTAAAATGGATCGCATTAACAGTTTGTGGTAGCACTCCTGATTTCCTGAAGCCCTACCACGAGCTCTTAACGCCATAACGTGTTTAGAGTTTATCTAGCTGCGAATTTTCTTTATTCGCCCATCATTTTTGTTTTCACGCCTTCCAGTTTCCACGATGATTTCATTTAGTAGTGTCTTGGCACTGCCTACACACTTTATTATTGATGTGTTTCTATTCCAGTAACATCTTCGTAACCACGCCAACTAGTTAAACTTCTAATGTGCGTAAATAACAAGGTTCTCATGTCTCTATTGCGATCAACGGGACAGCTGAAAATGATTGCCGTGTAATCGTAACGAATATTGTATCAAACGCTCACGCACCTTACATCTAAGGCATCCATTAAACGATAAGTTTTGCTGTTAGTTTTAATTGCCCATAGACAATTTTTTGATTGATGAAAAGCCTACCGTCTAATGCGATGATTGACATTTGATTTGAGTGACGAAAACCTAAGGGGTCCATTACACGGTCATGCAAGCGTCAAACTGACGGAATTTTATCTCCATACATTTTTCGTCATGCAAACGTCAGTCATCGCATTACACGGTAGGTTTTTCGTCAGTCGAGATATTTGACTGTGACAAAACTGACAGCTAAACCTATCGTGTAATGGACCCCTAATGGCGATAAAATTCCGTCATTTAAACATCATTCATGATTGATGGAATTGATTGACGCCTGCAGGATCATGTACTGGACGCCTAATAGGCATAGCCTACTCTACTGGCTTCTATTGTAAAGTGATCTGCGATGATGATAACTAACCACATTTATGTGGTTAGTTATCATCATCTGGCCAACCTTATTTTATTCGAAATAAAATAAAATAAAATAATATATTGAAAATTTGCCCAAGGAAACTCCCAGTAAAAAGTATCTAAACCTACCCCACCTGTGTGCCAAATTTTATCTAAATCCGCCGTTAGTGTGAAAGAGTAATAAACACACATACATACAAACATTCGCCTTTATAATTTAAGTGTGATGGAGCGATGATGATGCCTGCCATTCACAAAACAGTTATTGGATGACACGACTCTACGAAAATATAGTTAACTAGCTTTTGCCCGCGGCTTCGCCCGCATACATTATAAACATATAGCCTATATCACTCAGGAATAAAGCAGCTTTCGGTGAACTAATTTTTCTCAAGCGGACCAGCCCCCTAGCCAAGTTACAACTGTTTCGTTTCTATTCTCTTTTCGTCGATCGCCTCGAGTCGGTCACGCCTCCGATTCCTTTGTTATGAGACGTCATCTCAACGCTTAGTCACGTAGTCAGAACAAAGGAATAGGTGGCGTGGCCGACTCGACGCGATCAACGAAAAGAGAATCGAAACGAAACGGTTGTAACTTGGCTAGGGGGGCTGTACTTTCTGAGATTGCCTCCTACAAACATAAAAACAAACTATAATATTAGTGTAGAAGTGTAGTTCATACAAAATACTCGGTGACTACGGCCCTTGTTTTATTTATTTGGTGCAGTACGAAACTATGTATGAGGAAGAAATATGCAGAATGTAGGCAGGGACGTCGGCTTTTAGAAAACCTCGTGCAATGAGCATGAGCTCATTTGATGAACTCGAAAAAGTGGCGATGTGTGACAACAGAAATGCACACTGATCGACTGACAAATAAATAAATGTTCTACTTACATACTGCATACTTAATTACTAATTATGTTTGATAAAAATATAAAATGAAATCATTATATAAAATTGAAACTAGTTTTTAGTATCAAGAAATATTATAATTTATACGTAACCTAAAAGGCGATTACTTACTAATCTGTTTCTTGATGTCTATTCTCAGGGGTGCTCGGCACCCACTGTTTAGGTATTTCTCATGGGTGCTCGAGCCCCCGAGCACCCACGGAGTCGGCGCCCCGGAATGTAGGGCAGCTGCATAAAAACGAAAACATTTCATACACTATTGCATAAAGCACGTTACGTGCCTAATTAATTATGGCCAGTATTTTTTTCCGGCAAAAACGCGATGAGTTGTAGACAGCATTGAAAGTAATACTATAATAATATGTTGTATATCTAAAATTCTTGTTAGGAAAGCGTAGATCAAATGTACGAGGACATCGACATCGCTGTTTGTCTGGCTTTTAGTCTGCTACGCTATACTAATGTGTGTGTGTGACCTTTAATGTAAAATAATAGCCTCTATTATTTACATTTATTTTTTTATTAAGTAGGTACATACTCATTCCCGTAGACATAGCCCGAAGATTCGCCAAACTTAATTCGCAGTGGGCAGGGCGCATTGCTCGCAGAACAGATGGTCGATGGGGACGAAAGGTTCTGGAATGGCGACCACGTATCGGAAGACGCAGCGTTGGAAGGCCTCCTACAAGGTGGATCGATGACCTGGTGAGGGTCGCGGGAATCCGATGGATGCGAGACACACAGGACCGGTCATTGTGGCGACATTTGGGGGAGGCCTATGTTCAACAGTGGACGTCTTTCGACTTATATGATGATGATGATGATGACATACTTGTATTATCGTATTATTATTATGGAGAACCCCTGTTCCCGATGCAATTTCAAGCTACCGTAGATCAGGGCCCCTGAGAGAGGATTTCTTATCAACACACGCCGCCACCGTGTCCAGGTAGGTACTGCTTTCTGGATCAAGCCCTTGATTCAACTGCCCAACGAGAGCTTCATCTGATGTTGGTCGGAGCTCCTTGCTATTACGCTATTGGTCGTCACGACTATGGGCATAATGATTGCTGCATCCGCTTCCGAGGTGCGTTCACAAACATGTGAACTTACATAAGACATCCAGACTCTAAACACATATCTGTAGGCTATGCAAATATTTGGTCTGAGCGGGAATCTAACCTGCGACACGCAGCGTAGCAGTCAATAGCTCAATCACAGCGCCAACCGTGTCGTTTAATCAATTAAGAGTACTTTGATTGATGATAGCATCTACAGGTACCTACTTGAATTTCTCTGCAAATGGTTACAGCTGGAGAGTGCGAGATTTTAGGTTCCAGTCCCAGGTTGGAAAGTGCTGTTGTATTGGTACAAATTGACAGGAAGTAAGGGGTCTTCTACAAATTGGATAAATTCCCCTTTAGATCGTCTCGTATTCCGTTTATTAAAAGTAATTGATCTTTGCCTCTTGTTGACAAGTTCGCACGATCGATAGTATAGGCGATTTTAAGGTCAGAGGTCGTTCTTTCCCAATTAGCACAACAAGCTGTATAAGAACTGTACAAAGGTTCAGATGTACACTATATAAACTGTATAAATATACAATAAGCCTGTATAAGCGTTTATACAGCTCTTAAAACTGCAAAAAGGGCCCCAAATTATACAGCATTAAGTGTTAGTCTGTGGAGTATAGTAGCTGCATAACAGCTGTAAAAAATCTGCATAAAGGCCCTGGTGTACACTCTAAGCTGTATATTGGTGTACAATGGAACCTTAACTCTACACTTACAACTATCTAATACAGCAAATTGGTGTTTTAAGATAAAATTACATAATAATAAAACTTAAAGAACTTTTTATCTTTACAAGACTCATATTAACACAAAACATATGTAGGGAATAAGTAGGTACAGATAGAGGTTGTTTCAACGTACATACTTATCTAGATCAATTTTTTTTTATTACTAGTTTAATAAACAAGTCTGTCTGCTAGGCACATGCCTCGCCATATATTTTCACACTTCCTGCAGCGTGCTGAAACAGCCTTCAATATCCGTACCTGTATAGTTAAAATTTTCTTGAATGTATGTTCTTTACCTACACTTCAACCATCGACTAAATTATTGTCTGATATTTAAAAAAAAATATTGGCATTTAAAAAGGTCCTTATAAAGTCCTCCCCCTTCTCCCAAACCTCTCTGTCGAGCTAAGTTTATCTCGCGAAAATGACCAGTCGTCATACAAGCATTCGTTTATAATCACATAAAAATATTCCAGTTTCATTGAACAGCATCCTGTATTGAACCTTCCGAAGTGCACACCACCCGTCGATCCAGCCTAATTTAGTTAAGAGCCGCTTCAAATCATTGCAAAGGCCTTAATCTAGTTTAAAACTCGTCAAGAGCGTGCTAGTAACTTTCTACGGCGAGAAGATATTGCCACTTCAAACTTACTTGGAATCAATTGGAGTTTTCGTTCAAATGTGAAATATTTATTTTTATATTTACATTTACGAGTTTTTATTTTTATATTTACGAGTTAATCTTGATTTGGTAAGGTTTATAAGTCAGCTAGTAACCTGCCCCGATTTCACATGTGTGCCAATCATCTAGGTACAGAAATCTTCCTCGTTTAGCTTGCCCTTTCTATTGGTGAAAACCAAACCAAAATCTGTTTCGTTGTTTAGGAGGAGTTACTTCTGACAGACGCGAGGAGTGACCTCGTTTTATATTGTGTAAAGCATTTTTTCTTTGGGAGGTAAAAAATTATATAATGGCTTCTCCCGCTCTATTGGGAAGCGGTAGGGCGTGTCAGACTTTTAATGACTAAAAACTCTTTAGTTGCTCTTTGCGTGGTTCTAGACGATCACAGGTCTCCTTTTCAGAAATTCGCCCGTACCCGAAGCGGGCATCCGCCCTGGCGCGCCCTTACGGCTACAGTTTGCTGACATCTTTTTGAGACGCGCGTGAAAGTGTAGTAGGGGTCAGTCCTTATAGGACTGGTGGACGGCGAGCTACCATTTGCTCTTCGTCCGTAAGCCAACGCCCGGGTGGCTAGGGCGTGAGGATGTACGTTCCCTCGCTCTTGCGACCGTCTAATTCAGTATTAATGTATTTAGTTTATAAGTTGCCAAAAAAAGTCCTCTTCTCCGCTTATTATACTCTTTTATACTGTGCCCGACAGGGTCCATGATTGTTTCTTTTGACAAATATTTACCACCTGAGTCTACATTGTGGAATGCAATAAAGAATTGAGTATTGAGTAATTCGCTAGCATTACTGCTTTGCAGAAGGAAGCGTGCGCATCCCATTCATTCTCACTCTGGACCACGACCTGAACCAGGGTCCGGCAAAGTAGGAACACTGACTTAGTCATTAATAAACTCTACCTATTGTAAAGGCTAATTTTCATTTTTTTTTTTTAATTTTAAGCGGGTGTTTTCGGAAATAAAAGTTGTAGAGTAGCATTTTACCCAAAGCTGTGGTTGTATGTTGTGAGTATTGGTTTATTAGATTAGCGCGCTTAGGTACTATCCTACTATAGTATGTGTGTTGTGTGTACCTAAGGTAGGTATGTGGATGAAAATAAATAGGTACGATACCAAAGTGTACCTATCCTCTTATCAGATTGATTGAGTCAACTGACTGATACAAAATCTGTATTATCAAGTACCTCGATATGAGTAGCATAACTCCCAGATTGATATTTTTATATTTTCGTACAAACTTAAATTCTCACATAATGCGTATGAGGCATAGTGTTTATAGCAACACAAACAGAAATGAAGATATCTGCAGGAGAACCAAGGTGACCGATGTATCCCGAACAATCGCTAAACGGGCAGGGCACATCGCTCGCAGAACACATGGTCGATGGGGCCGAAAGGCTGTGGAGTGCCGACCACGCACCGGAAGGCACAGCGTTGTAAAGTCTTCTACAAGGTGGGCCGACGCGACGACCCGACCTGGTCAGGGTCGTGGGAAATCGTTGGATGAGAGACGCACAGGACCGGTCATTGTAGCGATTATGGTATACTTGGGCTCCCCAAGTGTTCCACAATCACCACAATGATCACTGCTGGAAATAGGCCTCCGCCTACTTAGAGCACCGGACGTCTTTCGGCTGGAATGAAGATCACAACACAATTATTACACATATACACTTTCACACTCACAAAAATTGGATTTATAACTTAGTTTAACTTTGACAACACACTGAAATAAGAATGAAACAATCTTACTTTGAACGTCATGGTAACCCCGATTGTCCTAGTAGATATCTTTTCAATAAACCAGTTTGGCTTTTGTCGCAACTTGAACACAGAATACGTAGATTTCAGCTTCCGTGTAAGATATTCAGTCTCGTCCTCATCATTTGCCAGCCTTTTCTGTAAAAGCTTGGTGTCTACATCCAGTCTAACCGAAATACCCGTGTTTTATATGGAAGGACTGCCTTTCAGACCTCCACAACCCAGTTACTGGGTAACACGATACTACTTGGCTAAATTTTCTGGCGCCTGTAACGACTGTCAAAGATCTACGAATGACAACTGGGACCGACGGTTTTAAGTGGTTTCCGAGACTTGGGGTGTCAGCAACGTTCTAGATAAACTTACAAAAATACGTACGAATTGGTATTTCCCCTTATTCGAACCCGCTACCTAATGCATGAGAGGCGGGTGTATTAACAACTTGAACCACCACAGCAATCAGTCTCGTCCTAAAAATGTAAAATTGCATGGTCTCCGTCAATCTGTCGACTCGCAAGCTAGCTTGAGTGTCAAGACTTGCGAATTCAGGTCATCTACTCAAATGAAACGGCATTATCCATTTCGCATCGAGCAGCTGCAGGTGTCGAAGCCATTAGTATAATTTGTTGGAAGTCCACACTACACATAATACAACCTAGCTGTGGAATGTTAACGGTACTCCGTTGTATGTGTATTGTTATCGACTGTCAACGGACATAGAGATATAAGTTATCTAGTGGCTTTATATACTTGAGATGTGATAACATTATTTTACATTAGTGCGGCTGGCTACGAGAGTACAACTTTGGGGAAGTTGGGGCAGCCTCATACAGTATATATTTTTTATAGATTTTTCTCTGTTATCAATTCATCATCTGTATCGATTCATCAAAAACTGTCTTACTATCTGACTTTATATCAAAAATATGTGATTTGTGTAAATACACTTGTGCGGGTTTCTGTAAAGTTAAACAATAAAAAAATGTATGAATGTACCCGTGTAAAAAAATGTATGTGTAATGTAATTATTTACCAAAATCAAAATGTCAAAATACAACGTTTTCTAAAACAAAATTAATTAGCTTCAATGGGCACATAATACTAAAGTAGTTTGGCATTTATGTAGGTTTTCAGAAGTTTTTGACTCAAAATACTCAAAGATTCAAAAGCATTTATTTCAAATAAACCATTTACAGGCACTTTTGAAATGTCAAGAAGTAAGTTAGTCAGAAAAAAAAATGATGCACATTCCATAGCGTAGATCTCTATGGAGAAGAATGTGCAAGAAACTCCATGGACACTCTTTTCAATCATGTTTTGTAATTACAAATATCTCTGTTACATGTTTCTTGTCGTTATCATGTACTCATTATAGAAACCCTTTCTTTATTGTTTTCTGATGGGCAAACGATTTTCAAAAGTATCTATGATAACATCTTTGATGATTTCTTTGAGAGTAAGTAAGATAAGTGCAGTGTCGTGAGCGCCGGTGGTCGCCGTATCCTCCTCTTCCTTAATTTATTCATGTTATCGGGGTTCCTTAAATTCCCCAAGGGCCTAAAGTCGAGAATTTACGTAGACACATGGCCGTCTGAGTAAGGACACACGGTTAGCAACGGAATTCCAACATGGGAAATCCAGAAATGTCACTTTTAACAAAAAGGAAGAAAAAAGATTTATTTAGTAGGTACTTACAACAATAGAAACGCAAACACTGGTTAGGTTTAAACGAAACAATAAAGAAGCAAAAATGTTAAGGGGTGACCAGACGGCTGCAAACCAACGTCTCAACCAAGGTGACCTTGCTAGTTTCATTCTGTGTAGACATCAGTTGTAATCTATGACCTTCAACGCCCTTGGTTAGGAGGCGCGTTTTCCCAACCACCGAACGTGTTGGCGCGTGGTTTAGGTACATCCATGTAGCCGCAACACACACCAGACACATAAACCAAGGTCACCTTGGTTAGAACGGTAATTTGCAACCGTCTGGTCACCCCTTTAATGAATAAAATAGTGTGAGTGTGACGGCACGGCTGCATCAAAATGGGTTCAAAGTCATCATCATTATATGCATTTCTGCCTAACCCTAATTTATTATAGATCTTCAAGACTTACTTAATTAGTCATCACCATCCACCATCGTTTTATTATCGTCTACGGGAAGATTTACTGTGGCCTCATGGAACGCAAAGGGTAACTGAAGAAACACGCGAGGGGTTTTTTTTTTTTAAGGTGGGAAATCATCCAAATGACTTCTCGCGCTCTGGGTGAAGCGCGAGGGCGTGTCAGACTTTTACTGACTAAAACCACACCTGTATCCTTCAATTACTCTTTTCGTCCTAGGACTACGGGTTTCCCTTTCAGAAATTCTCCGCGGTCCTAGTTAGCGGCCCTGCTGGGCCCCTACGTTTTGCTGACATCTCTTTGAGGAGCGCGAGGATCTCAACGCGCTATTGACGATTGGGCTCGGTCCGGTTAATTACCGAACAGCCGGACGGTGAGCTACCCAGTGCTCGACGTGCGCAAGCCCGCGTCTACCGTGGCTGGTAGTCGGGGTCGGAATTACGGCGGCTAGGGCGTGAGGACCTTCGTTCCCTCACGCGTGCAGCCTCCTCCTTCGCTAGCATTACTGCTTCGCAGAAGGAGGCGGCCGCCTGCCATTCCATCCTCCTCGCTCCGGACCATAGCCTGAACCAGGGCCCGACGCGAAAGGTCGCTGCCACCAATTGCCTCCACGAGGACACGGCGGTGCTCCGCCCAAGCGGGGCACACCTCCACCGTGTCCTCTGGGTGGTCCGCACAATGATGGCACCCGGGCATTGCTTCCGCCTGAATCCGATGCAGGAACCTCCCGAACTTGCCATGTCCGGTGAGGACCTGCGTCATGCGGAAGGTGAGGACGCCGTGTTGCCACTCCAGCCACTCCTCAAAGAGGCGACTTACCGCCATAATTGTAGCGTGCCCAACGCGAGGGGTTTACCTAGTCAGTAATAGTCTGACACTCCCTCTCACACCATCCAGAGCGGGTGGGGTTATTTAATGATTTTCTGTCTAAAGAAAAACTCATTACCACCATAGTCAACCACTTTCCTATGTCATCATTCACACAGTCGATCAATTTTTTTTGAGATCTTGCCGATCAAAAAGCTTTGTATTTTTTTCTTCTTTTTCGAGCTCGAAATTTTTATTTTATTGATTGTTTTACGTTTAACTACCATGCTATACCAAGTGATTGTATTGGACGATAGAGCACGCTTGCCCAGAAGTTAAGGATTGTAACGAAAGTGGTTATATCGGAACAGAATTCGGTAGCGGAGTTTTTAAAGGTTTTTCGGTACTGGAATCGGATTCGCAGGCAGAGGCGGAGGCGGAGGTAGGGGCAGAAGTATCAAAGGAAACACTAATAAAAGTAAAAAAAAGGATAGGTAATTATAATTCCTTCCTATCCTTTTTTTAAAATCGCTCTTCATTTAGAAATTTAACTCACAATATGCCAAATAAGAAACAAATCAATAGGTAAGTGATAGAGTAGGTAGTCGACTGAAGGTTACAACCATATTTGCGAAATAAAAATCTTATCTTATCTTACAGGGGAAGAGAAGTTTTCCGCGTGAAGGATAAACCTGTTTGTATCTCTGTTATAAGTATTGATTAAAAATAATCGGAAGCGAAGGTGCAAAATCAATCGGAAGTTCCTAATTTTTGGAACTCCGTAACATCTCTGCTAAAACATTTTCACTTTTGACAAACACACTTCAAGTTTATGTCCAGCTAATACTTATGTCACTTGTGGCAATAAACGACCACTATTTTCCTCTTATGAAGATACTTAGATAAAGTGATCTCATCTCGATTGGAGTGGTTCTTAACTCGATTACTTTAGCCGCACGTTAGGGGCAGGGGTTGGAAAGGTCGCGAGTGACGTCACTATTACGTCATAGTTACGCAGGCTATGGAAATAAATGCAGGCTGCGTGCCTGTGTGATGAGTAATGGTCAGTATGGTAATTAAATAATTGCGTTAGGTAAGTATTGGAATTAACTATATATGTAACTACTAGCGGTCCCGGCAGACGTTGTTCTGCCCAAAAGCGGGATTTAGTAAAAAAAAAAAATTACCCTACTCTACCCTACTCGTTAAAAAGTACCCTATGTCCGTCTCCTGGTTCTAAGCTACCTCCCCACCAATTTTCAGCCAAATCGGTTCAGCCGTTCTTGAGTTATAAACAGTGTAACTAACACGACTTTCTTTTATATATATAGATGTGAAGTGTCACAAGTGTCAAAGAAAATGATTGTGTGAGTAGCGGCTCATACAATTATTTTCTTTGACCTCCCTCTCCATCCATCCAAATGTATACCTACTCACAAATATATGTCTTTGAGTAGTTTCAAAAAACACAAGTATTAGTAGGCAAGTGAAATAATTAATATTGAAATGTCAACAGCTATCCAATAGTACCTATACCGTAACAATAACAGGAGTGGATTTCCTTCCTCAAGGAAAATAATACTCAAATCATATTCATTTAGTTTATTCACAGCCTAAAAATATAACGACCAACTACATATTTATATAAGAGAAATAAGAAATAAATAATTACTTACATTATATTATTACTTAATTTAGTAACTCTATGACCACCATGTCAAAAAAGCAAAAGTTCTGTCAACGCCACGCTACGATTTTATAGTGTTTGTTTTTGTGATCTGATGCTAATATGGATGAAATAAATAGTAAGTAGTTCATTTTATATAAATCGGCATTAGTCTAGCAACATAATTAACGATAAAAATAAGAAAAACAACGGTTTGTTATTAGATTTATTGCGTTTCAAACGCGTAGCGTCTGTCATATAGTCATGACGTGGGCGTGTTGGACACATTTTTCTTATTTGACTGTGGTCGATCAAAAAGTTAAGTTAGTAATAGCTGTTTTGAAGGTTCTGTACGGAATTATTTATCTTATCTTATCTTGATGTGGGGCTGGCCTTAAAACCAGAGCACTTCGACCCTTCTGGATCTTTTTAGCACAAAAGCAATATTATAAAAATCTCGTGTCATAAGTCGTGTTTAATATCATACTCCTCCGAAACAGCTTGGCCGATTTTTGTGAAACTTTTTGTGTATATATGGTAGGTCTGAGAACAGGTCGTAGGCTATTTTTTACTCTCTTACCCCCAGTCCCCATATTTTTCTTTGATAATTTATATGGCAGAACGTTTGCCGGGTCAGTTAGTATTATTATCAGAGTTTGGAATTAGGTAGAGTTATTCATGTACTTACACTGATTTCATACAGCGAAAGAATAAAGTGGATATGCCTCAAATGCCGAGATTAATTTAGAGCAGATTTTGGTTATTGACACTATCAAAACAATTGCAGAAAAAAAATCTTTCTACATTGATGAGGAGGAAGAAGTGTATAAATTTGTTAACCTCACTTTAGTTGACGTAGAGAGATCTTATTCCATGAAAAATACTAATAAAAATTGTATTTTAACTATCTTTGTTTTATTTGTCTTATCTATCTCTGGGATATTTGTTATTATTTAGTTGCGATATTGTTGACCACACGGCATTTTTCATTAGAAATCCCGGGAAGATCCATATTAATATAATGTCAACATTTCGATGCAAGTACATGAATAACTCTACGTAATTTCGAACTCTGATTATTATAGTTAAATGGGTGCAAACACAACTTGGCAAAATGGGGTTTTATAGACCCGTCGGATACTCGATGTGAGAGCGGTGCTCCTGTTCAAAATATGAGCCACATATTAGTATGCCCCAAGTACCCATACACCTGCACTTTGGAGGATTTGATGAGTGCTACCGATGCTGCTATTAATGTGGACACCTACTGGGCCCAAACAGTTTAACGAGTTTACCATCGATTCGAAAAGAAGAAGATGAATATAGATTAATCTATAAGATGAAAAGGAGAAACTGACTGACTGACATATCAACAGACAGCGGAAACTACTGGGACTAGGAGCGTAAAATTTTGCACAAGGATTCCTTTTATGATTTAGTCGAGAACTAAGAAGGAATTTTCGGAAATATAACTTTTAAGGGGATGAAAAGGGGTTCCAAAGTTTGCCTGGAGAAACTGACTGACATATCAACGCACAGCCGAAACTTCTGGGACTAGTAACGTGAAATTTTGTACAAGGTTTCCTTTTATGACGTGGGCAAGAACAAAGAAAGGATTTCCCAAAATTCACTCCCTATAGGGATGGAACGGGGATCCAAAGTTTGTATGGAGAAACCTATTTATGCGGATGCGGACAAAGCCGCTGGCAGAAGTTAGTATTTAAATATTATATTTAATAAAAATAAAGTCTAAGGCTTAAAAACTTTTTTAAAGTAAGTAACTTAATTATAATAAAACTAATAATATCGAGTCAGTATTGGCAAGTCATGTGTCGCTCACAATATTTTGCATACAATGCAATCCTTACTATATATAAACCTACCTACTTATAATAACTTAAGTACCTAATTAAAGACACCTACTTTGTAATCAACCACTATGAATGCAATTAACACTACTCCATGATAACACTTATCTGTTTTAATTGTTTTTTAATTATTTAGTCAAATTGTTTTTCTTAATATTTGTTATTATTATCTGTAGTTTTACAGGGAAAAAGATACAGAGAATATATTTAGGTACTTACTAAAAATACAACAAGTTTCATCTTCTTGTCGTTGACACGTTTTTTTCCAAGTCGTTATCCTGTTGCTATTATTATTTATAATTATATAAAAACAGTAGGTACGGGAAGTAGGGGAATGGCGTTCATTGGGTAATGGCGTTCGTCTCAATAACTTGATCAAAAAAGGTGCATTGTACCATGTCACGTGACCTTGATAGCGGGGCGGGACGCATTAGCGCCGATTGATACTGGAATGGCAGCGGCCGGTAGCGAAGCGGCGAGCACTTTTAAGGGCCTATTACACTACTCGATATTCAGACAGTTTTAGTCGATGTCGCGTAGTGTAATAAGGGTTAGACCGGTCTTACTCGGAACAAAAAATAAGACAGTCTGAATATCGAGCGCTGAATATCGCGTAGTGTAATAGGCCCTTTAGAGTGAAATAAAAACTTAACCTTCGTCCTTAAGGCCCTTGCTCCCGTTTAGTGTCATATAAAACAGTGACTTTCTGAAGCCTACTCCTCGGTACTGGCTGGGTTACAAGATTTGAAAAAAATAAATATATTTATTATAGTTTCATATACATATAACATTATCAACATATGATATTTTCGTATGAATAAAACTTTTGCCAAAAAAATAAAACATTTTGTACATGATATTTTTTTTTTGCTTGTCTTCTCTACCTTACTCCTTTCAAATGGCTTTGATCATTAGAAATTATGTTTGCTTACACAAAAAAAAATTGCTGGTTAAGTGATCTTCAGAATGTACATACCATATGTACCTAAATCAATCAATATTTCGCAAAGAAAATAGTTTTAAAGGCCAGCGGGGCTCTATGCGAGTGCAGCTGGCAGTATGAGACTGTGTGCATTTAACTCAGGCCAGATGTTTAAGGGACTATACGCCTTAAAATACCAGTTTTGTTTAAAAGATTCAAAAAGAGCGCGCTGCAGCTCATAGGGTCGCGGGACTGGTCATCTTGGTCAGCGTCGCTACCAGCGCGAGCAACCCATTTTGGTGTCAATTAGGCCTTAGCAGACAGCGACAAGTGAACCTCTGGGCCGTCGAACGAAGGCAAAGAAGAAACAGAAGTGGGTTTTAATCAGTAGAAGTCTGAAACACCCTCTCGCTCTACTCAAGAGCGTGAGAAGTCCGAAGAAGTCCTAAAAAAAGACAGGCAGCGACATCAGCTCGCAACACTTCAAGACGGTGAAGCGCGTTTGTGTTTTTGTGCCCGTACATTTTATTATAAACTAATAATATTAAAAAATTGAACGTTTTTTCCTTCACTGAACGCCGTTCCCCCTGTTTACCCTACCATTACTTTACATACGTACATATCAACTAAATAAAATCATTACCCTCGATGCTGCAGAACATAGAAAGTATTCAAGACCATTTCTAAACAAACACCCATATTTTTCTAAAGTTAATTTGCATTATGTGTCTGGTAGTAAAACATAGGATTTTTTATACACAAGAGAATTACCTACACTAAATAAATGCAGAAAATCCACTACTACCTTTACTCATGTTCATACGTCCAGAATCAGTTAAAACTTTATAAATAAAAAAAAAAAGCTATTTAATAAATCAGACACATCATTTTTCTTTCGTCACGTAAACAAAAAATGAAGACGATACAGTATGTTGTACGTGATGTCACACCCACAAAGTATAACATAGATGGGACCCCTTAACTGTCAATTCTTATTGTTTTGATAAAGCAAAAAAAAATGAGTGTAAGTAGTATTTTTTGGTAAACCTAACTGACAGTTTACATAAAATTGTTAACATTTTATCCAGAAAATATCACTATTAGGGTGTTTTCGGCTAAAAAAAAATCGTACAAACGTGTGTACAAAACGATAATTATGCGTTTTTCAAGGTCATTCAAGTTGTACAGACGTATGAACAATCGGCCTTCGAGGGGTATCGTGCGAATTTCATCACGCATGCGGGTTTGCCCCGCATGCAGAAAATTTCAAAATGGAAAAAAACGCTCCCGCGTGCGTATTCCATGCATTACAATAAATGCTTGTAGGAAATAGACATTTTCGGGGGTTGCGCGTGATCAAAACCGCACGATATTAAAAACACCCTTATAAAGGATAAATCTACCTAAGGCGCAGGGATGAAATACCTTCTGTTGACATCATATCCATTATTAGCTTGAAAATAAAAATACTGACCATTAGGTGTATCAATACTATGCAATCTCCTCAAGTCTGTATCAGAACTTTTGGGCGGAACAATGGTACCGAACGCCCTTTCTATACTCGAGGGTGAAAATGCTGGATACGGGTTCTGAGTTCTTAGATAACCTTGAAAACGTGGTGCAGCGTAGTTTATAGATGGAGGAAGTCCATCGAACATTACTGGTCTCTCGTCGCCAGAAGATAAGTCTGCTTCTGCTGGTAGTGTTTTCATTTGACTATTTGATTTTGGCGGTAGAAAGAATTTCGGCGGAGGGGGAAGGGCTTGGTGAGGAAACGTCCCGGTCGACCGGTGCTCATGTTCCAATTTTCTAGCGTCAACGGGCTCCGGAGCAGGAGGGACGAAGCCTGGCGGTGGAAGGACCGATGCCGGTATCGGTCCTTCGATGCCCGCGGGTACTTCTAAATCTTTTTCAGTATCTATAACGTGGAAATCAGCTAAGTTCGGATTATCTACGCCTTTGTCGTTTTCAATTTCCAAGTCTGTTCCGTAATCAGTTACAATTTTCTCAGATACTTCAGGTTTGAAAGTAACGTCTTCCATGTAAGATCTTTTTATTTCCTTTTCTTTACTTTTTTGTCCTTCGTTGTTATTGTAATTGTCAAAGGCATCTTCTGAGTTTTGGTTGTGAATGTCCATTATATTATCATCCTCGACAAAAGTGTCAAGAAGCTTATATTCACTTTGATTTCCATCAAATTGTGGTTTTTTTGCATTTAATTGTTGGTCCGCCACTTTATTCAAAGAGTCAATTTCTTTAGCTAGATTATTCTGAGTGTCGTATTTGGACTCATCCTTATTTTTAAGAGCTTCGACTTTAAGTTCACTTTTTTCGTATTCGGTATCAATATTATATGAATTCTGTGGCTTAATTTCTGTTTCGTCCATAGTCATAGCATTTTCGGTTGCAAAATTATAAAAATAATTGTGATCTTCGGTGAATGTGTCTTCATTGGAGTTAGCATTACTTGTTGCTATGTCTTGAACATTACTGTTATCGTGAACATAGCTCAATCTTTTATTATTATTCTGATTTATATCATCTTTAACAGACTCCACTTTGGTCTTAACATTTAAAACAGGCTTTAAATTTCTATGGTTTACTGTAAATCTGTCTTTTATGTTCGAGCTATTATTTCCTTCTACCTTAAGGGCAAGATCACTTTGAATTCCATATATGTCTTCTTTTGTCTTCTTATTTGCACTTACACGATTGGTGAAGTGATTATGATCAATATTCATTTCATCAATCATCCCAAAGTAACCTGCATCTACACCAAAGTCAATAGTACTTTGATCTTTTTCACTGCTATCATTTAAGCGCACATTTTGAACTACAGTTGTCTCCAAGTCCTGATCTGCTGCACTTTCATTTATTTGATCTTTTTCGGAATGACCAAGTTCGCTATCTGTGATCTTTGTTATGCCAAAATACCCGCCTACGACATTCCTATAATCAATATCTTTCTCTTTGCTTTTGTTAACACTTGGATTTGCAGAGTCGTTCGCCCTGAAATATACGGCTGCAATGTTGTCGAAATGTCTTTGATTAAATTCTGTGGATTTGAGCGCCAAGATATGTTGTTGAAGTACATTGTCAGAGATGTTTTGCGGTTGGACATCTTCAATAAAGTATTTAGAATGCCTTGGTTCCTTCAGTCTTCCAATTTCTTGATGTCTTTCAGCAGCGACTCTGTAGTTGTCGTTTTCAGTCAGTATGTGGTCAAACATGAGTGGATCGTCAAGAGGAATCCCATCGGGGATATCTTCGAAGGAGAAATCGTAAGTGATGATAATGTCGTCGCTGTCAGCAGTCCTTGCTTTGGCGAACAAGTTGTCTGTTGCTGAGTAGTCGTTAGTATCGTGCGTGATACGTGGTAGGCATTCTTCAGGGATCGTGTATACCTAGAAAAAGATGACACATTGAAATTATCAGCTGGACCCAACCTAGACCTCCTTCAACTTTTAATCTTTTGTATTTTAAAAGTAAATGAACTGGCTCGTAACAGACATAAACATAGAAAGACGGTTCTGTGGGCTCTAAACCCTTCGAATATCTACCGTAATTAGAGACACAATAGAAAGACAATGAGAGAGCGAACGTTCGCTTGGGGTTTAATGAATTAAAGTCTTATTTAATAAAAAGATTCGTAGAAGTCTTGAGTTTTGGCGTATGCTGGTCGAGTCTCCAACCCTGGGGCCAGAGGCGTGAATACAATATTTGCGCTTTAGGCCCCAGCGTTGAAGACTGCTGACTAAAATAGACCATACCTGCGTATCATTGATGCTAGGCGCGTAGTAGTCCTGAACCTTGGCGTAAGCTGGTCGAGTCTTGACCCTGGGCCCTGTGGCGTGAATGTTGTAGCATTGATGACCGACATGTCCGATGGTGTCGCTACCGTCGCGGCTGCCGAGGTAGAAAGTCGCGCGGGTGTTCTGCGGAGTTAGTTCTATGCGGCGTAGTACTGGGAACAAGAATGTTTGATTAAAAACAGTGGCGTTGCGAGGTGTCCAAATTTTTTACATGGAAAACCATCAAATAGCCTCTCCTGCTCTGGGTAAAGTGAAATGAAGTTTCTGACTTTTGCAGCCTATTTTATTTAGATTTCGCTAATCAGGTTTTGAGCCCCCTCTCGAGCTTGCACTGCTCCCAGTTCCCAGGGCACTGCCCCGCCTAACCGATCGGTAGTCAGTGATTAGAACCGTTTTTTGAATTCGTATACTTAAGTATTATCGTGTCACAAATCATAAAAACTAATCACTTGTCTTCCATTCTTAACTATTGGGGTTAGAATAAGTTCTAAGGCTTCTTGTTTGAGCTATATAGAGTTTGCTGTTAGAGAGCCCAATTCTGGGTTAAGGTCGTTGTCGTTACTCTTATTTTTAGGTGAAAAATAATGAGATACTCTCGGATGAAATTTCGCGCTTTCATTCGGTAGAGCGAGAGGAAGTGTCAGACTTTAGTACTTAATTAAAATCCACCTGTGTTCCGGCCCTTAGCATTCAAGGGTTATGGTGTCTTTTTTTTCGAATAATCCTGCTACCTTACTCTAAATATGCCTGAAGTATAGTGCTGCGCACAGCACGCCGTGCGCGTTTAGGTGTGGATCGTTAAGTGAAAAACAGATGTAGGTACCTACAGTTCAGTTCCGAGAGCCTTTTACATTAAACCGCGCGCGGCCTTTCTCGGAGGAAGTTTCGAGACAACTGTCTAATTTCATGGTGCGTTTAGACGTGGGCCCAGCCTCGGCCAATCGTCATTGTTCAAACGGAGTTTCCTCGTTAACACAATGGCTAGGGATGGCGATTGGCCGAGGATGGGCCCACGTGTAAACGGGGCATAAGATGTTGTGGCTGCACCAAGCGTATTCGCTGTCTCTTTCTAATCTTTCTACGCCGTGATAAAGCTTGTGGATCGACGTATAATATTCTCGATATCATTTATTTTTCATTATAAAACACACAGTCTAATATAATTATATTTTTTTTTCTACATATGTAAAAAAGTTAGACAAAACGGCAAAAAAAAATCAATAAAAAGAAAAACTTGAGCTCAAAAGCATACCAGCCTATACTTGCCTACTACTGGGCAAAGACCTCCCCCAACTTCTTCCAGGTATACTATTCTTGAATTAAACCCTGCGTAGGCGTCTAGATCCTCTCACCACCTCTTCTCAGGTGGTCCACGGCGGCGTCGTCCATCCTCAAGTAACTTACTTTTCAAATTTTTTCTTTTTTTACACACATCCCCCGTTCTTAGGCGGGGCGAGAGGGCGTGTCAGACTTTTACTGACTAAAAACCCAATCCTGTTCCTTCTTTACCATTGTTCCTGGGCCCCGAGGATCTCTTTCGCATCACCCATGGCCCCAGTAGGCTTCGACCCTGCTGGGCCCCTACGGTTGCTGACATCTTCTTGAGGCGTACGTGCCATCAGCCTACGGGCTCGTTCCGGACGGTTATCGGACGGTCGGATGGCGAGCTACCCACCCTCGCCGTCCGTAAGCCCGCGAATACGGTGACCTACTTTTCTAAAATAAATCTTCTTCTTAGTCTGGCACTTTTGTCAGAGTGGTCGTGGCTGTTGATGATGGACAGGACTGCCGTCGATTGCCTCCAAGGCTGCGGCATGTCGAGCGATATCTCTCCATTTCTGGCGGTTGCTGGCATTACGCGCACACTGACTGCGGTCGACTGCGTAGCCCCGGGTGATAAGATCGATCCAACGAGTCGGAGATCGACCGCGAGCTCTCTTGCCTTCAACACGACCGTGAACCACAAGTCTTTCCATCGAATCCTCGTTTCTGGATATGTGCCCAAAGAACTTCAGTATTCGTAACTGCACAATCGACGAAAGTCTATCCTGTTTGTGAATCTCTTTGAGGATGGAGTTATTGTTAAAATAAATCATCATCATCTTCCTGCCCTTGTCCCGTGTTATTTGGGGTCAGCGCAACACGTTTTTTTCTTCCATTCTGCCCTGTCACTCGTCATGCTATCACTAACTTCCTTTTCTTTCATATCACTCTTCACAAAATCTATCCATCTTTTCTTTGGTCTCCCTCTCCCTCTCCATCCATCCACATGTAAACTCCTAACTCATAACATATTGTTAAAATAAATACAAATACAAAAATACATACATGTGGTAGTTTTATGTAGTTGTGAGTAGAGCCGCTGTGCGTCAGCCCCGAACCCTCCCGGCAGCGTCACTTCCAGCAGAGCCATCTCCGGGAAGCTGCCCGTCCACATCACGCACGCCTGGGACATTCGATACAGGGGATTGTTAAAATTAAGTCAGTGAAGTTACTTATATCTAGACGCTCATCAGATTTTTGATCATTGTTTTTAAGGTAAATTCTCCAGGGTAACCCGCAAAATTTACATTTTCATCAAAACGGTGAAGGAAAACATCAACATAGAACCAAAAATTCGAAGACATGTGACATCCACCAACCCGCAGTGGGCCCGCGTGGTGGATTACGGCCCATTCTCTTTCTTAGAAAGAGGAAGCCTTAAAAAGGAAGGATTAAAAGGCTGATTATGCTATGCTATTTCTTCCCTTGGGACAATTCTCTTCTTTTTCACAGGCGAAGCCACTGGTAGCAGCTACTAAACCATTTACACGTACCTCAATAACAGCAGCGCAGAAGCAGTTGGTTCCATTGGCGTCGCAGTCGAAGGGCCCGTCCGTGTGGACGGACACTTGCACGGACAGCTGCTTGTCGCGCGGAGTGGTGTCCGGGGAGACCAAGTTGTAGCAGCGCGTCGCCTGCAGCAGCGCGCAGCCGCCGCCTGGCGGACAACGAGGGTTGCTGAGTATAAGTCGTGGCCAGATCTTAGAGCTTTGAGCTTTTAGCGTACTTTCCGTAAAAACTTAGTTACTATTTAATTTAAAATGTTTTTTTTTTTACAATGTTTCAAATATTAACTATCAGTGTTGGAAGACCTCCCACAAAATGACCAAACGACCATTCGTTGTGGCAACACTTGAAGGAGGCCTACACCCAAGTCTTTCGAAATAATGATGATGAAATTTTAGCTTATTTTTTTTAAATCGAATTTTTGACGAAGCCCTACAAGGGGGAAGCCCCTACAAGAGCGAGCCCCTTACATGGGCGAGGCCCCGGGCTCCTTGGTGTTATTTGCTACAATTAATTCGTACCTTCAACCGACACACTGAGGTGTTCTCCAGGCTTCATGTTCATAACTTCAGGTATCCTGACTCCTGGCTGCAGCGAGATGCGCTGCTCCGTGCTGCTGCAGCGCGCTGTGACCGTCAGGTTCGTGTCGGGGGCTTGTGATGACCAGACCGTTAGAGCTTCTAGGGCAACTAGAGTGTCCTGTCGTAAATGCAAGATTTTTTAGTATGATATGAAGCAAGATATAAGGGCCTAGGGCCTGTGCACACCATGTTTTTTAAATGCACCCCTGACGCGCGTTGGTAGCGATACAGACGCGATACGCACGCCGACGCAGCCTGTATAATAGGATAAAAGCGCGCCGTCGACGCACGTTTCTAAAACGCGCGTCAACGGCGCGTTCAAAAAACATGGTGTGCACAGGCCCTACGGTCGTAATGGACCAGTGGTTAAGGCACCCGCCTCAATGGCAAGTATCAATTCATATGTGCTTTCCAAGTTTATCTAGGATGTTATTGACTCCCCGTGCTTCAGAAAGCACGTAAAGCGACGGCTTTTTTCACAGCTAAGCTTTAATGGACCGCAGGCATATATGGTTTTAATTTCAACTCAATGCCTCCACTCGTTCCCGAGATAAAGGGTCTTGACAGACAGTCAGATGGACGGACAACAAAGTGATCCTATAAGGGTTCCGTTTTTTCCTTTTGAGGTACAGAATCCTAAAAATGACTATCTTGTTTATATTGCCACTCCACTAAACCTGAAGGCGTCTTACTTCAAGACCTGTCTCACGACAAATTTACCAGTTACCAGTTATTTGCAGACTACCACTTCAACAAATTTAAGTGGCAGTCAGCAGGGCAAATTGCTCGCCGAACAGATGGTCGATGGGGCCGAAAGGTTCTGTAACGGCGACCACGTACCGGAAGATGTAGCATTGATGGCCCTCCTATAATGTGCAATGATGCGAGATGCTTAGGAGAGGCTGTTGTGGCGGGGAGGCCACTGTCCAGTAGAGGTAGTACGTCTGCTGGCTGAAATGATGATGATGACGACTTCAAGCAGGTTTTAGGACATACCTGTGTTGATATAAATCCGCCGCTCGCGGTCCTGTGCGCGTTGAGCCATCGCGCGGCCGCCGGCGCGTCCGTGCGCGCGCTCGGGGACAGAGAGCGAGGGGCCGAGTGTAGAGCGAGCAGAGCGTATGATGTTGCTTCGATTGAGGTGGATAGGCTGTCTGAGAATGGTGACAATATTTATTTATTTATTAAAACTTCATGCAACACAAAGGTACAAAGGCGGACTTAATAAGAGTCCCTCATCCAAACTTAAATACCTTATAGCCAGAGTGCATCTCATGACAATTCTAATAATACTAAATACGGTTAGATATAATTAATTTATTACAGACTTCCGGTGCCTAACTTCAGGGTTCATCATCAGATCAGTTCGATATATTCCCCCTCTTCTTTCAGTCAGTCATCGACTACACGTAAACAAAGCAATTTTACTTGTTACGACGGTTCTGCTGTGATCCTATGAGGAGTTCTGTTCCATAACTGTGAAGTTCATGATCAGATCATAACAATATTTGTATAGGACCAATTCGGAAAACCTTTAAATCAAAAAGGATACTTTCAAAATCGGTCCACAATTGACCGAGAAATCGGTCAACATACATAAAAAAACGATAACATATATTCAGCCGCACATAGAACCTCCTCCTTTTTGAAGTCGGTTAAAAATGTGACACTTGATAACTATGAATGTTTAACCGTTGTAGGCAGCTTCGTTGTTAGCTAACATTACTATCTCAGTTTATATAATACAAAGTTGTACTCACTGGCCTCCCACCACACGTAATCCCCGCTCCTCCTTGCAACCTTCAGCAGTTCCAGCACTTGCCTGACGCCCTCATTTTCCTCCAACCCTCCCACACTTCTTCTCAAGCTGGCCTCGTTAGTATTCCTCAGTTCTTCTTCATAATCCTGCAGCTTCATATAAGCATAGCCCAGGAGTGCTTGAGCATACACTCTGGTGGGGGTTTTGGATTTCTTAAGAGGGAAAGCTCGGAGGCAAGAGAGGGTGTTCCGTATAACGCGGTATGAGAGGGGGGAAGAGCTTTCGATGAGGGAGGTTATGACGTAAGCGGTGAGGGCTACGCTTGCAATTTCGCCTTCGTCGTTGAGTCCGCCCTGGAAAATAGATTTGGATATTTATAAATACAGAATCGCATTTAAATTGTACCCCAGAAACTTGTTATATAGAAAAAAATAAAACAATATTAAAAGCTCCTTAAATCTGGAATACCTTAGAATGGCAGTTATGGTTTTAGCTGCTAGCAGCATCAGAAATAAAATCCACGCTACAGAAATAAATATTGATGAAAAAACAAGCTTGGACTCGTAGCTATCACCTCAACGCGTTCCCGAGATAAAGGATCTTGACAGACAGACAGACACAGACGGACGGACAGAAGGGCAGAGGAAACAGTATATCGTACGAACCCTGAGTTCTCTATGAAACACTTGACCCTCGTTCCTAAAGCAGCCATTTTCCATCTGCTGGTTGAGCAACCACCGTTCAGCGCGGATGATGGCGGGCGGGACTTGCAGGTTCGGCCATAGAACCTGAAAACATTCAAAACTAAAATATATATCTACATAGAAAATTGGCGTTAAGGGTTTACGGCAATCTTGCTTATAGAGGCCCTGATAGTGTAAGATGACGAAGAGGCTATTGATAACAGATGGTCGTAAAGATTCCAGACGGCCGCATACCGGCAGCATCGGTAGCTCCCATAAGGTGCAGCGTTGACCTGATAAAGGCCGCGAGAATCCGATGGATGCGAGACGCACAAGAGCGGTCGTTGTGGCCACACGCGCGGGGAGGTTGCTGTCCGACGGAGGACGTCTTTCAGCTTAAAAGATGATGATGATTTGCAAGATGGTCGTAAAGGAGGCGGTGGAAAGGGAGTGCGCTAGAATACAACCTCCATCCTTATACAGAGTAGACGCACAGGGCTCAGGCTACAGAATTGGGGAGTCTACCTGATGCATTATAGTACGTTTTGATACAAGTGGAGATAGTTTGTCATTGCGTCTTAGGCGGAATTCGGAGTGTTACGGAGTCGAGTGCTGCGGTGAAAAATTTTCACGTGTATCAAACGACATTTTTCAATACACTTACGCAGAAATAAATAAACGAGTGACTCGTGGAGGTCGCTTAGCGCCCACCCTGATACGATAAATGTAATAATTTGTGGCGGGGGCCAGCTCGCGTACTTTTCCGCACTAGTACGAAAAACAGTAAATAGTAAAAGCAAGGTTTTCGAGTAAGTGTATTGAAAATACGTTATCATTCAAATTACATAGGAATACCAACTAGCTCAATCGGTTATGGATAATTATTTCAACATCCATTTGCAAAATCTGCTTATAATGATTTTCGAACATCAAAATCAATGCAGTTTTCGAGGTAAGTAAGCGGAACAGAGAGTAAAGTTCCACAAACCTTCGTTAAAAAGGTATGATCCTTCGACCAGACGGGTGTTATGGGCAAAAATCCGATAGATGATTTCGGGCTATTGTGTGCTATGTTCAAATTGCGCGGAGAACTCTAATGAGGATCAGTCATGATTTTTGTGGAATATGACTTATAGCGACAGAAAAAACAATAAATACTGTGAAGAAATTATTTAAATCGAACCAAAAATGACGAAAATACAGCAATTTTAGTGTATTAGTTCCAGAAGCGCGCCCGAGAATGTAGCGACTCGCTGTGACGTCATCTGTCATGATCGGTCTCCACCGGCAATTGAATACGATCAAGCCGTTCGTCGCACGGATCATGACAGATGACGTCATCGTAAACCGTCCAGCGAGAGCGCGCGTTTCCAAGTAACCGTTCAGAAGAACTTTAATAAATCCACCATTTCTTGACGGATTTTAATAATTTAAAAAATTAAATGCTCAGCAAATTATTACACACACGATGTACTTAGTAAAAATCGGATTTGCTATTATGTGATTGATTCTCATTGAGCGATGCACGATTTCGTAGATTAGTTCTTATATGGCGCCATAGATGTCACTACACAGCTTCTAGCTTCACCTTTTATTAGACGATTTTTGTGGTACTTAAACTACTTCGATCAGACGACCAAACTTACTTTGTGCGCCCTCCTCATATGTCTGACAACGAATGCTGTGAGCCAAGTGGATGAGGTGGAGTCAGACGGTCCAAACGCGCTGAACCCGCCGGACGGGTGCACGTACTGCAGCTGGCGGGTGAACCCTGCAAGTAACGGTACAGGGTAAGTAAGCAGGGTCGCCAGATATAGTTGAAGTCTTCAGGGAAACGGGAGTAAGGAGTCCGCGTCCTGTTCACAAATATCGTACCTCTGGCCACATGTTCCCTCGCAGTGAGCGCGGCTATGGAGCTCGGTTCCAGTTGGTTGAGCGCCAGCAAGTTGGTCGCCAGTTGCGCCATGTTCTGTTCTCCGCAGCCGCGAGGTATGATGAGTAAGGAGTCCGCGTCCTGTTCACAAAAGTTACAGAGTGATAGCATGATAAACCAGTTGCGAGTATAGGGTGGATTTTTTAAGTCAGCGTGGATGACCAAATCCGAAACTATGTGGTAGAGGTGATGTCAAAAATTGACGACCAACTAAACTCGGTGTCTTTCTTTTTTCTTTTACTTACAGCAAGTAACGGTCCAGTGACGTCGCCAACTGCCCAGACGGTGAGCGTTTCAGTGCCGGGAACAGCTGCTGGCACGGCAGGCCAGTTCCACTGTACTTCGGACTTGCTGGACTCTGAGCTACCTATAAAACAAGGACACAAGTATTAACTACTCGCTTTTAGCGATAAGACCGCCTATTGTTATACCTGTAGCGACATCTATGTCGCCAAACAAGAAATATACCGCATCGTAACAACTGCTTTTTTTTTCAATGGGAAGTCGTCGAATGAGGTAGGAAATCGCACTAGCTTCTGACGTTTTATAAGTGCCCATGTAAGCCTATGTGAAATAAAAATTTTTGACTTTTGAAATCATCCAATGACTTCTCCTGCTTTAGGGTGAAGCGAGAGGGCGTGTCAGACTTTTACTGACTAACTCTTTCCAACAATTTCTTAACCCGGGTGCTATAATCACGGTGAAGATTTTTTTTATGTTATAAACTTACCATTTCCACATAAAAGGATTGATTTCTGTTCCCGTATGGGTACTCCTTCCGACTCAACGGCTATCCTGATGACAACTTCGTCACTAGAAAAAAAAAATGGTTCTGTGAATATTGAGGAAGTGGAGCATTTTCAGAAGTGCTGCTACTGACATCAAAAAGGATTAGTAGTAAAAGATTGAAGTTAAAAATATGTATTTTGACTGGCCAGTTGGTCTAGTGGTTAGTGGCCCTGACTGCTATGCCGGAGGTCGTGGGTTCGATTCTCACCCAGGACAAATGTTTGTGTGATGAGCACGTTCATTTGTTCTGCGTCTGGGTGTAATTTATCTATATATTTATGTATTTAGAATTATTTATGTATGTATATCAATCAGTTGTCTAGTACTCATAACACAAGCTTTGCTTAGCTTGGGACTAGACGGCGTTGTGTGATAGTTGTGAAATATTATATTATATTATATTAAATACCGTAAAACGAGGTGAATAGAAAAAAAACTTTGGTTTGGTTTTTCACTTTGATGCCATATTATCGGCTTCTAACAATGCATCGACTTTTTATAATAACAATTCATTAATAATTTGATACAGTTAAATGCTGAAAAAAATTCAAATATCGTGAAAATACCCTTTGAAGTTTTGTAACTATTTACCCCATTTGACTGTACAAAATGAAAATCTTGAATGCAACGTCCGGCTACTTCTATAGTTCCAAGAGTTTCTAAAATAGGTCCGATGACTGTTAAGATGTTTAGGATAGTCTGTAAACAGAAGATGGATGTCACCACCATCATCCTTCACAGCCCACTGCTCAACATAGACCTTTTGAGACCTTGCTTCATGGCAAATTTCAGGATTCTAGAACAACGGGAAGTACCCTATGAATTTTGACTCCCTTGAGAGTGTCGTAATATAGGTTTTTTTGCAACATAAACGGTCGTATATATTTTTTTTTCGTTAACTTACAAGTTTGATTTTTTCACAGCTTCAAGGGACCGCAGACTAAGGTCTATAACCATAAACTCAGGTATACGGTTTTAATTTCAACTCGATACATCCACGCATTCCCGAGATAAAGCGTCTTGACAGACAGACAGACAGACAGAAAGACAGACAGACGGACAACAAAGTGATCCTATAAGGGTTCCGTTTTTTTTTCTTTTGAGGTATGGAGCGCTGAAAAAAAATCTTTTCAACCATGGTCATGTTGACGATAGATGACACGGGGAACCTCCCCGTGTCATCTATCGTAATCGCCCTTAAACACAAAATACCTACTATATTCTTGGTTCTTGACTTGTATTAGTCATAAATTACCTGACTCCAGTCTTCCCGCTGGTAACATTGCCACAGTTTCCATCGCTGACAGCCTTAGCCCGTATCCTGATCTTGGCTGCCCCAGCCACCCTCGCTTTGATCTCCACACGTCGCGCGATGGATGCACGAGCTCTGACGCAGGCTGATTCCACCAGGTCTTTGGGAGCTTCCACGTGTGGGTCTGTCAGGATTTGGATTTGGACCTGGGGGAATAAGATCAATATTATTAGAAAGAAAGAAAGAAATCAGTATTATGTATAATAAAAACGAAAGTTAGAAATTGTTTGGGCACGCCACCATTGCGGCGGTAGGTTCCCTTTTTGAGGAGTGGCTAGAGAGGCGCCACGGTGTCCTCATTTTCCGCTTGACACAGGTCCTCACCCTCACATGGCTAGTTTGGGACGTTTCTGTTTCGGATTCAGACGTCCGGTTGTCATTATTGTGCTGATCGCCCGTAGGATACGGTAGAGCATACAATGGAAGTCTGCCTCGCGCAGGCGGAACACCGCCCTATCCTTGTGGAGGCGATTGGCAGCCGTGACGTCTCGCGTCATAGTCAGGAGCGAGGGAACGGGAAGCGGTCGCCTCCTTCTATGAAGCAGTAATGCAAGCAAAGAAGATGGGCATAACCGTGAGGGAACGGATATCCTCATAACCCAGCCGTCGCCGAAGAAGACATCCTGGACGTCGTGTCGAGAGTCGTGGCGATTTCCACCACCGTAGCCGCGTGCTTGTGGATGACGAGCAATAGGTAGCTCGCCGTCCGGTAAGGAGTCCGATTCGCCGGCGTGTATTTTCCACGAGCGTCTCAAAGAGATGTGAGCAAAACTGAAGAGGCTTAGCAGGGCCAATGCCTGCTAGTGCTGGGGGAACTTTTGGAAGAGCTACCGTTGCTCTAGAATTCAAAGAGGAAAGAGAGGAGGAGAGGTGGGTTTTACTTGTTGTGGCTATGTTCAGTACATGAACCCCAACATTTTGCTGAGCGCTGGCCGTTTTGTGCGGATATGTCGTATAACTTCACTCTTTTGTATAGATTTGTTATATACATATTTATTAATTTTTTAAAGTTATGTGCCATGTTTATCGTAAATAAACCCTTTTTCTTTCTTCTTTCTTTACTTCTCCCTTTCTTAGGTGGATCGAGAGAAAAAAACCGACCCGTGTCCTTCAATTACCATTTGCTATCTAGGACCACGTAACTCTTAAAAAATAATACCACAGGCCGCAGCCCAACGTATTACTACATACTACAGCATACTCATTTATACATGACAGCAAAGCCATTAGGAGCTTTTAAAGAACATGTAATTATAAGCCACTTTCCACCGCAACCTCAACGCGTCATGTCAAATGTCCATTACCTCATGCAAAGGGGCTTTTCTCAGGGCAAAGGTTTCAGGGTGATGTCAGCAAATCGTAGGGGCCCAGCAGGGTCGAAGCCTACTGGGGCCATGGGTAGTGTGAAAACGAAACCCGGGGCCCTGGGACGAAAGGCAACGAAGGAACAGGAGTGGGTTTTTAGTCAGTAAAAGTCTGACACTATTTCCCGCTCCGTCCAAGAGCGGGATTTGTCATTAGATGATTTTCCCACCTTAAAAAAAGGGCAAAGGTTCATATAATGCATCTATAGATACTTCCACTAAGACCTCGTTAGAATGGCAATAGAGTAGAGAGTCTGGATTCGTTTTGATTCAAACTCGAACTTAAAATTATTTTATTTTACATAGGCCGACATGGGCACTTATGAAACGTCCGAAGCTAGTGCACGGATCTAATTCCATGTCGTTTGCTATGGAGAAGAAACAAAAGACACTTCACGTTAAAAAAAAAATCGCAGTGTTATTGGGCTTTTTCATCTTGACTTTCTCAAAAGCAGTCTATTGTCTTGAAGAAAATCATCCAATGACCTCATACTCCACCCTAGAGTGGAAGAACCACTCTAGGGTGGAGTATGAGGTGTCAAACTTTTTAGAGATGAAACGCGTGTTACTAAAAGAGTTATGATTGTTATGTGGCTGGTTGGAAAGGGAGAGGAAGGCCAAAGAAAAGATGGATGATTTGTTTTAGGAGTGATATGAAAGAAGAGGGAGTTGGTGGTAGCTTGTCGGATAGAATGGCAAAAAAAGTGTTGCACTGACCTTAAGTGACATGGGACAAAGATTCAAAGCATTTTATTTCAAACAAACCATTTACAGGCACTTTTGAAATGTCAAGAAGTCAAACAGTCAGAAAAAAAATATGATGCTAATTGCACATTCCAAAGCGTAGATCTCTATGGAGGAGAATGTGCAAACTCCATTGGCACTCTTTTCAATCATGTTTTGTAGTTACAAATATCTCGGTTACATGTTTCTTGTCGCTACTATCATGTGAGAACTATGTAAATTAAAACTTAATATAGATATTAAAATAGCAACTGGCAGCTAAGAGATGACCAGTCTCAACTGACAGCGTCCGTTCACGGACATAAGGTGAATATTAGCACCACTCAGCTCAACCATTTTGAAGAGAACCGAACGACACACGCGCCACTATCAGTGAGACATTTGAGTGAGCATGACAAACTCAACGGCCGTGCTCATTTAAGGGCAGGAAGATGATGAAAGTAACTGGCGAAAAATGGACGTGCTATAGGTAGATACAGTTCTTGATAACTCTTCGGGGAACTTAAGCATAATAATTATGTTACGAGTATGTTACTTACACTAAGAGGCTCGTACAAGTAGTTGAAGATCCTGTAGCGAATGATGGTAGAGTCCCCTCGTCGGAGGCGCTTGGGACTGTCGGCGTGGATGAAGAATTCGCGGAACACCTGGATATGGAAATAAGTTTTATGTTAGCTTTACCAGCGTCAAAGTCAAAAATAATCCAAAGGGTACAGCAGCAGCGAAGACCCAGGTCTTTTTTCTGGTGGGAAAATCATCTAATGACATCCCCCCTCTTGGGCGGAGCGTGAGATAGTGTCAGACTTTTACTGACTAAAAACCCACTCCTGTTCCTTCGTTGCCTTTCGTACCAGGGCGAGTATTCCTTTCAGAAGCGGGACCCTTGGCCCCAGTAGGCTTCGACCCTGCTGGGCCCCTACGGTTTAACCACACGAGGACCCGGCGTTGCTCTGCCCAAGCGGGGCACATCTCCACCGTGTGCTCCACCGTATCCTCCGGGTGGTCCAGCAGATCCAGAGATCACGAGGGCAAAGCCGTGAGACGAACACTGGTAAATAAACCTGTAAAATGTCAGTTTGTTCGCTCACGGAAATTAAAAAAAATAGCATCGTTAGAATTACCGTCAAAATGTGACGTTACAAGCCTGTTAGGGACATGCCCATCGTGCCCACAACGGTGGATCTACTCTTCTGAACAGTCGCAGTAAGAATAGGCCTGTCACCTTAAAGGTTATTTTTGTTTTTCTATGTGTGGGTATGGTCTGCTTACATGCTTAACCGACTTACTATTAGGCGCATCGCCTGATACAGAAAAATAAGTAAATTGACAACTAAAGAAAAAGGATGCAAGAGCTACCGAAGCGAGCGCGATAATTTTAGTACCTCGTATGTGCTAGGAATATATTTAAAGAGGTAATTTATATATTTTATTTTCATTGAACTTGAATAACAATAAAATAGGTAGGTATTTAAAAAAAATCTTATTTGTGGAAATCGGTAAAAGCGTTTCGTAGAGTTTCCCTCACTGCGTTCGGGATTAAAACTTAGTAACCTTCGTTTTGTTCGAAATTCAACATGCAGCCCGCGACTTTATGACACTGCTTTATCCCCTAGTCACATAATCTACTCTCTTCTTTGATCTGACTGACCTGTAACACAGCAGGAGCAGACACAGCCACTCCGCTGCGCGCCACGCAGACTGCGCTGGCCTCGTACCGCGTGATGGAGTCGGGCGCGAGTGTTGCAGCTACTGCCGAGCCGTTCGCGCCCACGCTCAGCAGGCGCCACAGAAAGGCCTGGGAATCAAGCACGTTGGTGTTAGGATACAATAGGGAAGATGCATGAAAATAGTATCTACATTTTCAACTGAGGTGGAATTCGTCCGAGCCACAGGCGAGAGTGTTATGGAGCCGAGTGCGGCTTGCAAGCCGTACCAACACACACATTTAAAAAAAGGCGCGTATAGCTAGTACGAACTTTGTTTTTCCATAACTGGTTTAATATGTCAAACATAAACCATTTACTTGTTTTTTTTTTAAATTGTAAATACTAAGCCTAACTGTAACTCATATATGCTATGGTTACATTTGATACTATAAGCTTTTGATTTTCTCACAGTAGATATTAAAAGTAGAGTACCCTCCTCGGGGATAAAACCGCCTTCGTCTTGGGCTAGCTTGATCCCCTTGCTACAGTCAGGATTCTTAACCCACCCACGCTGTGCTCGGGAGTTGCCGAACTTGTGCCCGGAGTGTAACGAAAGGAACACTTGGTCCTTTCGTTACACTCCGGGGCTTGACCCTTAGAATCTTTCGTGACACTTCAACGAGTTTTAACTAAATTATCCCTTACTGAATAATCTACTATTTTCCTGTCCTCTGGGTAGTGGCTTAATCGTATAAAAATACATACCTCAGAGAAGTCACTCCTCGGGACAGTAGTTTCCTCAGCCACTAGCAAGGCGGGCGGACGAGGGATACAGTTCCTGCTGCTTGTCTGTATGTCTCCTCCTAACAGTCTCACTCCTGCTGCAGCCATCCAGGATGCTGTCAGCTCTATACTAGTTGATGGAATATCTTGGCTATCAGAATCTGAAAGGGGAAAGTTAATATTATGACTTCTGATGAGGGCTGTGAGTACACATGAGTACACTTCAAGAACTTTTGGAACTGGTCCTTGGTGTGTACCGCCAGATTGTGAACAGATTTCCAACCTTATGTTTAGAAACCTGTTCTGTTCCTGGTCACTGCAGTATTAGAATTTGTGAGCATATTACGCTTTATTTTTGAGGGGGGCCTTATCCAATAAGTTCTCTAGCTCTTGGTGGGAGCGTGAGAGAATGTTATACTTATACTAAAACCGACCCGTGTTCCTTCAGTTGCCCTTTGCATTACAGGGCCGCGATGACCTTTTCCAACAATTTCGCAGCTTTGAGAGTAGAATGTCGGTAGGAATCTTATTAAAGAAAGCCAGAATTGTGTACTTGAGGGTAAATGGCGTGAGTGCTTGACGCAGGGGGCTCCAGACCATATCTTTATCTATAAACGGACTCATTATCAAAATCATCAAAATGCACGACCAACTACCGAACTTATCAAACCATTGATGACGTCGAGCAATGGGTAGTACGCCGTCCGGTTTGGACAAAACTCGAGTCGATGGCGCGCTGTGTTCCATACGCGCCTAAAAGAGATGTCAGCAAAATGGACGGGGCCCACTAGGATCGATACCTGCTAGGTCTGTGGAATTGTGCGAAAGTGCTACCCTGGAAGGAATACAGGGGGATTTAGTCAGTAAAGCTCTGACACTCCCTCTCACTCCACCTCCGTCTTCGATGATCATCATCATCAATTCAGCCGAAAGACTTCTATATAGGTCTCCCCAAATGTCGCCACACCGGTCCTCTGCGTCTCGCAACCATCGGATTTCCGTGACCCTCACCAGGTTATCGGTCTACCTTGTGGGAGGCCTTTCAACGCTGCGTCTTTCGGTACGTGGTGGCTATTCCAGAACTTTTCGTCCCCATCGGCCAACTGTTCTGGGAGCAATATGCTCTATAAACTATAAACTTAATATGCTCTATAAACTTAAGTGGCAGTGGAACTTAAGTTTGGGTGATTTTTCTATTTCGATGATATCTCAGCTTAAAAAAGGACCATGGGTGATGCGAAAGAGAACCCCGGGGCCCTGGAACGAAGGCAATGAAGGAACAGGATTGGGTTTTTAGACAGTAAAAGTCTGATACTATCTCACGCTCAGGGATGGGGATGTCATTGGATGATTTTCCCACTAAAAAAAAACCTCAAAAAAAGGATAACCTTGAAATTTTGACTCATTATTACTTACTAAGGAAGCAGACTCCAGCCAGATCATACTCAGTCAAGTTCCTATGACTATCAATCAGCCTCCTCAGACTGGTCATGAGCTGTTCCTTCGGCGACTGCGGCGGTTGGGTCCACTTGGCTGCCGTGTCCAGCACTGTGAGCCCACATAGCGCTGGTCCAGGAGTAGAGACTTGGAGGGATACTGTTGATCCTGGTTGGGCTTGACGGGTTAGCCATGTTGCTTCAACCTGTTTGAACAAAAAAGGCAAGGAATTATATAGAACAAGTAGTCGTATGTCTTCAGGAATGAGATCTTCAGGAATAGTGTTACACGCCTAGTGAGGTGTGATGTACGGGTAAGCCTATTAGTGAATGGGGTTACCACATGCACAAGCTTCAACACAGTTTTGCCTGCGCAGGCCGGTTTGTACACGGAACACCGTGCGTGTGGTTGGTAAAACTTATGCTATATATCGTGTTTCATGTGTGTTCAGACAAAGCTGTGGTGAAACTTGTGCGTGTGGTAGGCTCATTACGGAGGAGGCCCGCAGATGCCCAGCACTAGCCTAGAGCAGTGAAAGTCGCCCCGCAACTGAAACCCCCAACGCAAGTGTGCTAAGTAATACCGGGGTGGTTTCATGTAGAATAAAACCTGACAGACACCCATCCATCAGGCATGACGATTTCCACCTGGATTAAAAAAAATAACATGCTCAGCCCCCCTAGCCAAGTTAAAACCGTTTCGTAGGCGATCAATGAAAAGAGTATCGAAACGAAATGGTTGTAACTTGGCTAGGGGGGCAGGTATTGTAACCATAAGTGTTTTTTTGTTTCTGTTTTACAACTAGACTAACCTTATTTACAAAACATTCGTCCATATCAAAATGCTTGCTTGCACTGATCAGCTCTCCTTCATGATAGAAATACGCAATGAGATGGCTATCAGGACACATCTGATGGGACACCTTGATAGGGAGCATGACCCTCAATTGATGCCTGTTCAGCAAGGCATCCGACACATCTGTACTGAAGTTAGCTGATGAAGTGTCTCTTTGGGCCATGAGGATATCATGACGTCCTGTACTCTCAAGGACTTCAGATCTTGGGAATTCGCCGAAAGGTATTCTTCTGATGATCCTGTTAGATTTGAATCTCCGTTGCGACATGATGACGTTTCTTTGTACGTTGTTCACGTCACACTTGCTGCTGCGTGGTGCTGTGTGCGCGTGAGGGCCGGAGGTGGAGGTGAGGCATTGGGTAGTGGCTGCCCAGCGGATGATGACGCCTCCTCGGGTTATGACCTGTGTGAAAATTTATGTTTTTGGTAAATCCTTATTTAGCCTTAAGCACATCCATACCCACTTCTATGATCAAGAAGACTTACCACAAAATGTACTGTATAAGGCTTCGATGTGATGTTGGTGTTGAGATACAGCGGCACGAAGGTCCTAGCCTGGCCGGGGTCTGGCTTCAGAGGCCCCAGGGCTGCGAACAGCGAGGAGGGGCGCCGCACCGGCAGGGACAGCGGGACGGCTGATGTGGTCGTGTCGTTCGAGAGGTGCGCCTGGGGAACAAAAATAAGTAAGGTTAGGTTCTTTGCGCTCAGTTTGGTGATGAGGGTATTTTTTGTTATTTGAAGGATTCCACACCTCCAAAGGAAAAAACGGAACCCTTATAGGATCACTTTGTTGTCCGTCTGTCTGTCTGTCTGTCTGTCAAGACTCTTTATCTCGAGAACACGTTGAGGTATCGAGTTGAAATTAAAAACATATACTCAGATCTGCGGTCTTTTAAAGCTGTGAAAAAATCAAACTTCTGAGTTAATGAAAAAAAAAGATACGGCCGTTTATGTCGCTAAAAACGTGTATTTCGACGTTCTCGAGGGAATTAAAATTCATAGGGTACTTCCCGTTGACTTAGAATCCTGAAATTTGGCATAAAACAAGGTCTCATGGCACAAGTATAGGAAAAAATCTGATAACTGTAAATTTGTAGTAACGTCACAAAAATAAAACTATTTTAGCGATTCTGAAAAATTTTCGATACTCAATTTGGAAATTGAACTGTTTTCATAGGTAAGTTTGTACGGAACCCTCAGTGCGCGAGTCTCACTCGCACTTGCCCGGTATTATTTTTGGTTTTTTACATTACACACCTCGAATCTATAAAATGGCGCGGCATCATCTCCGGCCGCAAACAGTAGTACGGCAACACCGCCAGCGTCAGTGGCTCCCTCTGCACACATACTCTCGAGAGACTTGGTGATGATCTGCGAGGTGGCTGCCACTTGTGTGGACGGGTATCGACAAACTCGGACCAGCTCGTTGGGCGCTGGTTTGTCGTCCCACCGGGTGGCTTTTACCTGAAGTAAGAGAGAGAGAGAAAATTAATTAATTATATATTTCATATTTATTAGTTTTTTTAGGGTTCCGTACCTCAAAAGGAAAACACGGAACCCTTATAGGATCACTTTGTTGCCCATCCGTCTGTCTGTCTGTCTGACTGTCTGTCGGTCTGTCAAGACCTTTTATCTCAGAATCGCGTGGAGGCAACGAGTTGAAATTAAAACCGTATACAAGTCTATGGCCTTCTATCTCCTTTCGTTCAGTCCATCCAAAGGTTGTCTGTAACTAAGGCTTTAGATCGGAGATTAACGCGTGCGGCTGTTATTATTTTAGTCATGACCTCCTAATATTCTATGTGTGGTGGTGTAGGTGACCGAGTAGTAATAGCCCCACTTTCGAGTTGTAGATCGCGGGTTCAAACCCAGCCAGGCGCATTACTTTGTGTTATTTATTTCATTACCACTGCTCTCAAAACTTTGAAGGAAAACATCGCGAAGAAACCGAACTGTACTAGAACCAAAATATTCGAAGACATGTGACATTCACCAACCCGCACTGGGCCCGCGTGGTGGATTACGGCCCATTCCCTCTCCTAGAGCGGAGGCCGGAGTCCCAGCAGTGGGGACATTAAAAGGCTGACTATGCTATTATGCCATAGATGTCGCTACATCACTCCCCCCGCTATAGCGGAGCCCCCCACGCAAGCGCTTTAGCTATACACCCTATATAGTTCCGTTCCATTATGAGTTCAGTCTGTTTAGGTCGTCAAATGGTTCGCTTTAAGAGTTCATGGTAGTGCCTATGAACCGATGCTTTGCCGCACAAAACCGCATCGCAACAGTTAGGAACGCAGGTTGCTGCGATGCGGCGTCGTATCGCATCGCAGTATATATATGGTGACTGGTAATTAGTGTACGATACTTAAACACGTGATTGTGCTCATGATAACAAACAACTTTTACTATGGGAACAAACCTGAAATAGCGAAAAAAATCAGCTGTTCAGTACATTTATGTTTGCCTAATGTACTGAACAGCTAATATTTTTTTCGCGATTTCAACTTTGATGAGCACAATCACGTGTTTAAATATCGTAGGTACATTAATTGCCAGTCACTCTATATACAGTTTTGTTTCTCATTAGGTTCAAATTCTTCCAGTAACTGTAAACATTTTCATACAAGCGCTTCAACTTTAAAAAAATCAGTTTTACTTGAAAGCATCAAGCACGGTTGAATGCACTTCTATACCGTAAACATTTTCACAAGTAATTGCTTGGGGGAGATTGAAATGTTTGTCCCGAACTCCCTTGAGCACTTCGGGAGAAGCAATCGAGTTTCGTCGGTAGAGTGATGTCAAAGTGAATTCATTTCTAATGTTATTGTTTAATATGTTAAAGGATTTACTTATTGTTGTGTAATGTTATCGACGGATTAATTGGATTCCGGATAACGATTAATCCTAGTGTGAGTTTAGGGTAATCAGGATCAGAATAACGATCAAAATCAACCACAAAATTAGGATCACGATCAAAATTAGGATAAAAATCAAGATCATAATCAAGATTACAATAAAGATCTAAATCAGCATCAAAATCGGGATCAAAATCAGGATCAGAATAACGATCAAAATCAACCACAAAATTAGGACCACGATCAAAATTAGGATAAAAATCAAGATCATAATCAAGATTACAATAAAGATCTAAATCAGCATCAACATCGGGATCAAAATCAGGATCAGAATAAAGATCAAGATCAAAATCAAGCTCAAAGTCAAGATCAACATAAAAATCGGGATCAAAATCAAGATCAAGATTATAAATAAGATCGAAATCAGAATCAAAATTAAGCAGGCAAAAAGTTTCGTCAATATTTGGGGCGATGAACTAACTGACAATGGTTTTATTATTCAAAACAACTTAGAAACAAAGCATGTATGTTTTCCCACGATAAAACGATCTCCTATTAAGATCCTTTGTTAAGAGCGCTATAAAAACAAAGTGAGTAGTGTGGGTAGGTATTTGTTTAATTGTTTCAACTTCAGAAAATATACTGATGTAAATGCTCCAGAGAGTAGCCCGCGAAATTATTCTTGTTTCGCATTTTGCAGATCAATATCAATATGTATGGGAGTCTTCAGAGTGGTCTAAAAAGTTTTCGACCTAAACGTAAATTGAAAATAGCAGCACTCGTCAACAAAAGCTGGCGGATTTCTACTTTTGCATCTTTTGACAGTTACTCAACAAATTTTAAGTAATTTTGGACGCACGGTTATTATTTGACAGACGTTTAATGAGTCGATACGATATGAGATGCAATAAAAGAAAATCCTGTTTCATCAAGACAACGCGCCGTCTCACACCTGTGGTAGCTACGGCGACAATTCACGAATTACGGTTCCAACCGCTTGACCATTCGATTTATATCAGATCTAGCCCCAAGTGATTCATTTTTTTCCCTCATCTAAAAATTGCACTCGGTGAATAGAGATTTTCGTCAAATGGGGAGGCAATCACCTTCGTGAATATTTTTCAAAGAAAAACTCCGACTACTATTTGGACGGGTTAGAGAGATGGGAGCATCGTTGGGAGAAGTGTGTAGTCAATGTAAGAAAAATGTCTTGTACCTTTACGTTTACATACGTCGAAAACTTTTCAGACCACCTGCGTAGGTTACTCCTAGACAATAGAGTTCCATTGTCGACCATATCATCGCTTATGAGTGAGATAATATTAGGACCTATGAAATTGGAGATTTGTATGATAATTTTAAAATATAAAAATTTTGGTAATTTTTTTATTCATCATTCAAAGTACTGGCCCAAATTATCTATACAATTTTGCCATTTTGATGGCAGTTTGTTTATCCATTTACTGTAGAAGTCTGCCGGACGGGAGGCGATGAAGTCAGCGAAAGCGTTTTGTACTGCATCACGGGTGTTGAATTTTTTCCCACTTAAAAAATTGTCTAAATTTTGAAAAAAGTAGAAATCTGTTGGGGCAAGGTCCGGTGAGTACGGTGGGTAACGGAGAGCATCCAGCTGTAACTCTTGTAGCTTTGCGATGGTCTGTCGTGAAGTGTGAGCTCGCGCGTTGTCGTGGAGAAGCAATGGGGAAGAGCGATTGACTAGTCTTGGTTGTTGAATTGCGAGCTTCTCCATCATTGTTTGCAATTCTTGGCAATAGACATCTGCCGTCACTGTTGTGCCATTCGGTAAGAAGCTGTGATGTACAAGTCCGGCAATAATGGACTGTGTTTATGCAAGCAGTGTTATGCCCGTACACGCCGTTAATGTTTCGTGTTGTTTGCGCAGCGGTATTTCCACGTAGGAACTCATATTCGAAAATTGTACGAATTTTCAGTTTATCCATAGCGCATAAAACTACCACAATGTCACAAAAACAAAAAAACTATCTAAAAACAAATGACTGAAATTGAAATTAAATTAACACGTCTTTCGAATAAAATTTATTTGAATTTCGAATTGCGCGCCAATCCACAGATAATTAAATCTGAAAATGCTGGTTATAGAATCTCCAATTACATAGGTAAAGACCTATTATAAGAAAAACGAGGAGATGTTGTACCACACATTATTTCTGTTCTGTTGCGTGTGTTTGTTATGATCGCAGTCTGTTGTTTCGCGGTCAGCGATAAGACCGCCATTGTACCTACCCATAGATTTAAATTAGTTTAAAAGTTTTATTACTATTTTGGTGTACTATAAAGTTTATTCTATTCTATTATCTCATAATAATATTAGCTAGTAATTGGACATAAGACGTCAATCTAATTCTAGACGGCAACAAACTTGATGTTACTACGGAAACTGTGTTTTTAGGTATAACTATCGATTCTAAACTGCAGTGGGGCGGTCATATTAGAACTCTTTCAGGTAGATTAAGCTCAGCCGCATATGCAGTACGAAAAATAAGGCAATTGACAGATGTAGCCACCGCTAGGTTAGTTTACTATGCTTATTTCCACAGTATTATGTCTTATGGCATTTTACTGTGGGGATCTGCAGCTGATGTGGACTCAATTTTCATATTGCAAAAGAGAGCAATCCGGGCTATTTATAAAATGGGTCCTCGCGAGTCCCTCAGAAATAAATTCAAAGAAATCGATATACTTACTCTGCCTTCTCTTTATATCTTGGAAAGTATTTTGTACGTTCGTAAAAACCTAGGACTTTTCAAAATTAGAAGCGATTTTCACAACATAAATACGCGCAGTAAACACGAAATTGTATTACCCAAATGGAGATTAGCTAAGACCAGCAAGTCATTTTTAGTAAACAGCATACGCTTTTATAACAAGCTACCAAAGGCGGTGACTGAACTTAGCGAGGGCAAGTTCAAAACCCATATTAAGCGTGTCCTAACTAAAAAAGCGTATTACAAGGTTAAAGACTATGTCGAAGACACGCTTGTTTGGCAATGACTGCTTCTGCACATGTGGCCCCCTGGTAACTCATAATATTGTGTACATCTATCTATTAACTGCTCCACATTTGTTGTAATATATACATTTTTTCTTTTCTTCCTACACATTGCTTTTGCAATATTTTTTATATTAGTAGACGCCAACCACCATAAATTCGTTAGTAATTTTCTTTTTGTTGACATGTCATTTATTGATAATTGTAATTACTTATTGTTCTTGTTTTTTTTTTTATATAGCTTCTTTTTTTTAATGTGAATGTGAGAACACCGTGGACTTCGCGAATTCTTAGGTTACTTCCTATTACGACTTACTTTTTTTTTTTTTTTTTAAATATTATTATTTTTATTGTGCTTTTGGGTACAATATCGACTGGTCTACACTGTTCTTACATAATGTCTATTAATACTGTAATATGAAAATATTGTAAACAATCATTTTTTTTTTAAAAGAGTAACCATGGAGTTTCTTGCCGGTTCTTCTCCATAGGAAACGACCAATTTGGAACCGTGCACTAGCTTCTGACGTTTTATAAGTGCCCATGTAGGCCTATGTGAAATAAAAAATTTTTGACTTTGACTTTGACTTTAAGAACCTACCTTCAACTTGTAAGGTAATCCCGGAGAGATGACCGCTCGGTACTTCGTGAGAAACTCCAAGGATATCGGTTTGTCTACCACTTGTGATACCACCGTCGTGTTCTGCCAGATCCTCGTGCCTTCCTCCTGGAAATGAAAGGCAACGCTGGCGTCAAATTTGAAAAGGAAGAGGATCCATTTAATATTTATTTGGTCCGCTTCGAATGCGAGTATTGACACAATGAATCTGCCACAGAAATACGAAATCTTATGAGTAGACACAAAAGTTTTCAACAATTTTAAATCTAATTCCATCACCAGAACATCAGGGGGAACAGCACCAAACATTTATTGTGCGTACAGCTAAGGAGTGGAATTCCCTGACGGGGTCTGTGTTTTCTGATAGTTATCACCCAGTTTAAGTCAAGAGTTAGCAATCGTGCTCTATTATTGACCATATCACCGCTTACCATCAGGTGAGACAGTGGTCAAAAGTGAGCCAAACAATAATAAAAAAAACATCCAGCTCTATCTTTTAAGCTGGTGCAGAGTGTTGATGGTGTACGGAGGTGCGGATACCTAGCATGTCTTTCTCTGCTTTCAGCGCTTTCAGCACTTGGGTTCAATGGCTTTCCAACAGAAATACAAGAATGCTGACATAGGTGTGATGCTTGTATTTCCACGGATAAGCTCCTTCAACGAGAGGTTATATTCCCTAAGTTCTTCAAACACTTACGATTTTTTACAAAAGTACTCTTTTCCACCTAAAAGTTTAAAGTCTTCTTCATTCAAGATATATACATTCAATACTCATTTTTGATAGTGTTACCTGGAAAGAGAAGTCGGCCACAACCACATCGGGCGGGTCAGCACCATTGAGGCCGATCCTCTTGGCGGCGGCAGCGTGGCGGTGGCAGGCGCGGGGCGCGCGCAGCTGCACGGCGGTGCGCACGCCGCCGCCGCGCCCGCCGCCCGCGCCGCGCAGCCTTATCACCAGCATGCCTTCCACTGCTTCCGACCACGGGTACCTGGGGGATAACGTCACGGGGAATTTCTTCTGCTTTCTCTGCCATGCTTTACTGTTCTATTGAATTTACTCCAATACACTCCACGGTCTTCCAAAAACGCCATAAGTAACCTAAGTATGTTTGTGTAAGGTTTGTGCAGGTTGCCCACCATATGGTAAGTGGTCATTACCGCCAGTGCCGGTTCAGCCACGAACAAAGAGTTATGGCAAATGCTACAAATCCCGCACATTAGAGTGGACCTGACTTGGAAATACAGACACAAGTTATCTGTGCCATATAGCCTCTTAAATAACCAATTCTGGATTTCCCATAAATACGGTTTCCGAACGGCCTGGTAGAATTTGCTAGAGGCCCCACGCTGGCTTAATCAAGGACTTCTATCATACCAGAACCATCGTATGAAAAATGCTACTTGAGATCAAGAATGATGAAATATTTCATGTGCCTATAACTATACTACAACCCAACGACATAGATTTAACGTTTCGTGATGACAGAAAAAGGGCAACTACTGTGGTAATTTATCTGCGGACAAGGTCAATTCACAAAAACTGTACTGTAATACTTAATTAGGGTATTACCTGACACAAACATGCCAGACTAGTCTGTCGCTGGTTCGGAGCACCCGGGGCGCGTGGCGTACACTCAGCTGGAACGGGGGCAGCTCGTAGTTGCCCACCCAGAACACTGAAGAACCCTGGAACGATGCGAGACGTACAGGATCAGTCGTTATGTTGACACTTGGTGGAGGCCTATGTTTCCATTGTTGGACATAGGCCTCCCTCAAGTGTCGCCACGTCTTTTGACAGAAATGATAATGATGATGTATGATTCAGTTATAGATAGCGCCATCCACGAAGACGCGCCTCCTTCTTCCTTCTAACCGCTTCCAGTGGCGCATATTCATGAATGGGTGTCTTTGACATCGACGCACAAACGAATACCATGGATCCAGTACATGATTTTGGACGCCAGTGGTGGAATTTTTCGTCGGTTTTTTCCTATTTTCTTTTTTTTTAAATAGTATCATCGGGGTTGGTTAGAATAACGATTTTACACAGTTTAAATAAAAAAAAAAACGCAGATTTAAAAAAAAAATTGTTAAAAGCTGACGAAAAATTCCACCACTGGGGGGTCCAGAATCTTGTGCTGGATCCGTGGTATTCGTTTGTGCGTCGATGTCAGGGATACCGTGTATATTCAGTTTTACTTTATGTGATGAAGCGGATTACGGCAACACCAAGGAAATTAAACATACCACTGCTTAAGATTTTTTGATGGGGTTCGTTAGGGCTGATACCTGTCAGGGCTGCAGGATTGTTCGCGCGGCCCTGACACGCAAAGGGCAAATAAAAGAACACGGGTGACTATTAGTCAGTAAAAATCTGACACTCCCTCTCATCCAGAGTGGGATTAGACCTTTGATAATTTCAAATTCTCAAAAAAATAGAATTGTATTGTTTCTGCATGGATTTTTTTAAACATTGCTCCGTACTAGGAATAAATACTACCTCAGCAGAAGGCAATCTCCAAGGTTAAGCAACGCTTGTCGAGGTCAAAATGTGGATGGGATCATATTAACATACCCAGATTTCTGTGTACCTCGGAGCACATTAAGCTGTTAGTCCAGGTTGTAATTTGTAGGCCTTGGATAATCGGAACGGATAAAATCAGAAACCTCGAAATGCGACACAAGTCTTGCCAAGGGGAATCGTAAACCCCATAGGGAATAAGCATAAAAAAGTAATTGTCTACTAACCAGATTACCAATAAACATACAGGAATAGAATGCTAATTGTAAAAACACTATCAAAATTGGTAGAAAAGCAAACGAGATATAACAATTTAAGACGAATATACTTGTCTCTCTCGCCAAGATGCCGTTTTTTATGAAAAAAGGCAGGCAGATTGAAGCTCTTTCATTTTGTGTTTGCTGTCGTTCAACCCAAAGTCATACCTGTGACCCATCAGTGAGCTTAGCCCTGACGGTCCATTTTCCACTCGGCGCCAGTTCATCCAGCTGGTACTGCAGCTGAGCGATTCCCAGCCGGGTGCGCACACGCTGCCACTGTGTCACTCGGGACCCCTCCCACGCACCGCGGGGACCTTCCAGCCAGACTTCTTCGATCTGGAACAAGAGAATACAGGTTGTATAGAAAGTCTCGTTTGTTATTTTAAATTGTCGTGAAATACAGTAAACACACAGACACACAGATAAAACCCTATATAAGCTTAAGCATAGCATAAAACTAGACCTACATTAGACCGACGCACACGTGTAACACGCCTGCCCCCCTAGCCAAGTTACAATCGTTTCGTTCGCGCCGAACGCCTCGAGTAGGCCACGCCTCCGATTCCTTAGTTCTGACCACGTAAATGAGCGTTGAGATGACGTCAGAACGAAGGAATCGGAGGCGTGGCCTACTCGAGGTGTTCGGCGCGAACGATACGATTGTAACTTGGCTAGGGGGGCTGATTTGTACGTAGAGCGACGTCGCGTTGTGTGTATCAAGTGTAGCTCTACAAGTCTAGTTTCCATATAAAATGTATGGAGTCCGACGCGCCCAGATCGGCGTGTGTGGCACACGTATGAGCAGTGTGTACCTTAGTAAGTTTCATAATTTTACCACTGGCCTCCTCTCTTTGAGAAGGGATCGGCCATATTCCACCACGCGGGTCCTAAAAACTCTGTGATGATGAGGTATATAATTTTCTATCTATAATATGTAGATATGTATTTAGAAACATAAGTATGTTTATCTGTTGTACTCACAGCACAAGTGCGAAATCTAGTTCATTGTGTGAAAGTTATGGAATATTATTATTATATCTCTTTAGATATTTTTCCTTCTTGAAGTAAAAGGTGTGTAAGTTTTTAGGCCTTTTGTAGTCTCTGTCCTATTCCTCCATGAAATGAAGGCGTGAATTGTATGTATTATAAGTACATATAGTGATTTAGGTACTTCATGGATACATTAGAGGTACAAAGGGTAGGTATTTAGCTCGTAGGTGCAAAGGTAGTGCACGTAAGATCCCCCCCCATCCTATGACTTCTCTTGCTCTAGGGTGGAGCGAGAGGACGTGGGTTACCATGACCTGTTTTATTCTTATTGACGATGGTGGCACGTGTTATTGGGTCATACAGTTCCCTTCAAAATGGTTGAGCTGAGTGTGGCTGATGCACGCGTCATGCTCGTGAACGGGTACCGTCAGTTGAAACTGTTCATCTCTTAGCTGCCAGTGACTTAATTCAATTTCTATTTTTTTAAATTAGTTTTTTTTTTATTTTAATTATTATTACTTATCTACATTGTGCTCACATATTAGAAGCGACAAGAAATATGTAACCAAGATTTATGTAACTCATAATATGATTTAAAAGAGTGTCCACGGAGTTTCTTGCACGTTCTTCTCCATAGAGATCTACGCTTTGGAACGTGCAATTTAGATTCACTTGTATTTTTGTTTTTGACTGACCGACATTTTGACAATTCAAAAGTGCCTGTAATTGGTCTATTTGAAATAAACGTTTCTGATTTCTATTCCTTTGTGGGTAAGAGATGGCGCTAGACAACCTGTACAGCTCTGTCTCTTACCCACACTGAAATAAGAATGAAACAATCTTTGAACGTCATGGTAATCCACCTGATCGGTTCTCAACATCATCACATCCGTTAAAAATGAAAAGATTACTGTAAACGATTAAAACCTACCAACACAGTAACATAAAAACAAATACAAACAATAAACATCTCAATAAGTCGAAACCTTGACCGCAACTATATACGGCTCTTAAACCATCACGAAGTAACTAAACACTTAAGATCAATAAAACACATATTGAGATGAATAATCTTTACCGTTACAGCCTTAACCTAATGACCCTGATCCGAAGATCCGAGGAGGTTTAAGGCTCGTTTACACGGAGACAGGTTCTCGTTTAGGGAAAAGCGAGAATTTCAATGCGTGTTTGGGGCGTACGTACGAACAAATTTGTTGCGTTGCATGGTACGCAACAACTTGGTTTGCATGTTCGTACCACTAACGAACATTAACATGTTTGCGTCGCGCGTCAACATAGAAAAATAACCCTAGGATCAAAAAGTATACTATGTCCATTCTATCTAAAGAAGTAATAAACACAGACATACATACATACAGAGTTTTATCTTTATAATACTAGGTGTTAAAGTATGGAATTGCCGTTTTTTAAAACGAGTTTCTTTGAAGTGTTATATCTTTGGATAGACTTGGAATTATAAGTTCAAATAAACATAATATTAAAGTTACGTTATAGGGTTTTGTATTTTCTGTAATATCGCAGTTCTTATAACCATGAAAGCTAATAAAAAAACGTTTTTTTTCGTAATAAACGTAGAAACTATGCATTTCAAAGGGCAAGCAATATCAATTACCTATATACCTACGACTTTCTTCTAACAAAAGAACTTTGTGCTTGAAGTTTAATAGCTTTCGTTTTGGCAAATTTGTCTTGTTGCCGCACTGAGGAGAAAAGTTATTCGAGAGATAAAATTTCCCACGTGAAAGTGATTGAAACAAAAATAGACATCCCATTCATTTGCAGTATTAAGTCCTTAAACATCATCAATATTGCATACCGCTTGAGACACAAATTGTTTCCATGGTAGAACTCATATTAAACAAAATAATGCGAGTTTTCTTATATGTCATACAAAAATAAAGCAAGTACCTTTAATATAAAGTTTATTTGAACTTATAATTCCAAGTCAATCCAAGATATAAAACTTCAAAGCAACCCGTTTTAAAAAACGGCAATTTCAGAGTTAAAGACCTAATATTCGTGTTATAGGCTCGTGTCAAACACGAGCCTATAACACTACACAACACTATACATCATACGTACTACAACACTATCACTCTGTGACTCCTAATACATAAGCGATGATGAGATCTACGATGGACCACTATTCTAAAAGTAACCAAATCGACATAGAATCACAGCTAAAGAAAATCAGTAACAGTAAGAATCAGAGGGAAGAATCAGTAACAATCAGGGAACATAGACTCCGTCAAAGAACTCCTTGTTCCTTAGCCAAAGAGCAATGGAAATATCTATGCTAGGAGTATATTTGCGTGATCTCATCAGGACTGAAGATATCTATCTGCAAGAGAACCAAGGGTAACCGAAATAGCTAGAAGAATCGCCAGACATAAGTGGTAGTTGGCCTTCAAAACTTCCCAGACATCCCATCTCTAGATTACTCCATATTCCTTTCCGTAAAACCAACCTTGGCCTCAACGCACCCTTGCTTCGAATGTGTAAAACCCACAATAGTTTTTGCAAATCACTTGACACCGATTTACACGGTGTCTCACTCAACAAGTTTAGGAGAGCAGTCTCGGAGATATGAGCTTGTACAAGTCTTTTAATTATATACATTTCTATGCTATATACTCCATCCTCTTTTTTATAATGATCTATATTTCTCTACTTTTTATTTTTTATAATTGTGAATGTGTTTTATTTTCCATTTAGTATATTAAATTTTTGTGGAATCTTTTTACTATAATAATATTATTTATTAATTTATTTAAACTTCATGTCAAAGTCAAAAGTTTTTATTTCACATACGACGTTTTATAAGTGCCCATGTAGGCCGGGCACTTATAAAACGTCAGAAGCTAGTGCACGGTTCCAAATTGGTCGTTACCTATGGAGAAGAACCGGCAAGAAACTCCATGGTTACTCTTTTAAAAAAGTGATTGTTTACAATATTTTCATATTACAGTATTAATAGACATTATGTAAGAACAGTGTAGACCAGTCGATATTGTACCCAAAAGCACAATAAAAATAATCATATTAAAAAAAAAAAAATAGTTGTAATAGGAAGTAACCTAAGGATTCGCGAAGTCTACAGTGTTCTCACATTCACATTAAAAAAAAAAGAAGCTATATAAAAAAAAAAAAACAAGAAAAATAAATAATTACAATTATCAATAAATGACATGTCAACAAAAGAAAATTACTAACGAATTTATGGTGGTTGGCGTCTAATAATAGAAAAAATATTGCAAAAGCAATGTATAGGAAGAAAAGAAAACAGAAAATGTATATATTACAACAAATGTGGAGCAGTTAATAGATAGATTAGATGTACACAATATTATGAGTTACCAGGGGGCCACATGTGCAGAAGCAGTCATTGCCAAACAAGCGTGTCTTCGACATAGTCTTTTTTAGTTAGGACACGCATAATATGGGTTTTGAACTTGCCTTCGCTAAGTTCAGTCACCGCCTTTGGTAGCTTGTTATAAAAGCGTATGCTGTTTACTAAAAATGCCAATAAATAAATAAAATAACAGATGGTCGATGGGGCCGAAAGGTTCTGGATCGCGTACCGAAAGACGCAATGTTAGAAAGCCTCCCACAAAGCGGACTGATTGATGACCTGGTGAGGGTCGCTGGAGTCTGATGGATGCAAATCGTTCGACAACTATTTTTTTTATTTTATTTTTAAGGTGGGTAATCATCTAATGACAAATCCCGCTCTTGAGCGGAGCGAGAAATCAGAAATCAGAAATCAGAAACGTTTATTTCAAATAGACCAATTACAGGCACTTTTGAATTGTCAAAATGTCGGTCAGTAAAAAAAAAATACAGTGAAGCTAAATTGCACGTTCCAAAGCGTAGAAATCATATTATGATTTACATAAATCTTGGTTACATATTTCTTGTCGCTTCTAATATGTGAGCACAATGTAGATAAGTAATAATAATTAAAATAAAAAAAAACTAATTAAAAAAAAATAGATATTGAATTAAGTCACTGGCAGCTAAGAGATGACCAGTCTTAACTGACGGCACCCGTTCACGAGCATGACGCGTGCATCATCCCCACTCAGCTCAACCATTCTGAAGGGAACTGAATGACCCAATAACACGTGCCACCATCAGCGAGACATTTGAGTGGGCATGACAAACTCTCAACTGCCATGCTCGTAATGTCAAACAAGTTGTAACCTAATAAAAATGCTCCATGGTACTTCACATTCACAAAACTTGAAAAAAAAAATGTTCCTACATTATACAATGCTATTGTTTCCAAATACAAAAGGTTATAAATGATCATAAACTCTATTGAAATAAACAAATAAAATAAAATAAAAAACATTTCGAAAACAACAATACAAAAAGGGGAATAGTATATCTCTTCCAATATTTATATATATATATATATAAAAACAACTTTGAAGGTAAAAGTGGCTGTAGCTACGGAGCAGGACCGGCATTTAGCCAAGCGTTTTTATCAAGGATATAATCCTCCAGTTTATAATACGCTTGTCTACATAGTGTGCGTTTAATGCATGCTTTAAATTTGGACTCATTTAGTTGTAGAATCTCAACTGGTATTTTATTATAAAATTTTACACAGTACACACACACAGACACCAGCCTCAGTTGAACAACGTCCTTTGGTGAAACCATACTGCTGATCATGAAAGATTTTATTGCTGTTAAAATGGCAAAGCATTTGATTAAGCATAACTTTTTCAAACACCTTACTGAAAACCGGCAATACCGAGAGATAGTGTCAGACTTTAAAAACCCACTCCTGTTCCTTCGTTGCCTTCGTCCCAGGGCCCCGGGTTTCGTTTTCACACTACCCATGACCCCAGTAGGCTTCGACCCTGCTGGGCCCCTACGATTTGCTGACATCACCCTGAGGCGCGCGTGGAACTATACGCGCCGTCGACGACTTGGGCTCGGTCCGGACAGTTACCAGACGGTCGGACGGCGAGCCACCGATTGCTCGCCGTCCGCAAGCCTGCGCCTACGGTGGCCGGAAATCGGGATCGGAATCCCGGCGGCGACTAGGACGTGAGTACCGTTGCCTTACGCGATCGGCCGCCTCCTTTGCTAGCATTACTGCTTCGCAGAAGGAGGCGACCGCCTGCCACTCCTCGCTCCGGACCATGGCCTGTACCAAGGCCCGGCGTGAGAGATCGCCGCCGCCGATCGCCCCCACGAGGACACGGCGTTGCTCTGCCCAAGCGGGGCACACCTCCACCGTGTGCTCCACCGTGTCCTCCGGGCGTTCTTCGACAACTATTTGCAATTGAATTACATAAAGACGCTTGAAAGGCAAAAATTACTAAGCGAAATTGAGTTAACTTTACATGAGAGTGATTAAGGTTAAATTTTTTATAAAAAAAATGTTATAAATGACGAAATAGTCGGATTTATAATATATTATTGACATCATGGTAATAGTATCTAAATCCGACTTATTTTTATCTAAACATTTTTAATTTTTAACTTTGTATCACTCTCCTGTAAAGTTCACTCAATTTCGCTTAGTAATTTTTGCCTTTCAAGCATCGATATGATCCCACGGTATTTAAGTACCTATCTAATAAGCTGGGTACTAAGTCAACAATGTCCGGATGCAGTAAGCACGAGTGGCTGTTAAAACGACAATAAAACCTAATTTCTGTATCATTCAAGCCGTTTGCTGCACCTGTGGAAGCCGGTCCTATTATCAAGATGTATTTCAGTTAACAAGTCAAAATAAAACGCTTTGTATGTAGGTTGTTATATAAATTTGTTTATACTGCAAGTTGGGCAGGCATTGTGTGTTTAAATGTTTTTTTTCGCTGTTATTTAATCGGTTATGTGCTGCTGTAGTTCCAAAACATGAACCGAGATTAAGAACAACTTTTAGTGTGGGAGGTTAGACATGTTTTTTTTTAACCTTTCTTCTGTTTTGAACGGATGGAAGAGTTATTATTGTATTAGGCACACCTAGTATAACATAGGTAGGGGAGATTGTTTTGGGACATCACTGAATTTTCTAAAAAGAGCCGAAAGACAAAATAACATTTCTTGTATTTCTCATTTTTTTTTTTTTTTTGTAGCGGCAATAGCAATACACATTGAAAATTTCAACTCTTTACCTCTTACGGTTTATGTGAGCCCAGCCTGCTGACGGCCAGATAGACGGATGGACGGACAGTGGAGGCTGAGTAATAGGGTTCCGTTGGCACCTTTCGGGTCATCGTCATCATCCTTTCAGCCAAAAGACCTCCACTGTTGGACATACGCGACTCTCACCAAGTCCATCGGTCTACCTTGTGAGAGGCTTTCCAACGCTGCGTCTTTCAGTACGCGGTCGCCACTTCAGAACCTTTCAGCTTCATCGACCATCTGTTATACGAGCAATGTGCCCTGCCCACATAAGCTTGGCCTTCGGGCACGGTATCCTAGAAAGACAATCCTTGCTCTAGCAAGCTTATCAAGAAGCAGTTTTAATTTATAATTCATATGTATTTTTATTTCCTTTTTCTATCTAAATCTTGTTATACGCTGCACCGTTCGGTCTTCTTTATGTCGACACCGCCACCGGGCCACGCTGAAAACCAGCGCTGTGAGCACATCGCATAATGCGTGAGGCCGCAGCTTTATGCTGAGCATTCGGCCGTTTTGCGCGGATGTGACGCATATCTTCCCTATCAATTGATAATGTTTGATCTAGTTTTAAGATTGCGTCATTTCGCGCGAATAAACAGTTTTTTTTTCTTTCTTTTAAGCAGCCGAGTAAAAAAGCTCTACAACGGGTTCCTATATGTATCGCATCCATATTTCTATTAGTAACTGCACTGTGGTTATCGGTGTTATTGTGTCGACCGGTCCTGATCTCTATAGGTAACTGTAAACCACTCACCATTCATTCAGTCGATCAGACACAATGTGTAGACAGATGTTTTGTTTACTTTTTATCGATCAGTTTACAGTTGTATTTAGTTTATTTATATCGGGTGAATGATTAACTGTTCGGCATTGTTTGGGAGAAGGTTGGAAGCTGAGATTCTTTTGTAAGGAAATATATTCGTTGATGTTGATGGCGATATTGTAGCATTAAAAAATTGTGATACATTTGATATTGATTAAGTAATAATACGTTAGTACTTATTTGTCATTAAAGCGGTGTAAACGATGGTATTGTAGGCGTTAAAATGAACGGGGCGCATTACGGCTAATGCCAGCTAGAGCTGAGGGCTTTTTCTAAATATAGTACCTCGGTGAGATTTAGTCAGTCTGACGCTTTACTCATTGATTTCCCACCTCAAGGGCTACTTTCACACTACCCGTGATCCCAGTAGGCTTCGACCCTGTTGGGTCATATCCCTGAGGCGCGCGTGGAACGGTAGTACCTACGCGCCGTCGACGACTTGGGCTCGGTCCGGATAGTTACCGGCCGATCGGACGGCGAGCCACCCATTGCTCGCCGTCCGCAAGCCCGCGCCTACGGTGGCCGGAAATCGGGATCGGAATCCCGGCGGCGGTTGAGGCGGAGATCGTTTCCGCCGATCTCCCCCACGAGGACACGGCGGTACTCTGCCTAAGCGGGGCACACCTCTACCGTGTGCTCCATCGGGTCCTCCCGAATAAATGCATTTCTATTCTATTCTATTCTTCTATTATATTCTTTGAGCGGACCATACAGCGATGACACCCGGGCGTTATTTCCGCACGAATCCGGTGCAGGAATAAATGCAGAACTACATTGCGCACACGTGTGCCACGTACGTAGATCTGGGCGCGTCAGTCTATATACATTTTATATGGAAACTACACTTGTAGAGCTACACTAGATCCACGCCACGTGATGTCGTTCTACGTACAAGTCAGGCGTGATCCACGTGTGCGTCGGTCTAGTGTAGTTCTCACTATACTCCTTACACGTGTGCCATGTATGCCGATCTGGGCGCGTCGGTCCCCATACGTTTTATATGGAAACTAGACTTGTAGAGCTACACTAGATCCACGCCACGCGACGTCGTTCTACGTACAAGTCAGGGGTCGTCCACGTGTGCGACGGTCTAATGTAGTTCTAGTTAGCTTAAAGCTACATTACGTACACGTGGGCCACGTACGCGCCTCGGTCTCTATATATTTTATATGGCAATTAGACCTTCAGAGCTACATTAGATCCACGCCACGCGATGCCACGCAACGCGCCGCTACGTACAAATCAAGCGTGGTCCACGTGTGCGTCGGTCTAGTGTAGTTCCCGCTTAATCAATAGAGTTGCTTTCGGTCCAGAAGGTATCGTCAAATAAATGAGTAGTCAACGGCACGTAATGTTCCACGCGGTTAATAAATATTAGTAAAATCATAGGGGCCTAGCATGGCCGAAGCCTACTAAGGCCATGGGTCGACTTCGGATCGACTTCTGAAAGGGTTACCCGTGGTCCTGGGACGCAAAGGATAACTGAAGGAACATAGGTGTGGTTTTAGTCAGTAAAAGTCCGACACGCCCTCGCACTCCGTCCTAGAGCGAGAGAAGTCATGAATTCCCACGTTTTAAAAAATCGCCAAACATATTTAAACGAACCTAGGATCCAAAGTCATTAGCACTAGTGTATATAATGAGATGTTTATGAATTCGTCTCTAAGTAAATTTTAAAATAAGGCATTGACCTTAATTGCAGGAGTCAAGTTCGCTCCGTCATTGTCGTCATCATCCGCCTTAAACTTAAAACGTACGTTTTCGCTAAATATTCTTTAACGGAAATTAGCATTCTCCTACAAGGTGGACCGATGACCTGAGGGTCGAGGAATCTGATGGATGTGAGACGCACAGGATCGTTCCTTGTGGAGACACTTTGGGGAAGCTTATGCCAACAGTGGACGTCTTTCGGCTGAAAAGATGAGGGTGATGTGATGATGAATATAACCATTACAAAGAAGAGGGGGCTGTTCCAACGGTTTTGAACGAAGGATTTTGAACGGGAACGGTGAATTATGTACATAGATTCACAAACCTTCCGCATTCATCGGTCTTTCTAATTAGTGAAAATGCTTCTTAAAATCATTTGCGCGGTTTGGAGAAGTATGCAGAGAAACGGACAGAAACACTTACACACTCGTGCTTTCTGAGGCACGGAAAAATCTCGGTATTGCAGACGGTCACCCATCACAGACTAACCTCGGCAAACATTGCTTAACCTTGGGTATTGACACGTGTAACTGTTATAATGTATCCAAGAGGTCCTCTATAACTATCCTACTAATATTGAAAACGCGAAAGTTAGTAGTGTGGACTAATTTAGACGGGGGCGAAGGCTCATCAGCGAGGCCTTTTTCTTTTATAAATTCTAAAACAAGACAGTTACTGTCGCAACCCAGTGTTCGACCACATCGTCGCTTAGCAACAGGTGAAATAGTGGTCAAACGCGAGTCTATAAATCGATACCAGAAGTATGAATTAACGTAAAGGACTTTTACCTAAAATGTAAAAATGTTCCTTAGGATGACTGATGTCAGGGTATTTAATATAAAACGTAAAAATGACCGTTACGTTAATCAGAAGTATGAATTAACGTAAGGGACAATTTTAACGGTACCGAAATTACAAAACAAAACCCTCGTTGTTACAAGAACCCTCGCACTGCGAGGCTCCTTAGGGTGCAAGGCCCTGGGCGAGGGTCCACTTCGCCCACGCCGAGCTACGCTCCTGTTTTCTACTATCTCGCAAGACAGCAGCTAGTAATAAATACAGTAAAGGTAAAATGACAAAATTATCAATAATAATAATAATAATCCATAACTATCACACAACCCCATCTACTCCCAAACTAAGCAGAGCTTGTGCTATGAGTACTAGACAACTGATAAACATACTTATATAATTCTAAATACATACATATTATAGATAAATTACACCCAGACACAGAACAAATGATCGTACTCATCACAGAAACATTTGTCCTGAGTGGGAATCGGACCCACAACCTCCTGCGCAGCAGTCAGGGCCACTGACCACTAGACCAACAGGCCTGTCAATAAAAACTTATTTATGTATTTAGTAGAACTTCATGCAAAACAAAAGTACAAAGGCGGACTTAATGCCTTACAACTACTACTTAATTCTTATCACAAACTTTGGAAAGAAAATAAATTGCAGTAAAAGCACTTTACATTTAAAACCATTATCAACAAAAAAGTGAAATTACTAAAGTATGTTATATAGTTTTAATGTTTATGGGCACAAGAGAAATCCTTTACAAACAGGGCGTACAAACAAGTTTCATATATTAACTGTGTCAGTGGTACTGGCTCTTATGGTGTCTTTAAAGGTGGGAAGGCTGGCTTCACACGGGATTTTGGCGAAGAACGATCTTCGTTGCCCAAAATAATCTAGTCTTTTACGTTTTGTTTTGGCTTTAATGGCTTGTAATAATGCTGATAACCCTTCTAAGTGAGTAAGTGGTTAACGCCCACCGCCTAGGGACATTTGACGACATCTGCGTCCCTAGCCAAGTTACGATCGTTTCGTTTGCGTCGAACGCCTCGAGTAGGCCACGCCTCCGATTCCTTTGTTCTGACCACGTGACTGAGTGTTGAGATGACGCCAGAGCAAAGGAATCGGAGGCGTGGCTTACTCGAGGCGTTTGACGCAAACGAAACGATCGTAACTTGGCTAGGGGGGCTGTGATAGCCAAGACTAGCGTTTCCCAGTGGATTCATCCGTGTGGAAAAAAAAACTTAAACCAAGACAACATATTTCCTGAATAAAAAGTAAACTTTCTCCAGGACATGATCTACTAGTGAGCCAAATGTTATCCAAATTCGTTCAACTGTTGCAGAATGAAGGAGTAAGAAACCCACATACACAATTGCACATACACATACAGGTAGTTTCGCCTTATAATATCGTGAGATGCCTGGGTGTCATGCCAGAGATAGAGGCAACCATTCCCTTTCTCTCTAATGCTATTCTGGTTCTATAATAGGCTCTTAATAAACTAGTGCGCCTCACCATCAATGATTGCATCACTGCTTACCATCAGGTGGGATCGTAGACAAGCACTGGTTTATATCAATAAAATAATAATAATAATAATATTCCACAACTATCACACAACGCCGTCTAGTCCAAAGCTAAGCAGAGCTTGTTATGAGTACTAGATAACTGATAAACATACTTATATATTTCTAAATACATACATATTATAGATAAATTACACCCAGACACAGAACAAATGATCGTGCTTATCACACAAACATTTGGCCGGGGTGGGAATCGAACCCACGACCTCCGGCATAACAGTCAGCGCTTGGAGCATTACATAACATAATGTTATTAAAAACACCATTTAGATTTTAATATGTATTATAGTATCAGTAATTTAATTTATTTCAAATCTATATCTATATATATAAAAGAAAGTCGTGTTAGTTACACCACTTATAACTCAAGAACGGCTGAACCGATTTGGCTGAAAATTGGTGGGGAGGTAGCTTAGAACCAGGAGACGGACATAGGGTACTTTTTTTTTTTACTTTTTTTTTTTTTAGGGTAGAGTAGGGTAGAGTAGGGTAGAGTAGGGTAGAGTAGGGTAGAGTAGGGTAGAGTAGGGTAGAGTAGGGTAGAGTAGGGTAGAGTAGGGTAGAGTAGGGTAGAGTAGGGTAGAGTAGGGTAGAGTAGGGTAGAGTAGGGTAGAGTAGGGTAGAGCAGGGTAGAGCAGGGTAGAGTAGGGTAATTTATTTTTTTTACTAAATCCCGCTTTTGGGCAGAACAACGTCTGCCGGGACCGCTAGTAAATATATATAAAAGAAAGTCGTGTTAGTTACACCACTTATAACTCAAGAACGGCTGAACCGATTTGGCTGAAAATTGGTGGGGAGGTAGCTTAGAACCAGGAGACGGACATAGGGTACTTTTTTTTTTTTTTCCTTTTTTTTTTTAGGGTAGAGTAGGGTAGAGTAGGGTAGAGTAGGGTAGAGTAGGGTAGAGTAGAATAGAGTAGGGTAGAGTAGGGTAGAGTAGGGTAGAGTAGGGTAGAGTAGGGTAGAGTAGGGTAGAGTAGGGTAGAGTAGGGTAGAGTAGGGTAGAGTAGGGTAGAGTAAGGTAGAGTAGGGTAGAGTAGGGTAGAGTAGGGTAATTTTTTTTTTTTACTAAATCCCGCTTTTGGGCAGAACAACGTCTGCCGGGACCGCTAGTTTGTATATAAAATTAAATCTTCGGGACTCGACAAAAATCTACCCATGTTTTAGGGTGATATAATGCGGGCATTATATCACCATTATAATGTAATTTAAACTCATAACTCTTTTAGTACATGCGTTTCATCCCTCCTCTTCACATGACCATACCAAGACAAACGATTCCCTTTCAACTTTTCAGACACTGGCGCCACTTTCAAACTTCCCCTAATATACTCATTTCTCACTTTATCCATTCTCGTCCCACCACACATCCTTCTTAACATTCTCATCTCCGCTACGTGCAATATTTTTTCATCCGTCATGTGGACAGGATAAACATTAGCAAAAAAACAAGTAAACCTAATATCGCACAGGGCAATCTCTAACAGACAACCATAAGATGGACTGAACGAAAGGGGATAGATTTGGGGCGGTCAGTGTACAAATATCATAAATAATATCTATTAATTACACAACATTAAGTCAATCCGAAAGCTCAAATTGGTAAAGACCTAATTAAAGGAAATGTTATAGTATAAATCTGCATAAACTGTTGTCGTTCGTACTTAAATGAACGTCGCGAACTGTGTCACTGGAGCAACAAACTTATAATGATTTACGTGTTTGCTGAGCGCGGCACTTTTTGTCGCTGAGTCAATATTTGTTTTGTTTAATACGACGTTTTTCCTTACAATTTTATGTTTTTAAACGGAAGATGAAAGCGGTATCTGTATTTGTATTTTATGGTTGACTTTTTAATTATTTGAAAATAACAGTAAAGTAAAATTTGCTATGCAAGCTTGTACTTGGTCTTTTTTGACGTAATTACCAGTGATCGGAGTAGGTAGATTGATTTTTGGTACTTGTATCATAAATGCACACAGAAAGAATAACATGGATAAGCAATTTTTCGTGAAAGTAATTCCGGTATTTCCGGATCCAATTAAATATTGTTAATGTTGTTAGTGATATTATTACTACTCAATTCATAATTACAAGGAAGGTATAAATGTTCTGATTGGTCTTTGGGTTGTGTTAAATCATGACTGTGTGCCATTAAAAAAAATTATGAAAAATATAATATTGCTAATTTTCATACAAATCTTACCGTCCGGTCACGGGTAGTGTGAAAGTGAAACCCCGGGACCTGGGACGAAGGCAAAGAAGGAACAGGAGTGGGTTTTCCGTCAGTGAAAGTCTGACACTATTTCGCGCTCCGCCCAAGAGCGAGATTTGTCATTAGATGATTTTCCAACCTAAAAGAAAACCTAAATTCCGTTTTTTTTTAATAATCAACCAATTCCGGAGTAATGTCCATATTTAATATATACGTTTCAGATCAATGACACCAATTCAATCTATCTACTACTTAGGCATATCTATACTTATAACCATGGCTTATAATTAGGCATAGAGGTCCTTGATGGAGTAGTAGCAAGAATTACTTTAGCTAGACTCTAGAGAGACTCAAGTTTACCTACATAATAGCCAGTCAACGACCATCAGCCAGTTAATAGGCGGTCAGCGAGCCTGTTAAAAACCGTATAAATCAATTGATGGAGTAACGGGGACTCATTTGCAGATGGAAGTGATTGAGATTTATACTCCATCTGTTTAGGTAGTTAACTAAACGTAAACAATCTTGATAATTATGTCTTTTTAGAAAAAAAAAAAACGTATAAAAGACGTACAAAGATTATTTAAATTTAGTTAATTACCAAACATCGGTATAGGTAAATAAAAAATTGTAAGTAAACATTTTAAGGTAAAATATTTAGACAATTTTTAGATAAAAGACATGTCAAGATTGTTTACATTTTGTTAATTACCTAAACAGTGTTAAAAAAATGCTTATAAAATCTTATCGTTTTTATTATATTCCTGGATATGGCCTAGCCGTGTGCCAAATTTTATCGAAACCCACTCAGCTCGGTGGAGAAGAAGTAACAACCGCACCAATTTTCGATTGACTGGCCTGTTGGTCTAGTGGTTAGTGGCCCTAACTGCTGTGCTGGAGGTCGTGGGTTCGATTCCCACCAGGGAAAAATGTTTGTGTATCTGAGTGTGATCATTTGTTCTGTATCTGAGGGTAACTTATCTATAATACTAGCTTCTGCCAACGGTTTCACCCGCGTAAAAGTAGGTTTCTCCATAGCAAACTTCCAACCCCCGTTTTACCCCCTTAGGGATGGAATTTCGTGAAAACCGTTCTTAGCGGATGTCTACACCCTATAAGGAACCTACCTGTCAAATTTTAAGTTTGTAGGTGTTATAGTTTCTGAGATTGATTAATCAGTGAGTGGTATTTCGCTTTTATATATATAGGTTTATTATTATTAACTGTTGTGTTTTACATACGTACTTGACGCGGACGATGTCGCGGGCAACAGCTCGTCTATAATATGTATGTATTTCGAAATAAGGATGAATGAATGAATGAGGATATCCGCAGGAGAACCAAGGTTACCGACATAGCACGAAGAATCGCCAAACTAAAGTGGCAATGGGCAGAGCACATTGCTCGCAGAACAGATGGCCGTTGGGGCCGAAAGGTTCTGGAATGGCGGCCACGTACCGGAAGACGTAGCGTTGGAAGACCTCCTACAAGGTGGACCGATGACTTGTTAACGGTTGCGGGAGTCCGATGGATGCGAGACGCACAGGACCGTTCATTGTGGCGACACTTGAGGGAGGCCTATGTCCAGCAGTGGACGTCTTTCGGCTGAAATGATGATGATGATGATGATTTCGAAATATGTAAGGATATTTATCAGTTGTTCTCATCAAGCTCTGTTTAGTTTGGGACTAAGATGGCGTTGTATGAAAGTTGTGGAATATGTTAACTTACTTGATACCTGAAATGCGAAGACACTCGTAGGAGCAAGTGACTATAATATAATATAATAATATTCCACAACTAAACACAACGCCGCCATTTTTTATTTTTTTTTTGTTTTCGAGGGGAAACCTTCAAAAGGCACCTGGACTTTGGGGATAAGTCCGGGGAGTGTGGGATTTTTACCTCACTAAAACCATCTCGGTGATCACCATCAACACGTAGAAGGGGCCCCGTTACATCTCAAAAGACCATTCCGGAACCCCCTCTGTGCAACGCCTGATTCGGCACATCCCTGAGGAGACTGTATAACGGTCTCCCCTGAAACTCACTGTGCACGGCAGCACGTGATCACTGTGCCACCGGCTTCCCTGGAATCACTCGATGGACGAGCAGAGTCCCCAAGTCCCAAGCTAAGCAGACCTTGTGTTATGGGTACTAGACAACTGATAAACATACTTATATATTTTTAAATACATACATATTATAGATAAATTACACCCAGACACAGAACAAATAATCGTGCTCATCACACAACCGTTTTTCCTGAGTGGAAATCGAACCCACGACCTCCGGCATAGCGGTCAGGGCCACTAACCACTAGACCAACAGGTCTATCGAACCATGGCATCGTCTATAGAATATTAACCCTGGGTTTGTGTCTGTCAGAGATTCTTGTAAATCCTGATGTTTATAAGCAGCTCAGGATCTAGCTAGCGGGAATAAACTACAGCTGTTTATGTATTCACAACCCGTTTCTGTGTAAGAGATAGGTACTACAAGACACAAGTATGCTAGGGGTGTCAACACAAGTGACACATTTTTAACGAAAACTAGAAGAAGAAGAAGTGCTGATAAAAATACACAATAATATAAATAAATATTGAGTATTTGGAGAAACCAATTAATTACTATTTTTTTCTAAATGAATAGGTATCACGTATACCCACATAATCAAAATTAGGTTTATTTCAACTTTCATCCCAAGTCACACATTTCGGATTAATAACATTTTGTACTAAACAATGAATAACACTAAAATTAAATCTCTTTCTCAAAACTGTATCAAAATTTATAAAATAATAAAAATAATAAAGGTAATAAAATAACGCAGCAATAAAGGGCCTATTACACTACTCGATATTCAGAACACGATATTCAGACTGTCTTATTTTTTGTTCCGAGTAAGACCGGTCTAACCCTTATTACACTACGCGACATCGACTAAGTCTGTCTGAATATCGAGTAGTGTAATAGGCCCTTAAGAATTTAAAAAAAGAGGAAGAGTAGGAGCGTGGTGGCGACATCTCGCTATCTCGTTTTTACGCGCGTAACCCGATGGCGATGACATTTGCAATGCAGTATTTGCATCTCTTTTCTGTTATTTCACAGTTGCTCCTTCCACCTGACTAGAAAGGTTTCTAGATTTTGGATAAAGTTTATTTATTTATTTAAACTTCATGTACAGTAGTGGTACATAGGTGGACTTAATTCAACAAGGCATTCTCTACCAGTCAACCTTTGGGTTAAAAAGACAATACTGTGGTAGGTTTGCACAAGAAATAAATAACAGATACTTCAAAGAGAAAAAATAAAATAAAAAATAAGTTATTTATAATAATAAAATTCATATTGCTAAAGTTACTGTTGATACAAATAAAAAAAAAGATAAGAGTAGTAGTGGTAGCGGGTTCAAACCCAGCCAGGAAATAAATTACACAAAGTTATGCAACTTTGTGTAATTTCATCACTATTGCTCTAACGGTCAAGATCGTGAGGAAACCGGCATGTCCTACAACCAAAAATTCGAAGACATGTGACATCCACCAACCCGCACTGGGCCCGCGTGGTGTATTACGACCTATTCCTTCCCCTGAAGAGGAGGCCTGAATCCCAGGAGTGGTAACATTATAAGGCTAATTAGTGATTATGCTAATAAAAAAATGGATCAAGTACCCAATTAAATTGAGTACACAACATTTTAGTATAGAAACAACAAAGTTTTATTAACCCCTTGGTATTACAGTCAGCCCTGAATTTAAATATATCCTTGTTTAATATATTAGTAATGTTATGGAGCTACGTAACCGTAACCGAAAATATCGGATAATAACCGAAATAAAAAAGTATCCGTAATCGAAACCAAAAAAAACCGAAGTCTAAATAACAGGTAATTGTTTGTTTTTCCCGGCCAAACAAATGTCAAATCTTGTAATTTGTATTTTTCTTTTATTAATAATTCATGTACACATTTATATAAAAAAGAAAAAAACAACAAACAATAGGTAAACAGAAAAATAGGTACATAGGTGATGCTTATTTCTACAGAAATCTCTTCCAGCATACCGGCGAAAGGAGAATTGGAAAAAAAATGAAATGTGTGAAGAAAGAGATGATTAAGTGTGTGATGTGAATATTCGTAATTAGCGGATAATCGGAAATATTTTAAAATCCGTAATTGGATCCGAAACCGGACTACAATATTATTCCTTTATCTGTGTCGGTGTCTAGATCCGAAAATTCATATCCATTTAAACATACCTTTATACAGTGCAAGCAACATTTTATATCTTGGTACAAGTAATCAACAGTTGCAAGTGGTAGCACTGCTTCACAAGCAGGACTGAGAAGGTACTTTTATATGAAACGATGGCAAATATATGTAAATGAGGTGCAAAGGTTTTAAATTTAAGAAAAGATTACATTGCCGTTGAAGTTTCTAAAGAAAAAAATATTTTACATATATTTCCATTATTGTTTTAGTGGTTGTGAAAAGAAAGAAGTAAAAACAAAATATATTTTTTTTATCAAATTTCAATAATCTTTCGAACTCAACGAAAAAAAAATGGTTGGAAAGACTATTTTAAGTAATGCTGTTTCATGAATTTCAGTATTTTGCGTACGTTTCTTTTTTATGAACGAAATATGTTTCGGGTCATTTTTTATTGTTTGTTATACTCTTGAGCAATAACTCTGGGCTTTGGTTTCTGTGAAAAGGGAGCATTCTCGATTAGACGCGGGTTGTGTCTGGTGGGCTCGATAGTTAGAAAGAAAGAGAAGCTTTTTATTTGCTGGAAAAGGCGCAAACTTAAAACTAACATATTGCAAACATTTTTCATGACATAAACATAATTAAAAATAAAATATATGCGCCACGTCCGAGTAAAACGGCCGTACTTTTAGCATAAAGCCGTGTCCACACGCAAAATGCGACGAGTCCACAGCGCTGGTTTTCAGCGTGGGCCGGTGACTTGTTTGACGGAAGTTGATTTTGGATGGTTGTATATGTTATAATCGCGCAAAGAACTCTGATATTGTGATGAAGGATAGTTGCTATGTGGCTAGTGGTAGATCTATGTTGCTACAACACCTGGAATTGGGGTGTCTGGGGCTTTTTGGACCGGGATTGTGGTCTTAACTTCCACCTATAAAAATAATATGTTTTTAGTTTTTTTGGTTACTGTACTTTAATTCCTTTTTCCTTGTGGTCCCAAAATACTACTCGGTGGAAGCTGGGACCGCGGTCGCGGTATTTGGCCCATTCACATGGCAATTCCGTTGGCTGATTGCGGTCCTATTAAATAGGTCCAACAAAACTGTTTCTGAGAATAACCCGTTATACAGAATGTGCAATCAATATAATACAATATGCCATAAGGTAGACTTGTTCTTGACGAATTTAGAAATTATTTGTATAAATTGTAAGAATAAGAATAAGAATAAGAAATTTTATTTGCTCAAACATGTGTATGCATACAGAATTAAAATAATACATGCATGCAAGATCTTAAATAAAAGTGGCTCACGACATGTCTGCCATTTCTCATGGCGTGCAAATATCTCAGGTTCTACGAGTATATTATATACAATATTATTATGTTCTTTTTTTAAAATTTTAATGAATATTTTAATGATTTTAATTATATTTAATAACATTCCATTATATTTAATAACATTCCATTATATTTAATAACATTCCATTCCATTCCATTCCATTATATGTACCTAATTACATTAGTGTACCTAAGAAAGAAAGAAAAGATGAATAGATTGTGTGAAGACTGATATGAAAGAAAAGGAAGTTAGTGATATTATGGCGAGTGACAGGGCAGAATGGAAGAAAAAGACGTGTTGCGCCGACCCCAAATAACACGGGACAAGGGCAGGAAGATGATGATGATGATGATGACATTAGTGTCAATTATTAACTTCTCCATATTACTTCACCTTTACGGTCTCTAAAGAAATATATTAACATTGAATGCTATGTAGCGTACAGTAATAATTGGACTTCAGATTTATGTACTGAATGTTGTTTTAACTGTGCTGATTATCTTAGTCTGTAGTCTGTCACTGTACTTATTAAAATAAAATAAAAATATTTTGCACACACAACCCCATACAGCGCGTAAGTACGTACGTACTGATCTATCTATACATTTTTGGCGCAGCCGTGAGACACACAATGTTGATGTATTTTTTAAGTATTTAAATTTCGCTATCTCATTGTGTGTACCTGTGTGCCAAATAAACGTCTTTTCTTTCTTTTTCTTTTATCCATATATATAAGAGGACAAACTGACTGACTGACATATCAACGCACAGCCGAAACCACAAGGAGCGTGAAATTTTGCACAAGGTTTTCTTTTATGTCGTAAGCAAGAACTAAGAGAGGATTTTTTAAAATTTATTTCTTAAGTGGTTAAAATGGTGGTCCAAAGTTTGTATGGAGAAACTTACTGTCACACGGGCAAAGCCGCTGGCAGAAGCTAGTCTTTAACCTTTCGTATGCCGTAATTAGAGACACAATTAAAAAGCGATTGTGTCTCGCGTAGATCCGCGCACCGAGCATTCAATGAGTTAATAAACAATATAGGTACATAACAGATGACGATCCAAAAATGTGACATAGGCAGTAAAACACACGAGGAAGTAACATTGTTGTCATAGTCTAAAAGTGATCTATTCAAAATGTTACAACAATACGATATATTTTTATGGTTTAATGGTGATGTAAGGTCACGTGGTCGTCATTGAAGGTTGGCCCTGATCGAGAGCATGATAATAAAACACTGATATATACATATATATATAAAAGGAGAAACTGACTAATTGAAATATCAACGCACGGCGAAACTACTGGGATTAGGAGCGTGAAATTTTGCACAAGGTTTCGTTTTATGACGTAGGCGAGCACTAAGAGAGGGTATACAAAATTTGCCCCCAAAGAAGATGAAAAGGGGGTCCAAAGTTTGTATGGAGAAACCTAGTTTTACGTGGGCGAAGCCGCTAGCTGCCTTTTATCAATCTTTAACTATGTATGGGATGCACTCAATATTTACGTCTGCATCGTTTAAGTACACGCGTAACTAGGATGCTTAATACAACAGTATCGATGAAATCCATTTTGATACTAAAAAGGAATTGACACAAACGGTGTGCAGCGTCATCGTAGTAGACAAAACAGTCTTCGCAGACAAGTCTGTCTAAGACAGTCTTGTCTCCAATGTGTGCAAGCCATAAGGTTTGGAATATTAAGTAAAAAATCGGTTTAACCCTTTAATCGATTTTCTATCGATTACACTTCGGGGAGTGTGCGTTGGAATTGCACAATTTAATTCCACCAAGTCCGTTCCATTATCGGACCACTAGACGTACGGCGTTGCGCCATCGGTACATGGTGGACATCCCACCCATACGTACAAAGCGTTTTGGGAACACATTCATAATGCGTACAGCTAAGGAGTGGAATTCCCTGGCGGAGTCTGTGTTCCCTGATGGCTACAACCTAGGGGTCTTTAAGTCAAGAGTGAATAGGTTACTTCTAGGCATGCGTGCTGCATCTTCGGCCACATCATCGCTTACCATCAGGTGAGATAGTGGTCAAACGCGAGCCTATCAATAATAAAAAAAAAAAAAACCGCTTCAGTCGGATAAGTCCAACAAGGGTTTTCCTGTCCTACTCGACAGGGTCGTGTGTTTGCGACTAAGCAATTCATCTCATTTTGCTCTTCAATCCCAGTGTGACAGATGAGCTGACAATATGGAGTATTTGGTCGTGGTTGTGCGACGCTGGTTTTGTCGGATATATCCGAGCTGGTTTTACCCAGCCAGTAGAACTCACCAATCCATGAGAAGGTGCTAGGTCTTGCCTCAGCGCCAGTATTCTTAAACGCAGCAGTTCTCCAGGCCGGTACCGCGCGCGCTCTGTTGATATCACCACCACGCGACCGCTGGAGATCCGGAGGGGGACTCGACGCTCCCATACGCATTGGGCTTCAGGGTACCTGGGTGGAGGAAGATCTATTTAGTATCCTCAATATCTATAATAAGGTACCTTAAGGTCAACTAGTATAAAATACCTAAGGCATTAAGTCTGTAGCGACATTTATGGCGTCACATAAGAACTAATCCTGCATCGCGCAATTAAAGTTCCCGCGCGATCAGAACTTATAGAACAGCTCGAAATCATCTATCGGGCAGTTGCCCACCAGACATAACACCCGTCTGGTCGGAGAATCCTCCCTTTTCAACGGAGGTTTGCGGGACTTTACTCTCTGTTCCGCATATCTCCAAAAGTCCACTTTTGTATAGTAGTACTTTTAGGGTTCCGTTTTTACCAGGCTGTATCTCATGAACCGTGATAACTAGACAATTGAAATTTTCTCAGATGATGTATTTCTGTTGCCGCTATAAGATAATATACTAAAAACAATTAAATAAATTGTGTAAAAAAAATGTTCTGTAGATAATGATACGGAACCCTTTGTGTGCGAGTCCGATTCCCACTTGGCCGTTTTTTTTACTAGTGCATAAAGTTTTAATAAATAAATAAAATTAAGTATAGACCTTATCTACCTGTTGTTCTTAACTTAACTGTGGTACCTAAGTTTATTGATAGTAAGATATTTTTAGCCACTCAATGATGGATTTTATTCGATTGGTCATTTACATACAAAAATGCTATAAATAAATTTATTAGTCGAAATATACGTAACTTACTTCTGCCAATGGCTTTGCCCGCATGAAACTACAATAGTACATTTTGATACAAGTGCAGAAAGTTTGTCATTGCGACCGAGGCGGAATTCGCAGGAGCCGTAGGCGAGTGTGTTATGGAGCCGAGGGCTGCAGTGACAAATTTGCATGTGTATCAAACGACTTTTTTCATTACATTTGCGAAGAAATGAATAAACGAGGGTTGACCGGCGACTGGTGGAGGTCAACGGGCACCTAGCCTGATACGATACATGTAATAACATTGTGGCGGGGGACAGCACGCGCACTTTTCTGCACTAGTGCGGAAAACAGTCTATTGCGTGCCTAAAAGCGGTGGGATAAGAGCGGGTTTTCGAGTGAGTGTATTGAAAAATTAATATCTAACCTATTTTACTCAATGAAGATGTAGCTTAAAACTAGTGAATTTTTGAAATCTGTCACGTAGTTTTTGATTTAAATCGTAACATACAAACAAAAAAACAAAATATCAAATCTTTTGTCTATAAAATGTTAGTTTAGACAAGTCGTCCGTCTTACCTAATGTTGACGATCAAGTCAGCTTTTGTATTAGGTTGTGAAGGAACATTTATGTCCAAGCATCCTCCATCACCTGCGAACAAATTCAGATCCTTGTTATATATGTTGATATTTAGGTACTAATTAAGATATAACGTGAATACGTGCGAAGCCAAAAAGTATAAAAAAAAAGATATAATCTGTGTCCTCTGTCTGTCATAATGATACCTTTATATAAATACTCGTAGTGCCAAAAATGTAAAAGAACACATTTGAAAATTACTTCTTTTTGTTAATGTTTTTGGCTTGGATACTAAGCATTTTAAGCCATGTCTACGTATGAATATATGTTTAACATTAGAATATAGATGTACATATTCTAATGTTTTTATACTATTTGGCTGCAAATTTATCAAGTCAACCTTCTTGACAAACTTCAGTAAGGTAGTAACACTACAATAAAATTCTCAGCTCGAGATCGCGCCTGTTTCAGTGATTCCACATATCGTTTAGTTGCCCAGAGACTTGAGATACTAAACTACACTAATTTTACACCACTAGGAATCTTGGGCACGCCACAATTATGGCGATAAGTCCCCTCTTTGAGGCGTGGTTGGAAAGACCTCACGGCGTCCTCACCTTCCGCATGACGCAGGTTCTCACCGAACACGGGAAGTTCGGGAAGTTCCTGCACCGAATTCGTGCGAAAGCGACGCCCGGGTGTCGCCACTGTGTGGACCGCCTGGAGGACACGATGGAGCACACAGTGGAGGTGTGTCCCGCTTGGGAAGAGCAACGCCGTGCCTTGCTCTCGCGCCGGGCCTTGGTACAGGCCATGGTCCGGAGCAAGGAGGGGTGGCAGGCGGTCGCCTCCTTTTGCGAAGCAGTAATGCTAGCAAAGGAGGCGGCCGATCGCGTGAGGCAACGGCAACGGTCCTCACGTCCCAACTGCCGCCGGGATTCCGATCCCGATTTCCGGCCACCGTAGGCGCAGGCCTGCGGACGGCGAGCAATGGGTGGCTCGCCGTCCGACCGTCCGGTAACTGTCCGGACTGAGCCCAAGTCGTCGACGGCGCGTATTGTTCCACGCGCGCCTCAGGGTGATGTCATCGTAGGGGCCCAGCAGGGTCGAAGCCTACTGGGGCCATGGGTAGTGTGAAAACGAAACCCGGGGTTCTGGGACGAAGGCAACGAAGGAACAGGAGTGGGTTTTTTTAGTCAGTAAAAGTCTGACACTATCTCTCGCTCCGCTTAAGAGCGGGATTTGTCATCAGATGATTTTCCCACCATAAAAAAAAAACCACTAGGAATCTAGTCTAATCCACTAGGAATCAATTTGCGAATAAGTAAACCAGTCACTGAATTTCACTCGATAAAATCCCGCCAAAACCTCACATTTGAAAATTACTGAACCATAGACAAAAAACAGAGTAACACCATAAATTAAACAGAATAAACAGAGTTGCACAATAAATATAGCGAATAAATATTTATATTATTATTATATATATATTATTATTATATATATTATTATTATATTATTATTTTGCTTGCGGAAATGTGAAGTATCATTTTTCAATCCAGCATTGCCAGTTTAGTATCAGGATACGTATGTCCATGTGACCCTTTCTATATATTTCAGTACCTAAGTTGTTTGTAAATTGAGTTTTATTTCATTGAATTTATTTCTTGCTAAGACCTTGATTTCTAACAACATTATGTAGGACTAACCCCTACATAAATAGGTACTGAAATACAAAACACACGCAGGCGCCAAAGTGCTCATCTACATAGCTGTCATCCAGAAATGAAAAAGCCCAGAAAACTGACAATGCTGCCACGTTGAATAGCAGTGCTAATTCTGACTTTTTTTCTGTGCGAGGCCTCTCGCAGGTCAACCTAGAAGGTTGTCGGCTGCTTTATCGGACTTGCCTGTGGCGGCCTTAATTCAAGAATCAAAGCCTCCAGTCAGGGCTTACAAACTAAGCGACTACATGCTAAGGGCACCCCCTGTAGGGTATGGGCCTCGGCTTAGGGTGTCGCTGGGAGAGGGCAGCAAGTGACAGGCTGAATCGATCAAAGATATATTATTATTATTAACGGGGAATTTCAGACTACAGGCTCAGCGGCGCGGGTTGGCTCGAGCAAGGGACGGGGCTGATTTTTTGTAAACAAAACCACTATATTATATCCGTTTAGACCGATATTTAGAAAACGTATGGTGAGTAATTTTTTTTAGTAGGAATTACAACTGTATCGTGGATACGTTCACAAACATGAGTAAACTCACAATTAAACAAGACACCCAGAACTGGACCAGCTATCATAGACCATACAAATATTTGTTCTGTGCGAGAATCGAACTTGCGACATGCAGCGTAGTAGCCAATTGTTCAACCACTTTTTTTTGGAAAATCTTTTAATGACATCCCCCACTTTTGGGCGGAGCGGGAGATAGTGTCAGACTTTTACTGACTAAAAACCCACTCCTGTTCCTTCGAATCATATTCAATGTTCTTTTGATTCAGACCCCAGTAGGCTTCGACCCTGTTGGGCCCCTACGGTCGCCGTCCGCAAGCCCGCGCCTACGGTGGCCGAAAATCGGGATCGGAATCCCGGCGGCTGAGGGCCATTGGCTCGCGCGTGCACGTGTGGCCTCCTCCTTTGCTAGCATTACTGCTTCGCAGAAGGAGGTGACCGTGTGCCACTCCTCCTCGCTTTGGACCATGGCCTGTACCAAAGCCCGACGCGAGAGATCGCTACCACCGATCGCCCCCAAGAGGACACGGCGGTGCTTGGCCCAGGCGGGACATACCTCCACCGTATGCTCCACCGTGTCCTCCGGGCGGTTCACACAATGGTGACATCCGGGCGTTTCTTCCGCACGAATCCGGTGCAGGAACCTCCCGAAATTACCATGTCCGGTGAGGGCTTGCGTCATGTGGAAGGTGAGGACGCTGTGAGGTCTTTCCAGCCATGCCTGACAGAGGGAACTTACTGCTATAAATATGGCGTGCCCAAATTGCTCAACCACTGCGGCAACCGTGCTTTATAATTCGTCAGAGTATGTAGAACATCATCTTTATCAAGTACACCACACCTGCCATCTCTTTCCACTACCTACTTGATATCTTGTTACCTGAAAGCTGTGAAGATGCAGAGACGGTCTGCCTGTCCTCAGTCAGCAAGGTGAGCACCAAGCGAGCTGGTCCATCTGTGTAGAACCTTGAGACGCAGGCTCTGTTGATGCTGCCTGCGGTCAGCACTCCTGGCGCCAGGAATAGGTGGTTCTTGTCGGTGCAGGGGTTTCTGGAAGAAAAAATAGACGGTGGTTAGTGGTTAAGTAGTTGCATTATGTATCTATATCTCGTGGCCAGACCATATATTTAATACTTCATGATATAGCCGACTAAAACTGGCCAGAACGTTAAATGTTAACATTTGATGATATGTCGATCCTCGTTTGGCCATAACATTCATGTAGGATTTCTATGATAATGAAAATTCTAAAGAAAGTAGGCCAAAGGAGGATTGACATATCATCAAAGTTTAACGTTTAAAACGATGTGGCCAGTTCAACTTGGCCATATCATGAAGTGATCAATTTCTATAATCTGGCCACGACATACATAAATATTATAGCTACGGATTTATGATTGTCAACAATGAAGCAGTAAATAATTTTTAGATCCGTTTAAAAATATAATTGTATGCAGAGCAAAACAATAAACACAATAGCTTAATAACCAGCTATTATTACATTTAAACACGCATGTTTTTTCCCCTCAACTACCGACAAAAAGTGATGTGTGAGTGACGTTCCAAAACTCAACGATGTCCAGTATCCCACACACACACCATTTGACATTTATAGTTTCATTAGAGGTGTGCCAACTATTGACTTTGCCGACTAGATGCCTACCAATACTTAAATGGCCGATTAGTCTACCGACTATAAATTTAACCGAATAGACGGATTTGTCGACTCATCAGAGACCAGTCGCTAAGTCGGTATTTTTGTGTTTTTCTTTATAGTTTTAGTACATAATGTTCTTGTTTACAAAAAAATATATATTTATTCGACTCAGACACAACACAAATGAAACCAACAAAAAAAAAAATTACAATTAAAGGCCATCATCATCATTTCAACCGAAAGACGTCCACTCCAACAGTGGACGCCTTTCAGTTAGACTTAAGCCACCCCTAAGTGTCGCCATAACGACCGGTCCTGTGAGTCTCGTATCCATCTATTTCCCGCACTAAATTATCGGTCCACCTTGTAAGCCAACGCTATGTATGTATGTGGGTGCCACTCGGAAACACACAGAACATTTCGGAAATTATAGGTAGGTAGAATAAAATAGCGCAGTGTTTATTTTCTTCGCGCAACAACCTTGTACTTTTTGCTAAAATAAAAGCCTAAGCTACAACTAACACATTAGCTATGACCTTATTAAAATCGTTTCGGAGACATTCACTATGCATTTAGCATAAAGTATTTTGTATAAATAGATATTTTAGTAGCTCATTATAATGTGCCTACTAGTCGGCCATCTTCAGCCGTCTAGTCGCCGACTATTTGCCTTCTGTAAAACGTTGTACAGTCGACGCCTAGTTGTTGATCTCTAGTTTTTATCATACCCATCATATTGATGTCTGCCTCACGTCTCATAGCATGAAAGGTACAATTATACCATAGAACAAAAAAAACGATGAGATCAATTGAATGCTCGTTTCCTCGTAATAGAAGCCATAAAAATCAAGGCCCAATCAACCTTGGACATCAACTATGTAGCCCTAGTGATGATTTAATGGCGGACTGTAATTGTATGTAAATGATTTCCATTTTTCCTTTGTCATTTGCATGATGATTTTGTAATGTAAGAAAGATGGATTCGTGACAGTAATTTGCATTTTTACCATGATATAGGTTAATTATTGTGAACGAGTGTGTAGGTCGACTCTATCCGGGTATATCTGTTACCACTGTCCAGTGTCCAGACACAACACCGTAAGCGAACGACGAGCAATAGGTAGCTCGCCGTCCGCTCGTTCTATTAAGACCAAGCCCGAGTCGTCGACGGTGCTTAGTGATGCCTGCTATTACCATGGTAAAAATACTGAAAGGGATACTCTTAGTCCTAGAGCGCAAAAGGCAACTCATCATCATCATCATCATTTCAGCCGAAAGACGTCCACTGCTGGACATAGGCCTCCCCCAAGTGTCGCCATAATTAACGGTCCTGTGCGTCTCGCATCCATCGGACAAAAGGCAACTGAGGGAACATAAGTGTGGTTTTAGTCAGTAAAGGTCTGCCATGCCCTCCCGCACCACTCTAGAGCGAGAAAAGTCATTAGATGATTTCCTAACTCAAAAAAAGTGACTGTATGCCGAGTTTAAAGTTTCTGAAATGATTTACATTTCAGAGACTGGTGATAAAATATAGTTCATTTGAATTAATCTGGTAAACCCTCCCTCTCCTAGAGTGGAGGCTTGAGTCCCAGCAGTGGGAACATTAAAAGGCTGATTACATTATCAACGCCAAAAAAATGAGTTCCCATAAAAGTAGCGGCATTGAGTGAGACGCTATAAATTTTAGTTCTACATAAAATTAGAAAAACACGGTATTTACAAGCGGATCTTACTTAATTCGCTTCTTACTAAGCTATAAAGTTAGCAGGTCCTAATGAGATAATCAAGTCAATTAACGACTTCATTGTTTATTACCTACTTTATGTAATTGCTGATTTTATTGTCATATTAGTGCGACGGAATCTACTACCAGTGTCTTCATAAATAAGCATAATCAGCCTTTTAATGTTCCCACTGCTGGGACTCAGGCCTCCTCTCTCTAGGAGAGGGAATGGACCGTAATCCACCACGCGGGCCCAGTGCGGATTGGTGAATGTCACATGTCTTCGAATTTTTGGTTCTAGGACATGCCGGTTTCCTCACGATGTTTTCTTTCACCGTTTTGAGAGCAGTGGTGATGAAATAAATTACACAAAGTAATTTGCCTGGCTAGGTTTGAACCCGCAACCTACAACTCGTAAGTCGGAGCCGTTACAACTCGGCCACCACTGCTCTCAAGTGTCTTCGCTTGCGTGAAAATAGAAAATTATCATATGGGAACATACTTTCGGTATAAAAATTCCTCTTTCAATACAAGGACTAACCGTGTGCCAAATTTCATTCGAACCCGTTCAGCCGTTCGAGCATGAGCGGGTAATAAACACATAAATATACATACATAAAAACTTTGTAAAATTATTTGTTGTACGAGGTTATCTACAAAGTACTGGGGCCCTAATATGGCAAAGTATTTTAAACCCAGGGTAAGCAAAAAGCGGATCTATACAATATACAAGATGTAAGCAGTATAAATAAGAGCTGAAATTAAACTCCTACACTCCTAAACACTCCAGGTAACCTCGTTACCTGCCCCTCTAGCCAAGTTACAACCGTTTCGTTTCGATTCTCTTTTCTTTGATCGCCTCGAGTAGGCCACGCCTCCTATTCCTTTGTTCTGACCACGTGACTGAGCGTTGAGATGACGTCAGAATAAAGGAATCGGAGGCATGGCCTACTCAAGGCGATCAACGAAAAGATAATCGAAACAAAACGGTTGTAATATGGCTAGTGGGATTGGAGTCCACTGTCACTCCTAGCACAATAATTGTGAAAAATTAAACTTTGACGTGTTATTGTAGTTTACACGTTATTTGTGACATAAACGCCCGTATCTTTTTTTTTCGTAAACTTAGAAGTTTGATTTTTCACAATTTAGGGGGACCGCAGACCTGAGTATATGTTTCTATTATCAACTCGTCACGTCCACGCTTTTCCGAGATAAAGGGTCTTGACAGACATACAGACGGACAACATAGTGATCTATAAGGGTTCCGTTTTTTCCTTTTCAGGTACGGAACCTTAAAAAATGACCTAATGGAACATACTCCTGGGATAAAAAAAATATCCTATGTGCTGTTCCAGGAGATGGTCTAGCCGATAGTATGGTACAGCCGTTCGAGCGTGAAGAAGTAACAAAACATACAAACACTACTGGGGCCACGGGTAGTGTGAGAGTGAATCCCAGGACCCTAGGACGGGCCGTCCGATCGTCCGGTAACTGTCCGGACCGGGCCCAAGTCGTCGACGGCGCGTACTGTTCCACGCGCGCCGCAAGATGTCAGCAACCGTAGGGGCCCAGCAGGGTCGAAGCCTACTGGGGTCATTGGGTGATGCGAAAGAGATCCCCAGGGCCCTGGAAAAATGGCAAAGAAGGAACAGGAGTGGGTTTTTAGTCAGTAAAAGTCTGACACAATCTCCCGCCCCGCCCAAGAGCGGGGGATGTCATTGGATGATATACCCACCAAAAAAAAAACACTCAGAAAATTTCACCTTTTTATTATTGGTATGATTTCTCACTCAAAAAGAAGGCACTTTTTAATCTAGTTCGGAAGTATGGATTACACAATTTCATCAACTACCTATTCTGCTAACCCCAGAACACAAAGCTACTCTAATCGGGTTTCAAATGACCGGTGTATGAATGCGCTCGTTAACTTGTTCTAAGAAGTACGAACATCTGAGTGTTATTAAAACCAGCTGCCGGCGATAGGGCTGGTCTTACAAGCTACAGACTGATAACTTCGATTGATGCAGTCAAAAATAGCAGAGTTTATTGAACTGTACATATATAATTTCGAAATGAATGAAAGAATATAATAATACGGGCGACGGTTGAAAGGCTAATTGATCTAAACGACATTTTTTCCAATATTGAGTTATATACATATTCGGATTCAGCAAATTTTTCTCCGTCGTTAGGTTTTCATTTTTTTATATTAAATGTCGCTTAGATCAATTAGCCTTTTAACCGTCGCGGGGTATCAGCAATGATATTATAGATAAGCTGAGTACCAAATAAGAACAAACAAATAGGTACCTATGCAGATAAATAAATTAGGCAAAAAAAATTACAATGACATTGTATCTCAGCTGCGCCATACCTAGGACCAGCCCTCCTAGCCAAGTTACAATCGTATCGTTCGCGCTGAACGCTTCGAGTAGGCCACGCCTCCGATTCCTTTGTTCTGACGTCATCTCAACGCTCAGTCACGTGGTCCGAACAAAGGAATTGGAGGCGTGGCCTACTCGAAGCGTTTGGCGTGAACGTTACGATTGTAACTTGGCTAGGGGGGCAGTTCAGCAAAATGCCAGACAACTACGTAGGTGACGCTGGTTTTCAGTTCGGTGTAACTGGATGCTAAGTTTAATTAGAAATAGTCAATTTGTGGGCAAAGTTTGACATTGCAGCTACGACAAAGCGCACCTTAAAACCAATACCGTCACTAAACGAAATTTTTCAAAAAGACTGTTTTTAATACAATCTGTAAAGTTAGCACTCAGCAAACAGATGGCGTTAAAACCAGATTTTTTGAAAAATTTTGTTTAGTGACGGTATTGGTTTAAAGGTGCGAAAGGTTAGGTCGTTTTGGAGCAGAGAAGCTGCAATTAAAATTACGCATGTGTATCCAAAATAATAGGTTGTTTTTTTCATAAACCTAAGATTTAGTAACAAATTATTGTGAGAAAAGGCATGTGGATTTTTTTCCTGGTACAAATAAAAGAAAAAAAAAATTGGGGCGGGTATTTACACCGTACTTTTCCGCACTAGTGTGAAATACAGTACATTGCAAGCCTAAAAGCGGTAGAGGTCTTTCTTTTTGGTAAGTATTCTGGGACACTTGTAGCCGGTTTTATTTAGTAGTAGGAAGCTGACACAATCCTCCCTTCTTTCTCGATTCAAACGGTTAACTATCACACAAATAAAGAAAAAATAATCATAAAGGCCAAAGTTTGTGATTGTGTCTGTTTGTTGCTTCTTCACGCTCGAACAGCTGGACGGATTTGGATGAAATTTGGCACACGGGCAGACCGTGTCCTGTAATAGCATATAGGACTTTTTATCCCGAGAGAATGTTTCCCTGGGACAATTTGCTACATCCACGGAGGCGAAAACTAAAAAAGGAGAAAGATAAAAAATCCTCTAGCTAGGTCACTAAGGGCTATATTTCATCGGGACACCATGGCGGCGCGACCAGTCGTCGCTACCAACAAAATGTATACAGCTCTATAGAGAGTTACTCATTTGGTGTCCGTTTGGTTGCGCAACCAATTTGGCGGCGCGACCATGTCTAGTTTGGTAGCTTACGGTCACCATGGCGGCGCAACTGGACGCCGCCATGGTGTCCTGGTGAAATATAGCTCTAAGGTAGGTAGGTAAGATACATACCAGTCAATTCAAGATAGGAAAAAAAAATGCATTTTCCAAAGATAGCCGTGTATATCCTGTGCTAGAATAATCGTATCTGCAGTCACAAGTTCTCGTGTTGTGGCCCTTTAAATGCAAAACGAACGTGAGGATAAGTAGTTAGATTAATTCAAATGACTGGAATTAATCAAAACAATAAATCCTAATGTTATGTTTACTACGCATACAATCCTTGTGAGGAATGTGACGATATAGTAACGTTTGTGAATCATTTCTGAGACTGAGATTGGTCCTTTATTGGTCCAATTGGTCCTTTCATTCGCAGATTGTAAATTGAGAGGAACAATATTAATAAAAAGTTTATTTTCAGACTTCATAGTTTTGTTAGTAAGAAGTCCTTTTCGAGGTACATTTTCATACAACTGCTCTTACGTGATTATGATGTTATTACACATCTTTCTCTAGACATTTTGGATACACAGATATCTTGTGGATATTATCTAGGCTTCTATAGAAATCAAAATATAATTTGAACTTTGGCCCTCCATAATGTACATCATATATTAAAAATATAAAAAAGTACATCAATAGAAGCTTTGCACATTTAATCGAGATTCTGAATGACGACAATTTTTTTAAAAAACTTTAAAGGGTTTAAAATAAAAACACGTATTTCCTGGAACAAGTTTTTGAAACATTCGAATAAATCACGGAATTACCGAATGCCAACAGAGTTTTCAGGCGCTATCTTTCTTTATTTGCATTGCCATCAAAGATCGTGTTGGATTGTGTTAGATGAAGCAACAAGCTTTTAAACCATGCTCGATGTTGACGATAGGCGAGTGGAAAAAGAGCCTCTTAAGTAAGTGGGTTAGTATTGGTAATTTCCACCATTTATTTATTTTTAGTATCTCTGCCCCTCTAGCCAAGTTACAACCGTTATGTTACGATTGTCTTTCGTTGATCGCCTCGAGTCGGCCATGCATCCTATTCCTTTGTTCTGACCACGTGACTGAGCGTTAAGATGACGTCAGAATAAAGGAATCGGAGGCGTGGCCGACTCGAGGCGGTCGACGAAAAGAGAATCTAAACGAAACGGTTTTAACTTGAATAGTGGGGCTGTAATGCTCACACGAGGGCAGAACAGTGAAGCAGAACAGTGGGACAGAACAGTTTGGAAGGACAGTGGCGTTTATGTATACAAATAGCTGGATGTGCTAATTGTCATTGTAAAGAATGAAATAGGAAACCCAGCATTATGTAGGTTTCACACGAGTGCAAATCAGTGTAGCAGAGGGCAGAACAGTGGGTATCACAGTAGATACTGCTACGTTGAACGTACTGTCGTGATAGTAACCAAGGCAGAAGTCTATTTTTCTGGGGCTGTTTGCTCCATTAACTTTAAAATGTTGGTGTCACTATTATACAGGAGGAGGCTGCTTTCTTTCGCAAGATAGCGTGAAAACCTTCTGTGTGAGCTTCAGCAATATCACCTTTATAATTAACATTAGCAGGACCACAAATATATCGAGACATTTACTTACTTTTGTGATCTATATAGACCTATAGAAATAAAACCGCCTTGAGGAGACATAAATCATGGAGTACAATAAAGAATTAGGTTTCGGAATTGGTAAACAGTTTGTTTTTTTATATTATAAGTTCGTCAGCAAAGATAAGAGCAGTGGTGGCTGAGTGGTAACGGCCCCGACTTACGAGTTGTAGGACGCGGGTTCAAACCCAGCCAGGCGCATTACTTTGTGTAATTTATATCATCACAACTGCTCTCAAAACGGTGAAGGAAAACATCGTGAGGAAACCGGCATGTCCTAGAACCAAAAATTCAAAGACATGTGACATTCACCAACTCGCAGTGGCCCGCGTGGTGGATTACGGCCCATTTCCTCTCCTAGAGAGAAGACCTGAGGGGAACATTTAAAGGCTGATTATGCAGCAAAGATTTGCTAAGGTCTCCACCCGGGTAAGGACCAAGCTTGAGTCGTCGTTGGCTTGTAGTGTTTCTTGGCTGGAGAAGTCATTGGTTGTTTTATATCTCACAAAAAAGATGTATGCATGTAGTAAAGTATAGTAATCTCTGACTCTACTTTTAAATCTTTTCAAAAGTTCTTTGCTTATTGCTGGTATGACATTTTGAGTTTTTAAGAGCAGAAACGATGGATGAACAGAACTTTTTTTAACCGATTTAAAAAAGGAGGAGATTATCAAATCAGTTGTATTTTTTTAAAATCATTTTTTTCACTCCGTCGTTTATGAACCGATTTGCATTTTTCCGCCTTAAAGATATGATTCCAGATTGGCCCCATTTAAAAAAAAATCTAGTTCTGATGATGGGATCCATGAGAAATCGAGGGAACTCCTCAAACATTATAGGCAACCATATAGTGATTTTGGTATTCATCGAGAACTTAAGCTTTTACAGGCAAAAAGTAACATTTGATGAAGTGAAACTGATGACGAAGACCAGAAATGGTCAACGGAACTTCATACTCACATAAATATCACAATGAAGATACTTATGCGACTATGACAATTTTGTTTTGAATACTTACGTTGAAAATGGCATCATCGAAGTAATCTGATGATGATGATGGAGCTGGAAGATAGGCACTGGAACTCCGTAATTAATCAATGTATCCTAGCCGTGTTTGGGCTTATTAGAATTGTCATGAGATGCACTTTGGCTATAAGGTACTATCAAATTGATCTGATGATAGTGGTGGAAGGTAGACACAGGAACTTTATAATAAAACAATGTAACCTAGCAGTGTTTGGGTTAATTGGAATTGTCATAATAACCATTAAAAGGATCAAAATAACTTTAATTTCGGAAGTCCGCTTTTAAATAAGAAACATACAATACCGAGAAACACCGACTTCCGAAATTAAAGTTATTTTGATCCTTATAGTGTTTTTTTTTTAGTGAAGTCGGTTATATTATTTTTGGTAAATAGTGTTTTATTTTGATATTGATAGGCTCGCGCTTAACCACTAATCCACTATCACTACTTGAACTTACCCTAAAATATTCTTAACTTGCTCAGTCTCGTTGACAGCCTGGGAGCTAGCTAGCCCCAGCATCAACAGCAGGCATAACCACATCATTTTCATAGTTCAGAATCCTCGAAATCACAATCACTTGAGTTTATGTTCAGCAAAGAGATTTTAACCACATTTTAGACATGGCAGGAAGCGTGCAAGAAAGTTTATTTATTCTTTTATGATTGCTTAATTTCCTGTGTTCAGTTTGCTGATTTTATAAATTAATGTCGGAAGTAACGTAGCTTATAAATTAAAACATTTTAGGTGTTTGTTCGTATATTTTAATTAAATTTTTACTTAGTGATAGAAACTATTAATTTTGCTTGGTCTTTAGGTACACTTTTTTCTTCGAGTTTTTAATTATTTTGTTTTATTCTTAGTCAACTTAATTACCGGCTCTTTTAATTATAATCTCATTAATTTAATCACTGATCAAATATTAATTAAAATTATCACTTAGCAACAATCTATTTTCGGAATGACCGCTTTATTGTTATTCTAGAGTTTAGTTATTAAAGCTATTTTTATTTCATAGATAAACAACGGCTATTCGTTTATCTGTACGGACGCCATTTTGAATTCACTGGTAGTACGTCCGTCAGGGAGCGCGCGCGCATCGGACTAGTTGTTGTACGCATGCGCGAAAGGTCGTCGCGCATCGCAAAAAAGTAAGAAGCGCGCAACATTTTTTCGATTTCAGTGTATTGATAAAAATTAAAGTTGGTAATTATTAAAGAAATTTATGAACAATTTTTTTTTGTTAGTATCGCCAACATTACAAGCACTGAGAATTTAGCTACTGATGAGAGTATTCTAAATGATAATTTTAATAAATAATTTGTTGTGTACCACCTAATTCAAAACAAATATCACACTTACAAATATTTAATCAAGAATATGTGTATTCTTAATTGAAGGTTACAAAACACACGCAGCCCAAATTATTTTTCAGAAGATTTGTAAAGCAGCTCCGCTCGATCTCTATTAAAAATAGGCATGATAGTAAATGAAACGATTACTTATTACCTATCTACTGAGCTGTTTATTCTTAAATTCTTAAAAATAAACACCTTGTGGTTAATAAACTTTAGTCGGCGGCTTCGCCCTCAAAAAAGTAGAATTAAATTGTCCCAAGGGAATGTATTTCCAGGATAAACAGTATCTAAAAAATATAATAAATAAATAATAATAACATGCATTTGCAGAACAAGGTCTACCCGTGTACCAAATTCCATCCAATCTCATTCAGTCATTTGAGCATGAAAGAGTAACAAACACACACATACCCATACACACACACTTAAAAACTTTCACCTGTATTATATCAGTATCACTAGCTGCTATCTGCGGCTTCACCCACGAGGAAGCAGAAAATTGTCCTAAGAAACCATACTCCAGGGATAAAAAGAATCCTTTGTGTTATTTCAGGACATAATCTATCAGTGTTCAGTCATTCGAGCGTCAAGAAGTAACAAACATACACACATAGACACTCAAAAACTTTGCCTTTATAATAAGAGTCATCATCTTCCTGCCCTTGTCCCGTTTTATTTGGGGTCGGTGCAACAAGTTTTCTTCTTCCATTCTGTCCTGTCACTCGTCACGCTATCACTAACTCCATTTTCTTTCATATCACTTTTCACACAGTCTCCCTCTCCCTCTCCATCTATCCACATGTAAACTCATAACTCTATTAGTAACATGCGTTTCATCCCTCCTCTTCACATTACCATATCAAGACAAACGATTTCCTTTCAACTTTTCAGTCACCCCTTTTTAATAATAGTGTGATAAGGAATACTATGCGCTCCAAATAAGAATAGGATTAATTGCCATGTAGTGACGTCACATCATACTGTCTAATCACAAGAAATTGGCCAAAATTGAAGAACTCCGAGATGAGTAAAATTGCAGAACTGGATTCTGATTAAACTATTTTCGTAAATAATTTTTTTTTTTTTTGTTTTTCTTACCATAATAATTGTTCGATTTTGCATTATGACATGACGTCACCACATGGAAATTGATCCTATTCTTATTTGGAACACATTGTACAAAATGTTGCTCATCTCTGGCTGGGTTAATAGGTCGATCGTCGACCGCGGGCTATACAATTAATTGTTCTACAATTGTTTTGCTATTTACACATTGAAGACGAGTGAGGAATGTGTAGCAGTTTATATTTATGCCTGTTTGTCTACAATGTCTAGTCGCTTTGGATGGCGATGTATTTGAAATAAAAGAGGATGACTAAGTAACCAAGTATGAACTATTTGAGGGCTGCTTGAAATAAATCCGTTCCTCCTCAAAAGTTATTGAAAGATTTTCCAATTCCCACCTAAAAAAAAATTACTACTACTGAGAGAGATTAGATTAAGTCAGAGATTAAGCATTGCCATACAACGTGGCGATGCCGTCAGGCTTTTGGGCACAGCTAAAGTCGACAGCGGAGTTTTAAGGCGCCATATTTTAGTTATGAGTAGCCTTTAGTGTATATATATAGTTTTAATTAGTTAAGTGTTTTTGTATATAATTTTGTATAGATATAAATATAATATACAAAAAACAAATTTTCAATGAAAAGTTAATCCCCTCTAACAATACCACTACTTGTCTGCTTTGTATCACACAGAAGGGCGGAGGCCGCAAAAAATTTGGGCTAAGGCATCCCTTGACTGGAATCCGATCAGCAGGAACCGCCTGCGAAGTCAATCAATCATCGATAATTTCAGCCGAAAAACGTCTACTGCTGGACATGGGCCTCCCCCAAGTGTTACCACAATGATCGGTTTGGTGCGTCTCGTCCATCGGATTCCCGCGACCCTTACCAGGTCATCCGTCCACCTTGTGGGATTCCTTCCAACGGTGCGTGGTCGCCACTCTAGAACCTTTCGTCCCCATCGACCATCTGTTCTGCGAGCAATGTGCCCTGCCCACTGCCACTTAAGTTTGGCGATTCTTTGGACTATGTCGGTAACTGGTTCTCCTCCGGATATCTTCATTTCTTATGTGGTCACGTATGGAGTCTCCAAGGATAGCCCTTTCCATTGCCCTTTGAGTGATTTTAAGTCTTCTGATAAGGCCCATTCTAAGCGACCACGTTTCGTCGAGCCATATGTCATCATCAGGGACACCAGGGGTCGGAATTAGGTAGTAGAGTATGTGGAATTATTCATGTAGGTACTTGCATCGAAATGTTGATATTAATATGGATCTTCCAGGGATTACTAATGAATAATACCGTGTGGTTAACAATATTACAAATAAATAATAACTCGGAACAAAAAATAAGACTATCGAATATCGCGTAGTGTAATAGGCCCTTTATTCTCAGACTTGCAAAATTTAAACAAAAAAATCATAAAAATCTGTCAAGCCGTTTCGGAGCAGTTCAATAACAAACATTGTGACACGTGATTTTTATACATATGATGATGATTTTTATGTTTTTTTTGATGTACCTTTTATTTGGTACCTAACCAATGTAATGAACGGTTGGTAAAAATCTTTCTTTAAAAATATTTTATTTCACACACTATAGAAACAACAATTTAAAAAAACTGGGCAAGTGCGAGCCGGACTCGCACCCTGAGGGTTCCGTACAAACTTGCCTACGTAAAGAGTTCAATTCATGATTGGAGTTTCGAAGTTTTTTCCAAATCGAAAAAAAAAATTGTGACGTAGCAACAAATTGTCCGTTTTCAGATTTATTCCCATACTTGCGACGACCTTGCTTTATACAAAATTTCAGGATTCTGGGTCAACGGGAAGTACTCTAGAATTTTGGTTCTCTTGAGTGTCGAAATATACTTGTTTTGCGACATAAACGGCCATATCTTTTTTTCCATTAACTTCGAAGTTTGATTTTTTCACAGCTTCAAGGGACCGCAGACTTAATAATATACGGTTTTAATTTCAACTCGATACGTCCACGAGTTCCCGAGATAAAGGGTCTTGACCAGACAGACAGACAGACGGACGAACAACAAAGTGATCCTATAAGGGTTTCGTTTTTTCCTTTTGAGGAACGGAACCCTAAAAAGAACACAGACAAATTGTGTGTCTCTCACGGTTGCGCCAAATTGCGTTCAAGTGCAGGATCCTCAAACGTGCGGGGCCCCCGAATTGCGCGAGGTCTGTAGCATTTGCAACTCTTGCTACATGGTTAATCCGCCACTGTATAGATAAAATTATTTTGGACATGTGTTTGTTACTTAACCCCTCTGCTTAGCTTGACCGATTTGGATGAAATTTATGTTTACATAGATGGGTCTCTAGATGGTTTGAAAATACAATTTATTTATTTATTTATTTATTTATTTAGGATCTCCAACAAAGGTTACACAGGTAACACATTATAAATTACAAATAATACGAGGGGTCCTTTAGCGTGTGCTCCTTCAGTTACAGGAGACCACAGCATGCACATATAACTAGGTGAAAAAATACATATGAAAAATTTGAGTCAAAATACGATTTGAATTAAAATTTTAAATTAAACAATAGAGTGACATAAAAAGGCAATAAATTAAAGATAAATAAAATGTTAACTTATAAAATAACAATTAAAAATTAGAATTAAAATGATACATTATAATATTAGAATTTATATGATTAATTAATAAGTACAGGACTAGTCAGAAAAAAAAAAGAACACAGGTATATACATACATCGTTATTTTGCGGTGGTCAAGATATTTTTGTATTTTGAGAGTGGCAGGGTTATGTCTAGGTTGAAACGCTTCGATAAGTCGTTGTACTGTCTACAGAGTCTTGGAAGAGTGGCGAAGTGTCCCAGATTGGTTTTTGATCCGGGGACGTGAAATAAGCTATAAGTTTTATTCCGTGGTAGACGAGATGGCGCGTTTATATTTAGTTTAGCGAGAAGTTCGCTGCAGTCTATGGTCCCATTGAATATTTTGTGCAGTAGTACCAGGTCAGCTGTTTTCCGTCTATCAGCAAGAGATACCAATTTATAATACTCTAATCTGTCTCTGTAGCTAATTAATGTTTTGGCTAATCGATTTTTGTAGCAAAGATGGTATAGGAAACGCCTCTGAACACTTTCTAGATGTTTAATATATATGTCATAGTGAGGATTCCAGACTGGACTGCTATATTCCAGTATTGGGCGAATCAAAGTGGTAAATAATTTTATTCTAGTGGAAGCTTTTTTAAAATCTTTACTGTTCCGTAAAACGAAACCAAGCATTTTAAACCCCTTCGATGACATGTGTAGGACATGTTTATCGAATTTCAGTTGCTTGTCTAGGATAACTCCCAAATCACGTATTTGATCTACTTCTTTTAGTCTTTGTTGACTCAGGGTGTAGAAGTGTGCCTTGGTGTTTTTGTTGCGGCTGAATTGTATGTAGCAACACTTGGAGACATTAAGGAACATACAATTATTTTGGCACCAGTTTGTCAGACGGTCCAGATCATCCTGCAGTAAATCAGAGTCAAATTCGGTAACCATTGGTTTCATTATTTTCATGTCATCCGCAAAAAGATAAAAAATTGAATACTTAAAGCATTGTGTGATGTCATTGATAAGTATATTAAAAAGAATAGGTCCTAAATGTGAGCCTTGCGGAACACCGGAAGTAGCTTTAAATGAATTAGAATGGTAACCACCCATAACCACTCTCGATGCCCTGTCACTCAGGTAAGACTGAAACCATTTAAGTAGTGATCCTCCTATACCCATGTCCTGAAGTTTTTTTATAAGTAGAGCGTGATCTACCTTGTCGAATGCCTTACTGAAGTCTGTGTATATGGCATCGACAGGAATTCGCCTATCCACAGACTCCAATAAGGATGACACATAGCACAATAGATTGGTGGTTGTAGATCTGGATTTAATAAAGCCATGTTGGTTGATAGTGATGAGGTGTTTAACATGCGATGCAAGGCGTTCGGTTATGAGTTTCTCAAACACCTTACCAAATATTACCAAAATAGAAATAGGCCTATAGTTAGACACTAATTTCCTTTCACCAGCCTTGAAAATAGGTACCACCGATGCTTTTTTCCATTGCTCAGGGAAGACACTTTCATTAAGAGATTTGTTGTAAATAATTTTAAGGGGTAATGCTAGCGCTTTTGCGCATCTCTTTATAAAGACGGGTGGAATACCGTCATCTCCTACACTTTTATGTTCGTCTAAGGATGTTAGGGTTCGAAATATTTCACCAGTATCGAGTTCTAGTTTACAGAGATTCGACGGGTTGTTACTAGTGTTCATATTTGATAGTTGGGACGATTTTGTAGTATTATAGACATTAGCGAAGTTCTCAGCAAACAAGTTACATATATCGTGACCAGTAGATGCAGTTTTGTCTTTATAACTCATGACAGCGGGGTAAGCACTGCTGGATTTCTTTTTGTTTTTAATAAAAGACCAAAATATTTTTGGATCTTCTGAAACAGCGGTTTCTAATTTCTCGATATAACTTTTGTAGCAAGCAGTTCTCTGCTTGCTACACGTGACGCGCAGAGATTCAAAATATATAACGTCAAGGGGGTTATTGTATTTTTTTATCTTAATTCGGACTTTGTTTTTTTCTTTAAAAAGTCGCTTAAGTTTGGGCGTGTACCATGGCGGGTATTCTTTCTTAGATATCGTTCTAAGTGGTACATATTGCCTTATAACGTCGCGCAAGACATCATATAAAATATTGACCATTTCGTTAACCGAGGAGTCGCCACCCAGTAAACTTTCCCAGTCGATAGAAATAAGGGATGTTAAAATTTTGTCGTAGTCTGCTTTAAAGAAATTAGGTTTAGTGGTCGGTTTATTTTGTAGGCAGTTTGTATCGACGGCCACAGGTATAGAAAAATCTAGTGGCGGATGCAATGGATCTTCTTGTGTCAAATGTGTTTGGCAACTTGTCAGGTTATACACTGTTATGTTACTAAGGACTAGATCTAATGTCCTGGATTTATTGTTTGTTAGAAAGTTATACTGGCCTAGGTCATTCATTGATATGTAGTCTAAAAATAGTTTGACAATATCGTTGGTATTGGTGGGGCAAGGAACAGTGGGACTCACCTGACTTTCCTCATTGAGTTTCCACGCTATAGAACTGAGATTAAAGTCGCCAATGATAAGTGTTCTTTCATTTATATCTAAGGCATTTTGAGCAGCATCAAGGAAAGTTTTGGTGGTTTCATATGTTGTTGGGGGAGGTAAGTAGACACAACAAATGTATATCTTATTTTTCTTATTCCCGGTAGAGTCAGAGTCAACGGAGATCCACAAATCCTCACACTGACTCTCTAGGTGTGGCATTCGAACTGAGTTTAAGTGCCTAGCCACAGCGATCAAAACACCGCCTCCGTTTTTGCGTTCTCTGTATTTACTAGACTCGCGATCTCGCCTGTAAATGACATATCTGTTATCAAACAATTCCGAGTTGTAAATGCCGTCATTCAACCAAGTCTCTGTAAGCACTAAAATGTCATAGTCTTGAAGAGACATGTTATGGTAAAAAATATCTGTTTTAGTTCTTAAACCGCGTACATTTTGATAATATATTTTTAAAGAATGACTGAATGTGAACTTTTTAATACACAAAAACATGCAAAGAATAGTAAGAAATAGGGATAATAATAGAACTAGCTGATACTTTTTAAGACCTCCTGACAAGTAATCGTTATACGCTCAGATTGATCGCTCTTCTTCATAAAAATTCTGCCGTTACGCACCCACACATATTTGTACCCGTGCTCTTTGCCACTAAGTCGTGCCGCTGCGTGCAGGGCTTTGTTGTCTGCCGATAGGTGTTCTACCACGTAGATCGGTGTTGGTTTATCTGCTGCGATACCAAGGTGGCTTGTGTTCAGCTTGTTGTTGGTGTTGGTTTTATTAAACTTCATTGCTGCAGCGAGGAAAGTGTCCCGTATACGTGGAGTATTGAATTTTACAAGAATTGATCGGGGTCGGGTAGTCTGAGTGTCTTTTTTTGCAATTCTAGTGCAGTAAGCAATATCAGTTTCTTTGATTTGGCATTTTGTTACATTACTGAGTTGTACTACGGTAGTAACTATATTCTCTGAGCGGCTTTCTGGAACGTTTTGTAGTTCGATGTTAGTGGACCTGTTATGTTGCTCTATTAAATTTATACGCTTATTAATGTCTTGTAATGATGATTGCAACTTCATGTTTTCTTTTTCCAAAACTTGTAATTTTGAAGAGTTATGATCAACGGTAACTTTCATTTCTTCATATTTGTCGTTGAAAAAGTCCAATGAGGTACGAAAACTTGACACAAGGTCGCTGATCTGTTTAAACTGCACCGCCACTGCTTCCTTGAGCGCATTTGCTATTTCCTGTCTGATAATTTCTCTGAACGAGCTCTTTGTTAGTTTTAAGACTGTGTCGTCTTCCATTGGACTTAATGGTGAGCTCTGGTGACGTTTATTATGGTTCATAATGTTAGAATCGACCGGTGTAATCGGGCTCTGTTCTTCTTTAGAATCTTCATGTGAGTTCGAAGGGCTGTCAGTTCGCGTCAATCTTACTGGTGTGTCAATGTTGTTGGTTTTAGGTAACTTGCTTATACAGATTTGGCACTTCCAGATTGCTTTGTCGGCGACCTTCATTGCTTTGAACCTCTTGACTGTGACATTGGAACAAAGTAGATCATATCGCAAGTTACAAGTCGAACATTGTAGGTATTCTTTAGTTTTTAAAGTAGTCATACATCCGGCACAGTTGTTTCTACTAGCCATTTCGTAGAAAGAATTAGATTAGGAAATCTCTTTAAATACAAAAATTATTTTCGGGTGACCGGGATCGAACTCAAGTCACCCCGTGCAAGTTACTGTGTAAGCGCTTTGCCAACTTAGCCACGTGAGTCTTAATTACGTTGTTGAATTTGGCGTTCATACGTTGCTGCAGTAAATTTTTAAATAATAAAAACGTTATGATTTTGAGTCACCTGACTGACATTCCACAGATTTTTGCACAAATTTTTGACTTCTTTTTGTGACGTTTTTCACAATTTTGACGATTTTTTGCAGTAAATTGTTGTTACCGTACACTGTTTAAGTTATGGTCGTTGTTTAAAGTACTGTAAACTGTTCGTATCACTTTAAATATGTCGAATTGCTGGGGGATAATATCAATGTTGGTTTTGAGTTTTTAACACACTTAAGGCACTGATGTCTTGGATAACACTTTCACTGGTTTATTATCCCTGTAGCTTCACTTAGATGGTAGAAGTATGCAGTTGTTTACGTAAATTTAGTTTTAGTCAAATAATAAATACGGAGCTGTCAAAACGTAAGTGTTCACCTAGTGGCGCCCTCTGGCGTTTTTGCAATTAGAACCGGAAGGTGGCGCTGCAATCGGGTGTCCATTTTTAGCGCAGCTTGCCGGCAAGACAACATTTGCTGGCACTAGTACTTTTATAAAAGTGAAAGTTGAGGGCACAGGTCATCATAGCAATCATCATGAAGATGCCATGTCCATCTAAGGACTGAAATGGTGGGTCTTCCCATATTGATACAATAGATTATTTATAATAATATGCAAATAAGATCGCTGATCGTGATACGAATAGTAATGAGATTTCACTAATATTAGGTCTTTACCTATGAAATTGGAGATTTGTATGATAATTTTAAAATATAAAAAATTTTGGTAATTTTTTTATTTCAGCTAATCAAAGTACTGGCCCAAATTATCTATACAATTTTGCCATTTTGATGGCAGTTTGTTTATCCCTTTACTGTAGAAGTCTGCCGGACGGGAGGCGATAAAGTCAGCGAAAGCGTTTTGTACTGCATCACGGGTGTTGAATTTTTCCCACTTAAAAAATTGTCTAAATTTTGAAAAAAGTAGAAATCTGTTGGGGCAAGGTCCGGTGAGTACGGTGGGTGACGGAAAGCTTCCAGCTGTAACTCTTGTAGCTTTGCGATGGTCTGTCGTGAAGTGTGAGCTCGCGCGTTGTCGTGGAGAAGCAATGGGGAAGAGCGATTGACTAGTCTTGGTTGTTGAATTGCGAGCTTCTCCATCATTGTTTGCAATTCTTGGCAATAGACATCTGCCGTCACTGTGGTGCCATTCGGTAAGAAGCTGTGATGTACAAGTCCGGCACTGGTCCACCAGACAGTCACCATCATCTTCCTATGAGTAATCTTTTTTTTAGCGCACTGATTAGGTGCTGTACCCGGGTCCACCCACTGAGACGAACGCTTACGGTTGTCGTACAGGATCCACTTTTCATCGCAGGTAACAATTTGATTAAGAATTCCCTCGTTTCTATGCCGATTCAGTAGTGCTATGCATGCTTCGACACGTAAATCTCGCTGTCGGTCGCTTAGTTCGTGTGGCACCCACTTATCTAGCTTTTTTATCTTTCTGATTTGATGAAAGTGCTTCAATGTTGTTTTGACACTAACTCCAAGGCCCGCAGCAAGCTCAGCCGTAGATTGAGATGGATCCGCTTCCACTATCGCCTTCAATTCGTCGTTGTCGACAATAGTTACCGGCCGACCGCAAGGCTCGTTCTTCAACTCAAAATTTCCAGATTTAAAACGATTGAACCAATAATGGACTGTGTTTATGCAAGCAGTGTTATGCCCGTACACGTCGTTAATGTTTCGTGTTGTTTGCGCAGCGGTATTTCCACGTAGGAACTCATATTCGAAAATTGTACGAATTTTCAGTTTATCCATAGCGCCAAAAACTACCACAATGTCACAAAAACAAAAAACTATCTAAAAACAAATGACTGAAATTGAAATTAAATTAACACGTCTTTCGAATAAAATTTATTTGAATTTCGAATTGCGCGCCAATCCACAGATAATTAATTCTGAAAATGCTGGTTATAGAATCTCCAATTACATAGGTAAAGACCTATTATTACACTAGGTACTTACTAGCTTTTGCCAGCGGCTTCACCCACAATTATCTCAAGGGATTTATTTCAAGAATATGGTCTACCCGTATAACTCATTCATTTTCGTGCAGAAGTTAGAATGTGAAAGAGTAGGTACGAGTATTATAACAAACATCCTTAAATGTACAATAATATAATATAATAATAAAATTCCACAACTATCACACAACGCCGTCTAGTCCCAAGCTAAGCAGAGCTTGTGTTATGGGTACTAGACAACTGATAAACATACTTATATATTTCTAAATACATACATATTATAGATAAATTACACCCAGACACAGAACAAATGATCGTGCTCAACACACAAACATTTGTCCTGAGTGGAAATCGAACCCACGACCTTCGGCATAGCAGTCACGGCCACTGGCCAACAGGCCAGTCTAAACCTATGTAACTAGAATAATGGACACCCTTACACACTCCAATTAGAAAATTAAGTTACAATCATAATTTAAGAACTGAAATAATAATTATGAGTCTGCTTACCCTTTCGACAGTGCAAGCGTATTGTTTTAAGTTAAAACAGAGCCATCTATCGATAACATTTGAAAACATTACGTACTTCTTGACTCCGAACCGGACACACTAGTTTAGGTAGGTTTAATACACCTTTTCCTTCTTAGTTTTTACGCTCGGTCATAGATGGCGTTAAATTACATTCTGGGTTCAATAATTTGGAATAAGTTCTTACTTATTTATTTATTTAATAATTTCGAATTTATTTCTTTGAGAATTTTTTTTTAAGGATAATTTTCTTTGTTATAAGAGTTAATGGTGAGCCATGTTGTTCTATTTTTTAAATTATTACACCCGATGTAGCATGTTCTTAACAAATAAATTGCTTTGAATTTGGTCCTTTGATCTAAAACCTTAATACATGCTGATTAAAACAGTATCGATGTGATTGAACATTCATAACATCTTTTTCGGTACAGTTCAAGATCTATATGTATTTTCTTTGGAGGTCGGAAATCATCAAAACGAAATCTCTTGCTCTGGGTGGAGCGAGAGAGAGGGCCAGACTCTACAGACTAAACCCACCTTTTTTCTATCAGTTGACCTTGCGGTCTAGGGCCGCAGTGGCTTTTTCAATTAATAATTCTGCAGCCCCCTCCAAATGGTATGGAAGGTATACTCGTGGGCCTAGAACGCAAAAGGCAACTATGTCTGTGGGTCTTAAGTGTGGTTTTAGTCAGTAAAAATCTGACACGCCCTCGCGCACCTCCCTAGAGCGCAAGAAGTCTTTAGATGATTTACCACCTTAAAAAAACAGCCATCTTATTCGATCTTTATTTGCATTTTTTATTCTTCTGTACCTGACCAATTTTAGCAGCAACGCGGTTGACTCAGGCGTAGACTGCAGCTTGAGCTTAATGACTCTTATAGGTAAGGGTGTAGCTACCGCCGTATCAGCCGTATCAATGATACGGGGCCCCCGGGCCCCAGGGGCCCCGTGTCGAGCCTGTCTTAGGTCTCCAGTTCTATGCAAGTAGGGCCTAAATACTATAAAAAAAAACAAAATCAAATCTATCAAAAATGTGTGATACAGGGGGGCCTTGTGGGTAGCTATTGACTGAGTTGATTCGGAAGAGAAAACTGCAGCAAGGGGGACAGGAATGGCTGAATTGTACAATTCCTAATCACACATAAGGATTTTTATTAGGTAGGTACTGAAAACTTTCTACGTATTTCTAGGTAGCCATTAGGTACTGGCCGCGGGGAATTTCTGAAAAAGAAACCCGCGGTCCTAGAACGCAAAGGGTGGTTTTAGACAAATTATATTAGAGAAATATACGTATTAATTAATAACAAAATTACAAAGTTATCGTCATAAGCTTTTCTATCAGTTTAGTTAAAAAAAATGTTCTTGTATTACATATATAAAAAAAAAAAACATAATTAAACTACTTATAATAAATATAAAAAAAATCATCAATTTCGTAAAAAAAACGTCACTCCCAAAAAAAAAAATTATCATTTCTCTTAATAAAAAACAAATATTAATCTAAATCATTGTAAACATAACTTCTACTAAGTAATATCGGAAATAATTTTACTGTAGCAGTTGTATATATTACATACGGGAACACAAAATTGCAAAGTTTTCTTCGTAAACTTTTCTATTAGTTTCGTTAAAAAACTTGTTCTTGTATTAAAAACAAGTTTTTGAAAAATGCGACACTAATAGAATCTGGCATTATAAGAATCTGGCGTTTATAGAATCTGACATTTGTATAATTTGGCATTTGTAGAATCTGGCATTTTAATCTCGTTTGACATTTGTACTCGTAGAATCTGACATTTGTCGACTTAACCGTAAGTCAACATTTAATCAGTTTTTTTTTGTTAGTGAGAAGTTTGATTTTTGAATAAACTTGTCTGATCCATGTACAAAATGTACACAATTCACTTAGTGTGTTTTTTATTAAATGATTGTTTTTGACGTTCCAAATTCAAATCTCATTATTTCTTAGTGATCGCGCATATTACATTAGCCCCCTATGGTCATAATGACCATACATACTCTAAGTTATGGTTATATGACGTATAAAACGGCATTAACGTGCAGGTGGTGTAAAAATATAAATATTATATTTGTTTACCAAACACCCAATATAATTTTTATTTTATTTCTAAAATAGCTACCTAACTATAATTGGCAGGTTCATACTATGCAGATCATGAAGAACCATCACTATTTTAAACTACTAGCCAGGAACTTACTCGCGAGATAGAAAAAAAATTATTAGAAAATAATCCAGGGATGAAAAATATTGTATGTCCTATTCCAGGACATGGTCTACTCGTGTGCCAAGTTTCATTGAAATCCGTTCAGCCATTTCAACTTGAAGGAGTAGCAAACATACACGCACATATAAACATGAACTTTCGCTTTTAAAATATTAGGTCTTTACCTATGAAATTGGAGATTTGTATGATAATTTTAAAATATAAAAATTTAGGTAATTTTTTTATTTCAGCTGATCAAAGTACTGGCCCAAATTATCTATACAATTTTGCCATTTTGATGGCAGTTTGTTTATCCCTTTACTGTAGAAGTCTGCCGGACGGGAGGCGATGAAGTCAGCGAAAGCGTTTTGTACTGCATCACGGGTGTTGAATTTTTTCACTTTGTGTTTTGACACTAACTCCAAGGCCCGCAGCAAGCTCAGCCGTAGATTGAGATGGATCCGCTTCCACTATCGCCTTCAATTCGTCGTTGTAGACAATAGTTACCGGCCGACCGCGAGGCTCTATCTTCAACTCAAAATTTCCAGATTTAAAACGATTGAACCAATAATGGACTGTGTTTATGCAAGCAGTGTTATGCCCGTACACGTCGTTAATGTTTCGTGTTGTTTGCGCGGTATTTCCACGTAGGAACTCATATTCGAAAATTGTACGAATTTTCAGTTTATCCATAGCGCCAAAAACTACCACAATGTCACAAAAACAAAAAAACTATCTAAAAACAAATGACTGAAATTGAAATTAAATTAACACGTCTTTCGAATAAAATTTATTTGAATTTCGAATTGCGCGCCAATCCACAGATAATTAATTCTGAAAATGCTGGTTATAGAATCTTCAATTAGGTACATAGATAAAGACCTATTATTAATAACGTGATTTGTTTTTTTTATTTATTTATATACAAGCAGTTAAACATATACAAATACTCATACTCGCAATCGATTTTTGACTCAAAACAAACATACGAAATAATAGACTGTAATAAAGAAGATAAAAACGATCTGCCGCGAGAGTTAATTCCTTTTAACTGCATATCCGCGCGCGCCATACTGAAAACCAATAATGGACGAAATCCTACATTCAAAATATAATGGCCTGTTGTCACGATGATATCGTCGGCAACTTTTTAATCGAGTTTTAAATGGGAGCCTTGGTTATTGTCGTGGTAATCGAGGATTCAGAGTTAGCAATTATTTTCTACGTAGTAATGTAAATCTAACTACCTATTGCAGTTTTGTTTTAGGTAAGTATGTAGTATCTAATATTAGCTCCCTCGCAATGCTCGGGAGTTAATTATAATAATCTATCATTTGAGTTCGGGATTAAAATTTAGCAACCTCTGTTTAGTTCGGAATTCAATATACCGCCCGTGACTTAAAGACACTGCTTTATCCCTTAGTCACATAATCTACTAATATATTATCAAAATTAAGTCTATTAGAAAATCTGCAAGTTCTAATAAGCACTAAAACCAGACCAAAAATTTATGGCAACTTTGGAAAATTTTCTTCAGCGGAAAATGAACAAAAATGCGTCGCCATATTCAGTGAAAGTATTTCTTCGTAAGTGTATAGAAAAATGTCGTTTGAGACACGTGGAAATTTGCCACTGCATACAGCACTCGGCTCCATAACCATAACCGCCTGCGGCTCGTGCGAATTTCGCCTCTGTTGCAATGACAAAGTTTCTCTACTTGTATCAAAATTACTTAGTAAAAATATGAATTATTATATTTTAGTAACTCGGTTATAGTCCTAAGTCAAATTCATACCTATTATGTTTCCTTGGGCACGCCACAATTACGGCGGTAAGTCCTCTCTTTGAGGAGTGGCTGGAAAGACAACATGGCGTCCTTACCTTCCGCATGACGCAGGTCCTCATCGGACATGGTAAGTTCGGGAGGTTCCTGCACCGGATTCGTGCGGAAGAAACGCCTGGGTGCCAACATTGTGTGGACCGCCCGGAGGACACGGTGGAGCATGCGGTAGAGGTGTGCCCCACCTGGGCAGAGCACCGCCAGTTCCTCGTGGGGGCGATCGGCGGCAGTGATCTCTCGCGCCGGGTCTTGATGTAGGCCATGATCCGGAGCGAGGAGGAGTGGCAGGCGGTCGCCTCCTTCTGCGAAGCAGTAATGCTAGCAATGGAGGCGGCCGCACGCGCGAGAGAACGGCCCTCACGCCTCAGCCGGCGGGATTCCAACCCCGATTTCCAGCCACTGTAGGCGCTGGCTTGCGGACGGCGAGCAATGGGTAACTCGCCGTCCGACCGTCCAGTAACCGCCCGGACCGAGCCCAAGTTGTCGACGCGCTCCTCAAGGAAATGTCAGCAAAACCGTAGGGGCCCAGCAGGGTGGAAGCCCACTGGGGTCATGGGTGATGCGAAAGAGAACCCCGGGGCCCTGGAACGAAGGCAAAGTAGGAACAGGAGTGAGTTTTTAGTCAGTAAAAGTCTAACACTATCTCACGCTCCGCCCAAGAGCGGGGGATGTCATTGAATGATTTTCACACCGAAAAAATATACAACGTTTCCTATTAAATGACTTTAGATAAATTATTTATAAAGGAGATGGTGATTTATTAGTGGTAGTTTCTTTGGAAACTAATAAATAACTAATAATACGTAGCTGGTTATATTTAGTAGCAAGAATATTACAGTGTTCCAATTGTAAAGGGTGTGGGAGTGTGGGTGTCGATGCAGCTACAGGCACTCGAGACGTTTTAACCTCGTCTCAATGATCGTCATGCGTTGTGTGCATTTCTCTTTATGTCCCGGTTGTCTATACTTATGCGCATTGTGCTTTCGGCCTGATTCTTAACCTAGAACATGTCAAATAGTAACTTGGATTTAATTATATATGGACATTATAATTATTTAGGTTTTTATTTTAATTCGTAATTTGACTTCGATTATTATTATTTTTTTTCCTTGTAATTTCTTTTATTTGTTTGACATTTTTTATTATTATTATTTGACATTGTTATGTACCTAATCATTTGTTGACAAATTTTTTGTAACAAATTACTATGACTATGACTATCCAAGTGCTAATATTGTGAAAGATAATTTTAAATAAAAGTACATAACTACAAAGATTTGAATGATTTTTATTGTTTCTCGAGTGTGGCGTTTTGTACGGAGATACAGGATTCATCCTAGTTCGGATACAGATGCTACTATGTTATATATAAGTCAAAAATAAAAAGAAAACAGAGAAAAGAAGGAGAAGAAAGAAAAGTAGAAAGGAGAGATAGTATAAATAAGTAGATAAGTAATAATGTTATTCATATGTATTAGTATATAGGCCTTAGTACCCTTAAAATAAAGAACTATTATTATTATTAGTACTAGCCTATAAATATAAATAATTCGTAGTTTCGTAGTAATAGTTTTGGATGCGAGAAGCACAGGATCGGTCGTTGTGGCGACGCTTGGGGGAGGCCTATAGGCCTAGGCCAACAGAGGACGTCTTTAGGCTTAAATGATGATTACGATGATGATGAATAGTTTTGGTGAAATAAATATTATTTCTTTCGTCGGTCTCCATACATTTTATATGTAAACTAGACTTGTAGAGCTACTCTTGATCCACGCCATGCGACGTCGTTCTACGTTCAAATCAGGCATGGTCCACGTGTGCGTCGGTCTAATGTAGTTCTAGCTTGTCTTGCTCCACGCAATGTGAAGGGTGTTTCATACTTTTACTAACTTAGGGCGGAATTCACCAATAAAACTAGACGCGTTTAAACGTTTGGCTTGCATAATCGTGTTTAGCCGCTGTCACTAGTGTCACTTGTAAAAATACAGACAAGTGACACTAGTGACGACCTAATCGTGATTATGCGAGCCAAACGTTAAAACGCGATTAGTTTTATTGGTGAATTCCGCCCTAAAATCCACTTGAGGAAAACCCTACTAGAGAGTCTCTATTTTTACAAAAAACTGCAATTAAGTTGTATTAAATTCACCTACAACGAAAAAACAGCGGCCTCTCACAAACATAGGCACCATGTGTATAAACAAATGAAATGCAAATTAATTAAATAAAAGAGCGAGCAGACTCGTAAAACCAGCTAGTGTAGTAAAATAAAGCCAAGTGAAAAGTGGACAATAATAATTAATTTTTATTTCGGCGCCGCCGACTGGGTGGCCAGCATTCAACGCTTTGGAGTGTTGCCAGGTGGGGTATTCCGACTGAATTTTTAATTGTGGCAACATTTTAGCGATTGAGTTCGCGCGTGTTTGCGATGCTTAATTTATTTTCGTTAAATTCTTTTTTCTTTTGTCGTGTTTTTTTTTTAATTGTGCAGGTTGATCCTTTGATGTTGGTTGGAGTTCTATTTAATTGAGACATTGATTTCGAGTTTGTACTGTTGAGTTAATTGCACGATTCATTTCAAGGAAACTGAAATGTTTTATTATGGTATTAATTAAGGAAAATTATTTGTTCAGTGCACGGGTTTCTCGTTTTGAGAATCATACTCAATTGAGCAGCAGCTTAATGATTCCAGAACGTTTCGGCCCCATCGACCATCTGTTCTGCGAGGAATGTGCCCATTGATTAAAAATAATAATTTATTTATTAACAAGACAACATTTAGTCCACAATATCTGTTAGTAATTCTTATATCTATGTTAGTACATCATTAATTATAAATAATAATATATGAAAACAATAAAATATAATTGACTAATAAAATGATAAATAAATTAAAATGTCGAAATGTAGGTATGTTATTAAGTATTAAAAGTCTGTGAAACTTAAAATGATTAAATCAAAACAATATTGTCAATAAATTAAAATGTCAAATTACAATTTCAAATTATGATAAAATAATTAATTAATAATAATTTAAATGCCTATTGAGTTGAAAAAATGAAGATGAATGGATGTATGTTCATTTAATGAAATATTACACATAGATCTTCTTATAAAATGTAATGTGTTACCACTATCAACAGTCGTAACCTCATTTACCATCGGACATGTACAGCCAGGCCCTCGTAATGTAGTTACCTGCAGTACCTGCAGCCTTTAATTGCACATCGTTAATTCTGAGCTGTTTCATTCGTATGTTTAAATTTAATTAACCAATTCTCTGCGTTGCTTCTGGTTAGCGTGTGTTTCAACTGTTTGTCGTGAAATTTCTCGTGTTTATACTTTGTACTGCCGGATTTACGGAGAGATGAATTGGATGTAGTAATTTGTACCAACCCACACTGGGCCCGCGTAGTAGATTACGGCCCATTCCCTCTCTTAAAAAGGAGGCCTGAGTCCCAGTAACGGGAACATTAAAAGGCTTTATATTTTTGATTTTTATTTTTAAATAGCTTAGCCTCTTGTATAATGTGAATTTGAGATCACTGTAGATTCCGCGGATTCATAGATTACTACTTTTATTGTGCTTTTGGTATAAAGTTGGGACATAGGCCTCTCCCAAATGTCGCCATAATGAACGGCCCTGTGCGTCTCGCATCCATCGGATTCCTGCTTCACCAGGTCATCGGTCCACCTTCCAACACTGCGTCTTCGGGTACGCGGTCGCCACTCCAGAACCTTTCGGCCCCAACGGCCATCCGTTCTGCGTTCAATGTGCCCTGTCCATTGCCACTTAAGTTTGGCGATTCATCGTGCTATGTCGGCAACCTCTTACCTATTAATCTACAGTAATATTATAAAGAGGTATTTTTTTTTGTTTTTATGTATTTTTGTTTGTAGGAGATAATCTCTGGAAGTACTGGTCCAATTGCTAAAATTTTTTTACCGATAGAAAGCTGATTTATTCCTGAGTGACAAAAGCTATATATTACACGTACACGGACCAAGCCGCGGGCAAAAGTTAGTGTTGTAATAAGGAAATATAGAATCAATAATTCTTTTAATCTTTTAACTCGCCTATGTCATCCACAACCAAATACTCCATCTCATCAGCAAGAAGACAGAAGAGTCACCTAAGAGGATTGAAGAGCTAAACGAGATGGAGTACCCAGTCGCAAACACAACCTTGGCGGACACGAAAATACTTGCCGGAAAAATCGGATGCAAGCGGTTAAAGAGTTAAAAGAGTAACCATGGAATTTCTTGCCGGTTCTTCTCCATAGGAAACCACGAACGCATCAATTGGAACCGTGCGCTATCTTCTGATGTTTTATAATTAATTCTATTGAACTATAATATAATAATATTCCACAACTATCATACAAACGCCGTGTAGTCCCAAGCTAAGAAGAGCTTGTGTTATGGGTACTAGACAACTGATAAACATACTTATATATTTCTAAATACATACATATATAGATAAATTACACCCAGACACAGAACAAAATAATGATCGTGCTCATCACACAATCATTTGTCCTGGGTGGGAATCGAACCCATGACCTCCGGCATAGCAGTCAGAGCCACTAACCAGTAGACCAACAGGCCAGTCAAACTATGGTTCTACGTTCTAAAATACACTGTAAGAAGTTATCTGTTAGATTAGCTCCAGTTTAACCTCGGGAACCAACATTTAGCTGTGTCCCATACCGATGACGCTTACACTCATTTTCTCAATAAGTGAAAACTCGCTATTGCTTCAATAAAAGTACCAATAAGCTATAATCTAGGGAACCGTTCGAGGTCAGCGATTCGATTTGCCACAACCCGACGGCTCATACAGTCGAGCGAGCATTTACAATCGCCTGCAATATGCACCTTATGCACACGGAAACGAAAATGCGAAATAATTTCCTAGACCGAGTCCGTTTGAGCGTCAAATGGCGGACTTTCCACAAATTCGTAGAACGGACTTGGGTTTTGCATGATTATTTTTTGCGTGGTTATTGCTAGTTTTTTAGTTGTATTTCTAGTGAATTATACTTTATTGATGGAAAAAGTTAGAACTTCAGAAGTCAATACGGAATATGCATGAAAAAATATTTACTAACTAATCAGTTTATAAATAAATACCGGGTGACTGGTAATTAGTGTACGATACTTAAACACGTGATTGTGTTCATGATAACCAACAACTTTTACTATGGCAACAAACCTGAAATCGCGATAAAAAATTAGCTGTTCAGTACATTTATGTTTGTCTAATGTACTGAACAGCTGATATGTTTTTCGCGATTTCGGCTTTGCTCCTATAATAAAAATCATTTGTTTGCCAGTCACCCTATATATACAAAACAAGCATAGTAATTATGAAAAACAATGTCAAACTTGGTAGGAAAGCAAACGAGATATAACAATTTTAAACACAGGTGAACAGATATACAGCTCTTATATTTGATGAACAGAGCGCTATGTTATGCCCGGAGGCGTAGGCACAAAATAATGTGGTGTCCATCTAGCTCATTCTAAAAAAAAAAACTGAGCAATTGCGAGTCGGACTCGCGCCTTGAGGGTTCCGTACAAACTTACCTATGTAAACAGTTCAATTCTGGAATGGAGTCTCGGAAGATGTTTTCGAATCGAAAAAAAAAGTGTAAAGTGACGTTTTCAGTTTTATTCCTATATTTGTGCTATGAGACCTTACTTTATATCAAGTTTCAAGATTCAGGGTCAATGGTAAGTACCCTATGAATTTTGATTTCCTCGAGAGTGTCGAAATGTACGTTTTTTACCACATAAACCAAAGTATTTTTTTTTCTCGTTAACTTACAAGTTTGATTTTTTTACAATTTCAAGAGTCCGCAAACTTGAGTATATGGTTTTAATTTCAACTCGATACCTCTACGCGTTTCCAAGATAAAGGGTCTTCACAGACAAACAGACTGACGGACAACAAAGTGATCCTATAAGGGTTCTGTTTTTTATTTTTGAGGTACGGATCCCTAAAAATTCACACAATTTGTACTGATGCCTTATAATAATAAGTACTTAACATTATTTTGCCATCATTCAAAAATTCATCCAATGTGTAGTAATTTTGTGCCTCAATGTACAACATTGTTTGTAACTGAGTACAAAATTATTTAAAATATTAATGTACAAATAAACGAATTATTATTATTAAAAAAAAAAACAAAATTGTCACAAAGTAATATTTGTACAATAGTACATCCCACAAGTGCCCTAACAAACGGGCTACTATCTTGCCTTCCGGCTTGTTGGGGTTGCCACGTAGTCTGTTCAGCAGTGAGGCTACTTCTTTCGAAGCAGTCAGTGGCAGCACCAAATAGCGTATTTTACCAAATAGCTTTTCCCAGCGGACTTTGGACCCCCGTTTCATCCCTTTAGGGGGTTAATTTCGGAAAATCAGCTCTTAGCGGATGTCTGCGCCCTATAAGAAACCCACCTGTTTGTAGGTGTTATAGTTTCTGAGATTTCGTGATTAATCAGTGAGTGGTATTTCGCTTTTATATATTATATTATATAGAAGATGTACACACGTATAACAGAAGAAGGTACATCATTATAAATATTTGTAAAAAGGTTAATTAAAGCTTATTTATGTCGGAAGCTGCGCGGTGTCTTCTCATCCAATATACCACAGTGTCTCAAGACGAAAGTCTATGACCAGTGCGTGTTGCCAGTGATGACATATGGTTCCGAAACGTGGTAGCTCACAATGGGCCTCATCAGAAGGCTCAAAGTCACCCAAAGGGCAATGGAAAGGGCTATGCTCGGAGTTTCCTTGCGTGATCGAATCAGAAATGAAGATATCCGCAGGAGAACCAAGATTGCCGACATAGCACGAAGAATCACCAAACTTAAGTGGCAATGGGCAGGGCATATTGCTCGCAGAACGGATGGTAGCTGGGACCGAAAGGTTCTGGAGTGACGTCCGCGTACCGGAAGACTCAGTGTTGGAAGGTCCCCTACAAGGTGGGCCGACGATCTGGTGAAGGTTGCGGGAATCCGATGGATGCGAGACGTGCAAGACCGTTCGTTGTGGCGACATTTGGGGGAGGCCTATGTCCAGCAGTGGACGTCTATCGGCTGAAAATGACTGCTTATTTCAAAAGAAATTTCTTCCAGCAGAACTACGAAGTAACAAATAACACTTGTAATTTAGATATTAATAAATAAATGTAGAGACGCACAGGATCGTTCGTTGTGGCGACATTTGGGGGAGGCCTAAGTCCAGCAGTGGACGTCTATCGGCTGAAATGATGCTGATGATGACGAAATAAATATTTAAACCTATAACTATACCTATACCTAGGCATATTAATAGACAGACAAACTAACAGTTGGCTGACACTGATTTTCAATTGAACCTTGAACGAAACGAAAAATCAAGTGAGAGATAATGATAGACCCATCGATATGTACGAGTATGTACTACGCACTACATTACGCGTGCCGAACACTCACTTCAATCGACTCAGGTGTAGTGTAATCCATACACCTTGAACATTACACAATGTTGAACAAAACGCGTAAGTGCCACGAAATTCATGGCGCTTAAGACATTTTGGTCGAGAAAAAAAGTTTCCTCTAAAAGCTGTCTTAGCGCTGTAATGCCAATGTAGCGCCCCAGCAAACTTTTGTTTTAACTTTTCAGTATTTTGACGAATATTTTCCATGAACGTATCTCTAGAATATATAGCAAGTCGATGGTTAGACCCAAGTCCGTCCCTGTAGTTCGAGAGTCATGACGAGCGACGTAGTGAATCGGGAAAGCCACGTGTATCGCCCGCGGCGCACTTTATGCCAGATCGACGACGCAAACCCACTGGGGTCGCTCATATCGTGTGTTTACGCCTCTTTGTCATGGTAAGCAGATCCTCCAAGTAATGGTGGGACCTATAATTTTATTATAATAGAGAAGGAGGTTTATCTGTAGATCATCCGACCAGATGGGAGTTATGTCTGGTCCGGGCAACTACCCGTTAAAATAATAGTGGCCCTCATAAAATAATAGTGACTCTTAAAAAATAATAGTGGCCGTCATAAAACAATAGTGGCCCTCGTAGAATAATAGTGGCCCTCATAAAATAATAGTGGCCGTCATAAAATAATAGTGGCCATTTTAAAATAATAGTGGCCCTCATAAAATAATAGTGACTCTTATAAAATAATAGTGGCCGTCATAAAATAATAGTGGCTCTCATAAAATAATAGTGGCCCTCATAAAATAATAGTGGCCCTCATAAAATAATAGTGGCCCTCATAAAATAATAGTGGCCCTCATAAAATAATGGTCGGGCCTATAATTTTATTAAAAAGGTAGAGGAGCTATATCTGTACATCGGTAAGCACAAGTGTTTTGAGAGTGTTAAGGCTCACATACCTCTATTGAAAACCGTAGGTGTGGGCTAGCGGACCAGCAATAGGTAGCTCGCCATCCAGTCGTCCGGTAACTGTCCGGACCCAGTCCGACACGCCGACGGCTCTTAGAGTTCCAAGCGCACCTTAAAGGGATATCAGTAAAACTGTAGGGGTCCAGCAGGGCTGGCGTTTACTTCCAAACGGGAAATCCATGGCCTTGGAACCAAGGGCAAAGATACATAGGTGTAGTTCTAGTCAGTAAATAAAGTCTGACACGCTCTCTGGCACCTTGTGAGGGCCACGGATACTCTTTTGCACAATCTCGCAACCATTCTTTACTAAACAAAGCGTTTTCTTAAATGATAAAGGCTATTTTTTTAATAGAATAGCATAGCATAGAATGGAATAGAATAGAATACAATAGAATAGAATAGAGTAGAGTAGAGTAGATTAGAGTAGAGTAGAGTAGAGTAGAGTAGAGTGGAGTGGAGTAGAGTAGAGTAGAGTAGAGTAGAGTAGAGTAGAGTAGAGTAGAGTAGAGTAGAGTAGAGTAGAGTAGAGTAGAGTAGAGTAGAGTAGAGTAGAGTAGAGTAGAGTAGAGTAGAGTAGAGTAGAGTAGAGTAGAGTAGAGTAGAGTAGAGTAGAGTAGAGTAGAGTAGAGTAGAGTAGAGTAGAGTAGAGTAGAGTAGAGTAGAGTAGAGTAGAGTAGAGTAGAGTAGAGTAGAGTAGAGTAGAGTAGAGTAGAGTAGAGTAGAGTAGAGTAGAGTAGAGTAGAGTAGAGTAGAGTAGAGTAGAGTAGAGTAGAGTAGAGTAGAGTAGAGTAGAGTAGAGTAGAGTAGAGTAGAGTAGAATAGAATAGAATAGAATAGAATAGAATAGAATAGAATAGAATAGAATAGAATAGAATAGAATAGAATAGAATAGAATAGAATAGAATAGAATAGAATAAACTTTATTGTACACCATAAAAGTAACACCACTTATACACTTACTTAAATGTTTGTAGATCAAAATTCAACACTCTCCCACGGTTAAAAATAATGAGCAAACCCGCTAAATATAAATAGCGCGCGGTACATCAAAATAATTATAATATTACTAGCTTGCAGTGGCTTCGCCCGCGTGAAAGTAGGTTTTTCCATACAAACTTTGGACCCCCGTTTCATACCCTTAGGGGTGGAGTTTCGTAAAATCCGGATCTTAGAGGATGTCTACACCCTATAAGGAACCTACCTTGCCAAATTTTAAGTTTGTAGGTGTTATAGTTTCTGAGATTTCGTGATTAATCAGTGAGTGGTATTTCGCTTTTATATAAATTAACACGTGTCTGCAAATTAACGAGCCAATACAAAATTCAGAGAACTTTATCTCTTTCAATCATTTTAAGAGATGAAACGAAAGCGAGGGTGCTGGGTTAACAATTAAAGCTATTGTTAAAATTAGCTTAACACTTTATATGAGGCGTACTTACATAATTATACTACTAATTAGACTAGAGTGAATAGGCTCTTAAACTAGTGCGATTCACCATCAACGATTACATCATTGCTTACTATCAGGTGCGTTCGCGCTCAAGCACTAGTTAATGTGATTAGAAAAAAAAAAACCGGCAAGTGTGAGGGTTCCGTACAAACTTACCCATAAAAACAGTTCAATTCCCGAATTCAGTTACGAAGATTTTTCCGAATCGCAAAAAAAGTTTTTTTGTGACGTAACTACAAATTTTCAGTTTTCAGATTTTTTCCTATACTTGTGCTATGAGACCTTGCTACATTCCAAGTTTCTAGGTCAACGGGAAGTACCCTATGAATTTTGATTCCCTTGTGAGTGTCGAAATACACGTGTTTTTGCGATATAAACGGCCGTTTTTTTTTGTTAACGTAGATGTTGTTTATTTCACAGTTTCAAGGGACCGCAGATTTGAGTATATGGTTTTAATTTCAACTCGATACCTCCACGCGCTTCCGAGATAAAGGGTCTTGACAGCAGATAAACAGACGGACGGACAATATTCCTTTTGGTACGGATCCCTAAAAAACTAAATTGTTTTATCTGTCATACACCTACCTACTCTATTTCAGGAATCTCAGGATACACTCAAGATAAACCTAGCTCCTAGCTAATGTAGTTAGCATTTAAACAGACAGTCGTGGGCAGTGACTTTATATTATGTAAATGTGCCCAAAACAAACATATTATTTCTACTATTTTTAGACAATATACCTTGTATCCAGTGGCGGATTAACCATGTAGCAAAAGCTAGGGGCCCCGCGCAATGGGATGGGCCCCGCATGGACATTAAAAAACATTTCATGATGCTTGTAGCATGTGAATTCTTACCACTTCCAGATTTTCCATAACGACAATTTAGGCAACTGCATATGGACTCATGATCATCATCATCATTCCGCAAAAGACGTCCACTGTTGGACATAGGTCTCCCTCAAGTGTCACCACAACAAGCGGTCCTGTGCGACTTGCATACATCGGATTCTCCATACGGTGGAGGTGTGCCCCGCTTGGGCGGAGCACCGCCGTGTCCTCGTGGAGGCAATTGGTGGCAGCGACCTTTCGCGTCGGGCCCTGGTTCAGGCTATGGTCCGGAGCGAGGAGGAATGGCAGGCAGTCGCCTCCTTCTGCGAAGCAGTAATGCTAGCGAAGGAGAGCCTCCTCCTACGCACGCGTGAGGGAACGAAGGTCCTCACGCCCTAGCCGCCGTAATTCCGACCCCGACTACCAGCAACGGTAGATGCGGGCTTGCGGACGTTGGGCACTGGGTAGCTCGCCGTCCGGCTGTTCGGTAACTAACCGGACCGAGCCCAGTCGTCGACAGCGCGTAGTGATCCTCGCGCTCCTCAAAGAGATGTCAGCAAACCGTAGGGGCCCAACAGGGCCGATGCTCGCTAGCTAGGACCGCGGAGAATTTCTGAAAGGGAAACCCGTAGTCCTAGAACGCAAAGGGTAATTGAAGGACACAGGTGTGGTTTTAGTCAGTAAAAGTCTGACACGCCCTCCCGCTCCACCCAGAGCGCGAGAAGTCATTTGGATGATTTCCCACCCTAAAAAAAAAAAAATACATCGGATTCTCGTGACCCTCGCCAGGTCATCGGTCCACCAAAACCTTTCAGCCCCATCAACAATCTATTCTATGAGCAATGTGCCCTGCCCATTACCAATTAAGTTGGCGAATCTTCGGGCTTTGTAGGTAACCTTGGTTCTCCTGCGAATATCTTCATTTCTGATGCAATCACGCAAGGAAACTCCGAGCATAGTCCTTTCCATTGCCCATTGGGTGACTATAAGTCTTCTGATGAGGCCCATAGTAAGCGACCACGTTTCATAGCCTTAAGTCATTACTGGCAACACGCACTGGTCATAGACTTTCGTTTTGAAACACTATGGTATGTTGGACGAGAACTTATAAACTAATCACTACCTGAACCCGGTGGTTTTTTGAAAAAGAAATTTTAATTCGTTATAATTTGTACAGGTTTAGGTCCACAATTAAATTTTTATATAAAATAATTTATACAGGTCTAATAATTTATATAGGAGGCCCCGAGCTAGCTTGATCCGGCACTGCTTATATCGTGTTGACCCCTTTCCCCAAACGTGTCGGCATACAAAGAGATTATTCACCTTTTCATTCGACGAAACAAAATAAATCAAATATAGACACAGAGATAACATTAAACAAATACAAATAAAATCCACGAAAACATGATTACAAACTCGAAATGTTTTACATGAGTGATATAAATTCGTATATAAATACGTAAAAAGGTGAACGACGAAATCAAATGCTCATTTGGAATTTGGAGTGGGTCGAAAACAATTCACGGAGGGCTTCACGAGACATTATCAAACACAGGGATAAAATGATTGTTGACACCTCTGTGTTAGAGAAAGAGTGTGATGGGAAAGGCATTATTCTTTTGATGAATTTCATTTTGTCTTAAAGGTTTTTTTTAGGTTGGTAATCATCCAATGTCTTTTCCCGCTAAAGGACGGAGCGAGAGGGTATATCAGACTTTCACTGACTTAAACCCACTCCCACGTTCCTTATTTGCTTGCGTTCCAGTTCTCCCGGTTGGATTTCGGAAGCCAACCAAACTGATAGATAACTGTGGATTTTAATCAGTAAAAATATGACATTCTCTCTCGCCCACCTAGAGCGGGAGAATTTATTTGATGATTTCCCTTGTCAAAAAGAAAAAGCTTCTAGAATAAAAATAGCAGTAGTGAATACCCGAGTTATAGTACATAGTTTCATCATGGTGCATATAAATCTTTTTCAAAAAATCTCGATGTGGCAGACGGACGGTACCTTATAAATGTTCTAATTTCCTTTTGAGGTCGGAAGCCTAAACTAGGAGGAAGCCACGTACCTATATTATGAAATAGTACATTTTGATAAAAGTGGAGAAAATTTGCTATTGTGACCGAGGCGGAGTTCGATATAGAGCCTAGTGTTGCTGTGACAAATTTCCATGGGTATCAAACGACATTTTTCTGACCTACATTTATGAAGACATCAATAAAAGGGGGTTGACGCGTGACTCGTGGGGGCTGCTTAGTGCCTCTTCTTCTTGGTCGTTTCACTCTTGCCAGAGTGGTCGCGGTTATCACGAAGGTAATAGCTCTCCGGAAGCCGTCAGCCCTGCGTTCAAAAATGAGGTTAGGGTTAACTCTATTGACGTCATCACGCTCGCAGTTTTGAAAGCGAACGTAGAGTTCAACTGTCAAGTCAAACAAGTGTCATTTATGGTCGCTTACACCAACCTACTCTGCTCGGAGTTAGAGTTAGTTGGGTTAACTCTAGGGTAGCTACTCGAAGAATTTTTTAACGGTTGGAGTAGTGACTCTACTCTACTCTGGTTATTTTTGAACGCAGGGAAAGGTACGTCGCACAACTTCCCGCCACTTTTGCCTACTATAGGCAGTCATCCGGGCGCACCCGTTTAATGGGCCGCCAACATCTGTTTTGATTTGGTCAGTCCATTGCATCGGTGATCTGCCATGCGGCGTTGTTTCGTCCACCTTTCCTTGTATAACAAGGCGCCTAGCCTGTTACAATAAATTGAGGTAGGACTCGCACTTTTCCGCACTAGTGGACAACGATAGGGATAAGAGCGACTAAGACACAAGTGATTGTTGTTAGTAGTCGCCGTACGGTCTGTAAGAGCGATTGGTCGACACTTCCTCAGGGGCCCATGTCTGCTATTTTTATAAATTCGTCATTCCAACACGATTCCATTATCATTTTGCTAATAGTTCGTAATCTGTTAATTCATAATGGCGGATCATTGCTCGATCAGTGGTCTCGTAATAGAATTGTGGTACGAGCTGTCTTGTAACGAATTAAAAGTAATGCATAGTGACGTTTTAATGGTAGGTCACTGATCAAAGGAACTGTCACAATTTTAGCAGATTGCCGCATACGTCAGGCATTCATTTGTCATTATGTACGAGATTACCATTCTGAGCCATTTCTTTCAATGTAGAGTCAGTGGTTGATCATTGGAAAGTTATAATGACGCCATTATGTTAGTAGATTACCAAACTTGTCAAAAACAACAATTATGAAATCAATGATAGACCATTCTGACACTATTGTAATAGCAGACTTGAGGCCCAGGTTTCTTTTAACAATACTATTATTCCTATAAGTCACACTGTCATGAACTTGGGGATTTATATTGACAGCAGTCTTTCTTGGACTAAACAACTGCAGGTCAGTCGAAAGCTGTTTGCTTCGGCGGGCTCCCTGAGGCATTTTCATAATTTGCTTCCCATCGACACTAAGATTGCGATAGCACAATCTCTTCTTCTCCCAATCTTGGACTATGTTGATGCCAGCTATCTTGATCCCGCCCAAGACCATCAAAATCTCTGTATCAGTTTCAAAATTGGTTTGCGCAAGTATTCACCATGTTCCACTTTTTCGAACTTCATACTCAGCTCAAATGGCTTCCTATTCGCCTTCGTCGGAATGCTCATATACTTTCTTTTCTTTATAATGTGCTCTTTAATCCCTCTTTTTTTTGTTATTTTTAGGCACGCGTTTGACCACTATCTCACCTGATGGTAAGCGATGATGTGGCCGACGATGGAGCATGCTTGCCTAGAAGTAACCTATTCACTCTTGACTTAAATACCCCTTCTACTCCTTTTTATATTAAAGAACGCTTTCAGGTCCTTTGTGATATACATTCTAGGTCCTTGAGATCATCGGAGAATCTGAAATTAAGTATTCGTATGCATTCCACATCGTTTTTTGACAAATCGATGCGTTCCACAGACGACCTGCTTGAACAGTAAAGTTCAAGCAGGTCGTCTGTGGAACGCTTTAACCATAGAAGTAAGGCGTGCTCAAACGCTACCGACCTTTAAAACAATGGTGAAGGAGCATTACCTGTCACTGTACTATTTATTTATTCTCCTTGCTCAATTTTATATTTGATATTTATTAGTATATTTTTTGATAATATATATGACGGCGCCGCGACATTTAGAGTGTCAAGAAACGTCAAGAATGACAGCTGACATCTGACAAGCGCGGGTTGACGTTTCTACACTGACGCAACTCCGGGCTCTTTTACTGACTACCGGCGGACGGAGGATAATCCGTTGGCATCGCGTAGCAGCGAGACGTGTTCGGTGGAGCGTCGCCATATTCTGATTGATTTAAAAGTGTTGATTTGGATTCCGTCGATATTTCGTTGAAATAATAATAGTGCATTACCAATTGTCTCTAACACGTGGTTTTATTCTCCTCGCCCGCCTACCCACGATAGCTCGGCAGAAATTATGAACCCAGAATTGACTGATGATGGCCACGTGCTGTTATCAGAAGTGGGATGTGAAGGGCTTACTTCAGAGGAGAATAGTCGTACGCGATCATCAGCGCTGGCACCAGAACCAAGCCTGTCTCAACAGATGGAGTTGTTTTTGTCCCGATTGATGGCTATATCGCAGTCGCAACCGTCGAGCAGCACATCTACCCAGTTGATCGAATTCGATCCTGATGGCAGTGAAGCGGACATCGAGGGCTGGTGCAACGTGACCGAGATCATAGTCAACAACCGTGAGTTAGAAGGTGCAGAATTACTTTAATTACTCACACGTGCGCTCAAAGGTCGAGCTGCTACCTGTCTAACGCGACTACAGGCATCGCAGCTGACATGGCCTAAAATAAAAGAAATATTGCTTGCGAAGTTCGCCAAGCCCATGCTGCCACAAGACTATTTTGACGAAATTCTGCGCTTTCAAGTCAGCGTTAAAGAAACCGCGAGTGAGGCGGCCATGCGTCTTTGGAACATTATCGAACGCATTCCGCGAATGGAGATGTCTGAAGATGTCACAACGGGATTTGTATCTGCGGTCTTATGCCAAAAGGAAGCCATAATTCGCCGTGAGCTCCACTCCCATAACCTGACCACTAGATCGCAACTTCTCCGCGTTCTCAACGGAACCTCACTGAAACGAAGGCATGAGGGTGGTGATAACCATGATGCAGATGTAAAAAGGACCCGATTCAACGAATCACGCTTTATGGGAACATGTCACCGCTGCGGTACTTCGGGTCACAGAGCGATAGACTGCCGCAAGCGAAGAGAAGATCCTGCTACTTCAGAGAAGACGCGCGACCAAACATCCAGAGCCAGTGATAAACCAAGACCAATCACCTGCTTCGCGTGTGGACGACCAGGACACTTGGCGCCGGCGTGTCCAGACCGAGCGGGTGGCAGCGGAGCAGCGGCGGTCAAAGAAGTCCAAGTGTGTGAACGCAAGGCATCGAGGAGCACCTTGACTACATCATCCGGTGAGCCAGTTTCCTTTCTCTTTGATAGTGGATCTGCTTGTTCATTAGTAACTAACAGCTACGTCGAGAAGTTCCCTGGTACTGCGCAGAATGATTTAGTTTATCTGACGGCCATCGGTAGAGGGGACGTGGAATGTACTTCCCAGGTTATAAGTCCCATCAATGTGCAAGGCCTCAAAGGGATGTTCAGGAGCGCAGCAGGTTAGATTACATCCAATACCTAAAGTATCCACGCCTTGGCATACGATACACATAGACATCACGGGCAAACTAAGTCGTAAAAGCGATAGGAAGGAATATGCGTCCGTTATTATCGATTCGTTTACCAAGTATGTCCTCTTAGATTACACGCCCTCTCTCGATGCTGCTAGTGCGATTCAATCCCTTAAAAAGGCAGTCTGCTTATTTGGTGCACCGAAGCGTATAATAGCAGACCAAGGTAGGTGTTACATAAGTGCGGATTTCAAACGGTTTTGTAGTGAGCATAGTATAGAGCTTCACCTCATCGCTACCGGCTCCAGTAGGGCCAACGGTCAAGTCGAGCGTATAATGCGCACCCTAAAATGTCTGCTCACAATAGTAGAGAACGATAAAAACAAAACGTGGCGTGATGAACTTCCAGAAGTTCAGCTCGCCTTAAATAGCACTAGATCCAGAGTAACAGGCTACTCCCCTACAGAATTAATGTTCGGCATTCGAGCGAAGTCATCAGGAATATCAACCTTAACCACGCATACTGAAACTGAGCCCCGTTTAGACTTAGACACCATAAGGCATAATGCTTCTGAGAATATCAAAAAGGCCGCTTCGTCAGAAGTAGAACGCTTCAACCGGGGTAGAGCAATAGTGAGACCATTCAGTGTAGGCGACTTTGTCTTTATCAAGGGTAGCGAGCGTAACCAAACCAAACTACAGCGAAAGTTCAAAGGCCCTTTTACGATCGTCAAGGTGCTAGATCACGATAGATACGAACTGAGAGACATTGATGGATCTAACCGAACATATAAGTACGCCCATGAAAACTTGCGCGCAGTACCCAGGGGCTGCGACGGATTGATTGAAGTAGCTACATCATTAAACAATGAGGCAGAGGAGGCCGAGACGGCGAAAGTCCATAGTCATGAGAACGGAACGGTAACATCTGATGATGATAGTGATACTGTATCGGTATCTAGTTCGCACACTTTGACCGCAAGCTCCGACACCCTCTCTGCCTCCGAGCGTGATGAGTAGCAAGTGGTGAGTTTATATCGATTGTGTAAATCCTGTGGTTTCACTAAGAATCGATCTAGAGCATAGGGCAATGGATAGGCAGTTGGGAGTGGCGTAGTGGGTCAAGGAGGCTGGCCTAAACCGGGTCGATGCCTCTGATCAGACTACGTGGTATGTAGTGTAGGTGATCGACGGGGCTGGCCTAAACCGGGTCGATGCCAACGGTCAGACTACGATTTCTTCGGTGTGAGCTGGGTGGCATGAGATTGGTCTGGGACTGGCCTATATGGGTCGACGTTCCGAACCAGTTGATTGCAGTAGCTGTGACTGGTTTTCGTGACTGGTGGAAGGGGCGCTGACAGGTTGTCCGGTCCACAGCACCATGTGAGTTGGTGGGTGGTCGAAGGGGCGCCTGGAGTCAGTTGTACGCCCAGTGTGTTGATGTGAGGGGTGAAGATCGAGATCTTTTTAAACAGGTGTCATAAATGGGTTCAGTCAGGGATGGGCGAGCATGCCCAGACGTGTTCTACAGATTTGCGTTTGGTCTTTACAGATAAGTTGAGGTGTGAGGTGTCGCACGAGGACGTCCGAATGTCAGTCCGGCCGTGACGGCGCCGCGACATTTAGAGTGTCAAGAAACGTCAAGAATGACAGCTGACATCTGACAAGCGCGGGTTGACGTTTCTACACTGACGCAACTCCGGGCTCTTTTACTGACTACCGGCGGACGGAGGATAATCCGTTGGCATCGCGTAGCAGCGAGACGTGTTCGGTGGAGCGTCGCCATATTCTGATTGATTTAAAAGTGTTGATTTGGATTCCGTCGATATTTCGTTGAAATAATAATAGTGCATTACCAATTGTCTCTAACACGTGGTTTTATTCTCCTCGCCCGCCTACCCACGATAGCTCGGCAGAAATTATGAACCCAGAATTGACTGATGATGGCCACGTGCTGTTATCAGAAGTGGGATGTGAAGGGCTTACTTCAGAGGAGAATAGTCGTACGCGATCATCAGCGCTGGCACCAGAACCAAGCCTGTCTCAACAGATGGAGTTGTTTTTGTCCCGATTGATGGCTATATCGCAGTCGCAACCGTCGAGCAGCACATCTACCCAGTTGATCGAATTCGATCCTGATGGCAGTGAAGCGGACATCGAGGGCTGGTGCAACGTGACCGAGATCATAGTCAACAACCGTGAGTTAGAAGGTGCAGAATTACTTTAATTACTCACACGTGCGCTCAAAGGTCGAGCTGCTACCTGTCTAACGCGACTACAGGCATCGCAGCTGACATGGCCTAAAATAAAAGAAATATTGCTTGCGAAGTTCGCCAAGCCCATGCTGCCACAAGACTATTTTGACGAAATTCTGCGCTTTCAAGTCAGCGTTAAAGAAACCGCGAGTGAGGCGGCCATGCGTCTTTGGAACATTATCGAACGCATTCCGCGAATGGAGATGTCTGAAGATGTCACAACGGGATTTGTATCTGCGGTCTTATGCCAAAAGGAAGCCATAATTCGCCGTGAGCTCCACTCCCATAACCTGACCACTAGATCGCAACTTCTCCGCGTTCTCAACGGAACCTCACTGAAACGAAGGCATGAGGGTGGTGATAACCATGATGCAGATGTAAAAAGGACCCGATTCAACGAATCACGCTTTATGGGAACATGTCACCGCTGCGGTACTTCGGGTCACAGAGCGATAGACTGCCGCAAGCGAAGAGAAGATCCTGCTACTTCAGAGAAGACGCGCGACCAAACATCCAGAGCCAGTGATAAACCAAGACCAATCACCTGCTTCGCGTGTGGACGACCAGGACACTTGGCGCCGGCGTGTCCAGACCGAGCGGGTGGCAGCGGAGCAGCGGCGGTCAAAGAAGTCCAAGTGTGTGAACGCAAGGCATCGAGGAGCACCTTGACTACATCATCCGGTGAGCCAGTTTCCTTTCTCTTTGATAGTGGATCTGCTTGTTCATTAGTAACTAACAGCTACGTCGAGAAGTTCCCTGGTACTGCGCAGAATGATTTAGTTTATCTGACGGCCATCGGTAGAGGGGACGTGGAATGTACTTCCCAGGTTATAAGTCCCATCAATGTGCAAGGCCTCAAAGGGATGTTCAGGAGCGCAGCAGGTTAGATTACATCCAATACCTAAAGTATCCACGCCTTGGCATACGATACACATAGACATCACGGGCAAACTAAGTCGTAAAAGCGATAGGAAGGAATATGCGTCCGTTATTATCGATTCGTTTACCAAGTATGTCCTCTTAGATTACACGCCCTCTCTCGATGCTGCTAGTGCGATTCAATCCCTTAAAAAGGCAGTCTGCTTATTTGGTGCACCGAAGCGTATAATAGCAGACCAAGGTAGGTGTTACATAAGTGCGGATTTCAAACGGTTTTGTAGTGAGCATAGTATAGAGCTTCACCTCATCGCTACCGGCTCCAGTAGGGCCAACGGTCAAGTCGAGCGTATAATGCGCACCCTAAAATGTCTGCTCACAATAGTAGAGAACGATAAAAACAAAACGTGGCGTGATGAACTTCCAGAAGTTCAGCTCGCCTTAAATAGCACTAGATCCAGAGTAACAGGCTACTCCCCTACAGAATTAATGTTCGGCATTCGAGCGAAGTCATCAGGAATATCAACCTTAACCACGCATACTGAAACTGAGCCCCGTTTAGACTTAGACACCATAAGGCATAATGCTTCTGAGAATATCAAAAAGGCCGCTTCGTCAGAAGTAGAACGCTTCAACCGGGGTAGAGCAATAGTGAGACCATTCAGTGTAGGCGACTTTGTCTTTATCAAGGGTAGCGAGCGTAACCAAACCAAACTACAGCGAAAGTTCAAAGGCCCTTTTACGATCGTCAAGGTGCTAGATCACGATAGATACGAACTGAGACACATTGATGGATCTAACCGAACATATAAGTACGCCCATGAAAACTTGCGCGCAGTACCCAGGGGCTGCGACGGATTGATTGAAGTAGCTACATCATTAAACAATGAGGCAGAGGAGGCCGAGACGGCGAAAGTCCATAGTCATGAGAACGGAACGGTAACATCTGATGATGATAGTGATACTGTATCGGTATCTAGTTCGCACACTTTGACCGCAAGCTCCGACACCCTCTCTGCCTCCGAGCGTGATGAGTAGCAAGTGGTGAGTTTATATCGATTGTGTAAATCCTGTGGTTTCACTAAGAATCGATCTAGAGCATAGGGCAATGGATAGGCAGTTGGGAGTGGCGTAGTGGGTCAAGGAGGCTGGCCTAAACCGGGTCGATGCCTCTGATCAGACTACGTGGTATGTAGTGTAGGTGATCGACGGGGCTGGCCTAAACCGGGTCGATGCCCACGGTCAGACTACGATTTCTTCGGTGTGAGCTGGGTGGCATGAGATTGGTCTGGGACTGGCCTATATGGGTCGACGTTCCGAACCAGTTGATTGCAGTAGCTGTGACTGGTTTTCGTGACTGGTGGAAGGGGCGCTGACAGGTTGTCCGGTCCACAGCACCATGTGAGTTGGTGGGTGGTCGAAGGGGCGCCTGGAGTCAGTTGTACGCCCAGTGTGTTGATGTGAGGGGTGAAGATCGAGATCTTTTTAAACAGGTGTCATAAATGGGTTCAGTCAGGGATGGGCGAGCATGCCCAGACGTGTTCTACAGATTTGCGTTTGGTCTTTACAGATAAGTTGAGGTGTGAGGTGTCGCACGAGGACGTCCGAATGTCAGTCCGGCCGTGACGGCGCCGCGACATTTAGAGTGTCAAGAAACGTCAAGAATGACAGCTGACATCTGACAAGCGCGGGTTGACGTTTCTACACTGACGCAACTCCGGGCTCTTTTACTGACTACCGGCGGACGGAGGATAATCCGTTGACATCGCGTAGCAGCGAGACGTGTTCGGTGGAGCGTCGCCATATTCTGATTGATTTAAAAGTGTTGATTTGGATTCCGTCGATATTTCGTTGAAATAATAATAGTGCATTACCAATTGTCTCTAACACGTGGTTTTATTCTCCTCGCCCGCCTACCCACGATAGCTCGGCAGAAATGATGAACCTAGAATTGACTGATGATGGCCACGTGCTGTTATATATATGTATTTATTATTTATGTTTTTTTTTTGTATACTGACCATATAATTATATTATAAACTATCTCCTTTCGTTCAGTCCATCCTAAGGTGTCTGTACGAGACCGCCCTTTGTACACTTTGTTTCTGTATAATATGTATATACTGCCCACATTATGATTTGTACAATAAAGTATATAATAACTAAATAAATGAACAAGTAGTTTATATTATTCTATTATTAGAGCCTCCTTTTAAGCATGATAGCTTTGGCTGTTTACAAAACTTAATTATATTCTATTAAATAACAACAAAAACAAAGTTTTTTTTTATAATTCTCAATTTCGTTCATACTACACCAATTCTAAAACATTTTTTCGAGCGTTGTACATGACTCAAAAATTACACGCTCACTCGCTTGTGTTTGTGTGATGTGAGAGGTGTGTGGGTGATGTGAGTGTGTCTATGTAGAATTTTCCGCACGACCGCTCAACGCGCCTGCATCGCTTCGATAGGGCTGCACTGTAATGTGTTTTCATATAATTATTTATAACCACGTGAGCTTTTGTCGTAGGCTTTTACATATATTAATATTAAATGATATATTTCGTTCTAGCGGATAGTGGTTGGATAGTATGGGCAACTTCAAAATGTAGAACGTAAAATGGTGTGTTACCGTAAAGTCGGGTTACTTTGGCCAAAGCTCGTTAACCAATAGAAATACAGTAAACACAGTGCTCCGTGTTCTTATTATGAGTTCTTTTTAGGCTGTCTAAAAGAACTCGAAAAATTGCAGCGGCTGGCCTGCGTAGCAATCACCAGTAACATGAGAACGGTACCCACTGCCGCCCTACAGGCAATGATAGGACTGCCTCCACCGCATCTCATAGTGCGGGAGGAGGCAGCCCTGGCTGTTTTCAGACTCAACTTATCGGGTACACTGAGAACAGACTTTCGAATCAAACATACACGCATTATGGAATACGCTGTTAAACGAGAGCCCATGATGACGCCCCCCAACGATACAGCCCCTAAGGCACTGCACTTCAAAAAACACTACAGCATCCAACTCACAGAAGAATCGTACGACTACTCAGGCCCAAAAGAACTGAGAATATACACTGATGGATTAAAAACGAATACCGGAACCGGTAGGAGTCGGAGTCTTCACCAATGACCTTAATATAAAGATATCCAAACCTCTAGGAACACTCAACTCTGTCTATCAGGCAGAATGTGTTGGCATCATTCTAGCGGCCCACACCATAGAAGCCAGGGGAGTTATGGACACTCATATCCGCATAATCTCCGACAGTGCCTCAGTAACAATCACTGGGGAAAACCTCAACAACCTTGAAACTCATACAAGAATGCCACTTTGCACTGGAACGTGTTACAGTGCCAAACAATAACACTGTGACACTGCAATGGATAAAAGGACACAGCGGCTCACTGGGCAACGACGCAGCTGATGAGCTGGCAAGGCGGGGTCTGGCACGGTGGCCTTCGGACTTGAACTTATCGTGCCAATACCCTTTGGTTAGTTCTGTGTTTTAGGGTACGTGAGCACACTAACGCACAAGCAGAAAGGTGGTGGTCCCTGGCACCAGGTTGCAGGCAGGCTAAAGAAGCCATGCCATACTTAAACAAAACCCTAACCAGCAACCTTTTGCGTTTGGACAGAGGTAGCCGGCGTCTGGTGCTTGGGACCATCACTGGAGACTGCTCACTGAACGAACACTTCTTCGCAATGAATATCATGGATAGTCTTCTGTGTAGAGGATGTATGGAGTCAGAGGAAAGTGTCGCGCACGTGCTCCTCGAGTGCACAGCCGTCAACGAAATGAACATGAACCTTGGGAGCACCGAATTCACTCATAGATGCCCTGAGCACACTGAAAAGACTCATCTGTTTCTGGAGTGATGTGGGCTGGTTGGAGTGAAGGCCGCCATGGCTCACGCACAATGATTCATCAAGGAATAAGTGCGGAAACCAGACCATAATAGATAGATAAATAGAACCGTAGGGAGTACCGACCCAGCAAGGTCGAAGCCTTCTGGGGCCATGGGTTGTACGAAAGAAAACCCCGGGGCCCTGGAACAAAGGCAAAGAAGAAACAGGAGTGGGTTTTAGTCAGTATAAGTCTGAGACGCATATCGCTCCGCCTAAGAGCGAGAGACTGTCTTTGAGGTGCACGTGGAACACTACGCACAATTGACGACTCGGGCTCGGTCCGGACGGCTACTGGACGGCCGGACGGCGAGCTGCCCAATGCTCGTCATTCACAAGTCCACCCCTACGGACGTAGAGCGGGTGGAGTTTGATGATTATATACCTCAAAGAAACAGCCATGCTATATGACGTATTTGCATTTTGTGGAGAAGATGAAACTGGAGTCATCTTCTGTGCTGAATGCTTTTTTTTTTCTTACTACCTCCAACGTCATTGGAGACTTTGTTGAGACTATACCCTTTCATACCAGAACTCGCAATTATTCCTCTCGTACTTTTATACTTCATACTTTATCTTTCTCTTTTTCGTCATCGTTCATTCATAATGGGTGTAAATTTCTAATTATTCTAGTAATCTTAGTATTTTGTGGGGAAAATAATGGTTGCACTTCTTTTTTATTTATCTTTTGCTCTTACAGTATGTATGTATGTATTTCTAAAGTTACTACTTCTTTGCTAATTTTAAGGTTTTCTAATTTCTGTTAATCAAATAGACATTACATTATTGGCTTCTTTTTCTATGCTTATTTTAAATATGTTGCAATATTTTGTAAAGCATAATTTGTACAGCTACTTATTTTTTACTATGACACGCTCAGCTATTTTCACACAGAACTTTAAGAAAATCTGTCTATTTGTCCCTTTCATTATATCTGCTATTATTTCTCTACGTAGACTAACATCGAGCTGCTGCTTCAGATCGTAGCGCTCAGCAGCGTATATTGGGCAGTCCAAGACTAAATTCGGAATGGATTCACTCACGCTTGCATCGCAGGCGCACGATGGACTATCTTTACACTTAAAGCGCTTTGTGTTGAATGCTTAAAATTAGTAGATAATTATAAAATAAGACTAACACTAGGTTTAAGTTAATTGTTTACTAATATTATATATCATTTGTTGTCTGTGAAATACTTAAGTCAAGAGTGAATAGGTTACTTCTAGGTAAGCACGCTCCATCGTCGACCGCATCGTCGCTTTTCATCAGGTGAGATAGTGGTCAAGCAGCAAGTAAGCAAGCAAGCGCATACCTACCAAGAATTAAAAAAATATATTATTATTTAAGATAATTTACAACCCTAGTTACTGAAAAAGTAATTGGAGTTTCGTCCTAGAACATGCTTACCGTCGATAACTTCAAGTGTCGCGGCCACGTGTACCATGTTTTAATAAAAGTCTTCAAGGTTAAGAGGCTCTGTTTCCACTCACCTATCGTCAACATCGAGCTTGGTATCATAGTTTGGTACTTCATCTAACGCAATCCAACGCGATGTTTGACGCAGAGGCAACGCGAAATAAGAGAGTTAACGCCTGAAAACTCTGTTAGCATTTGGTAAACATTTAAAAGTTTTTGAAAAAAAAAAAGGTCGTCATTCAGAATCTTGATTAAATTTGCAAGGCTTCTATTGTTTTATTTACTTTTTTAATTTTTGAGTAAATTATGAAGTTTCAAAGTTCATGCAAAATAGCAGATTTTCAGAGGTCTTTACTAGATTAGTTTTACACAAATTGTTTTCAGAAGAAGCCTAGATAATATCCACAAGATACTGTGTTTCCAAAATATCTAATGAAAAATGTGTAATAAAGTCCTTTTTGCTTAAGAGCGGTTGTATGAAAAACAGTGAAAATGTATGTAGAGTTGCATTCCCTTATGCATTAAATCTATGTATATAAAAGGAGAAACTGACTGACTGACATATTAACGCACAGCCAAAACTACTGGGCCTAGGCGCGTGAAATTTTGCACAAAGCTTCCTTTTATGACGTAGGCGAGCAGTAAGAAAGGATTTTACAAAATTAACCCCCTAAGGGGATGAAAGGGGGTCTAAAGTTAGCATAGAGAAACCTACTTTCACGCGAGCGAAGCCGCAGACACAAGCTTGTTGAGAATAAACTTAAAAAAAAAACATGCTAAAAGACATATTAGCTTATTCAAGATAATTTACAACCCTACGTTCCTGAAAAAGTAATTGGAGTTTCGTCCTAAAACATACTTTCCGTCGAGAACTTCAAGTGTCACGGACACGTGTACCAGCTTTTAATGAAAGTCTTCAAGGCAAGGTAAGGTAAGGTAAAATCGAACTTATTGTGATCAAATTTAATTTAATTTAATTTTCATTTTAACTGTCTTTTTATGTCATTTTAATTAGCTAAGTTATTCATCATCATCATCATTTCAGCCGTAAGACGTCCACTGTTGGACATAGACCTCCCCCAAGCGTCACCACAACGACCGATCCTGTGCTTCTCGCATCTACCGCACTCCCGCGACCCTCACCAGGTCGTCGGTCCACCTTGTGGGAGGCCTTCCAACGCTGCGTCTTCCGGTGCGCGGTCGCCACTCTAGAACCTTTCGGCCCCATCGACCATCCGTTCTACGAGCAATGTGCCCTGCCCACTGCCACTTTAGTTTGGCGATTCTTCGGGCTATGGCGAAGACCTTGGTTCTCCTGCGGATATCTTCATTCTTTATGCGATCACGCAAGGAAACTCCGAGCATAGCCCTTTCCATTGCCCTTTGGGTGACTGTAAGCCTTCTGATGGGCTTACAATGGGCCTTGTAAGCGACCATGTTTCAGAGCCATATGTCATCACTGGCAAAGTTATTAACTGCGTACAATGTAGTGCATGCTGTGCTTTTCTGTAAGTGAAGAGGCGCTTAGACGTAGGTTGGTATTGTGCGAATTGTGATGTATTAGCGTGCTTATTGTTGAAAAGAAAAAATAAATAAATAAGTATTGAATTGAGAATAAACTATCCACCAATCTTTATAACTTTTGGCTACATACATACTACGATGAAAAAAGATTGCACGTAGTGGACGGACATGAGAATGTTTAGATGGATGTGTGGTGTGACGAGAATGGATAAAGTGAGAAATGAGTATATTAGGGGAAGTTTGAAAGTGGCGTTAGTGACTAAAAAATTGAGAGGGAATCGTTTGTCTTGGTATAGTCATGTGAAAAGGAGGGATGAAACGCATGATACTAAAAGAGTTATGAGTTTACATGTGGATGGATGGAGAGGGAGAGGAGGACCAAAGAAAAGATGGATGGATTGTGTGAAGAGTGATATGAAAGAAAAGGAAGTTAGTGATAGTATGACAAGTCACAGGGCGGAATGGAAGAAAAAAACGTGTTGCGCCGACCCCAAATAAAACGGGACAAGGGCAGGAAGATGATGATGACCATGATGATAACATACTATGAACTCACACATTTTTCGAGTTCCGTACCTCAATCAACAAAAATGAAATCCTTTTAGGATCACTGTGTTAGAACCAATTATAAAAAAAACAGGAGAACTGGCAAGGGGGCGTGTACATGTCCGCGCAAGTTGCATAAAATTCGCTTATTCGGACAAACGGCCGTCAGTTGAAAACTTGTGCGATTCGCGATACGTGATCGTAAACAAATTTAAAAGGCCGTGTTGTTCAGTGGTTTCGTGCAAGAACCGAAGCGATAAGGAGAAGCCTGGGTCATCACGGAATCTTTTACACTCATATGTAAGTACAAGTTCCTGCAAGGCAGTATCTTTTTTTTCGTTAACTAAGAAGTTTGATTTTTTCGTAGCTTCACGGGACCGCAGACCTGAGTATGTGGTGTGGAGATAAAGGGTCTTGGTTAGGTTGTAGCTAACAGGAAACAAAGAATCCAGAATCCAGAATGCCAGAGGTCGTGGGTTCGATTCCCACCCAGGACAAATGTTTGTGTGATGAGCACGATCATTTGTTCTGTGTCTGGGTGTAATTTATCTATAATTTATGTAAGTATTTAGAAATATGTAAGTATGTTTGTCAGTTGTTTAGTACTCATAGCACAAGCTCTGCTTAGTTTGGGACTAGATGGCGTTGTGTGATGGTTGTGGAATATTATTATTATTGGGATTATTTGTTACTTAGCTTTTCAACGGATGATTGTGGGACTTGACACTGACTGAGTGTATATTCCTTCTGCGAAGGAGGTGGCTGCACGTTTGAGGGAACAGACATCCTCACGCCCTAGCCACCGGGATCCCGATTCCGAATTCCAGTCACCGAAGGGATGGGCTTGTGGACGGCAAGCAATGGGTAACGGATAGACGATGTATGTAGCCGATGGGTTACCGGACGGCCGATCGCCGTCCGGCCGTCCGGTAACCATCGGGACTGAGCCCGAGTCATCGACGGCGCGTAGTGTTCCATACGCGCCTCAAGGAGATGTTACCAAAACCGTAGGGGCCCAGCAGGGTCGAAGCTTACTAGGGCCAAAGGTCGTGCAAAAGAAAACCCCGGGGTCCTGGGACGAAGGCAAAGAAGGAACGTTTAAGGGTGGGTTTTAGTCAGTCAAAGTTGGACACGCCCCGCCCAAGAGCGGGAGAAGTCATTGGATGATTTTCCAACTAAAAAAAAACCTTTTCAATTTCTCAAACCATAATTCAAAGTTGTAACATACTTTGCAGAGAACGCTTTTCTACAGCAATTTTACACGTGTGTCTGACTTCATAATAAAAAGCCTTAAAGTTTAACATTGCTTTGAGGATAAAATTTCCCTCATAATTTGTGGGTAAGAGTGGTGGTAAATTGCTTCGTAGTGGAAATAAACATCATGATCTTGTAACAGATTTTTTTTTTGGGTAAATAATGATAATAATATTCCACAACTATCACACAACGCCGCACAAGCTCTGCTTAGCTCTGCTTAGCTTGGGACTAGACGGCGCGAGCTTGTGTTATAGAAAGAAAGAAAGAAAATGAATTTATTTGGTACAGCACAAGGCACAAACACAATATAGGTAAACACGAAACAAAAATAAAAACAAGAAGAAAAAAAAATGTAGTTGTGTGCCTCAAGGCTGCACCAAAATAGGTCCAGTTCAGCATGACTGTCAGACAACTGATAAACGTACTTACATATTTCTAAATACATATATAGATAAATTACACCCAGACACGGAACAAATGATCGTACTCATCAAACAAACATTTATCTTGGGTGGGAATCGAATCCACGACCTCCGTCATAGCGGTCAGGGCCACTAACCACTAGACCAACAGGCCAGTCATGTGTCAAATGTTTGTAACTCCTTCACGCTAAAACGGCTGTACAATTTTAGATGAGATTTGGCACATAAATCTACCTGTAATCCGTCATGTCGGAAAATCTTCAAATGTTTTCTCACGCTCCTTGTTGGTGTGCGAGAGCGTGTCAGAAATTACTGACTGAAACCCACTTATGTTTCTTAATTGGCCTTTTACGTTCTTAGGCCACGGTATCTATTTCAAAAATTAACTGGGACCTAAAGGTTCTAGATAGATATTTTTGTGGGATTAAGGGATGAGAAAATAAAACCTTACCAACGTTTTAGGCCAAGAACTCACGAAGCGGTTTTCACCCGCGGCCGCCGCAGTTGCGGGCCCGCAGCTTCTATAGAATGCTTATACATATTTATGTAAAAAATTAAAGCATATTTTATGCTGTACCGGCGACTACAGCAAGTAGTAGAACCTCGTGGGCCGCGGTCGCCCGCAGCCTTGGTGCTTTGCGTCCGCGAGGTCTGCGGTCGGTTGGCGGGTGACCGAGCACCGATCATATCACCACATGTCTTGCAATAATCGCTCGCCAGGTATGCGGGTGAAAATCGCAACCGCGGCGGCAGCGTAACCGCGTAAATCTGCGGTCTCGTGAGTTTTGAAATAATAATATAACTGTTACCTATATCGCTTCGCGAGTTCTTAGCCTTATATTACTCCCACTATGAATCGTGAACGTGTGCTTTTTTTTTGCACACGAACCAACATATTTGTCGTAATCCGCCTGTCTTTTTCTTGAATCACTTCCTCTCTTTCACACATTCTCCGTCTCACTCTTACCCACATACAGACTAACAAATAAATAATAATATTATTCCACAACTTTCACACAACGCCATCTAGTCCCAAACTAAACATAGCTTGTTGTAAGAGTACTAGACAACTGATAAACATTAAATACATACATATTATAGATAACACACAGATCAATTGATCATTCTCATCACACAAACATTTGTCTTGGGTGGAAATCGAACTTACGACCTCCAGCATAGCAATCAGGACCACTGACCACTAGACCAACAGGCCAGTCAAATTAAAATGCACATAATATAAAGGAAAAGATTTTTCTTTCAAGCGATTATTTTACTTAATTTAATTAATTCCCTCTCCTAGAGAGGAGGCCTGAGTCCCAACAGTGGGAACATGGTATGGCCGACTATGCTATGCTATGATTAATTTACCGGTTTTGGTTTTTACAAAAAACAAAGTCACTAGCGCCGATAAATGCCAAAATCACCATCAATTTCGTCCCATTCAACTTACATCCTACCCCATTATTAAGCACAGAAATTACGTACCACAACTAGTACCTACATATAATGTAGCTGTGGTCTTTGCCCCAGTTTGGCGCCACGCAACCACCGATTGATTAATTGGCTCGCTTCCATCTTCCTAATTAATGAGTACGGGGTAACGATTAAAAATATTACTCTTTGCTTCTGCCAGTGAGGGTCGAGGGGGCATTTGCAACGGGAGTACTATTAGAGTATCTAGTTGAGCTTGGAGTGTGGTGTACGATCGGTTTTGTTTTGATGTGATTGGAAAATGGTTTGTTTTTAGTTTGTGGTTTGAATGAAAGAAAGAAAAACTGTTCATTCGCGAGAAATGACGCAATCTTAAAACTAGCAAACAAACATTGTCAATTGATAGGGAAGATATGCGTCACATCCGCGCAAAACGGCCGAACGCTCAGCATAAAGGCCTTTGGCATTATAAATAATATTCCACAACTATCACACAACGCCGTCTAGTCCCAAGCTAAGCAGAGCTTGTGTTATGGGTACTAGACAACTGATAAACATACTTATATATGTCTAAATACATACATATATAGATAAATTACACCCAGACACAGAACAAATGATTGTGCTCATCACACAAACATTTGTCCTGGGTGGGAATTGAACCCACGACCTCTGGCATAGCAGTCAGGGCCACTAACCACTAGACCAACAGGCCAGTCCTTTTATTATGCGATGAGCTCACAGCGCTGGTTTTCAGCGTTTGCATTAACAATGTGCGAATCAAATAAGAATAGGAACGTCAGTGACTTCTATCTGTCAAATATTACTTGAAAAGTATGGTTTGTAAAGTAGGCAACTTTATTGGCATATCAATATAGATATAGACAGATCTAAACAGGGTGTCTTTGACATCGACGCACAAACGAATACCATGGATCCAGTACATGATTCTGGAGTGGTGGTGGAATTTTTCGTCGGTTTTAGAATGTATGTGTGATGAGCACGATCATTAAATTTGTTCTGTGTCTAGGTGTAATTTATCTCTCATATTTTATATGTATTTAGACATACATAAGTATGTTTATCAGTTGTCTAGTGGTTGTGGAATAATTTTGCAAAAAAACTTGATTTAACTGAACATGTTTGTGGGGAAAACTAGACCAGAAACTGCCTAAGACAGAGAGGTTAGGTCAGGGAATGGAAAGGGCTTTGGCCAGCAGTGAAACACAATACAGGCTACTAAAATTTAAAATAAAAACAATTGGGAACGATTTAAAATCGGATCGAATTCGATTATCGATTTAAAAATTTTGGTTAATTAATGGTTACAACCAAACAAATGATTAACGATTTCACTCGTTTAAAATAAAACAAAAATATGTGTAATGTTAAAATAATTGTTTGTCATCGAAAAACAAACAACCAGCGCTAACAGATAATCCTTCGAACACCATATTTCTATTTCAAACATAAAACAAACAAAATAAATTTAGCCTAATGCCAAAAAAATATGGAAAGCCACTAACAAAAGGCCAAATATTATTTTTTGAGTGTGGCAACTCGGCTGTTATTCATCGCTCGGACGGATATATTGGCATATTTCGCGAAGCTCAAAGCTGGCAACAGCGGATGATTTGTGGCCGATGCTGGACTACTACAAATTATGAATCTTCGGCACTGGAATGTGTATTGAATATTTTGAATGGCCACCAGTGTATTTTAGGTGGAATTATAATAGATGATATAGATGTTCGGGAAAGCTCGTTTTTACTCGGAAACCATGATCAAGGATTTAGTGTCTTTTCCTAATGATTAGGTAGTTTTTTTTTCGGTGAGAAAATCATTCAATGACATCCCCTTCTCTTGGGCGCAGCGGATCGGAGCGGAGGGCGTATCAGACTTTTACTGACTACCTGATACCAGGGCCGAGTCTTCCTTTCAGAAGCAGACCTTTGGCCCCAGTAGGCTTTGACCCTGCTGGGCTCCTACGTTTTGCTGACATCTCCTTGAGGCGCGTGTAGAACAGTACGCACCGTCGACGACTTGGGCTCGGTTCCGGACGGTTACCGGACGGTCGGACGGCGAGCTAGTGATTAGGTAGTAGGATTTAATGTTGTTAGAGCCTATTGATGTGTCGTCTAATTGTTTAATTACTTTGTGTTTTTTTTTGAGCTGGGGATATCATCCAATGAGTCCCCATCCAATGACATCTCGCTCTAGGGTGGAGCGTGAGGGCGTGTTAGACTTTTACTGACTAAAACCACACCTGTGTCATCGATCAAGAAGATTTCACCAACCGTAGGGGCCCAGCAGAGTCGAAGTCTACTGGGGCCATGGCTGATGCGAAAGAGATCCCCGGAGCCCTGAAACAATGGCAAAGATGGAATAGGAGTAGGTCTTTAGTCAGTAAAAGTCTGAAACACCCTCTCGCACCGCCCAAGAGCGGGGGATGTCATTAGATGATTTTCCCACCTAAAAAAAAACCTGTGTCATCGATGTATTGTGTAGTTATCAGCTTCATGGTAGTTATAGACACGAGGGTCATCATTATCATCATGTCAGCCTTAAGATGTCCGCATTGTTGGATATAGGCCTCCCCCAAGTGTCATCACAACGACCGGTCCTATGCATCTCATATCCATCGGATTCCCGCGACCATTACCAGGTCATCAGTCCACCCTGTAGGAGGCCTTTCACGGTACGGGGTTGGTGTAAAGAAAATCTGTTCAAAATTTTCCAAAGTGTACAAGGACCAGTCAAGAAAATGTACTTTTCCGTTTAACTCAACTGTGGAGCCGTACCCGCTCCAGGTCCGTCGAGGCGTCGACCAATGTCTGTCTGTGGGAGGACCTTCTTTCTCTCTCTGTCACACATCTATAATAAACATATATTATAGTCTTTCACTCTTTGTGTAACTTGGGATTGATTTTTGTTATTATTTTTTTTCGGTATAATCTATATATATAAAAGAAAGTCGTGTTAGTTACACTGTTTATAACTCAAGAACGGCTGAACCGATTTGGCTGAAAATTGGTGGGGAGGTAGCTTAGAACCAGGAGACGGACATAGGGTACTTTTAATCGAGTAGGGTAAAGTAGGGTAGAGTAGGGTAGAGTAGGGTAGAATAGGGTAGAGTAGGGTAGAGTAGGGTAGAGTAGGGTAGGAGTAGGGTAGAGTAGGGTAGAGTAGGGTAGAGTAGGGTAGAGTAGGGTAGAGTAGGGTAGAGTAGGGTAGAGTAGGGTAGAGTAGGGTAGAGTAGGGTAGAGTAGGGTAGAGTAGTCAGTTGACGGGAGCGAAGCCGCGGGCAAAAGCTAGTTGTTAATATAAATAATTGACACTGTCTTCAATTATTTTTGATTGTGAATATTAAGCTAGAACTACATTAGACCGATGCACACGTGTAACACGCCTGATTTGTACCTAGAACGAAGTTGCGTGCCGTGGATCAAGTGTAGCTCTAAAAGTTCAGTTTCCATATAAAATGTATGGAGACCGTTGTGCCCAGATCAGCGTATGTGGCACACGTGTGCGCAGTTTCGTTCTAGCATAACATAATCCTTCTAGCTGAATCCTATCTATTAAGATACAGGCTAGTCCTAGTTTAAAAGGTAGAGTCTATTATTGCATCATAATGTATATATTATTTTCAAACAATCTATATTTATTTATTTATTTATTTATCGTTTATTTCAGGCATATTAACCCATAGCAATATTATAGACTTAAATAAAATCAAAATATATATATAGCTGCGGTATTTATATAGCGCAGTGTTATATTTTTTGTAATAAATACTTATTATTATTATCATATATTATATTTTGACGTATTGACGTAAGACTCAGAGGACCGCAGCGGTCCTCCCACAGACAGGGAGATTGTAGGTATGACTATTCAATTTTAATAAAAAGTAACGAACCGTAAAGAATCGTACGGCGTTGCGCCATCGGTATATGGTGGATATCCCACCCATACGTACAAAGTGTTATGGGAACACATTCATTATGGGTACAGCTAAGGAATGGAGTTCCCTGCCGGAGTCTGTGTTTCCTGATAGCTACAACCTAGGGTCTTTAAGTCAAGAGAGAATAGGTTACTTCTAGGCAAGCGTGCTCCATCGTCGTAGGACAAATGTTTGTGTGATGAGCACGATCATTTGTTCTGTGTCTGGGTGTAATTTATCTATATATGTATGTATTTAGAAATATGTAAGTATGTTTATCAGTTGTCTAGTACCCATAACACAAGCTCTGCTTAGCTTGGGACTAGACGGCGTTGTGTGATAGTTGTGGAATATTATTATATTATTATTATTATTATATTATATTATCGTCGGCCACATCATCGTTTACCATCAGGTGAGATAGTGGTCAAACGCGAGCCTATCAATAATAAAAAAAAAACCGTGTAAAAACAATATTGATAGGCGTCCATTACACGGTCATGCAAGCGTCAGTCAATTCCATCAATCATGAATGATTTTTGAATGACGGAATTTTATCGCCATTATTTTTCGTCATGCAAACGTCAATCATCGCATTAGACGGTAGGTGTCAAAATATTTGACTGTGGCAAAACTGACAGCAAAACCTATCGTGTAATGGACGCCTTAGAAATACTTGGGTCTTACCTTGTGTTAAAATGCCAGTCTTACGAACGAGAAAGAGGTACGGAGCTTTACATCCTATAATTATAGCTCCATCCCTTTAACAGTGAACATTCCTTTAAAAGAAAGAAAGAAAGAAAGAAAGAAAGAAAGAAAGAAAGAACGTTTATTCGTACCTCACACATACAGTAAAATTAAAAAACAGTAGAATACATTGGAAGTAAAATTAAAAAATAAAAAATAAAATAAAAAATATTGTCTGAATTGTGCAAGGTCAAAAAGGCGCCTAACTCAGCATATGCTGCGATATTTAAAACGATAAATAACGCAGCGCTGGTATTCTGTTAGGGTCCGAAAGCCCGAAAGCAGTGGTGGCCCCAACTTACGAGTCAACGAGGTCGCGGGTTCAAACCCAGCCAGGCGCAATACTTTGTGTAATTTATTTCATCACCACTGCTCTCAAAACGGTGAAGTAATACATCGTGAGGAAACCGGCATGTCCTAGAACCAAAAATTCGAAGCCATGTGACATCCACCAACCCGCACTGGGCCCACGTGGTGGTTTACGGCCCATTCCCTCTCCTAGAGAGGAGGCCTGAGTCCCAGCAGTGGGAACATTAGAAGGCTGATTATGCTATACTTTAACATTACAGTTTAGGTCGTTAAATGCATCGCGTTAAGGGCTCGTGGTAGGTAGGGCCTCTGGTCTCATTTTCCAGCAGAAACTAAAAAAAAATTCCCACGACCGACAGAACACCGTATCGAGTGTCTACAATTATTTTTAATAGCTATCGGAAATAGATCCTTATCGAGATTCTTTTGGTATTTTGCGCCGGTGCGTTAATTAAGGGTTGGTTGTATTACTTATATTTAGCTAATGACTTATTCAGACGATCCGAGTTGTTATGGCTATCGATTAAAATAGATCCTTGTAATTAAACTATACCAGTCGAGAGAACTACTTCTCAACTGGTCATTAAAATATATCAGTCAGTCGAGGGACCCCGTCGATTGACATTTGTATTTATATTGCACACCTCAAAATATTTATAAAAAAAAACCGGCCAAGTACGAACCGGACTCGCGTACGAAGGGTTGGTTGTCTATTGTTCACGCGAAGATTATCTATATATATAAAAGGGGAAACTGACTGACTGACATATCAACGCATAGCCGAAACTACTGGGATTAGGAGCGTGAAATTTTGCACAAGGTTTCCTTTTATGTCGTAGGTAAGCACTAAGGAAGGATTTTCCAAAATTCATTCCCTAAGGGGTTGAAGCGGGGTCCAAAGTTTGTATGGAGAAACCTAAATTCACGCGAGTGAAGCCGCGTGCAGAAGCTAGTATACCATAATCATCATATTCCCGAATTTCATATAACCGAATTTCACTTAACCGAATTTCATTTAACCGAATTTCATTTGCCCGAATGTTTTGTTTGCCCTAAAAGACATATGACATACTCTTAATTGCCTGATACTTAGATACAATAAGTTACGAGTGCCATACGTATTGTTTTTCATATTTTTAAGTGCCATAATAATTATCAAACATAATTTTTAAAAGCCATAATGATTATTAGACATAACACTTAAATGCGAGCGAATAGACCCAGCCAAACCTTAAAATATTCTATGCATGGTTGATGGTAAAAGAATAACCACGAAGGCGATCCGAGTCGGAGTGCCCTAAAGTCCCGATTGCATCCAGTTTTTCCTGATATAACAACCGTTACATACCCAATGTCGATGGCAAATGATGTTATGGCAAATGATGTTATGGCATATGATAATTAGGTCATGTGATAATTAAGGCATGTGATAATTAGGACATATGATAATTAGGGCATGTGATAATTAGGGCTTACAATGATTATGACAAATGATGTTATGGTAAGTAACTTTATGGGAAACAAAGCTTCAAGCACGTGACTAATATAGCAAATAAGAGTAGGGCAAATGATTATTACGTCGTATAATATTATGGCTGTTGAATATTATGGCAAATGATATTAGGGTAAATAAAATTTGGGCAAACGGCGGTATACAACGAAGGATTCCGTACCGTCCGTAGCAGAGGAGTGGCAGGCGGTCGCCTCCGTCTGCAAAGCAGTAATGCTAGCAAAGGAGGAGGCCGAACGTGCACGCACGAGGGAGTGGCCCTCACGCACCAGCCGCCGGGATCCCGATCCCGATTGCCGGCCACCGTAGACGTGGGCTTGCGGACGGCGAGCAACGGGTAGCTCGCCTTCCGACCGTCCGGTAACCATCTGGACCGAGCTCAAGTCGTCGAAGGTGCGTACTGTTCCACGCGCGCAAGCAAACCGTAGCGGCCCAGTAGAGTAGAAGACTACTGTGTTTCTGAAAGAAAAATTCAGCACTAGTATGAAAGGCAACGAAGGGACAAGAGTGGGTTTTTAGTCAGTAAAAGTCAGACACCATCGCGCTCTGCACAAGTGCGAGAGATCATTTTCCCCACAAAAAAAAAACTGTTCGTAGCAAAAATCGGTAAAAAAAAACACGTTTGTTGAATGGGAGCCCCTTAAATATTATTTTTTTCTGTTTTTTAGTATTTGTTGTTATAGCGGCAACAAAAATCCATCATCTGTGAAAATTTCAACCCGTGCACATCACGTTTTTTAAACGCGCCGTTGACGCGCGTTTCTAGCGAAAAAGACGCGATATGCACGCAAGTCAGACGCAGCCTGTAGACCTTCACCGGCGCGTTTAAAACACGTAGTCTGCACAGGCCAAGAAACTGCTGTAAGAAACAAGCTAGTTGTAGATAGGAGATAAGGTCGTTTCTGTAGGAACTAGCTGAGAGCCAATGACAAACGATAAAGCCATGAACATCCTACCAGTTCGCCAATCAGTAGCTATCCCCGGGGTACTTTGGAGGTAAGTGCAGTTTTGAAGTTGGTCACATTTTTTCACGGAGTGCTCCCAAACTTAAGACTGTCCGCATGGTTGGTCAGATCAAATACTACAAAAATTTAAAGGGCGTCTGTCGGCACGCCCTTGGATGATTGTAGGCGCATCAGATCGCTCCGGTGATCATTAAGCTAGAACTACACTGCGCACACGTGTGCCACACACGCCGATCTGGGCGCGTCGGTCTCCATACATTTTATATGGAAACTAGACTTGTAGAGCTACACAGTTTGATCCACAACCTGCGACGTCGTTCTACGTATAAATCAGGCGTGTTACACGTGTGCGTCGGTCTAATGTAGTTCTAGCTTTACGCTGTCTATTAAACCAATCATGGGTTAAATACAGAACAATAATATTGACGATATTTTGGTCAATGAAGTAGGCTCAAAATTTTGAAAAAAACCGACCATTCTAGGAATCTTTTTATGCAGAAAGGGCACAATCCAATAAGCAAAATGAATATAAAAAGTTTTTTATGAAACTAAAATTTCTCACTAAAGAATGCCTGGCCCGGCCACTTGACCGCAAAACGCGAACCGACATAGCCCGACGACACCCGACGACACCCGACGTCACCGGCACCGCGAGCCGACTTACAGTTTTTAAGTTAGTAAAAGTGGAATATAAGATTTTCATAAGAGGAAATAAGATTTTCTGGCACCTTGAACTAAAAACTTAGTCTTTTGGAGATTAAACTTTGCCATTTCTGGTCTTCTTCATCAGTTCCACTTCCTCTAATGTTACATTTTGACTGTATTTATGATTAAGTTCTCGATGAAAATACCAAAATCACTATATGCCTATAATATTTGAATCCCTCGGATTCCTCATAGATCTCATCATCAGAATTGAATTTTGAAAAAAATGGGACCAATCTGGATGCATATTCTTTAAGGGTTAAAAAGAATTGCAAATCGGTTCATAAACGACGGAGTTCGGAGGTAACAAACATAAAAAATAATAAAAAACAATTGAATTGATAACCTCCTCCTTTTTTTGAAGTCGGTTAAAAAAAACTTGCTTACTTAAAGTTGTATGTTGTATTTATTCACTTATTTGAAGTGTTTACGGAGTGTTTACTTTCGAGTTGCCAGTAGGGTAGTTACGAGCGAGTGGAGCCACTTGACCGGAAAGTGCGCCAGTGGCTGTCACCCACTAAACGAAACTTTATTATTTTTTAAACATCTTGCATGGAAATGCATCTTGTTTAGAAGGTGCTTGGGTTTCGTAAAAAGGGTATTAGTTTTTCAGTTTTTTTTTTTCGGTGGGAAAATCATCCAATGACATCCCCCGCTCTTGGGCTCGATCGGGAGGGCGTGTCAGACCGACTAATAACTCACTCCTGTTCCTTCGTTGCCTTTCATACCAGGGCCGAGCCTTCCTTTCAGAAGCAGACCCTTGGCTCCAGTAGTCTTCGGCACTACTAGGCCCCTACGGTCTGCTGACATCTCTTTGAGGCACGCGTGGAACCAGTATGTGCCGTCGAGGACTTGGGCTCGGTCTGGACGGTTACCGGACGGTCGGAAGGTGAGCTACCCATTGCTCACCGTCCGCAAGCCCGCACCCACGGTGGCCAGAAATCGGGATCTAGATCTCAGGGGCTAGCGCGAGCACGCGCGGCTTCCTCCTTTGCTAGCATTATTGCTGCACAGAAGGAGGCAACGGCCTGCCACTCTTCCTCGAGAGACGAGAGATCATTGCTATCCTTTTTTAATGACAACGGAATTATTTTCTACATCATAGGATTATTGATGATCCGGGTCTGCACAATGAAATCTGCAATCTGTGTGTCCCAGACATTACTGTTGTGTCAGAAAATACCGTTTACTGGCTGTTCTGACTTCCCATACTAATGCACATTCCCAGACGCCTATTCCTCGAACATTATTCACTATTAATGCTCTCCTGAACTCAATCACAGGTCTTAATATGGTTGCAGATGAATGGAAGAAGATACTGTCAGAATGTTAGAGTTTTTGTGAGAAGGATGCATGACTGTGCTAAATAAGTTAGGTAAATGTTTAAATAGTGTAATTGGCTACGGCTGTTCTATTTTTTTTTAATTGATATAAACAAGTGCTTGACTGCGATCCCACCTGATGGTAAGCAGTGATGCAATCGGTGAGGTGAGGCGCACTAGTTTATTAAGAGCCTATTCACTCTAGCCTTGAAGACACTCAAATTACAATCGGATGGAAAAACCTCAGCAGGCAAATTGTTCCAGTCCTTTGATGTACGCGGTATAAACGACGAGACGAAACGCTTAGTCCGGACCGTAGAGTTTTCAACAACGTAACGGGCGTAGCGTAACGTTTTTAAAATAAAAATAAATAGATTTTTTTTTACATTCCTATTATTTCCTCATCAAAATAATCTGTTTTACAGTAGTGTTATTGTAACATAACATTAATATTGTTTTCATATTACAATTACAGTTAAAAACTGGTAAAAACCACTCTGAAAAAATTAATTAGTACTGAGCAATTGTAGGTTAAACATAAGGACCACTCATATACAACAACACACTCCCTTTCGCTTCACCTAGAGCAGGAGCAGTAATTTAATGGTTTCCCACTTCAAAAAAAGAACCGTACTTTTATTATTTATCTGGCCACCAACGCCATATTTTTTTATGAACTATCACACAACGCCATCTAGCCTAAAACTAAGCAGAGCTTGTGCAGACACAAAACAAATGATCGTGCTTATCACACAACATTTGTCTTGGGCGGGAATCAATCCCACGACCTCCAGCATAGCAGTCAGGGCTACTGACCACTAGACCAACACGCCTATCATTTCACGGGTACCCCAAGGAGATGTAAGTAAAATCGTAGGGGCCCAGATTCTAGGCCCCAGAAGGACCGAAGCCTATTGGGGCCACGGGTCGTGCGAAAGAGAATCCTGGGGCCCTGGAACGAAGGCAAAGAAGGAACATAGGAGTGGGTTTTAATCAGTAAATGTCCGATTCTGCTCCGCCCTAGAGAGGGAGCAGTCATTGGATGATTTCCCACCTTAAAAAAAACAAGCCAGTTATTTATTTCAACATTCATAATTGAATTTATGAAATTTATTAGTTTATGTATTGTATATATGTAAATAGTACACCATGCACTACCTGCGTATCTTTTTTCTCCTTCTCTGTCAAATCCATACAAAGGTTGTATGTAAAAAATCGCTTTTAGCGATAAGACCGCCCATTGTGACACCATATTAATATTAAGTTCCTAATGTAATTTGTATTTTTGGTGTACAATAAAGAATATATCTATCTATCTATCTATCATAATTTCACGAAGACGTCCACAGTTGGACATAGACCTTCCCCAAGTGTCGCCACAATGAATGGTCCTGTGCGTGTCGCATCCATCGGATTCCCGCAACCTTACCAAGTCATCGGTCCACTTTAGGAGGAGGCCTTCCAACTCTGCTTCTTCCAGCATGTTGTCGCCATTCCAGGTGCTGACATAGCACGGAGAATCGCCAAACTTAAGTGGCAATGGGCAGGTCACATTGCTGGCAGAACAGATGGCCGTTGGTGCTGAAAGTTTCTGGACTTATTTATTTATTTCATCTAAATATTTCCGCCATCCAGTTCAAAATTTGACTCACAAAACTACCCTACACGCCGACACGTCCAGTTTACAAATCGTTTTAAACTCCGCAGCTCGGCAAAAGTTAGAGAACAACAAACAAAATTTAGAATTAGCTTCGCATTGTCCCATCTCATTTTAGTCCCGGCATTTGTCCCGTCTCATTTTAGTCCCGGTATTAAAACGTACTTTATCATCTCTTAGCGGGTTTTAATTCGTGACGTCACTTGTACGTGCGTGGGTCATGTTGTCGTGTTGTGGGTTGTATGATGTTATGTAAAGGGTGGGGGCGACGGTTGTGGTGTGGTTGTTTCAGATATACATATTGTTTTGTAGTTCTATTGTGTGCCTGGCGAAAAATGACGAGGAGAGCCGACCCCAAATGAAATGGAATAATAATAATAATAATAATATTCCACAACTATCACACAACGCCGTCTAGTCTCAAGCTAAGCAGAGCTTGTGTTATGAGTACTAGACAACTGATAAACATACATATATATTTCTAAATACATACATATTATAGATAAATTACACCCAGACACAGAACAAATGATCGTGCTCATCACACAAACATTTGTCCTGGGTGGGAATCGAACCCACGACCTCCGGCATTGCAGTCAGGTCCACTAACCACTAGACCAACAGGCCAGTCTAGGCTATAAGGCTTTGACATATGGGGATAACTGCCAAAATTTTGACAGTTCCTTTGATCATGTGACTTATCATTAGAACGTCATTGTGTAGCCATTAATTTGTTTCGAGGCAGCACGATATTGTCATTCTACTACAAGATCTTGACCGATCAATGGATCTTGGTCGATCATAATCGACCATTATGAATTATCAGATTACGAACTTTTAGCAAAATGACAATGCGATCGTGTTAGAGTGTCAAATTTATAAAAATAGCAGACTTGGGTTCCAGGCAGCCAGGCTGTTCTGACGGCTCTGTTTTGATGGATGCACGTGATTGCGAGTTGATGCCACACTAGGCACCATGGTTGAGCGATTGGTTGTTGTGCTGCATGTCGCAGGTTCGATTCCCGCACGATACAAATATTTGTATGGCGTTACGGATAGTTGTTAGGGTTCTTTATATCTTGTGCATGTGAGGTTTTTTTTTTGTTTTTTTTTCGGTGGGAAAATCATCTTATGACATCCCCCGCCCTTGGGCGGGGCGGGAGATAGTATCAGACTTTTACTGACTAAAAACCCACTCCTGTTCCTTCGTTGCCTTCGTCCCAGGGCCCTGGGTTTCGTTTTCACACTACCCATGGCCCCAGTAGGATTCGACCCTGCTAGGCCCCTACGATTTGCTGACATCTCCCTGAGGCGCGCGTGGAACAATACGCGCCGTCGACGACGACGCCGGTAACCGTCCGGACCGAGCCCAGTCCGGACGGTTACCGGACGTCGGAGAGGTTAGATTTTTGTGAATGCATACATGATACCGGAGTAATTGCTAGTATGGGTGGAGCGAGAGGGAGGGTCAAACTGTGACTGATAAAACCCATGTTCCGTTGCGTTCATAGACTGCAGTGACACTTTTCAACAATCCTGCTGTCCTCTCTGGGTGGTCCCTCTGGATGCGTTGTAATGCCTAGCGCGGGTTGATAGACAAAGCTTGTTTCGCTAGTTTTCTTTTAATTATACCCCGACGTACGGCGAGTACCCTTACGTTGTTGAAACTTCAACGGTCCGGACTAAGCATTTCGCTTCGTCGTTTATACCGCGTATATCGAAGGACTGGAACAATTTGCCTGCTGCGGTCTTCCCATCTAACAATAATTTAGGCGTCTTTAAGGCTAGAGTGAAATTACAAAGTTATAATTCTTAATAATAGTTTAATAGTTTAATAGTTTAATAGTTTTATCAAGTACATTATACATGTCTGTTAGAACAGTGATCCCCAAACTAGACGTTAGTCTGTATCTTGGGGATCAGAGTTGTACATTTTCTTTATATCCATAAAGTTGTACATGGTGATTATTAACAAAATCAAACTAAGATTGAACTTAAATAATTAAGACAAAATAATAATAATCATAACTTAGCATATTAAAATGGATGAAAATAAATAAAAACGAACACAAGAAAAATAAAATCAAAATAATTAAAAAAGTGGTACATAATAAAGAAACATACTGCAATATTCAAGTTAATATTATTATGTATGTGTGTACGTGAGCGTTGTGATGAGGTGTGTGTGTGTGTGTGTGTTTGTGTGTGTGTATGGGAGAGGGTGTGGTTGTGAGCGTGTGTGGGAGTGAGATGGAAGTGACATTAGGAGTGCTGTCGGTTTATATAGTCTTACTTCATTTGCAACTATTTGAATATGATCCTTTCTGTTTCATCGTAGGAGAGTGTGAGAAGCCAGTTCTTTATGATCTTTTTACACAGGGGTATTTTGAGGTCTATTATATTGCAGTACTTTACTGCTTCGTTATAAATGCGTGGATATAAATAGTTTGAGGAGCGTCTTGCCATAAGAGAGTTTCCTTTGGGAGTGGGTATCCTGAAAGTACGCTTTGATATTATTTCCGCGTAGTCTGGTCTAGATTTTAATTGCCTGTGTGTTTGGAGGACTGCATTTAGGATAAAAAGCTGTCGGACACGGAGGGTCGGGAAATCGTTGTAGAGTTGGTCAGTAGGATACATTAAAGGTTTCTTGAGCATAACTTTAATGACGGCTCTTTGTGCTCTTTCGACTTCAATAAGTGCGGCCTTACCTGCACCACCCCAGACAGCGATACCGTATTGGAGGACGGACTGGCAGAGACCATAGTACACAGTGCGCAGTATACGAGGGGGTGTGCAATCACGTAGTTTTTTCATTATTCGCGATCACCCACTAAGCAAGCACGCATTCCCCTCGTCCGCTAGTACGCACTTAGCGCGATCGCTACGCAAGTACCCTCGTACCAGTACGTTTGATCAGTGGTTCTCAACATTTTACTCATCCTCTAACTTTATCAGAAACTATGATGAAGTGTGCAAGCTGCAATTCTCATTTTAATGATGGTGTTCAGTGTACCTCATGCAAGCGGCACCTCGATTTTGGCTGCGCTAGCATCACGGAAGCTGGATGGAGAAAATTAGGAGCTGAACGAAGAGCGGCATGGAAATGTCCTAAGTGCCGAATTTCCTCACCGTCACCGACTCCTAGCCCGTCTCCACAACCGACACCTGAACCTGCGTCTCTAGAAACGATTCTGAATGAGATTCGTGAGCTCAAGCTTCAACTAGCTGGCTTGCCAACGCTGTCTGATGATGTCAAATGCATAAAAGAGGAACTCAAAGAACTCAAGGCTAGTTGTGAGTTTGATGGTAAACGGCTGGATGATTTCTCTGTCAAGCTTGCGGGCATTGAGACTAGGGTAGCTGGTCTTGAACATCTGCGGGTGTCTGTTTGTAGTCTTCAATCTGACATTGATCTGGTTAAGTCGGAGTTGTCTGCTAGCGACCAGAGATCAAGGCTGAACAACTTAGAAATTAAGGGTATTCCCATTAAAAAGGATGAAAATCTTTTCGCTATTTTGGATAAGATCAGCCAAAAAGTAAATTATACACTTCCGAAAGCCCAGATCAACTATATATCTAGGATTCCATTGTTCAACACAAAAGAGAAGTCAATTGTGGTCAGCTTTCTGAATAGATATGTCAAGGAAGATTTTGTTGCTGCTGCCCGCTCTTTCAAGACCTTATCCGCTCAGGACCTTGGATTCGTTGGCCAAACGAACCGAGTCTACGTGAATGATCACCTCAACTCCGACTCCAAAAAGTTGCTGAATAAAACCCGAACAATGGCAAGGGAAAAGGACTATAAGCACGTGTGGGTCAAACACGGAAAGATTCATGTCCGCAGGCAGGAAGGATCTGCTGTCTTTATAATTTCTAAAGAGAAAGATTTAAACAAGCTGAATTAGAGTGGCGCCTCCTTCTGTTATCACAACTGTATCAAAATTATTTAAATCATTTGTCTAGATGTAGAATCATTTTTAATTATGTACAAATAACCGTAATTATTTCTTATTTGAATTTATGTAAAAGGTTTGGCATCGCTGATGTGCTTCATGTTTCGTCACCTCGCTTTTGTATTCGCAAATGGGCCTTTTGGGTTTCTTATCGCGCTGTTCAATTCATTAGAACATCTCGATCTATGCTTATCTCGCTCGCACTCATGACTGAGTATTATTACCGCCTGCTTCTTCGCACAACTACCTGTGATATTGCTGCTCTTTTTATGCAATTAGTCAATTATGTTTACAAAATTACTTTATTTAACCGATTTTCAAGTATGCTATTCGCTTTTATTTTGTTATATCACAATAACTATGAGTATTTATTATCTACAATCGTTATTCTTTTAGAGTTGTGCTATAAATTGAGTGGTTGTTATCATGCTAATGATTTTGGTGTTAAAACTTGTGTAAATTATCAATGGCTTTAAACGACGGCAAAAAACTACATGTATATTATCAGAATGTTCGTGGGCTCCGCACCAAAACTGAATCCTTTTTTCGTCAATTATGCCTATGTACGTATGATGTAATTGTGTTAACGGAGACTTGGTTAGTTGACGGGATATCAAACTCGGAGTTATTTGGTGACCAGTTTATTGTGTGGCGTCGCGACCGGGATTATTGTCTTACAGGTCAGTCCCGTGGAGGTGGCGTCTTGGTGGCTATCCGTAAGTGTATTTCTGCCGTACCACAGCCATTATTTCACTCTTCGGCTGAAGACTTGTGGGTAACTCTGAGTTTACGGCAGCCTAATACTAGAAATTATCTTAAATTGAACATTTGTGTTATCTACCTGTGTCAGCAAAACCGTGGTTATTCTTTTTCCGAACAATTATCAAATTTTCTCCATAGTTTGGGTAGCATTATGTTTAACAATCCGTCTGACAACTATTTAGTTGTGGGTGATTTTAATTTGAGTGGAATTTTATGGCAAACAAATAATAACACATTTTTACCCGTGAATGTTTGTAGTGGCGACGAGTATACGCTCACAGATGAGTTACGTGTTTTAGGGTTAAAACAATGTAATGGAATTTTAAATAATTATGGTAGGATTCTCGATTTAGTTTTGTGTAATGAAACTGTATCAGTGCGGGAATGTCTAGTACCTCTAACACCAGTTGACAAGTATCATCCGGCCCTCTGTATAGATGTTAACTTTGCCGAATACACTTATTTAACTCCCGCTCCCTTTATTCGTTACATCTATGGTAAAGCTGACTTTGCGAACATTAATAGGGAAATAGCAGCCATAGATTGGACAAATGTGTTATCTGACATGTCGCTTAACGAGGCTGTCAATTACTTTTATGCCACCATAAAGGACATTCAGGATAGGTTTGTTCCCACTAAGACCATTCTTCCTAGCTCATACCCTATTTGGTACTCTCCGGCACTCAAACGCTTAATTAAAGAGAAGTCTAAATATCTACGTAAGTTCAAGACATATGGTAGACTTTCAGACGTGGCGACCTTTAAACATCTACGTGAGCGGGTTAACAGGCTTGAAGCGGATTGCTACACCAACTACTTAGCTGAAACAGAGGCCTCTATTGAAAAAAATCCGAAACGTTTTTGGAGCTTTGTGAAACAGCGATATAAGTCAAATGCAATGCCCAGCTTCCTCAAATATGGTAATGTGACAATTTCTTCTCCCGAGTCCATTTGTAATGCATTTTCTTCCCACTTCTATTCTACTTTTCTTGATCCTATCAATGATATGCCTACTAATTATTGTCCTCCCCAAACTGCTATAAATTCTAATATGACTTCGGATATTCACTCAATCGAGATTGACCTTAATGTTATAGTTAAGCTTATTAGTGAAATTGATCCATTTAAATCTGCTGGTCCTGACCACTTATCACCTAAATTTCTGATTGGGTGTGCTAAAACTATTTCCCTGCCGGTATCACTATTATTTAAAAAATCACTCGCTTCATGTTCTGTTCCCCAAATATGGAAGTCGGCCTTTATCACTCCTGTGCATAAAAAAGGGCACAAAAATGAAATTGTTAACTATAGACCTATTTCTAAATTATGCGTATTGGCTAAAATTTTTGAGAGGATAGTCTATAACCAAGTTTATGCAGCGCTGAGTCAATCCTTTGGCCCTTCTCAGCACGGATTTCTTAAGGGCCGTTCAACAGTATCTAACCTGGCTCTGCTCAATGACTTTTTAACTGACAAAATGGACAATGGGGCACAAGTCGATGTCATTTACACAGATTACAGTAAAGCTTTTGACAGAATTGACCATAAAATTCTGAAAACAAAGCTTTTTAACAACGGTATTAGAGGAGATCTTCTTCGCTGGTTTACTTCATACCTTGAAAACAGGTCTCAAGCTGTCGTTATCAGTAATTACATATCGAGCTGGGTTTCAGCTCCTAGTGGCGTACCCCAAGGTTCCTTGATGGGTCCTTTACTTTTTATTATTTATGTCAGCGACATCGACTCGTGTTTCCACCATTCAAAGTTACTTTGTTTTGCTGACGACATGAAGATATTCTCTGCAATATCATCAGATGATGACATGGTTGCTCTCCAAAGTGACCTGGCGCGGTTAGATGATTATTGCTTGACCAACAAGTTAGATTTGAACCCTGTTAAATGCTCAATAGTCTCCTTCAGCAGAAAACGGATCCCTCGTCCTACAACTTATAAACTTAAAGGGCAGCTATTGCAGAGATGCGACGGTGTACGCGACTTAGGCGTGTTTCACGACTCTAAACTTTTATTTAATGTGCACATTGAGCAAATAGTGGCCAAAGCTTCAAGATCACTGGGTTTTGTTATGAGACTCGCAGGGTGTTTTAAGAATGCCAAAACTCTTAAGATCCTCTACTGCTCTTTTGTTAGAAGTCACCTTGAATATGCGTCTCAAATTTGGAACCCTTGTTATGGCAAATACATTGATCGTATCGAAAATATACAAAAAAGATTTATTCGGTTTCTTTGTTTTCGGCTGCGTATACCATATCACTCTGATAATTACTTAAATCTTTGCAAGAAATTTCATTTACAACCACTTATAAATCGTCGTCGATTAGCAGATTGCACTTTCCTGCTAAAAATTTTATCTAATGAGATTGACTGTCCTGATCTCCTACATAAATTATGCTTTAATGTCCCCCAGAGATCGGTTAGATTTAATCCACCTATCTCTATTCCTTCTTCCTCTTCTAATTACAGGCGAAACTCCTGCATGGTGCGAGCGTGTAAGGACTTTAATGTTCTTTGTAAAGAGTTCTCTTTTGACCCGTTTACTATTAAAACCTATTCGGCACGCACTCAGCTGAATGCGGACTTTTTCAAAAGTGCATAGTGTTAATTTGACTTAAGAGATGTTTAATTATGTTCTTTTTTTTTATCGTGCTTATTAGTGATCGTAAGTTTTCTGTTACTTTACCTGTTTCTACCCGTGAGAACCTGTAATTGGCTCAATGTCTTTTATACTATTGTTATTCTTTTGTTATAGCTGTTGGTTCTCCTATGACTAAATAAATAAATAAATAAATAAATAAATAAATAAATAAATTATGTAAATAAGTTTCCTGACTCTGCCTGATAGTGCGTGTATTTGCGGTTTAAAAGATAAATTTTCGTCTAAAGTAATTCCCAAATATTTTATGGAGGTTATACGCTCAATCTCTGTGCACGAACAACCCGTAGTTCGATTATTAGGGTTATGGGAGCAAGTATGGAGTGTGAGAGTGAGGTGTGGGGGTGGACTTGAAGTCTTGGTTTTATGGAAAGAAATTATCTTTGTCTTTTTTGCGTTTAATGTTAGTAAATTGCTATCCAGAACTTTAGATATTTTGAGAAGTCCCTCTTCAGCATAGCTGTACACCTGGTTCCAATTTTTACCATGAAATATTATAGCTGTATCATCTGCATAGGCTATTATTTCAGAACTCGTAAGAGAAGTATTCAAGATATCGTTCATGTAAAGTAAGAAAAGTGTCGGACCAAGTGTACTACCTTGCGGGATTCCATACGTGATGGGAAGTAGGCTGCTGGAGATATCACCAAGCTTGACAAATTGCTTTCTATTGGATAGGTAGCTTTTGAGCCAGTTTAGGGGTGTACCGCGTATACCTGCTGCTTCAAGCTTCTTTAAAAGGAGACCTATTGAGATTGTGTCGAAAGCCTTTGCCAAATCAATGAAAACGCACATAGTGTGTTCTCCTTTATCAACCAATGACGACACAGTATTGGTAAGAAGCCTGGCTGCATCTTCAGTTGATCTTCCCCGTCTAAAGCCGAACTGCCTGTTGGATATCGTGTTGTGTTTCTCTAAAAAGTTCGTAAGTCGTTTGTTCACAACTTTCTCGAGGAGCTTAGATAATATAGGCAATAGGGCGATAGGTCGATAGTTATCGGGGACATCTGTTGCACCACTTTTATGGATTGGACTGACAGCTGCAACTTTCCATCTGTCCGGGAATATTCCAGATTCTAAACTAAGATTAAATATATAGGTTAGTGGATGAATAATAGCGGATTTCATTTTTTTTATTAATCTTACGTTGAGATTATCGGGCCCGGGAGCGCTGTCATTGTTGAGTTGAGTTATCAGAGATTCTATTTCTGTTTCGTCTGTGGGGTGTAAGAAAAATGTATGAGGACTGGTTATATTTGGGGTGTATTTTTCGGCAAGAGAGGTTTGTGTTTCCGAGAGTCTTGAAAGAATTAAGTCAGACAGTTTTTTTCCCACTGTAGTGAAGTAAGCATTGCACTTGTCAAGTGATTCTATTGGGTTCTTATTGGTAACTAATTTTTCGGATTTATTTGACGTTTTATTGTTGGCACTATATATGGATTTTATAGTCTTCCAAAGTTTTTTTGGGTCAGCTTGGCTATTTTCGATTATATTTCTGTTGTAGTTAGTTTTTAACTTATGTAGCAGACTGTTACAGAAATTTCTGTATCGGGTGTAAGTTAAACGTTTCATTTGATCGTCTGGGCACGCTCGTGACGCTAGGTGCAGTTTGTCGCGGTGGCGCATGCATCTTATTAAACCTGGGGTAATCCAAGGCTTGATATTATAATTACTTCTGCCTACTTTGACTTGTTGTGAGTATTTTTTTAGTGATGACGTTATGATTTCAATAAATATATTGACGGCGGTGTTAGTGCAGTGGTGGTTCAAGACTTCAAGCCATGAAATACTATTTAACTCGGCGACAGCAGCTTCCTCATCAATTTTAATTTTCCATTTTTTCCTGGTAGAGCAGGATTGATTATTTTTTAAGCAGGTAGCAGCCATCGCAATGTCATGGTCAGTGACAGAGCATTTAGAAACTGCTCCTGTGGATTTATTTCTAGATCTTATAAAAATATGGTCTAGACAAGTATTGTTTCTCGTTGGCATGGTTACTGCTGGAAGGAGACCATGTGTAGCCATCATTCGTAGATAATCCGCATTTTTGTTGTTAATTTGGTTGCATATGTCAATATTCATATCTCCCGTTACCAATATTTTATCGTAATTATTTAACTGATTCAGTGTGGTATCTAACGATTTGGTAAAGTTGTCTGGGTTAGTATAGGATGGGGATCGATAGATACCTAGGATAACAATTTCGTTGTTAATTTTAAATAATAGACTGTCTGCGTCAGCTATTTTTGGTTCACTGACGGTAAAATTCCAGGAAGTTTTTATATAAGCAACTACACCGCCATTTTTGTTTGACTGTGAGTGTGTCCTAACGCCTGTATAGCCTGGTAGTGGTTCCAGCAGTAGCCCGTCGCTCAGCCAGCACTCAGTCAAGACAATGACATCGAAATCGCAATCGAAACGCTGCAGAACCAAGTAAAAATTATCAAAGTTGCGTTGGTAACTCCTAATGTTGAATGTTAGTATTTTGAAGTTGTAGTCAGTATGTAGTAGCTGTTCCCTGCAATTTTCTATCAGATCATAAGAGTGACACTCAATTTGGAGACTATTATCAATATCTTGGATTAGGTTAAATAAAGCCATGTGTATGGGTATGGGAAAACTGAAATTGTAATAAAAAACGTCTTTAGTGGTGTCACTGCTTGGTTGATAGAGATTACTGGCAGGGAAATGGTGGGGATTTGCGTAAGTGTGAGTAAGAGTGGATGTGTGTTTAATATCTGTGTGGTTTTCGAATATGGAATAATGTGGAGGTATGTCAGTATGAGTAAGTTGTTATGTGTTATTTGTGAGTTTAGGGCTAGTGCTAATGTGACGATTCTATTGAAACTAATTAAAATTAAAGCAATAGACAATAGATGCTTAGTTAAGGAGATAGTATCATACCAACTAATCAATAGGTTAAAAAACGTGGAGTTAAATTTATACAGATCTGTAGATATTTTAGACGTTGAAGTGCCGATGCAGCAGGTGTTCAGGTGAGCGGTTCTAGATGCCAGCAGTAGTTGGCAGAACATCCGCGGAGACATCTGATGGAGGCTTTGACCCAAAGAGGCGATGTAAATCATTTTTATTTTTGATGTGGATAGACGGGTTTCCTTCTTGTTTGCGAATAAGGATTGATCCGTTTTTGACCCAAGTGAATTTATAGCCTTGCTCTTTCGCTGAAAGTTTAACAGAGCGAAATAACTGCCGGTTTTCGCGAGTAAGACGCTCGTTAGTAAATAGTTTCCTCGACGATCCTTCTATTCCAATGTCAGAGGAGGTCAGATTATGCCGTGATCTTGCGGCCTTTAGAAACTGGTTACGTTTGTGATGTTGTACGAATTTGACCACCAATTGTCTTGGGGAAGCTTCGGGTTTGCCCGTCAAGTTAGTGCGTTTAGGGCCCGCGCGGTAAGCGTCATCTATATCAGCCTCTGTAAGGTCGACACCAATTATCCTTGCTGTCAACATAGTTATATGCACGAGATTTTCATTATTTTCTTCCTGAATTCCGACTATTTCGAGTTCATTTCTCATGCTGTTTTGTTCGAAGGTGTTAAGCTTGTTGTGTAGTTCGCTAATATTGCTTTTAAGCAGTATTATTTCCTGATCTTGTGACTCAATCTTCTTGTTGAAATCTTCAAGTTTTTGGTTTATGACTTCGGTAAAATTAGCAAGTTTCAGACCTATGTCTGTATTTTGTATTTTGAGGTCACATACCTGTTGCCTTAATAGACGTATTTCCGAGAGGAGAAGCGACGACTCTGAGCCTTTTGGGGGCTTTTGTCTGGTCTCTAGTACGTCTTCAGCGGCAATGTTCGCGTGCTGTGTGTCGGGTGACAGAGCCAACCGCGGGCGTTTCAGGCGGAGCGTTGCGTTTGAAGTTTCTGGAGAGCCCTGCAAAGCTTTTTGGAGGTCCGGTTCCGATTGAACATGCACAATATTTACTGCGTCTGCTGTCTTCGGTGGTGAACGTGCTACACGAGGCATATTGCAATTTTCCCTCCAAACGACAAAGCAAAACAAATTTATATATAAAAAAAAAAAAAAAAATAATGCAAAAAGTTTGGAAAAAGTCAAAAAGAGCTCATTAAGTTACTATGTGACACCCGGGATCGAGCTCACGTCCATGCGACATCACCCGCCGTCAGAACCAATGCACCACAGTGACTACAACTAAATTGATCGAAAAAGTCAGTCGCTTGTAGGTAGCAATACTTCTCGTTAACTCGACGGTAATGAGGTCAAAGTCCAGTTCTTTGTTTGCCACATAAACGGCAGTTAAAATATTATGAATTTGTGCTACTTGCTGTACACTTTTTAGCGTTTTAGATCTTAATCACAAAATGAACTTAATATTTTTTTTTTTTTACACTGTTCGAAAAGGTGTTTATTAAAGAGTTATTTGGTATGCAATAGTCACTAGTTTGATAACTTTTTCACAAATTTCTGAATAAACTTTGTGGAGCTACTAAGTAGCACGTCTGACTTGCAAAATTGCGCGTTGACAACTCAAACTGGAACAATTTGCCTGCTGCGGTCTTCCCATCTAACAATAATTTAGGCGTCTTTAAGGCTAGAGTGAAATTACAAAGTTATAAGCTTGTTACGTTGCCTGGTCGTTCGCACAAATACATGGTCACCGCGCCATCCGGGCGACTGAGAGGTGGTTTTACCCCCACACCCAGCTGTGCGCTTTCGCCTAATGCTCGCTATGACTTGCCATGACTTGTGTGTGTATGGTGTGGAGAGAAGGCTCTTAATAAACTAGTACGTCTCACCATCAATGATTGCATCACTGCTTACCATCAGTTGGCATCGCAGTCAAGCACTGGTTTATGTCAACTAAAAAAAAAACCTCTCCTGTCCATATTTATCTTATTCAAAATACTATAGGCTGTATCAACAACTGGTTGCCAAAAACACACACAATATAATAAACTCTCTACACAAATTCACGACATAATAATTAGCCCGTGGTCGGCACACGACGTGCTGAGCGTACGATTATCGCGCGATGAATTATGTACAGCGTACTGTTCGCGCTATTCATGACTTGGGGTACTGCCACTTTTATTATTCGGGTTGGAATATTAACCGTAGGCTGTGGCACTGTGTGTGTGGTAGCGAACTTTGCGGAACTGGTTTTTTTTTGTTTGAGATGGGTAAGAAGGAAAGAAGAAAAAAGAAAAGAAGAAAGAAAGACAAAGATAAAGAAAGAAAGAAAAAAGTAAATAAATTAAATTATTTAAATTAAAAAAAAAAACAATATTGTGGTAAGCGCGGGTTGGAAGATAATACTTATTTCGCTTTTCTTGTATTCATTCCTCTCCATATTTTACTTATTCAGAATACTATAAGCTGTATTAACAACTGGTTGCCAAAAACATACACATTATAAACTCTCTACACAAATTCACGACACAATAATTAGCCCGTGGTCGGCACACGACGTGTTGAGCGTACGATTGTCGCGCGATGAATTATGTACAGCGTACTGTTCGCGCTTTTCTTGACTTGGGGTACTGCCACTTTTATTATTCGGGTTGGAATATTAACCGTAGGCTGTGTCACTGTGTGTGTGGTAGCGAACTTTGCGGAACTGGTTCTTTTTTGGTTTGAGATGGGTAAGAAGGAAAGAAAAAAGAAAAGAAGAAAGAAAGACAAAAATAAAGAAAGAAAGAAAAAAGTAAATAAATTAAATTATTTAAATAATAAAAAAAAGACAGTATTCTGGTTGGCGCGGGTTGGTAGATAAAACTTATTTCCGTTTTCTTCTATTCATTCCTCTCCATATTTTACTTATTCAGAATACTATAAGCTGTATTAACAACTGGTTGCCAAAAACACACACATAATAAACTCTCTACACAAATTCACGACACAATAATTAGCCCGTGGTCGGCACACGACGTGCTGAGCGTACTATTGTCGCGCGATGAGTTACGTACAGCGCAATGTTCGCGCTTTTCATGACTTGGGGAACTGCCTCTTTTATTACTTGGTTGGAACATCAACTGTAATCTGTGTGACTATGTGTGTGGTAGCGAACTTTGCGGAACTGTTTTTTTTTTTTTTGTTTTAGGTGGGTAAGAAAAAAGAATAAAGAAATAATGACAGGAAGAAAGAAAGGCAGAAAAAAAGAAAGAGATAATGAAAAAAATAAAGAGTGTAAAGTAAAGTAAACAAATTAAATTACTTAAAAAAACTCAGCATTGTGTGTTTCACGGCTGCGCTAAATAGGTCCAGTTCAGCATAATGCCAAGCAGTTGCCTGACGCTGGTTTTCAACTGAACGTTACTTTCCACGCACGCTTCAAAGAGATGTCAGTAAAACCGTAGGGGCCCAGCCGGACTGATGATCGCTAGGGCCACGGAGAATTTCTGAAAAGGAAGCCTCAGAACGTAAAGGGCATCTGAAGGATACAGGATTTATTAGTCCATGCTCTTTAGTTCCACCCTAGAGCGAGAGATGTCATTGGATAATTTCCCACGTCAAACAAAAAACATATTGTACGACTGGCCTGTTGGTCTAGTGGTTAGTGGCCTTGACTGCTATGCCAGAGCATAGCGACCTCTGGGTCGTGGGTTCAATTCCTACCCAAGAGAAATGTTTGTGTGATGAGCACAATCATTTGTCCTGTGTCTGGGTATAATTTATCTATTATATGTATGTATTTAGAAATATACAAGTACTAGCAACCCGCCCCGGCTTCGCACGGGTGTAATTCTGATACTAAATATACTATAGAATGTCTTTATATACAACCTTCACAGCTTTTTTGTCATTAGACAATACAAACATGTTTTCTTTAGATGTTACTGTTGAAAGAGCAACATATAACTGGCCATGTGAAAAACCAAACGCTCAAATCTAAGCCTGCAATATTGAAAGTTTGACCCTGCGATTTATTAATGGTCATTGTAAAAGATATCTTTACCGGAAATTGTAAGCGTTTAAATTGAAATGGTAAATCCGACAGTATCAGAGGAATTCGGGGAACCAATACATCTTCTCAAGTACCACATCCGGTGAGTATTGTGCACTCTATTATGAGTTTTTAGTAAATTTACCAGAACGCGTGTCATTGTTAAGTTTCGGTGATTCAGGTTTCCTAATAAAATAATAGGACAACCTACTTTCAACACCATTTTATGACTATGAGGAGAGAGTCCAGCGCAACTGTTATCTCCTTGCATTTTAAATCTGTAATATCTTCAAAAATATTCATTTAAATTACATGTTATAAGGGGCCATATTGATCTATGTTGACTGGCCTGTTGGTCTAGTGGTTAGTGGCCCTGACTGATATGCCGGAGGTCGTGGGGTCGATTCCCACCCAGGACAAATGTTTGTGTGATGAGTACGATCATTTGTTCTGTGTCTGGGTGTAATTTATCTATATATTTAGAAATATATAAGTATGTTTATCAGTTGTCTAGTACCCATAACACAAGCTCTGCTTAGCTTGGGACTAGATGGCGTTTTGTGATAGTTGTGGAATATTATATTATGTTAAATGCACTTTCAATATCATTTTATGAGGAGGGAGAGTCTAGTGTAACCGCTTTGTCCCTGCATAATGCGACTGAGGGAAGCGACTTTGTTTTACACTATGTATTGATGTTTATCAGTTGTCTAGTACTCATAGCAAAAGCTCTGCTTAGTTTGAGACTAGTTAGCGTGATACGAAAGTTGTGGAATATAAACTACAAGTTTTTAATTAGTAAAAATACTTGAAAGGCATATTAGAAAAGGTCTTGTTTATTATTTAAGATTTTTATTAGCGTTTGTTATACCAAAATGTCACTATTTATGGAAATATTGTACAGGCTCAATAGCCTGTACAATATTTATATTGTCTTTGATTATATGAATGAATGGCGATCAAAATGAAAAAAAAGCACTGCGCATAGTGTTCAATTATAAATATATATATATATTTTTTATTTGATATAAATCAGTGCTTGACTGCGATCCGGCCTGATGGTAAGCAGTGATGCAATCATTGATGGTGAGGCGCACTAGTTTATTAAGAGCCTATTCACTCTAGCCTTGAACGCACCTAAATTATAGTTGGACGGGAAGACCGCAGCAGGCAAATTGTTCCAGTCCCTCGATGTACGCGGTATAAACGACGAAGCGAATCGCTTAGTCCGGACCGTTGGAGTTTCAACAACGTAAGGGTGGATACTCGCCGTACGTCGGGTTGTCAGATGGTAAAAAGGAGATGGCGGAATCAAGTCATGTAATTCCCACGCACACTCTCCAAAATACAATCCAAATATATAATATTGTCTCCAATCATGACAAATTTTCGTGGACCATTTTGAGATTTAATTTTTTTTTTACTTTTGACTACACAAATTTGATCAGTAACGGTTACGAATAGAGCCCCATTTTTTTTGTACTAATTAAAAAATAATGGTGTACATAAAACTAAACATTGATCTGCCACTCATTAATATCTCGCCCATACTATCCTGCACTCAAAACCGAGATAAGCATGACCATTTAATCAATGCAACACGCTCAACTCTGCACTCGATACACCGCAAACACATGTCACCATATTGGAAGCACGTGTAAAACCGAACAGGTATCACGCATAGATACAGTTTTTAATGACGTGTCCCGTGTTTTTACAAAAAAAAAAACCGTGTGTTTTTTACAAATGGTTACAAAATACGAGAGGAATTGATTTCTTTTTTTAAAATTTTTGCTTTTGTAGTTTTTCGGATTTCGAATGTCGCTTTTAATTATTATATTTTTTTTGTGTGCTTTGTAATCCAGCAGCCACATGCGACGCGACAATGCGACAACGTAGCGACGACACGTTTTTCATCATCATTTCAGCCAATAGACGTCCACTACTGGACACAGGCCTCCCCCAAATGTCGCCACAATGAACGGTCCTGTGCATCTCGCATCCATCGGATTCCCGCAAACTTCACTAGGTCATCGGTCCACCTTGTAGGGACCTACCTTCCCAACCGACACCGCATCTTCCGGTAAGCGGTCGCCGCTCCAGAATCTTTCGGCCCCAACGGCCATCTGTTCTGCGAGCAATGTGCCCTGCCCATTGCTACTTAAGTTTGGTGATTCTTCGTGCTATGTCGGCAACCTTGATTCTCCTGCGGATATCTTCATTTTTCAGACACGTTTTTGTGACTGAGCGTTGAGATGACATCAGAATAAAGGAATTGGAGATAAAAGGTAGAGCGAGAGGGCGTGCTAAATTTTAACTGACTGAATCTTACCTGTGTTCCTTGAGTTGCCCTTAGCGTTCTAGGTCCACGATAACTCTTTCGAACGAACTCGCAGGTACTGACCTAACCTGACAAGCATGAAGCAATTTTTGCGTTACTGATAGGTTCGCGCTTGACTTCTATCTAAGCTGGTGGTAAGCTACGATATGGTCGACGATTGAGTACGTTTGTCTAGGATAAACCTATTCACTCTTGACTTAAAGACCCAGGTTGTAGCTATTGTAAACACAAACTCCAGCAGGAAAATTCATCCGTTTTACGTAAGGGTATTTTTTTTTTTTTTTTTTTTTTTTTTTTTTTTTTTTTTTAAGGTGGGAAAATCATCCAATGACAAATCCCGCTCTTGGGTGGAGCGAGAGATAGTGTCAGACTTTTACTGACTAAAAACCCACTCCTGTTCCCTCTTTGCCTTCATCCCGGGGCCCCGGGCTTCGCTTTCTCACTACCCGTGGCCCCAGTAGGCTTCGACCCTGCTGGGCCCCTACGATTTGCTGACATCACCCTGAGGCGCGCGTGGAACAATACGCGCCGTCGACGACTTGGGCTCGGTCCGGACAGTCACCGGACGGTCGGACGGCGAGCCACCCATTGCTCGCCGTCCGCAAGCCTGCGCCTACGGTGGGTTTTACGTAAGGGTGGGGTGTTCATTATAAACTGGGGCGCACCGCCATCCGTACGTCTAGTGGTCCGATTAGCGGAATTAACTTGTGCAATTCCGACACACACTCTCCAATTTGCAACTAGTAGAAAACCAACAGGCTAGGCATATCGGCCTCGGTGAACGGCTTAAGACTTTGAGACATCGACTCAACGAGTACATCATTACCAATGATCCTCTTGGCTCATTTTTCAATTGACCTAAGCGCATCAAGCTGGTATCTGGCAGATGAAGATGAAAGCAGTAGGTACTCCATACACAATCGAACTTCTTGATAAAGTTTGAGCATATGTTCCAGCTTGAAGTACTATCTTACCATTGCTAGGATTCCCAACTTTTTGGGCAGCCAGCTCAGCTTTTGCTTCGATGTACGGTCCAAAATTGAGCGTAGATGACAATGTGATACCAAGAAGATTAAAATGGTTATTGACACGGTTACGGCATACGAAGTCAAAAAGTCTTATAGTTTATGCAGACACCTGTAAATAGAATCCGGGAGCAAAAATTTCAGTAGGTATAATTTCGCAGGCGCCGCATCCGTCTACGCAGGCGCCGCATCCGTCCATCGGATGCGGAGGCCAGAGAGGCGGAGCTGTATGAGGGATACAGAGAGGCAAAGCGCACCCTCCGAGCGGAGATAAGGCGGTCCAAACTCGAGGCCCGCAACGTGTGGCTGGGGACTCTGAATGGGGACCCATGGGGACGCCCCTACAAGGTGGTGCGGGACAAAATCCGCCCCTGGGCTCCCCCGCTGACGCAGTCTCCGGCCCCAGCTTGTGGAGGGTGTGGTGAGCACTCTGTTCCCCGCGCGAGGGGAACACTCTCCCCCGCCCATGGCTCCGCCACCAGCGGTTTCCGACGCGGACCACGATGGCGACGACGACGATAACGCTCCAGAGGTGACCGAGGTAGAGATGAGAGTGGCGGTACGAAGGCTGAGTGCCAAAAATATCGCCCCAGGACCCGACGGCTTGCCTGGAAAGGCCTGGGTCCTGGCCATGGAGGCTCTCGGGCCTCGGCTAAGAGGGCTCTTCAGCGCATGTATGGAGAGGGGCCAGTTCCCACTTCACTGGAAGACAGGAAAACTGGTCCAAATCGCAAAGCCGGGGCGCCCTGCGGACTCTCCGTCCGCGTACCGGCCCATTGTGCTGCTCGACGAGGTGGGCAAGCTCTTTGACAGAGTAATTGCAGACCGCCTCGTCGCGCACCTAACACGGGTGAGGCCGGATCTGGCGGACGGCCAGTTCGGTTTTTGCAGGAGGCGCTCCACGGTGGACGCCATCATGCGCGTGCGAGCTCTTACGACGGGGGATGCGGTGGCCCAGGGCAGGTGTGTCGTGGCGGTGTCTCTAGACATCGCCAACGCCTTCAACTCCCTGCCTTGGAGTAGCATAAGGAGGGCACTCCGGTTTCACCGGACGCCCGACTACCTCTGTCGTGTGGTCGAGGCGTACCTGTCGGACAGGTACATCATCTACCCTGGTCACCAAGGAGAGTGGGAACGTCGAGAGATGTCGTGCGGTGTTCCGCAGGGATCGGTACTAGGGCCGCCCTTGTGGAACATCGGATACGACTACGTGCTGCGCGGCGACCTCCCTGACGGGGTCAGCGTGGTCTGCTACGCAGACGACACGCTGGTCCTGGCGCGGGGAGAGTCGTACCAGGCGGCGGTCGAACTAGCGACACGCGGTGTTGCGACAGTCGTGGGCAGGATCCAGGAGTTGGGACTCGAGGTGGCATTGCACAAGTCCGAGGCCATGTGCTTTCACGGCACTCGGAACGCGCCACCATCAGGTTCCCAACTAACGGTAGGAGGAGTCCACATCAGCGTCGGGTCGACGATGAAGTACCTGGGACTCGTTCTCGACAGCCGATGGGATTTCGAGGAGCATTTTCGACGTCTGGCTCCCAAACTAAATCGGACTGGGGCTGCCCTCGGGCGGCTCCTGCCCAACCTGGGGGGTCCAGACGCCTCCTGCCGAAGGCTCTACGCGGGAATTGTTCGGTCCATGGCCCTTTATGGTGCACCAATATGGGCGCCAGCGCTGCGGAAGCAGCCGGCGGCCCGGCTGAACGCATGCCAGTGGGTCATGGCCATACGAATGGTGCGAGGATACCGGACGATTTCCCGCGAATCGGCGAGCCTCCTTGCCTGCCAGCCACCATGGGATCTAGAAGCAACAGGCCTTGCTCTCATGCACGATCTCCGCATGGAGATGCAACGCCGGGGCGAAACTCCGCTGCCGCGACAAGTCGCAGCATGGCGGACGGAGTTACGGCGGGTTCTCATGAAAAAATGGCGGCAGCGACTGTCGCGACCCAGTGCTGGGCACGCCACAATTATGGCGGTAAGTTCACTCTTTGAGGCGTGGTTGGAAAGACCTCACGGCGTCCTCACCTTCCGCATGACGCAGGTTCTCACCGAACACGTTAAGTTCGGAAAGTTTCTGCACCGGATTCGTGCGGAAGCGACGCCCGGGTGTCGCCACTGTGTGGACCGACCGGAGGACACGGTGGAGGTTACGGTGGAGGTGTGCCGAGCTTGGGCAGAGCAACGCCGTGTCCTCGTGGGGGCGATCGGCGGCGGCGATCTCTCGCGTCGGGCCTTGGTACAGGCCATGCTCCGGAGCGAACAGGTGTGGCAGGCGGTCGCCTCCTTCTGCGAAGCAGTAATGCTTGCAAAGGAGGCGGCTATAATATCCTTCTTGAAGAATTGGAATTTCCTTACATTCAGCTCTTGTGCTCTGTTCCGATTCTTAAGTATATTTAATTATTCACCAATGAATATGGACCACTGAATACGACAGTACGACTAATGGCAGTGTGGGAATGCCTCCTTTTCACGTCTAATTACGATACAGAGGATGAAAGTATTTAATTATTTGAAGTCTACATATATAATGACGCTTAGGTACATTATACACATCTTGCTGATTGGCACATATTGTTAATACAGGAGCAGGTTATTTGTGGGATTATGCGAAAGAGTTGAGCGCGTCCAGTCTTACGGCGATGTAAATCTCATATACGACAAGTTAGACCTATTAATTTGTACTTTGAGTGAATTTAACAGAGTGGCTCTAGCGGTTATATATGTTGTTGTAATTAAGTAGGTTTAGAAATAAAATATATGTTTATAGTTATATTAGCTGTACTGTCGCAGTTTGCCTGTAATTATATTATAAGTTAGATAATTATATAAATGTTTTCGACAAAGAGAATCAAACATTCGTTGTATTGATCGCAGTAAAACGACCCTTCTACGTAAAAGCATTTATCGAATAGCTCCACTTATTTTCAATAAAATTCCACGGCAAATAAAGAATCTGAATAATAGTATGTTTAAAAAGAAACTGAAACAATTTTTATTACATAAATGTTACACCACAGCTGAGTTTATGGAGGACACCACTGACATTTAGCTTATTGCAATATTACGTTTAGATTATTATTATTTTACTTTGACATTGAAAGCTTACCTATTATTACGTAAATTACAAATATTTTTGATTTGATTGATTGTTTGTTAAGATGACATGTTAGTTGTTAACTTGTAATAATTTTGAATTTGTAATAATTTTTAATATACTCTATATGAATTTGCATGCCGTAAGGTAGAATGTAGAGAAACCCTCACCTATGTATCATCTTATATCTATACCTATATTGATAGCAAATAAATATATCTGAATCTGAACCTGAATCTGAATGTCACACGCTGCAAACTTGGCATGCTTTTAATTTGCGCAGGATTTTAGTTTACACCTCCAAGCAGAGATTTCTGTTAAAAAGATTTTTATTCAACTAGCTTCTGCAGCGGCTTTACCATCGTGAAAGTAGGTTTCTTTATACAAACTTTGGACCCCCGTTCCATCCTCATATAGCGTGAATTTTGGAAAATCTCTCTTAGTGCTCTCCTACGTCATAAAATATATAATATAATATAATATTCCACAACCAACACACAACGCCGCCTAGTCCCAATGTAAGCAGAGCTTGTGTTATGGGTACTAGACAACTGATAAACATACTTATAGATAAATTACACCCAGACACAGAACAAATGATCGTGCTCATCACACAACCATTTGTCCTGGGTGGGAATCGAACCCACGACCTCCGGCATAGCAGTCAGGGCCACTAGCCACTAGAAAGGCCAGTCAATTTTTCCCAAAAATATTTTAAAAAGTTACAAGTTGGACACCACCGACACCAAGTACAACACAGGTCACGGCAGGTCATAGCGGGCATTAGGCGACAGCGCACAGTTGGAGCAAAACAAGCTCTCAGTCGCTCGGATGACCTGGTGAACATGTGTTTTTACGGACAACCAGGTAACATAACAACTTTATAACTTTGTGATTTTTCATGATACAGTTATGAAATGTACATAGATTCTTTACATAAAAATACTAGACACGTGCTTCGGGTTTCATATATACTAAAACTAGTGTTGATAAAGAGTTTTGCACACAATAAACACACAAATATTAAATTGAATTTATCAGGAAATAGGCACGCAGGAATGCAGGATGTCAAACCGCATTCATTTCACTAACAAATATCCCGCAAACTCTCCACTTTGGATCCCATTGTTGAATGAGCTCTACTAATCCGTCAAATCATTGAGACGAGGCTGATTTGTGCAACCGAGCTGCTACCGTGAGCTGATTAAAGCAACTAAATACTGCTAACTCTGTGTAAGTCGAGCGTTGTGACTGCTATCGAGTGAATTAAGTGCTGTTTAGCACCCTAACTGGCTAAGGGTGGAATTCACCAATAAAATTAATCGCGTTTTAACGTTTGGCTCGCATAATCGCGTTTAGCGTAGTGTCACTTGTAAAAATACAACAAAATAAAAATACAGACAAGTGACACTAGTGACAACGGCTAAACGCGATTAGTTTTACTGGTGAATTCCGCCCTAAAGCGTTTGAATGTTTTGACGGTTCGGTTAGTGCAGTGGCTGCTACGGAACAAGTCTATGCCTCCTACGTATAAGGTTGTGAAGCAAAAAGTGCATTTTATCAGAAGAGCCAACTTTGTAGTTGTTCATGATATTGATAAGTAATTTGTGAAACACATCAGACCACCAGACGCTGGATGTACTAATAATACATATTATTTTTTTATATTTTTACGTGAAAGTAAAAAAAATGACCAAAAAGTATTCTATGGGATATTTGAGGACATGGTCTACCCGTGTGCCAAATTTCATCCAAAACTGTTCAGCTGTTTAAGCGTCAATCCTACATAATGTTACGCCGTACATCTTCGATGAAAACAAGAGTAGCACCAAATAATTAAAATGCATTGCTGAGCGAAGGTTCTAGAATCGGAGTATGTACTTACATCTAGCTAATTCTAGAAAGAGTCAACTAGGTACTTATGGCGGGGTACTATCTTTTATTATTAGTTGAAAAGGTTGATAAGGGAATTTGTTCCTTCCGATTTTAACAATAGAGTCGAAACTAGCGTGAAAGGGATTATTATTACAAGTTTGCAATAAAAATTATTTATTGCCCCGCGATGTGACTCTATTGTTCTGGAATGGCCTTGAAACGTCTATATCTAGATTTTTTCTGGCTCTGGGTATAAATACGAGCCCCCGAAGCCCCGGAAGTGAGTCAGTTTTGATTTCGATTGCGACAAGAGCGAACTACATAAGTGTGTGCAGTGATTAGTATTACCTAACGACCTAAGCGACAGTTAAAAGGATTTTGGAAACATAGCGATTGAATTGGTGTAGACTGGGCTTTGTGATTGTTAGTAGTAAATAAAGTTCTCTGCTAGTAAACCGGCATTTAATTACTCATGTTAGTTACAATAAAAAAAGAAGTGAAAATATAGTAGGGTACATTATACTACATAAATTCTGGTTATAGATCAAATTAAAGCCAAAAAAGAGAAGCAAGCAGTATGAGTGTACGCGAATACCAAATCCGCGAATATCAAAAGGGTATAAAGTGGATCCAAATGGTTTTACAAAAACCATTTGGATCCACTTTATACCCTTTTATACCAAGTGAATCATGAAAATAAGTGCTCTTTATTCATTTTGCTGTTGATTTCACTAGCGTAAACATCTATTCATTTCATTGTATTGATTTCTTAAGTCTATACTTGTGCGGCTGTATCTTTTCCGCACGTCCCATTTTATCCATTTCCAACTAATGAAAACTGTCGTCCAACTTCTCCAAACTTTCATTCGGATCCCGGATCCCAGTGTCTATTAGCATCACTACGTAGTGTCTGCAATCAGTGATGAGTCTAATTGGCAAAACCGAGGTCGCCACAGTGCGTTGATTTAGACGCTGATTATCAACGCCACACGACTGAAATTCGGACGGGCTGCGTTAGGATGCTTTCCAAACATTGATGGCTAAGCTAAGCGGTGCGAGGGTGTATTTCGACCAAAGCGAGGATGCGTAGTAGATTTTTTCAGCTGTACATTTCTGGGTCACGATGTCCCTCATGCACAGCCCACGTACCCATTCCTCGTTCAAATTCTCATTGCTCCTTCTCTCTTGCACACATCTGCTCGTTTCTTTCTAAGTAGGTACAAATGCCTAGATCTACTTTACCACCAGAACTACCCAAAGAAGGCCTAGAAAAATTAATTTATCATCATCATCATTTCAGCCGAAAGACGTCCACTGTTGGACATTTAAGTGTCGCTTTAACAACCGTTCCTGTGTGTCTCGCTTCCATCGGATTCCCGCGATCCCCACCAAGTCATCGGTCCACCTTGTGAGAGGCCTTTCAACGCTGCCTCGTCCGGTACGTCATTGCCACTCTAGAACCTTTCGTTTGCGAGCAATGTGGAAAATTACTTAAATGATCCTTATATTTTCCCTCGCGCATCTTGCTCGCTTAGCTACCTCGCACATCTGTTGTAGAAAAGCACCCTTAGTTTCGAACTCGCAAGATCAAACACGAAGCCACTTTTAGGAGTCGAAATTAGTAGGATTTTATGCGCATTTGTACGTGGAGCCGGGTTTTTGGTTCGTTTGTAGTTTACCTTGTGGCTTTAGTGTTTAGATGGACTTTGTCCGTTTGGGTGCATTTCAGTGATTAGGTCATAGGATGTGTGTGATGTGACGAGATGTTCGGTGTTTTCGGGAAATGGAGAATAGCGTGCAAAACGGATGCAGTGTACTCTGTGGAAGTCTACTCTATGTATACTATTTACTACTATTTTTTAAGTGATATTTCAAACGGGTGGTTGTTGGTCTAGTGGTTAGTGGCCCTAAATGCTATGCCGGAGGTCGATTCCCACCTAGAACAAATATTTGTGTGATGAGTACGATCATTTGTTCTGTGTCTGGGTGTAATTTATCTATAATATGTATATATTTAGAAATATATGAGTATGTTTATCAGTTGTCTATACTCATAACACAAGCTCTGCTTATATTGTTGTGTGATATTTGTGGAATATATATTTCTTTTTAAAATTAAAATTGTAGTGTTAAGATACGTACGTAGGTACGTAAGTACCAATATTAGATGCTATGCCCCCTTCCGCACAAAACGTTTTGGGAACACATTTGTTCTACGTAAAGCCAAGGAGTGAAATTCCCTGCCGGCGTCTATATTTCTTGGTAGCTACAACCTGGGGGTCCAGTGAATAAATTACTTCTAGGCATGTGTGCTCTATCGTCGACCACATCATCAGATGAGTGGTCAAGCGCGAACCTATCAATAATAAAAGAAATTTACTTATCTAGCTTTTTTTTTTCGGTGTGAAAATCATCTTATAATATCCCCTGCTCTAGGGCGGAGCGGGAGATAGTGTCAGACTTTTACTGACTAAAAACACACTCCTGTTCCTTCGTTACCTTTCGTACCAGGGCCGAGTCTTCCTTTCAGAATCAGACCCTTGGCCCTAGTAGGCTTCGACCCTGATGCGCCACTACAGTTGCTGACATCTCCTTGAGGCGCTCGTGGAACAGTACGCGCCATCGACGACTTGAGCTCGGTCCGGACGGTTACCGGACGGTCGGACAGCGAGCTACCCATTGCTCGCCGTCCGCAAGCCCGCGTTAGTTACTTATCTAGCTCTGATTTCTCTAATCTTATGAACCAACTTAAGAAAGCTAATGATCGATTTTCTTACCAATTTCAAATGACCGACCATTTAAATTCTGAAATCCCATAAAAATAACGAGTTCTCGGGAAAACAGATAACTTTCATTTATCGAGTTTTTAAAACGATTATCGAGTCGCTAAGTGAGACATTATTATTAAAAATGTCGTCGAGAAGGATATCAATGGTACATTAGTTGGATTAAAATGGAATTTCGATTCGTTTCAGAGGTCTAACGGTTCGAAGGTCTTTTATTTAATTTATGATTGTCTCAATTATATGAAGGTGCTTGCTTGAAAGGTTCACAGGGTTCAGATCATAATTTTTTTTGTGATCGTTTTTTGTTCAAGAATGTTAATCCAAATTAACACTGAGAATTTTGTGGGTTTTGTTTAGGCTGCTGAGTGCAGCTACCCATTGCTCGGGATCGGTATCCCGGGGCTGGGGCTTGAGGGCCTTTCCCTCGCACGTGCGGCCGCCACCTTTGCTAGCCTTACTGTTTCACAGAAAGAGGTGACCGCCTGCCACTCCTCCTAGCTCCGGACCATGGCCTGTACCAAAATAATAATAAAAAAATTTATTTTGCACCTTCAAGTTAACAAATTTTCAAATTACAGTAAATTACGTCGAAAGGTTAATCAATTGTGATATTTAAGTGTTACAGCTCATACCTAAGCTAAGATAACTTAATACTTGTATATATAGGTATCAGCGCCCACCCTCATAATCACTAGCAGAGATTTACATATCCTCATAATTACAAACTAATTTATGCAAAAATTAATACAAAAAAATAAAAAACATAAAAGTAAGTAGATAACGGCATGAGTGGCATGAGTGTGGTGTGTGGTGTGTGGTTTGTGGTATGTGGTGTGTGGCGTGTGGTGTGTGGTGACCGACCGCCTGCCACTCCTCCTAGCTCCGGACCATGGCCTGTACCAAAGCCCGGCGCGTGAGGTCGTTGCCGCTGATCGCCCCCACAAGGACATGGCGGTGCTCTGCCCAAGCGCGGCACATCTCTACCTTATGCTCCACTGTGTCCTCTGGGCGGTCCACACAATGGTGACACCTGAGTGTGGGTATGTTTGTTTTTCGAATCACTAATGAAGGGAAACAAAAGCAACATTCGTACTGTAGTGATTGTTTCATTTTGTGAGTTTAATTATAAATGCATTTTTATTTTGTAACTAACTAGGTTATTACTAAAACAAGAAATACACTAATTAAAATAAAACTAAATTTACACTAAAGGCTCCGCACCGCTGTCGACTGGAAGTGTGCCCGAAAGACTGGTGGTATTGCCACGCTGTATAGCAATGCTTAATTTCTGACAAAAGTAAAAGCCAGCCCTTGGCTCACGTGAACTAGTTACAAGTTACTACTTACACGTATTTTTTTTCGTTAACTGGATGTGGCTGGTGAGTCTTAGCTGACCCTGAGAAAAAACACCATAAAAAACTCAGAGGTTAAATTCTCTTTTAAAGTCTATGCAGTAAACATGTAGGGTATCGGCTGACTGAGCTGGGTGTGACTAGGTTGAGGCTAGTTATGTCACCTTTAAAACCTTTACAAACACCTTCAGATCCAAGAAAAGCTCAATAAAGCATAAGCATAAACAGCCTTTTAATGATCCCACTACTGGGACTCGGGCCTCCTCTCTCTCTAGGAGAGGGAATGGGCCGGAATCCACCACGCGGGCCCAGTGCGGGTTGGTGGATGTCACATGTCCTCAAATTTTGGTTCTAGGACATGCCGGTTTCCTCACGATGTTTTCCTTCACCGTTTTGAGAGCAGTGGTGATGAAATAAATTACACAAAGTAATGCGCCTGGCTGGGTTTAAACCCGCAATCTACAACTCGTAAGTCGGGGCCGTTACCACCCGGCCACCACTGCTTTAGAAAAGCTCAATGAATCCGTGTATTTCCACAATTTTATCTGAAATCCCGGTGTGAATCACGTTCCCTCTCATCTTGCCATAAATTGGCACCATCGTCCTCTCGTTCCTTTGTGGGGCTAATTCAGTATTGATACTGCTGGCAGCTCGTTAAGTCTGGATTGGAAGTGAGCTATACTATTTGAAGCTGTTTAGAATTTTCACGGGCCAGTACAGTTTAATGGAAAGATTCGTGCAGGCATTAGCTGCACATTTTGCCTCAGACGCCCATTTCACTGCTTGTTTTTATCTTTGTATCCTTGTTTAGGAAGGAGCTGTGGTAACGGCCCCGACTTATGAGTTGTAGGTTGCGGGTTCAATCCCAGCCATGCGCAGTACTTTGCGTAATTTATTTCATCTCCACTGCTTTCAAAACGGTGAAGGAAAACATCGTAGTAACAAATTATTGGAAGAAAGCCACCCTGATATTAAAAATATAAATAATAGAATAGGCAAGGGCTGGCTGGTACATATTTTCGCACTAGTGCGAAATGTACTTCGTTGCTGCAAAAAAAGCGGTGGGGTAGGATCTAGTTTTACTGCAAACCTGGCTCTTATTGCGCTCATTATTAGGTTCAAAAGTCATTTTATTTCACAAAAGTGTTTTATTTTTGACCAATAAAATACAAATATGGTCAAATTTCTGAAATGAAGAAATTTGGTTTAATAAATGGAACGTTATAAATAAATAATAATTATTTTATCAAATTAATGTGTAATTTTTTTTTCAATATCACAGCATAATTACGCTGAGATCACAGCTTTTTAGGTCTCATATAGGTATTTGTTCTGTTATTTTATTTTAGTCATTATGGTTCATTAAGTTATCTTTTCTTGTTTGTCCTGTGCGCGTCTCAATTAAATTCGTATATTTATTTATTTATTAAAACTTTATGCAACACAAAGGTACAAAGGCGGACTTAGTGCCTCAGACTGTCTTAGACAGAATTGTCTACGACGTTGCAGACTTGTCAACGACACCGCTGACTTGTCTACAACAAGACTGTTTTGAGTCGTCCAGTGTCGTCAACAGTTACACTAACTCACCAGAAAACCACTAACAAAAAATTTTGCTAAAGAACTAGAACAATCCACTAGCCACTAAAACCATATTTCGCAATTGAATGGGGGGTCTAAACCACCAGTTTTAGTGGAAAATCCACTAAGTTGGCAACACTGGCTGTACGTCGCTAGACTGTTCTGTCTTGATCATGTGTTCCGTGACGTAGACAAAGCAGTCTTGTCGCAGTCAAGTCTTAGACAAGTTTGCGACATCGTAGATCATTCTGTCTAAGACAGTCTTGTTTCAAGTGTGCGTAGGCCCTAAGACAGTCTTGTCTCAAGTGTGCGCAGGCCCTTAGGTATTCTCTACCAGTCAACCAAGGGTGGCGAAGAGAAAACATGCCAGGTGCATAAAAAACAAAAACAAAATAGATTATATAGAAAAACAAGGGACAAAAGTATATATATATCGTTATATTTGCACGCCATGTTATGGCAGGATATGCTGAAACAAATATACTGTAACACCTTATGTACCATATTCTAGCAAATAAATATTTTGATTGATTGATTGATTGATTGATTGATTATCTATATATATATATATATATAAAAGGAGAAACTGACTGACTGACATATCAACGCACAGCCGAAAGTACTGGGACTAGGAGCGTAAAATTTTGCACAAAGTTTCCCTTTATGACGTAGGTGAGCACTAAGAGAGGATTTTCTAAAATTCACATCCTAAGGGGTTGAAAAGAAGGTTCAAACTTTGTATGAAGAAATCTACTTTTACGCGGGCGAAGCCGCTGGCAGAAGCTAGTATATAATAAAGTAAAAGAAGAGGGTTTTGAAACGACTCCGATATTCTATATATTTCGTTTTTACTTTTATCTATATACGTAGACTTAGGTCTCACGACTATTGATGCTCTATAAAACTATCTTTAACCCATTTTAAAGTCTCAATAACCAGAACCTAGCTAGCTACTTAAGTATCTTTAACGTTCTATTTTACGAGCTAAGTACAGTAATAGTGGATAGGGGCCGATATCACGTGTTGGCACTGAGGAAATTCTCTATAAACCTGGAAGCGTAGAAAATAAATAAAAATGAGATGGAAATGTCACGTCAGGGCTAAGAAATTGATCGTTGAATATGCGGTTGCGGGTCAATCCTGGCGAATATCTTATATATTGTTTGAGCCGAAAAATGTCCACTACTAGACATAGGTCTCCCCCAAGCATCGATACAACGACTGCCCCCCTAGCCAAGTTACAACCGTTTCGTTTCGATTCTTTTTTCGTTGATCACCTCGAGTCGGCCACACCTCCTATTCCTTTGTTCTGACCACGTGACTGAGCGTTAAGATGACGTCAGATAACTTGGCTAGGGGGGCTGGTCCAATGCGTCTCGCATTCATCAGTTTCTATCAACCCTCACCAGGTTATCGGTCCACCTTATGGGAGCCTTCCAACGCTGCGTGTTTTGGTACGCGGTCGACACTCCAAAAAACTTTCGGCCCTATCGACCATCTCTTTTTTTTTTTCAGTAGTGAAATCATCGATTCGAAAGGCATTTCTGAATTGGCAGAGAAATACACAAGTGTAAACTCATTCATAACAATATTTATCTTCACCGGAATTTAGTGGCGGCAAAAACATCTAAATGGAAAAAAAAGTTACAACCACTGCAACTTTTTTTTTTTTAGTTGTGACTAAAAACCCATTCCTGTTCCCTCTTTGCCTTCATCCCGGGGCCACGGACTTCGCTTTCACACTACCCGTGGCCCCAGTAGGCTTCGTGCTAACCACTGTTAACTTAACAGTAACACGAAAAACAAAACGATAACGAAAAAAAAAACGCTGTTGTACTTTCTTGATGTTGAAAGCTCCAGGCAATCCTTTGTCAGAATTAATTAAAATCACCGTATTAACGTACTCCAACTATGGTAAAATATTTCGAAAGCAGACGCCATTTTTGTGCTGCCTTTTATTTCCATCAGAGTGACAATTAAACTTTTGTCATTTAAGTTTTGCAACGTTCCCACCCGTGGAAATTAGCTCTTTTGAATTTTAAGTAATCGTTGTAAAACGCTTCCCGAAGAAACCCCTTTTTAGGGTTCCGTACTTCAAAAGGAAAAAACGTAACCCTTATAGGATCACTTTGTTGTCCGTCCGTCTGTCTGTCTGTCTGTCAAAATCTCGGAAACGTGTGGAGGTATCGAGTTGAAATTAAAACCATATATTCAAACCTGCGGCCCCTTGAAGTTGTGAAAAAATAAGACTTCTGAGTGAACGAGAAAAAAGACACGGCCGTTTATGTCTTAAAAAACTTATTTCGTGACTCAAGGGAATCAAAATGCATAGGGTACTTCCCGTTGACCTAAAATGCTGAAATTCGACATGAAGCAAGCTCATAGCACAAGTGTAGGAAAAAATCTGAAAACGGTAAATTTGTAGTTACGTAACAAAAAAAAAAATGCGATTCGGAAAAATCATCGTAACTCAATTCGAGAATTGAACTGTTTTCATAGATAAGCTTGTACGGAACCCTCAGTGCGCGAATCCAACTCGAACTTGCCCAGTTTAATTTCTTTTCCAGATTTCGGTTCCGTACCTACCCGAAGGGGGTCAAAGGGATCCGTCTCATCTCGTCTCCCTAGCGTCCAGTCTACCAGGATGCGGCTGAATACCCATGGGGCGACTGCCTATCAGACCTCCACAGCCAAGTTACTGGGCAATACGTTACTTCTTAATAGCGTGATGGTCAGACATTCTGGCGTCTGGCTACCGGTGGTGACAGGCCAAGTTAGGCTGCCGCTACAACAACAAATAATAAAATTAAAATTAGAGAGGGTTTCCATACAAGTAGCATAATCAGCCTTTTAATGTTCCCACTGCTGGGACTCAGGCCTCCTCTCTCTAGGAGAGCGAATGGGCCGTAATCCACCACGCAGGTCCAGTGTGGATTGGTGAATGTCACATGTCTTCGAATTTTTGGTTCTAGGACATGCCGGTTTCCTCACGATGTTTTCCTTCACCGTTTTGAGAGCAGTGGTGATGAATTAAATTACACAAAGTAATTCGTCTGGCTGGGTTTGAACCTGCGACCTACAACTCGTAAGTTTTTTTTTTTTGCTCAATTTTAATTAGTACGGAACCATTCGTATGGATATACGATAAAATACAGGATTTTCTGGACTTTTTTATTGGTGATTCTGGTAGTGTTCTAGTTAATATTTAAGTGCTGAAATAACTTCTCATTGAATAAAGATTTTATGAATGTAGTTTGCAGTTTCAAAAGTTGGCATATTGCTTTTTCTACCGTATTTTTAAGTGGATCTGCACCCCTAGCCAAGTTACGATCGTTTCGTTTGCGTCGAACGCCTCGAGTAGGCCACGCCTCCGATTCCTTTGTTCTGACGTCATCTCAACGCTCAGTCACGTGGTCAGAACAAAGGAATCGGAGGCGTGGCCTACTTGAGGCGTTCGACGCAAACTAAACGATCGTAACTTGGCTAGGGGGGGGGGGGGGCTGAGATACTTATTTCTGTTGGCAAATCATCATTCAGAGTTCACTCTGGTTTACCCTAGACCGGCGGGTTATGTCGTACTTTTGTAAACAAAATTCCCTTGCGACTAATATTTATGATTAGAGTCATTTTGAGGAACGACACTATTTTATTTCTTTCTTTCTTTTCTTTTGTGATGAATCATAAACTTCAAGCTTCAGTTATATAAATATTTTATTCACTTTGATCAACACAATTTCATATTTATCATTCTATTAAACAATCATTTTCAAATACACGGATTGGTAGGACATGTTCACTGTTCAACAACTTAAAGCAGACTGATTCTGTCCAGAATGACAGTTACAAGCTCAATGTTTCCCCACCACAAACTTTCACAAACACTCGGTCCGACCAATCAGAGCAAAGTAAACAGTACGTAACATCAACTGACTAATTAATATACATTAGGGTTTATCAATAATTAACTGCAAGTAAATATTTCATTTTTAACAATTATGATATATTTATACAAAACAAATACCTACATAAACTCTAATACCATAAATTATTACTTAATGTCTACAACGAATGCCTTAAGTTCATGTAACTACTAGCGCCATCTATCGCTTATAGATGGAAGTTTAACGATTTGTGAATATCTTCTTATGAAATGTTTTGGGTGGAGCGGGAGATAGTGTCAGACTTTTACTGACTAAAAACCCACTCCTGTTTCTTTGTTGCCTTCGTCCCAGGGCCCCGGGTTTCGTTTTCACACTACCCTTGGCCGTAGTAGGCTTCGACCCAGCTGGGCAACTACGATTTGCTGACATCTCCCTGAGGCGCGCGTGGGTGTAAACGGAATATGTGTGCGGGGTGAGCGTTAATGTTTCTCAGTTTGTCGATATGGACGATTTTTTTTTTTTGAGTTCATTAAATTATGTACGTACGTAGTATATCATATTTACCTATATTGTATTGTGGGGCCTCATCAGAAGGCTTACAGTCACCCAAAGAGCAATGGAAAGGACTATGCTCGGAGTTGCCTTGCGTGATCGCATAAAGAATGAAGATATCCGCAGGAGGACCAAGGTCGCCGACATAGCCCGAAGAATCGCCAAACTTAAGTGGCAGTGAGCAGGGCACATTGCTCGTAGAACGGATGGCCGATGGGGCCGAAAAGTTCTAGAGTGGCGACCGCGCACCGAAAGACGCAGCGTTGGAAGGCCTCCCACAAGGTGGACCGACGACCTGGTGAGGGTCGCGGGAGTGCGGTGGATGCGAGAAGCACAGTATCGGTCATTGTGGCGACGCTTGGGAGAGGCCTATGTCCAACAGTGGACGTCTTTCGGCTGAAATGATGATGATATTGTATTGTATCCGTGATTCATTTGTATATCTTTTTTATATTAACCTTTTTTCTCTCTCTCTCTTTTATTGCACTTACTACTATTATTCTCTGCATCACCCAAAGGTTGACTGGTAGGCAATGCCTAAGGCATTAAGTCCGCCTTTGTACCTTGATGTGCATGAAGTATGAAATAAATAAATAATGTGGAAAGGAAACGTGTTGTCTTAGAACGCAAAGGGCAACTGAAGGACACAGGTGTTGTTTTGGTCAGTTAAAGTCTTACACGCCCTCTCGCTTCATCCAGAGCTGGAGAAGTCAGTGGATGATTTCTCACCTTAAAAAATAGTACATTTTGATACAAGTGCAGAAAGTTTGTCATTGCTACAGAAGCGGAGTTATGTTATGGAGCCGAGGGCTGCAGTGACTTTGCACGTGTATCAAACGACGTTTTTCAATACACTTACTTGGCGGGGGTGAGCACGCGCAATTTTCTGCACTAGTGTGGAAAACAGTAAATTGCATGACTTTGTTGACAAGTTCACGTTTAGGACTTGAACCACATTTATTGCTGCTGAGTGTATCTAAAATCCCACGTCCCTAAGTACCCGGGACCCTGGGACGAAGGCAATGAAGGAACAGGAGTGGGTTTTTAGTCAGTAAAAGTCTGACACTATCTCACGCTCCGCCCAAGAGCGGGGGATGCCATTGGATGATTTTCCCACCGAAAAAAAAGAAAAGAAAAGTACAGTTAAGTGAAACTAAACATAATTTCTAAATGATTTCATATTTAAACACATTACCTCAACGAGTGCCGACTCAACATTTTCCCCCATTTTAAACCGATAAAACTAATTTGAACGCGGTTATTATCGTCCGGCGCAAACAGAGCTTATCATAACTTGGTTATAAATAATTCGACAAACAATCAATATAATCCGCGCCCAATTTACTTACACTGTTCGGTTAATTATAACTGTAGTGGCCATTATTTTTTGGGAAGAAATAAGGACACATTTTTGCGGAGAGCAGTGGTGGCCGAGTGGTAACGGCCCCGACTTACGAGTTGTAGGTCGCGGGTTCAAACCCAGCCAGGCGCATTACTTTGTGTAATTTATTTCATCATCACTGCTCTCAAAACGGTGAAGGAAAACATCGTGAGGAAACCGGCATGTCCTAGAACCAAAAATTCAAAGACATGTGACATCCACCAACCCGCACTGGGCCCGCGTGGTGGATTACGGCCCATTCCCTCTCCTAGAGAGGAGGCCTGAGTCCCAACAGTGGGAACATTAAAAGGCCGACTATGCTATGCTATGCTACTAATTTCAGTGCATATCACTGTTATCATTATTTTAGCCGAACGACGTCCACTGCTTAACATAGGTCACGCCTAAAAGTCACCATAACGACCGATCCTGTCCTGCGTTCAAAAATGAGGTTGGAATTAACTCTAATGACGTCATCAGGTTAGATACTCGACGCTCGCATTTTTGAACGCGAACGTAGAGTTCAACTGTCAATGCCAAGCAACTGTCATTCTCGCCTCTTACACCAACCTACCCTGCTCGGAGTTAGAGTTAGTTGGGTTAACTCTAGGGTAGCTACTCGAGTTATAATAGAACGATCCTGAGTTGCAACTCGAAGGATTTTTGAACGGTTAGAGGAACGACCTTACCCTATTCTGGTTATTTTTGAACGCAGGGCTGCGCGTTTCGCATCTATCGGATTATTGCGACCCTCGCTAGGTCCTCGGTTCACCTTGTGGGAGGCCTACAAGCACTGCGTCTTTCGGTACGCATTCGCCACTCCAGAACCTTTCGGTCCAGTTAGCAAATTCCACATTGAATTTAATTTTTTAATTTTTTTTATTGGACTGGCCTTTTGTTCTAGTGGTTAGTGGCCCTGACTGTTATGCTGGAGGTCGTGGGTTCGATTCTCACCCAGGATAAATGTTTGTGTGATGCACGATCTTTTGTTCTGTGTCTGGGTGTAATTTATCTATATATATTGTATGTATTTAGAAATATATAAGTATGTTTATCAGTTGTCTAGTAACACAAGTTCTGCTTAGCTTGGGACTAGACGGTGTTGTATGATAGTTGTGGAATATTATATTATATCACTATGCACAATGTTTCTTTAAACCATGTCAGTTTAGTTTGCACTGGAACTTAAAGGGAAAGTCTCAAGCTCCACTGAAACGTATGGCTCACCTAACATAACCGATTGTTAATATCATAATTCGATTAATTGAAGCATATACTGAATAATGAACTAACTGTTTGCAGTTTGACGATGTGTGTGATGTGAAGGTAGGTCGGCTGTGTGTCTTTACGGAAAATTTCGCAGGTGGGAACTGGAGAGTGTGATATGCAATTGGGTATTTTTCTGTAGTTATTTCTGTATAAAATTTTTAACCGACTTAAAAAAAAGGAGGAGGTTCTCAATTTGGTTGTATATATTTTTATGTTTGTTACCTCAGAATTCCATCGTTAACTCCTCAAATATTATAGGCAACCATATAGCGATTTTGGTATTTTCATCGAGAACTCAAGTATTTACAGTCAAAAAGTAATATTTGAAGTGGACCTGGTGAAGAAGACCAGAAATGGCTAACGAAACTTTATCCTCTTATAGATATCAGAATGAAGATAGTCAAGTAACTATGACAATACAAATAAATAAATGGTTCTGAATAGTTATGTTGAAAATGGTATCATCGAAGTAATCTGATGATGATGATGATGGAGCCGAAAGGTAGGCACGCGGACTCCGTAATTAATCAATGTATCCTAGCCGTGTTTGGGCTTATTAGAATTGTCATGAGATGCACTTTGGCTTTAAGGTACTATTGAACTGATCTGATGATGGAGCCGGAAGGTCGAAGGTAGTCACGGGAACTTCATAATAAAACAATGTGTCCTAGCAGTGTTTGGGTTAATTGGAATTGTCATGAAAAATATGCACTCTGGTTATAAGTGTATCGCGCAACTTACTAAAGAATTATTCATAGAATTTAGCATGAGATGCATTTTTGCTAAAAGGTACTATTGAACTGATCTGATGATGGAGTCGGAAGGTGAACGGTTGACACGGGAACTTCATAATAGCATAATATATCTTAGCAGTGTAGTGTTTGGGTTAATAGGAATTGTCATGAGAAATAGGTTATCTGGCTATAAGTGTATCACAACCAAAAAGTGTGAAATAAAAAACTTAAAATAAAAAAATAAATAAAAATAAACGACTTCACTACAAAAAGTGTGGTTTTTTTTTTGTAAAAGTTTTTTTTAAGATTATTATAATATATTTTATAATTACATGGCTGATTACGCTATATGGCTATAGTTACAATTCAAAAACGAATAAATACCTATATAACATACTAAAGTTACCATCCATAAAAAACTTCTCCAAACAAAAATATAACCGACTTCAGAGTAAAAAAAAAACACTGAAAAGAGCAAAATAATTTTGATTTCGGAAGTCGGTGTTTCTATAATAGTTTTGTCTCTTCGTTATTTAACACCGAATTCCGAAATTAAAGTTATTTTGCACTTTTCAGTGTTTTTTTTTTTACTTTGAAGTCGGTTATATATTTTTTTTTTTAAGTTTTTTATTTACACTTTTTAGTTATCGTACCACCACTAAAAAGTACCCCTCAGCCAAATTTAAAGACCTTATAGCCAGAGTGCATCTCATGACAATTCTAATAATCCCAAACACGGTTAGATTACAATAATTTATTACAGAGTTCCGGTGCCTAACTTCAGGCTTCACCATCAGATCAGTTCAATATATTCCCCCTCTACATTCAGTCAGTCATCGACGTGTAGTATAAACAAAGCAATTTTACTTGTTACGACCATTCTGCTGTGATCCTATGAGGAGATCTGTTTTATATCTTCGAAAATCATGATCAGATCATAACAATATTTCTATGGGACCAACCCGGAAGCATAACCGTTAAATCGAAAAAAAAATTTCAAAATCGGGCCACAATTGACCGAGAAATCGGTGAACATACATAAAAAAAAAACAACATACATTCAACCGAACATATAACCTCCTCCTTTTTGAAGTCGGTTAAAAATGGCAGTTAAATGATATTTATTTTGTAAATAGGTTTATAAAAACACTTTTACACGTCAATTTTTTTTTCGTCATTTTTAAACTAGATGAGGCCGGTGTTTCCTAGCTGAAGAAATACCGAAACAAACTCAGGGGTCAAAGTCTCTTTTAAAGTCCATACAGTAAATATGTAATGGTCAAATCACGGTAATCGGTCTTTAAATAAATAAATAAATAAATCACATGAGAACCATGCAGTCTGAAATGGTCTTTTGAAGAAAGAAACATACAGATATGAGTGGACCTGTCCAGTAATGCAAGCATTCAGTATTCGTAAAGTTCAACTCAGGACTACTAAGGAGCTCAACAACTTGACGAACAATACCAAGGAAAGGACATTTGGGTAGGCCGCAGAAAATACTCAAATTGCCAGACATACGTTAAAATAAACATTGATGTCAAAAATTAAAGAAAAAATAAAAGTCAAATTGCATAATAAAAATAATGTACAATATCAAATTGTAATAAATAATAATAATAAAAAGTGCAATTGAAAATAAAAACAAAAAAAAAATATAAATAATAATAAGACAACAGTTGTAGTGCGTACTGGAGCAGATTGCTTAAAAAGTGAGATATTACAGCCAAAGCCAAAGCGAATGTTTAAAGATAAATGTAGTTCTGAATGGACGTTTTAGCGTTTACTATGTTTAGTTTTGCGCCTGTCAGAATAAATCTTTCATGTCCTTTGAGTATTTTTTTCATATTAGGTATACGTAAGCTGTAAGTAATCTGAAATGTTATTTGTTTCCATATTGTACGCTTGCTCAGATATCTTATATCAATCTAAACGAAGATTTATAAGTCACACCGTATTCGTGAGATTGCGGATTGGCCGTCCGGTAACCGTCCGGACCGAGCCAAGTAGTCGCCGGCGCGTAGTGTTCCACGCGCGCCTCATATATCTCAAGCAAAACCGTAGGGGCGAAGCAGGGCCTAATCCTACTAGGGCCATAGGTTAACTTCTGAAAGGGAAACCCATGGTCCTAGAGCGCAAAGGACAACTGTAGCAACATAGGTGTTATTTTAGTTAGTAAAAGTCTGACACGCCCTGTCGCTACGCTAGAGCAGGAGAAGTCATTTGATGATTTCCCACCCTAATAAAAAAACTTATGGTGATCAACGGGTAGCTCGCCATCCGGAAAAAACGAAGATGGCGCGTTTTGTTCCACGCCCGCCTCAAAGAGATATCTATAAATAATAATATAATAATATTATAAATAATAATTTTAATTAGGCAACTATTTTAATAATAATAATTACATTAATTTTTTTCTAAATCTGATCTAATGAAATGTATTCCTATTTAAATATTAATTGTAAAATAATTATTTTGGTCAATTTTAGAATTGTTCAATTTTAATGGAATTTTAGTATTAATGCACTGATTATTTGGGAGAAGACACTGATTCCTGTAACACAGGTGTTTCCACCTAGTACAAGAGTCAGGGCCACACTATGATATCTGTACATGTTTGTTTTATGCCAAAAATGTATGCTAATAAATCGGAGAGGAATTGAGAAATCGTGATCGCTTTAAAGAATGAAGGGAGGTATTTGCCCAGCAACGGGATAATGCTTGACTTAGTTGACTTAAGATCCTATGTCTCCTAGTTGAGGCAGAGGGCGTCCACTGTAGTCACCCATAGCAATCGGTCGCTTTACCTTACTCCATGTCAATCTGATGGCCGTCGCTTCCACCAGCACGGTGCATCGCCAGGTTTGCCGAGGACGGCCACGCTTTCATTCCCTTGAGGTTCCAGTTCAACGTCTGTTTAGGTATATGATCATCTCCAATTACGACGTTTGGTCTGGAGGTCGATCCGGCTTACGTGGCATTTTTCCAATAGCTCTACGTTAGAGATGGTCTCGGGCCAGTAAATCCCAAGGATGCGACGGAGATATGTTGTAAGTTGTCTGACATTCATGCTGAACTGGACCTATTTTGGTGCAGCCGTGAGGCACACGAAAACTACATTTTAGCTAATTTTTTATTTTTGTTTCGTGTTTACCCTATATTGTGTTTGTGCCTTGTGCTGTACCAAATAAATTTTTTCTTTCTTTCTTTTCTTTTCTCATATGGAGGGGGGAGGGGCGGGACGACAATACAGCCAAGTGTAAATAAAAGAAAACAATAATATTTTTATAAGCCTTCATAGATTGTTTGCACCTTTTGACTCACAAATTAACCGGCAGTAGACTATTTTACTAAACACACAAACAAGTAAATAAACAAGTAACAAAACAAAGTTTTTAAAACAAAGTACCCATTTGACCGTTTATTTAACTAGTATGAAGCTGGGACGGGACAGGTAATATATTATAGCGAGTAGCCAACATGAATGTATTAATATATACACGTCACTTTGGACATTTAAGGCCTAAGCAGGGTCGAAGCCTACTGGGACCATGGGTGATGCGAAAGAGAACCCCGGGGCCCTGTAACGAAGGCAAAGAAGGAACAGGAGTGGGTTTTAGTCAGTAAAAGTCTGAAACGTCCTCTCGTTTCGCCTAAGAGCGTCAGAAATCATTGGATGATTTGGAGTGTAATATTTTACTGACTAAGCAAGAGGCTATTCTTGAATTTATAATTCGACTTTAACTTAACATAATCAGCCTCAATGTTCTCTCTCTGGACTCAGGCCTCCTCTCCAGGAGAGGTAATAAATCGTAATCCACGCGGGCCCAGTGAGGATTGGTAGATGTCATATACCTTCGAATTTTTGGTTTTAGGACATGTTTCTTTTCTCATGATTTTTTTGAGTGTGGTGATGAAAAACTTAAATTACACAAAGTAATGCGTCTAACTGCGTTTGAACTAAGGCTTTCAGTCTCGATACATTTTCGAGTCCCGGGAAAAAAAATCGTAACTCAGCCTATTTTGGGGATTCCGTGATCTGAATCAAAAAACTAAATACTATATGATACTGGCTAGATGCACAAACCGTGAAACAACAAAAGAAAACAATAGAAAAACTAACGACATTCAATTTTATTTTGACATGTTCAATCCTCAATTTATATTTACCTTACATTCAAGATGATGTAGGTATCTTGCACTCATAAATCCGTAATACTATCAATCATCCCAAATAAGATATTTCACTCACTGTCTAACCTTTCCAAAATCCTTCTATTTGATATTTTCCTATGTTTACGTTTATACTTGTTACTGCCGGCAGCTTCGTTTCCATTAAAATTATAATATAATATAATAATAATATAATATAATATAATATAATATAATATAATATAATATAATATAATATAATATAATATAATATAATATAATATAATATAATATAATATAATATAATATAATATAATATAATATAATATAATATAATATAATATAATATAATATAATATAATATAATATAATATAATATAATATAATATAATATAATATAATATAATATAATATTCCCCAATATTACACAACGCCGTCTAGTCTCAAGCTATTGTGACCACTCTAAAATTTTATCGACTATTATACAGCTTCAAAAGCTTACACAATCGCAATTTTAAAAGTATCGATACAATAACATCTGTCAAAACGTGTTACGGTGGCTATCAAAGGCACCAGTGGCTAATGACGTCACTGCAGTTGGTCACTGAAGATAGGCAATACGAAACTAGCTGTTTGACAGTTCAATGATGCACATTGTTAATAAGTGATCATCACTTAACTGTCAACAGAGTCACGCAATAGCCCCGCTGGAGTGAAGCCTTTTGCACGTGGAGTTGCCCAAAAGCAAATAATGTATATTTTTTTTATAATATAACATTCACACAATTATCACACACCGCCGTTTAGTCTCAAGCTAAGCAGAGCTTGTGATATGAGTACTAGACAACTGATAAACATACTTATATATTTCTAAATACATACATATTATAGATAAATTACACCCAGACACAGAACAAATGATCGTGCTCATCACACAAACATTTGTCCTAGGTGAGAATCGAACCCACGACCATTGGCATAGCAGTCAGGGCCACTAACTACTAGACCTTCTGCGAAGCAGCAATGCTAGCAAAGCAGGCAGCCGCACGCGCGAGGTAATGGCTTTCGCGCTCCCGCCGCCGGGATTCCGATCCCAATTTTCGGTCACCGTAGTCGCGGGCTTGCGGACGGCGAGCAATAGGTAGCTCGCCGTCCGACCGTCCAGCAACCGTCCGGACCGAAACGAAGTCATCGACGGCGCGTAATGTTCCACGCGCGCCTCAAGGAGATGTCAGCAACCGCAGGGGCTCAGCAGGGTAGAAGCCTACTGGGGCCATGGGCGATGCGAAAGAGATCCCCGAGGCCCTGGAACAATGGTAAAGAGGGAACAAGTGGGTTTGTAGTCAGTAAAAGTCTGACACGCCCTTTCACTCCGCCCAAGGGCGCGAGATGTCATTAGATGACTTACCCCCCCCCAAAAAAAGAAAAGTTTGAAAATACTCAACTTCAATCAGACATCAAGCGATAATCTAGTCTACAAAGTTCACATTACCCAACACGATAACCACATCCTTCAAAAACGATATGCCCATAATAAAAGCGACGTTGCCAGACTTGTGTGTAGCGCGACGGATGAGTCATTACCCGGCGACACATGAGCGTCAACAAACACGCTTGTCAAACGGTGATTATTCCTGCCTAGAGATAGCTCATAGCTCACCTATCGCGAGCTGAAAGAGCCCTTTGATAGCTCAGCTTTTCATGCTACGTGAATAGTGTCTGAACTGGGGGCGGATTTGTATGGGGTGGATAGGAAGTTTGCAGTAAGTACTCGAAAACACACTTTCATCTCTAACGCTATTAAGCATGCTTTTTACTGTTTTCTGCATTAGTGCGGAAAACTGCGCGTGCTCGACCCCGCCACAATTTATTGTATTTATCGTATTAAGCTGGGCGATAAGCTACCCTTATGAGTCGCTGGTTAACGCGTTTATTTATTTATTTGTAAGTGTACTGAAAAACGTCGTTTGATACACGTGGAAATTTGTCACTGCAGCACTCGGCTCCATAACACCCTCGCCTACGGCTCGGGCGAATTCCACCTCAGTTTCAATGACTAACTTTATTCACTTGTATCAAAATGTACTATTATTTACTTGTTTTTGAGAACTTTGCCCCATACCAGGAATTACTCCGGTATCGTGAGTGCGTTCACATACATAAGACACCCAGACCGGGGGCTTGCGGACGTAAAGCTACTCTTTGTAGCTCGTCGTCCGGCCGTCCGGTGAGGACCTAGCCGGAGTTTCCGACGGCGTATAGAGTTCCACACGTGCTATTTCGGTAATATCCAAGATATTCGAAAAATGGATCTATAAGTCCATATAAGCATACTTCAACATACTTGTAAAAGAACAAAAAGGATTTATGAAAGATCAATCAATAAATATGGCAATATGTCTTTCATAATGATATCATAGCTAACCTGAATAAATGGGCACGCGCACGCATAATTATGGCAGTAAGTTCACTCTTTGAGGAGTGGCTGGAAAGACAACACGGCGTCCTTACCTTCCGCATGACGCAGTTCCTCACCGGACATGGTAAGTTCAGGAGGTTCCTGTACCAGATTCGTGTGGAAGAAACGCCCGGGTTTCACCATTGTGTGGACCGCCCGGAGGATATGGTGGAGCATACGGTAGAGGTGTGCCCTGCCTGGGCAGAGCATCGCCGTGTCCTCGTGGGGGCGATCGACGGCAGCGATCTCTCGCGCTGGGTCTTGGCACGGGCCAAGGAGGCGGCCGCACGCTCCAGGGAGCGGCCCTCACGCTCTAGCCGCCGGGATCCCGATCCCGATTTCCAGTCACGATACGTGCGTGTGTATGAGATACGTGCACGCGTAGGCGTGGGCTTGCGGACAACAAGAAATTGTTAACTTGACGTGCGACCGCCCGGTAACCGGTCGGACCGAGCCGTCGTAAGTCGTCGATGGCACTTGCGCCTCAAAGATGTCAGCAAAACCGTAGGGGCCCAGCAGGGTCGAAGCCAAGAGTCTGCTTCTGAAAGGAAGACTCTGCCTTGGTATGAAAAGCAACGAAAGGCCCCGAGTCCCACTGCCCAAGAGCGGGGGATGTCATTGACGATTTTCTCACCGAAAAAAGGGTAGGTATTTAAGTTAGGTTAAATAGGTTACGTTTAGGGAAGCGTGCTCCATTGTCGACCATAACACCACTAACCATCAGTTCAGATAGTCATCAAACGCGAGTCTATACGCAATTAAAAAAAAAAACAAATTAAATAAACAAAAAAAGTAGCAGACGAAATGTTTCAAAACATTCTCTTCCACATTTCTGCATTCCTAGTCCCGCAGTGACCTACGCGACCTGTCCCGGTTAAATTATGAAGTGTATTTTTAACTGAATGCACATGAATATGTCGTTAAATAGTTACGTTGCTGTTTCAGTGGAAACTTTTGCGTAAAGAGAGCTGTTTTATGTTTGTGTTTCGTTTATGTAGTGTTTTGTGAAAATTTAGGGGACTTACACAGATTGTTACCATATGCATTGCATTTGCAGAGCGTACTAGCGTGATGTAAATATATGGACCTTTTTATGGTAAAATTGAATTAAAGAAAGAAAAAACGTTTATTTGGCACACATGTACACACAATGAGATAATATAGAAACTTAAATACTATAAATATAACTTAAAAATATTAAATAAATAAACGTAAAAATATTTTACTCCAAAAACTATGAGAACCAGACTCGGAGTTACATTTCTTCGTAATAACGTGATCAGTGCCACAGTTTTGACTGGTCCAGTAGGGCAAATGGTAATAGTGTGATGCATCTTCAACAAGCTCCAATGTACTTGCTTTTTACAAATATTTCCAGTTTTTACGCGAATAAAGTTGCGGACAAGAGCCTATTAATAATAATAAAAATAATAAAATAGCTTTATTTATTTTACAAAAAAAAAATGGCATTATGGGTTGCCAATTATTAGTTAATAAAAATTGAATCATTTTATAGTAAGATAATTGAAATATTAATTATAAAATATAATCACGCATGTTTAATTTGTGACATCCCTCAGGGTAAAAGCCTCTTCCAAGGAATTCCATTTTTTCTTGTTTTGGCGGTAGTCATCCAGTTCCTTTCCACGTAGGCCACAATCTCGTCTTCCCACCGGGCGCACGGGCGACCTCTATTTCTAACGCCAAACGGTTCTTTCCATTTCGTGATGTTGATTGTCCGCCTGTCATCATATCTCGCCACATGACCAGCCCGCTTCCACTTTAGACTTTGAGGTAACCAAGAAAGGTAACTAAGATAAAGGATTCTCTACATTACTCTCAAAGAGCTATTAATTATAATAAAAAAAAATAATAAAAAAACCTATTAGAAAAAAAAACGACTTCTAGGCGGACGAAATTGCGGGTAAAAGCTAGTACCACAATAAAATAATCACCCCAATTCTCAGTTCCAATTTACCGAGATCGCGTAGGTTTCAATAAGTAATTCCACATATTGCTTAGTTGATAAGTGTTGTATTGTTGTGTACTTGAGAAACAAAACTACGATACTACTATTAAATTCGCATCACAATATCCACAAGGTATCGATTTTCAAATAATTAAAACAGCCTTTAACTTTACTCGACAAAATCTTGCCAAAATACCAGATATTAAGAGATGAAAGAAGCGCAGTGGTGGCCGAGTGGTAACGGCCCCGACTTACAAGTTGAAGGTCGTGGGTTCAAACTCAGCCTGGCGCGTTACTTTGTGTAATTTATTTCATCACCATTGCTCGCAAAACCGTGAAGAAAAACATCGTGAGGAAACCGGCATGTCCTATAAGCAAAAATTCGAAGACATGTGACATTCACCAACCCGCATTGGGTCCACGTGGTGGATTACGGCCCATTCCCTCTTCTAGAGAGGAGGCCTGAGTCCCAGCAGTGAGAACCTTAAAAGGCTGATTATTTATTTATTTATTATTAGACATACATACAGCTATACATTACAGACCAATCCAATGCGATAGAGTAGTAAAAAATATAAATTACTCGTACAATAATGATTTTATACCAATTTGATCCGATTCATAACATTTACAAAAATAAAATAACTTAGTCAATATAATAAAAATTAAAAATACAATATAAGGCAATTAATTATCAGAATACAATTATTTAATTCAATTAATTATTTATTATTATGTATTTCCTTTATAACATAAAAAAATTAACGATTAGTTAGTTAGATTAGTGACGTGTAGCTATTCTAATATAAGTGATGAAAGAGATCTGCGATGACATTAACAAGCCCATTTACTCTCTTTATATGCTAGAAAATAAAATCAATCACAAGCCTTTGCGTCTGCAGGACCAGCCTCCAATACCTCACTGGAGTTAGAATTAATATCTCCGTAATAATATAACAATGATAAAGTTAGAGCCACGTTGGACACGCGTTACTTATCCCCCTGCGTCAACCATCCCTCTTGCTTCACTAGCTCTCAGTAGTTCAAGTTATAAGCTTTAAGAATTTTGCGGTATAAACAACATTATTTTTAGTATATGCGAAACTTGAATATATTTTGTTCAGAATCAGTAACTGAATCGATTCCAATAATTTCTACACCATGTTATATTTTTCTCAAAAATATTTAAAAAAAGTCACAAGTTGGACACCCCCGACACTAAGTACAACACAGGTCACGGCAGGTCATAGCGGGCATTAGGCGACAGTGCACAGCTGGGTGCGGGAGCAAAACTACTTCTCAGTCGCCTGGACGGCACCAAGCCATCCAGGCGACTTATCATGTATTAGTGCAGACAACCAGGTAACACAGTAAGCCTATAACTGTGATTTTTCATGAGACAGCTACAGGTATATAAGGTAGAATAGAATAGACTAGGTAGTGTCTTAAAGTCACGGATGGTATGTTGAATTCCAAACGAAACGAAGTTTGATAAGCTGTTATATAATTAACTCCCGAGCACTGCGAGGGAGTTATTTATAGAAATCTCTTTGAGACTCTGACTCAAACCGTAAGGGCCCAGCAGGGCTGACGCTTGCTAGGTCCATGGGATTGGTTCTCTAAAAAAATATAAGTCAAAGTCAAAGTCAAAGTCAAAAATTTTTATTTCACATAGGCCTACATGGGCACTTATAAAACGTCAGAAGCTAGTGCACGGTTCCAAATTGGTCGTTTCCTATGGAGAAGAACCGGCAAGAAACTCCATAACAATGGAATGCTAAAGGTAACTGAAGGAACATAGGTGTGGTTTTAGTCAGTAAAAGTCTGACACGCCCTCTCGCTCCACCCTAAACGGAACGGAATGGGAGAAGTCATAAGATGATTTCTCACAACAAAAAAAACGGAGTCACAAAGTCTTCCTAATTTTCGTAGTAACCGCTATGATCCCATAACTTGGCTAGCTCCCGACATTAAATTGAATTTCTATTAATCGAGCAAGTTCTGGGTAACGCTAAATCATCCTAGTTGAGCCGGGTGTAACTGGGCATAACCGATTGTAACCGGCGTAATAGGCCTCTGTAACCGGGCATCGGTTTTAGGGTATACCCGACCCGGTCAGAGGGACGGTAATCACTTTAAAATTATATCACTTTACGGTCCGTTTACCCGGTTTTTTTAGAAAAAAATAGTATCGAATAAGGCAATTTATTGTTGTTATATTTTATCGTGAAAGGAAATATATTACGAGTAACATTATTGTATGAAAATTGAATATAAATTGCGGGAAGATTTGAAAGAATAAAGCTAGAACTACATTAGACCGACCCACACGTGGACCACGCCTGATTTGTACGTAGAACGACGTCGCGTGGCGTGGATCAAGTGTAGCTCTATAAGTCTAGTTACCATATAAAATGTATGGAGACCGACGGGCACAGATCGACGTACGAGGCACACGGCTGCGCATTGTAGTTCTACCTTTACCGTGATCCTGGAACACAAAAGAGCATAATTAAGGACGCTGATAAGTTTAGTCAGTAAAATTCAATCACGCCCTCTTGCTCCACGCTAGAGCAGGAAGACTCATTTGATGATATCGCACATTAAAAAAATATATAAATTATTATAATTCCGTGACACAGTATTGGTTGACGTGCTTTTCTGAAACGGTTTAATCGATTTATATGAAACTAGCTTCTGCCCGCGGTTTCACTCGCGTGAATGTAGGTTTCTCCATACAAAGTTTGGACCCCCACGTCATCCCTTTAGGGAGTGAATTTTGGAAAATCCTTTCTTAGTGCTTGCCTACGTCATAAAAGGAAACCTTGTGCAAAATTTCACACACCTAATCCCAGTAGTTTCGGCTGTGCATTGATATGTCAGTCAGTCAGTTTCCTTTTTTATATATATATATAGACTATCTTCTGCCAGCGGCTTCGCCCGCGTGCCAATAAGTTTCTCCATACAAACTTTAGACACCCGTTTCATCCTCTTAGGGGCTGAATTTAGAAAAATCCTTTCTTAGTGCTCGCCTACTACATAAAAGTAACCCTTGTGCAAAATGTCACGCTCCTAGTCCCAGTAGTTTCGGCTGTGCGTTGATATGTCAGTCAGTCAGTTTCCTCTTTTATATATATAGATTACTTGTCTATATTTGATAGATTTGAGAATAGGTTGCAAAATATTTTTTACCCTCTTGGGACCCTCATTCCATTTTTTCTTTGATAAATAATTTACATGGCAGAACAACAGCCACGGGGTTAGCTAGTATAAAAAGAATGTTGAGCAAATATGTAAAAAAGACACACGACCAAAAAGTCAACGTGAATGAAATGAAGATGCTGCGGTGGGCGGGAAGTGTGATCAGGATAGACGGAGTGCGCAACGAGTACACACAGGCCAGTTTTGGGCTTGCACCCATCACGGACAAAATGACAGAGCACCGCCTAAGATGGTATGGACATGTAAAGAGATGTAGCGAAGACCATGTGGTAAAAACAGCCCTAAATTTACCCGAACAAAAGAGAGGGAGAGGCCGCCCGCCATTAACCTGGTGGTCTAACATCGGGAAAGACCTCAAGAAAGCCCAATTGCCAATATTGACAACCCAGGACAGACTGTCCTGGCACAGAATTGTGAGGAGACTTGACCTCCAGATAATGGAAGCAGGGACGGACGAAGAAGAGTTGAATGAAAACAAGAGTGGCATTTGCTGTGATGGTTATTATAACGGTAGTATGCAAAATACGGACTTTAGTCGTGGAGTTACGAATAACAGCCCGATATACAATACAATTATAACGGTAATTATGCACGATGCATGTAAAAATCACAATATCAACTTATCAGGATGTTGTTAAGTCGTAAACAATATGATGAAAAGGTATATCGGCCGGTTCAGTGACCTTACCCATTTACAATGTTACAATGTCAAGTAACCTTTATCGGTAGTTAGGTATGATCTAGTCGTTTGGGGTTGAAACTCTAGCCATGGTAAAAACCAGCTAAGTGCTAGTCGGAATCGTGCACGAAGGGTTCCGCATCTATAAAAACGGAAAAAAATCATGTTTGTTGTATGGGAGCCCCCTTAAATATTTATTTCATTCTGTTTTTTTATTATTTATTGTGATAGCGGCAACAGAAATACATCATCTGTGAAAATTTTAACTGTCTAACTGTCACGGTTTATGAGATACAGCCTGGTGACAGACGGACAGCGGAATCTTAGTAATAGGGTCCCGTTTTACCCTTTTGGTACGGAACCCTAAAACAGGGGGCCATTTTTTAGGGTTCCGTACAAAAAGTTAAAATCTTTAACTCAAGTTTATTTTTCTTCACATTTTGCTATTAATTACTGATATTGAAATTGTAAAATTTTGATGAGCAAACGTTTTTATTTCAGCTTTTAACAATGCAATCAAAAAAGTTTTACCAAATTTATCCAGTAAAGCCGGCTTCCGAGGTTTTTGATTGTTACTTTTTATGTCTTGTCACTAATTCGGCAATTCCACAATCATAACAATTTTAGACAAGCACGATGTCATAATTAAATGAATAAAAATAATAAAAAAGAGTATTTAAAAATTTAAGGCAATCAAAAGAGAAAATTAAAAACGTAGAGCCGCCATTTGGACGCCTGGCTCATTCAGTTGAAATTGAACTGAACAGTATAACTTGGTCCTTTTTGCTTTATCGTTTAAAGTGTTATTTTTTCTCATTATTTGGTCTGTGCAAGTATGAAGAGAGTGCAAATATCGCGATCCTTTGAGTCTGTACCAAAAATCTAACAAGACTTGAAATGTTTCAGAGCAAAATTATATAAAATAAAATGTATACAAGCATATAATTATTCGACGAAGTCGCGGGCAATAGCTAGTATATAGATTAGGCTTTTATAGAATAGGCCATTCCAAGAATAATGGGCCATTCCGAGAATTAGTTTTTTATTGAACAGGCCATTCCGAGAATTAGTCTTTTAGAGAATTGGCCATTCTGAGATTTAAGTTTTTTGACATTCGATTATTTTGAAAACTAGTCCTTTTGTGACTCAGTTGTCATTTTGAGAACTAGTTCTTTTGCGACTCAGTTGTCATTTTGAGAACTAATCCTTTTGCGACTCTGAAAGGAAGATTCAGCCCTGGTATGAAAGGAAACGAAGGAACAGGAGTGGGTTTTTAGTCAGTAAAAGTCTGACTTTATCTCCCACTCCGCCCAAGAGCGCGGGATGTCATTGGATGATTTCCCCACCTAAAAAAAAAAAGTTGTCATTTTGAGAACTAGTCCTTTTGCAACTCAGTTGTCATTTTGAGAATAAGGACTTTTGAGCCTAAACCGAAGCACATAGTGACAGGTAAAGTATTGAATTTAAAACACGGTTATTTAATATTTATTTAAATACAAAGAAATGCATACAAATACAATATAGATTTGATAACGGTAAAACAATTGGCGTTGTGATGATTCTGATGTTTTTTTACAAATGTGTTCGCGACTTATGAAAGTTAATCGATTGGTTGCTATTTTGATTTTCTGTAACAGTGAATGTAGTCAGTGCGGTGAGTAGGATGTTACAGAATGCGGTTGTGAGATGAGTGTAAACTTCTATTGTGCTTGGCAAAAATGCATTGAGAGTGAGGGGTTATGTAACTGGGGAATTTGAAGAATCTAGAAATAAAAATCTGGTAATTAGCCCCGTTTGGTCTCTCTCATCTATGAGCAACCATTTTTGAAGCGATCGATGCGCAGAAACGTAATTATAATGTACCTGAACTGATAATATTGAATGCAGTATGTAATGTTAAAGACGGTCAAGTTTGTTGGGGAGATATGCATTCAGGTCATAGTGCACACATCACGATGGGGAAAATAAGTTTCCACAAGCATTGTTTTCGTGTTTTGTGATAAAAAGGTCCCAAATGGGAATAAAACCTGATAGAGGTTTATTTTTAGGTGGTAACATCATCTAATGACAAATCGCGCTCTTGGGTGGATCGGGAGATAGTGTCAGACTTTTACTGACTAAAAACCCACTCCTGTTCCTTGAAACCCGGGCCCTGGGATGGAAAACCGGGCTCTGGGACGAAGGCAACGAAGGAACAGGAGTGGGTTTTTAATCAGTAAAAGTCTGACACTATCTTCCGCTCCGCCCAAGAGCGCGATTTGTCATAAGATGATTTTCCCACCTAAAAAAAAAACCTCCTGTTCCTTCTTTGCCTTCGTCCCGGGGCAAGCGAAACGAAAGAAGGAAAACGAAACCCGGGGGTTTCGCAATACCTGTGGCCCCAGTAGGCTTCGATCCTGCTCGGCCCCTACGATTTGCTGCCATCTCCCTGAGTGCGTGGAACAGTATGCGCCGACGACGACTTGGGCTTGGTCCGGACGGTTACCGGACGGTCGGTCGGTGAGCCACCCATTACTCGCCGTCCGCAAGCCCGCGCCTACGGTCGCCGGAAATTGGAATCGAAATCCCGGCGGCGGTTAGGGCGAGAGACCGTTGCCTCATGCGATCGGCCGCTTTCTTTGCTAGCATTACTGCTTCATAGAAGGATGCGACCGCCTGCCACTCCTCCTAGCTCCGGATCATGGCCTGTACCAAGGCCCGGCGCGAGAGATCGCCGCCGCCGATCGTCCCCATGAGGACACGGCGTTGCTCTGCCCATGCGGGGCGCACCTCCACCGTGTGCTCCACCGCGTCATCCGGGCGGTCCACACAGTGGCGACACCCGGGCGTCGCTTCCGCACGAATCCGTTGCAGGAACTTCCCGAACGTACGGTGACAATCTGCGTCATGCGGAAGGTGAGGACGCCGTGAGGTCTTTCCAACCACGCCTCAAAGAGGGGACAAACCGCCATAATTGTGGCGTGCCCAACCTGATAGGGTAGGTCAAAATAAATGCCAAATGTATATATGAAACAAAATTTTGTCATCTTAAACGTAGATAAAATAAATAAAATTTTATTTATTTATTTTACATTGCCAGCGGCTTCGCCCGTGTCAATATAGAAAATATAGGCCTATGTTACTCAAAGATAAAGTTGTTTATACTAATGAAAAAATTTTGGAAATCGGTCCAGTAGTTTATGAGAAAATCGTAACATACAAACAAACAAAAAATCAAATCTTATCTTTTTATAATATTAGTATAGATTTTTATGTTTGAAATATATTCTATTGAAGAAGATTATGGCAAATAAATTTCGGAGCATCAAGATGGTGCCTGATAGCTTTTCCACTCATATTTTCTACCAAAAAACCTACAAATTAACGTAAACAAACGAAGCTACATAAAAATAATTAAATTGCAATTTTCTACCACACCAATTATTTTACAGTCAATTTTATCAATAGTCAATTTAGAAAATGTCGATTAGCGTCCTATTCCCTATAATTCCTGCGTCCCCATCACAATTACAGGTTGTTACACAAAATTGAGCAATTTTTACAATCACAATGTATTTTTTCAAGTCAATTATTTTGCGGAAACGTCAAAAGTTTTCTAATAACTGAACGCTATAAAGAAGATTAAACTTTGAAAGAAGTTTCTTTAATTCTATTTAGAAAGAAATAAAAGGAGAAATTAGAATGTATTGTTTTTGAAAATCGTTAAAAAGTTACTTTTTTGTCAACATAGAAAATGAGACGACGAAGTTGAATTTCAGCGTCTTTTATTTTATTTAGAACACAGTTTGTTGTAATGGAAAGTACAGTAATAAATATAATGATGTTAAAATCATTAAACCAGCTTAAATAAGAGTGGTAAACAAAAAAGATTTTTTAAAATTAAGAGCGGCCAACCCGAGATACATTTTCATAAAACTGCTCTTACCTGATTATGACGTTATTACAACTCTTTCTCTAGACATTTTAAAAACACAGATATCTTGTAGATCGTGGGCTAGCGGCTGACGAGAATATAGCTCACCGTCCGATCGTCTGGTAATCATCTGGACTGAGCCCAAGTCGTCGACGGCACGTAGTGTAAAACGTGCGTTTCAAAGAGATTTCAGCAAAACCGTAGGTGCCCAGCAGGGCTGAAGCCTTTTGGGGCCATGGGTTGTCCGAAAAGGAACCCTGGGGTCCTGGGACGCAAGGCAAAGAAGGAACAAAGATATGGTTTTAGTCAGTAAAAGTCTTACACGCTTTCCCGCTCCGCACTAAAAAAAGATATGTTGTGGATATTATCTATGTTTCTATAGAAATCAAAAAATAAATTTGAATAAAACTAATCAAGTAAGGACCTCTAAAAATTTATTATTTTGCGTGCATTTGAGCCCTTCATAATGTACTCATAAATTTAAAATATTAAAACAAAAAAAAAACATATCTATAGAAACTTTACACATTTAATCTAGATTCTGAATGACGATTTTTTTTTTCAAAAACTTTTAGGGTTTTTTTTAAAAAAACTCCTATTTCCTGGAACCATTTTTGTAAAATATACGACCAAATGACGGAATTACCGAATGCCAACAGCGTGTTCAGGCGTTATCTCTTTTTTTTTTCACGTTGCCTCTTTCACAACAACAAGCTTTTAAACCATTTTCATGTTGGCTTGTGAAATGCTCTCTTAAAATAGACTCTTTTAGTGAAATAAAATGAACTAATAATACCAACATTTTTTTTTCTTTTTATTACATTGCTTCTGCAATATTTCTTATATTATTTAGAATTTGATGTTCATTAGTGATCATCATCATCATCATCATTTCAGCCGAAAGACGTCCACTGTTGGACATAAGCCTCCCCAAATGTCGCCACAATGAACGATCCTGTGCGTCTCGCATCTATCGGATGTCATTAGTGATAGATAATTTTACTTTTATTTTTATATGGCCTCTTTTTTATAGTGTGAATGTGAGAACACTGTTGACTCCGCGGATTCATAGATTACATTCTGTTAAGACCGTTTGTAAACACAGTCATATAAATAACATTTAAAAATATAAAAAATAGTACCCCACCGGTATCGGGAATAGGGTCCAAGCTACCGGCGGTCAGGGCTTCAGAGAAAGGAACTCCTAACAATGCCAGCCGTGTCCAGGAGTACTGCTTTCTGAATCAAGCCCTTGATCCAGCCGCCTAACGCGAGCCTCCTAAGGTGTTGGTCGAGGCTCTTGGCTATTAAGCCATTGCCCGACACGACTATCGGCACAATGATCGCCGAGTCCACATACCACATGTCGACAACCTCGTGAGCCAAGTCAATATACTTGATTTGTTTATCTTTCTCGGCTTTTACGAGGTTCTCGTCATGCGGGACGGATATGTCAACAATCATTGCACGCCTTTCGCTTCGGTCCACCACCACTATATCAGGCTTATTGGCTACAATAGTCCTGTCAGTGATGATGGACCGATCCCAGTACAAAGTGATATGACCATTATCAAGAACTGGGTCGGGCTCATACCTGTAGTACGGCACTTCCGATTCCACAAGAGAGTATTTATTATTATTATTTCTATTGTATTTTTAGATACAATTATTGTATTGACTGGTCTACACTGTCCTCATGTATCTATTAATATAGTAATGTGTGGAAGTTGTAAAACCGTTTTTTTTTAAAGAGGGTCATTGGAGTTTCTTGCCGGTTCTTCTGCATAGGAAACAACCATTTGGAAGCACGCACTAGCTTCTGATGTTTAATAAGTGCCACCCATGTGAAATAAAAATATTTTGGATTGAATATTATTTATCTGTGTAGACACTTTTAAACAGAGAAAGCATTGTGTTTTTTTGTCGAGACTTTTGATTAAAGGGGCTTCGACAAAATAATAGGGTCAGTTTAATGTGTCATTCAACGTAAATACATTTCAATCTGACATCATTATGAAGCTAATCGGCGCTGGGAACGTATCAACGGCCATTGTAAGGTAATTACTGCCTTCATTTGTAATGGCTTGGCCTTTGTGATGGTTAAGTTGCCATTGTAGAATTATGGGTAGGTTTACTGAGAAGTTAAAATGACAAGTTTAAATCATTCATTGACTTCTCCCGCTGACTGTGACTGTAAGCACCTAAAGGGCAATGGAAAGGGCTATGCTCGGAGTTTCCTTCCGTGATCGCATAAAGAATGAAGATATCCGCATGAGAACCAAGGTCGCCGACATAGCCCGAAGAATCGCCAAACATGAGTGGCAGTGGGCAGGGCACATTGCTCGTAGAACGGATGGTCGATGGGGCCGAAAGGTTCTAGAGAGACGACCGCGCACCTGAAAACGCAGCGTTGGAAGGCCACAAGGTGAACCGACGACCTGGTGAGAGTCGCGGGAATGCGATGGATGCGAGACGCACAGGATCGGTCAACAGTGGACGTCTTTCGGCTGAAATAATGATGATGATGATGATGATGAGACACCATTAGGCCGACTGTGTCGACGAAGCGGCAGCGTCGTGCAGTCATGTCGTAGCCGCTTCGTCGACAGTGTTTCATAGTTTTGTATGTAAGCTTCACGCAGGCGTACACCAAGCGTAGGTATAATGACGAATACGCGTCTGTGAAGCTATGCGTCCGTGGACAGTAGACCTTATTGGTTTTCCTTTAAGGTGAAGGCTTTTGAACACATTCGCAAGAAGTTGGTAGAATCATCATAGCATTGATTGGCTGGATTTATTTTTCACAATAACACTACTTATTTATTTGTATGTATCTAAGTAAATATGTAATTAATAATGTACTTGACGGGGCTTTCGTGTTTAGTTTTCAAAAGATATCAGAGATGGCGCTAGTGATTTAGAGTGACGTCACGTGACTGGCCACGACACTCTGACGCAACACTGGGTGCTGGTGGGACTTAGGTCGACGGCGGCGGAGGCACAGTATTAACTGAGCCCCGGTCGGAGACACATGTATCCACTACGCGTTCAGTGGAGTGTCTTATTTTATTGTGTTGCCTATTTTATAGTAATGATTATTGTGTGGTGATTTATTCACGGTGATTATTTTATGAGAACTAAAAGTAAGATTATAGTGAGGTGCTAACATTAATACATTCGATTTGTAACGAATCGCATTTCGAGGTTACAGATCCGATTAACATTGCTGATGGGGCTCAAAAGCCTTTGTACTTATTTCTTTTCTGTTTGTATATTATTAAGTTGCACCTGCCATGTTATGTTTCCGCATAACCTTAAAGTCGAGTGGTAGAAAAAGCCTTAGGCATTAAGTCTGCCTTTGTACAGTGTTATTTACTAGTGCATAAAGTTTTAATAAATAAATTAAAAAGAAACAGTACTACTTTTTTAAATTTAAAATCATTTACAATAAGAAAAGCAACGTAAACATAAAAGAAAAACACAGTTCCCGTAAGCGATAGTTAATTAAAAACTAAACTACACTGAACAGTGACGGTATGAGCCCGCCCCTGCTGCCAGTTTGCATTGCAATCGTTGACAATGCAATTCTTTGGGTTCCGCAGGAGCAAATGTTTTTTTTTTGTTTTGAGGTGAGAAATCATCCATTTGCGAGACACCCCAGGTGCGAGAGAAGTTCTCGCACCTGGGGTCAAGTGAGTTGAACTAGGGCGCGTCAGAATTTTAACTTTTTTTAAAATTGATATGAACTAGTGCATGACTACGATCCCACCTCAGGGTAAGTAGTGATGCACTTTTATTTCATTTGCCAACATCTACTTGCTTATATTTATTTATTTTACAAGATCTCTGGTAAGGATAACCTGCTTACTATAAGTTTATTTGTTTATGTTGCATTACGCATATTTCATTTCTTTAGCGGTTTTTTTTTAACGGGCAGAATAAATAAGATTTCTTCTTTTTCTTTTTTCTTTCATTTATGTCAAAGTGACGTTAACAGACTGGCATTAAGTAACGAGTATATCTAAATACCAGTCCGATATTGTCTGGGAATGACCTCTTGCCATATTCAACAGAGTCCCTCTCGTTCTACCCAAAGCGGATTAAGATATTTAATTCTTCCCAAGTAGATATATTTCAGAACCCTAGGGTCCTGGAACTTCGGAAGGTGTACAAGGAACCGAAGCCAACTCGTAGGCTTCGCTACATGGAACATAGTACCAATCGACGATTATCCCTATACGCGCTGTACAGGTGCATTCACGGACAACCTCCGGTTGGTAGGCAACTATTCAATTGCGACACATGAGAAACAAAGATATGTTTCAAGTAGATTGATAGGTAACCAAGAATTATGTAGACTATGGTGGCCCCTGTCTGAACAATGTTATTATATACATCGACAATAAAAAACAAAGGGTGTGACTTGCAAAACAGTAGCAAGTACGAAGTGGCGTAGCAACAAATGAGGAACATCATTACATTTATTACGACGATCAACAACATACATTACATTAACAAACCTACCCAATACACAAAAGACCAATTGTTTATACCTACAGAACTTTCAAAAAGCCACATGTTCGCGCTTGTCCGGTTAATTTTCCTTTCGGTCGTCTGCAAATGGCCGCCGCTGCCGATTGCAGCGCGCCAAATAGGCGCATTATATTAATTTAAATGTTAAATAGAATGGTTTCGACACAGCGCCGCGTTAGTGTTTGTTATTTTATTTATATATGTAAACGTTCAGGATGTAAATGATTTGGATTATATTTTGTATTTTGCTCTGTGTTACACACACATTTTGACTGTCTCGTTGATCTGGTAGTCACAGGCACTACTGCGGAGCAGGACTTGGGTTCTGGGTACCTCCTTCTGCCAATTAGTTATGGCAGCGAAGGAGGTGATGGAAAGCGTAAGGGAGAGGACATCCTCAAGTGATGCAAAGGAAGTGTCTCAACGGAAGCGGAAACGGAAACAGATGTCAAATATCTTTATGGATGCGGAAACGGAAGCGGATGCGGAACTGATAATACTATAAAGAAAAAGCACAATTTTATTTCATAAAAACAACAGAAAGTTTACGTCGTAATCACGTCACGAGGCGCGGTTTTGCGCAGAATGAACCAAAAAAAAAAAATAATAAAGAAACTAAAGAAAGAAAAATATTATATTTGGCACGCATGGACACACACACTGTAAAAACAAAATTTAAGACAACAAAGAAAAAAAAACTCGTTGCGACACGTTTGTGTAACACCTCCCCCCCCCCTCCCGCACCTCCGTCGATGTGTCCAGTCGTTCACGCGCCCCTCACCCCGCGCTCTTCGCTGTATTCTTTCGTTTAGAGTTCAGTTACAAATTTTGCAGAAGAAGAAGCGGAAACGGAAGTGAAAAAGCTTGCGGAACTTCTGCAGAAGTGGCAGCAGAGTTCTGTTACAACACAAATCCTCATGCCCCAGCCGCCACAGGAGATGCCTTCAGCCACTGTAGGTGCAGGCTTGCGGATGGTGGGCAATGCTCACAGTCCCATAATGTCTCAGGGATCAAGCAGACGTTAGCATCAGGGTGCTTTTTCATCAAAGATGCTGTGCTATGTTGTTATGGACGCGTTAGATAATCACCAATTATATTTATTTATTGGGCCGAGATTCTCGAGATCAACCAATCAATTTTGTGCTATAGGTAACTAAAAAAAATATAAGAAATGTAAAACGTGACGATTCTAGAGTATCACCTCGCTGTCACTATCCTTATCATCTCGTTTATGTCGCCCACGCAGACTTCATTAATCATGCGCGCTTCCCTCCGTCCCTCAATGTTGTTAGTTGTCATTGTATTTTTTTGATTATATATCGTCAATCGTTGTTCTGAACTAGCTTCTGTCAGCATCATCCGCGTGGTAGTAGAAAGTATAAGGCCTATGTAACTCAATGGTTTGTAAAAGAAGTTTACGACTTTAATAATAAAAACTTTAATTTAAAAAAATTACTCATCTTTTCTCTTTATAATATTAGTATAGAAGAAAATAGTTTTTGTATAAACCAGTCAGTGGAGTATTGGTGGCCGAGTGGTAACGGCTCCGACTTACGAGTTGTAGATCGCGGGTTCAAACCCAGCCAGGCGCATTACTTTGTGTAATTTATTTCATCACCATTGTTATCAAAACGGTGAAGGAAAACATCGTGAGGAAACCGGCATGTCCTAGAACCAAAACTTCGAAGAAATGTGGTATCAACCAACCCGCACTGCCCCCACGTGGTGGTACTGCCCATTCCCTCTCCTAGAGAGGAGGCCTGAGTCTTAGCAGTGGGAACATTAAAAAGCTATTTATGCTTATGCTTATAAACCAGTCGAGTAAATTTTGTTAATAATGTTGTTTTAATTACGAGTGACTGGAGAGGCAGCACGGCGTCCCCAATCCACTTCCCGTCCTTCCAACAAGACCCCATTGCCATTTCGCTAAAAGTTCGTAATCTTCTAATTCATAATAATGATCGATCATTGATCGATCAATGGTCTCGTAATAGAGTTGTGGTAGAATGACAATATCTAGCTTATTAAAAGCAATGAATACACAATGACGTTCTTATGGTAGGTCACTGATCAACGGAATTGTCAAAATTTACTAGATTACCATTCTATGCCACTTCTTTCAATGGAGTGTCAGTGGTTGACCATTGGAAAGTCATAATAACGCCATTATATTAGTAGATTATTAAACTTGTCAAAATCAACAATTATGCAATCAATTAAAGACCATTCGGACACTATTGTAATAGCAAACTTGAGGCCCTGATTTTCTGAATAGTGGTCCAATGACTTAAATTTAAGTGACCTTTTAGAGATATGCGGAGTCTCGTCAACCTCCATGGAAACTGAAGGATCCTCCGACCAGTCGGGTGTTGTGTCTGGTCACGGCAATTGCCCGATAGTTGATTTGTAACTGTTGCATGTTTTAATTTTGAATTTTATTTAAAAACCGATGACAAGAAGGGTGAGACAGTGTCAGATATTTGGTCGTTCATATTTCATATTTTTACATGAAAATATTTTTTTATTTTAATATAAACGAAACAGGCTCTGCATAAGTAAACGATCTGTGATATTATAACAAGCTTATAAAGTTGCGCCAGGTGGAAAATCGAACGCGAACCAATGACGGTGTAATTTTAATAAGGTATTTTTTTGGTAAAACGACCAAATAATATACTGTGTTGAAAATCTTATTTTTTTATATCTATTTAAAGTTGGTGTCAACTATTTTGGATAAAAAATAACATGTGCTTATGAAACTTTCAGTAATTAGGTAGTAGACTTATTTATTTTTTATTATGTGTATCAAAAAGTGAAATGGGAATTTGACCCTTTTCTAGTAAACACATAGTAAAGATTTAGAATCTATTTTTCATATTATTTTTTTTGTTAGTTGGTTTAACGTTGTTAATACATAGTTTTAAGGATTGTTTAATGTAATCCTTTAATAAAGGCTACACTATAAAATATAAAAATACTGACTTTTAGCATATATAATGGTGTATACTTTGTTGGTTGTCCTTATATAAATAAATACTTTAATTTTCAAATCTGCTCAATGTTAAGTACCTACGTTAGAAGCCTTTTAAAGATGGTGGAAGGGGTAACTGTCAAGTAGCAGAATAAGGATGCCCGAACTAAAATGTGACGTCACATCGACTTATCCGAAATGTCTTTACCTAGCTTACTTAAGCTACGCATGTACCTGAATATATACTTATTTATATACAAAACTAAAATCATAAATTATATAGTTATTAAATATGTATATAAAGTTGCCAAAATACTCTTCCACATCGCTGTTGCAAATAAAGAGGCAGCTTTCTGGTGCGCTAAGTGTCGAGCTTTTAGTGAGAAACATCCTTGAAAAAGCAACATGCACTACTGGCGGACGGTGACCAATGGGTAGCTCATCGTCCGATAGCACACTAGGCTAGGCTCAAAAAGATGTCAGCTTGAATGACAGGGAAGATATTTAGCTAGGGTAGATAATTTCGATGATTTCGCACTTTGAAAAAAATTAATAACAAGATGATTATTACACATGGCTGGTTCGGAGAGACCCGAAAAAAGAATATCTGGAATAAAGCTGGGGGAGGCATTTGCCCAGCTGTGGGAAAGTATAATAAAAAATAAAAATAAAACTTTTTATTTATTTATTTTTTATTTGATATAAACCAGTGCTTGTCTGCGATCCCACCTGATGGTAAGCAGTGATGCAATCATTGATGGTGAGGCGCACTAGTTTATTAAGAGTCTATTCACTCTAGCCTTGAAGGCACCTAAATTATAGTTGGACGGGAAGATGCAATTCCCGCGCACACACTCCAAAATGCAACCTGTAAAATACCGATAGGCTGGCTACCCTGCACCTGTGCTCGAGGCTTTGTAGATTGAACTTAACCAAATCTGGATCCCCAATTAGCCTCTTCGCACGCCTTTCTATTGAGTCCAAAGCTGCTAGATGGCATTTTGCAGCACCAGCCCATTATGTAACTGCAGTACTCCACACACGATCGGACCTGCACTTTGTATAACATTAGAAGCTGTCCCGGTGTGAAGTACCGTCGGCCCTTTGCAAGAACGCCTAGTTTTCTAGCAGCTACCTTGGCTTTGGACCCAATGAACCGTCCAAAATTGAGGTCTGAAGAAATTTCGACTCCCAAGAGCTGAAGGACCATTAAATTTTCGATTTTAGGAGCCATCTATTATTAATTTATTGATTAAAACTTTATGCACTAGTAATCACTATACAAAGACGGACTTAACGCCTTAGGTATTTTCTACCTTTCTTTATCGACCTTTATTTTTTAATTAATTACGTATCTACACTAATATTATAAAGAGGTAAATTGCTAAAAGTTTTTCACCAATAGAAAGTTGCTTTGTTCCTGAGGGACATAGGCTATATTTTATATGTACGCGGGCGAAACCCAGGGCAAAACCTAGTAATTAATAGATGGCTCCTAAAACACAGACAAAACAGTTAATGTCATTCCATATTAGAGACATAATTATCAACATGAATTTATGTCCAACATTGGGCCCAACCGGAAGGCCAAACCCTTATGTTAATGAGTACAATATATGAGCGATGTAAACCGGCCGTGATTTACTACCGCTAAAACTTACGGATTCAATTACTTAGGAAATACATAAATCATGTGGTCTTGATGCCGCTCCGGTAATATTGTTGTCGGTGGTCGGTCTTCGCGGTAAGGAAGCGGGTCTTGATCCTGTGGGATATAATGAGAGAGGAAGCGAAAGAATCAAGGTCACCGACAAGAACCGACCGAACTTCGCACTCACTCACTCACCATACAAACTCGACACTCACTACATTAGTGATCAATACTCACCACACACATTCACTCACTGTTACAGGTTTTCTAGCAAATTTTTGTTTTTGTTTTTATTTTAGTTTTAATTCAATTATTGTTTTCTTTTTTTTAACTCTTTGTATTTCTCTCGGGAGAGGATACTTACTGCTTCTGTTATATGTGAAGATTATTATTATTACAGCCCGACGAATCGCCGAACTTGCCGTGTGTGCATAGCTCATAGAACCGATGGTCAACGAGGTCGAAAATTCTGGAGCTGGAAGCCGAACCACTTAATGTAATATTCAGCATTGGAAGGCGTTCTAGAAGGTGGACCAATGAGTTGGTGAGGTTCGCTGGAATCCGTTGGATAACAGACGCACATGACCAGTCGTTGTGGTGACACTTGGGGAGGCCTATGTCCACCAGTGAATGGCTGAAATGATGGAGAAAAATTACTATTCAATACACTTACTCGAAAACCCGCTCGTATCCCACCGCTTTTAGGCACGAAATACACTGTGTTCCGCACAGTTGTGCAGAAAAATGCGCGTGCTCTCCTCCACCACAATTATAGCATTATAGAGAAAGAAAAGGGTTTTTAATTTCTAAAAGAAGCTAGTGACTGGGCTTGCCAAGTACTGCTTAGCTTATCAAAAGTATTATGACTTAACTGATCGTATAATTTTATGATGCCTTCAACAAGGTGCTGTCAGAAGTCGTTCCGTGAAAGCCTATTAACGACAATGTTTCCCCGCGGACTAATAAACGAATCGCGCATTAATCAACAGGCTTCGCCATTATTAAATACTCAACGATTTTATAATGGACTGATGATTTATTGGTACCTGAGGGGAATGCGAACAGCGCCGTTTTAAAATGTTGCACGAACGTAGGCTAATTGCATAGCGCCGTTGACCAGGCAAATTACTTACGTCTTGAGCTTGTGTTGACATGCTTGAGCTTTATAATATTAAAGTTAGAACTACATTTTGCACACGTGGGCTACGTACGCCGATCTTCATTCGTTTTATTTTTATGGCAACTAGACTCGTAGAGCTTCATTAGATCCACGCCACGTGATGCGACTTTACGTCTTTACGTACATAACAGTTGTGATCCACATGTGCGTCGGTCTAATGTAACCATATACTCAGGTCTGCGGTTCTTTGAAGCTGTGAAAAAATAAAAAATGTGTTCAGTAACTGTTCGGACCGAGCCCATGTCGTCGACGGCGCGCAGTATTCCACGCGCGCCTCAAGAAGATATCAGCACATCGTAGGGGACCAGCAGAGTCGAAGAACGCAATGCAAAGAAGGAGCATAGGAGTGGGTTTTAGTCAGTAAAAGTCTGACAGGTCCTCTCGCTCCGCCTAAGAGCGTGAGCAGTCATTGAATGATTTCCTGCCTAAAAAAAGCTTCCTAGCCTTTTTCCAAATATCTGGGGGTCGACTTCCAGTCTCACCGGACGCGGCTGAATACCTGTGTTTTACCTGGAGTGACTGCCTATCCGACCTCTACAACCTTATTACTATACCCTGTTTATGACGATGTATATTAGTATATTATCTACGATGTCATCATCATCATCATCATTTCAGCTGAAAGACGTCCACTGCTGGACATAGGCCTCCCCCAAGTGTCGCCACAATGAACGGTCCTGTGCGTCTCGCATCCATCGGACTCCCGCAACCGTTACCAAGTCATCCGTCCACCTTGTAGGAGGCTTTCTAACGCTACGTCTTCCGGTACGTGGCCGCCATTCCAGAACCTTTCGGCTCCAACGGCCATCTGTTCTGCGAGCAAAGTGCTCTGCCCATTGCCACTTTAGTTTGGCGATTCTTCGTGCTATGTGTGCTACGATTTGCTTTATAATAACTGCATGATTTGTTTGTAATCTCATATTTAAGTGAACTATTTGTGTTCTTTATGGGAATAAATATCTTTAAACCGATTTAGGGAGCCGTGACACAAAACCCCTATGCCTATGAAGGCCTATGTTCAACAATGGCGGAAATGATGATGATGAGATTAATAAATGGATTAATAATATTAATTTATTGGACTAAAACATTTTGAACCCGTAAATACTTACAAACAACTCCGAGAAAATAGATAGATTAGAGACTAAGAACTGTAATTGTTCAAACAGTTACTGACAGAAGTAAGTATTTCTAATGAATCTGGCACGTTCCATTTTATTACTTCTTTCTTTTATTTAAGGCTGACCTTAATGGCTCAGTTGTCAGGCTTAAAAGCCTGTCAGTCTAGGAATGTAAATTACGGAGAGTTTATTATGTTGACATTCACGGGAGTACTTACTGTTAATACTTACTTCAAGACTGTCTTAGCGGTAGGTCAAACGAGTTACGTTGGAAACACCTGGACAGATATTGTGCCATTAGACGTTATGCCACTAGTGAAGAGCAGTTTTTGCCGATAGCACTTTTTTTTAAGTGAGTATTTTTGAACATTATACTGAGCTAAACTGTTAAGCATTGGCAGAAGGGCTTGGTTTTTAGGGTTCTGTACCTTAAAAGGAAAAAACGGAATCCTTATAGGATCTCTTTGTTGTCCGTCTGTCTGTCTGCCTGTCAAGACCCTTTATCTCGAGAATACGTGGAGGCATCGACTTAAAATTAAAACCATATACTCAGTTGTGAAGTCTTTTCAAGCTGTGAAAAAATCAGACTTCTAACGATAAAAAGATACGGCCGTTTATGTCGCAAAAAACCTACATTTCGACACTCTCCAGGAAATAAAAATTCATATGGTACTTCCCGTTGACCCAGAATCCTTAAATTTGCACAAAGCAAGGTCTTATAAGCTCAAGTATAGGAATAAATCTGAGAACTGTAAATTTGATGTTACGTCAGAGACTCCATTCGGGAAATCATCAAACTTTTTACATAGATAAGTTTGTACGGGACCGACTCGCTCTTGCCCAGTTTTTATTTACTTATACTGAAAATCGTAGAAATTACATGACTTGATTCCGCCATCACCTTTCTACCTTTTACCATCGGACAACCTAACGTACGGCGAGTGTCCACTCTTACATTGTTGACACTTCTATGGTCCAGACTAAGCGTTTCACTTCGTCGTTTATACCGCGTACATCGAAGAACAGCCCCCCTTCTTTGTTTTGATCACGTGACTAAGCGTTGAGATGACGTCAGAACAAAGGAATCGGAGGCGAAGCCTACTCGAGGCGACGAAAAGAGAATCAAAACAAAACGGTTGTAACTTGGCAAGGGAATGGGAAGAGCGCAGCAGAAAAATTGTTCCAGCCCCTGGAACAATTTTTCTGCTGCGCTCTTCCCATTCGATTATGATTTAGGTGTATTCAAGGCTAGAGTGAATAGGCTCTTAATAAACTAGTGCTTAATTACACTGCTTACACCATCAATGATTGAATTACTGCTTACCATCAGGAGGAATCGCAGTTAAGCACTAATTTACATGATTAAAAAAAGGATCTCATTGTTATAAAAAGTATTCATCCATTAGTTTCTATGAAACATTTCAACTATACCTGATGATCCTAGTTACTCATCTTCTTTATTGACGGTACGTCATCGCTCACAATACGATTCACTGTGTACTTCATTAGTCTTATCTCTAGGAAATGTGGCTGGCATATTGGACGGCCTAACTTTATTCATTTTATGTCAGAACCGTAATATCATAGTCTTGATACATTTCGCTTACTTTGCATATATTATTGTCTATGTCAAGTGAAACTTCATGTCTTTCCTGGTTATGTTTCCGTTTGGTTCTGATACTGGAGACCCTGGCTTCAACATTTCCGTCATATGCTTTGTAGCGGAAAATTGTAAGTACAATGGACAACGTAAATTTTGTGATGGTAGAGCGTGTTTTGTATGGATAAGGTTTAATCTATATATATATAAGGAGAAACTGACTGACTGACATATCAACGCACAGCCGAAACTACTGGCATTAGGAACGTGAAATTTTGCACAAGGTTTCCTTTTATGACGTAGGCGAGCACTAAGAAAGGGTTTCCCAAAATTCACTCCCTAAGGGGATGAAGCGGGGGTCTAAAGTTTGTACGGAGAAACCTACATTCACGCGAGTGAAGCCGCGGGCAGAAGCTAGTAAATTATATAGCAATTATTGCACTTAGGTATGCAAGCTTACCTATAGTTAAAGTATTCTGTGTTTCCTAATAGTTACAACCTGGGGGTATTCAAGTCAACAGTAAACAGGTTACTTCTGGCCAAGTGTGCTCATCGTCGACCACATCATCACATGTTCGCATTGGCGTTAATAGCTGAAATGGTTTTTTACATGATTTTAAATATTTTTTTTTTTTATAATAATATAATAATATTCCACAACTATTACACAACGCCATCTAGTCCCAAGCTAAGAGAGCTTGTGTTATGGGTACTAAACAACTGATAAACATACTTATATATTTCTAAATACATACATATATAGATAAATTACACCCAGACACGATTTATCAACGACCACTTTTGACCACTAAATCAAATGATTTAGTGGTCAAAAGTGGTCGTTGTGGTGACGCTTGGGGGAGGCATATGTCCAACAGTGGGCGTCTTTCGGTTGAAATGATAATAATGATGAATTAGGTTTGGGGTCCCCCGAGCTTGAGAGCCCCGGGGCACTGCCCTATCTAGCCCTATGCTAGCGACGCCAGTGTCTCCACTTGTCCTCCATTAAAAATATACCCCCATTAAAAATATCGACCGGCCTATTGGTCTAGTGGTTAGTGGCCCTGACTGCTATGCCGGAGGTCGTGGGTTCGATTCCCACCCCAGGACAAATGTTTGTGTGATGAGCACGATCATTTGTTCTGTGTCTGGGTGTAATTTATCTATAGTTGTCTAGTACTCATAACACAAGCTCTGCTTAGCTTGGGGCTAGACGGCGTTGTGTGATATTTGTGGGATATTATATTATTACTATTACTTCAGTTGCCTGTCTCGTAGCTTATTTATATCATTTTCAAAATCATCATGGATCTTGCTCAGTAATCAAAGATTCAAAGCATTTTATTTCTAATAAACCATTTACAGGCACTTTTGAAATGTCAAGAAGTCAGTCAGAAAAAAATATGCTAATTGCACATTCCTAAGCGTAGATCCCTATGGAGAAGAATGTACAAGAAACTCCATGGAAACTATTTAATCATGTTATGTATTACAAATATCTCGGTTACATGTTTCTTGTCTTTACTATCATGTGAGAACAATGTGAATAAAGTAAAAATAAAAACTAAATCATCATCATCATCATCATCTTCCTGCCCTTGTCCCGTGTTATTTGGGGTCGGCGCAACATGTTTTTTTCTTCCATTCTGCCCTGTCATTCGTCATGCTATCACTAACTTCCTTTTCTTTCATATCACTCTTCACACAATCCATCCATCTTTTCTTTGGTCTCCCTCTCCCTCTCCATCCATCCACATGTAAACTCATAACTCTTTTAGTAACATGCGTTTCATCCCTCCTCTTCACATGACCATACCAAGACAAACGATTCCCTTTCAATTTTTCAGTCACTGGTGCCACTTTCAAACTTCCCCTAATATACTCATTTCTCACTTTATCCATTCTCGTCACACCACACATCCATCTTAACATTCTCATCTCCGCTACGTGCAATCTTTTTTCATCCGTCTAAAAAAATAAAAAAAATAAAAACTAAATATAGATATTAAAATAGCAATTACATGTGGATGGATGGAGAGGGAGAGGGAGACCAAAGAAAAGATGGATGGATTGTGTGAAGAGTGATATGAAAGAAAAGGAAGTTAATAATAGCATGACGAGTGACAGGGCAGAATGGAAGAAAAAAACATGTTGCGCCGACCCCAAATAACACGGGACAAGGGCAGGAAGATGATGATAGATATTAAAATAGCAACTGGCAGCTAAGAGATGACCAGTCTCAATCTGCAATTAACTGGGCAGGTCAGGTCATAATATCCATCCGTATGTTTCCCCCTATCACAAGTCCTATCTGTGTTACAGAGATGTAGGAGGCAGATAGCACAGTGTGGGTGCTATGTACTGTTGTGAAGACTATGGTCACCATGGTACTGCGAGGATGAGGATATCGGAGTAGTAAATTCATGGTACATATTAAAATGCCTTGATTAAACCTTTTTTTCACTTTTAAACGTAATAAAAGTTTGACTTCCATAGCAACCAACTCATACTTTTTTTCAGGGACTGACTAATACAAAGGATTAATTAAAAATCATCTTAAAATACACAGCGCTAAAGTCGATATTTGAGTTGGCTTTCATCATTTCAGCCGATAGACGTCCACTGCTGGACATAGGCCTCCCCTAAATGTCGCCACAACGAACGGTCCTGTGCGTCTCGCATCCATCGGATTCCCGCAACCTTCACCAGGTCATCGGTCCACCTTGTAGGGGGCCTACCAACACTGCGTCTTCCGGTACGCGGTCGCCACTCCAGAACCTTTCGGCCCCAACGGCCATCTGTTCTGCGAGCAATGTGCCCTGCCCATTGCCACTTAAGTTTAGCGATTCTTCGTGCTATGTCGGCAACCTTGGTTCTCCTGCGGATATCTTCATTCTGATTCGATCACGCAAGGAAACTCCGAGCATAGCCCTTTCCATTGCCCTTTGGGTGACTTTGAGCCTTCTGATGATGCCCATTATTTGATTGATTGAAAACATCTCGAATCATTAATTCAAGTTATAGCATAAATGCACTTTAGAGAGTCTCAAAAATGCCCCCGTCACCGTCCCAAACGAGGATTCTACTTAGACCTTATTTTAAGTAATACTTTTATGTTGCTATTCAGTTGTATTAGCAGTACCATTCATCTTTTATTTTCATTTCAACCAGCAAACATTAAGCTTTCCAACGACTACAATGAATCGTTTAAAATCGTTTTTATAGCCGTCTGTACTATTCGTCATTGTGCAGACAGACTGCTGTCTGATATACCCATGTTTCATCTACTTAGAGAAAAGTCAAAGACACTATAAAAACTTGCCATTATCTTGGGAAACTGGTCTTCACCGCGCGAGTTTCTTTTATCCCCACATTCACTTGACTCAAAATTTTTCCTGCAAGTTATTTTGAATATTTGTTTAATCATAAGGTCTTGTTTTGTGACGAGAAATAAACGAAGATTATTGTCATTATTATTTTTACATGCATAACTCAGAACCCTGAGGTCCTGGACCTTTGGAAGGCGTATGAGGAGCCAAAACCAACACGCAGAGGCCCTTTAAACACTTTTAATGGAACGTGGTAACAACCGACGATTATCCCTGTATGCGTTATACTAGCGGACCCAAGGACAACCCCCGCTATGTAAAAATCTATTGCGACATACGAGAAACTAAGATAATAGAGCTATGGTTTTTGGAGTCTTAAGTATACTGGTTACCAGGAACTATGTTAAGACTATGCCCCTGCCTGGACAATGTTATTAATATCTATCGATAAAAAGGCTGAGGTGATTTGCACACTCAACAAATGGGCCCCCAAAAACAGTCACTAGCACAAAGTGACGTAGCAACAAGAGGGCAACATATTTTGATGTGCTTGAGGATTGGAGAGGTATACTACGGCTATCAGGACAATTCCGGAAGTACGATCAAGATCCCTACCAGCATCTTACTGAATTATACATCCTTGTCCCGAGCACATTTGCTTTTGCGAATTTCCACTCAAGCGAGCCATTAAAGATAAGAGAGAGGTGGGAGCTCTGTTCCTCTTCAAGGTACAAACCTAGGGTTAATGCACAAGCCCCACCATGACGTCAACGTAGAGATACGGCGATGGGGCGTTATTAATTATATGTATTAGTTTATTATTTTGTAAGATAAAAATTTGTGTATTTTATCTTAGTTGCCTGATAATAAAGGATTATTATTATTATTATGTTACCACTGGGATACCACTGGCTCTGTTCTCAATTTTCGACAATTTTCAACTGCACGAATTTTCGACGTAAATTATTATCAGAATATTGTAATCCTTCGATCCACAAGAATCACGGTCACTTCGTATGCAGGTTGCGTGTGCCAGAGCCATCGAGACTGGAGTGCCACTACAGAGCAGGCTAGCGTTAAAAATAACACCCGGAGCGCCTACCGATACGCGGGGTTACTGCCTAGCTGTGTTACATGAAGTGGAAGTATGTTACGGATACAAACTGTTATGTGTCGGTGAGTTATAGAGCATAATATCACGCCTGTACGTATTCTCTGACTAGCGATCTGCTCCAACTTCACTTCAACATATCTATACATGTAAACCTTTGGTGGAACCCGTTTGAACAGACGGACAAAGGGGGACTTTTTTATCCAACTTCAAAAAAAAGGGAGGAGGTTCTCAATTCGGTTGTATTATTTTTTTATGTGTGTTACCTCAGAACTCCGTCGTTTATGGACCGATTAGGATTTTTTTTTCTCCTTAAAGGATATGTTTCCAGATTGCTCCCATTTTTTCAAAATCTTTGTTGTCAAATAAATGATTTTGGTATTTTTATCGAGAACTCAAGCATTTACAGTCAAAAAGTAACATTTGATGAAGTGCAACTGGTGGAGAAGACCTTGCATGGCAAACGGAATGTCACACTTACATAGATATCATGATGAATGTATCTTGTATCTTGTATCTTGTATCTTGTAATCTTGTATCTTGTATCTTGATGAGGATAGTTAAGCAACTTTGACAATACAAATAAATAAATGGTTCTGATTAGTTATATTGAAAATGGCATCATCGAAGTGATCTGATGATGATGAGGTCGGAAGGTAAGCTTTGGAACTCTGTAATATTAATCACCGTATCTTAACCATGTTTGGCCTTATTAGAATTGTCATGAGATGCACTTTGGTTATAAGGTACTATCGAACTGATCTGATGATGGAGCCGGAAGGTGGAAGGTAGACACAAGAACTTCAAAATAAAAACAAACCATTCGTTGGACCAAAATTTGATTTTAGGGTTCCGTAACTCAAAAGGAAAAAACGATAACGATATGGCATGTTGCAAAAAACGTATGTTTCGACATTCTCAAGGTAATTAAAATTAAGTAAGAGAACAAAAGTAAGGTTGGAGATTGCGCGGGGATTTTCTGAAAAGGAAACAGTGTGGTCAGAACGTAAAGGGCAACTGAAGGATACAGGTATGGTTTAAGTCAGTGAAAGTCTGACATGCCCAAGAGCGCCTACTCAGCCCTAGAGCGCGAGAAGTCATTGGATGATTTCACACATTATAAAAAATAGTAGAAAAAAGCTGAGAATTTCAAATATTTCTAACACCCGTGTGAACCGTCCTGGGGTGGATTGCTAGTTCTAAATAAATAAAAGGGCGACGCAATTACTTAGCTTGAGCCTAGGTATTAGGTCACAAATCTAGTGTTCATTCAGTCTAACGTAATCACTGTTTTCATCTTCATTCATTTAAAAAATAAAGAAAATGAATCTTAAAAGTATCTACTGAATAAACATATTTGTGATTTGTGTTTTTTACTCCAGGAGGGCTCATCATCATCATTATTTCAGCCGAAAGACGTCCACTGCTGGACATATGTCTCCCTAAAGTGTCGCTACAACAAACGGTCCTGTGCGTCTCACATCCATCGCATTCCCGCGACTCTTACCAAGTCATCGTCCAGGTTGTGGGAGGCCTTCCAACGCTACGTCTTCTCATGCGCGGTCGCCACTCGAGAACCTTTCAGTCCCATTGATCATTTATTCTGTGAGCAATGAGCCCTGCCCACTGCCTCTTAAGTTTGGCATTTCTTCGGGCTATGTCGGTGACCTTCTTCGGGCTATGGATGGGTCTATCGACACTATTTTCCGCGTATTTTTTTTTAAACCAGAGCTTGACTGCGATCCTACCTAATCACAGAACACTAAAGTACCTAATAGTAGGCAGTTATGCAATAGTTGATGGTGAATCGAACTAGTTTATTAAGAGCCTATGAATAGGCGATTATAATTCTAAATTATAATCGGTCGGGAAGACCGCTGCAGACAAATTGTTTCAATCCTTTGATGTACGCGCTTTGACTATATCCGTAGAATTACTGTATCGAGCTGAACAATGTACTTACTCTGTTATACAGTTCACTGAACTGTTCATAGACGGCTGGTGCGTGCAGGTTCGCTATTTGCAACAGGTAACTGCAGGTCTAATACTGGCTAATGTTCATCAATTCGCTGAATGGCAATATCTTACAATAATTAATTCAAACACACCGACGGTTCGAGGTATCGGCTTGGATTTGATTTCACCTAAATCTTGATATAAATACATGTTATATAATGGGTAATACGCGAAATACATCCCGTCGTATGCAGTTTACTCGTAATCGATTACAAATAGCTCACGATAGAGTTGGGAAGGCGTTTTCCTAAACTTGATGACACTGAAAACGTTTTGGGAACACATTCATTGTACGTACAGCTAAGGAGTGAAAATCCTTGCCGGAATCTGTGTTTCCTGATGGCTACAACCCGGGAATCTTTAAGTCAAGAGTGAATAGGTTACTTCTAGGTAAGCGCGCTCCATCGTCGACCGCATCACCTCTTTCCATCAGGTGAGATAGCGGTCAAGCTCGAACCAATCAAGAATTAAAAAAAAAGCTCAGGCATTTAGATTAATGTTAAAAAAAAGATACGGTCGTTTATGTAGCAAAAAAACGTGTATTTCGACACTCTCAAGGGAATCAAAATTCATAGGGTACGTCCCGTTGACCTAGAATCCTGAAATTTGGCATAAAGCAGGGCATCATAGCACAAGAATAGGAAAAAATCTGAAAACTGTAAATTTGTAGATACATCACAAAAAATAACTTTTTTTGCGATTCGGAAAAATCTTCATAACTCAATTCGGGAATTGAAAGGTTTTAATAGGTAAGTTTGTACGGAACCCTCGGTGCACGAGTGCGACTCGCACTTGCCCGGTTTTTTTTTAATACTATAATACTTTATTTTTTCTGTTTTTGTATTTGTTTGTTAATATATGATACAACTGTCATGCATTAACAGCTCATGCTTGGGCATGCAGTCCCAGTAATTTAAATTGTACTCACTAATGATTATCTGTTAACAACACTGTGGGCTACATTATTATTTATGATTTTAATATCACATAATGTAGCGGTGTAAAATAGAATTATAATTTATATTAACTTTTTATAGGCATAAGTTTTTATGCATGTGTATATGTTAATTCTTCTCGCTTTAAATGCTGAAGCTAGAGCAAATTTGATTAAATACCAGGTCAGTTTATACCCTGGATTAGCACATGGGTACCTTTATAAACTTGAAAAGTATTTATTTCATGTGAGAGGAGCCTCGTCGCATTGTTTCATCTCACTTGTCTACGGCACAAACCTAACACTAGGTTTCACAACTGGTTTCGATGAAAGTCGAAAATATATGACCAGGACCTACAGATACCGGCACGATATGTTGAGCGATCGTTGAAACTACTAATGTACTCGAGGCGTTCGACGCAAGAGAATCGAAACGAAACGGTAGTAACTTGGCTAGGGGGGCTGGGATCGCTTTGCGCATTGTATATATCGACGAGCCAATCATTCTACAAGGATTCCACTCCCCACCCCCGCGTCCCAATTTATGAATTGAGACATTGGTAGTGGTATACCATATGGCCACTAAGCATAATAATAAAATAATCAGCCTTTTTTTAATGTTCCCACTGCTGGGACTCAGGCCTCCTCTCTAGGAGAGGGCATAAACCGTTATCCACCACGCGGGCACCAAAAATTCGAAGACATGTGACATTCATCACTATGAATGTCACATGTCTTCGAATTTTTGGTTCTAAGACAGCCGGTTTCCTCACGATGTTTTTCTTCACCGTTTTTTAGAACAGTGGTGATGAAATAAATTACACAAAGTAATGCGCCTGGCAGGATTTGAACCCGCGACCTACAACTCGTAAATCGAAGCCATTACCACTCGGCCACCACTGCTCTCATGCCACTAAAGAAACCTGATATTTCACTTCCGCGCAAGTGCAAGTCAGCTTTCAAGATCTGTGCCGATATCTGCACGTTCTCGTAGATTACTAGCATCTTCTTAACCCTTTCCCAACTAGCCTGGAGTCGGCTTCTAGTCTAACTGGGTACAGACCTCCACAACCCAGTTACTGGGCAACACGATATCTTCTTGGATAGGCTGGTGGTCAGACTTTTTGGCGTCTCGACTGTCAAAGATCTACCAATGACCACCGGGAACAACGGCTTTACGTGCATTTTCGAGGCACGAGGTACTAGTAATGTCCTAGATAAACTCAGAAAGGTACATATCAAAATGGAAAATTCACATTGGTGTCTGCTCGGTTTCGAACCCGCAATCTTATACATGAAAGTAAGTAAAGTAAATGTTTATTGACCATAAGTTTAGGTACACCGGTAATACATATTTACATAGTACATAATAATGCTATCACAAGTAAAACAATGGTCCACATACGTGATAAAATTTATAAATGCCCAATGACGGTATACAGAGAAAAGTTCTTTACCTCCCGTGCTAGTCAAGGACTGTGTTACGGCAAGGTAAGATTCTCGCTCATGGAATAATAGTCATAATGTAAACACGTTAAGACACTTTTTATTAATTACTTTTGTTTTGCTGTGAATCATAGATGATGATAACGAGTTACAAGTTTAGCGTAAACAAGTTGTAAGTAAGGCGGGTGCCTTAACCCTTTTATTGGGGATGTTGATGGGGCTGCTCCGTTTCTGCAAAGCATTAGGTATGTTCGCAGAGGTACACGTCGATGGCTTTAACTAACGCTAAAACGTTACTCAATTCGGGAATTTAACTGTTTTCATAGGTAAGTTTGTGCGGAATACTCAGTGCGCGAGTCCGACTCGCACTTGCCCAGTTTTTTTTTCAGATGATTGATTTTTTCATAGCTTCAAGGGATCGTAGACCTAAGTATATGGTTTTAATTTCAACACGATACCTCCACGCGTTCCCGAGGTAAAGGGTCTTGACAGACAGACAGGCAGACACACAGACGGACAACAAAGTGATCCTATAAGGGTTCCGTTTTTTTCCTTTTGAGATACGGAACCCTAAAAAGCGACAATTTTCGTCCCGGCCAGCACCGAGATGAAGTTCACAATTAAATAACAAACTTGTAAGCTAAATGCTTCAGAGTGATGATAGGGATAATCTATTTAGACCCGACGACAAATACTGAAAAGGTTCGTTTGAGCCTCATTTTTCGGTAAACTGTTTTCCCCTTTTGAATTTAACTAAATCTACTTACTGTCGGGCCTGGAGACATCTACAACACAATTTTGAGAGAATTTTCTTTCTTAGGGCGGAATTCACCAATAAAACTAATCGCGTTTTAACGTTTGGCTCGCATAATCGCGTTTAATAATAATAATAAGTTTATTTTCAGACTACATTTGTCCATAGTTTTGTTAGTATTGATGTGTTAGTAAGAATAGTGCTTAGTGCAGTAGCCGCTGTCACTAGTGTCACTTGTAAAAATACAACAAAAGAAAAATACAGACAAGAGACACTAGTGACAGCGGCTAAACGCGATTATGCGAGAAACGTTAATACGCGATTAGTTTTATTGGTGAATTCTGCCCTTACTCCTTATCCCTACTAATATTATAAATGTGAAAATAATTCTGTTTGTCCGTTACGCTTTTACGGTTAAATTACTGAATTTATTGTGATGAAATTTGGTACGGAGTAAGCATGAATCCCGAGAAAGGTCTTAGGCTACTTTTTATCTAGCTTTGACTTCAATTTCGCGATATTCATGCGAACAAAGTCGTACGTAAAAGCTAGTTTTCTATAAGTAGATATATTTTTAGTAAGTGGATCTCGTAATGTAAGATTGTGTAACTGTCTCGCGGCCAAATATAAGTATCATAATTTGCTATATATACAATGTTATATTATAATATTATATATAATATAATGTTATATATATTATATATAATATTATAACAAATATGTAGTATATATAAACTCTTTTTCTTTCTTTCTTCTATAAATCAGTAATAATAATTATTTTTATTATTGTTTGGCTTGCGTTTGACCACTATCTCACCTGATAGTAAGCAATGATGTGGTGTGCGATGGAGTACGCTTATAATAATTATTTATGTTGCTAACAACAAAAAATATGCACGATCATGAAATTAATTTAGTTGATAAGAACACCTACCCAATGTTTCTAGCAAAGGTCGTTACCAGAATTGCTGCAGGATTGTTATAGTTATAGATAGGTTATAGTCAGTAAAATCCTGTTACTTCTTCTCGGTCCACCCAGGGTGGAATGTATTTTTTAGGGTTTTGCACCTCAAAAGAAAAAAGTGGATCCCTTATAGGATCACTTTGTTGTCTCTGTCTGTCAAGACCCTTTATCTATAAGTATCATAATTTGCCGTAAAATTACAATCTAGCCCGATAACTTTACGGTGCCTTACAATTAGCTGCCTGAAATATGCGGCCGATGCGTCTTATACAGCATTGCACGACCTGGCGCCTAATCCTTAGGCCATTCATTGGTAACTGAATAACAAAAAATCATTTAGGGTACCGTGACACAGATAGGTTAGGTTCGTAGCAGATTTTGAGGACTAGAGTAAGTGAACGTCCGTCGTCCTCATCAGTGAAGGTTCAATCTTACTTACGACTGCCGTCATCACAATGATTGCTGGCTGAACACGAATCAAAATTAATCTTACGAATTTCCGAATTGAGTTACGAAGATTTTTCCGAACTATAAAAAAAGTTTTTTTTGTGACGTAACTATAAATTTACAATTTTTCAGATTTATTCCTATATCTATACTATATGACCTTGCTTTATGCTAAATTTCAGGATTCCGAATCAACGGGAAGTACCCTATGAGAGTGTTGAAAAAAACTAAACAGTTTAGTTAAAAAAAAAATCACAAGAGACCGCAGACTTGAGTATGCGCTTTTAATTTCAATTCGATGCCTCCACGCGTTCCCGAGATAAAGGGTCTTGACAGACAGACAGACGAACGGACAACTAAGTGATCCGAGAAGGTTTCGTTTTTTTTTTGGGGTACGGAACCATAATAAAAATGGAGTGGCGACCACGTACCAAAAGCACGTAACAAGGAGAACCGATGGCCTAGTGAGGATCGCGGGAATCCAATAGATATGAGACGCACAGGACCGGTCTTTATGGCGACACTTGGGGGAGGGCTATGTCCAACAGTGGTAGGTAGTCTTTCAGCTGAAATAATTATGATGATGAAACAACGTTATAAACATAACATAAGTATAGATTTTATTACATTAATATAGAAGTCTAGATTTATATTAGAGCGGTAGCTAAGTATCCAACTTCTTTTGTGTTGTGAGTTCAATGACTGCACGTATAAAATATTCTTATCAACGATATGAAATATGTATTCATGTTTGATGATATGAGCCTCTTCTAAGCCCGCTTGTGACAATCTAATACATTTTATATAGACTTTATGAGAGTTCGTGGAAAAGTAGTCTTTTCTAGATCCACTGGGGATGAAATGGCAAAGCCTTAGTGAAATAAAAACAAAAATAAACTTGCCAAGTGCGTGTTGCACCACGCACAGTGAAGATAGATAAGAATAACTTCTAACGGCCCGTTCACGACCTTGCCGCTGTGAGCGGTAGCTAAGCGTGGGGCGGCGAGCGGTAAGATCAAAAGTATGAATATGTTTGAAGCACGCCACAAGCGACCGATGCCGCACCGCTCGCCGCACCGCTCTTCGCTAAGACCAAAGTCGTGACCAGGCCGTATCAGTGGCTTTATGCGTGTGAGAGTAGAAAATCATCCCCAGGGAATATCATTATCTTTCATTCCTTGTTCCATGTTACTTGGGGTCGGTGCAATATACATATCGCTTACATAGTTACATCGAAAGCAACTATGTTTTACATGTACATTCAGTAACATGTGTTTTAATCCTCCTCTTCACATGTCATACCAAGACAAACACAACTCAACTCAAACAAATTATTATATTTCACATAGACAACGAAGCTAGCGCATTGGTCGTTTAATATGGAGAACAACCGGAAAGACACTCAATTCAACTCCCTTTCAACTTTTTAGTCACTGGCGTCGAATTTACTCCCAGGAAAGTGTTATTCCAGGACATGTCATAAAATTATAATGGTTCCGATGTTCCATGGAACCCTAAAACAACCTTTTTCTTTTCAGTAACCATGTAAAATAAAAAGAGTGAACAAACTCTACATTCACAAGTATATTATTCTCATCTCCAAAGATAAAGATAGCATTATCCTCAATATTCTAAAAAAGATTGATTGCTACTGAAATCGTAAAATAAAAACTAAGACAAATCCATCTAAACTCCATTCAGATAGCCTATCAATTTCTGTGCCATTTAAATTGCCATAAACTGAAATCGGTGCTTTAAAACGAAACATTTTAAGTTCGTGGGCTGAAGGACGCCCGTTAAAGGGGTTTCACACTGAAAGTTGCGACCTTGGCCGTTGTCTTGTTGGTCGTACTTAAAAAAAAAACTAAAATAAATTCAAAAATAGACTAGGAAAATTCGATTTGCGGATCGGAAAATGAGTGAAAATTAAATGTGTTTTGAAAATAAGATTATAAAGTTTCAAAGTCTAACTAGGCTAACGAATTGAATAAAGTAGGTACCTTGAAAAAGTAATAATAATTATTTTTTATCATTGATAGGCTTGCGTTTGACCACTATCTCACCTGATGGTAAGCAATGGGCGATGGAGCAGGCTTATACGTAATAATTATTTATGAAACGAACAACGAAAAAAACGTTAAGAAAAAGATAACCGACTTCAATGTAAAAAAATATTATTATTTTGCACAAAAAAGTGCACTTACTATTAGGTGAGATATAGTCAAGCGTGAGCCTATCAATGGTAAGAATAAAAAACTGGGCAAGTGCGAGTCGATTTTTCCGAATCGCATTTTTTTTTGTGTGTCCTGTGCTATAAGACCTTGCTTTATTTATTTTATTTTTTTCAGGATTCTGGGTCAACGGGAAGTACCCTATAAATTTTGATTTTCTCGAGTGTCGAAATATACGTTTTTTGAGCCATAAACGACGGAACTTTTTTTTTCGTTCACTTAGAAATTTGATTTTTTCACAGCTTCTTGAGACTGCAAACCATATACTCATATATGGTTTTACTTTCAACTCCATACCCCACGCGTTCCCGAGATAAAACGTGTTGACAGACAGACAGAGAGACAGACAGACGGACAACAAAAAAATAGAACCCTTATTGGATCACCCAATAAGGGTTCTATTTTTTCCTTTTAATTTATGGAACCCTAAAAATAAAGAACTTAAATAATATTATATTTTCCATGGTCATTGAGGCCAGTGCAAACGGTCCTTTAGCCCCAAGTAAAAGAGATAATGTCTATGAAAAAGCCCGGCTCTACCCGACGGACGGCCGTAATTGATTGCAACCTACGATTTAATTTCGACCAAGCCAGTGATTATCGTGGAGTGAAATGTTACAACGGTTTAAATTACAGGCTCTAAGATGTTATAATTTAAAGGTTATTTGAAAGCGACGTTAAGCGTTCCAGGATTTTGCGCGTACTGGTATAATTAAATTTGATTACGGTGAAAATTTTTGGGCAGCTACTTATTGAAATGATTTTGTTGTAGGCTCCTGAAGGGTTTTAGGTACTAAAACGATTTGTCTGGCCTTTAAGAATTTCTTAGTGGACACTTTTTAGTTAGAACTACACAATGTGTCTTTAAGTGACGAGCAAAACTTACTAAGTACGAGTATGAATCAGAATCGCACACGAAAGGTTTCGAACTACAATATTAAAATCGAACAAAAAACACCTATAAAATAACATTTCTTGTAATGGAACCTCCTTTAAGTTTTAACTTATTAGCTTCAATTTGTGGTTGTAGCAAAAAGTAAAAAAAAAAAGTTCAAACAAAGAAAAAAAAAAACAAACAACAACACCAACAACAACTCACCAACAACAACAACAACAACTCAACTCAACAACTCTGACCGCTGACAGATGGACGGACAGAAAGATCGACGGATCAGACGAACAGTATGCTGTAGTTATCTCATAAACTGTAAGAGATGGAGGGTTAAAATTTTCACAGAATGTGTTTTTTGTTTCTATTGCCACTACAACAACAATTTTTTTTTTTATATTTGATATAAACCAGTGCTTGACTGCGATCCCACCTGATGGTAAGCACTGATGCAATCATTGATGGTGAGGCGCACTAGTTTATTAGCAGCCTATTCACTCTAGCCTTGAAGGCACTAAATTATAGTTGGACGGGAAGACCGCAGCAGGCAAATTGTTCTAGTCCCTCGATGTACGCGGTATAAACGACGAAGCGAATCGCTTAGTCCGGACCGTTGGAGTTTCAACAATGTAAGGGTGGATACTCGCCGTACGTCGGGTTGTCCGATGTTAGAAAAGAGATGGCGGAATCAAGTCATGCAATTCCCGCGCACACTCTCCAAAATGCAATCTGTAAAATACCGATAGGATGGCTACCCTGCGCCTATGCTCGAGGTTTGTAGATTGGACTTAACCAAATCTGGATCCTCAATTAGCTTCTTCGCCCGCTTTTCCACTGAGTCCAAAGCTGCTAGATGGCATTTTGCACCAGCCCATATGTGACTGCAGTACTCCACACACGATTGGACCTGTGCTTTGTATAACATTAGAAGCTGTCCCGATGTGAAGTCCGCCGGACCTTTGCAAGAACGCCTAGTTTTCTAGCAGCTACCTTGGCTTTGGACTCAACGAATCGCCCGAAATTGAGGTCTGAAGAAATTTCGACTCCCAAGAGCTGAAGGCGGTCGGTGCACTCCAGGGATACATTCCGAAAAGCAGGAGCCAAGATGAACGGGCTCCTTTTGGCGGTGAACAGACACGCTTGTGTTTTGGCGGCGTTGAATTCTACCAGATTGGTTTCACCCCACTTGGAGACTGCCTGAAGAGAAACATTCGTACGCTCTACGATAGCCGAGCTCGTTCGGACCGGATTAGTTCCTTACTAACCCGAACACCCGGAAGGTATCTCTCTACAACTGTGCTATCATCTGCACACCCATAGATACCGGGCATCAGCAGATCATTAATATGCAGCCATTATGCAGCAGGAAAAGAGTTGCAGAGAGAACTGACCCCTGAGGAACTCCGGCATTAGTGGTCATGGGCTCTGATGAGCATCCATCGACAACAACTCGGGGAGACCGTTCACTCAAGAAGTCTTTATCCAGTTAATCAGATCAGGGGCAATGCCGTACGCTTGAAGCTTACTCAAAAGACTGGCGTGCCATACCCTGTCGAAGGCCTTCGAAACATCTATGGAGACAGCAATCGCTTCTCCATTCTTCTCGAGGGCCTCGCAATTAACAACATAACATAACATACCAATAATATAATTAAAATAAGTTCAAAATTAAACCCCGTTAGCACCCTTCGAGTACGGAGCCTAAAACTTTGCAAAAAAAAAATTACTTTTTAACGGACAGTAGGTACAATAATTAGCAATCTGAAAAATACATTGGTTCGATATAACTATTTTATTTTGCATTGCAAGACGTAACGTCATGATTGTGTCGTATTGTTAAAGTGTAATTGTAATTAACTTTTATTTTTCTCTACCAAGCATAGGAGCATGTTTGGTATATATTTTCAACTCGATAGCTTTACGCGTTCTCCAGGTAAAGGATCTTAACAGACAGACAACAAAGTGATCCTAGGAGGGATCTGATTTTTCCTTTTGAGGTACACAACCCTAAAAACCAAACATTGTGTGAGCAGCGTTGGAAGGCCTCCCACAAGGTGGACCGACGACCTGGTGAGGGTCGCGGGAGTGCGGTGGATGCGAGAAGCACAGGATCGGTCGTTGTGGCGACGCTTGGGGGAGGCCTATGTCCAACAGTGGACGCCTTTCGGCTGAAATGATGATGATGATGATGATGATGTGTGGGCCTCGCGGCTGCGCCAAAGAGGTTAGTTTCAGAAATTTTGCTAGACAGAAAAATGATGTCTGACGCTGTTCTTCCTATGAATCTTAAGTGACGAGTATACATTAGGCTCCTTGCCCACGACAAACTTTTGTAGCAATGCTGTCACGCGTTTCGTAAGCGCACGACAGGATCGCTACTAATGCGCATTAGTCGCATTTTCAAACGCTACAGAAAAGATGCCAACGCGTTGCTAACGCGCTATAGCATCGCGACTGTATCAATCCGAAAGTACTACAGCATCGCTCCAAAAAGTCACCTTGAGCGAGGGGTCTTATTTATGCATCTAAACGGTCTTCATGAATTACTCTACTTAGATTCAAAGCATTTATTTTAAATAATCTATGTACAAGCACTTGAATTGTCAAGAAGTCAGTCAGTAAGAAAAAAATGATACTAATTGCTCATTCCAAAGCGGAGACCTCTATGAAGAAGAATGTGTAAAAAACTCCAAGGACACTTTTTTAAATCATGTTCTTGGTGAAAACCGCGAGAAAAATCGTTCACTAGTTTCTGAGTTTATCGCAAATAGAGATAGGCTCGAAACAAACCTCTTTGTTTTATAATAATGTAAGGATTACTAATTCAGCTCGAACCGCTACACTAATCACTCATCGATGGAATGGAGATAAAATGCAAATATCCGTACATTCCGCCGGCTTAAGACTCGGGCATAATAATATAAATCTTCGAATGGGAGGACCACGAAATTCACGGCTAATGAGATTGTTCCTGCGAATGTTGTATCCGATCGTGGGGTGGCTATGAGATGGATAGATTTGGGATAAGTTCTGCTTTAATTTTAGACTGAAATTGTCTTTTAGAACAATTGTGTGAATCGCTGGAGATCCAAAGTTACAACCGTTTCGTTTCGATTCTCTTTTCATTGATCGCCTCGAGTCGGCCACGCCTCCTATTCCTTTGTTCTGACCTCGAGATTGAGCGTTGAGATGACGTCAGAATATAAGAATCAAAGGCGTGGCCTACTCGAGGCGACCAACGAAAAGGGAATCGAAACGAAAAGGTTGTAACTTGGCTAGCGGGGCAGAACAGATGGTCGATGGGGCTGAAAAGTTCTGGAGTGGCATTGCGTATCGGAAGTCACAGCGATAGAAGATCTCCCACAAGTTAGAACAATGACCTGGTGAGGTACGTAAGAATCGAATGCATACGAGGCATTATCATCATCATTTCAGTCGAAAGACGTCCATTGCTAGACATAGGCCTCCCTCAAGTGGCGCTACAATGAACGGTCCTGTGTGTCTCGCATCCTTTGGACTCCCGCAACTGTTACCAAGTCATCGGTCCACCTTGTAGGAGGCCTTCCAACGCTACGTCTTCCGTTACGGTGCTCGTCATTCTAGAACTTTTCGGTCCCAACGGCCATCCGTTCTGCGAGCAATGTGCCCTGCCCCTTGCCCTCTTGGTTCCCCTGCGGATATCTTCATTCCTGATTTGATACGAGGCATGGGCAGGACAAATTGCTAGCAGAACAAATGGTTGAAGGAGCCAAAAGATCTCGAGTGGCGATTACATACACAAAGAAGCAGCGATAGAAGGCCACACAACATTGCGAAGCGCACAGGACCTGTCCTTGTGATGACACTTGGGGCAGGCCTATGTCCAGCAGTGACCATCATTCGGCTGAAATGATGATGACGATAATGGCCAATAGGCTGCCCAGCTCTATCACATGAGACTGAAAAATAGGTAAATAATTTTGGTGGTGGGTGTACTTACTGTATACAGGCCATTCTGCCTAGCTCTTTTAGATAATAGGAAATTCCCTGTAGCCCTAGCGGGTATTGACCCTGCGGGGCTACAGAATTGTTAACATCTCTTTGAAGCGCACGTAAAATTACGTGCTGTAGACGTCTTTTGTTTTACGGTGAGAAAATCATCTTATGACAAATCGCGCTCTTGGGCAGAGCGGGAGATAGTGTCAGACTTTTACTGACTAAAAACCCACTCCTGTTCCTTCTTTGCCTTTCTCCTAGGGCCCCGGGTTTCACTTTCACACTACCCGTGGCACCAGTAGGCATCGACCCTGCTGGGCCGCTACGATTGGCCGTCGACGCCTTGGGCTCGGTCCGGATGGTTACCGGACGGTCGGACGGCGGGCCAGCCATTGCTCATCGCCAGCAAGCCCACGCTTACGGTGCATGGCGGCCGGGGATCATCTTGTGACTACTGACACCTGGGGCGTCTTCTGCCACAGCGGCTGGAGCGAAAGGATGTCTCCTTACGTTTGCGGCCATCTCCATCGCATTATTGCTTCGCTAAAATTGATGACCGCATTTTATTAAATACAATCTCGCTTCGGAAGGAACACAGGTGGGTTTTAATTCCTCGTGGGGGCGCTCAGAGGCAGTCATCTGTCGCGCCGGGCTTTAGTACAGGCAATGGTCCGGAGCGAGGAGGAGTGGCAGGCGGTCGCCTCCTTCTGCGAAGCAGTTATGCTAGCAAAGGAGGCGGCCGCACTTCAGCCGCTCGGATTCCGATCACGCCTACGTGATGCCCAGCCAGCCCAGCAGGGTCGAAGTCTACTGGGATCATGGGTGATACGAAAAAGAACCCCGGGGCCCTAGAACGAGGGCAAAGAAGGAACAGGAGTGGGCTTTAGTCAGTATAAGTCTCACACTCCCTCTCGCTCCAGCTAGAGTGGGAAAAGTTTTTTGTTGATATCCCACTGAAAAAGATAGTGTAATGTTGTATTAATTATTAACAAATGTGGACCATCAAACATTCTCATATTACAGCAATGGCTCCTCACCGTTCTATGTCATATTAATTTACGCCATTAATTTACTTTATCAAGTAATACCCTTATAAGCCATTGTCTCTTCTTCAACGACTCGGTTAGTACTGTAATTAAGTTCTGTACGAGCTATTGAGGTAATTGGCATAATAACTATGTAGGTACTATTTCAGACAGTGCTGGTTGAACTAGCAATCAAGGCTAATTGAAGGAGAGTTGCGCATTATCACCTTGGTAATTACTGTAGGTACGGTAGTGCTGGCTCGAGGTGAAAAACTATGTCCGGAGTGACTCTTAATTCGTACCAGATCCCAGACCCCTTGCCAAGTTACAACCGTTTCGTTTCGATTCTCTTTTCGTTGATCACCTCGAATCGGCCACGCCTTTTAATCATTCGGCTGGTCTAGTGGTTAGTGGCTCCGGAGGTCATGGCTTCGATTCTCACCCAAGACAAATATTTGTGTGATGAGCACAATCATTTGTTCTGTGACTGGGTGTAATTTATCTATAATATGTATGGATTTAGAAATATATAAGAAAATTTATCAGTTGTCTAGTACTCATAACAAAAGCTCTGCTTAGCTTGAGACTAGTCGGTGTTGTGTGACAGTTGCGGAATATTATTATTATTTGTTCTAACCACGTGACTGAGCGTTGAAATGACGTCAGAACAAAGGAATCGGAGGTGTGGCCGACTCGAGGCGGTCGACGAAAAGAGAATAGAAACGAAATAGTTGTAACTTGGCTAGGGGGCAGGAGCCTATATCTTATGCGCTACATCATGACATGGCCTACCCATGTGCCAAATTTCATTTAAACCCGTTCAGCACACACACACATGCACACTCGATTACTTACCAACTTTCACCTTGATAATTTACTAGTATGATAATCGTTCCGATGAAATTTCGATTACGTTGGTCAATCTCAATAGAGATTAGCCAAGAACGTAGGATATATTATAGTGCACAAGTGCGTGTGCAAACACAGCTGCACCCTCTGTGCCTTTACTCTCATAGTCCGATGAGACAGTAATCCGACACGACCGGAGCACAAAATAGATAGGTACAGAAACCAATCTCATGTATGTACTTCACTTTTTATACCTTCGCTCGGCGATCGCGCTAGGGTCAGCGCGTGGCGCCGAACTGTCAGAGTGCGATCGTGAAAAATATTACAAGGCCAAAAAACCATCTTCTCTTTCTCGGAGCGGGGCCTGTTCTGTGTTACGTTAAAACAAACCATAAAAATACAAGCAAATATCTACGAGTACTAACCTCTCTGAAACAACTGGTGGCCTAAAAAACGTCAATTTATCAGTTTTTTTTTTTTTTTTTTTTTCCCTGGTCCTAGGGTACATCCAAAGAATGGACCCTATTTTTATTACAATCTAGCCATATATACAGACTAATAAGTAATTTAATTATATCGTAAACTAATAAATTGTCTTTACTAAGAATGTGTCCAATAGCACTTTTCTTATTGTCTCTATTAAGGCGAATACACTTCGTTCTTGTGTTTATTAAGTAGCAATTATGCTACATTACACTATTCACTATCACTAAACACTAACTCGAACGGTTTTGTTCTTTTTAGTCTTCTCACTATATTTGTGTGGTCGAGAAGCTGGATTGCCTCGATGTTCACATGCTGATGAAGTCGCTTTTCGTGAGCTTCTGCAGATTTTTTTATCACTTTTTTGATGAACTCAACTTTTAGATCCCGATGGAGGTCATCATTTCGTATGTACCAAGGTGCATTTACAATTTCCCTTAGTACCTTGTTCTGAAATCGTTGTATGATACTTATATTGGTCTGTTTGGTGCAGCCCCACAGCTGAATACCATAAGTCCAAACTGGCATCAGGACTTGTCTGTATAATAACAATTTGTTCTGTACAGATAACATGGAATTTCTTCCAAGCAACCAATACATTCTTTTGAATCGTAAGTCGAGTTCATCTCTTTTCTTCTTGACGTGGGCTTTCCAGCGTAACTTAGCGTCAAGAGTCATACCCAAATATTTGGCTGTATTCTCGTATGGGACTTGTTTATTATTAATATAAACTGGAGAATATTGGTGTTTCTTGTTACTAAAGTCTATGTGTACAGATTTGGATTCATTCAATTTAATCCTCCATTTTTTGGTCCAGTCATAGACTTGGTTGACAGCCATTTGAACCTTTTTAACTGCTTCTTCGTGGCTGTTTCCTACAGCCATGAGGGCTGTGTCGTCAGCGAAGGTCCCAATGGTATTGTACTCTGTTTCTGGAATATCGCAAGTGTAAATGAGGTACAGGATCGGACCTAATACACTTCCTTGCGGTACGCCGGCAATTTATCAGTTGAATAAGGATTTTTTTTGTTGGTCCATTTTTCCACAACAATGAATGCCAGTCCGCCTATGTACCACTAGTGTACAATCATAAAGTTTAAATACATGAAAATGTTCACAGACGCGAATTACATAGTGCCACTATATGAAGATCGCTGATGTTGCAATCGCGCCAATATTTAATAATTTATTTAATCGCTGATGCATCTATGACGTTAACTAATTTCGCAAGCTGTTGTTTGTTCAATAAATTGTAAGAATGACCATTCTACTATCCTACTTCGATTTAGAATCATCATTTATAGGTTTTATTTTGTAATATTAAATCAGTAATTAAATTTATTTAAAATCGTAAATCGTAATTCGCGTGTCTGAAACGGATAGCACTCGAGCTCGCATTGAGCTGAATTGAGCCGAAATATCGTGTCCGTGAGCGGTGTCCATGTGTGCGTTGCTCGAGCGCTCTTTGTATGTAGATTGACTTCTGTACCTATCTATTTTGTGATCGGAGAGAGCGGCTACTACAAAGTAATACTTACACTACGATTGCCATAAGTACGGGTGATAGTTGTTGGATTCTTACAATGTTTTCTCTCATCTTGAAGATGCATATTTTCATCCTGTTGTCATCCTATCCATGATATGTAAAAAAGTTCTTAACATAAAATCTCAGTAGCAATTTTAATTCGACCGACCGAGAACCCGACGCTCAAAACACATTACATAGAGTTTGAAAGGAGTGTGTGTGCTAATGAGAAATGCTAGCATGGTCTTTGGATTGTCAACGCATCTAACTTATTGTTTCAGATTGATATCTTCATCGATTGCTGAAGGATAACATCAGGTTGAGTCGGACAAAATAATGTTTAACTAACAACCTATTTATACGACTAAATAGACCTCTTAAGACCTGCTCATTATTTAGGCACTCTATCCAAATTACGCTAAACAAAATTAGGTATAAAGATACGTAATGAGACCTTTTTAGTAAAATAAACAGCGACGAACCATTATTTGCAATTTTAGCGCCTACAAAAATATTTGTATACTCTCGAAAAATGGGTCGGCTGGCGAAAAATCTTTATAACGTAAATAGAGAATTGTAAAAAAAAAGTGTGGCCCTAAAATCTGGGTTACTTTACACAACACAGATAAAATATAGGTTACCTAACGGAGTGTTGTTAAACACAAACCACTTTTAGGGATTCTGAGCTTAAGTTCACAGAAATGAAGGTAGCAGAAGGACTAGGTTGTATAGATAATTGAAAGTCATAATTATTTCAGACAAAAGAAATCCGTTCTGGATGTGGGCGTCCCCTAATTATCGCCATAACTATCGGTCCTGTATGTTTCTCATCCATCGAACTCCCGCGACCGTCACCTGGTCAACGGTCCACCTTGTGGGAGGCCTTCCAACGCTGCATCTTACAGAACGCGATCGTTATACCAATTCAGGAACCGAATTGTTTACATAGGTACCTAAGTTTGTATGGACCCCTCGGTGAAAGAGTCTACATATAGCACTTGACTGATTTCTTTAGGGTTCCTCAAAAGGATAAAACAATACTAAAAGGGTTTCCCTTATAGGATTGTTTTGTTGTCCATCCGTCTGTCTGTCTGTCAAGACCCTTTAACTCGGGAACGCGCGGTGGTATCGAGTTGAAATCCATAAAGTCAGGTCTGGGCTGTGAAAAAATCAAGTTTCTAAGTTAACGATAAAAAAAGATATGGCCGTTTATGTCGCAAATAACGTACATTTCGACATTCTCAAGGGAATCAAACTTTCCGTTGAACTAGAATCCTGAAATTTGGCATGAAGCGAGGTCTTATAGCACAAGTATAGAAAAAAAAAATCTGAAAACTGTAATTTTGTAGTTACGTTACAAAAAAAAACTTTTTTGAGATTCAGAAAAATTTTTGAGACTCAATTCGTGAATTGAACTATTTCCATAGGTAAGTTTGTACGGAACCCTCAGTGCGCGAGTCCGACTCGCACTTGACCGCCTTTTTTTTAATTTAAAAATACTGGATGATACAGACCTCTCTTTAATTTTACATTGGTACTTATTCAATTTGTGTCTGCAAAAACAAAGAAGAAATAAGGATGCAGTGAGAACACATTCGCAGTCGACGGTATCACTAGTCCTCTGGTGATAAGACCAGAGGACTAGTGATACCGTAGTGATGGTTGCATCCGGCCATTCGACATTTTAGTCCGGACCAGTGCATGTTGCCAGTGATGATATAAGGTTCTGAATGGTAGTTGTTCACAATGGGTCTCATCAGAAGGTTTAAAGTCACCCAAAGGAAAGAGCTATGCTTGGAGTTTCCTTACGTGATCACGTCAGAAATGAGAGGCAAAGAAGAGAACCAAGGTTACCAACATAGCCAGACGAATCTCGAAACTTGAGTGGCAGTGGGCAGGGTACATTGCTTGCACCATAGATGGTCGTCGGAACCGGCAGGTTCTGTAGTGGCGACGTTGAAAGCCCTTCCACAAGGTGGACTGACGACCTGGTAAGGGTCGTGGGAATCCGATAGATGCGAGACGCACTGGACCGGTCGTTACAGCGACACTTGGAGGAGGGCTATATCTAACCGTGGATGTCTTTCGGCTGAAATGATGACGGTTGCATCCAGTTAGTTAGGACGACAAGTAATAGGTAGCTCGTCATCCGGCCGTTCGGTAGTCGTCTGGTCCGAGCCAAAGTCGACGATAGCGCGCAGTGTCCTACGCACTCCTCAACGAGATGTCATCAAACCGTACCCAGCAGGGCCGATGCCCGCTCAGGCTAATGGCATTTTCTGAAAAAGAAAGTTATGGCAGCAAAGGGCTACTGATGGACGCAGGTCCTGCTGGTTGCTGTGTGTGGTTTTAGTAAATAAAAGTCTGACAAGACCTGAAGACAAGACAAGAATCATTGGATGTCTTCCCTTTTTTAAAAAAGCCTTGTTTTTTTTTTTAACTCATATAAACTAGTGCTTGACTGCGATCCCACCTGATGTTAAGCAGTGATGCAATCGTTGATGGTAAGGCGCACTAGTTTATCAAGAGCCTATTCACTCTAGCCTTGAAGGCACCTAAATTAATCTATGAAATTGCCGTTTTTAAAACGGGTTGCTTTGAAGTCTTATATCTTTGGATTGACTTGGAATTATAAGTTGAAATAAACTTTATATTAAAGTTATGTTATTCTTTTTTCGAAATTAGGTACACCAAAACAATTCTGTCAACTAACCGAGGTACGGGGAGCGGGGTACTACGTTCTGATTGGTCGAAACATCAGATCTATAACCATATGTGTTGACAGACATACGTCGCCTGTTATTAGACGTCTAGTTTATCTTGTGTAGAGTGTACCTTCTAATTATAATTGCCTGCCTATAATGAGTTCAAATTTATATGTTGGTTTAGTTATTTTTATAAGTAACCCTATTATGCTTGTTCTAGGACTATAATAGAAACCTCTTAGTTTGTAGTTTAAACGACAAAAAGCAATTTATAGTGTTTTTGTTTTAAATTAAATAATTTTCTTGTAAACTTGGAGTCTGAAGACTTAAAGTCACCCAAAGGGTAATGGAAAGGGCTATGCTCGGAGTTTCCTTGCGTGATAGAATCAGGAATGAGGATATCCGCAGGAGAACCAAGGTTTCCGACATAGCACGAAGAATCGCCAAACTTAAGTGGCAGTGAACAGGGCACATTGCGTTGGGGCCAAAAGGCTCTAGAATGGCGACCACGTACCGGAAGACGTAGCGTTGGAAGGCGTCCTACAGGGTGATCCGATGGCCTGGTAATCCGATGGATGCGAGACGCCCAGGACCGTTAATTGTGGCGACACTTGGGGGAGGCGGCAGAAATGATGATGATGAAACTTGGCGTTAGATTTCTTAAAAATACTATGGTAAACGTAATGCCTTTGTTTTTGGATGGTTCGTAATAAGTAAGCTTACGGGGAAGCGCCAGGGTAGGCGGTCAGAGTCTCTTTTAATGTTCATACTGAAACACGCCATTTTCAAATCATATTGACATGTATTCTATTCTTGTATTTGCCTTTTTCTCTCTCTTTTATTGCACCTACCACTATTTTTCTCTGCATCACCGAAAGGTTGGCTGGTAGAAAATGCCTAATATTATTATTATTATATTATTGTCTAAGATGGTCATTTGAGGAAAGAACACACAGATTTGAGTGGACCTGTCCAGATAAATATTCTTTCTTTCTTTCAGATTTTTTCCAGCAACAAAATTAAAATGGTTTGTTATTATTTTTAAGTCATGACTTATAGCAATTATGTTAGTCCTAAGTTAACGATACTAGTTTACAACTTAATAACTTAAGCAGCTTGCGCTAACAAATTTAAATAATAAAGAGAACTATAAAAACTTAATTTACTAAAAGCCTTAATTACAAAATGGATAATGACTATTTTTTAGAAGTTCTTTGTAAATGTAGAAAGAGCTTAAGTTTTAAAGTACTTAGGAGACATGAAAAATAAATGTAAAGAGAGAACCTAAGTACTGTAGAGGTTTGTTTTGGTATGAAATCATTAAATGACTTCTCGCGTTTTAGGGTGGAGTGGGAGGGCGTGTCAGATTTTTACTGACTAAAACCATACCTATGTCCTTTCTTTGCCTTGCGGTCCATGAGCCCGGATTTCCCTTTCGGCTGTCAACCCATAGCCTCAGTATGTTTCAGCTCTGCTGAGCCCCTACGATTTTGCTGACATCACTGTAGCAACATCTGGCGTCACACAAGAACTAATCCTGATTGCGCAATTAAAGTTCTCCGCGCGATTAGAACATATAGAACAGCCCGAAATCATCTATCGGGCAGTTGCCCGCCAGACATAACATCCGTCTGGTCGGAGGATCCTTTTCAACGGAAGTTTGCGGGACCTTACTCTCTATTCTGCTTTACTCCAAACTGCTGACGCTTGACAATGAATGTCAGCGCAGTCTTCGAGCAGCCACTACTTCGTGACGTCATCATCAAGAAGACACGAATGACACGACAGGAGACGTGGTCGTCTTCGTTCGTCGTCGTAACCCAAACACCGCTAGGATCTTATCGAATGTTATGTAATTCATTTGCAATATTAATTTAATTTATAAAATAATAATTTATATGTGATGTCAAATTGTATAAGCTTTGGACATCTTAAAATTTCTGAAATTTTAGTAAATTTTTAGAAAATTTGCAAAAGGAATTATTGCGGAGACACCCTGTTTTTTTTGTGAGAAACGGTCTGAAAAATTATACCTTTTTCAACAAAGAACCATGGCCTCCCCACATTTCTGTCAACCCCGCCCCTTCTAACCAATTGGAAATATATTCTCTTAATGTCGCGAGAGATCTACAAAGCGATAGACTTAATGGACGCCGGGGGATCTCACTGTGCCCATAGAAAGCCCATGGGTATAATATTCCCAACTGAAATTGTATTTTGGTGCCCTGAAAGTTTTATTTTGATGGGCTCTGAATATGTAAGTCTTTGTGAGGCGTGAGATGTGGCTTTTATGGGGTATGGAGGTTTTTAAATAGGTCATCTTTTGTGTCAAGGTTTTTTTTATTTAGGTGAGAAATCATCTAATGATATGTCCCGCCCTTGGGTGGGGCGAGAGGGCGTGTCAGACTTTTATTGACCAAAACCCACTCCTGTTCCTTCTTTCCCTTCGTTTCAGGGCGCCGGGGTTCTCTTTCGCATTACCCATGGCCCCAGTAGGCTTCGACCCTGCTGGGCCCCTACGGTTTTGTTGACATCTCCTTGAGGCACACGTGAAACATTACGCGCCGTTAACAACTTGGGCTCTGTCCGGATGGTTACCGGACGGTCGGACGGCGAGCTACCCATTGCTCGCGCCTACGGTGGCTGGAAATCAAGATCGGGATCCCGGCGGCTGGGGCGTGAGGGCCGTTCCCTCACGTGTGCGGCCGCCTCCTTTGCTAACATTACTGCTTCGCAGGAGGAGGCGACCGCCTGCCACTCCTCCTCGCTCCGGACCATGGCCTATACCAAAGCCCGGTGCGAGAGGTCACTGGCGATCTTTTGTGTCAAGGGTGTGTTTATTTTTATAGAATGTTTTGGCAATGAACAATTATGGGGTAAAATCCGGGTAATATCCTAGGTATGGCCGTGTGTGTGTATGTGTAAAAGTCCGACACATACTATCGCTGCACCTAAAGTGGCAGGAGTTATTTGATATTATTTTTAAAAAAAGGGGGTAATATATGTTATGTTGTGTCTTTGTGCGATAATAGTACATTTTAATACAAGTGGAGAAAGTTTTTATTGCGACCGACGCGGAATTCTGGCAATGTTATGGAGTCGAGTGCTGCAATAACTCCACGTTTAACAAACGACGATTTTCTAAATGCACTTTAAAAAATCCCATCAGCCTCATAAATTGTGGCGGGGGCGAGCACGCAATAAATTGTATGCCTAAAGGCAGTAGGAATAAAAGCGATTTTTCGAGTAAGGTCTTTTGTACACGGACGCGTAGCTTCATAGACACGTATTCGTCATTATACGCTTGCTGTATGCCTGCGTGAAGCTTACTAAACTATGAAACTATCGATGATGCGGCAGCGGTGTGTCGTAGAAACTATGCGGCAGATGTCCCAAAATGATAACGTTCGAAATACACGTATTACTCTGGAGTCAATCAAATCATTTACAGACACTTTGGTCTACTATGTTGTGCTCGTTGATCTATCAGAATACAGTGGTAAAACTAGCCTTCCATACGTCCGGTGTGAGCTTCTATAACTGCGCTCCTAGAAAAAAGTACAATACAAACCAAAAGGACTAGACATACAACTTTTGCATCCTCCAGGGACTGCGCCCTGTGCTTGGGTACCGCTGGCACCGGCCCTAATTACAGTACTGACAGAATATTGTCAAATTGTATTCAAAATTTCATGAAGATCGGTTCAGTGGTTTAGGAGTCAAAGATAAGAAACAAACAAACAAATTTACTTTCGCTTTTATAATATTAGTTAGTATGCAATACCTTGACTTGGCTTTCAAAATGGTGACCGAAAACATCGTGAGGTTCAATTCAATTAATTTATAACAGGCAAATTAAAAATAAAATAATACAATAAGATAACACAATTATATATATATATACGCAGTAGTGTATATATATATATATTTACACTACTGCACAGACACCAGATGTGGCAGGTCCTAGAAACAAAAAATCAAAGACATGTTACATCCACCAATCCGCACTGGGTCCGTGTGGTGGATTATGGCCAATTCCCTCTCTTAGAGAGGAGACCTGAGTCCCAGCAAGTCAAAACATTAGATATATGGGACCTTTAATAATCACCTCTCTGTCATAGGCGTTACAGATAGCCCAATCTGCAGAGCCTGCATGGAGCAGGACGAGACAGCATCTGCTTCTAAGCTGCCTGGTGGTCGCTGGATTCAGGGCAAAGTACTTCGGAAACCCAGGTACCCTCCGTGAAATGATCAGCAACACCACGGCGCTGCTGGCCTTCCTGGAGGAGCTGGGGTGGATCGAATACAATATTTCCCACCCGTATGCAAAATACGCATTTTATTCGTGGAGTTGCAGACACTAGCCCCAAATACAATAAATACAATGCAAGGATGATTATGCTTATGCTATACCATGACAGTTTCGTCGATGGCGCGTTCTATTTCACGCGCGCCTCAAGGAGATGTCAGCAACTGTAGGAGCCCATCAGGGTCGAAGCCTACTGGGGCCAAGGGTCTGATTCTGAAAGGAAGACTCGGCCCTGGTACGAAAGGCAACGAAGCAACAGAAATGGGTTTATAGTCAGTAAAAGTCTGACACTATCTTCCGCTCCGCCCAAGAGCGCGGGATGTCATAAGATGATTATCCCACTGGAAAAAAAAATACTATGACAGTTATTTCTACCACCAAGCGGCATTCCTGCACTGAAACAGCAAGCACATTTGCCACTATATATATATTTACGACACTGAAAATTGAATATGTAAAAGCCAGCTCACCATACATCAGGTGGCAGCGAATACAGCCATGCATCATACGATGCAGGTACTCTGAGGATCTTAGCACCGTGCATGGTATTGAATAACGACATAACTTATGTTCTAACAGTTTACCTTGTTTATGGACATTAGGTTGGCTGGATAAATTGAGGGTAGTAATGGTGGTAAAGTGAAAGTACATTGTCCATTGCTTAAGTCTATGGCTTCGCTCGTATGAAACCCATTTTCACCCCCGTTAAGGGTTTTCTTTAAGGTGGGAAGTCATCCAATGAATTCGCGCGCTCTAGGGTGGTGCGAGAGAGCGTGTCAGACTTTTACTGACTAAAACCACAACTATGTTTCTTCAGTTGCCTTAGCGTTCTAGGACCTTGAGTATACTCAGATGATGATGAGATGGATGGGTGCTGGGTGGGTGGGTACTAGACGATTTTCCACCTCAAAAAAAAAAATACCCTGGAAGGCATATAATATGGCCGAGAAAATTAAATTTTGAGCAGAAGCCAGTCCTTAAAAAGTTCTTCATAAAATTAAACATCAACCATCAAGGTTAACATTTGACTTAGAAAGCTTTCCTCTTCCCATTTAAAAACTAAAAGCATTTCAATGTGCATTCAAATATCACTTTAGAACAATGCTACCGGAAAATGTGTTTCCATTGTTTTACTTCCTCAGATTTAATTAGGTTAGGTAGGGAGGTCGGGAGGCAAAAACTTTGGCTCTTCTTAATGAATACATTATGAAGGTTGGACTCATCTCTTTCACGTCATCAGCAGCAGGAAAAATAATGGTATTGTGATATGAGTTAGGATGCCGTGCGTAATTACGTGAATGTTTGTGTTGTTTTCTTTTTTTATTAAGCCGGTTACTGCTGTAATGTGACATGCAATAATACTTAATAATAATAGTCACTTCGTGCTAGCAACCGTTTTTGGAGGCCCATTTGTTGAAATTCAAATTCAAAGCATTTATTTCAAATAAACCATTTACAGGCACTTTTGAAATGTCAAGAAGTCAGTCAGTCAGAAAAAATATATAGGAGAAGAATGTGCAAGAAACTCCATGGCCACTCTTTTCAATCGTGTTTTGTAATTACAAATATCTCTGTTACATGTTTCTTGTCGCTATCATGTGAGAACAATGTCAATAAAGTAAAAATAAAAACTAAATATAGATATTAAAATACCAACTGGTTGTGTATGCAAGTCACCCCCTGCCTTTTGGGATAACATTGTTCGAGTAAGGGCCATAGTTTTAACATAGTTCCAGGTTACCAGTCCACTTAAGACTCTAAAAATCATAGCCTTATTGTCTTAGTTTTCCATAGGTCGCAATAGTTTTTCACCAACCGGGGGTCGTCCTTGGGTGCACTAGCATAGCGCGTACAGCAATAATCGTCGGTTAGTATCACGTTCCATTAAAATTATCTAAAGGGCCTCTGCGAGTTGGTTTCGGCCCCTTGTATGCCTTTCAAAGGTCCAGGACATCAGGGTCCTGAGATAAATATACGAATAATAATCATTTATTTGTCAGGAAATTATTCCCATATTAAAACACTACAATTAATTACAATTTACAAAAATACACACATACATACACAATTATATAGAATGAACACTTGAAACACATCAAACAACACACATATAACACACCATCATCATTTCAGCAGAAAGACGTCCACTGTTGGACATAGGCCTCCCCCAAGTGGTGCCGCAACAAACGGTCTTGTGTGTCTCGCATCCATCGTATTCCCGCGACCCTCACCAGGTTATCGGTCAACCTTGTGGGAGGACTTAAAACGCTGCGTCTTCCGGTACGTGGTCGCCACTTCTGAACCTTTCGTCCACAGCGACCATCCGGTGGATGCGAGACTCACAGGACCGGTCATTATGGCGACACTTGGAGGAGGCCTGTGTCCAACAGTGGACGTCTTTCGGCTGGAATGATAATTTTTAATTATTCTATTAAGTCTAGGTCAAGAAAACGTTATCTGTATTGAAAAATAAACAACATCTACCAAACTCATTGCCACTATACGAATCCACAGAGCTATCACCTCGTCCTGACACTTGAACTTCACTAACCTAACTTCACAAGTCCATAACGGCCGTACTAACCATTCCACTCCTATCACCAAACTCATTATAGCCACTATACGAATCCACAGAGCTATCACCTCGTCTTGACACTTGAACTTCACTGAACTAACCTTACAAGTCCATAACGGCCGTACTAACCATTCCACTCCTATTACCAAACTCATTATTGCCATTATAGGAATCCACAGAGCTATCACCTCGTCTTGACACTTGAACTTCACTAAACTAACCTTACAAGTCCATAACGGCCGTACTAACCATTCCACTCCTATTACCAAACTCATTATAGCCACTATACGAATCCACAGAGCTATGACCTCGTCTTGACACTTGAACTTCACTGAACTAACCTTACAAGTCCATAACGGCCGTACTAACCATTCCACTCCTATTACCAAACTCATAGCCACTATACGAATCCACAGAGCTATCACCTCATCCTGACACTTGAACTTCACTAAACTAACCTTACAAGTCCATAACGGCCGTACTAACCATTCTACTCCTATTACCAAACTCATAGCCGCTATACGAATCCACAGAGCTATCACCTCGTCTTGACACTTGAACTTCACTGAACTAACCTTACAAGTCCATAATGGCCGTACTTACCATTCCACTCCTTTCTACGGCTTTACACAATTTTCTACGATATGATTTTGTAGCAATAAATAATATTTTACGCTTGTTTTCATTATTTTTACGGTCTGATGCTTGTAATAAAGTTATGCTTCGGTGGAGTTTGGTACGTTGACGGTGGATGGTTTTGGATTGTAGAAATAGAGGAGATCTGTTCAGGGATGTGATATTTGGAGTTGCAATATGATCAAATTGTGCATAAATATGTCGGTGAAGTCAATAGTATGGAAGCTTGAGAACGAATGAACGAGCCAGGTGAAAAGTGACACAATCATGTCACTTTGACAGAATTTGGGCTGGAGTTTGCACGAACCGAGCAGATACAGGTGTCGACTACAGAGAGGTGCGGTGCTCTTTCCTCTGTCGGCAGTCGTGTGAACAACGTCTAGTCTCGGGGACTGTCTCACGGCTCGTTGTGTGAAGTGAATACCTAAAGCTTGCATCATAATAAATCAGTTGTATGATCTGGAATAGTTTGTTTATTGCTCGCTACTCAGTCATCGCTTACCATACACAAAACCCACTTGTGTTTTTCACGTTGATGGTTGAGCTACATTTGTCCACACCAAATCGCACTTTTCTATGCTTCTAGCCTTTTCTGTAGAAGCATTACTTTAAAATTTTGTATATGTGAAGTACCATGGAGCAATTTATTAGGTTACCTGTTTGGCATAAATGCGCATGGCTGTTGAGTGTTTGTCATCCTAACTCAAATATCTCGCTGATGGTGGCACGTGTTGTTGGGTCATTCAGTTCCCTTCAAAATGATTGAGCTGAGTGAGGCTGATGCCCGCGTCATGCTTGTGAACGGTCGCCGTCACATGAAACTGGTTATCAAGTATTGAGTATTTCTTAGCTATAGGGCGATCGGCGGCGACGATCTCTCGCGGTACAGGCCATGGTCCGGAGCGAGGTGGAGTGGCAGGCGGCCGCCTCCTTCTGCGAAGCAGTAATGTTAGCAAAGGAGACGGCCGATCGCGTGAGGCAACGGTTCTCACGCCCCAACCGCCGCCGGGATTCCGATCCCGATTTCCGGCCACCGTAGGCGCGGGCTTGCGGCCGGCGAGCAATGGGTGGCTCGCCGTCCGATAGTCCGGTAACCGTCTGGACCGAGCCCAAGTCGTCGACGGCGCGTATTGTTCCACGCGCACTTCAGGGAGATCTCAGCAAATCGAAGGGGCCCAATAGGGTCGAAGCCTACTGGGTCCACGGGTTGTGTGGACCCAGTAGGCTTTCAGGAAAGGAACAGGAGTGGGTTTTTATTCAGTAAAAGTCTGACACTATTTCACGCTCCGCCCAAGAGCGAGATTTGTCATAAGATGATTTTCCCACCTAAAAAAAACCATAATAGATGCGACAAGAAATATGTAATCGTGATTGTTGTAACTCATAATCAGATTTAATAAATAAAAGAGTGTCCATGGAGTTTCTTGTACGTTCTTTCTTCTCCATAGAGATCTATGCTTTAGAACGTGGAAATTAGGTTTTTGTACTGATCAACATTTTGACAATAATATTTTTATTTGAAATATATGTTTTTGATTGATTGATTTTGTCACCTGGCACTTAAGTGAAAAAGAGAGTGTGTTGCTGACCGCCTCATCGATTCTGCCGCGAGCGATGCACTCCCACTCCCTTCTCTCTTCAAACATTTCCGCAACTCCAGCTGAACAATCTAGGCATATGTTCTATTTTCCTTAATTTTATTGTAGGTAAATAAAAATCTAATGCCAATCTGTCATCCCATTTGGCAATGATTTCATTTTCATCTCATTTATTTATTGAAACAGACAGTTTTATACAATTACTTAAGAATCTTTAGAAATTACACTAAGAATGACGTTAACAGTTTAACAATGGGTTCCAAACTAGGCAAAGCCTATATCTTGGTGACCCAATAATTATACAGAGTTAGCATGATGATCTGGCCTTCTGGCAACACGTATAAACTTTTCATAATAAAAATACAAAACGAAAAAAGTACATAGCAGGAGTAAAAAAAAAGTAAACATAGAACTAGCAACGATAGTGCATAGGATAAACAGATAAACAGATAAACATATTTATTGGTAAAAATTACATTTACAAGTCACAATATATTTTAATTAAACGAAGTACTTTGTTGCGTAAATTATTGATACTTTTAATTCATCAAATAAATAAAAAAAATAATAACATAAAATTAAAACCATTGATTCATCATTTCATTACAAATAATTAAATAGTAAAATATAAAATAATAATAAATTGATTGTCATTCAACAGACATACATTGAGGAACAGTTAAGTGTGTAAATGTAAAGTGTGAGTGAGTGTGTGTGGTGTGTTTGAGTTTGTGTCTGTCAGTACCTATTAACTTGTTCAAGAAAGTAAGGTTAGTTTCTGCTTCCTCTTAAGTTCGGTCCAACCATTTTTTTAATTTAACTTTAGCTTCAGAGAACTCACTCGGTATTGCGAAAATTCTACTCACGACGTTGACAATACTTAAGGGCAGATATTTTGATTATAGTGATTTGAAAAACACATCCGCCTACCTTCTTCATTCCCAGTCACTGGTAAGACCAACCGTTTATTTTGACGACATCATGTTTTTATGACCGCTAAAAGATTTCTTTCTGGATGGCGCCACGTTTTATGAAGATTGTGACCGTTAAGTTGACACTTGTGCTGGTTGCTTATACCAATGCTGACGATTTTGGGATTAAGTTACAACTAAGTTATGGTTAGTTACTTTAAAAGTTGTAGTTTAATTTTGGGGTTATAATATATATATATTTAGTCATATATATATAATATATATTCACACAACCATTATACAGACCAGAAATGAGATTGACTTCATCATGTCGACGAAGAAGCAAATATTCAATGATGTCTCTGTGATCAACGCGGTGAAAACTGGAAGTGATCACCGCATGGTAAGAGGCACATTGAATATCAATATCAAGCTTGAAAGATCTCGACTGATGAGGTCTACGCTCCGTCCAGCACAGATCCAGATTCAAAACTCCGAGAGCTTTCAGCTCGAACTTCACAATCGTTTCGAGTGCCTAGGTGGCTCTGTGGACGAATACAACGATGGGTTCGTGGAAACTGTCCATACGGTCGGGTCTAAGTTTTTTAAGACTCGTCTTACAAGGAAGAAAAGGCTCTCTGATCAAACTCTCGAACTCATGAAAGAGAGGCGTGAGATGATTCTGCAGTCTTCAGACGATGCGTGCATCTACCGGCAGCTCAATAGACGGATCTCAAAGTCCTTAAAACGCGATCTCCGCCTCTTTAATACCGAAAGGATTAAAGATGCGATTGAGCGGAATAAGGGCTCCAAGGTTTTTGCAAGGGATCTGTCTATAGAGCAGAGCCAGCTCACGAAACTGAAGACCGACGATGGCAGAGTCATATCCGCCAAATCGGAGCTTCTGGGAGAGATCGAGGCATTCTATGGACAGCTGTACACATCTATCACAAAACCCACAACGAATCTAGCAAACGACCCAAGAGCTAGATTAACCCGGCACTATACCGAAGATATCCCGGACGTCAGCCTGTACGAGATTAGGGTGGCTCTGAAGCAGCTTAAAAACAACAAGGCGTCGGGTGACGACGGAATTACAGCCGAACTCCTGAAGGCGGGTGGAAAACCGGTCCTAAGGGCCCTTCAGAGGTTGTTCGATTCCGTCATACTTGAGGGAAAGACGCCACAGGCATGGAGCAGAGGTGTGGTGGTACTTTTCTTTAAGAAGGGCGACAATGCCCTGCTTAAGAATTACAGGCCCATCTCACTTCTGAGCCATGTCTACAAGCTGTTTTCCAGAGTCATCACGAATCGTCTCGCGCGCAGGTTCGACGACTTCCAGCCTCCCGAACAAGCCGGTTTCCGAAAAGGTTTCAGCACCGTAGACCACATACATACGCTTCGGCAGGTTATACAGAAGACAGAGGAGTATAACTTGCCTCTATGCTTAGCGTTCGTGGACTACGAAAAAGCTTTTGATTCGATCGAGACTTGGGCTGTACTGCAGTCTCTCCAACGGTGCCAGATTGACTATCGGTACATCGAAGTGCTGAAGTGTTTGTACGAAAACGCCACAATGTCAGTCCGACTTCAGGACCAGACCTCGATACCTATCCTTCTGCAGCGGGGCGTGAGGCAGGGAGATGTCATCTCTCCGAAACTGTTCACGGCTGCAATGGAAGATGTCTTCAAGGTTCTGGACTGGAGTGGACTAGGCATTAATGTCAATGGCGAGTACATCACTCACCTTCGGTTTGCCGATGATATAGTAGTCATGGCTGAAACTACGGAGAAGCTCAGTACAATGCTCGATGACCTTAGTAGAGCTTCCAAAAGAGTGGGTCTTAAAATGAACATGGATAAAACCAAAGTCATGGTAAATAACCATGTAGCACCCACTCCGATCAAGATCGGAGACTCTGCACTCGAAGTTGTAGACGATTACGTTTACCTGGGACAGACAATCCAGTTGGGTAGGTCGAACTTTGAGAAAGAGGTCAATCGTCGAATCCGACTCGGCTGGGCAGCGTTCGGGAAGCTGCGCGGTATCTTCTCGTCCAACATACCACAGTGTCTGAAGACGAAAGTTTATGACCAGTGCGTGTTGCCAGTGATGACATATGGCTCTGAAACATGGTCGCTTACAATGGGCCTCATCAGAAGGCTTACAGTCACCCAAAGAGCAATGGAAAGGGCTATGCTCGGAGTTTCCTTGCGTGATCGCATAAAGAATGAAGATATCCGCAGGAGAACCAAGGTCGCCGACATAGCCCGAAGAATAGCCAAACTTAAGTGGCAGTGGGCAGGGCACATTGCTCGTAGAACAGATGGCCGATGGGGCCGAAAGGTTCTAGAGTGGCGACCGCGCACCGGAAGACGCAGCGTTGGAAGGCCTCCCACAAGGTGGACCGACGACCTGGTGAGGGTCGCGGGAGTGCGGTGGATGCGAGAAGCACAGGATCGGTCATTGTGGCGACGCTTGGGGGAGGCCTATGTCCAACAGTGGACGTCTTTCGGCTGAAATGATGATGATGAATGATCATACAACGCCATCTAGTCCCAAGCTAAGCAGAGCTTGTGTTATGAGTACTAGACAACTGATAAACTTACTTAAATATTTCTAAATACATACATAATATAGATAATTACACCCAGACACAGAACAAATGATCGTGCTCATCACACTAACATTTGTCCTGGGTGGGAATCAAACCCACGACCTCCGGCATAGCAGTCAGGGCCACTAACCACTAGACCAACAGGCCAGTCAAATAGTTAGTCAGTCAGTTATGGATAATTTTAATTAAATTCATGTCTTGATATTTGCCGCGTGAAATTAGAAAATTGTCCCAAGGGAACATACTCCGGAGGTAAAAAAAAATATCGAAAGAAAGAAAGAAAAACAATTTATTTGGCGGAACAAAGCGTAAATTTAGAACTAACCAATTATAAGTATATTTTGTGAATAATATGCGCCACATCCGTGCAAAACAGCCGAACGCTCAGCACATCGATATACGCAAAATGCGACGAATCTACGGCACTGGTTTTCAGCGTGGGCCTGAAACGGTATCGACATAAAGACGTCGGCACGGTATTGTGTGCTAATAGATTTTAATAAGTAAAATGAATAAAAATAAATTTTAGGAAAAAAAAAAAACAATAATGAACAAATAAAAAGGAAATACGATATCATATTATGTATAAAGAGGCAACATTACGTTGCGTCTGTGCCAAAGGACGCGATTCTGTTTACAGTGTATCAGTGTGTGTGTGTCTATAGAAGAGATGACATAATAAAGAAAGCGTGTAAAGAATATGATGTATGTCGTGACGCTATGTGACGCGTGTTTCTACGGCAATGGAAATTTAAAATTTCAAAAAGTTGCAATGCGTGATCTTTGAATATGTTTGTGTTTTATCGCATGTGCTATTCCAAGATATGGTCTACTCGTGTGCCAAATCCATTAAACCGTTCGAGCGTGTAGAAGTATCAAACACAATCACAAACTTTGCTTTTATAATATTGAATGTACCATACAGTGTCAGCCTGCTCGTATACCTTGGTTTGTAAATATTAATCTAAGTAGAAAACTAGTGGTTACAGCTCACAGACTCAGATCGGGACATTTTCCATGTAACAAATTCGCTTTCTTGATGAAAAAGGTAACCTCTCCCAACTGTGAGGTGTGTGGAGTTTTAGAAGATATGCATCACTTGTTAATGGAATGTGTTCAATATGAGGCTGATAGAAGTGAGTTGTTCAGGGTTTTGAAGTTGAACAAGAACAATATAGGTACGTTCCACCCAACATTAAGTAAGCCTACTTCCGATGATGCAAGAAAGTTGTTCGAATTCATGGCCCTGGTCCATTGATCTCGTTTGTTAGGTGATAATTGTCTTAGGGTACGATGGGACTGGTATACGCTGTGCGTTATAAAAGTCCCTAAACATTTAAAGAAATAAAATAAAAAAATATTGAATGTGCTATGTACTAGTATAATGGGTATTTGGAGGTATGCGGAATAGAGAGTTGAAGTCCCGCAAACCTCCGTTGAAAAGGGAGGATCCTCCAGCCATACGAGTGTTATGTCTGGTGGGCAACTGCCCGATAGATGATTTGCGGGCTGTTCTATATGCTCTAATCGCGCGGAGAACTTTAATTAATATAATATTCACACAACTATCACACAACGCCGTCTAGTCCCAAGCTAAGCAGAGCTTGTGTTATGAGAACTAGACAACTGATAAACATACTTAAATATTTCTAAATACATACATACTATAGATAAATTACACCCAGACACAGAACAAATGATCGTGCTCATCACACAAACATTTGTCCTGGGTGGGAATCGAACCCACGACCTCCGGCAGCAGCAGTCAGGGCCGCTAACCACTAGCCCAATAGGCCAGTCGAGCAGTTTTTGTAATTGCGCGATGCAGAATTAGTTCTTATGTGACGCCATAGATGTCCCTACAGGTATAATATATACTTTAATAGTGTGATACATTTCAGTGTTTTACCTTAACAGTGTAAACTTTGAGAGTCGTCACTAATTTTAAGTCGTTTGTGGTGTGGCTGCAGACTAACCTTTTGGAGACCTTCCTCAAAGGAGAGTTTTGGCCGAAGGATGTGTATCGAATATTTAGTGGAAGAATACCCACCTCGCAGCGGAACATGACGCCGTCACTTCGTGTGCAATAGTATTATAGTTTAGTAATAGATTATAGTTTCTTTTATATATTATGTATTAGTTTATTATTTTGTAAGATTATTTGTGCATTTTATCTATGGGTCTTAGTCGCCTGATAATAACGATAATAATTATTATTAATAGACAAATTAAATTACTGTGGTGCTAATTCTCAAGTAGTGACTTCGTTTTATGATTAACTCGAGAATGAAAACTTAGGCCCACGGCGATTTTTTGTAGCGATGCTGTAGCGCATTCGCATCGATACAGTCGCGATGCTGTAGCGCGTTTGTAGCGCGTTGGCATCTTTTCTATAGCCCTTGCAAATGCGATCAATGCGCGTTAGTAGCGATGCTGTCGCGCGCTTATGAAACGCGCGACAGCATCGCTACAAAAAGTCACCGGCAGCGAGGGGCTTTAGACAGGAGTCCCGTCTGTCCCCAGAAGGGTTGTAGAATTGTTCAGAAGAGTCACCACGGCCCTGAAACGCCGAATGTAAATGCAACGCAACTGAAAGAACATTGAAGTTTTCTAGTCAGTAAAAGTCTGCCACAGCCTTTCGTTTCAGCTAGAGTGGGGAAAGTTATTTGATGTTTACTCACCCCAAAAACAAAACGTACGAGTCCAAAATTAGTTGTGACGAATAAACCCATAAACAATAAATATCTGAAAGTTAAATTACTATCTTGATTATTCTTTTATTTTATTTTTTCTTGTTATTACTATATTGATTATTGGTCCCTTTGCATCATCTAGACGCTCATTAGAACTAAATAGCAACCAGTGGCGAAGCTAGTCCCAAAGGGGCCCCATATCAAAAGGTATCGAGGTTTAGTCATGATAGACCACGACAGAGATGATGAGACTATCTAGATAGATTTCATCCATGTAAAACCGAAACCGATTAACTCGTTTATTTTAGTATTCTAGAATACAAGAGAGGTTAACTTTTTATTATGATCTTAAGTAGAGAATGCTAGAACGAACAGAGCGAGCTATAAAAATGGAACATCCTATCATTAATACGATTACGCTAGCGTCACCGCGAGCGCCCCTGCCGCTCCTATATCGAAGCCTTTGCCTAATAAGGCAATGAATAAGGCTGAAAATGAAGATGGCTTTGTTACGGTGCAAAGGAGGAAACGCCGAAAGCAAGTCAACCGGAATCTCTGCGGCAAAGCACCAGCATTGCCTGGTGCGAGTGTGCGTGCCGCTCAGCCGAACACACCGGTGTACATCTCCCGCCTGCATTACACCACAAAGGTGGAGGACATCGTCGATTATGTGCGCCAAAAGTTGAAGTACACACTGAGGGTGCAGTTGCTGGAGTCGCACCGGAATGTCAATTTTAAGGCATTTGTGGTGCGAGTACCGAACTGTTTTCTAGACCTTGTTATGGACGAAGGCTTTTGGCCACAGGGTGTGGTGTTCCGTCGCTTCCGCGGACAAATACCACAGGACAGCACCAAGATGAATAGTGCGAAGTGAAGTGTTACTAACATAGTTTTAAATCATGTTTACTAACAAAATGATTTATTTTATGGAATTATGTATGTTAGTCTATAAGGTATTTATGCTATGGGTACATGTTGCCTGAAATAAATTGATTATTATTATTATTATTATTAAGTAATTATTCATTAACTACGCAACTCTCTCATTAATAAGAAATGAATTGAACTGAGTTGAAGGTTTGGGATAACATGTTAGGAATTTATACACATGTCGGGGCCTCTGTAGACTGGGGGCCCCGCAACATTGATACGGCTGATATGGCGGTAGCTACGCCCTTGACTCTACCTTATATTTATTAACAAGAAGAAGAAAATTAAAATTGCTTGAAGTAGCCGTAACCCATAAAACTAAACGGATAGTCGTTACTAACATCGGCACAAAGTTACAATGCGCTTACGGGTGACTTTAAAAATTGGCTACTGGCCACAAATAAAGTCCAGTGTATCCATTATCCATGGTCATAGCTCACTGGCCAACGGTTTCAGGATATACTGCCCATTTCCTGGACTTGTTTTTCACTACCTGAGCTGAAGATAACATGGTGGTAATATAGCAAGAATTGAGTTATATTTCTACGTATTTTATGTGTTGTGTTAAAGGAGACAGTTTGTGAAATGGGTGATCGATTGGATGCTGTGTTGAGTATCGTAGGTTCGATTACTTTGCGGATTTTTTTTTGTATAACTTATTGTTGTTCCGGATCTGGGTGTATTATGTATGTGGGTTAACATGCTTGTGAACGCAACACGATAGTAATTTATAATGTGGGGCAAAGATGATTCACGCATATTTTTTCATTTAATATTCTACTTATAATCTGTTAGTTCTAAATTTTCGCATTGTTCCGCCAAATAAAATGTTTTCCTTTTTTTCTATCAATTATTCATTTATCAATCATTCATTTATTTGATATAAATATGGTACAGGAGTTGTTATAATGACAGTTATTAGACCGAGATACATTTCACCTAAGTTACAGGTATGCAAATATAAAAAAATAAAATTTATAAATACATGAGTTAATGAAAATTTATTAACATATAATTATTATTGAGGTTTATATTATTGGTTTTGTTAATGTCAAAGTAGGTAAAAAATATGAAAAAAAATTTGCATCCTTAAAAAAATTGTAACAACGTGAACTTTTCTTCAAAAACTCTTTTACTGAATAAAAACTTTCCTCTATCAACCAGTCCCGTTTCTTCTTTCTATTGAATGATTTCTTAGTCAGGCTGTGCCATTTACATAAGATACCAAAGAAAATTTGTCACCCATAGACAAACCTATTATATCAAGGTATGGCGCAACTTGAGAGGAATTTTGCCTAGCATTGTTTTTGTTGATTGTAAACCGAAGCTGGCCGAACTTGCCGAAACTAGTTTAATGAAATTCTATGTATCACACTTTTTTTCCAATGACATCCCCCACTCTTGGGCGGAGCGGAAGATAGTGTCAGACTTTTACTGACTAAAAACCTACTCCTATCCCTTCGTTGCCGTTCGTACCAGGGCCGTGTCTTCCTTTCTTCCTTGGCCCCAGTAGGCTTCGCAGACGTAACCTCTATCTGAAGTCGGTATTTAAATAAAAGTGTACCTCAGTTATGAAGGTTCTAACCGACACGGAACGTTCGTGCCCAAACTCAATTTCCCGTTACTGCGCCGTGCCCCACCGGATTTATAAGTTTGTTTTTTACGCGTTAACTCCTAAACTGATTCGGAAGTTTGTACCGCTTCCCCTCGTACCCCACATCGGTTTTGTCTTAAAGTTTTTTGCCTCTGACCTTAACTTTGTTTCAGGAAACGAGACGGACGAAGGTTTGCTGAAATTACAGTATTGTGGCGTTTTGTTAATGGTTTTTGTTGGGTTAGATGGGTTAATACAACTAAACTAATCAGTTGCAAAAAGTACCTAAAATCGTGGTACGTCCATACTTAGGTAGATCTGCCCCCCTAGCCTAGTTACAACTTTTCGTTTCTTTTCCATGACCACGTGGAACATGACCACGTGACTGAACGTTGAGATGACGTCAAAACAAAGGAATCGGAGGCGTGGCCGACTCGAGGCGATCAACTAAAAGAGAATCGAAACGAAAAGGTTGTAACATGGCTAGGGGAGCTTTTTTTGTTTTGTGTGTGATAACATCTAATGACATCCCCCGCTCGTAGGGCAGAGCGAGAGATAGTGTCAGACTTTTACTGATTAAAAACCCACTCCTGTTCCTTCTTTGCTATTTTTCCAGGGCTCCGGGGATCTCTTTCGCATCACCTATGGCCCCAGTAGGCTTCGACCCTGCTGGGCGCCTACGGTATGGCTAGGGGGGCTGAATTATAATTCTACTAGCTGCTGTTAGTGGTTTCGCCCGCTTGATAATAGTAAATTATACCAAGGAAACGTACTCCTGGGGTAAAAAATGTTTCCTAAGTACTATTCCAGTACATGGTCTACCCTGGTACCTCATCTAAATCCGTTTAACCGTACGACCGCGAAGAACACGATATACAGACTCACAAATTTTCGTTTTTATAATATTAATGTGATTAGTATGATACGATGTTTGAATAAGAGATTTTATTGGAAATATACATATAAAAAATCGGACAAGTGCGAGTCAGACTCGCGCATTGAGGGTTCCGTACAAAGTTAGCTATGATAACAGTACAATTTCCGCATCAAGTCCTATGAGACCTTGCATCATACCATCAGGATTCTAGGACAGCGGGAAGTACCATAGGAATTTTGATACCCTTAAGAGTGTCGAAATATATGTTTTTTGCAACATAAACGGCCGTGTCTTTTTTTTCGTTAATTTACAAGTTTGATTTTTTCACAGCTTCAAGGGACTGCAGACTTGAGTTTATGGTTTTAATTTTAACTCGATACCTGACAGACAGACAGACGGACGGACAACAAGGTGATTCTATAAGGGTTTCGTTTTTTCCTTTTGAGGTACGGAATACTAAAACAGGAGTGGTTTTCATTAGATTGCATTTAGTTTAGTGGTAGCAAGCGCTATTAATGAGAGTAAAGTTGTTATTATGTAGATTAGGATTTAACACGTCCTTAACTTCAAATACTAGAAACTGGCCCTTACTTTTTACTGGCAACAAATAATTCAATTTCTTTCATGATTCTCAAATATTACTACTTCACGAACCCCCTGAGGTTCAATTCCGTTTCAACAAAATAGCTGTGATCGTTGTTGGAATGCGAGGGACTCAACAGCGATCAAGCTATGCAGTTTGTGTTTCCGACACATAAACAAAGTGTTAGGAAATTTATTCATGACCCAATCTCGCTTCAATCCGGATATCCGACTATTCCAAGTCCCGTACAGCAATTCTGACCAATCACGGTCGAATGGTGGGTGGAATGGTAGATAAACTGAAATCATAGATCAAATCAAAATAAAATGATGAACCGTGTTTAAATTAAAACAAAACAAAGAACAAATTAAACACTAATTAACATCGAGCATGATTTAAAAGCTTGTTACTTCATCTAACGCAATCCAACGCGATGTTTGAAGAAAAGGCAACGCGAAAAAAGAAAGATAACGCCTGAAAACTCTGTTAGCATTCGGTAATTTCGTGATTTACTCGAATATTTTACAAAACTTGTTCTAGGAAATACGTGTTTTTTTTTTAACCCTTAAAAGAGTTTGAGAAAAATATTGTCGTCATTCAGGATCTTGATTAAATTTGCAAGTCTTCTTTAGTTATACTTTTATGTTTTTTAAAATTTTTGAGTAAATTATGAAGTGTCCAAGTTCATGCAAAATATCAGATTTTAGTAGGTCTTTACTGGATTTATATAAATTGATTTCAATAGAAGCCTAGATAATATCCATAAGATACTATGCTTCCAAAATATCTATTGAAAAATGTGCAATAACGTCATAATCGCGTAAGAGCGGTTGTATGAAAAACAGCGAAAATGTATGTCGAGTTGCATCCCCTTAAATAGCAATATGGCTTTTAATATATTTAATATTTAATATATTTATTTATTATAAAGTACATATTTGACACCAAATGTAAGCACAAAAAATATAAGCAATACAACAGTCAATTTAATTTGAATACCCTGACACCTAAACTAGGAAGATCTTGTATCTTAGGAGGCAGTGTCTTCGCAAACATAGTGGACGACCAAAATAATGAGCGTACAGCGTAGAAACTGACTGACCTGTTGGTTTAGTGGTTAGTGGCCCTGACTGCTATGCCGGAGGTCGTGGGTTCGATTCCCACCCAGGACAAATGTTTGTGTGATGAGCACGATCATTTGTTCTGTGTCTGGGTGTAATTTATCTATATATGTATGTATTTAGAAATAAATAACTATGTTTATCAGTTGTTTAGTACTCATAACACAAGCTCTGCTTAGCTTGAGACTAGACGGCGTAGTGTGATAGTTGTAAAAAAAAAAAATATTGCCAAAATGTGGACTGATGAAGAAAGAAATATATAATTATATATATTAAAAGACCTAAAACCATTTAATTATAAGTTTGACATTATTTATTATTGTGATTTATATTAATTCGATTAGTGTTTGATTTTGATTATTTTATTTGATTAATGTTTGAATTTGATTATTTTAATTTGTTTTTGATATTATACATATATATTTACTGATAATATGTATAGTGTATGTATGTGTATGTAGAGTATGAGTGTAGTGTACATGTAAGCGTGAAGGTGTGTGGTATGGTCTAAGTGATTAGCAGATCCAAGGTGATTAGCAATCTTTTACATTAGACTTCGCACAGACTAAAAAACTCTACAGTAAAAACATCAACCTTTCACTCAAACAAATCATTGTAGGTACTGAAAGTTTAATTTATATTCCATTTATTTCTTTTATATACAAATTATGTATGTTTTCAGAGTACCGTACCCGTGCAAAGGGCAAAAACGGGACTCTATTTAGAAATAGAGGTGGGGGGAAGGACGACACACACACAGCGGCAGCGACAGTGGAGTGAGCTACGACTCCGTCTGTCTGTCATCAGGCTCTATCTCGTGAACCGTGATAGCTAGAGAGTTGAAATTTTCACAGATGATGTATTTCTGTTGTCGCTAAACAACAAATTGGTACTAAAAAATGAATTAAATAAATACCTATTGAATTGGGGCTCCCATATAACATATGTGATTTTTTTGCCATATTTTTGCTAGAGACGGTACGGATCCTATTGTGCGTCACTTATCTGGTTTTTAAATATTACCGTACTAGCTTCTGCCAGCAGCTTCGCCCGCGTAAAATTAGGTTTCTTCATACAAAATTTAGACCCCCGTTTAATCCCTTTAGGGTTTGAATTTTGGAAAATCCTCTCGTAGTGTTCGCCTACGTCATAAAAGGAAACGTTATGCAAAATTTCACGCTCCTACTCCCAGTAGTTTCGGCTGTGCTTTGATATGTCAGTCAGTCAGTTTCTAAACAAAATATATAGATAAAAATATGTTATTATATTAACTTTATCCATTACGCCTTTTTAAGTATGCTGCTTTTAGATTTAAGGAATAGTCAATTCGATTGTAACTCCGCAACATGCGTGGGGGAAGACACAGACTTCGATACAGGTTTTTACCAATCTTTGAAGTAAGAGCTTCATAAATACCGTTCACGCGAGATAGGCCTGACTTAAGCTAGAACTACACTGCGCACACGTGTGCCACACACGCTGATTGGGCGCGTCGGTCTCCATACATTTTATATGGAAACTAGACTTGTAGAGCTACACTTGATCCACGACACGCGACGTCGTTCTACGTACAAATCAGGCGTGTTACACGTTTGCGTCGGTCTAATGCAGTTCTAGCTTTAATGTTATAAAAGCCAAATGCAATAAATCTGCCAAGTGATTCATTATTACCATCCACACAATGGGAGCCATCATTAAAAAGGCTAAGCACTAAACTTTATCTTGGCGCCAAACTTAAGCGCAATTTAAGTGCGGGAAGACTTCGAACTAACAGAGGTAGTGAACATTTTGTCGACCATGTTGTTGATCTAGTTAGTATTGTAACTGCGTAGCTCTGGTAGGCCTTGGGTCCGGGGTATATTTGTAAAACTTAGGCGGGGCGTCACAGTAATCTATCTATATATATAAAAGGAGAAACTGACTGACTGACATATCAACGTACAGCCGAAACTACTAGGACTAGGAACGTGAAATTTTGCACAAGGTTTCCTTTTATGACGTAGGCGAGCACTAAGAAGGGATTTTTGGAAATTCAATTTTTAAGGGAGTAAAACAGGCGACTAAAGTTTGTATGGAGAAACCTACTTTCACGCGAGCGAAGCCGCGGGCAAAAGCTAGTATTATATAAAAGCGAAATACCACTCACTGATTAATCACGAAATCTCAGAAACTATAACACCTACAAACTTAAAATTTGGCAGGTAGGTTCCTTATAGGGTGTAGAGATTCGCTAAGAATGGATTTTACGAAACTCCACCCCTAAGGGGGTTTTTACGGGGGTTTTAAGTTTGTATGGAGAAACCAATATTCGCGCGGGAAAAGCCGCTGGCAAAAACTAATAATTATTAGTAATTTATATTTTATTTTTTTTCAGCTCCAAGAAAATTACATTTTCACTTCACTCTTGAAAACAGACAATTCTTTTCTCCTAATCAATTTTCAAACCTATTCCGAAAATGAAAATCCTTAAAACTATATTTATCTAGCCAGTCCGCTAGCTAATAAGAAAAATAATTCATGCGATCTCCTTTCGATATCACAATATACGCCATATTGTGATGTATTTATGTATATGTGTTTCAGACATCGATGCACGAACGTGTATCATGGATCCAGTATATGATTTTGGACCCCAGTGGTGGAATCTGGTAGTCAGCGATTTTTAATTTTTTTTTTAGGGTTCCGTTCCTCAAAAGGAAAAAACGGAACTCTTATAGGATTACTTTGTTGCTCGTCCGTTTATCTGTCTGTCTGTCTGTCAAGACCCTTTATCTCAGGAATGTGAGGAGGTAACGAGTTGAAATTAACACTCTTTATCAAGTCTGTGGTCCATTGAAGCTATGAAAAAATTAAACTTCTGAGTTAACAAAAAAAAAAGATAGGGCTGTTTATGTCGCAAAAAACGTGTATTTCGGCACTCTCAAGGGAATCAGACTTCATAGGGTACTTCATGTTGACCTAGAATCCTGAAATTTGACATGAAGCAAGAAAAAAAAACTTTTTTGCGATTCGGAAAAATCTTCGTAACTGAATTTGGGCATTGAAATGTTTTCATAGGTAAGTTTGTACGAAACCTTCTATGAATGATCGATATACCAAGTTATATCTGTCATTCAGAGAAATTTTGTATTTTGTCTTCAAAAAACGTCATCATGATCATGAATTCATGACGTAAGCCAGCCGTTTAGATATGCCGCCCACCCAATCGTTTCTTTTGTTAAAGCCAATAACAGGAATAAAATATCTACTTTTAGATGAAAAAAACTAATTCCTATTCCAGTCAGGTCTGCCATTTCAATCCAGCTTAAAGTATATTTTACTAGCTTTTTCCTGTGGCTTCTCTCTTGTTACGTATTCTGGAAGAATAGAGTCTTTTTTAGGGTTCTGTAAATCAAAAATAAAAAAAAACGGAACCCTTGTAGGATCACTTTGTTGTCCGTCTGTCTGTCTGTCAAGACCCTTTATCTCAGGAACGCGTAGAGGTATGAAGTTAAAACTAAAACCATGTCCTCAGGTCTGCGGTCCCTTGAAGCTGTGAAAAAATAAAACTTATAAGTTAACTAAAAAAAAAAAGATCCGGCCGGTTATTTTGTAAAAAACGTGTATTTCGACACTTTAAAGGGAATCAAAATTCACAGCGTACTTCCCGTTGACCTAGAATCCTAAAATTTGGCATGAAGCAAGGTCTCATAGCACAAGTATAGAAAAAAATCGAAAAACTGTAAATTTGTAGTTACGTCTCAAAAAAAATTTTTTTTTGCTATCTGAAAAAATCATCGTAACTCAATTTGGGAATTTAACTCTTTTCATTAGTAAGTTTGTACGGAACCTTCAGTGCGCGACGCAACTCGCACTTGCTTGGTTTTTTTTTCAGGTATAAAATAATTTTATGACACATTGACACGTAAATACATAGTTCTCTGTCACTGAAAATATGTTGTGTAGATTAGACATCTGCTTCAATACTCTGCAGAGTGCAACAGAAATCAGAAATCAGAAACGTATATTTCAAATAGACCAATTACAGGCACTTTTGAATTGTCAGAATGTCGTCAATCAAAAAAAAAATACAAGTGAAGCTAAATTGCACGTTCCAAAGCGTAGATCTATATGGAGAAGAACGTGCAAGAAACTCCATGGACACTCTTTTAAATCATATTATGAGTTACATAAATCTTGGTTACATATTTCTTGTCGCTTCTAATATGTGAGCACAATGTAGATAATTAATAATAATTAAAATAAAAAATAAAATTAAAACTAATTTAAAAATATAGAAATTGAAATCCTCCAACTCCACGAGATACGATTTTCCGATATTATCTAGCATTATTAAGAGATTTATCTCTCAGAATAGTCTTACGTCTACGTCATACTAAATAGTCATAAGATTCTAGCTTCCATGGATCGTCCGAAAGGGAACCCCGGGGTCCGAGGACCGAATGCAAAGAAGGAACATAAGAGTGTGTTTTACTCAGTAAAAGTCTGACACGCCTTCCCGTTCACCGCAGAGCTGGAGAAAACATTGGATGATTTCCCACCTAAAAGATAAGAATCTTTAAGTCAAGATTGAATATGTTACTTCTAGACCGCATCGTCGCTTTCCATCAGGTGAGATAGCGATCAAGCGCGAACCTATCAAGAATAAAAAAAAAATAATAAGATTCTTGTTTACTAACACACTCATCATCTTCCTGCCCTTGTCCTGTGTTATTTGAGGTCGGCGCAACTCGTTTTCTTCTTCCATTCTGCCCTGTCACTCGTCATACTATCACTAACTTCCTTTTCTTTCATATCACTCTTCACACAATCCATCCATCTTATCTTTGGTCTCCCTCTCCCTTTCCATCCATCCACATGTAAACTTACTACTATGCATACTAACACACTATGGATGTAATTTGTCCGATATAAAAGTTATTTTTATCACCAAAATGGAGAGGACTATCCTCGGACTTTCATTGCGTGATGGGATAACGAATAAAAGTATCTGCAGGAGAACCAAGGTTACCGACATAGTCTGTAAAATCGCCAAACTTATGTGGCAGATAGTCAATAGGTTCAAAAGATTGACCTGGTGAGGGTCGTGGAAATTCAATGAATGCGAGACGTACAGGACCCGTCGTTGTGGCGACACTTGGGAAATTTCAGCAATGGACGTCTTTTAACTGAAATGATGATGTGAACAGAAATGTACTAAGCGTTGAGTTTGATAGTAATAAAAAATAATAATAAGAATATTCTACAACTATCACTCACCGTCCATCTAGCTCCAAACTATACAGAGCTTGTGCTATGAGTACTAGATAACTGATTAACATACTAACATATTTCTAAACATACATATACATTTAGAGGTATGTGGAACAGAGAGTAAAGTCCCGCAAACCTCCGTTGAAAAGGGAGGATCCTCCGACCAGACGGGATGTTATGTCTGGTGGGCTACTACTGCCCGATAGATGATTTCGGGCTGTTCTATATGTTCTAAACGCGCGGAGAACTTTGATTGCGCGATGCAGGATTAGTTCTTATGTGACGCCATAGATGTCGCTACATCACTCCCCTCCGGAGATCGGAGATCGATGGTTCTTGATGCAGGCCAGGCCAGTGTTAGGTTGGTTCCAGTGGGTTGGAACCGAATGCCGCATAGTTCTCGGTGAGTCGGAACAGTCTGCGGTGATACCCCAGTGAGTCGGGGTGTTGCTGTCCCAGTGAGTCGGGATGATGCCCCAGTGAGTCGGGGTGTTGATGTGCCAGTGAGTCGGGATGATGCTGCAGGCTCCAGTGAGTCGGAGTAGTGCTGCTAGCTCCAGTGAGTCGGAGCGGTGCTGTGCGATGTAGTGGCTTGATTGCTTGCGTCGACCAGGAGAGGTTTTTCGTGGCTCTTCGTGTGACCGGCCGAAGGTGCAGTGTGCTTCGCCAAGGTCGCTGATGAGGCTGAGGGTGATGACCAGGTATGACCAGGTAGGCATGCTGGTGGTCAGGATACCCTTTAAAGCCGTGGGTGCTGGCTGTATGGCTCGGTGCTCGAAAGCTTGAGGAAGTGATGATGACGTCACGAAGTAGTTGCTGCACGAAGGCTGCGCTGACGTTCTTTGTCGAGGGTCACCAGTTTGGAGGTAGACGGAACAGAGAGTAAAGTCCCGCAAACCTCCGTTGAAAAGGGAGGATCCTCCGACCAGACGGGTGTTATGTCTGGTGGGCTACTACTGCCCGATAGATGATTTCGGGCTGTTCTATATGTTCTAAACGCGCGGAGAACTTTGATTGCGCGATGCAGGATTAGTTCTTATGTGACGCCATAGATGTCGCTACATATAGATAAATTACACACAGACACAGAACAAATGATCGAGCTCATCACACAAACATTTATATTGCGTAGGAACCAAACCCGCGACCACCGGCATAGCAGTCAGGACCACTAACCACTAGACCAACAGGCCAGCCAAAATTTGAGATTACAGGTTATAGATAAACCAACGAACAGTCTAACTTCTTTATATTTTTAGCTACTATTATGTTAGGTTAGCTTTTGCCAACAGCTTCGCCCGTATGAAATTTGGTTTCTCCATACAAACTTTGGATCCCCATTTCATCCCCTTAGGGGGTGAATTTTTGGCAATCTTTTTTTAGTGCTCGCCTGCGTCATAAAAAAAACCTTGTGCAAAATTTCACCTTCCTAGGCCCTATAGGGCTTTTGTCAGTTTCTCCTTTTATATATATAGATTTCTTTTGCACGTTATACCCGAAGGTTGTCTGCCACTGTTATAGGCATTTCGGTGGAGTACTTACGGGCACTTGGCTGGGAGGCACTAATCCCTAACTTGGGCGACTGCATGCTAACTTAACGTTGTTTGTTCCGTTCTGCCCGTGTAATGATGTTTTGATTCCGGCCGGTTTTAGGCGCGTTCTGCCGAATATAGGCCAAGAGGTGTATTCAAGTGTTTTGGAAACTTGTGTTACTTTCGGGGTGACGTAAACATGATGTTATATGTGTGAGTGGGATTTATGGTTTGTTTTTAGGGTTCCGTATCTCAAAAGGAAAAAACGGAACCCTTATAAGATCACTTTGTTGTTCGTCCGTCTGTCTGTCAAGACCATTATTCTCGAGAACGCGTAGAGGTGTCGAGTTAAAATCAAAACCATACAATCAAGTCTGCGGTCCCCTGAAGCTATGAAAAAATTAAACTTCTAAGTTAATAGAAAAAAAAGATACGGCCGTTTATGTCGCAAAAATCGTAAATTTGACACACACTTAAAGGAAATCGAAATCCATAGGGTACTTTCCGTTAACCTAAAACCTTGAAATTTGGCACGAAACAAGGTCTTATAGCACAAATATATTATATATTTTCTATTCGGAAAAATCTTCGAGACTAGATTCGGAACAGAACTATTTACATAAGTTAGTTTGTACGGAACCCTCAGTGTGCGATTCCAACTCGCACTTGCCTCGTTTTTTATTTAACAATATTTCGCGGCCCTCAGATAAATGAAAGACCGGATACCTTAATAGTATGGCATGATCTTATCGGATCTTAATGTTATTACAATACCCTTACTCAATAGATATATGCATTCCTTGATCGTTTAAAGACTGTTATTATTAGTTTTTTAAAACTACCCTCAAACTTCAAGGGGTGTTATAATATTTCTCTAACTTCTTGATATTTCAAAAGTGCCTGTAAATGGTTTATTTGAAATAAATGCTTTGAATTTGAAATTTGATTTTATAAAAACATTCTTGCGAACGAAATCATTAGCAATTGCAGCATTTATATTGAGAGGCGAGCCAGGAGGATCATTGGCAATGATGCACTCGTTGAGTCGAGGCTTCAAAGTCTTGAGCATCGACGCCGAGTTGCTAGCCTGACGGTTTTCTACCGGTTGCATTTCGGGGAGTGTGCGTTAGAATTGCATAACCTAATTCCGTCTAGCCCGTTCCATCATCGGACCACCAGGCGTACGACAATGCGCCACCGGCACATGGTGGACCTCCCACCTATACGCACAAAACGTCACGAGTGAATAGGTTACTTCTAGGTAAGCGCGCTCCATCATCGACCGCATCGTCGCTTTCCATCAGGTAAGATAGCGGTCAAGCGCGAACCTATCAAGATTAAAAAAAATATACGTATATTATATTTTTTTTTCTAATAAAAATATATAGAATAGATTATACTATAGCTAACAGATGGCTGGTACCAAACATCACCAAACATTGGTTCGATAACTGTTTTATTTTGCACTGCAAAACGAATATCGTGAATGTGTCGTATTGTTAAAGTGCATACCATCATTGTAATTAACTATTTTTTTCTCTATCAAGCATGCTCTTCATAGCGATTTAAATGCAAAAACATGTCATTGGTTTATAGTTGCATAATTTGTTATTTTTGTTAGTTGTTAATACTGTTTGTTTTCTGATTACAATAAAATAAAATAAATAAATACCCATGCAAAAAGAAAAAAATCTAAAAATAGATAAGCTTCAACAGTACAAACCAACATAAATAAATAAAAATAACTTTTTATAAATAAATGTGAAGTCGGTTGTTTTTTTTTGTAATAAGTTTTTTATTTCACACATTTTTTCCACCTTCCGGCTCCTTCATCAGATCAGTTCGATAGTACCTTATAGCTAAAATGCATCTCATGACAATTCTAATAAGCCCAAACACGGCTGGGATACATTGATTAATTACGTAGTTCCGGTGCCTATTTTCCGACTCTATCATAATCATCAGAACACTTCGATGATACCATTTTCAACATAATTATTCAGAACCATTCATTTATTTCTATTGTCATAGTCGCTTAACTAACTTCATTGAGATATCTATATGAGTATGAAGTTTCGTTGGCCATTTCTGGTCTTCTTGATCAGTTCCACTTCATCAAATGTTACTTTTTGACTCTGGGTCTGGATATCTGGAGGCATATCCTCTAAAATAAAAAAAAATTGTAAGTCATTTAAAAAAAAAAATAGACCGACTATAAACGACGGAGTTCTGAGATAACAAACATTAAAAAAATACAAGCGAATTGATAACCCCTTCTTTTTTTTGGAAGTCGGTTAAAAACACATCAAACACCCTAGAATTAACTAAACTCACTAGTTTACATATTTAGCGTATACCTATGCCACTGTATAGGTATACACTTAACAGTTAACTCCGTCCTGACGGAGTTCCCCACGCTCGTCGCCGCGGGCCCCGTAAATAATTAAATGAACGATCTTAGCCCACCTGTGGTGAGCATCGAACTATGTTTACAATTGAAACTATAAACAACTCTGGTAATAATTTTGGCCTGTTGGTCTAGTGGTTAGTGGCCCTGACTGCTATGCCGGAGGTCGTGGGTTCGATTCCCACCCAAAAGTTTGTGTGATGAGCATGATCATTTGTTCTGTGTCTGGGTGTAATTTATCTGAAATATTTAAGTATTTAGAAATATATAAGTATGTTTATCAGTTGTCTAGGACTCATAACACAAGCTCTGCTTAGCTTAGGATTAGACGGCGTTGTGTGATAGTTGTGGAATATTATTATTATTAAATAAACGGGGCATTCGTTTTGAGGACTTAGAAGTAATTTGATTGAAAATTATTGCTACAGAGATGTTACATATGGATAAATATAGCATAGCATAACATTGCACAATCAGCGTTATAATGTTCACACTGCTGGGACTTAGGCCTCCTCTCAAGGAAAGGGAATGGGCCATATATTCCACCACGCGGGCCCAGTGCGGGTTGGTGGAAGTCACATGTCTTCGATTTTTTTGTTCTTGGACACGCCGGTTTCTTTCGATGTTTTCCTTTACCGTTTTGAGAGCAGTGGTGATGAAATAAATAACAATAAGTACCTCATGCGCCTGGCTGCAACTACAACTCATAAGTTGGGGCCGCTACCACTCGGTCACCACTACTCATTTACGTATGCACTTGTATTGATATTTCAAACAAATATAATACATATTTCTATTTTTTGACTACTTACAAGAAGCTACTGAAATTCATTCATGATGAGCATTCGAAATGAGATGGCCTAATCGTGACTTAAAGCCTTTGACACTCTAGGGAGTTAGCGTTGGGACTCAGGCCTCCTCTCTAGGAGAGGGAATGGGCCGTAATCTACCACACGGGCCCAGTGCGGGTTGGTGGATGTCACATGTCTTCGAATTTTTTGTTCTAGGACATGTTTTCTTTCACAGTTTTGAGAGCAGTGGTGATGAAATAAATTGCACAAAATATAGCGCCTGTCTGGGTTTCTCACCACTGCTCCAATTGTTTGATGGTCACCGACACCAAATTAACAATCGCGTTCACAGACGTGTAGCTAACACGTTCATTTGTTAACAACTCCAATTGGCAATTGGCAAATTCCACGGGACGTTCCCTAATCTACTTCACAACATAGGCCTTAAACACACGACGCATGTGATCGCAAAATGCACGCCACGTATTGCGATTTAACGCACGATCGCGCGCGAATCGCATCGCTGGCATTTACAGACAACTAGAGGATTATTGTATAGGCTGCCGGCACACGGGCGAATAGCCACGTCGGTTATGCGTACCGAATTTTAGACGGGATTTAATATTCGGTTAAAGTTTGGTGGAGTCTTTATGTGGTTGGGTTTTGAGCTCGATTTTATGGATGCACAGTATCTGATTCACTATTCGCGTAATTGAGCAGTTTCGCAACGTGATGTTTGTTAAATGTAGTCAGAAACTGGAAAATCGTTGATATTCCGTTTCAATTTGAGCGATGTATTGAAAGTGCTTTTAGGTAGGAAATCATCAAATGACTTCGCTCTAGGATGGAGCGAGAAGGCGTGTCAGACTTCTACTGGTCAAAATTTACCTAGATTCTTCTGTTGGCCTTTGCGTTTCAGGACAACAGTTACTCTTACAAACGATCCCTGTACGTGCTGTATCGGCACTACTGGGCCTACTGTTTTCCTAACATATTTTTGATGTTCTCGGGACGCCTACGGTGGTGGCGGCTAGGACGTGAGTTTATGATGTGATTTCCCTGAAGATTGCGGTCATATCCTTTGTTTGCATTACTGCTTTACAGAAGGAGGTGACCGCTTCCCATTCACTTTCGCTCCGGACCATAGTCTGAAACAGGGCAGCTCTCGAGAGGTCTCCGGAAAGCAAAGGGCAACTGAAGGAACACAGATGGGTTTAAACTGTAAAAAATTGACATGCCCATATGATATGCCACCTCAAAAAAAAGCATAGCTATGAACGTCCTTTTTTCTTTTTGTGTTTGACTTTGCAGCATTTTCCAAGTCCCTTGGTGTGGACAAGCTGAAATTTAGTTGCTTTTAGGTTTGTATCCAATCGTATTTGGACAATGTCGAAGTTCGCTCACCTTTGAGAAAAACTTTCGTGCTCAAATCGATAAGAAAACTTACCGGGAAAAGTCATACCTCTTCAAAACAAACAACAGAAGTTTGTTTTAGTTTCTGACCTATTTAACCTTTAACTGTGGACGTGGGGTATCAGAGACTCCGTCTCATCTGAGAATTTTGCAAACAGGTTACTTTCTCGCACCCCTGACACAGAGTTGGGCACGCCACAATTATGGCGGTAAGTCCCCTCTTTGAGGCGTGGTTGGAAAGACCTCACGGCGTCCTCACCTACCGTATGACACAGGTTCTCACCGAACACGGTAAGTTCGGGAAGTTCCTGCACCGGATTCGTGCGGAAGCGACGCCCGGGTGTCGCCACTGTGTGGACCGCCCGGAGGACACGGTGGAGCATACGGTGGAGGTGTGCCCCGCTTGGGCAGAGCAACGCCGTGTCCTCGTGGGGGCGATTGGCGGCGGCGATCTCTCGCGTCGGGCCTTGGTACAGGCCATGGTCCGTAGCGAGGAGGAGTGGCAGGCGGTCGCTTCCTTCTGCGAAGCAGTAATGCTAGCAAAGGAGGCGGCTGATCGCGTGAGGCAACGGTCCTCACGCCCAAATCGCCGCCGGGATTCCGATCCCGATTTCCGGCCAACGTAGGCGCGGGCTTGCGGACGGCGAGCAATGGGTAGCCCGCCGTCCGACCGTCCGGTAACCGTCCGGACCGAGCCCAAGTCGTCGACGGCGCGTATTGTTCCACACGCGCCTCAGGGAGATGTCAGCAAATCGTAGGGGCCCAGCAGGGTCGAAGCCTACTGGGGCCATGGGTAGTGTGAAAACGAAACCCGGGGTCCTGGGACGAAGGCAACGAAGGAACTGGAGTGGGTTTTTAGTCAGTAAAAGTCTGACACTATCTCCCGCCCCACCCAAGGGCGGGAGATGTCATAAGATGATTTTCCCACCGAAAAAAAAAAAAAAAAAACCCCTGACACAGAGTGCCTAAGTACCTTTCAGGATAGTGGTAAAATAATAGTAAACAACTTTCATAATTAGGGCGGGACCTGTGTGACTTCATTTACACATTTTCTATACTTAATGTTATAGATAGCATTCGTGTGGAATTTTTATATAGAATCGGAAAATAATGAGTTGGACTCATCCACCAAGGGTTCATCCACCAGTTTGTTAATAATAGGATGTAAATCATACCAACAATATTAGATTTGATTTCTTTTTGTTTTTTCTTTTTTCTTGTCTATTTTCCCAAAATTAATAGTATTATTTTCAACCAGTAAGTACAGAAGTCTTAGATTCATTTCGTTCGTAGAAGTGTCAAGAAAAAAAAAACAAATGACTATAGCTAAAGGTGAGTGAGCTGTGGGTTTTGTCAGCAAAAGTCTGACAGGCTCTCGTGCTTCACTCAGTGAGGGACCAGTCATTTGATGATTTTCCACCTTATGAGGGTCCATTTTCACTCGCCTATCGTCAACATCGAGCATGGTTTAAAAGCTTGTTACTTCATCTAACGCAATCCAACGCGATGTTTGACGAAAAGGCAACGCGAAAAAAGAGAGATAATGCCTAAAAACTCTGTTAGCATTCGTTAATTCCATGATTTACTTATTTTATTTTATTATTCATTTAGTTTTTTGTTTTAACTCTAAAAAGTTTTTGAAAAAAAAATGTCGTTTTTCAGAATTATGATTAAATTTGCAAGACTTCTATTGTTATACTTTTTTGACTTTTTCAATTCTTGAGTAAATTATGAAGTGTCAAAGTTCATGCAAACTAGCAGATTTTCAGAGGTCTTTACCGGATTAGTTTTACTTTTTATAAATTGATTTCAATAGAAGCCTATATAATATCCACAAGATACTGCGTTTTCAAAATATCTAATGAAAAATGTGTAATAATATCATATTCGCGTAAGAGCGGTTGTATGAAAAACAGTGAAAATATATGTCGAGTTGGACACTCTTAATGGTTCTGGATGGAACGACAAAAAGTATCAAACTTTTAATAACTAAAATCCACCTACGTTCCTGTTTCTTTAGTGGTCCTTTACGTTCCAAGGTCGCGATGTCTGTTTCGAACGATCCCTGAGCCCTTGAGGTAAATGTTACAATACCTAAAGCCAACCAGTCACGTAGGTCTCATGGTAGCTCGCCGTCCAGCCATCCGGTAATGTCCAGGCCAAACCTGAGTCGTCGACGTCGCGTTGTGTTCCGCACACGCTTCAAAGAGATATCAGTAATACCGAGATCATTAATTTCATTCATTTCAATTATTTCATTAATTTCATTAATTTCATTAATTTCATTAATTTCATTAATTTCATTAATTTCATTAATTTCATTAATTTAATTAATTTCATTAATTTCATTAATTTTATTAATTTCATCAATTTCATTAATTTCATCAATTTCATTAATTTCATTTTTAATTTTTATTTTATTAATTTCTGTAGGTATATATATGTATAGAATAGAATAGAATAGAATAGAATTTTATTTTGCAAATATGGGTAATACATAGTTCTTAAGATTATATTACAGCTCAGCCACATTTTACCATTCGGCATGCAAACATTTAAAATTATTTATATTATTGTTATTACACTTAAAAATGTTTTTGATCAATTTATAAATCACTATTATTAAATTTTAAATCATCAATTTAATTAAATTAATATGTATGTATTAAAGGGAAAATATAAATTATTATCGTTAGACTATATATTATGTCATTACAATTACAAATAATAAACCATTATCATTAGATTATATAAAATGTCATTACTATTACAATTCAAATGTCAATACCAAAATCAAAATGTCGAAAAATATCAAAAACCAAAATATCAAAAATCAAAATGTCAAAAATCTAAATGTCAAAAATTAAGATGTCAAAAATGTCACTAATCAACAAATATTTTTCTCCAATAGGAACTCAGTCACACTGTAATACGTTTTATCTAACAAAAAATTCCGTAATTTACTTTTAAACTGTGCTGTATTTAAAGCTTTCCAACCACTCGGCAATTTATTGTAAATAATTGGGGCCATGCAATAAATGCTCTTACGCATTAAAGCGGTTTGACATGGTACTTGGCATAATTTGCTGTTATCACGCCTATTCCTTGGGAATACATCAGCCAGGCGTTCAAAACGAGATGGATTTTGTTTAACAAACATAGCTACTTCCAAAATATAAATACAGGGAAGTGTCAAGATTTTATGTAGCTTAAAATAGGGCGCGCAACTGTCTATCGATTTAAGTTTGAACACTGACCGGAGACATCTTTTTTGGGCCTTAAACGCTATATCTCGATCAGTTGAGTTTCCCCAGAAAATGATGCCGTAGCGCAAGTGAGATTCAACTAATCCGTCGTAAGCCGTAAGGAGGGTTTTGGTATCTACTATGGAGGACAACCTATATAACACATATGCGGATGAACTCAATTTTTTACACAAAATATAGCTATATTTTGTCTCTATCTATATGTGCTTTCCAATTTAAATTGCAATCTATTTGTAACCCTAAAAATTTGGTATCCCCTGCTTCCTCAATTTTGTCATTTTTGTAATGGATGTTAAGATTAGTGCCGCCGGAAGTACGTTGTCTAAAGTGCATATATATATATATATGGGGTATAGCCAGTCTGCTTTTCCCTTCTGGGGATACAAGCGTGATGATATGTAACAATAGTTTCATGGTGAATTGGACGCAGTCAGTGTAAACAGGCTGTAGGCTGTCTACACACGGCCAATTGGTCGCGACGGGTTTTAGAGTGAATTTTAGACAGTTTTCGCTTTTCGTGTTTGTGCAGTGAAGTTTTATTTTTGTTTACAGTTTTAAAGGTTTTGCATAAACGGGTTTTTGGTGAAAAGTGGACTGATTGAAATCGTTAGGTAGTGGTAAAAATATTTTTTACCTCGTGTAGTTATTAGAATTGCATAACCTAATTCCGCCGAGCCCGTTCCATCATCGGAACACCAGGCGTACGGCATAGCGCCACCGGTACATGGTGGACATCCCGCCCATACGCACAAAATGTTTTGGGAACACATTTATTGTGCGTACAGCTAAGGAGTGGAATTCCTTACCGGAATCTTTGTTTCCTGATTGCTACAACACGGGAATCTTTAAGTCAAGAGTGAATAGGTTACTTCTAGGTAAGCGCGCTCTATCGTCGACCGCATCGTTGCTTTTCATCAAGTGAGATAGCAGTCAAGCGCGAACCTATCAAGAATAAAAATAAAAATATATAAAATATTAACGTCTGCATTAGATGTTGCAGGTGAAACTTAGAAGTAGGAGAAAAACATACAACAGTTTTTCTTCTGACAGAAATCCACGAGCCTTACCTTGACGTGATAAAATGTCAAGCTTGCGAGTGAGAAAAAGGGATCGAGATATACACACTACATAGATCCATCCCTTTAACAATTCAGTTTAGCTCGTAGAATGGATCGCGTTAAGGGCTCAGGGTAGGGTTTCAGTACTCATATCAAAATTGAATATTATATATGACGATCCGTTATATTCAATTTTGGTTGGTAGTTTTGGACAAGGTTGGTTCGAGCTGCGACCGGGCATCAGGCCGGTGTATAATAATATGGATATCGTCTTATTTATTAATAAGAATGGCCAGGAATTAAACCACTTTACTTCTCAATAAAATTCCATCCAGTAATATAATAATAATATATAATAATATCACTTTGTGTAATTTATTTCATCACCACTGCTCTCAAAACGGTGAAGGAAAACATCGTGAGGAAACCGGCATGTCCTAGAACCAAAAATTCTAAGACATGTGACATCTACCAACCCGCACTGGGCCCGCGTGTTGGATTACGGCACTTTCCCTCTCCTAGAGAGGAGGCCTGAGTCCCAACAGTGGGAACATTATAAGACTGACTATACTATATATATAATAATATAATAGTGGAATATTATATTCACATATTAGGGGAAGTTTGAAAGTGGTGCCAGTGACTGAAAAGTTGAAAGGGAATCGTTTGTCTTGGTATGGTCATATGAAGAGGAGGGATGAAACGCATGTTACTAAAAGAGTTATGAGTTTACATGTGGATGGATGGACAGGAAGAAGGAAATCAAAGAAAAGATGGATGGATTGTGTGAAGAGTGATATGAAAAAAAAGGAAGTTAGTGATAGCATGACATGTGACAGGGCAGAATGGAAGAAAAAAACGTGTTGCGCCGACCCCAAATAACACGGGACAAGGGCAGGAAGATGATGATGATGAATATAATATTCCACAACTATCACACAACGCCGTCTAGTCTCAAGCTAAGCAAAGCTTGTGTTATAATATAATAATAATAATTTATTTATTCCACAGACAACAAAAGATCCATAGTGTTAGTAAACAATTGCCTTAAACCTAGTGTTAGTTTTATATTATAATTATCTACTTATACTATTTTATACTACTGTAAGAATTCAGCACAGACTCCAGTTTCATCTTCTCCACAAAATGCCCAAAAAGGGAGAAAGCACAATCTCTGCGACTGTTTTTAGAATGCTGTTGCTACTGGTCCGGGTTCTAGCCGCCAAAGATGCTAGCTTCTTCCGAAATATACTATCCGAGTACTAGACAACTGATAAACATACTTACCTATATATTTCTAAATACATATTATAGATAAATTACACCCAGACATAGAACAAATGATCGTGCTCATCACACAAACATTTGTCCTGGGTGGGAATCGAACCCTCGACCATAGCATAACCAGCATAGCAGTCAGGCCCACTAACCACTAGACCAACATCCATATCCTATTTTGGTGCAGCCGTGAGGCACACGTTTTATTTTTGTTTCGTGTTTACCCTATATCGTGTTTGTGCCTTGTGCTGTACCAAATATATTCCTTTTCTTTCTTTCTTTCTAACAGGTCAGTCAGTAAACTATTATTAGGCAGGTACAAGCAACAACCCACCATCCACCGTCCACCGTTGACTGGTAGAGAATGCCTTGTTGAATTAAGTCCGCCTATGTACCACTACTGTACATGAAGTTTAAATAAATAAACAAAACGTAGGACAGTTCCAGTGCGTCTTCACTTTATAACGGTCTGGTTGAGAGGGTCCGTCCTGGCTCTTCGATCTCATAGCAAATCAGAAAATCGACTCTGCCAAAGCACGCCAACTTTAGTTCTTCTAGTTGCCAATAGATGGCGTGCCATGTTTCGTTGTCAACAAATCAACTGCCGGATACTATAATACTTGATTATATCTTAAAGTCAAAAATGTAGAGAAATTGTATAGGATTGTAATTTTGAAAAGTTGGGATTGAGATTAGAATATAAAAGATGCATATAAATCAGGAATTGTTTCTGTGATTTCTTTAACCCAATATCAGTAAAACCCACATCGTTTCAGAGTTCATTGAATTGAAATAAATCCTGATACACATGAGGGATAAACAGCTTATTTTATTGCCAACAAGCTGAGCAAATAAAACCCTTTCGAGCTATTAAAATCTACCCACATCTAAACTGGAAATAACTCTAGTTAATACCGCCCATACTGTTTAAGTCCTATAAACTAAAATACGATCCCACTTCTATCTCTGCCGACCCTCAAAACGATACTCAGTTTTATTAGTTCGATACAAGATATTACCACATTTCATCAAAGTCGACATTTGGAACAGAGAAAGGAAAATAAACTTTGAATGTATTGAGAGAAAGTACATTTTTAATTGAAACAGCTAATAATAATAACGCATGACAGTAAAACCCTCAAGACGGTGGATACAGTCAGTTGCATATCATTGACACAATTTCATTGACATCGTCTTTAAGCCGTAGTAAGTCTTCTCAGCGTATCTTTGGCAAAAATAGTTTATTTTCTAAATTAAATTCCTTAACTGTTCCTTGCGGAGGCGGACCGCAGTGACCGCTGCTTCCAGTGCGGTCAGCCCGGTCACAAGGCTGCAGAATGCCGTGCTACGCCGCACTGCTACGCGTGTGCGGCGGCAGGCAAGCCAGCCGATCACCGGGCTGGGAGCAGGTCCTGCGACCCCCCCGCCAAGGCCAAGGGCAAAGTCCCGAGGCAAGCCCACCCCGACGTCCTCTCCGCCGCAGCCTCCTCTCTGGCTGCCGCTGCTGTCGCCACCGCAACCGCCGCCCCAACCGCCGCCGGGATTCCGATCCCGATTTCCGGCCACCGTAGGCGCAGGCTTCCGGACCGAGCCCAAGTCGTCGACGGCGCGTATTGTTCCACGCGCGCCTCAGGGTGCCGTCAGCAAATCGTAGAGGCCCAGCAGGGTCGAAGCCTACTGGGGCCATGGGTAGTGTGAAAACGAAACCCGGGGCCCTGGGACGAAGGCAACGAAGGAACAGGAGTGGGTTTTTAGTCAGTAAAAGTCTGACACTATCTCTCGCTCCGCCCAAGAGCGTGATTTGTCATTAGATGATTTTCCCACCTTAAAAAAAAATAAAAATCAAATCACATCATCGCTTACCATCAGGTGAGATGGTGGTCAAACGTGAACATATCATTAATAAAAAAACCTGTCCCAGTGGAGAGCAGTGAACTTGGCCCTTCCGTAGTCCTTAGCTACTTCTGGCCAATCCTCATGGTAGGAGTCCAAATCGTCACGCCATCTCTTTCTGAGCCTACCGCGTCGCCGGCTCCTGCTGTTGGGAATCCAGTCAGTGGTTTTCTTGTGTAATGTGGATGGAATGTCCACCATGTACCGGTGGCGCATCGCTGTATATCTGGTTGTCTGATGATGTGGCGGTGGTTTACTTGTTATTATCATTTACCATCTTTGCTAGGATTCTGATCTTTTTTGCAGTCAGCTCAGTCTTTGCCGAGGCATATACTTATATATGTATACATCGAGATGTATGGCCCAAAATTGAGACAGGATGTTAACGTATCACCAACAAGATCAAGGTGGTACTGTCATATTTATTGGCAAAACCCGCAAATGTCCTTCAGTTACGGGGCTAGCGCATGGAACTGATGTATGGCAATAGTAAAGGTAGAACTATACTGCGCACACGCGTGCCACACACGCCGATCTGGGTGCGTCGGTCTCTATACATTTTATATGGAAACTAGACTTGTAAAGCTACACTTGATCCACGCCACGCGACGTCATTCTACGTACAAAGCAAGCGTGTTACACGTGTGCGTCGGTCTAATGTAGTTCTAGCTTTAGTCTTGTCTATTTATGACGATGTTGCCATCGTTTTTGGAAACGCCACAACAGGTAGATTCTGCAATAAAAAATTTAAGTTTATTCTATTCTTAAGCTTTGTTTGTTAATAAGAGCTGTGAGGAAAATAAAAACCTAAGGGAATTGAAAATACAATAAGAATGAAAAAAATTTATCCGTAACTAAATCCTAGAACGAACACAAACGCTCCACGAAACGAATTCCAAATAACTCTTCATCATAAATATTAACTTCAGAAAGCAAACTTTGATTTTCCAGCAGCCGGGGCTAACAAACCACCGCTAGTAAATTTCCATCGCAGTTGTCTGAATATTAAACGCCCATTCCGCCTGATTAAGTTCTGGGCTGTAGTTAAACACATTTGTACTGTTTTGTACTTTATTCAGGTGAAGGAAACGTTGCCACACAGGCACAATACACAGTGCAGACATAAGTACACTTTGGATGGTCTATTTCTCACTCTGTCAGTCAGTACTCACTTTTGATATTATATCTTGGGGGGGGTGCTCCAAAAATCATTTTTATCAGGCTGGAAAGGGCGCAGCGAGCTGTCCTTTAAGTTATGACTTTTTAACATTTCCGATATGGCACCATAGCATTGTATCAAGACTGCAGAGTCATGACTGTGAGGCAGCTCTTTGTACTAAATACCATCTTGCGCAGGCATGCCTTTCTGGAGTACAATACTGGTCATCTGGTAAAAAGGAGATGTAAATATGTTTGTCCCATAGTAATTTACAGAACTAAACTGGCAGAACGACATTTTCGGGTATTGGGTAATCGAATTTATAATGCAGTTATCATACAATGTGATATTTATGGTTTAAAACAAGTTCGATTGCAAAAAGAAAATTAGTTAATGGCTTGCTACTCGTATTATTATTATATTACATTTCAAAATAGAACACATACAATGGAAACAGGGAATAAAGTATTTCATTGTACGAAAAAAAAAACTAAAAGCGTATGTATAATTTAAATAGATCCATTCCATTTAATAGATCCCATCTCGTGGGTGTCTTAAGAGGCGACTAAGAGACATACCAGAGAATGGGCAGCAGCATCCTCTGTGCACTACAACGCTTGCCAAGCGCGGCGATTATGGCAAACCCCCCCAAAAATGAAAACCAAAGCGAAATTATGATGATGGGCAATAAGCAGTCGGTAATCCACTACAGAGATATACAAAAAAAATGGGAATTGCTTTTCACAATTTCACTATTAGCATAACATAACATAATCAGCCTTTTAATATTCCTACTGCTGGGACTCAGGCTTCCTCTCTAGGAGAGGGAATGGGCTGTAATCCACCACACGGGCCCAATACGGGTTGATAGGTATCTTCAAATTTTAGGTCCTAGGATATGCCTCACTATGTTTTTCCCCACAGTTTTGAGAGCAGTCGTGATGAAATAAATTACACAAAGTAATGCGCCAGGCTGGGTGTGAATCTGCGACCTAGAACTCGTAAGTCGGAGTCGTTACCACTCGGCCACCACTGCTCTGCCACCATTCCACTATTACCTGCATAATATTTCACAAGTTTTAACCGTTTCCTTTTTTTATACTTTCTCACCAAGACGTTTCTAATAAAAACGAAACCCAATTACAAATAGCAATTTCAAGGTATAGGTATTTTTTTTTCTGTGGGAAAATCATCTTATGATATCCTCTGCTCTTGGGCGGAGCGGGAGATAGTGTCAGACTTTTACTGACAAAAACCCACTCCTGTTCCTTCGTTGCCTTTTGTACCAGGGCCGAGTCTTCCTTTCGGAATCAGACCCGTGGCCCCAGTAGGCTTCGACCCTGCTGGGCCCCTACGGTTTGCTGACATCTCCATGAGGCGCGCGCGAAACAGCACGCACCGTTGACGACTTGGGCTCGGTCCGGACGGTTACCAGACGGTCGGACGGCGAGCTACATACTGCTCGCCGTCCGCAAGCCCGAAAACTATAGGTATGCCGTTTAAGTTCTACGATACGAAACTCGTTCTACGTTCTTATTTTAAACACATAACTTATACGTTTGAAAACATGCCAAGACTTCTATTTAGGTCAATATTTTGACAATGTTTTCTTTTTGCCAACAAAGTTCAATCGGAATTTAAGACAATGCACGGTATACTTGGAATTATACCATTCATAGAGTATTGAATAGCGTAGTTCTATGATGTAGACAAGTAGGTAATCGTTGAGCTTTTGGGTCATATCAGATGTTGTGACCTACCTTATAATTTATTTTTAACTATGTTTTCACCACACCAGGTTCAACAGAAAGTTATTAGTAACGGCTCACAGACTGAGATCTGGACACATGCCGCTCAATAAGTTTGCATTTTTAATGAAAAAAACTAATTCACCAAATTGTGAGGAGTGTGGCACAGTAGAAGATGTTACACATCTGTTGACGGAATGTGTCAGATTTCAATCTGCAAGAAAGGAATTGTATAAAGAGCTAGGTACAAACATATACGATGTTGGAATGTTTCATCACATCTTGTCGACACCTAACTCAGAGGCTGCTTATAGCTTAGTTAAGTTTGCTTTGTTACGTTTTACAATATAGGCAAGGTATTTACTATTATAATGTCCGATGGGACTGACATGTACATTTGTATAAAAGTCCCTAATACAAAATAAAGAGAAAAAAAAACTATGTTTTCCGTTTAAGTGTAATCCAGAGTTTTAAGCCATGGCGGTAAGTCCCCTCTTTGAGGCGTGGTTGGAAAGACCTCACGGCGTCCTCACCTTCCGCATGACGCAAGTTCTCACCGAACACGGTAAGATCGGGAAATTCTTGCACCGGATTCGTGCGGAAGCGACGCCCGGGTGTAGACCACCTGGAGAGCACGGTGGAGCACACGGTGTATGTGTGCCCCGCTTGAGCAGAGCAACGCCGTGTCTTCGTGGGGGCGATCGGCGGCGGCGATCTCTCATGCTAGTGGCAGGCAGTCGCCTCCTTCTGCGAAGCAGTAATGCTAGCAAAGGATGCGGCCGATCGCGTGAGGCAACGGTCCTCACGGCCCAACCGCTGCCGGGATTCCGATCCCGATTTCCGGCCGCCGTAGGCGCGGGCTTGTGGACGGCGAGCAATAGACAGCCTGCCGTCCGACCGTCTAGTAACCGTCCGGACCGAGCCCAAGTCGTCAATGTCGACGCGTATTATTTCCACGCGCGCCTCAGGAAGATGTCAGCAAATCGTAGGGGCCCAGCAGGGTCGAAGCCTACTGGGGCCATGGGTAGTGTGAGAACGAAACCCGGGGCCGTGGAACGAAGGCAACGCAGGAACAGGAGTAGGTTTTTATTCAGTAAAAGTCTGACACTATCTCCCGCTCCGCCCAAAAGCACGATTTGTCATTAGATGATTTTCGCACCTTAAAAAAAAAGTTTTTTTAAGCCAAGTGCTTAATAAGTGCATAATCTTCAAGACAAGTAAAAGAAAGAAAGAAAACACGTTTATTTGGCACACAGGTACACACAATGAGATAACGCGCACGTCAAAAAAACACAAGCAAGCAAATAGCAATACAAACAAACAAACAATAGCAATGCAAAAAACACAAAAAAAAAACAAATGCAAAACAAATGCAAAAGCACAAGCAAGCAAGCAAGCAAGCAAGCAAGTAAGCAAGCAAGCAAGCAAGCAAGTAAGCAAGCAAGCAAGTAAGTGCATTAGCATTTGCAATGCAAATGTTGTATATAGCAATGCGCAAGTCATGAAAACGCGCCTCAAAAGTAGGGTAGGAATGGTTTTGATTTCTAGTTTTTTATAACATAGTTTTGGAAGTATGGAAGCATGATACTTCCTTTATTATTTTATTTATTTAATTATTTAAAATTACAGTAACAACACTTTAACAGCTCACACCGATGCGATGCTATTACAAACTTCCATATTTTCATTTTAAATTAATAATAAATGTCCACTGTTGGACATAGGCCTCCCCCAAGTGTCGCCTTAACGACCGGTCCTGTGCGTCTCGCATCCATTGGATTGCTGCGACACTCACACCTGGTGACAGTCGCAGGAATCCACCATCCATCACATCCATCATCGGTTCACCGTGTAGGAGGCTTTTCAATGCTGCATCATCCGGTACATGGTCGTCACTCCTGAACCCCGTTTTTGTTTCGGTGGGAAAATCATCCAATGACATTCCCCGCTCTTGGGCGGGGTGTGAGTCTTCCTTTCAGAAGCAGACCCTTGGCCCCAGTAGGCCTTGACCCTGCTAGGCCTCTACGGTTCGCTGATATCTCCTTGAGGCACGCGTGGAACAGTACGCGCCGTCGGCGAGCTACACATTGTTCGCCGTCCGCAAGTCCGCGCCTACGGTGGCTGGAAATCGGGATCGGGATCCGGCTGGGGTGTGAGGGTCGCACACTCGCGCGTGCACGTGCGGTCTCCTCTAGCATTAGGTACTGCTTCGCAGAAGGAGGCGACTGCCTCTGCCTGCCTGCGAGAGGTTGTTGCCGTAGATCGCTCCTACGAGAACACGACGGTGCTCTGCCCAAGCAGGGCACACCTATGACGTGTGCTCCACCTTAATTCCACTGCAGGGTTCTGGTACGAAGTTCCCCTCAATCTATAGATTTAACTGCTAGCCACTAACATTTTCTTTCCTCTTTTCCACTACAAGTACTAAGCATGCACTTAGACGTGTTACAGTGAGAACACAAATGAACACAAATAGGTACGTCCAGCGTGATTAAAATGCAACGTGCAATTCTGAGCGAGGACATTTGTGCAATAGCAAAATTAAATTGCTTTGTTTAGAGTGAGATAGTGTACACGTAGGCGAAGAACTGAAGCGCCTATGTGTAATAGGCGCTTAGGCGCTTCAGTGCCACCATGCTCGATGTTGACGATAGGCAAGCCTATTACACTACTCGATATTCAGACAGTCTTCTATATATATAAAAGGAGAAACTGACTGACTGACATATCAACGCATAGCTAAAACTACTGGGACTAGGAGTGTGAAATTTTGCACAATGATTCCTCTTATGATGTAGGCGAGCACTAAGAGAGGATTTTCCAAAGTTCACCCTCTAAGTGGAGGAAACGGGGGTTCAAAGTTTGTATGGAGAAACCTATTTTCACGCGTGTGAAGCCGCGGGCAGAAGCTAGTAGTTTATATTTATCTATTTACTTCATCGTTTTTCTTCATTCCGTTACACGACATTGGCGTAAGTTGTAGACTAAAACTGCCTGAATATCAAGTAGTGTAATAGGCTCGCCTATCGTCAACATCGAACATGGTTTAAAAGCTTGTTTGTTCATCTAACGCAATCCAACGCGAGGTTTAAAAAAAGGCAACGCGAAAAAAGAAAGGTAACGCCTGAAAACTCTGTTAGCATTCGGTAATTCCGTGATTTATTCGAATATTTTACAAAACTTGTTCCAGGAAATACGTGTTTTTTTTTTTAAACCTTTAAAAGTTTTTGAAAAAAAATGGTTGTCATTCAGAATTTTTAATAAGGAGACAATTTTTTTTGGGCCCACTATTAAACGGTTACGTATATTAATCATATTACACACGAAAAAAGTGATCATCTTATTATAATTAACAGACCAAAAATTATATAATAATATAATAATAATAATTTATTTCAGATTTCTCCATATAAATTATTAGTAACACATATAAAAATCTAACCGGAATAATGAAATAATAGTAAAAAAGTGTTATAGCAAAAAATGCTTGTTTAGGAGCGTTTTCAGGTTTATTTTAACGTGAAAAAAATATGTTACTACGGTGCGCAGCGGTAATGACATCGGCTTTAAATGCGTTTAAAGAGATAATAATTAATTGGTACACCGAACTTGTCTTTAATGCTGCTAATAACGGTTAACACAAATAGCAAGTAACGTACCTACTTTAAAAATCATCGTGGAACGAAACGTAATTAATAGCCCATTGCAGATGCTCTGTGGTCCAATTTCAATCAGTTTGACACTGACAGACAATATTATTATTGTTTCCAATTACTAGATAGTTGCATGTTTCTTCTGTTCTTTTCGTATTTTTATTCGAAAGATTTTATGAAAATGGCATCTGTAGATACAGTGCATAATCCACAAAGCCGTTGTATCAATTGTGCAGCACGATTTCAACGGAATGTTGAATACTGTTCTTGCTGGATACTGTTGTAATTGTTTAGTGGGCAGACGCACTGTTGGCTGCTGTGCATATGTGCATATAGTGTGGTTTTTATCATAGGCGCGGAATCAAGGTGAGGTTGAGCCACCTGCATCTTTTTAAGATGAAATACTGCTTTTAAGAAATGACTTTGAAAATGATGATGATGAACAGTAATAAATACTTCTTGTGATGTACCTATAATGTGGTTTTTTTTCTCCTTACACAACCAGCTTATAACACATCACCTTATTATTTTAGATCTACAGTAAATGGCCGGCAAAAGCCGCGCTATTTCCAAATGAATACATCTACGCATTTTCATGAATAAGTCTATCAAATCGTGTAAATCACGTCAAAGTCTGTCAAGTAGTACAGACGTGACTTTGTTTTATACTGTATATTATTGAACAGTGCACCATTTTAACTTAAAATACCAAGGAGACCTATCCACTCATTAGACAATCGCTCTTGTGAGAGTTTAGGTTATTATGAGAGTCATGTTTTGACTGTCGTATTTCACGGTACTCCAGTTAAATAAAGTTTTGCTAATATTACCACTGTATTCTAGAAATTATAAGGAATATACTAACGTACATTTCATTGTGGCGTATACACAATTTGTGGTTGGCCTATTTCCCAAACAAAAAAAATTGTCTCCTTTGTAAGGCTTATATTGTTCCACTTTTTGACTTTTTTAATTTTTGAGTTAATTTTTATGAAGTGTCAAAGTTCATGCATAATATCAGATTTTCAGAGGTCTTTACTGGATTAGTTTTACAAATAATTATATATTGATTTTAATAGAAGCTTAGATAATACCCACAAGATACTGTGTTTCCAAAATATCTAATGAATAATGTGTAATAATGTTATAATCGATTAAGAGCGGTTGTTATAAAAACAGTGAAAATTTATGTCGAATTGCATCCCCTTAAAGACTTTAGTTAGGGATTTAAGAAGACCGATTTGACTGTCCTGTTAGTCTAGTGGTTAGTGGCCCTGATTGCTATGCTGGAGGTCATGGGTTCGATTTCCACCCAAGACAAATGTTTGTGTGATGAGCACGATCGTTTTTGCTGTATCTGGGTATAATTTATCTGTAATATATGTATTTAGAAATATATATGTCGACGCAGGATGCCGATCACCATCGAAGTTCTGACCAGGGACTCTGTTTTGTGGGCGATGACTGGGTAGCGAGCAATAAACAAACTATTCCAGATCACACAACTGATTTATTATGATGCAAGCTTTAGGTATTCACTTCTCACAACGAGCCATGAGACAGTCGCCGAGACTAGACGTTGTTCGCACGGCTGCCGACAGAGGAAAGAGCACCGCACTTTATCTGCTCGGTTCGTGCAAACGTCAGCCCGAATTCTGTAAAAGTGACATGTGTCACTTTTCACCTAGCTCGTTTATTCGTTCTCAAGCTTCCGTACTATTGGCTTCACTGACATATAAGTATGTTTATCGGTGGTCTAGTACTCATAACACAAGCTCTGCTTAGTTTGGGACTAGATGGCGTGTTGTCAAAGTTGTGGATTAATTGTTATATTATTATTAAGTAATAGAGAATTAAACTCTTTATGCATTGGCTGCAATGTCAGTCTTTGGTTTTAACTACGTGACAATACGGTGGCGCAAGTCAATAGCATTTTGGACTTTTCGACAGTGGTCGTCGCTTTATCATAATTTTTTGAAGGTTTTTTTTTAAGTGGGTAACCATCCAATGACTTCTCCCACTCTAGGGTGAAGCGAGAGGACGTGTTGACTTTTACTGACTTAAAAGGAAATATTGAAGGTAAAAGTTACTTTTTGTACACTGAAAATTTTTTATGAAACCCATGTTTCATTAAATTTTTTCAGTGTAAATTTGTGAATTACCACGAGCATGGTCGACCTTATAATGTTCCCACTGTTGGGAATCAGGTCTCCTCTCTAGGAGAGGGAATAGGCCGTAATCCACCACGCGGGCCCAGTGCGGGTTGGTGGATGTTACAGGTCTTCGAATTTTTGGTTCTCGGACATGCCGGTTTCCTCACGATGTTTTCCTTCACCGTTTTGAGAGCAGTGGTGCGAAATAAATTACACAATCACCACTACCAATTACCACTAACTGGGTTCAAATCCAGACTGAAAAAATTTAATGAAACCCACGAAAAGTAACTTTTACCTTCAAAATTTCCTCTATTATTAACCAATACCGACTCTAGTTTTAAACCACACCTGCGTCTTTCAGCTGCCCTTTGTGTACTAGAACCACGGGTTTCCTTTTCAGAAATTCATGTATAATAAACATTGTAACAAAAGTATTTGCTATATTTATTAATTTCACAGAATAAAGGCTTCTGTAATAAAAAGAAGCCTTTAATAATAATATTCTTTCCATAAACATGTGGAAAATTAATTCTCCACGAAATTGAGCTACTAATACTGAATCTACATTCTGATTTCCGGCAAATTTTACCTGTTCGCTTTTCATCGAGGATAAACAAAAACTTTTGATGCGAACATAACTTGTATTTAATGAAATATTAAAGCTCCGAAAAAGTTTTTTCTTTTTCAAAATAAATTTATTTATTAATATTTTATTTTCTATAATAAACTTCCTAGTCATATTAAACAACTAAGCCATAGTAAATTCAAATTATTTGTAAACGGAAACTTTGCCAAAAGGCTTTGTACACTATAAAGGACTATGTTGAGGACCAAAAGGCTTGGGATTGACCTGCTCAGTACGTACTACAACTGTTGTCTTATTATTATTAATTTTTTCTTTTATTTTTATTTTCAATTGTGCTTTTTATTATTATTATTTATTACAATTTGATATTGTAGATTATTTTTGTTTTGCAATTGCGCTTTTTTTTTCTTCTCTATTAATTTTTGACATCAATGTTAACTTTGCTAAGTATTACATTTTGTAAACTATATTTTTCCTTTTATTATTGTGATCGTGAGGACTATGTTGATTGCTTTTTTTTTCCTTTTCAGTAATTTTAACGTATGTCTGGCAATTTAATTTTTTTCTGCGGCCTACCCAAATGTCCTTTCTTTGGTATTGTTCGTCAAGTCGTTGAGCTCCTTAGTAGTCCTTGGAGTTGAGCTTTACGAATACTGACAAATGCTTGCACTGACTGGACAGGTCCACTCAAATCTGTATGGTTCTTTCTTCAAAAGACCACTTCAGACAAATCTGCATGATTCTCATGTGATTTGACCATTACATATTTACTGTATGGACTTTAAAACAGACTTTGACCCCTGAGTTTGTTCCGGTATTTCTTCTCAGGGTAGTTGGCTAGGAAACACCGGCCTCATCTAGTTTAAAAATGACGAAAAAAAAAAATTTACGTGTAAAAGTTTTTTTTTTAAACCTATTTACAGAAGGAAAAGGAGTGGGTTTTTAGTCATTGAAAGTCTGACTAGCCCGCCCGCCTGTTTTAAAAACCTCTTACTGTTGACACCGAATTAAATTTCATATAACTTGCATTGTGCATTCAGAGTTTATTTTCTTCCGGAATATCCCTTTATTCTTGCACAAAGATAATGAAATGAACAAAAGAATAACAAAATTACTGCCTCCTAAAATTTTATAGATATAGAATTCTTTGATAAGCAACGATTTATTTAGATAATTTGGCTCCAGATAATGGACCTATTCACCTACACATATTTCGGTGGCGAGTGTCAATCGCATACATTTAGACAGGGGCGGTTTTAACCGTTATAAGGCCCCGGGCGGCACATTTGTGTGAGGCTCTTAACCTTGCCTGCGAAGTAAAACTGCGTATTTAGTACATTTTCGTAAATTTATTAAAAGCTACAATACGAATGTCGAGTGTAAGTAAGATATTATTTTAGAAGATTTACGAACGTGAACAATCGTGAAAATTTAATTTAATTTTATATATTTAGAAAAACAAACGGCTACCTTACAATTTTACAGTAAATATACAATTCAATAAATGAAAAAAATGCAAAGAATGTAAAATTGAAATTCAGTACAGTATCTGATAAACCCAAACACTTTGCTTTTCAATGTTGCAAAATGTAATGTCCTTTACGCGAGCCCCGACGTCACGAATATACCATGGAAGGACACGTGATACCGCGGGTAGGGTCAGTGCGAGATCTTGGGTTCACTTTCTCTGAGGACCTGACATTTCGAAATCATGTCGTGCAGGTATGTAAAAAAGCCTTCAAGAATCTTGTCATGCGTGAAACCCGTGCATTCACTAATATGGCAGCTGTGAAATCGTTATATAACGCATTGGTGCGAAGTAACCTGGAAACGAGTGCTATCATCTGGAATCCTTATGAAAGTAAATATTTTATGATGGTGGAAAAGATGCAGAATAAATTTACTCGGTACTTATACATGAGGCAATTTGGCGTATACCCTTTCTTATCCACTTATGTATCCAACCCTCTTTGTTATAGGGATGGTTGGTTACTAAAAGTTGGAGGTAAGGCGCAATCTCGCTCTTACAAAGTATGTGTTTTTGATTTTACGGGGTATCCTAAATAATCCACAAATACTGGAATCGTTGAGATTGCTCGTTCCAAACAGTAGACTGCGCTCAGGACCGAGAGAAAGGCTGTTTAAAGTCCCGGTAGCACGCACAAATCTGTTAAAGTTCGCACCCGTGACTCGGGCGGTTGAAATAGTTAATAACGTCTCTCTGCGGTTAGATATTTTTTCTTGCACATTGGCGGAATTTGAGAGGGTGACAATAAGTGTGTTGTCCTCTGTGTAACTTGTGCCAGTTCTCCAGGGTGCTGCTTGAGACTGATCATCGACTATCATGTATGTATGTTGCCTACTACTACACTAATGAATATTTGATCAGTCTGTGGGTGGCGTCTCTGAGTGCGGCTATTTTGCGACTACATTTGTTATCTTGGGTATGCCTGTTAAAACAATTGTATGTGTAAATAAATGACTAAAAAGATATTGAAACGGATTTGAATCGATCTGTGTCATCCAATTTGAGATATTGGGTACTTATCCTACTATTAATACAAACTTCCGTAAGAAAGGTAAAGGTAAGATACCAATAAAAAAATCAAATGTTATCTTATTTTTCCAATCGAGCTGTTGCGCGAGGCCCCTACAAGAGTGAGGCCCGGGCGGTTGCCCCGGTCACCACCCCCTAAGCCCGCCACTGCTTTAGAATTTTTGACAAGCGTTATCAATAACAGAACGTCACTTCGATTTTAGCCTGTTAGGTATTACCGAATTGAAATATGAAATCGAGCTCAATTACAGTCTCTGAAATCACAGTACATTTTGAAATAATTCAAATGTGGTGAAGAGTCGAGGTCAGATCGCTAGCCACCAAAATCATTTTAATTGAATGTATATTATATTCTAATGAAAATTGTCGAATGTCACGAAAATTGTGAAATGCGTGTTATTTGAAAGGACATTTTGGTTTCACAAAAACAATTGATATTATAAATTAAGCCATCAAAAACATAGCTTGAAAAAAAAACCAAAGCTCGCAACTTAGTTCTTCTACTGTAAAAAGTTGTGAGATCCTTGTAATCCCAAGTCAGTTAATTTATTCAGTCCCTACTTGAGGGACCCTAAATAAATGAATGAATAAATAATAAAAAATAAATAAAATGGAATGCCGTGGAAAATGAAAGAAAGGAATGAAAATGAATGAATGAAAGGTTGTCTGGTAGAAATTACCCTGTGGAATAAGACCGCCTATTGTACACTTATTTTTTTTATAAATGTTTGTCCTCTAATAGGTTAAGATGTGCAATAAATAAATAAATAAAATTCGTAAAAAACGTGAAAATCCAATGTTTTGTTTCTGTCCACCCCTGCCGTCAAACTGGTCAAACGGGGTGAATGGAATCATCATTCACCCCGTTTGACCAGTTTGACGGTAATTCTTGGTTTTGGGAGTCTCTCAACCATGCTTATTTTCGTGATTATGGAGAAATTGTCGATCTAGCAATGTTTTCCATGGCTTTTATTAGGAGATAATCATCAAGTAATTTCACCCAGTCTAGATGAGTACGAGGATGTGTCCGATTTTACCGACTACAACCCACTTGTGTTCCTTCAGTTGCCCTTTACGTTTCAGGGCCGCGGCGATTCCTTTGAACAATCCCAAAATGTTCACTCTTAGTAAACAAACGTTCAGAGATCAATCGTTGAAACCGACTCGGCTGGGCAGCGTTCGGGTAACTACGTGGTATTTTCTCGTCCAAAATACTAATGTCTTAATATGAAAGTCTACCAGTGCTTGTTGCCGGTGATGACAATCATATGGCTATGGAATGTGGTCACTCACAATAGGCCTCATATGAAGGCTTAAAGTCATTCAAAGGGCAATAAAAAGGGCTATACTCGGAATTTCCTTGTGTGGTTCCGCAGGAGAACCAAAGTTACCGAGTTAACTTAAGTGGCTGTGGGCAGGGCACATTGCTCGCAGATCAGATAGTCGATGGGCCGAAAGGTTCTGGGGACTACGTCAGAAGATGCAGTGTTGGAAGGCCCCCACAATGTGGACCGATGACCTAGTGACAATCGCGGGTGATCGATGGATGCGAGACGCACCGGACCGTTGTGGCGATACGGCCCCTCCACGACCTTGCCGCTGTGAGCGGTAGTTAAGCGCGGTATGGCGAGTGGAAAGATCAAACGTATGAAAATGTTTGAAGCATGCCACGAGATGCCGCTCATAGTGAAAACCCACGCGCTTACTGATGCCGCCCCGCTCGCCGCGCCGCTTGCCGCTTTGACCAAAGTCGTGACCAGGCCACTAGGCGTGACCTATATCCAACAGTGGACGTCTTTTGACTGAAATGATGATGATGAAACATATGTTAGTGTAACATATAGTAAACACAGTAGCAGCATACTCAGTTTCAGTCCGTAAGTTACTGCACATGTTTATAATATATTTCAAGTTAACGTATACACAGTTAGCGCTGGAGTTTGGCTCTGCTCTAATCTCCAGTTTAATTTAACTAGTTCTTGTTAAACTGGTTCAGCGCATAATCGTGTGCTTGAGATTCGGATCTCGGTTAGTGACACAGCGGGATTATTGGGATTTTGCATTCTGAATTTAGTGTTTTAATTGAGCAAAGACAGAGAATATTATATAAGAAGCTTTCTTTCGAGGAGGCCTGAGTCTCAAAAGTAGGATTAATAGACATTAAAAGGCTGATTATGCTATGCTATTATGCAATAACAAATGCAGTAGAAGAGTGCATTTTCAATCGTGAAGTGGGTATATTAAGGTGGGTCTATTTTTATGTCTAAGTGTAAATTTAGCACAGAGTACCTATTTAGAAATTTAGTTTGGATGTCCTCTCTTTTGGTATATAATTGTGGATGTTTTCGAACAAATTTGCGAATTTCCAGTATATAAAGACAAGGTACGGTTAATATTTTTAAAATATATTTTGCAGAAATCAAACCCGCGGATTTTCCGACGTCTGGCTCCCAAACTGAATCGGACCGGGGCTGCCTTCAAGCGGCTCCTGCCCAACCTAGGGGGTCCAGACGCCTCCTGCCGGAGGCTCTACGCAGAAATCGTCGGTCCATGGCCCTTTATGGTGCTCCGGTGTGAGCGTTGGCGCTGCGGAAGCAGCCTGCGGCCTGGCTAAACGCATGCCAGCGGGTCATGGCCATACGGATGGTGCGGGGATTTCGGACGATTTCCCGCGCAGCGCCTCAAGGAGATTTCAGCAACTGTAGGGGCCCAGCAGGGTCGAAGCCTACTGGGGCCAAGAGTCTGATTCTGAAAGGAAGATTCGGCCCTGGTACGAAAGGCAACGAAGGAACAGGAGTGGATATTTAGTCAGTAAAAGTCTGACACTATCTCGTGCTCCGTCCAAGAGCGGGGGATATCATAAGATGACTTTCCCACCGAAAAAAAAACCCGCGGGTTTGAGTTTTTGCACGGAATATATATTTACTACACACAGCGCAGCAGCCAATCGCTCAACCACTGCGTCATTCTTTTTCTTGTTTCTTTCTTTCTTTCAAAGTATTAGGTACTCAGTTACTGGGTTGTGGAGTTTAGATAGGTAGTCGCATTCTGATACTCAGCTGCGAAGCCAACCGCAACTAACTTGGGAATAGATACACCATAATAATGGCGATAAGTCTCCTCTTTGACGAGTGGCTGGTGAGACGTCACTTGTCACACGTCGTTCGTACGCAAGTCCTCACTGAACGTGGTAAGTTCGGGAGGTAATATTAATTAAAATAATGTTAGTCTTAAGTTTGCGTCTTTTCCGCCAAATAAAATGTTTTTCTTTCTTTCTTTATTCAGGTAGAAAAAACGCCCGGGTGTTACCATTATGCTGCATGTAGGACACGGTGGAGCATACGGTGGAAGCGTAGGTACCCCTCTTGGGTGAAGAACATCTTCACGCCCCAGTCGCTAAAACCCCGACCCCGACTACCAGCCACCGTAAGCGTGAAATTGCGGATGACAAGCAATGGGTAGCTCACTGTCTGGCTGTCTGGTAACCGTCCTGACTGAACCCGAGTCATTGACGGCGCGCAGTGTTCCACGCGCGCCTCAAAGAGATGTCAGTCTGACTTCTGAAAACTTTAGGTACCTACCTGTGATACTAGAACGCTATGGTACTTCGAGAACCTAGGTGTAGCGATATCAATGGCGTCACATAAGAACTAATTCAGCATCACGCAATCAAATAAGCCATTATCTCTCGTAAAAAGTAAAGGATAAAAATAGGTTATTGTGGGATATCTCTAAGAGAGAGACATATACCATTGTGGACTTTTTTGTAGACCTTTTTAAGGTGTAAAGTACTGTAGTATATTATTTTAATCCATCTCTTAGGGTTCAGCCAGCGTTTGCAATGAAAGCGCAAAATAATGTGCTTATTTATGACATCACATAAGAAATCTGTAAAGTGTAAAAGTGTAATCGTTCTCTTGAATCACTCTATTTATTAAAAAAAACCGCATCAAAATCGGTTGCGTAATTTTAAAGATCTAAGCATAAGTACATAAGGACAGACAGCGGGAAGCGACTTTGTTTTATACTATGTATGTATTTAGAAATATATAAGTATGTTTGTCAGTTGTCTAGTACTCATAGTACAAGCTCTGCTTAGTTTGGTTCTAGATAGCGTTGTGTGATAGTTGTGAAAGATTATTATTATTATTTGTCCCACTGTAGACGTAAAGTTGCGGACACCAGCCCGACATGCAATACAATAAGTTCTACAACTTTAAATCAAAATCTTCTCTTAAACGAATCCTTAAGAACTTCCTTACTCAAGTGTACAACTAACTTTACCTTATCGTGCTCCGCTCGCAAGGTGTGCGGGCAAATTGAATTTCAACTTCTATAATCTTGCAGACTTATTAAATGTGCTCAATTTTGGGTCTATTTTGAAACTATTCTGGGTCCCATTTGGGACCGTTTTGGGCCCATTATCGTGGTTTAAAACGTTCGGTTAACGGGCCATTGGCGAGTTGTTATGACCATAAGTTTGGCGTGTTGAAGTGTAAAACTTTGGTCGTATGTGTTCTGTTTTATTTTTATTGTTATTTCAGCTGACTATTGGGAACACGAGCTACGTTTAAAAAAAGGTTTTATTATTGCGTAATTGTGTAAATGGTAAGTGTATTTTGTAGGTAGTTTTTGAGGTTGCTAGGTATACCTGAAGAATATATCATCATATATAAAACAAAATCCCAAGGTAAAAACTATCTTATTTTTACGATAGTGAAAGAATAAAAAACACCACGCTACGCTAGAAAACGGGGTATCATAGATGTAAGAAAAATGGCTGCCAAACTAAAATGGGCAGGTCATGTTAGCCGCATACAGATTGACTGCTGGGCTCCGAGTCTCCACAAAGTGGGTGCCTCAGGATGGTCAACGCTGCCGCGGCCGATCTGGGGCCCAAGTCTGTTATTTTTATAAATTCGTCATTCGAACACGATCCCATTGTCATTTTGCTAAAAGTTCTTAGTCAGCTAAATTCATTAGTCAGTGATTGGTCTCGTAATAGAATTGTGGTAGACTGACAATATCGAGCTGTCTCTCGTAATAAATTAAAAGCAATGACTGCACAACGACGTTCTAATGGCAGGACACTGGTCAAAAGAACTGTCAAAATTTTAGCAGATTACCACATAAGTATGTCAGACATTCATTTGTCATTATATACGAGATTAGCTTCTGCCAGTGGCTTCGCCCGCGGATAAAAAGGTTCCACGATACAAACTTTGGACCCCCGTTTCATCCCCTTTGGGGGTGAATTTTGGAAAATCTCTTAGTGCTCATCTACGTCATAAAAGGAACCTTGTGCAAAATTTCACGTTCCTAGTCCCAGTAGTTTCGGCTGTGCGTTGATATGTCAGTCAGTCAGTTTCTGCTTTTATATATATAGATTACGCCATTTCTTTCAATTGAGTGTCATTGATGGATGGCCATTGGAAAGTCATAAAGACGCCATTATATTAGTATATTACCAAATTTGTCAAAATCAATAAACATTATGATGTCAATGATAGACCATTCTGACACTATTGTATTAGCAGACTTGAGGCCCTGGAAAGAGGCGGCGAGATGAGTGAGATGCCTACCGCAAGAGCTGGTTCGAGGTTTCTCGAGAAAAGAATTAGGGGAGTCTTTTATTAACACTATATATATGCACGTCTTATGATTAATGTTATGTTATGATCAAATGATAGGGGAGGACGCCGGCATCCTGAACATAAGTTAAATCTATTAAGTAGCATAAGTTAAATCTACTATCTATATATTGGGTGCCAGAGCCCATCGAGAACTTTTCTTTTGTTAACTTATAAAACATAGTTGTAAATAAATAGTGTTGTTGGTTTAAACTTAATGTAATAATTATACTGCAAGCTTCGTTCGAAGATATATAATTTACAATGCAGCTTCCCGTGTGTACTCGACAACCAAACGCATCTTTTAGAATCCCTAAAAAGCAAAAAACAGAACGCACCAAATCCTGCGAGTATCTGTCAGTTATGTCATATGTCATTCCATACGTTTGCGCGGCAACCAATACGTTTTACGTTGTGTTTTATTTGCTTTTTTACCAGTTTAAGTAATTAAATGAGAGCTTAGTGCTTATATAATTTGTGATGAAGTATGCCAGAATGAAAAGATATCAAATACTATCTTCATATGATGAAAAGTTTGAAAAAAGGATGAAACGACGATAACATAGTACGTCACCTGTACTATTTCTATTTAATTCTTTGATTCCAGGTGAAGTAATAGATTTATCTATTATATTATTCAGTGAAGTAAGAGTTTCACGTACTTAACCCAAATAATTGTATGAATTTACACGATCAAACTTCTCGGGGTGTTTACGAGATGAACACACGAGCTTGTTTCCTTATTCTTTCCATAACTTTGGTGTGGGATACACAAAAAGGCTTTGCCATGGTACATTATACAGTGTAAGAGTGTAAATCAAATGGGTTTCGAATTATGGTACATATACACTGACGTGTTTTGTGCACGTGATGCATTTACGCGTTTAGCTGACTCGGGATGTTTACGAGATAAACATACGAGTTTGTTTTTTGCCCCATACCTTTGGGGTAACCTGAAAAGCTTCGTCAGGAAAGTTATCTATGGTACATTATATCTACAGTGCAAGTGAAATGGATTTTGAATATTGTATCTACCATGGACGCGAGTGATGTACGCGATGCATTGGCGCGATCCACAGACTCGTGGTGTTTACGAGATGAACACACGATGATCTTTACTTTTTGGTAGATGGACACGGGTGATGTACGTGATGCATTGACGTGATCCGCTTACTCGTGGTGTTTACGAGATGAATGCACAATGGTCACCTTTTGATAAGGTCCGAAAGGCTTTGCCTAGATACAGTTTGGTACCATAACAAGGTCAAGAAGAGGACATTAAACTAGATATCTGTTGTATCATAATCGGCTCCAACAGGCACAACCCCAACTGTTACAGACTTGACTATAACATTTCTTGAACTAGCATCTGAGCTAGTCGTTGAACCAGTTACTACATTTCCTGAAGTATTCAGAGCAGTACAGTATTTATATCTACAAAACCAAATGATTTAATGGCCTGACTTAATTAATAACTTAACCCACATCTAGAATACCATTTTTTGGAAATACTCAAGGAATATGAACAAAACTAGATAAAAATGTATGTAATAACTGTTTAAAATAATATAGAGATCATTGCCTCAGTCGGTAATTCACTGATAATACAAGAATATTCTGATACAAAAAGATTAAATCAGAACAGAATCAGTTGGGATTGGAAATCACTATGCCCTATGCAAGCTTCTCACCAATGATGGCATAAATAGGCTAAAACAAATTTTCACAGTTGGTTGATACTGGAAGAGTGTTTTAATAGATTTGCACTTCACATAAACAAAGATATTGTCAAAGATGTTGATAGAGACAACTACCTGCATGGGAATACTTCAACAGAGAATATTAAAGTCCTAAAGACATGCCACAGAAGCGGCAAGCTTATTATAAAGCCAGCCTAATATTCAACTGTAACCCGTTAAAAAAAAAAAAAAAATAACAAACTGTAACCCATCAAAAGAAACAGGAATGGTCCATCTTGGTACAACCAGCAAAGAATAATACCTAGGCCTGGACAAAAGTAACTGCATTCCTCATATTAAACTAAAACCAAGCAATTATCGCAACACATCCAGTGTATGCTAGAACACAAAAAGTTCCACCACAGGCTCATGGTCGAAACTAGAGGTTAGTCATGTTTACGGATTAGCCCATTCCCTACCTCCTACCTGATAGAGGATTTGTGGTAATGCCTCAATTTTGAAGCACATCAGTGGATGTTCGGTAAGTGCATTTTTTCTTCCATAACTTATCAACCAAAATTCAATGGTTCAAAACAAAATGGTATTACAAGTGATCAATCAGGATCTTCAAGATCAGGGGCCAAGATGAATGCATATTTATGTATAAAACCATTCATAATTTACTGCCATTGAGCACAAATTCCCCATGGAAACCGTGTGGGAATCAACTTATATCCAAGATATCTTTTGGTTTCCCAACAGGGATGGAGAAGGGAGGTTTATTGAAACCTTTAAACCCCTGAACAAATTGGTTCACACATCCAATTTTATAAGATGTAAGTGCAGTCCACTGCGGTGGCTCTAGTGTACCCAGGAAATCTTATGGCAAAAATTGAATCCAGATCACAGGAGATACCTATTATTTCATTATGATCATTTAAAAAGAGTCTATTGCTGTCCCATATGGGATTTGTCTTACACATTATGTAATTTTGATAGTAGTAGTTACATGTATATCTATGATCAAAAGTTCACAAATCAGTAGGTACATACATCTTGATGAACTTTTGTGTATTGGTTCAGACTATATAGTCTACTATTATATAATAGAAGGGTGAAAATATTTGAGGAACAATTACTCCTTCTTACAAAATACACCACCCCAATCTTGTTAATTATTTAGATTTTATATATGATACTTATACAATAACTTTGATGTCACATACAAAAAATTTTGTTTCTGTAAATCCCTTAAAAATATTTACAGAAACAAGTTTCTTAATCACTTAATAGGTACATCAACTGTTGCATTATTTTGATGCAACAACATTTGTTGTTGGTTGATTCTATACTAAAATTAGAACAGAATTACTTAGGTATAAGTAAAGGCAACTAAGATTAAAAATAAAAATTCATCCAGACATCAACAAACTAGCCCTACAATGATGCAACAAGAACTGGGGGGGGGGGGGGGAGCGCTATTGTAGTGATAATATAAGTCCATGGGTTCTGGAAAAAGGATAAAAAATTATAACTATCACATAAATTATTTATAACTCCTTCACATTTTTTACCTTTAAAAATATTATTTTGTTAAACATGAGCATTTACACATTTTGTGTGAGATTGATAATAGATTGCTGTATCTTATATAAACCGAATGGGAGGAATTCGGTATCAACAATTAAATAATATAGCCAGAAATATGGAGCAATGGTGTAAAAATAAATAGATTTGTCTATTGGGTTCATATATGGATTCAAAAGACAACAAAGAGACCAATTAACAATCTCATAAAGCCCTAACTGTGTTTCCTGGAAACCAGATTCAAAATACATTTAATTAGATGTTTCTTACTGTCCTTGGACATGATAATTTATTTCTTTTATGTGTTCTTTCCTCCATTTAGCCCAATATTGGGGAGGCTACAAAAATCAAGAATGAAAAGGTGATGTCATATTGACCTTTACAAGCTTGATACCCACTATTGAAAACAATGTTAGTTTTTTCAAGCTGTTAGTCTTTATAGCTACTCAATAAAAAACTATTGCATTCCCCTTTTAAAGAGTGTCATCTTACACACCTCCTTAAACTAATTTCCAGAATATTGACATGCTGTTCTTCCATCAGTCATAGAGGTTACATTAGGTTACCTTCCAAATAATGCCTCAATTCAATGTTACTTATAGGATCTCACTCATTCACACAGTCTATATCAATTAATAAAATAATAGACTCATAAATTGGTGGTAATGATCACATCCAGAGATTATGTTAAGGTTTCTATAAAAATCAAATTGTCAAAAAGTTAGTGAATTTGTTTGCATTTAGCAGAGCCCAAGTAGCACAGATTTATCATTTATAAAAATACACAATATTATAGTTAATGATACCGGTGTAAACATCTCTATCCTATAAACTATAAAAACATCTGGTTCTGGTTGCAGCGGACCAAACCTCTTTTTTACCTTTATTTGAAAAACCTGAAATCTGTCCAGCCACTACTTTATTTTATTACATTAAATATACTCAAGGGTATTAGGGAAGATAATACTCATTAAATACTTTAATTGAATAACCCACACAAGCCAATTTCTTCATCTACCATTAGTAGATGGATAATAATAGTAATAAAAAAGAAATATATATATATACTTTCTCTATGTGTGGCATAGATTTTAGCGTTTTTTCAGGGCATAGTACAAGACATGCATCCACGTCGACTGCTAAAGCTAGGAGAGTATCATTAGATGTAATTAGGCAAACAGCTGGACAAACAGTTCTTCAACCTTTGCAAGATTTTATAATATACCTATTTCCAACAATTCATCTGAATTTGCTCATGCTGTGCTCAATGCTGAACAAAATATTTGCTTATAAATGCCTTAATATGTTTAAAATAATTATATATATATAAAAAAAATAGACATATACATATATAATATAAAATGTATAAGTATGTCAAAAAAGACTGATTATCTCATTATACCATTATATTAAGAGCCTAAAAGTACCTAAGAGATTTTGGTTCCTGAAATATATTTGTTTGATATTGTAAATCTTAATTTTGCTTTAAGTTGACTCTTAACATCTGCATTGTAAATTATATATCTTCGAACGAAGCTTGCAGTATAATAGATGATCAAACGAACTTACCTGTGATGTTCGATCATTATTATACGTAGCTTCGTTCGAAGATATAGGGAACCCTCCCTACCCTACCCAGCAAAACTTAAGATTTATCTATAGCTCTGAAAGAATGGCATATGACATAACTAACAGATACTCGCAGGATTTGGTGCGTTCTGTTTTTTGCTTTTTAGGGATTCTAAAAGATGCGTTTGGTTGTCGAGTACACACGGGAAGCTGCATTGTAAATTATATATCTTCGAACGAAGCTACGTATAATAATGATCGAACATCACAGGTAAGTTCGTTTGATCATCTAATATCTTTCTTTTTCTTGCCCAGCAGTTGGAAAGTAGGTATAAAGGCTAAATATAAAAAAGCTTATGTAACAGAACAACGGCTTTGTCATTTAGTTTTTAAATAAAAAATGTATTTAAAAAACAACCTTTGGATAGATCTAATACGGAGATAGCTATCTATCAATACTGTAAATAGTCTTAGCTGTACTGTGCCCTAAGGTGCCCCATACGACACCACAATTTTCAATTCAACGCGTATGCGATCGCGAAGCGATGCGTCGCGATCGAGTAGATGTAGTTGTGTGAAAGTGTGGAATATTATATTATATATATTTTATTATCATATAAGTATTTTTCTCGATGAAAATATGAATTACACTAGTCTCTGTCAGCAGCTTCGTTCGCATGAATTTTGGTTATTGCGGACACGAAGTCGAAGTCGAAGACAAAAAGTAGCCTATGTTCATCCTTGGAGTTTAAGCTTCCTCCGTACCAAATTTCATCAAAATCGGTTCTGTAGTTTAACAGTGAAAGCGTAACAGACAGACAGACAAAATTGCTTTCACATTTATAATATTAAGTATGGATTTTAACTGGTCTATTCTATCTTTTTGACCCACTAATGTGTAATTATCTAGCCAGCTTCCCACTCGTTTTATCGACATCTTCACTAAAGTAGGTTACTTTCAGTTCAAAGCGAAGGGCTTTACCTCGTCTATATTTATGTGTAGTGCTAATTTCAAACCCATCGTGCCAGCATAAGTGCCTTCCATGTTACATGTACACGTATAATTATTTTTTTATATATAATAATCCACAACTATCACACAACGCCGTCTAGTCTCAAGCTAAGCAGAGCTTGTGTTATGAGTATTAGACAACTGATAAACATACTTATATATTTCTAAATACATACATATTATAGATAAATAACACCCAGATACAGAACAAATGATCGTGCTCATCACACAAACATTTGTCCTGGGTGGGAATCTGGCATAGCAGTTAGGGCCACTAACCATTGGACAAACAGGCCAGTCAAATAAATAATGTAGTGACAGTGTGTGTAATATTGGAGCAGGAAGAAGGATGTGTGAAAGTTGTGGAATATTATATCATTATATAATATATTTACCAATTTTCTCCCACCATACTTTACAGTATGTACATAGCCTAGGTACGCAAGAAGCTTCGTCAAAACATCGTTACTAAGGCTTTACGTGGTTCGCGTTATTTACGTGGGAGCCAGTCATCGCGCGTGCAGCCGCCATTATTTTTACCATGCAAATGGTTCCGTACGCAAGTCATCAGTGTACAGTCGAACACGAAACTGTTTTGTCTTTTAATATGGAAATGGTTTTTCATATATTTTATATTATCTACATTAATATTATAAAGAGGTAAAGTTTTTATTTTTAAGTAGGTTTTTTTGTTTGTAGGAGGTAATCTCTGAAAATACTGGTCCGATTGCATACATTTTTTCACCGATAGAAAGCTGCTTTATTCCTGAGTAACGTAGGGTATATTTTATGTATGCGGGCGTTAGATGCGATTTAGCGCACAGGTAGATCATGCCCAAACATGGGATTTTTGAAAGAGTTACCATGACCCTGGTATGCAAAGGGCAACTAAAGGACACAGGATTAAGTCATTAAAAGCCTGACTGACTCGCTCTTTTGCTCCACCCTGGCGGGAGAAGACTACCCCAAAAAAAAGCTTGTCCTGGAACAGCATATAAAATACTTTTTATGCCGGGAGTATGTTCACTTGGGATTTATAAATTTATTTTAGGAAACTCAACAGTTTATTTATAAGGTTACATGAGTAATGAAAGCCCACCCCACTATCAACGAACAGTTCAATGCAGTTGCGTGAAAGTTAGGCGTCTATTACACGGTCATGCAAGCGCCAATCAAAACCATCAATCATAAATGATATTTGAATGACGGAGTTTTATCGCCATACGTTTTTCGTCATGCAAACGTCAGTCATCGCATTGGACGGTAGGTTTTTCGTCAATCAAAATATTTGACTGTGGCAAAACCTATCGTGTAATGGACGCCTTACTAGCATGTAAAAGTGAGGTCTACGCACGCTGCACAGTGATAGCGAAATGATGATAATTATCACTTAAACCAATTACAGAGTTCTACGGTATTTATAAAACTAGGTTAACTAGAAAATGATGTAAGGAAAGAATAACAAAAGATTGAAAGGATAAAAATACACAATTATGGTATATTATTACAATTCAACCTGGTTGCTAGCATGTCGGTTTTCTACCGGTTGCATTTCGGGGAGTGTGCGTCAGAATTGCATAACTTAATTTCGCCTAGCCCGTTCCATCATCGGATCACCAGGCGTACGGCAATGCGCCACCGGTACATGGTGGACATCCCATCCATACGCACGAAACGTTTTGGGAACACATTCATTGTGCTTACAGCTAAGGAGTGGAATTCCTTGCCGAAATCTGTGTTTCCTGATGGCTATAACCCGGGAATCTTTAAGTCAAGAGTTAATAGGTTACTTCTAGGTAAGCGCGCTCCATCGCCGACCGCATTGTCGCTTTCCATTAGGTGAGATATTGGTCAAGCACGAACCTATCAAGAATAAAAAAAGGGGATAATTCTATACTTTCACGCGTGTGAATCCACTGGCAGAAGCGAGTTTTTTTTAATAAATTCTGATTATTTTGAACAAGAATTTTAATAGTCAAACAATTAATTCACCCTATATTGTTAATTAGTCGTTCTAGTTTGTTATGAGTAATCAAATCTACATTTTCAGGCTGCCATGCTCACTGCCTATCAATTTCGGCGTAAACGTGCCCCAATTTCACGTATTATTTACACTTGAACGGGAAACAGTTACTTTGCCAAACTACTCGACAAACACCACATTCCGGTTGTTTAATTAGTTCAAAGATATGGAGTTAGAACGCGTGAAAATATGCACGCGTGCGGAATGAGAAGCGTGTCGCACGCATCGCATGTGTTGCACGCAATGGGATTATAAGCTTTATAGGACGAAATTATTGATGTTATTGGAAAGTTACGTGTTTTTAGGGGATCAAGTTAATGTGCGTCTGTACGGACATTGACTTAAGGCCTATTGTAGACGGACACATTTCTATGAAGCTATGCGTCGTCCTTAACAAAGTTTTCGAAAAATATTATTAAAATTTTGGTTTCACTCTTATGCGTGACTGTACTGCGGCGGAAACTCTTATCTTGCTCACGTTATGTTTTTAAACGTTTTTTGGTTAAATAAGTTGTTGAGTGTTTTTAGAAGCGTGTCATAAAAATGGAACGTCATTATTTTGTACTACTATCTGTTAGCGGTTTTGCCTGCTTAGAAGTCGGGAATTATTCCAAGGGATCGTACTTCTAGGAAACCGTTATTCCCTTTGTGTTAGGTTACTGTAAATCCTTCAGACAAAAATAGGAGGACATAGCCTAAGATTTTTTTAGATCGGTTTTCCATGATTTATTGACCCTACACTGAGAATACAGCTAAACTTTGGACATTTTTTTATCCTGGGACTATGTTTACTTGGGATACATTTCTAATAACATGCGGGCGAAGCCGCGCGCAGTAGCTAGTTTTGCTCATAATTTTTAGCTAAGATTAAAGGTTTTTTTGTATGGATAGGTCATTAGGTAGGTTATTATACATATTCCGTACTCGAAACTAAACTAAATTTTGGTGTCAATACAAACGTCTGTCTTCGGTTGGCGTTAGATCCAGACAAATCTAATTCAGAGATTTGGAACATATGTGCCAGCCGCAAGCACAGATAGATAGGAGTAGGAGAGATACATCTGTTACGTTTTAAAATACTTTTTTCGAGACCGGGAACGACAAAAAAATGTTTTGGTGGGAAATGATAATAACTGGTTAGGTGTAAGCTGGATTCACGCACGAACGGTTCCGTACAAACTTACCTTAGTAAATAGTTATATTCTCGAATCGAGTCTCAAAGATTTTTCCGAATTGCAAAAATGTATTTTTGTTGTGACGTAACTTACAACTTACAGTTTTTAGACTTTTACTATGAGTTTAGGTCCATACTTGGGCTATGAGACCTTGCTTTATGCCAAATTTCAGGATTCTAGGTCAATGAAAAATACCCTATAGTTTTTTATTTCCTAGCGAGTATCAACATATTTTATGCGCCTGAACGGAGTATAAACGACCTTATCTTTAGATTGCGTTGACTTAGAGTCAGTTCACACCGAGACACGACGCGACGCGACACTGCGCGAAGTGCGACTCAAAATATAACTTTGTTTACTACACGAAATGACACACATTTCACTGTGAGAATTCAGAATACGCCACTTTATATTAATATATATGTAATATATATGTATATATATTATATTAAATATATATGTATGTGTATTTTAATTATATGTATACTTTTTTTTTTACTCCTGTTTTTCGTATAACATTTTCTTTTTATGCACCTACCACATTGTCTCTTCACCACCCTAGGTTGACTGGTAGAGAATGCCTCAGGCATAAAGCCCGCCTTTGTACCTTTATGTGCATGAAGACTAAATAAATAAATAAAAACGCTGCACCACGCAGCGCTGTGCCACGAGGCATCTCGATCTGAAATGTGTATCTTTTCGTGTAGTAAATAAAGTTATATTTTGAGTCGCACTTCGCACAGTGTCGCGTCACGTCGCGTCTCGATGTGAACTGACCCTTAGAAGTTTGATTTTTCCACTGCTGCTTGGGGTAGCAGACTTGAGTAATTGATACTAATTTCAGCTTCATATCTCCACGCATTCCTGGGAAAAAGAGCCTTGACAGACGGAGAGACGAACTACAAAGTGATCCAATATTAAGGGTTCCTTTTTTGTCGACTTAGGTACGAAACCTTAAGAACACTGAAATGATGAAAAACACTGCCCAGCTATGCGTTAGAAATTACTGTTCATTAAAACATAGTCACATTAGCATTATCAGTTGCCACCAAAGTCAGTAAGTAGTTCTTGGATGTGCATGCAATGAGAGTAAGTTTACGTGCATATTTTTAGGGTTCCAGTCACTAAAAACGAAGGACATGGAGTATACCGTAGAGGTACCCCGCCTGGGCAGAGCAACACCGTGTCATCGTGGGGACGATCGGCGGCAGCGATTTTTTGCGCTTGGCCTTGGTACAGGCCATGGTCCGGAGCGAGGTGGAGTGGCAGGCAGTCGCCTTCTTCTGCTAAGCAGTAATGCGGACGGCAAACAATGGGTAGCTCGCTGTCCGATCGTCCGGTAACCGTCTGGACCGAGCCCAAGTCGTCGATAGCACGTAGTGTAGTATTCCACGCGCGCCTCAAGGAGATGTCAGCAACCGTAGGGGCCCAGCAGGGTCGAAGCCTACTGGGGCCATGGATCATGCGAACGAGATCCCCGGGGCCCTGGAAAAATGGCAAAAAAGAACAGGAGTGGGTTTTTAGTCAGTAAAAGTCTGACACTATCTCCCGCCTCGCCCAAGAGCAGAGGATGTCATTAGATGATTTTCCCACCCGAAAAAAAAAAGTCACCAAAAACGAAACCCTGATATTTTATCAGGGTTTCGTTTTTGTCGTTTGTGTGTCATTTCGTCTAACCGTCTGATCTTGAGCCTTTTTTATAAGAACGCGTGAGGCTATTAGGCTGAAATTATAATATATAATATAAATATAAAATACTTAGGTTTGCTACTTCCTAGACCAGTGACAAAATTTTACTTCTAAGTCTACGCAGTCCAAATAAGGCCATTAATGCTACGTTTATAGCGCATATTTTGACACTCGCAAGGGGTTCAAAACCTTTAGAGTACTTTCCGATGACCTAGAATCTTGAAATTTGGTTAAACAAGCTTTTAAAATACAAACAATGGAAAAAGTCTGAAAACTGTACATTTTTAGTTAAATAACAAAATACTTATCATCATCATCATCATCATTTCAGCCGAAAGACGTCCACTGTTGGACATAGGCCTCCCCCAAGCGTAGCCACAATGACCGATCCTGTGCTTCTCGCATCCACCGCACTCCCGCGACCCTCACCAGGTCGTCGGTCCACCTTGTGGGAGGCCTTCCAACGCTGCGTCTTCCGGTGCGCGGTCGCCACTCTAGAATCTTTCGGCCCCATCGACCATCCGTTCTACGAGCAATGTGCCCTGCCCACTGCCACTTAAGTTTGGCGATTCTTCAGGCTATGTCAGCGACCTTGGTTCTCCTGCGAATATCTTCATTCTTTATGCGATCACGCAAGGAAACTCCGAGCATAGCCCTTTCCATTGCTCTTTGGGTGACTGTAAGCCTTTTGATGAGGCCCATTGAAATACTTAAATACTTTTTAACTATTCTGAAAAATCTTCGAGACTCCATTCTGGAATGAAACTATTTACAGAGGTACTTGAGTTTGTACGGTACCATCGGTGCGCAGGTCCAATTCACACTTACCGGTTTTTGTTTTCATGTGTGTTTCTTCGGAATATCTTTATTTGAGCTTGATATTGTTCTAGCAATTTCATCTAAGAGGTCTACATGTGGGATTTAGCAGCCATTGTGCTCATAGCTGTTACGGCCATTAGTCTAATAGCCTTGATCTCACAAGTATTTTCTCCCATTTAGGGTTTCGTACAGAAAGCGTTACTGACGAAGCTATTACGTACCTATCTTATTTTGATTTTTTTTCCTGTATGTTTGCCAATATAGGACGTAGAATACGATGAATTGGTCCGGGCCGTCTGAGGACATACAAAAAGGTCCTCGCAAAGGCTTTCTGGCGTCTGACTACCTGTAAATAAATAAAATAAATAATAAATAAATAAAATAAAATAAATAAAAATAATAAATAAATAAAATAAATAAAATAAATAAAATAAATAAAATAAATAAAATAAATAAAATAAATAAAATAAATAAAATAAATAAAATAAATAAAATAAATAAAATAAATAAAATAAATAAAATAAATAAAATAAATAAAATAAATAAAATAAATAAAATAAATAAAATAAATAAAATAAATAAAATAAATAAAATAAATAAAATAAATAAAATAAATAAAATAAATAAAATAAATAAAATAAATAAAATAAATAAAATAAATAAAATAAATAAAATAAATAAAATAAATAAAATAAATAAAATAAATAAAATAAATAAAATAAATAAAATAAATAAAAATAATAAATAAATAAAATAAATAAAAATAATAAAAATGCCCAATATTCCACTACTTACAATTTTAGAAAAACTTTTTAAGTTATGAAAACCATTAAAAAATATACAAATCTTCTGCTCTTCTTCTAAATCTATTTACATAAACTCGTTCCTTTTTCTGTTTCTTCTATCCTAGTTTGTCATCGCTATTCATAGCGGTCGCTATCGCGCGCTTTCTGCATCCAGTTTGGTACACGTTGGGTGAATATATCACGCCATCTCTTTCTTTGTCTCCCTTACTTACTTTTACCGTCTAATGGAATCCATTCTGTTACCCGCTTTGTCCATCTCGTACACTCAAATCTATACATATTTTCTGCCCAGTTCCATTTCAGTAATTTTATTCTTTGGTTTACATCCGGTAGTATTGTTTTCTTTCGTATTATTTTATCAGATTGTTTTATTCCCAACATGCTTCTTTCCATTTTCTTCTGGCATATGGCAATTTTCTCCTCATTTTCTTTTCTCAATGACCATGTTTGGCATTCGTGCATTAGAACAAGATAGAAAGGCTGTTTCATACACTGTCTTTTTTATGCGTAAGCTTATTTCTCTACATTTCATTATTTGTTTTAGCCCAGCACTTTACCAGACTACCTGTAATGACTGTCAAATATCTACAAGTGATAACCGTGACCAACGACTATAAAAGCTTTCCTAGGCACGGAATGTCAGTAATACCCTAGATAAACTTAGAAAAGTGCATGTGAGTTGGGAACGTGTTGAAATTTACATTGGTACTTGCCTGGATTTGAACCCGCAACCCCACTTTCGCCTTTATAATACTGCATACTGGTGTGATTCTTTGACAAATATTCCTTAAACAATCTCCATCATATTTCACGAAAAAAAAAATATATGAGCGCTTCAAGAAAAATTGCACAGAAAAAACATCATCTCGAAGGAGTATCGTTGTGGAATTTATAATTTACTCATCATGGCGTCTTCGATTTAAAATTCATGGGCTCAAGGCAATATGGCGGCCGGATAATAATAATATAGATTGAGCGGGAAATTACTACACTCGATTTAGGATTAGGATTTTTTTATCCTTGTTAGTATGTAAATTTTGTATTATTACAAGCGCCCCGAAGGCTGTTCGTCACAAAAAAAAAATTAAGACTCCGACTGCAGCGCCACGTACCAAGACCAATTGTATTTTCGAACCATTCACGGACCCACTCAAATATGCACACGTTTTATCCAAATCGGTCAAGCCGTTTAGGAGGAGTTGGGTGACCAACACACGTACAAAAGAATTATATATATAAAGATTGATAGTTTCGTATTTGACCACTTTACGGTGATTGTGAACGTTTTGCTGCTTTTTGCAAATTTATCTAAAACACTTTTACACGTCATTTTTTTTTGGTCAATTTAAGCTAGATGAGGTCGGTGTTTCTTAGCTGGGTAACCTGAGAAGAAAGACTGAAACAAAATCAAAGGTCATACATAGTCTCTTCTAATATCCATACATAGTGTCTGATATGGCCTTTTGAGGAAAGAATTACAAAGATTTGAGTGGACATATCTGTTCACTCAAATCTGTGTGTGTGTGTGTGTGTGTTGTCTGTATTCGTGTAGGACTCCTAAGGAGCTATATATATATTGTAGAGACTACTGAAAAACGAGCTAGGAGGATCATCGGCAATGATGCACTGGTCGAGTCGAAGCGGCGCCGAGATGTTAACCTGTCGGTTTTCTTTCGATTATATTTCGGGGACAGAGCATTGGTACCGAGCCGAGTGGTAACGACCCCAACTTATGAGTTGTAGAGTAGCAGCAGCCAGGCGCATTACTTTGTGTAATTTATTTTCATCACCACCGCTCTCAAAACGGTAAAGGAAAACATCGTGAGGAAACCGGCATGTCCTAGAACCAAAAATTCGAAGACATGTGACATCCACCAATCCGCACTGGGCCTGCGTGGTGGATTACGGCCCATTCCCTCTCCTAGAGAGGAGACCTTAGTCCCAGCAGTGGGAACATTATAAAGGCTGATTATGCTTATGCTTATGCTATATTTCGGGGAGTGCGCGCCTGTTGCACTATTGAATCACTAGAAGTACAATACGCCACCGGTACATATTTTTTACGTTTCGGCAACACATTCATTGTGCGTGCGGTCGCCTCCTTCTGCGAAGCAGTAATACTAGTGAAGGAGGCAGCCACACGCGTGAGGGCACGGACGAAAGCATGGAAATGAATGAGACTTTCTTACAGACAAATGAAAAATTGGATCTAGTTTTATGGCTGTGAGTTTAGACAGGCCATTTGTTTTAAAACTACTTATCTATAGGAATACTACTAGTCTAATTCATTTTTATTGCCACTTAAAATCAGAGTTCTTTGAACAAACTAAAATTCAAAGAACTTTAATTAAACTCGTTACAGGCGCTTTTGAAGGAGTCGGTCAATCAGAAAATTAAAGATGTGCACGTGCCAAAGTGTAAATATCTACGGATAAGTTTTTTTTTTTTATTCTTGATTGGTTCGCGCTTGACCGCTATCTCACCTGATGGAAAGTGACGATGCGGTCGACGATGGAGCGCGCTTACCTAGAAGCAACCTATTCACTCTTGACTTAAATATTCCCGGGTTGTAGCCATCAAGACATGTTGACGCGTTGGAGATGTGGTTCTGGAGACGGATGCTGGGAGTATCTTTTACAGAGTTTCGTACAAATGATTCAATATTAAAAGAACTTGGCATCAGACAGCGCCTATCATCCATTTTGAACTTCTTCGGCCATGTATCTCGTCGTGGTAATAACTCCATAGAGCGTCAGCATCAGCGTCGCGTAATGCAGGGCAAAGTTGATAGCACCAGGCCACGTGGTAGATCACCAATGAGATGGACAGACCAGATCAAGGCCGTAACTAAGTGCTCGGTTTATGAATGTACTCGGAAAGCTGCAGTCCGCGATGAATGGCGCCGTGTTACCAAGATAATCACTCATCGTGATTCACAGTGATGACCACAACCACTCTGGCAAGAGTGTACCGACTGAGAAGAAGAAGCCATCAGGAAACACAGATTCTGGCAAGGAATTGGGAACACATTCATAATGCGTACAGCTAAGGAGTTTTTTTTTTTTCGTTGGGAAAATCATCTTATGACATCCCCCGCTCTTGGGCGGGGCGGGAGATAGTGTCAGACTTTTACTGACTAAAAACCCACTCCTGTTCCTTCGTTGCCTTTCGTACCAGGGCCGAGTCTTCCTTTCAGAATCAGACCCTTGGCCCCAGTAGGCTTCGACCCTGCTGGGCCCCTACAGTTGCTGACATCTCCTTGAGGCGCGCGTGGAACAGCACGCACCGTTGACGACTTGGGCTTGGTCCGGACGGTTACCGGACGGTCGGACGGCAAGCCACCCATTGCTCGCCGTCCGCAAGCCCGCGCCTACGGTGGCCGGAAATCGGGATTGGAATCCCGGCGGTGGTTGGGGCGTGAGGACCGCTGCCTCACGCGATCGGCCGCCTCCTTTGCAAGCATTACTGCTTCGCAGGAGGAGGCGACCGCCTGCCACTCCTCCTCGCATCGGACCATGGCCTGTACCAAGGCCCGGCGCGAGAGATCGCCGCCGCCGATTACCCCCACGAGAACACGGCGTTGCTCTGCCCAAGCGGGGCACACCTCCACCGTATGCTCCACCGTGTCCTCCGGGCGGTCCACACAGTGGCGACACCCGGGCGTCGCTTCCGCACGAATCCGGTGCAGGAACTTCCCGAACTTACCGTGTCCGGTGAGGACCTGCGTCATGCGGAAGGTAATGACGCCGTGTTGCCTTTCCAGCCACTCCTCAAAGAGGGGACTTACCACCATAATTACGGCGTGCCCATACAGCTAAGGAATGGAATTCCCTGCCGGAGTCTGTGTTCCCTGATAGCTACAACCTAGGGGTCTTTAAGTCAAGAGTGAATAGATTACTTCTAGGCAAGCGTGCTCCATCTTCGGCCACATCATCGCTTACCATCAGGTGAGATAGTGGTCAAACGCGAGACTATCAATAATAAAAAAAAAAACTCTCCGTGAATATACATATAGATTGTATTCATTGTATTAAAGTTATGAATATCCACTGTATTTTTTAAACATGTTTTCATTTTTATGAAAATACAAAATATTTTCATAGATATACTGAGATGGCACTGTCAAAATATTGATATTTTTAGAGTTCACCGTCCGACCGTCCGGTAACCGTCCGGACCGAACCCAAGTCGACGACCGCACGTAGTGTTCCACGTGCGCCTCAAGAAGATGTCAGCGACCGTAGGGGCCCAGCAGGGTCGAAGCCTACTGGCACCATGGGTGATGCGAAAGAGAACCCCGGGGGCCTGGAACGAGGGAAAAGAAGGAACCGGATTGGGTTTTAATCAGTAAAAGTCTGACACAAAAGGGCAGGAGATGTTATTGGATGATTACCTACCTTAAAAAAAAAATGTAGACTATTTTAAATCAAAAAATTAATAGTAAATGAAAGGTTTCAGTACTCCTACTTTCCCTGAAAAGGAACCTCATGGACAGATGTATCCTTCCCCACCCTCAAAAGTCTCAAAAATCCGCTCTCGGGGCAGACCCCAAGTGCAAACTTCGTTCCATTGCTAGCTGTTCCGCCAGCGTGCAATATTCTCAGAGTCAAAAACACAGGCCATATAAACAGTATACTTCATTGTAAAACGAACTCAAGTAATATGAAACAAGTGCAGGAAGTAGAGGATACTTCATTCCAAATCACAAATCGCAGACGTAGGTAACTAAAATGGAACTGTAAAGGCCATATCAGCCACATGTCTTAAGTCAACACAATTGGGCAAAAGCAACAGGAATGTGCGACGTCAATAAGATAACGCTACGTGTGACGATGTGGAACGAATGGAAGGAGGGCCTGCAGTGGGACGCAACTGGCTCGCAACAATAATAATAGCTACAAAGTACCTACATGTTATAAATAAATAACCCCACAAGAATAAAAAAAACCTAAATCTGAATATTTATTCGGGGAGAAATCCCCCCTTCCTGCTTGGATTGAAGCCTAAAGCCATCTGCACACACCGATACAGTTTTGACATGATAAGCAAGTCCGCAACCATCTATCATGAAAAAATAAAAAGATCTAACAAATGTTTGCGATCCCTGAAATACGTCACATTGACAGTAAGCGGATGATTTTGAGATTTATACCGAAGAGAATAAGATTGGCATTCGAATAAAAAGGAAAAGTAACAGCAATTTATTTTTTGCTGATATTGAGTTTGTTAATTAGTTTCTGATGGTTTTTATTTGAAAGAAAATTTGTTGAGGTTAGTTTCAATATTTGCTTGGAGTTTTTATGAGTTTTGCTCTTTTTCAGACATAAATTTTTGAACCGGAGCTCCCATATCGATTATTCGGAATATATGTATTTGTTTTGGCTTTTAATTGGGTAGTATTTGGTTTGAAAATTAAACATTTGCAATATAGCAGAGAGGAAAATTAATAAATTCTTTATGGGCATGGAACATGTTAGAAGAAGAAAAATAGAAAGAAATGATATAGTTGTTTCGTTTGCAGAGCGACCAGATCCGAATGTTTTATTTTTTTAACAGCATATAGGTATAGGGTCCCGCTGCTGGGCAAGGGTGTGTGTTTCCTGATGGCTACAACCCGGGAATCTTTAATTCAAGAGTGAATAGGTTACTTCTAGGTGAGCACGCTCCATCGCCAACCGAATCGTCGCTTTCCTTCAGGTGAGATAGCGGTCAAGCGCGAACCTATCAAGAATTAAAAAAAAAGAAATGGGGCCTCGTTCATGTCCTTCTAAATCTCTCTGTGGGTGATCTCTGGCCTGGAATTGGTGTGAGCGAAACCAGAATTTCGAAATGTAAAAAATATATTATTTTGTCACGTAAGTAAGAGGAGAATAAACCGTTCTGATTTGGAAAATTTGATAAAAGTTGAATTGGAATGAATGGAAGGGAGGAAGGGAATTTTTGAAAACGTCACACGTCAAAGGATATCTTACCAAATGCTTCTAATATTTAAAAACAATACCGCCCACTAGAGTCGAAGCTGAGTGGTTTTTAATTGTTTTAGTAGTTCTCTAAAGGCTTGCACGCACTGACTTTCATGGAATTTTACTACTAACGAAAGTCGTTGATGACTGGCTTTTTTAGTTTTATTTTTTCTACAATATTAACCCTTAATTTAGATAATAATCAGTTAATCAATAAATATACCATTTTGTATAAAAATTTTACAGGGGAGCCTCGGCCTACAGAATTCCGGAATTCCAGAAATGAATTGCCCAACATACATTTTCACTGTTTTTCATACTGCTCTTACGCGATTATGACGTTATTACACATTTTTCATTAGATACTTTGGAAACACAGATATCGTGTTTAGGTTTCTATGGGCATCAATTTATAAATTTGTGTAAAACTAATCCAGTAAAGACCTTTGTAAATTTGCATGAACTTTGACTCTTCATAATGTATTAAAAAATTAAAAAATATAACAACAGAATCTCTGCAAATATCATCAACATTCTGAATGACGAAAATTATGACGCGCCTAGCTAAACGTTAGGAATCTCAATTCAATACCACTACTATCATGATACTGAAGCGTCTAAAGAGGTTGTATGCTGATTAACTTGGAAACTGCAAGGTCCAATACCTTTTTAAAGTTTATGGTAAAAATAGCATAGGTGAAATTTTGATGGAAGATTGTTTAAGAATATCAAAGAAGTAAGAATAGTAATTAGAGGAAATACTTTATAAATATTATATAAATCACGTTATTAACAATATAAACTAATAAGTTAAAACATATAGTAGAAGCGTTTTATTGTGTCTCCCCACCCCATCTCATTTAGGGTACTGGGGCCGTGGGTGATGCTAAAGAGAACCCCAGGGCCCCGGACAAGAGCAAAGAAGGAACAGGAGTGGGTTTTAGTCAGTAAAAGTGTGACGCATCTTCCCGCCCCGCCCAAGGGCAGAAGATGTCATTGGATGATTTCTACCATAAAAAAACTGATTTAGGGTTTTTCATGGTTTCGAAGTAAATATGCTATCACTACTTTTTGAGCTTTAAAGATAAAGCCCTTGTAAGAAAAGGCAGAAAAATAACACTTTTTCAACGTCAACCTAAAAGTAAATCAAGTCAACACTAAACTTATTTGTGAAACCTTTCACCTGCCTGAGTGCTTCAGCATACGATGTCCAGGGGCCTACCAGGAGCTCTCAACGCGATCGAGTGTATACTTCCATCCTCTTTCTCACTTGCACGATTGACATTTTAACAGGTCACGGTAAGGCCCAAGGTAGCCGTGAAGACACTTTGACCCTTAAAACATAAGTAAATAACCGGTTTTCCGGTCAAATAAGGGTGAATAACCGGTACTTGGGAGCCGGGTAGAAGTTTTAATGAGCCGGTAAAGTCTTTGGTTCTACGTGCATCCTGTTTTGCGCAGATTGTGCTGAAGCGTCCGGGGTAGAAGTCTTTGATGAGTCGTTAACTTGTTTAGGTGTGTATACGTAGTAAAATGTTGCTGCATAATGTACTTATATGAATACCTGACGCGGTGAACCTTCGCTCAAACTAAGTTGCTTATATACGTTACTAGTTAGTTAAGCTTTGCCAGTGTCAGTGAGGCAAGCTCAAATACTGTCAATTTTCAAAAATATGGTTAAGGATCACTACCTCTCCTTTAAACGTAATTAAATACATTATTTCTCGGCTTTCATATATATATATTGTATTAAATGTATTTTATTAGTTATGTATTGTATATATATATAAACAGTACACCGCGCACTACCTGCGTATCTTTTTCTCCTTCTCTGAGAATTCCATCCAAAGGTTGTCTATAAAAAATCGCTTTTAGCGATAAGACCGCCCATTGTGACACCATATAAATTTTGAGCTCATATTGTAATTTTATTATTGATGTACAATAAAGAATATATCTATCTATCTATCTATCTGGTTTCTGCCAGCGGCGACAGCCGCGTGAAAGTAGGTTTTTCCTTACAAATTTTGGACCCTTTTTTTCCCTTTAGGGAGTAAATTTTGGATATCCTCTCTTAGTGCTCGCCTACGTCATAAAAGGAAACCATGTGCAAAATTTCACGCTCCTAGTCCCAGTAATTTTGGATGTACGTTAATATGTCAGTTAGTCTGTTTCTCCTTTTCTATATATAGAAGATAGTACATATTATTATATCGTGACGCCATTAAGAAATGTAGCTACGGGATAAAGGCGTGTTCGAAGCCACAAATTGCGAGCACGGCAATTTTGACAATCGTTTCCATATTGACATCAAGGTGAAGGTTTATATAATCACGAAATTTATGGCTGTTGGCATCACCCTTTTCCTCGACTTTTTGGATCCAGTATTACGAAAGTTGGCACGCAAAATGAGATTAACCTTGATTTTATGGAAGATTTCGATGGCATTTTCTTTTTGTGTACAGGGTTAAATAATGTTATCTTTTGAAATTCCGCACACGTCATGACATTTGTGCGTATAGCCATAAATTCCCTGCCAGTCTGTATTCCCTGACCTACAACCTAGGGATCTTTAAGTCAAGAGTACGAATAAAGGTTTCTTCTTTCTTTCTTTCTTTCTTTAAGAGTGAACAGATTACTTCAAGGCAAGCGTGCTCCATCGTCCACCACATTTGGGACCATAGGTTGATTTCCGAAAGGAAAACCAGGGGTCCTGGTACACAAGGCAAAGAAGAAACATTGGTGTGGTTTTAGTCATAGTTTGACACGTCCTCTCACTCCGCCCTAGTGCGAGAACAGTCATTTGATGATTTCCCATATTAAAAACAAAATCGTCCACCACATGATTGCTTACCATCAGGTGAGATAGAGGTCAAATGCGAGCTTCATCATCATCAGCATCATTTCAGTCGAAAGACATCCACTGTTGGACATAGGCCTCCCCCAAGTGTCACCACAATGTACGGTTCTGTGCGTCTCGCATCTGTTGAGCGGGTGCATAGGATTCGACAATCAAACAAGACGTTCAGATCAAGACTGCTTTATTGGTTCTTTTCTCAAGCTATATTCATGTACCCTCATCATGCACTTATATCCTAAATGTTACTTAGTACTAAGTATATCAATCTACTGACAGCATCCATCGGATTCCCGCAACCCTAACCAGGCACTACCTGGTGACTGAAGTGGCAATGGACAGGGCACATTGCTCGCAGAACGGATGACCGTTGTGGCCGAAAGGTTCTGGGATGGCGACCACGTACCTTAAGACGCAGCGTTGGAACGCCTCCTACAAGGTGGACCGATGACCTTTGGAACAATGCCGCAGATCAAATCCTGAATCAGAAATTAGAAACGTTTATTTCAAATAGATCAATTACAGGCACTTTTGTATTGTCAAAATGTCGGTCAATCAAAAAACGTGAAGCTAAATTGCACGTTCCAAAGCGTAGATCTCTATGGAGAAGAACGTGCAAGAAACTCCATGGATATTCTTTTAAATCATATTTTGAGTTATACAAATCTTGGTTACATAATATATTTCTTGTCGCTTCAAATATGTAAACACAATGTAGATAAGTAATAATAATAAAAAAAAACTAAGAAAATGAATTAAGCCACTGGCAGCTAAGAGATGACCAGTTTTACTGACGGCACTCGTTCACGAGCATGACGTAAATCATGAAAAGCGCAAACATGGTTTCATTTCAAAAATCACCAAATAAATACATGGCAACAGCGACCTGATTCCTCGTGTTCGTTACTTTCACAGCACGCGCGTATCGCAACTTTAGCCAACGCGAAGTTTTAATGAACGTATAAATGCTAACAATCGCAGTGTGCTGCAACACTTGGCTAGTTTTACTAATATTAGCGAAGTTTGCTAAGGGGCGCCTATGGTGCTATGTTTTGATGGGCCTGCATTTAGCTAGGGAACGTGGTGATTCTTTTTTATGGTTTTTGTGCACAGATGTGTCATTAGTTTCATTAGAAAAGCCAAGCTTTTATTTACGAGTAGTTTCATCTGTCCCGTTGTTTGTATGTGTAATCGAATCTTGCAAATTAAATTTGATCCAGTTCCCGGTTACTGATTGAGCTGAAATTTTGTATGCATGTGTAAATCATACAATGACGATGACAATACAAAATTATTATTACTTGCAGCTAATCTAATGATGGAAACGGAAGGTAGCCATAGGGACTCAGATAACCCTATCGTGTTTGACCTTTTTGGAATGGACTTGATGAGTATTAGTTATATAGGTATATACTGCGATACTGTATATACTGAGAGCAGTGGTGGCCGAGTGGTAACGGCCCCGACTTACGAGTTGTAGGTTGCGGGTTCAAACCCAGCCAGGCGCATTACTTTGTGTAATTTCTTTCATCACCACTGCTCTCAAAACGGTGAAGGAAAACATCGTGAGGAAACCGGCATGACCTAGAACCAAAAATTCTAAGACATGTGACATCCACTAACCCGCACTGGGCCCGCGTGGTGGATTTCGTCCCTTTTCCTCTCCTAGAGAGAAGTCCTGAGTCCCAACAGTGGGAACATTATAAGGCTGACTATACTATACAGGTATATACTGCGCTATAAAAGCTTGCTATGTAAAAATGATTTTCACTGAAAACTTGTTTCAATGATAGTCAACTTCTCTTGTTAATCATTAATGGACTTGGTACTTTATTTCTATAGTTTTTTTTTTTCAGTTTATATCTATGTGATTATTACAGATCGCCTCGTATCATGTAAGAAAATGTAACGTAGGCGAGTACTAAGAGAAGATTTTTCAAAATTTACCTTCTATTGGGATGAAACCGGTGTCCATATTTGTGTGGCCTTCAAACCTTCTTTCACGCGGGCGAAGCCGCTGGCAGAAGATTGTATATTAATAAACATACAACTTGATACTGACCTACAAAATGTAAAACTTAGCATTTTTCTGGTACTTTCATTCGTTATTCATCATTATTTCAGCCGAAAGACGTACACTGCTGAACATAAGCTTCCACAACGAACGGTCCTGTGCGTCTCGCATCCATCGTATGCGTCCCGCGACTCTCACCAGGACATCGGTTCACATTGTGGGGGTTCCAACACTACATCTTCCGGTCGCCACTCCAGAACCTTTCAGCCCGATCGACCATCTGTTCTGCGAGCAATGTGCCCTGCCTACTGCCACTAATATATACGGCTAATCTTTATCTATATATATAAAAGGAGAAACTGACTGACTGACATATCAACGCACAGCCAAAACTACAAAGCCACATCATCGCTTACCATCAGGTGAGATAGTGGTCAAACGCGAGCCTATCAATAATAAAAAAAAAAAAAAAACTAGAACCGTGAAATTTTGCACAAGGTTTCCTTTTATGACGTAGGCGAGCACTAAGAGAGGATTTTCCAAAATTTACTCCCTTTGGGGTTGAAATGGGGGTTCAAAGTTTGAATGGAAAAAATTAAATTCACGCGGGCGGAGCCGCTGACAGAAGCTAGTATATAATAAAAGTAGAAACTGACTGACTGACATGTCGTCAACGCACAGCCGAAACTACTGGAACCAAGAGTGTGAAATTTTGCACCAGGTTTCCTTTTAGGATGTAGGCGAGCATTAAGAGAGGATTTTCAAAAATTCACCCCCTAATGTGATGAAACGGGGGCCAAAAGTTTTCAAGGAAAAAGAAATCTACTCTCAAGCGAGCGACGCTGCTGGCAGAAGCTAGTAATTACATATAATGCTAAATTTATGGCTCGTCCACATACGCAATACGTGACGTCACAGAAGTTTAAAAAAAAAAAAACAAGTGACAAATAAATGCCAAAATTCAAAAATAGAATGTAGGTTACTCGTGCCAACATCGTACCTACCCTTACGCGTCCTTGACGTCCTAAGCTGTAACCAAGTACCAATAAAAACACGATCAGTCTCCAAAACCAAACTCTAACACAAACAAAGTCCGGGTATCGTATTCAAGGAGGCCAAAAAGCCTTCGTAAATAAACAAGGCCAAGATACGTTACCGACTTTCGGTCGGAAGCCTCCGAAAGTTCGGATAAAATAACCGATGTCCATAATCAGCCCAACAACTCCTTTGGTACAGATATAGTTGCGTATACTTATTGGGTTGCCAACATTGGTTGCCCTGATCTGACTGTAAAAAAACTTTTTACAAAAAAAAACCGACTTCAGTAAAAAAAAAAACACTAAAAGGATCAAAATAACTTTAATTTCTAATGTAAGTGTTTCTCGGTATTGTTCGTTTCTTATTTAACAGTTAGTAGCAATAGAGTTCTGAGGTAACACATGTAAAAAAAACGGATTGATAACCTCCTCCTTTTTTTTGAAGTTGGTTAAAAATACCGATGAAGGGAAGATGTATTAGCTTTTAAACTTTTCTTTCATATCACTCCTCACACTGTCACAAGCTATCCATCCTTTCTTTGATCTCCTTTTCCCTCTCTATCCATTCTTAGATATCAAATAAAAATGAATAAAAATTTAAAAGTAAAATAGAATAAAAACCCTTTTAATTCATGCAATAAGTAATTATACAATTATTGAATCTTCAAATTTCTCATTTCAAAGTACATTAAATTATAGTGATGATTTGCTTAAATAAAATCTCTTTTCATATTCATAATTCTTTTATTTATTTATTTATTAAAACTTTATGCACTAGTAATAAACACTGTACAAAGGCGGCATTTTCTTCCAGTCGAGCATATGGTGGTGCAGGAACAAAACATGGTAGGTGCTTAATGGTAAAGAAATAGAAAAGAAATACAATAATAAATATATACTTTGATACATACATACAAATTAACAGTGTAATTATGAAAAATGAATCCAACAATCAACGCAGTGATGCCAACTTCCTGCGAATGTGTTCCATCACCTTAAAAGTGAACCGACTGGACGCCATCCTGAAGCATTGCTTTTAGTAGCATGTGTTTCATCCTTCTTCTTCATATATTCCAAGACAAACGACTTCCTTACAACTTTTCAGTCATTGGCGCCACTTTCAAACTTCCTCCATTATATATGTACGTTACCTAAATGTGTTATTATTTTTTAAAGTATTTTCAGTTCCGCTTAAAATAAAACAACTTCATCAAAATTAAAAAATAAATAAAAGTCTTTTATCTATACAATATTCTTGACAAAATAAGGGAACATTTATTAAGCTAGCAACCCCGTAGTTTGGTTCTTGTGAAGTTTTAATGAAGGTGCGACATCGGACCTTCGTGATCTGTTTTTGATGTCAATCAAAGGAAAATAAATGATATTAGGACGAGATTAAAACATTCTCGTTACGATGTTCATCAGAAACTTTGATTGTTTTGTGTAGTCTGCTGAAGATTCTCAGAAGGCTCCCATACTAATCAGAAATTGGGGACTGGGAGGTAAGACACTTTTGAGAAAGTCTTGGGAGATATAAAATTGGTCTACTACAGATGTATTTAGGGCCAGTTTTTGAATTAATTATATTGAATTACAAACGTGTCAAGCCTGACTTCAGTGCCAAATTTTGACAAGTACTCAAATAAAGTTTATAAAATACTCGATTTCAAACTTAAATCAGAAATTGGGGCTATTGAGAAAAACCACCAAGGGGGGAAAGTCCGACTGTACCTGTCGCTTACTGCTTGTATGATCAATTAATTTTATTTTTGTGTTTTTGTTTGTGTATTACTAACACTAACTTTAAGTAATTTTAAGCTTTCTAACAAAGTGAACAATATTGTTATTATTGATGTATTCAAACACGTTAAAGAAACTTGCCCGAAAATACCTACATTGTTTTCTTTGTTTACATTTTGTATCAATCCTAGATAAATAGAGTATCGTTTACATTGATGAGGGGTTTTTGGTTCTGGTGATATTGATTCTAGAATGTGCCAGTTTCCTCACGATGTTTTTCTTCACCGTTTTGTAAGCAGTGGTTTTGAAATAAATTACACAATCTAGGGTACTTCCAGTTAACCTAGAATCCTGAAATTCGGCATGAAGTAAAGTATCATAGCACAAAAATAGTAATAAATCTGAAAACTGTATAAGTAGTTACGTTAAAATTTTTTTTTTGCGATTCGTCATAATCTTCGTAACTCAATTCGGGAATTGAACTGTTTTCATAGGTACAGGTATCGGCACGGATCTTGAGCGTTCGGCAAAAGAGTGCGGATCGATTTGCGTACGCGTTTTATTAAAAAAAAAATAGTATACCTATTTTATTTTATTCTTTCAATTTTAAGAAAAAATAAAATAAAATAGGTGTACATTTAAAAAAAAAAGGCGTATGCAAAGCGATCCCCACTCTTTCGCCGAGCGCTCAAGATCCGTGCCGATACCTGTAAGTTTGTACGGAACCCACAGTGGGCGAGTCCGACTCGCACTTACCCGGTTTTTTTTTTTCTTTTAAGATTTATTTTAGGATATAAAATTACCTATTTTAAAAATAGCTGAAATCTATTTAGTAGCTGATTCTAAACATACTACTTTCAGGATGCTATGTTATATGTGATAGAAATTACTGTTTTGCCGATGTTTGTATCAAGTTTCGTTTTTGTTCGTAATCAATAAACAACATGACACACAGTACTTCGATGTTCATCAAAACATGTTCAGTCAGGTCAATGATCAGATTGACCTGCCTCGGCTGGTAACATCTACATTACCCTCAATATTTCCCAATCAGTTCTGAAAGTAGTACAATTCTCGGTAATTTATGCCCAAAAGTTCCTTTACTTGATTTGTATTAACAATATCTTTTATATGTGTTTTTTCCTACACAAGTAGGACGCGTATTGACAGTATCACCCTAGACTTGAAAACATTGGAATAAAGGTGATTCACTCACGACTTCCTAAAAAAATAATCAATTGTCGAAGTAAGTAGGTTGGCTGGTTCTTGGCGTATGAGTGAGGTATCCATACGTAGAAAACGATTTGGGAATACATTAATTGTGTGCACAGCTAAAGAGTGGAGTTCTCTGCCGGAGTTAGTGTTTCCTGATATCTACAACCTAAATCCTATCTATCCTAATCTAAACCCTAATATATAAGAAAGAAATACCACTCACCGATTAATCACGAAATCTCAGAAACTATATCACCTACAAATTTACAATTTGGCAGGTAGGTTCCTTATAAGGTGTAAGACCGTCTTCTCTCAAGTCTGTGCAGGCCCGAAGTTGATAATCATCAATCGTTAACGCTAGTAGAAAACTAATCAAATGTATGGGAATGACATCATCTCAACGTTAAGTCACGTGGTCAGAACAAACGAATAGAAAATTCGTAGTCAAGTTCACATCGTTCAAAATGATAAATAATGGTTTCTACAATGTTCATTGCTACATCCTGTAGTTTTATGATATAAATGGTAGCCAAGTTACAATTTTTGTAGTACGAGCGATCGACTCAGGCGAGTCAGCATGGCTCGTAGCCATGAACTTATTGTTTTCTAAAATGAGTCGTTACCGATTGTAGAAAGAGATGTAACTTGGCTAGGCCTGTAGATCATCACGCCACCTTCGCCACGGTCGACCTTGATGGCATCGACCTCCCTCAGATGTTAACACCTTAAGAAAGTCAATTTGTCCGGAGTTCAAAGAGACATCTTTCGGCATTTCGATGAGGAAAGTAGAAACAAATGTCTGCTGATCATAAGTGTTCCTAAAACCGATTAACAAGCTTGCTGATTGGATGTTTGCCCGGGTGTCACCATTGCGTGGACCGCCCTGAGGAAACGGTGGAGGTGTGCCCCGCCTGGGCAGAGCACCGCCCTGTCCTCGTTGGGGCGATCGGCAGCGGCGATCTTTCACGCCGGGCCTTGGTACAGGCCATGGTCCAGAGCGAGGAAGAGTGGCAGATGGTCGCCTCCTTCTGCAAAGCAGTAATGCTAGCAATGGAGGAGGTCGGACGCGTGAGGCAACGGTCCTCACGCCCCAACCGCCGCCGGGATTCCAATCCCGATTTCCGGCCACCGTAGGCGCGGGCTTGCAGATGGCAAACAATGGGTAGCTTCCCGTCCGACCACCCGGTAACCGTCCGGATCGAGCCCAAGTCGTCAACGGCGCGTACTGTTTCACGCGCACCTCAAGGAGATGTCAGCCAACCGTAGGGGCCCAGCAAGGTTGAAGCCTACTTGGGCCAAGAGTCTGCTTCTGAAAGGAAGACTCGGCTCTGGTACGAAAGGTAACGAAGGAACAGGAGTGGGTCAGTAAAAGTCTGACACTATCTCCCGCTCCGTCCTAGACCGGGGAATGTCAGTAGATGATTTTCCCACCGAAAAAAAACCTTGGATATTTATGTTCCGATTTTAAAAACAACATTTCATTTTTAAACATTCACCATGGCTACAAAAGACTACTCCCCAAAGCCGCACCCCTGTTTTTCTCACATTTCGCTCTGTAATTAATACCAGGCATCAACAGAGACCAAAAAACATCCCCTGATTTCAATAGACGCTCATTTAACTTCAATTTATCAAATTAGCACAATCGCCATGCAAATCGCGAATGGAAATAAAAAGCGAATGACAAAAGCAAGTTAATTATTTCTCGTCGTCTTCCATAGTTTGCCACGATTGAGAGAGGACAAATGAAGACAAATCGGCGATGGCAGTCGATGTGATCCCCGTTGGGACAGAGTACTAAGGAAACTCGTCTCGATAAGGAAAAGGTTTGAACTTTTGTCTATGGAAGCTGGTATTGTCACCCACGGAACACTTTTTCTTTTCCAGTATTGTCACCCCGTTGTGTTATCCGAGATATGGGATCTAGAAAAAGCGTCATTGTTTCGATACCGATTGATAAATATGGATAGGATTAGAAATAAATAAAGAAAGAAAAAGAGACAAAGATACAAAGAAAGATAGAAAAATATTTATTTTTGTTGACAGTCAATAAAGAAAGAAAGAAACATAGGAAGAATATTTATTTTTGGTGTCAGCCAATAAAGAAAGAAAAAATGAAAGAAAAGAGAGAAAGAAAGAAATTTAGGTAAAATATTTATTTTTGGTTTCAGTCAATAAAGAAAAAAAGAAAGAAAAGAGAGAAAGATAGTTAGAATACTTATTTTTGGTGTCAGTCAATAAAGAAAGAAAGAATAGAGAGAAATAAATACAGGCACAATATTTATTTTTGGTGTTAGTCCATAAAGAAAGTAAGAAAAACGGAGAAAAAAGATGAAAGACAGGAAAGTATTTATTTTTGGTGTTAAAGCAATAAAGAAAGAAAGAAAGAAAAGAGAAGAAGAAAGAAAGACAGGAACAATGTGTTTTTTTGGTGTCAGTCACCAGTTTCACCCAACATTAATAAAATAAAAAGTGTCAGTTATAAAAAACAATAAAATTTTGTGTGGCTCACGGCTGCGCCAAAAGGTTCATTTCAGGAATGTTACCAGACAGAAAACACTACCTGACGTTGGCCTTCCAATAAACCTAAAGAATTGACGAAATGACACGTGAGCAATTAATCTACCAAGCCTTCTCCTAGTCGACTTCCAGTCAAACTGGATGCAGCTGAATATTTATATGGAGCTTCTACCCATCTGATCTCACAACAACAACAGTAGCTGGGCAATACGATACCCCTTGGCAAGACAGGTGTCAGATTTTCCTGACTTTGCGAGATTGTTCGAAGGAGTCTGTCAGGCAACTTACCAGTTCAGGCGGTCACGGTGCACGCGCTAGGGAGCGGCGATTCCCGATTTCCGGCCACCTTAGGCGCGGGCTGGCGGACGGCAAGCAGTGGGTAGCTCGCCGTCCGATCGTCTGGTAACCGTCCGGACCGAGCCCAAGTCGTTCACGGCGCGTACTGTTCCACGCGCGCCTCAAGGAGATGTCAGCAAACCGTAGGGGCCCAGCAGGGTCAAAGCCTACTGGGGCCAAGAGTCTACTTTCTGAAAGGAAGAATCGGCCCTGGTATGAAAGGCAACGAAGGAACAGGAGTGGGGATGTCATTAGATGATTTTTCCACCGAAAAAAAGGGCGCTAACCAGTTATCATTCCTTATGGAAAAACCAAATTGCACTTTTTACCCGACCCAGAAATTTAACCAGAACCCAACGCTCAACAGTCACATTTGCGACCTCTAGACAACACTACAGTTAAAACGAGTTAATTGTTAGCTAATAATATAATAATAATATTCCACAACTTTCATACAATGCCATCTAGTTTAAAACTAAGCAGAGCTTGCGCTATGAATACTAGGTAACTGATAAACTTACTTATATATATCTAAATACATTCATATTTTACTTGTAGGTAGATAAATTACACCCAGACTGATTACATAAATGATCATGCTCATCACAAAAAAAAAAATTGTACTGAGTGGGAATCGAACCCACGACCTCCGGCATAGAGGTCAGGGCCACTAACTACTGGACTAACAGGCCAGTCAAATGTTGAATGTTTTGGGCCTCAAGATTTTTTATTTCTCTTTTATTTCCACAGCTATCACACAACGCCATCTAGTCCCAAGCTAACCAGAGCTTGTGTTATGAGTACTAGACAACTGATAAACATACTTATATATTACTAAATACATATATACACAGAAACATTTTGCCCTGGCTGGGAATCGAACCCACGACCTTCGCCATAGCAGACAGGGCCACTGACCAGTAGGCCAACAAGCTAGTCAGTTTGTTTAAATTACAGACTGCATTTAAACGACTTATGAGAGTGCAAATAAGAGTCCAGATTATTTAACGCTTCAGTCCGTCTGTTTATTGTCAAACATCAAACATTTAAATTCAAGTTAGACTAGAATATTTGAATACTAAATCAGGAAATTGGAATTAGGTACCCGACTCATCTGAATAGCATATTGAATTAATCTACGACCCTTAGTTGTCCTTCATGATCTTGGGGTTGACAAGCGGATGATACTAAGCTCCATTGATCTTTACAACGACCTCAGTAATACCACTTGATATTGAAGAGATGGGGACCGTTATTGAAAAGATTTTTTTATTGCAAAAGCCAATGCAAAATATTGGCATGATTTACTTTTTTTTCTTTTCGCCAGAAATTAAACCGAAGTTATAAGTTAGAGGACAATACGAGGAAACAATAGCAAAAAGAACCAAGTCTTTAAACCGTAACCGAACGAAGATCTAAGACCTATAGGAGCATTGCTAGTACTTTTTGTCAGGCATTACCTGTTTTTCTTATATTATAATTAAGACGACTTGAGGACTCGAGTGCTTTAGGGACATACAACACTAAACGTCTTCTACCTCACCCGGCACTAATTTTTTTTTAAAGAGTCACATTCAGCAAGTACAAATTTCACAGTACATCTGATGTAACCACCAAACTAGGCCGAGGGCCTTTATTATGGTGGTCCATCGTTTAGCCATGAAGTTCAATTAGAGAGTACATAATTAGAGTGCCGCTACATTGGCACTTGTTTTTGCCTAAAAGACATAGTCTATAATAAAACCAAAAATATAAATAAAAAGTAACATAAAACAAAATAAAACAGAAAATGAGAAAGAAATAGTAATTATAATTGTATATTGTGTAGGTGTAGTTAGAGGTGTGTGAGTATATATTAGAGAATGTGTTGATGAATTAAACCGTGCAGTTTATTTAACAATGAGAAACTTACAATATCAAACACGGAGTATTTGTATTTAAGAAAAATAACGCCTGATAAAAAGCAATAGCGGTCTACTAAATAGTCTTTAACTTCATTAGGTTACAGTTGGTAGACATAATTCTTTTTGCTTTTGATTTCTCATACAGTCTTTTAAGAGATGTCCCAGGTTTCACTATAGGCTAAAAGAAAAAAAATCATGCCAGCATGTACGGCAGTTTCATTTCCCTTTGCCTTAACCTCCAAGTTTTTCCTACGGCTTCGCTTTTCTGAAACCGTACATTTTACCGGCACAAATAGTAGATACTCAACAATAATATACCAAGTTTTTTTTAATCAGTAGTTGAAGATTTTTTTAGTTATTGATAGGCTCGCGTTTAACTGCTATCTGACCTGACGGTAAGCCTTGATATTGTCGACGATGGAGCACGCTTATCTAGAAGTAATCTATTCATTTTTGACTTAAGACCTCAAGATTATAGCTATCAGGAAACAGTTTCCTTTGCAGGGTATTCTTAGCTGTACGTACAGCTATTGTGTTCTTAAAACGGTTCGTGCGTAAGGATGGTTAACTATAATAATCTATTTATAAAATCGAAATACCACTTTCTGATTAATCACGAAATCCCAGAAACTACAAACTTAAAATTTGGCAGGTAGATTCCTTATAGGGTGTAGACATCCGCTAAGAAAGGATTTTACGAAATCCCATTCCTAAGTGGGTAAAACGGGGGTTGGAAATTTGTATGGAGAAACCATTTTTTGTGGCGACGCCGCTGGCAGAAGCTAGTAATATATTTTTTGTGTAACACTTTATTATAGGCAACATATTACATTATTTACATTTAAAAATACTAACTATAATTAATAGTAATATTAATTAATATTGGTTAATGTCAAGAAATTCGTTGATTATGTATTTATCAAGCATGGTTCAATTTATTTTGAAAAAGAATTTTTACTTTTAGCTTGCCCTAAATTTGTTAAGATTCTTTTCAGGAAAAACATCAGTTTCTCCATCACAAAACAAAACAATTATATTTTACTTTATCGTGCTTGGTTTATTATTGTTATATTATTTAATGTAAAATACTGGTTTTCAACAGCACTTTGTTGATCAGAAAGACGAAAAATCAAGGTATATGGACGATAGGTATTCCATGGACCGAAATTATTCGTTAATTCATCTAAACAAGCCATGGTCCAAGCTAAAGTTTGGTTATTTTTATACACATATAGACCGGGAAACTGGTTTTCGTTTGTTTGACCTTTTATATTTCATTGTGCGTATATTCGGTTACAGTAAACATGTTTTCTTTCTTTCTTTCTTTATTTTACCTTATAAAAAATTGACTAATTTTTTTGAGATATTTTTCGTAATTTCTGATGGCAAATCATCGTCCAATGACTTCTCTCACTCTATTGTCAAGCGAAAGGGCGTGTCAGATTTTTACTGGCTAAAATCCTCCAGGTGAATTTTAGCGTTCTATCGCCACGATCAATCGTTCGTTTCAAACGTCCCCGCAAAAACTTTCGTCCCCTACGGTCACGACAAAGGGATCAATTTTCAAATATTCGTCCTTTTTGCTAAATTTTTTGTCTAGGCGATCAAATATTTTCATTATAATGCTCATACCAGTAACAAATAGTAATGTCAACCGCTACAATGCCGTTCGATTGGAAAGTTCGAAGTTAAAGTTCTCCATGTTTTTATTTCAACACTATTTTTTTTATTTGGCTTCCATTGTCCCCGCTTTATTTGTTGCGAGTCCGATATCGGTTTTGATTCAGAATGGATTTATTTTTCATACAATGCGATCTTTTCTTTTCAGTTACCATGTGTTCTGATTTCCATGGATACCGGTTTGAGTATGTTGTTCATTTTAGGATGATCCCACTTCTGATGTCACTTTGGTGGAAATTTTGTCTTTTGGAAGTTTGTTTTTTGATGCAAATGTGTGAGAGGGAGGAGGGTGGAGTTTTAGTAATGGATCAAATAAGTACAATGACAAAACAGAAGGTACTTTATTCCGAGAAAAATAAAACCAAAAGATGCCTTGATAATATTTAGGCAAAATTGCTTAAACAAGATCGATAACCTTAGAGACTTCCTTGACGACGAAATTCTTGGAAGCGTCTGAAAGACGAATTCTTTATTATGCTAATTGAGAAACTGAAGGATCAATTACAAATTACTAGAATCAACTGTAAATGGGTAAGTTAAGGCCAAATCACCGTGTTCTTCGTTCAGTTAAATTTTTAAATATTCAAATTAAGCTGAGATTGAACAATAGTCATTATAAGTCATAAACTATCTTTAGGCTGTATAAGAGCATTAAAGGAGCTGGATAGTGGTCTTTTGACAGCTGTTTGAGCCATTGTACAGTCCAAGTACAGCTCCTACAATGTACAGTAGTTAACAAGCTACTACAGTGTTCAGGTTGAAAGAACCAAGTTTAGAATTATAAGACCTGTATAGCTGGTTTTTTAAGTAATTCACTAATATTAGGAGGAGAACCAAGGTCACCGATATAGCACGAAGAATCACCTAACTTAAGTGGTAATGGGCAGGGCACATTGCTTGCAGAACGGATGGCGGTTGGGCCGAAAGGTTCTGGAATGGCGACCACGTACCGGAAGACGTAGAGTTGGAAGGCCTCCTGCAAGGTGGACCGATGACTTGGTAACGGTTGCGGGAGTCCGATGGATGCGAGACGCACTGGACCGTTCATTGAGGCGACACTTGGGGGAAGCCTATGTCCAGCAGTGGACGTCTTTCGGCTGAAATGGTGATGATGAATGATGACTCATATTAGCCTATAAGTTAGGGGATAAAATATCCCCCAACATGGCGTGCAACGCTCAATCTACATAACGTTACAACGTTGTCAAGCATTCACGTGTCGCGGGACATGTTGCTGGACAATTTGATAGAATTGCGCGTCATGTTGGACATTTTTCCAGTAGTGTCTGAGGCTTTAGGTTAAAAATTCATCTCTAACTTTACTGATAAATTTTGGAAAAGGAAGAACATGAGTAAAGTAGACCGCGTAATTAAAATTTTCTTAATTTTTTTGCACGTCATGTTCAATGCTAATTAATAATGATGAGAGGGGAGCCTTTTTGGCCTGGCCACAAGTCTTTTTTATCTTTTTAATGTTGAATTTTTTATTTTATTTTAAATTAATTAATTATTTATAGATTACTTACTTTTTATTTTATTGTTACTTGTCCTGAGCGAGTCACAAATAAAACATTTACTTTGAACATAGATAGGACAAGAAAAATAAAAACACTTAACCAATTAAAATTACATATACACAATAACTCCTACTTAAAATATGGCGTCAAAAAATTCCTCCGCATCGCTGTCGACTGGAAATGTGCCCAATAGACTGGCGGCATTGCCACGTTATATGGCAATGCTTAATCTCTGACCGAGGTAAAAACCAGCCCTTGGGTCACGCGAAGTATCAACTAGCCGTTTGGATAATTCTTTAAAAAGCGCATGAGCACTCGGACCCCACCCAGTCTCAACCCCTAACGGCTCAAAAATATAACTGCCGACGAAGTTGTTATATTTCACAAATAAATGTATTCTTTCTTTCTATCTTTTATTAAAATATAATTGGCGGCCGTAATACCTATAACTTAGGAGTCTTTAAGTCAAGAGTGAATAGGTTACTTCTAGGCAAGTGTGCTCGTCGTCGTCGGCCACATCATCGCTTACCATTAGGTGATAGTGATCGAACGTGAGCACATCAATAGTGAAAAAAAAAAAGTTTAGTTCTATCCCAGTCTTTTGCTGGAACCTAGCTACACTACTTGACTCAGAAAGTAGAACAGCTTTCGATGGAAATTTCAACAATGCAGACAGTTCTTAAGGATTGTCGGGGACAGCATAATGGTCCTGTAGTCCGTTAGGAAATTGGAAAGTCGGACTTTGTACGGAATTAGCTTACTTGAGTACTTGAGGTAAATTGACTGAGGCAACGAGGTGTGAAAATTCTTTGGATTCTCTGTGTGTTTTTATTGGGGAAAGTTTTCTATTGAAATGTGCAAACTTACTGCAGAATATTGCAAATGCTCTTCATCCACGCCATAAGATGTCAGCAACCATAGGGCCCAGCAGGGTCGAAGCCTACTGGGGCCATGGGTGATGAGAAAGAGATCCCCGGAGCCTTGAAATAATGGTAGAGAAGGAACAAGAGTGGGTTTTTAGTCAGTAAAAGTCTGGCACGCCCTCGCGCTTCGCCCAAGAGCGACGCATGTCATTAGATGATTTTCCTACCCAAAAAAAAGCTACGTGTCGTTTAGTCTTCTGGAACAAATATAGGTCATGATAGTCCACAACGGCGATTCTTCAATGTACATTTGGAGGTAGGCAGAACAGAGAGTAAAGCCCCGCATACCTCCATTGAAAGGGGAGGATCCTCCGACCAGACGGGATGTTATGTCTGGCGGGCAGCTGCCCGATAGATGATTTCGGGCTGTTCTACATGTTCTAATCGCTCGGAGAACTTTGATTGCGCGATGCAGAATTAGTTCTTATGTGACGCCATAGATGTCGCTACATCCACAAGAGATATTATAGTGCACTCGTGTATGTGGGAAGACGTTGCGTTGCAAGAGATGAGGGTCACGGGAATCCAACGGATGCGAGACGCACAGGAATGGTGGACAGAACACTTGAGGGAGGCCCATATCCAGCAGTGGACGTCCATCTGAAATGTTGATGATGATGTGTGTGAAAGAACCATGCCTTGATTCTTTATTCTCTGATACAATCTAAAATATTTGAGGAGCACGACTTAAAGGCATTACCTGCTTCTTGAAACACGAAAGTGTTACAATACCAACTAAAGCTTAAAACAGTAGACTCTTCGTAGTTTTTCGACGCCGTACTTTAGATTGCTTTTTTTTTTAGTACTTTAGGGCTTTTATTTTTATTTTGTAAGTTAGCTATTACGTTATTATAAGATTTATTGGTGGTTATGTTAAAATGTAGAAAATAGTTATTCTTAGAATAACAAGTACTCTTACTTTACAATTCGTTTATTCAATTATAGTACAGTTTTATGTAGACTCTTAATTCTAAAACCTAATCACAGTTTTTGCAACCTCAGAATCGAACGTACGATGGTTAAAAATAGACCATCGTACGTACTTACACGATATTCGAAGAAAGTCGTGTCTCTACTGTCTTCTAAGTAAATCTATACTTTACTAATATTTTAATGCAGAGTTTGTTTGAACGCGTCACGGCCTGTTCACAACTTCTGTCTTAGCGGCGAGCGGCGCAGCAAGCGGGGCAGCATCGGTAGGCGGGCGCGCGGTGCTATGAGCGGCGTCTCGTGGCTTGTTTCAAACATTTTCTTACTTTTGTTCTTACCACTCGCCACCCCGCGCTTAGCTACCGCTCACAGCGGCAAGATCATGAACGGGCCGTTAATGTCACTCATTCACTTGCTCGAACAGATGAACGGAACCTTAGTAGACCATGCTCTGAAATATCTCATAAGATATTTTTATAACGGGAGTATATGCCCTAAGGAACCCCTTTAGGATTCCCTTAGAAACTTTCACGCGGGCAACAACTGTTCATGCACACACAAGCCTAAAGTCTCACTAGAACTATTATCCGTAAAGCTCTCAACAAAACTATACAGACTAACCTATCGTTTACATAAGTGAAGGAATTAACACAACATAGCAGTCGCCGGGCTAGTTTTCTGGTCTTACCAAAGATGAGAACTAAGTTTGGTAAAAAAAAATATCATTTGAAGGAGCACATATATATAACAAAATACCCCCATTTATAAAAAATGTACGCTCATTCAATGCATTCAAGAACCAACTAGCACAATATATAAGAAACAATTATAAAATATCTACTTGAAGACTGAATGCATTGGATGAGTTTAACAACTTACGTACGCGGTGACGAACCCTTGTTATATATTAATTTAGTATAAGGAAAAATTGTTCTCAAGTAAGTGACTTTGTGTCTTTTTTGAGAAATAAATATCTTTAAACCTAAACTCTTAATACACCGCTATTTACTATATACCGGCAGAATATCTAATTCGTATAAATAGCGTTGCAATTTATTTATTTCTTCCTGCTCCAATATTACACACACTGTCACTACATTACACGTATACATGTAACATGGAAGGCACTCATGTTGGCATGATGGGTTTAAAATTAGCACTTTACATAAATATACTCGTAGAAGAGGGCTTACCGCCCTTCGCTTTGAACTGAAAGTAACCTACTTTAGTAAAGATGTCGAATTATCGATAAAACGAGTGGGAAGCCGGATAGGTAATTACACATTAGTGGGTAAATTGATAGAAAAGACTAGTTAAAATCCATACTAACATTACAAATGTGAAAGTAATTCTGTCTGTCTATTAAGTTTTCACGGTTAAACTACAGAACCGATTTTGATGAACTTTGGTACGGAGGAAGCTTGAACTCCAAGAATAGGCTACTTTTTATCTGTCTTCAACTTCGACATCGTGTCCGCAATAACCAATATTCACGTGAACGAAGCTTCTGACAGAAACTAGTTATAAATATTTTCATCTATAAAAACGGGCAAGTGTGAGTCGGACTCGCGCACTGACGGACTCCGTACAAACTTAACTATGAAAACAGTTCAATTTCCGAATTGAGTTACGAAGATTTGTCCAAATCGCATTTTTTTTTTTTGTTATTGGACAGTTGTCAGATCTTTTTTCTATACTTGTGGGACCTTGCTTCATGCCAAATTTCAGGATTCTTGGTCAACGGGAACTACCTATGAATTTTGATTTTCTTGACAGTGTCAAAATATAGGTTTTTGCGAAATAGACGGCCGTATCTTTTTTTTTCATTAACTCAGTTTGATTTTTACACAGCTTCAAGGAACCGTAGAATTGAGTATATGGTTTAAATTTCAACTCGATACCTGCACGTGTCCCCGAGATAAAGGGTCTTGACAGACAGACAGATAGACAGACGGACGGATAACAAAGTGATCCTCTAAGGGTTCCGTTTTTTCCTTTTGAGGTGCGGAACCCTAAAAATGGATCTCTACAAGTACATAGTGTCTACGCTTTGGAATGTGCAATTAGTATGTTCCCAAGGGATAATTTTCCCAGCCAATAAACATAAACACGAACAATGGTCCACATAGGACTAAGTGCGTAAACCATACAGAAATAAATAGAAACATAAACATATAGCTTGTAAATGATAAATAAATAATTAAATTGAAAATAGCTAAGAACAGCATAGAATACTATGTAGGTACTTTATTGTATACCCCCACAACCTAACTTTCTGTAAGAAGAACTACCTTTGTAGCTCTGATGTGTTGATAAAAAAAATAGATTAACTTATAAATCCTAGATTCTAGATAAACCTACTTTTACGACCACTACAATCTCTATACCCAATATTTTCTTCAACATAAATATAATCCGCTTAGACATCACTCACCCCCTCCCCAAACCAAGTCACCCAATATTTTTTGTCCCAATTTCGGGACATACTACATCCAAGAATAACATCTTACGGCCTAAAAAGGGCCGGACTTAGGCGATCCGTCCCGGGTAGCAACAAAAACTAGACATAGCGTGTGTTAGAATTATGACGTATGGTATATTATGTAGGTAGTACAGTCAACAGCGGAAATAAGTAACCAGGGTCGCGGAAGTAGTCGAAGTTTTTATCGAAACCGGTGGTTGGATAAGAATGAAATATATAATTAAAGTCTCGGTCAAGTGCGAGTCGAAATCGCGCATCGAGGATTCAGTGCACACTTACCTATGTAAATAAATCAGTTTTTATTCCGAATCTATCTAACTTATTTCCCGAATCGAGTCGTGAAGATTTCTCCGAATCACTAAAAAAGTATTTTTTGTAACGTAACTACAAATTTACAGTTTTCAGACTTTATCCTATTATTGTATATGTCAAATTTCAGGATTCTAGGTCAACGGGAAGTACCATATAGGTTTTGATTTCTTAGATAGTGTCAAAATAGATCTTTTTCTTTTAGATTGCATTGACTTAGACGTTTGCTTGCTTGTTTGTTGCTTGGGGTTCCTTAGTATTTGATATTAATTTCGTTTTCATTTTTCGAAGCGTTCTTGAGAACACAGGTTCTTGACAGACGGACGACAAAGTGATCCTATAAGGGTTTCGTTTTGGCGATATAGGTATGGAAACCTGATTAATAACATTGAAACTCTTTCTTTTAATGACATAAACTAGTGCTTGACTGCAATCCCACTTGATGGTAAGCAGTGATACAAACGTTGATGGTGAAACGCACTAATTTGTTTAGAGCCTATTAACTCTAGCCTATACGTAACGGTTGCGGGAGTCCGATGGATGCGAGACGCACAGGACCGTTCATTATGGCGACACTTGGGGGAGGCCTATGTCCAGCAGTGGACGTCTTTCGGCTGAATTGATGATGATGATGAACTCTAGCCTTGAAGAGATGCCTTAATTCCAGTTATCATGGGAATCGATGCTAATTCCCATGTTAACTTCAACTATATTTGTTGACCTTTATAACTTATCTCCTTTGTTGACTGTACCTACGGCTGGGGACATCTGGCCGGTAAAAGGAAATTCCCACAAGCATTTACCAAGAGAGGTCCCTAAACATATTATAGGGTTGTGGTAAAGTGGTGAGAGGTAGCGGTGAGCGGTTCCTGGTGAACTTATTTTGTTCTAACATGCGAAGAGTTTTGGGAAACTTTTCTGGGTTTAGGTCCATTCATTGGTTAGAAGTGTTTTGAAAATTCTGTGAAACCGAATGGTTTATTAGTGTTTTATTTAGTACTGTTGGTAAGGATTTTTCAAAAGTGTTACCGCGGTCCTGAAACGCAAAAGGCATTAACAGAGGAATTAACATATGGTTTTTTTTTTGGTGGTAAAATCATCTAATGACATCGTCGCTCATGAGCGGAGCGGGAGATGGTGTCAGACTTTTACTGACTAAAAACCTATGCCTGTTCCTTTGTACCAGGCCCGAGTCTTCAGTAGGCTTCTGCCCTGCTGGGCCCCTACGGTTTGCTGACATCTCCTTAAGGCGCGCGTGGAACAGTAAGCGCTGTCAACGACTTGGACTCGGTCCGGACGGTTGCCGGACGGCGAGCTACCCATTGCTAGCCGTCCGCAAGCCCGCGTCTACGGTGAAGGAACACAAGGGTGAGTTTCAGTAAAATTCAAGCCATGTGGCTTGAATTTTACGGAGCCATAGGTTGAATTCCGAAAGAGACACCTGGTTCCTGGAGCGTAAGGCAAAGATTGCATCACTGTTTACCATCAGGTAGCATCGCAGTCAAGCGCTGGTTTATATCAATTAAAAAAAATGAAGGAACATAAGTGTGGTAAAAGTCTGAGACGCCCTCGCGCTCCGCCCTAGAGCGCGAGAAGTCATTGGATGATTTCCCTTCTTAAAACAGAAGATCAAATTATAATTATTATTTATCTGTGATTCTAACGCTAACTCTCGCTCGACCCAGAACGAGAGAAGTCATTTGATGAAATCCAGTTTTTGAGGTTTTTATCGATGCTTAATTTGCTGATAAAATTCGTTATACATACAAATTAGTGTTGTTATTTACTAGGTTTGGTTTGATCTTGTTTGACAACTATCACCTGATGGTAAGCAATGATATATATGATGATGAAGCACACTTACTTGAAAATAACCTTTAGCGACATCTATGGCGTCTGATAAGAACTAAACTGCGAAATCCTGCATCATTCTATTAAAGTTCTCCAGCAGCAGCAGCAGCAGCCCGAAATCCTCTATCGGGCAGTTGCCCAAACCAGACATTACATCTGTCTGGTCTCCGTTTTCAACGGATATTTGCGGGACTTCACACTCTGTTCATGCAACACAAATGTACGAAGGCGGACTTAATGCCTTTGGCATTCTTATCAGGCAACCAAGGGTAGTGAAGAGAAAACATGCCAGGTGCATAAAAAAAATGAAAAGATTAATAAGAAAACACGGATACAAAGTATAATTGGGCTCTTTCTGTACCCGTTACTGATCATATTTATGTAGTCAAAAGTAAAAAAAAAAACGAAAAAAGTTGAATCAATTATTCATAACAATTGCTACTAAAAAATACTACGCGCAGTGTTTTTCCATTGTTTTTCATTCATAATGAATAGCCTGTACAATATTTCCATAAATTGAGTGTCATTTTGGGATATAAACAAACGCCAATAACTTTGCTGTTTATTAATATTATTTATTGATACTTCACTTAAATAATAACAAGACCTTTTCTAATAAGTCCTTTAAGTATTTGTACAAATTAAAAACTAGTGGTGTATTTATAAAAATAAACATACATATATATTTAATAATATAAACCTATATATATATATATTATTTATATAAATTAAAAGAAAGAAGTTTTTAAAACGACTCCGCTATTTGCCGAATACCTCCGAAAACCTATTAACTTAAAGTTTTCACTCAACCGTTGCCACTGACAACCCACTCCGTTCTCGAGGATGACAACTTGAATCTTCGCCCCTATTCTACATAGGAAATCGACTTTTAAACCTTTTGTTGTACATACTCTTCACTTCACGAACATAATGTATGTCGTTATTGTGATTTAGGTACTTGCTTTGTCGAATGGAAAATGTGTTTGAATCTCAAAATGTGTATGCATTCCTTTTAGTATTATCAAAACTTCATCAGTAGCGCCAATTCTCTTGAGCTAACTAAACTTATTTTAAAAATTCCGGGCAAGTGCGAGTCGGACTTACGCACTGAGGGTTCCGTACGAACTTACGCGTGGAAAGAGTTTAATTCCCGAATTGAGTTACGGAGATTTTTCCGAATCGCAAAAAAAGTTATTTTTTTGTGACGTAACTACAAATTTTCAGTTTTCAGATTTTTTCCTATACTTGTGCTATGAGATCTTACTTTATATAAAATTTCAGGATTCTAGGTCAACGGGAAGTACCATATGAATATTGATTACCTTGAGACATAAACGGCTGTATCTTTTTTTCGTTAACTTAAAAGTTTGATTTTTTCACAGCTTCAAGGAACCGCAGACCTGAGTATATGGTTTTAATTTCAACTCGATACCTCCATGCGTTCCCGAAACAAAGGTTCTTGGCAGACAGACAGACAGACGGACAACAAAGTGACCCTATAAGGGATCCGATTTTTCCTTTTGAGGTAACCTTAAAAATCACTCTCTTTTACAATATTAACGTATACAAAAAGGTAGCAAAAATTTGACTCCTGCCAAATTAGTCAGAATTTCGTTTGACATACAATTTTAGACTTTAGGACCAGACTGATTTTCAACTATCTAGACATATTTTTTATATATATAAAGACCTGCACTTCCTGCCAAAGTTCCGGGATTGTTCAAAATAGTCATTAAAGTCCATTATTGCAAAAGGCAGTTGCAGGAACCAAGGTGAGTGTTGGTCGGTGTGCTGCTTAGGTAACTATCAATGCTGAGATAGCAATCCTTTTGGTACGGGCATGTCCAGGGGAATTTTGTTTTAAAATTCTATAGTTCTTACTCCATCGGTGTTGGTAAAATCAGAGCCCCACGTATAGAGAGTTAAGTGGCTTATTGGTCTAATTGTTAGCGGGCCTGACTGCTATGCCGGAGATCGTGGGTTCGATTCCCACCCAGGACAAATGTTTGTGTGATGAGCACGATCATTTGTTCTGTGTCTGAGTGTAATTTATCTATTATATGTATGTATTTAGAAGTATATAAATATGTTTATCAGTTGTCTAGTACTCATACCACAAGCTCTGCTTAGCTAAGGGACTAGACGGCGTTGTGTGATAGTTGTGGAATATTATTAGTTTATTTATTAAGGTAAAGTTAATTAAGATTAAGAGTTACCTTGGCCCTCGAACGTAAATTAAGTTACATAGGTCGACGGCGCGTGGTGTTCCACTCGCACCTCAAGGAGATGTCAGCAAAACCGTAGGGGCCCAGCAGGGTCAAGCCTACTGGGGCCATGGGTCGACATTTGAAAGGGTTCCTACTGGGGCCATGGGTCGACTTTTGAAAGGGTTACCTTTGCCCACGAAAGGGGCAAATTGAGGAACATAGTTGTGATTTTGATGACTGGCCTGTTGGTCTAGTGGTTAGTGGCCCTGACTGCTATGCCGGAGGTCGTAGGTTCTATTCCCATCCAGGACGAATGATTGTATGATGAGCACAATCACTTGTTCTGTGTGTGGGTGTAATTTACGAGTATCTATAATATGTATGTATTTAGCTATATTTAAGTGTGTTAATAAGTTGTCTAGTACTCATAACACAAGCTTTGCTTAGTTTGGGACTAGACGGCGTTATATTAATATTATTATATTTTAGTCAGTAAAAGGTTAACACGATCGCGTGCTCCGCCTTAGAGCGAGAGAAGTCATTAGATGATTTTCCACCTAAAAATAGGTATGGCTTTATTCAGTAAAATTTAGACACTTTCTCTCGCTCAAGCCAGAACGGGACAAGATTTTCGATGCCTTTCCATACAGATACGAAGACGCAGCGAGGGTAACAACTAAAAAGCATTTAAAATAAAATCCTGTCATGGTATATTTAAGACATGAATACACTATTAAATCGTCTAAGAGCCCATCTTTTCTCTGCAAGTCAAAGTGTTCCACCGCATATGAAAATGTCTAGTAACTAAACATACACTAAGGATATATAAACCGTGACGCTATGCTCGCTTGCAAGGGCAATAAATCTCTAAACGCGAGATATGTGAACGAGCTATGTAAGTATGCAGTACATTATGTATCTCGGCTACTTATTCTATTTTAATACATTCCGAAAGGATGTACGAGGAAATGTATAGAGAGAAATAGCGTGGAATGAAAGTGGCATAACTCAAAATTTATATAAATTCTGATTTTGTTATAAACTAACCTGAAGAGCGGCAAACCCGAAATAAATTTCCATACAACTGTTTTTACGCGATTATGACGTTATTAGACATATTTCTTCTGATATTCTGGAAACACAGATATCTTGTGGATTTTATCAAGTTTTCAATTGAAATCAAAATATTTTATGTAATACTAATCCAGCAAAGACCTTTGAAAATTTGCTATTTTTCGTGAACCCTCTGCTATTTTGCCCTACATATTACACACATAAATTAAAAATTTATAGATATATAGAAACTGCATTTTAATCGAAAGATGTAATTTAAACCAAAAACTTTTAAGGTTTAAAAAAAAACATATTTCCTGGAACCAATTTTGTAAAATATTCAAGTAAATAACGGTTTTTTTTTTTATTGGGTGGCAAAATCATCTTATGACAAATCACGGTCATGGGCGAAGCGGGAGATAGTGTCAGACTTTTACTGACTAAAAACCCACTCCTGTTCCTTCGTTGCCTTCGTCCCAGGGTTTGTTTTCACACTACCCATGGCCCCAGCAGGCTTCGACCCTGCTGGGTCTCTACGATTTGCTGACATCTCCTTGAGGCGCGCGTGGACTTAGGCTTGGTCCGGACAGTTACCGTACGGTCGGACGGCGAGCAATGGGTGGTAAGCAAGCCCGCACCTACGGTGGCCGGAAATCGGGATCGGAATCCCGGCGGCAGTTGGGGCGTGAGAACCGTTGCCTCACGCGATCGGCCGCCTCCTTTGCTAGCATTACTGCTTCGCAGAAGGAGGCGACCGCCTGCCAGTCCTCCTCGCTCCAGACCATGGCCTGTACCAAGGCACGGCGCGAGAGATCGCCGCCGCCGATCGCCTCCACGAGGACACGGCGTTGCTCTGCCCAAGTGGGGCACACCTCCACCGTGTGCTCCACCGTGTCTTCCGGGCGGTCCACATAGTGGCGATACCCGGGCGTCGCTTCCGTCCGAATCCGGTGCAGGAATTTCCCGAACTTACCGTGTTCGGTGAGAACCTGCCTCATGCGGAAGGTGAGGACGCCGTTAGGTCTTTCCAACCACGCCTCAAAGAGGGGACTTACCGCCTTAATTCTGGCGTGCCCAGCACTGGGTCGCGACAGTCGCTGTCGCCATTTCTCCATGAGAACCCGCCGGAGCTTTGTCCGCCATGCTGCGACTTGTCGCGGCAGCTAAGTTTCGCCTCGGCGTTGCATCTCCATGCGCAGATCGTGTATCTGTGCAAGGACTGTTGCCTCCAGATCCCATGGTGGCTGGTCAGCAAGGAGGCTCGCCGCTTCGCGGGAAATCGTCCGGTATCGTCGCACCATTCGTATGGCCATGACTCTCTGGTATGCGTTCAGCCGGACCGCCGGCTGCTACCTGCATACCGGTGCACCGTAAAGGGCCATGGACCGAATGTCTCCTGCGTAGAGCCACCAGCAGGAGGCGTCTGGACCCCCCAGGTTTTGGCTCCAGGGCAGCCCCAGTCCGATTTAGTTTGGGAGCCAGACGTCGGAAGTGCTCCTTGAAATCCCATCGGCAGTCGAGAACGAATCCCAGGTACTTCATCGTCGGCCCGACGCCGTTAGTAGGGAACTCATCGGTCTATCTTGTAGAAGGCCTTCCAACGCTGAGTCTTCCGGTACGAAGTCGCCAGAACCTTTCGGGCCAATCGACCATTTGTTCTACGAGCAATGTGCCCTATCCGTGTTCTTCGGGTTTAGTCGCAACCTTGGCCTCGATCTTGGCATAATTATGACTAAACACCAGTAGCGACATCATCACCAGCATCGCGCAATAAAGGTTCTCTGCACGATTAAAATATACACGACAGCCCGAAATCATCTAACGGGCAGCTGCCCACCAGACATAACACCCGTCTAGTCAGATGATCATCCTTTTTCAAAGGAGGTTTGCGGGACTTTACTCTCTGTTCCGCCTACCTTCAAAAACCTATACAATGAATAAAGGAAGTTTACCACATCTGTACGTCAAACAACAGCATTATAACATGATTTAGTTATATCACAAACTCAGGATGTTACAAATCTAGACTCCATGTTATTACGAGAATTATGTACAGTCACACCTCCACCTCGGGAATACTAATGCAATTGTTCGCTGTGGAATTAAATTAGCGTTCTGTACTGAAGGAAATTTGAAGATACACGGTTTTGACAACATGTTCTGTTACGAATAATTGTATTACTGTATGTACTGCTGAGAATGTTGATCTAACTTTATGTTATCACTAGCTTCTGCCAGCGGCTTTGCTCACGTGAAAATAGGTTTTTCCATACTAATTTTGGACCCCCGTTTCATCGTCTTAATCGGTCCTTTTCCACTCGCCTATTGTCAATATTAAGCATGGTTTAAAAACTTGTTGCTTCATTTAAAGCGATCCAACGCGATGTTTGGTGAAGAGGCAATGCAAAAAAAGAGAGATAACGTCTTAAATGTGCAAGGCTTCTATTGATTTAGTTTTTTACAATTTTAATATATGAGTGCATTATGAAGGGTCAAAGATCACGTAAAATAGCCGATTTTCAGAGGTCTTTACTAGATTGTATTTACACAAATTTATGTTTTGATTTCTATAGAAGCCTAGATAATATCCACAAGATAGCTGTGTATCCAAAATATCTAGAGACAGATGCGTAATAACATTATGATCACGTAAGAGCGGTTGTATTAAAATGTAACTTGAAAGGTGGATTTTGGAAAATCTAATCGTCTAGTCCCAAGCTAAGCAAAGCTTGTGTTATGAGTACTAGACAACTGATAAACACACTTATATATTTCTAAATACATACATATATAGATAAATTACACCCAGCCACAGAACAAATGATCGTGCTCATCACACAAACATTTGTCCTGGGTGGGAATCGAACCCACGACAGGTCAGTCACGAGTCAGGGCCACTAACCACTAGACCAACAGGCCAGTTAATCCTTTCTAATTCTTTATATACGTCATAATAGAAACTTCCAAGAGAGATCCAAGAGTTGGGGCTGGGTGTTGATGTGTCAGTGAGTCAGGACATTACCTTCTATATACCAAGATCACAACATATATGGGATCATCATGCCCCAGCCGCCGCAGGAGATAGCTCCAGCGTAAGGAATCACAAGGCATTTAGCAGTTACCATAGGTGTGTGGGCTTAATTACAGGTGGTTTTTAGTCAGTAAAAATCTGACACGCTTTCTCTCTTCGTCCAGTGCGGGAGAAGTTATTTCATGATTTTCTAGCGTAAAAAAAAAGAAAAAATATACAAAAATACAAAACAATCATACGACTTGAGCACCTCCTATTTTTTAGATGTTGGTTAAAAGTAGACCAGCGAAAAGCCATATCGAAATGAAGAAAAAATATAGGTCCGTCGCACGTAATATCAACTAATCTTTGTATGACTAAATGGTATGTTTATGTTAAGAAGGCCCTTCCCCACTTGTCTATTGTCAACCTTAGCATGGTTTAAAAGCTTGCCGGTTCATCCAACGCAATGTTTAATAAAAAGGCAATACGAAAACCGAGTGATAATATCAGAAAGCTCTGCCGGTAATATCGTCATTCGCTCGAATATTTCACAAAACTTGTTCCAGGAAATATGTGTTTTTTTTTTTAAAAACACAGTAAAAGTTTTTGAAAAAAAAATTCTTCATTCTGTATTTTGATTAGATTTGCAAGGTTTTTATTGTTATACTTTTTGGTTTTTTACATTTTTGAATACGTTATTAAGGGTCAAAGTTCATGCAAAATAGCAGATTTTCAAAACTCTTTATTGAATTTATAAATTGATTTCAATACAAGCCTAGATAATATCCACAAGATAACAGAGTTTCCAAAATATCTATGTATGAAAAATGTGTAATAACGTCATAATCGCGTAAGAGCGGTTGTATGAAAAACAGTGAAAATGTATGTCGGGTTGGATGCTCTTAACTAGCTTCTGCCAGCGCCTTCGCCTTCATTATAGTTATTTCAAGGGAACATACTCCCGTGATAAAAGTATCCTATGTACTATTCTAGGACATAGTCTACCCGTGTACCAAGTTTAACAAACACAATCAATCAATCATTTATTATTTGTTTAATAGGTAGTGAATACAGATCTTAAATAAGGTTCATATGTCGCTATATTACGTATAAAGGCGTACAAATATGGTTGCATGCGTAGTAAATAGTAGTAAATACATTAATCATACTAGAGATAAACTCGAATTATTTGCAGGTATGACAAAATTATTTTATAATGTTAAAATAATATAATCAAAAATTATAAATATCACAATATGGTGTAATGTATTGACATTACTCCATATTGTGATATTTATAATTTATATTTAATTTTTAATAAAAAATAATTAATCATAAATTACCATTAGTCACAACAATCAATATAATCATTAAAAAAAAAAATAGAAAAATAGTTTCTACACTTAAATAAATAAACAATTCTACATTAACGATTGTTTTATTGAGCAATTGAATGTAATTTGTAGTTGTATTTGTGTCACTAACATAGTTGTAAGTTTGTTTTTATTTTTATTAACACTAAATGGGCCTTTTTATTATAATATTAATTCATAATTTAAAAATTCATCGGTCGTATAATAACACTTTTCAATTAGAACTGTTTAAATTTTTGTTTGAACTGTCTAGTTTTTTTTTTATGACATCTGGTAATTTATTGTACATGTGCCATACCTAAAACGCTCACACACACACACACACACTTCGCCCTTGTAATATTAGTGTAATTAGTTTGACGTGTAGTGTAACGACATGCATATTGATTGACGATATATTACGTACCTCGTTTATGAAATGTAATGTGTGCCAAGGACATTGCAGGCGATTGATGCTATTAATATTATTGGTGAGGTCGGAGTCGCATCGGCCATTCCCGGTTGCACGTGTTTATAAGTGGCGGTAACCGCTTTCCATTACGGGAGCGGTTGTCCCATTTACCAAAGTACGTTTCGCCAAAGTGCATCGCGTGAAGAACAAAATTACGACCTCTTCTGTTTAACCTCATAGTTCATTGATGTCGCCTGACGCATATAAAATGAGGAAGTTTGTTTTTAATTTATATATCTTTGTCTAAGGCAAGTAGATCACAACAAGGAGATGGAGGGACGACCCGGATGTATTCCTTTAAAATTGAAAAAAAAAAATTGCGAAAAATCGTAATTGTTGGAAGGAACGGAAGGAAACCTTTCGTAGGTTTGTGCGGTAATCCAGTGAGGTAAAAGTTACGCTTTTTAGAGCGCACTGTACCTCACTGTACTCGTGTAGCCTATGGGCTGATTACAGTGCGAAGTGTTACAGTGCCCTTCGTGTCCAATATAATAACGGTTTCAGGGCTGTGATGGGGCTACCCCGAACTTGTAGTGCTTCAGGCATGTTCATATAAGCACCGACTGCTTCCATGCCACCATGCGAAAGCGTGTCGCGTCTATGTTGCGCAGAAAGAAGGGTAGCTCCAATTGCTAGTAATAAAATAATGATATCTATTGTGACTGACTCTCAACGACCCTAGGCTGATAAACATTTCGTTTTTTTCAAAAACTATCCTTCACTTAGGTTTTGGGTCATCTTCCTCTATGGGGAAGGAGTTGAGCCCATATCCGAACGACTCTGTGGCTTTTCGTCCCGATGATTTAGATAAACCGATTGCACCTTGTCCCGACTTAGAAAGATAGGGGACAAGGAGGGGATGGAGGTAAACAGTTTCATATCACATGTGATACTCTACAGCAAAAATTTATTTTTTATTTTTTTAATATGATTATTTTTATTGTGCTTTTGAGTACAATATCGACTGGTCTACACTGTTCTTACATAATGTCTATTAATACTGTAATATGAAAATATTGTAAACAATCACTTTTTTAAAAGAGTATCCATGGAGTTTCTTGCCGGTTCTTCTCCATAGGAAACGACCAATTTGGAACCGTGCACTAGCTTCTGACGTATTATAAGTGCCCATGTAGGCCTATGTGAAATAAAAACTTTTGACTTTGACTTTGGCTTTGACATCACCCTACAGTTAGAGGTATATGGCAAAATTATAACAGTCGCATAAGTTGATCGACGGAATCTTAAACTACGCTTGAATGGGTTGACCATTCTGGTCTGAAAGGCAGTGGTGATCAAGCCGGCCATTAGATGAACCTTTTATCATACAGCCGTGAGGTATACACCATGTTATTCTCTTTAAATGATTGTTACTTTTATTTAATTCCAGTTATGAAAACCTGATAGTGACCGAATAAATATTTTTTCTTTCTTTCGCCCTTCTAACATGAGACCTTTTCGCGGCTTGAAAAGTCCGATGGTTATGAGACTAGGAGGAGAATCAAGGTCACCGACATATCACGAAGAATCGCCAAACTTAAGTGGCAATGGGCAGGGCACATTGCTCGCAGAACGGATGGCCGTTGGGGCCGAAAAGTTCTTGAATGGCGACCACGTACCGGAAGGCGTAGCCTTGGAAGGCCTTTTACAAGGCGGACCGATGACTTCGTAACGGTTACGGGAGTCCGATGGATGCGAGACGCACAGAACCGTTCATTGTGGCGACACTTGGGGGAGCTTATGTCCAGCAGTGGACATCTTCCAGCTGAAATGATGATGATGAAAGAATCAATGGCTCTAGTAACAGAAAATCAACTTTAAAGAGGTAGAGTATACCATCATTATCATTTCAGCTGAAAGACGTCAATTGCTGGACAGAGAGCTCCTCCAAGTGTCACCTTAATTACCGGTATTATGCGTCTCACATCCATCGGATTCCCGCGACTCTCACCAGGTTATCGGTACACCTTGTGGGAGGATTACCAACACTGCGTCTTCCGATACGTGGTCGCCAATCCAGAACCTTTCGTCCCCATCGACCATCTGTTCTGCGAGCAATGTGCTCTGCCCACTGCCACTTAAGTTTGGCCAATCTTCAGGCTATGTCCAAAACTTTAGTAGGTATATTCCTACCAGCTGGTAAATCTTATATTTATTTATAACTTTTTGAACCCTTTTCCAGTTAAGCTCTAATGGTGCCAACAGGTTCCAATCTCCTCTAACTAAATAATTTGAACACTCTTTGATCCGTCGTGATAGCTGTATTTGATGGTGATATGTTGAGTCCCGGCTGTCTGGCCAGACGCGACTAAATTATTTGTCTGAGTATCTTTCCACAATATTGTAGAAGCATACACACACATAAGTAAAAAAGAAACATCTTTCTCTATGAATATTTAATAGGTAGGTAAATACATACATTTTTGTACAAATTTTCCAAACAGTAGGTATTTTATTTACAACTTGTACCACGGTTTCACATGATAGCAAGTTATATAGTTGGATGCGCATATACTACTAATATTGAAAGTGGACTGTATTTTTGCGGATTAGCGTTTCTCAGATATGTTCTTGACACCTTGCAGTAGATGGATCTTATTAGAGCCGTTTAGGATTAGGAAGCAGAGAGAAACAGCTCGTAAAATGGGAGGGAACTGCACTAACTTTTTGAACTCCACGTGTCTGTGGCCGGCTTTCTCTGGCTTTCGCGACTCCTGCTCCAGTGGCGAGGAAGGTATAACACTCACTGAACACTGCACAGTTCTCAAGCACCAAGCGTTAGCGGGTTTAGTGTCTTTAGCGGATAAGTTCAACAATAACCAATTTTTCTTGCAAAATGCGCGGGACGCCGTCTTAGCGTTGCGAGCGATACCAAGCGAGTACGTCTGCCTTCCCTTTCTCGAGGTTGTGCAGGAAAAGGATGCAAAATGGGAAGTGTTGCAAGTTGTCAACGCGGTATTTTATTCTATGCGGCTAATTACGGAACTAATTTTTACGCGGCAATTAACAAGCGTTATAGGCGAAACCAATAGTATTAAGGCTTATAGTCCCTTGAACATCTGGAGTAAAATGCACACATCAGCGTCCGCCAAGATCCCTGCTGACCTTTAAAACCCATTTTCTATGCGAAATATTGATTGATTTACCTAAGCATTGTACATTGTGAAGAACACTTAACCAGATTTTTTTTTTGTGTAAATTTCAAAAATTTCTAAAGATCAAAGCCGTTTGAAAGTAGTAGGAAAAACAAGCGAAAAAATATCATGTTGTTAAAATTATTTTTTTGCCAAATGTATTAATTAGTCATACGAAAAAAAACATATTTATGTAGATAATGTTGTACATGAATCTATAATACAGATACATTTTTTCAGACCTATAATTGACCTAGCTGTTACCGAGGAGTAGGCTTCAGAAAGTTGCTGTTTTATGGCACTGCTCGGGAGTTAGGGCCTTAACACACGCTCAAACTTGGTACGACGGATTTGGTCCGTCCGTAATAAGCTCAAATAAACATCATAGGTAAAAAGGTATAAGGTTTAATAGTCATCTCCTAATTTTTCATCATCATCATCATCATCATCATCTCAGCCGATAGACAGCTGGACATAGACCTCCCCCAAATGTCGCCACAATGAACAGTCCTGTGCGTCTCGCATTCATCGGATTCCCGCAACCTTCATCAGGTCATCGGTCCACCTTGTAGGGGGCCTTCCAACACTGCATCTTCCGGTAGGATTTGTAGGGTGCCCTGCCCATTGCCACTTAAGTTTGGCGATTCTTCGTGCTATGTTAGCAACCTTGGTTCTCCTGCGGATATTTTCATTTCTGATTTGATCACGCAAGGAAACTCCACGCATAGCCCTTTCCATTGCCCTTTGGGTGAGTTTGAGCCTTCTAATGAGGCCCATTGTGAGCGACCACGTTTCGGAACCAACAATTTTACATCTCGGAATTTTTACATCTGTAAAATTTTGGGATGTAAAAAAGATAAAAGTTAAAGAAATCTGAGATCTGTATTTAAAATACTATCTCTATAAATACTGTTCTTACGATAAATATTTTATAGGTAGCTCCATATATTATTTACTTGAATAAATGCCTTATTATTAATTGGCGCTTGGCACTATGAGTAATCGCTGTTGCCTTTGTGAGCGATGACGTAGCAAGATGGCGGACATCAATTTGACGTTTAATCGCTTGTGGCGGGAACGCATTGGTCACTTGTCGTTGCGGGAGTACCACCTGAGCACGGCTTCATTTGCCTAGTGTCTTGAGACTTTAGCCTTTATTAATGTAAATAAAACAATTTGAAAATGGAGGCAAAGGACCGTATTCTAGAATAGTATGAGTGATGTCATTTTGACAGTTCAATTAATACCAATGTGTATAAATTGAACTGTCTGGCAAAATTGTGGTGTCTTTTCCACAAATGTCTTTAATGAAGACTTGAAATTAAAATGTCAAGAAAATAACTTTTATTAAAAAAGTGTACATAAAAAATTGCGATAATAGAAAATCTCTTTTGTTAATAACGTTTATTATAAGATAAAGTATAAACAGCAGAGACATACATTAATGTTCCAATAACTAAAAATAAAAAAAAATTGTATGCATATTCCCTGTATTGAGCGGTCTATAAACGGAATTATTAAAGAAAAAAATTGAAATTCTACTGATTATTTCTTATTCAATCAACGTAAATGACCCATCCCTTGCAAATCTTTCCACCGCACCCCGGAAAACACTTCCATACATCCCGATACCCAACTACGGACCCTAGTTCCTGGACTGCCGACTAAGCAGTCACTAACTAAAGAGGTCAGAGAGACCGGGTGCCCGATCGGCCGTGTAATGGTCGGAAATGATCCCTTCCAAATAGTTATACTTGTGTCTTCAATCGTAGGTTTTAATGTCTTGCAGTTAAGGGAATATCTGTGTGATTTTCCTTAATGGTAAAGGGATTCGTGTTGATCAGTATTGGCGTAGTTGGAGGATAAAACTGACAGCTCTGATCGTGGAAGAAAAGATGATAGAGATAAAGTAGCATGTTATTAGTGACATTCATCATTTTCTTAGGCTTTTCGGTTATTATTCCCGTTCCCGACGTCTGATCCGGACCGGGTTGCTTTTTTATACAAGACTCCGTGCCGTACCGGACTATTTTGGTGCAGCCATGAGACACACAACTAAATTTTACCTTTTTTTTTATTTTTGTTTCGTGTTTCTATATTGTGTTTGTGCTGTACCAAATAAATTCTTTTTTTTTCTTTCTTTCTTTCTTATCGCGCACTTCGGCACTAATAAAAACGTGGAAGAAAAGATGATAGAGATAAAGTAGTATGTTATTATTGAATATTGATAGTCGAAAATTCAAAAATGAATGCTATTGACGAGACCTACCGCAACGCCACGTGAATACCTTACTTTTGATTTTACAATGGCAGAAGGCTTAACGACGGCTGTCTCTTTATAAAAAAAAAAACCGTTAGATAAAACAACAAGCTTTTTAACCAGCTCTCAGGCGGTTTAGCTCTATCGTCAGCGTTGCTCATGCTGACAATAGAGCTAAACCACCTGAGTGAGGGGACAATTTGATGGCTTGCACCTTGCAATACTGCTAAGACCTTAGAAAACAATGGCTGTCAGGGTGATCAGATACCCTAATGCCATCGGTGTGCCTCACTGGATACTGAACTGGATCACAACCCTGAAATTTTGATGCTAAATCCTCGCATCACTATATCGATGGCACTGGTATGTGCTGGATCGGTGCGAGTACAGTGCACAGAGCTCAGCTCTATCAAGTCCTAGGAATGGAGCGGAAACAGCGAACTGCTTAATTTAGTATAGAGTATGTCACAATACAGGCGGTGAAATTCGTCATGATGGATCTCACTACGTCTAATTCGCTATACCATCGTATAGCCCCTTATTTTCGATGTCACAGGTTTTCTCAAGGTATACAGATACTTCAGTGAGTAGGTAGCTGTCGAGGATAGATTGCCAGTATTGGAAATGCCTTGGTGACACGGTGTAGCTTTTTCTTGAAGAATGCTTTGCCATGGCAGTACAGCGCGGTTGGTGCTGCAAATAATCTCTTAATTCCGATCGTGGTTCGGTCCATGACTGAATGTGAGAATGCCTGGCAGGCGGCTGAGATGAAGCATGAGGATACAAACCCTCTTTATCCATAGAAGAGTAACCAGGCGCTGGAAGGTGCGTAACGATCTCTAGCCATCACAGGGCTGCAGGGAGAGTTTATTGCCTGTACAATCAGTGGCCCGAGATGGTTGTGGGCCGTTTTCCACCAACGCTTCTCTAAAGGAATTTCAGCTGTATTTGACCGTAGAGAGTGACCCTGTCACTCTCTACGGTCTGCATGAACTCATAAGGCCTTAGCCAGGGTAGTGCGACGAAATGGAGGTGCTTCTGCAGCAAAGGCCAAGAATAAGAGTAGATGTTATAAGTATGACCTTGAAAAAACGTTTTATGGGTTACCTAGCTAAAGTTCAATAAATTAAATGTGTCTGATTCAATTGAGCATTTGGGAAGCTGCGCGGTATCTTCTCGTCCAACGTACCACAGTGTCTCCAGACGAAAGTCTGTGTGCATATAAAGTCTATGGTATCTACCAGTGTGTGTTGCCAGAGATGACATCTGGCACTGAGAAATGGTCGCTTACAATAGGCCTCATCAGAAGGGTTACAGTCACCCAAAAAGAGCGATGGAAAGGGCTATGCTTGGAGTTTCCTTGCGTGATCGCATTACGAATGAAGATATCCGCAGGAGGACCAGGGTCGCCAACATAGCCCGAAGAATCTCCAAACTAAAGTGGACCTTCACCAGGTCAACGGTTCATTTTATGGGAGACCTACCAAGCAATTTTTTGTTTTTAATTTTGTTAACGCCTTATTTATTCATTTGTAATTATTTACTTTCTTGTTTTTTTTTTTTATTGATTGGTCTACACTGTCCTTACATAATATCTACTAATACTGTAATATGAAAATATTGTAAGAAAAACATTTTTTTTTTAAAGAGTAGCCCTGGAGTTTCTTGCCAGTTCTTCTCCATAGGAAACGACCGATTTGGAACCGTGCACTGCTTCTGACGTTTTATAAGGGCCCATGTAGGCCTATGTGAAATAAAAACTTTTGGCACAATAAAAATAATTATATTAAAAAAAAGTGAGTCGTAATAGGAAGTACCTAAGAACTCGCGGAGTCTAAAGTATTTTCACATTCACATTATAAAAAAGAGGATAGATAAAAAAAGCAAGAAAAATAAATAATTTTTTCTTGCTTTTTTATATTTTAGCTTTTAAGTTAGCTCCACTATCATCTTATATTTAAAAGTATTCATTTTTCTTGAACACTCAACCTAATGCTGCTAACCAGACGTGTTTGTTTTCTATCGATTACATTTCGGGGAGTGTGCTTTGGAATTGCACAATTAAATTCCATCAAGTCCATTCCATCATCGGACCACTAGATGTACGGCGTTGCGCCATCGGTACATGGTCATCCCACCCATACGTACAAAGCGTTTTGGGAACACTTTCATCATGCGTACAGCTAAGGAGTGGAATTCCGTGCCAAAATCTGTGTTTTCTGATAGCTACAACCTAGATGTCTTTAAGTCAAGAGTGAATAGGTTACTTCTAGGCAAGCGTGTTCCATCATTGGTCACATCATCGTTTACCATCAGGTGATATAGTGGTCAAACGTGAGCCTATCAATAAAAAAAACTTGTTGCACTTAGGAAGAAGAAGCAAAGACAATTGCTCATTGTGTACTAATTGACGTATTTTTCATAATAGTACTTGACCACAAACAACCAGGTAAAGCATAGACCTACTCATATGATGGCAGCAGCTGTTTTTGATGTCATTTCAAAAATATTGTAGCAAAAGGGACTTAATATAAAAACAATGCCTAATATGTAAGGCACGTAGTCACATGAATTATTATTTGTTTATTATGAACTGAGCTCGATACCGTCTTGATAATGGATGGTGGACGTCGTAAAAATGTACAGGACAATGCTGTGATACACAGATCCGAAGGATGGGGAGCTAAAGGATTTTATGTCACGAAAAAATTGTGTTTGTTAATACGTTGACAGCAGCACTCATTTTTGTATTATTTCTATTTCTGCTGTTCGGGGCGTTTAAAACCTCATTTGAAAACTATCACTATGACGTTAAGGGGTTTATTAGACCCCGTACAGTTTAATAAACTAAAAGCTGTGTATGAGGTCAAAGTGACCCTGTATTGAAGTAGAGATACCAATGCATTCTGTTTTAATCAAAGACATAAAATACATACTAGTTTTAATAAATATTCTTTTGTAAATTTTACCCAACTGAAATTACAGCCTCCGTACGGTAGAGAGGACTATGTTTTTATTAGCGACACCGCAGGGAAGACACATGCGAGACCATGGACATGTATTTTTTGGTTTATCAGTAAAACTTAACGTCACAAAAACGTGCTAAGTAAAAAGTGATAGATATATTTTTTTACGAAAGTATATATTATGTCGTCAAGAAAAATATGAACGTTTTGTGTGGTGTTATTTTTTTCAAAGATTCAAAGCACTTTATTTCAAATAAACCATTTACAGGCACTTTTGAAGTGTCAAGAAGTCCGTCAGTCAGAAAAAAAAAATTATGCAAATTTTACATTCCAAAGCGTAGAACTCTATGGAGAAGAATGTGCAAGAAACTCCATGGACACTCAGGGGTTTCGTCTCCTCATGGGAAGTCAGTTCCGCAAAGCTGGTCTAACTTGGTGACTCAATGCGCTCAAACTATAGTGAGACTCTTTTCAATCATGTTATGTATTACAAATATTTCAGTTACATGTTTCTTGTCGCTACTATCATGTGAGAACATTTTTTTTTTTTAAATTATTATTGATAGGCTCGCGTTTGACCACTATCTCACCTGATTGTAAGCGATGATGTGGCCGACGATGGAGTACGCTTGCCTAGAAGTAACCTATTCGCTATTGATTTAAAGACCTTATGGTTAATGTAAAAATAAAAACTAAACATAAGGCAGCTAAGAGATGACCAGTCTCAGTTTTAGTTTACGAGGCAAAAAAAGAATCCAATTTTGGGTTTAATTTTGAAAGAAAGTATGAGATGAGACCTTATAAACAAACGTCACAAGTATATTTTTAGCAAACAGGCAACATTTTATATCTTTTTCGACGTCAAAACCCTCAAAACTTTCTTAACTCATCAACATGTTCTTCAGACGACAAGCCCGTACGTCCGAAGAGGAACAGGGACATTTTATTACACAGGTCGTGACATGTTGCGCTGATGGCAGCCTGTCCACGAACGCGTTACGGCCGTCTATAGCCCGTTTCGGGGCATTTTGGGGCATTTCGGGGCATTACAGGGCGTTTTCGGGCTATTCGTCCGCCGAATATTGTTTTTGGCACAATCGTGGCTCTCTCATTGCTTTTATAGCCATTCACTAGTTTCTGAGGGTCAGATAAAAAATTTGAAAGTACTTTTCTTTAACTGCTTGGATTCGGAGTTCGGTTTTCGGGGATAATGGCAGTTTTATCTGCAATCAAAGTAGTGCAGTTATTGAGGGTTAGAGACCTTAGTTTTTTTTATTGGTTTGCAGGATACATATAAATAAATATGGCTTGAGTGAGCTTGAAATTCACTTAGGAACATGTAGTAAACTTACGGCAGCATTTTTTTGAGGGAATCAATCATTTGTTGATTCTCTAGATTTTAAAGTTGCTGCACTCGCTGTTAAGGTGGAGCACGAGTGGAGCACGAGCCGAGCTCGAATTCGTGTAGTGTCGCTCGTGCTCCTCTAGAGTCGGTTCACACTATATGAATTTGAGTTCGGCTCTTGCTTAGCTCCTCTAGAGTCGGTCCACACTACACGAATTTGAGTTTGGCTTATGCTCCGCTCCTAGGCGAGCTAGGCTACTCTAACATAGACCCACTTGGTTCAAAGTGGATTTTCACTCGGACCCCACGACCCAAGAGTTTCAACCCCAAACGGCTCAAAAATATAACTTCCGACGAGGTTGTTATATTTCCGCCGCTTGAGGTTCTCCGCAGCCGCAGCGGCAGCACCAGCACAGCACGAAGAGCTAGGAAGATGGGTTGGCGCAAGAGTGTCGACACAGGTAGCGTCCCACACTAAAGGCCTACCCATCAATCTAAATAAAAGCGAAATACCACTCAGTGATTAATCACGAAATCTCAGAAACTATAACAACTACAAACTTAAAATTTGGCAGGTAGGTTCCTTATAGGGTGTAGACATCCGCTAAGAACGGATTTCACGAAACTCTACCCATAAGGAGGTAAAACGGGGGTTGGAAGTTTGAACGGATAAACTTATTTTCACGCGGGCGAAGCCGCCGGCAGAAGCTAGTATATAAATAAAATTCGAATAACATTTAGCCATTACAGTAACAACATTTTCCACACAGTGTCAGAGCCAAACAATTAACTAAAACTAAGATTTAATTTTACATTAAGGCTTACAGTCACCCAAAGGGCAATGGAAAGGGCTATGCTCGGAGTTTCCTAGCGTAATCGCAACAGGAATGAAAATATCCGCAGGAGAATCAAGGTCGCCAACATAGCCCGAAGAATCGCCAAACTTAAGTGGCAGTGGGCAGGGCTCATTGCTCGTAGAACGGATGGTCGATGAGGCTGAAAGATTCTAGAGTAGCTACTGCGTATCGGAAAATGCAACGTTGGAAGGCCTCCCACAAGGTGGACCGATGACCTGGTGAGAGTCGTGGGAATGCGGTGGATGCGAGACGCACAGGACCGTTCATTATGGCTACACCTGGGGGAGGCCTATATCCAACAGTGGACGGCTCCTTCGGCTGAAATGATGATGATGAAGATATTATCAAAGCTGCCATTACTGGTGGTACGGAATTGCAATGTTTGGTAGCAAGCTGCGCGATCTAGGTTAATTTAAAACACACGAGTGTTTTAGACCACCAAAATATGAGAATCGATGACAGTTATGGCAAATTTATCTGGTTATTACCATAGAATGGAACGAACCAGATAAACTGAACTGGGCTTGCGGACGGCGAGCAATGGGTAGCCCACCGTCCGATAACCGTCCAGACCGAGCCTAAGTCGTCGACGGCGGCTATTGTTCCACGCGTGCCTCAAGGAGATGTCAGCAACTGTAGGGGCCCAACAGGTTCGAAGCCTACTAGGGCCAAGGGAGGAAAGGAAGACTCGGCTCCGGTACGAAAGGCAATTAAGGAACAAGAGTGGGTTTTTAGTCAGTAAAAGTCTGACACTATCTCCCGCTCCGCCCAAGAGCAGGGGATGTCATAAGATGATTTTCCCACCGAAAAAAAAAACCATAGAATGGAACTCTTCCCACTCAACCAATACTTCCCTAAAAGTATTCCACAAATAAATAAACAAAACACAATCGTGCATATTTCTAACCTCCCTAACCCCAAAACTACAGTAGATTGATGTAAATAGCGGGTGACTGTGTGAGGTCGCACAGAGGGCCCTCTCCTCCGCTCAAGTGCGGCCCTCTCAGCTCCAGCCAGCTTTTAGCGCGGCCTCGAGGACCAACTGCCAACCTGAATTTTACAATGCGTTTTTCTGTATAAATAGCTTGGCGTTACGTGGGGGTGAGTACACGGAAAAGGGATTAAATGTAAGTACGTTTTCTACTTAGGTGAAAATAAGCTTTAAGAGTAATGGTGGCCGATTGGTAACGGCACTGACTTACGAGTTGTAGGTTGTGTGTTCAAACCCAGCCAGGCATTACTTTGTGTAATTTATTTCATCATCACTGCTCTCAAAACGGTGAAGGAAAATATCGTGAGGAAACCGGCATGTTCTACCAACTAAAAATTCGAAGACATGTGACATCCACCAGCACTGGGCCAGCGTGGTGGACTACGGCCCATTCCCTCTCTTAGAGAGGAGGCCTGAGTCCCAACAGTGGGAATATTATAAGGCCGACAATGCTATACTAAGCTTTAAGAGGCCGTTGACCAATTGAAAAGGGAGTCAATGATAGCGTGAGTGTGGATAGGATAGAATAGAATATACAAAAGTGTTGCTCCGACACCACATTCATTGGGCGTACAATTAAGATCTGGTTGGCGTAGTAGATGAGCGACTTGTTTAGCTGCTGTACTACATGTCGCGGGTTCGATTCCCGTAAGGAATAATTATTTGTATGGCCTACATAATTAATATATAATTTTTCCGGGTCTGTGTGTCTTGTTTATGTGACTTTATATATTTGTGAACGCACCCACAATAAAGAAGTAATTTCTAATGTCGGGGAAAGTTTTTTAAAAAAGAAAAATAAGAATGAATGAGTTTGATTCTCTGCCAGAGTTTGTCTCTTGGTAGCTACAACCTGTACCTTATTCTGGGAGCCGTGAGACAAAAGGTAAACAAACCATATATAATACTACTAAATTATAGACCACAAATACTGCAAATATTTTACATTAAAATTTGACGTTTTGTCATCGGGTGGGTTATAATCCGCCATCTTTTTCACTATGGATCAACTTTTTGATACGAGAGTGCCGCTTTCAGATATTTTCGTTGAATTCTTGTTATTTGCCGAAGAAAAAGCGTGCAAAAAAAAACTCCAATGTATTCAAACCCGTCGAAGAAACTTGGCCGAAGGTACCTACGTTGTTTTCCTTGTTTTCATTTTGTCTTAAGCCCAGATGGATAGGATATAGGGATCTTTAAGTCAGGAGTAAAAAGGTTATTATAAAACAAGTGGGTGCCGCCGTCGACTACATCATCGTTTACCATCAAGTGAGATAGTGATCAAACGCGAGCCTATCAATAACGGCCCCTATTCATGTTATGACAATTATTGTCTATTCCAGGTTGCCAGGACGAGATCGCAGAATGCAATAAGGCCGCCAATTGTGAGTTTTTTTAAGTTTCTTTTTTTTTGCTTTATGTCATCATCACAAGTGTCGCCACAACGAAAGGTCCTGTGTGTCTCGCATCCATGGAGTACCCGGAATTCTCGAACGCTGCGTCTTCCGGTACGCGGTCGCTATTTCAGAACCTTTCGACCCCATCGACCATCTATTTGGCATACGGGTACACCATATATCCTGTTATCAAAGTGTGTCCCGAGTTTAGAGGTATGTGGAACAGAGTGTAAAGTCCCATATACCTCCGTTAAAAAGGGAGGATCCTTCGACCAGACGGATATTTTGCTTGATCTGGGCAATTGCCCGGCCATCTGCCGGGATAATTTTGGGCTGACTTTACTGATTATACCCACGCCTGTTGCTTCTTTGCCATTGTTCCAGGGCTTCGAGTATCTCTTTCGCATCACCCATGGCCCCAGTAGGCTTCGACTCTGCTGCCCCTTACACTTTTGCTGAAATTGAAGGAGTCTCCTTGAGGCGCGCGTGGAACTGGCTGGTTTGGGCTCGGTCCAGACGGTTACCGGACGGTCGGATGGCGAGCAATGGGTAGCTCGCCCTCCGCTAGCCTGCGCCTACGGTGGCCGGAAATCAGGATCGGAATCTCGGCGGCTGGAGCGCGAGACCCATTGCCTCGCGCGTGCGGCTGCGCCCTTTGCTAGCATTACTGATGACTTTAAGCTGTTTTATATGTTCGGACGCGGAGATCTCTAATTGCGCCATGAAGGATTTCGTAGATTAGATTTCTAATGTGACGTCCTAGAGGTGGATGATTTCTTGGGATAGCTTTCAACTCTCACGCAGGCCAAGCTGCCGGCAGAAGCTATTTGTTCCAAATCATAGTCACGTCTAGTAGTAATGATATTCATTGCTACTAGATTGCCCGAGTGACCCAATTTCCTCGGCCAGTTCAGCCGCTTGCCGATATTTGCTTGAAGGGCTCCATTTTGTTATAAAGTTGTGACTTTCAATATGAAATTCGATTTGGGTATAGGATGTGCGTTGGCATATTTTTGTCGGATAATGTCATATCACGCTTGTCTTCACATAAGGGGTAGGTAGAAGTGGGCTGCGGGATTGTACGAAAATGTCACGGTGGCCTTGCAACGCAAAAGGCAACTAAAGGTACACAGGTTTTTTTTTAAGGGTGGGAATCGGGAGTCATTGGAAACTTCTTCTGGGTGAGCGAGAGGGCGTGTCAGACTTTTTAGTCAGTAAAAGTCTGACACGCCCTGTCGCTCACACCTGTGTCCTTCACTTGCCTTTTGCATTCTAGGACTAGGGGTTTCCTTTTCAGAAATTTCCCGTGGTTCTAGCTAGCGGGCATCGGCCCTGCTGGGCCCCTACGATTTGTTGACATCTCTTTGAAAAGCGCGTAGCGTTAGCGATCACTACGCGCTGTTGACGACGGGGCTCGGTCCGGCTAATTATATTGGACGGCTGGACGGCAAAATACCCATTGCTCGACGTCCGCAAGCCCGCGTCTGCCGTGGCTGGTAGTCGGGGTCGGAATCTCGGCGGCTGGGACGTGAGGACCTTCCTCCTCCTTCGCTAGAATTACTGCTTCACAGACGGAGGTGTCCGCAAAGGTCCACAGGTGGGTTTTAGTCAGTAAATTTTGACACTCCCTATTTAAGTGGAAAGAACAGAATGACAGAATTAATGAGCGATGAGGCTAAAAGGTTCTGGAGTGACAACCACGTTCTGGAAGATACAGTGTTCCGATGAAACAACGGATGACGGTGGTGTTTGTGTGTTGGTGAAGGTCACGGGTATTCGATGGATGTGAAACAAACAGGTATTATTAAGTTAGTTAGGTTATTAAGTTGTAGCGACACTTGGAGGAGGCCTATGTCCAAAAGTGAACGTCTTTTGACTAATATGATGACGACGATGATGATGAGAGCTGTACAGTCTTCACTTTTACATCGACATTTTACGTGACCAGAGCTTGGTTCAAGGATGAAAATTTTACTGATAATAAATCTCCCTCTTACCAGCGGGAACGCTTTTCCTACTCTCTTCTTTCTGCTGCACCTTGCAGGTCGCATCTTATTAGGGTGCCCCGTTTACATGTAAGTCCAGCCTCGGCCATTCGTCATTGTTAAAACGTTAACAAAATGGCTAGGGAAGGCGATTGGCCGAAGCTGGGCCCACGTGTAAACGGGGCATTAAGAGTCTCTTTAAATCCCCATTACACTGATTTCTATTCTTACTCCTTCATTGCGCATGCAGTACGGTTGTGAAACTCACTACCGCCTGGCATTAGGGGCTGTCAAACTCTTGCAGTTTTCAAAAAAGGAGTGAAAGAACACTATTTTTCTATTTTGTTTTAGTTGCTTATTGGTATACGTATTGTAGCGGTGCGCTCACCAGGCGCACGGGCTACACACTGAACGCGTCACCGCGGCCGCCACCCATATTTATAGATGCGGAACTAACTGCCTCGAAACCCTCGGGTAGCGCGATATTTAGATATATTTTATTAATTCCAAATCCACTTGGCAAAACTAAGAATAATACCATCACTACTTGCGACACCCAAAATGTGAATGTAAAAGCCACAAATTGACAATAAATATATTCCTCATATTCAGCAATTACTGTGTTTTCTTTGCCATCCGCTGTTTCGCCAAAGTATTATTATATAAAATTATTCAGTATGTATTATTGCGATATTTATTCTACAATGTGTATATATATATTAATGATAGTATATCTTTATATTGTATGTTTCAATAATACGAGATGTAGCTTTAAGGCCAAACTTAAATGCTGGCTCACTCAGAAAGCGTTTTATTCCATAGAGGAAATGCTAAATAATAAAATACCATATAATATAAATAATGATAATGACTAATCAATGTTAATCTATTAAGTTCAATGACAATCAATTTATTATTATTTTATATTTTACTATATTATTATTTAATTGTTTTTAATGAAATGATGAATCAATGGTTTTTTAATAACAGTTTTGTACACACACGGTGTCTACATCTCTTTTTTTCCAACTCTCTTTTCGCAGGTACGAGTATGCTGGAAGAGATTTCTGTAGAAAGAAGCATCACCTTTGTACCTATTTTTTTCTGTTTCCTTCTTCTTTTCTTTTATTATAATATGTGTGTATATGAATTGTAAAAAAAATATATATATAAATTCCTAATTAACTTTTTTAATTCAATTTCACATGTAAATAAACTAGCTATATAGCTTATGTTAAGTTAAGCGTCTTTTTGGTCTCGCACAGATTATAGTTTTTTTTTATGTATTTTTATAGTTTATACGATTGTCTAAGGGACGAATAATAAACGAATTTTATTTATTTCTTTTTTTTATAAATAAAAACGCAATGATATTAGACAGTATTTTGGTTAAGCTTGTAGAATGTTTGCTATCTAAATAAAACGTGATGAAAACCTGAAAAATTAAACTGTTTTATTGATTTACAAGCTACAAGAACTTCTACAAACATACTGCAACTTCCAAGACCGAACTTTCGTCACAAAAGCCCCCTTAGACCGAACACATGAGGAGTCTGCAAAGTTTCTGGGTTAAAGTTGAGCCCTTCAAGACATACTGACAGACATATTTCACCACAGAGTTTGGAGACGGTTGTGTTGTCACTGGTAGAGACGATATTGTCAAAACTTTATATACACATCAAGCTTGTCTGCAAATTTGGTATTAGGACAATAAAGATAACACATGGGATGGGCAGGGCACATTGCTCGCAGAACAGATGGCCGTTAAGGCCAAAGGGTTCTCGAATGGCGACCACGTACCGGAAGACGTAGCGTTGGAAGGTCTCCTACAAGGTGGACCAATGATCTGGTAAGGGTTACGGGAATCCGATTGATGCGAGACGCACAAGACCGTTCATTGTGGCGACACTTGGCGGAGGCCTATGTCCAATAGTGGACTTCTTTCGGCTGAAATGATGAGAGATGACACGGTTGGCACAGTGGTTGAGTGATTGGTTGCTACGCTGCGTGTCGAGGTTTGATTCCCGCCGAAAGTGATCCTATAAGGGTTCCGTTTTTTGCCTTTTGAAGTACGGAATCCTAAAAATAAAGTAATTATAAAAATATAATATTGAAATAAGCTGACAGTTCAGTTATGAGATTCACGAGGAAACATTTCTGATCGTTCTCTACTCTGTGTATTTCACTAACAACACTATATGCACGTAATTTTCCAAATGTAAGATAAATAAATTTATAGACTAAGTTTAAGTTTGAGAATTCATTATTGTAGAGGTTTATGAGATTGTATCTAGTTTGTTAGTTGTTACTCATTGATTGTAATTTATATAATTTAATAAAGGTTGTTAGGTTACAAATTTGGAACTAACTACTTAGTTGTAATACAGTTGTTCAGTTCAGTTGTTCTGTTCATTTCTACGTAGTTGTCTGGCATTACGCTGAACTGAACATATTTGACGTAACCGTGAGACAAATTGTTATTGTTAATTTTACTTCTCCATATGTTTTTTTATGTTTAATTTTAGTTTGCAAATCAATTACTTGTTGGTTTATGAATCACGATGAGCCAAATAAACATAATTATTTAAACTTCATGTACAGTAGTGGTACATAGGCGGACTTAATGCAACAAGGCATTCTCTACCAGTCAACCTTTGGGTTAAAAAAGACATCACTGTGGTAGGTGTGCACAATAAATAAATAACAGATATATCAAGGAGAATGTAGTATCACATATCGTAATCTAAATGCAAAAACCAACTAAATGCGTCAACATTTTTGTACTATTACATTATATTATTATATTTGATCAAATTTGTAGGTTATTTACTGTTTGCCGAAGCTATCTTTGTAAATAACTGTCGTAGCTAATAACCGGTTTTACCTGTAGATTCGTCTTGATAAGACGAATCGATAGCTATATTTAACTTAATTTGGGTAAGTAAATTGCAGATAATTGGTTTTTGCAATAAGGGCGTACCCATTTTCTTTCTTTCTTTAGTTTTAATAGGTTATTAGGGGCCTCTTTCGTGGAGGTCATTCACTGTACGTACCAAATTATATTTTAGTTTCTTTATTTTAAATTGTTTAATTGTATTTATATTTTACAAGCTTCTACTGCGGCTCGGTCCTCGTGAGTGTTGGTAACTGCGGACACGAAGTCGCAGTCAAAAGTAGTCTATGTCTATCCTTGGAGTTAAAGATTCCTTCGTACCTTATCAAAATCACTTCAGCAGTTTAACCGTGAAACAAACCAACAAACAAACAGACAGTTGCTTTCACATTTATAATATTAATATCCCACATAATAATATTCCACAAATATCACACAACGCCGTCTAGTCCAAAGCTAAGTAGAGCTTGTGTTATGAGTACTAGACAACTGATAAACATACTTATACATTTTTAAATACATACATTATTATAGATAAATTACACGAGACACAAATCGTGCTCGTCACACAAAAATTTGTCCCTGGGTGACAATCGAACCCACGACCTTCGGCATAGCATTCAGGGTCACTAACCACTTGACCAACAAGCCAGTAAAATTTTGAAATATTAGTATGGATTGCATTGTTGATCACCATCTCACCTTTCCCAAATAGCTTGGTGTTGGCTTCCAGTCTTTTGGCCGTCAATTTGACCGGACACGCAACCAAAAAGCCTGACTGTGTCCGGCTTTATCCGGATGCCTAGCAATGCTACGTACGGTGATACATCACGGATACATGGTGATAATATACATATCACACCTCACACTAATCTAACTGATTAACATCCGTAGTCATGTCAAGGTTCAGTTGAATACCAGCGTCAGGCAACTGCTACGTAGTGGCCTGGCATTATGCTGAACTGGACCTATTTGGTGCAGCCGTGAGAGACACAATGTTGATGTATTTTAAGTTTAGTTTAAGTATTTTATATTGCTAATTTCTTTATAATTGTTGTGCCGTTGTGTGTACCTGTGTGCCAAATAAACTTGTTTTCTTTCTTTCTTTCTTTTAATTTTGCGTTCAGTAATGGTATTGAATTTTTTGACGGAGTCATTTTTTCCTGATAGCCACAACTTAGAACGAGTCAAGAGTGAATAGGTGACATCATTGCTCAACTGCATCAGCAGGTGAGTTAGTTGATCAAACGAAAGCCTATCAAAAATATTCCATCATCATTAGCTTTCTCTGAAGCGACTAAATAAGTTTGTTATTCTCGTTCATTATTCTGTAAGTTTATACGGAACACAGTACGCGAGTCGGACTCGCACTTGCTCAGTTTTTTTTTTGGGCAGAGCCCATAAATTTGAATTATTACAATCTGGCACAATTGATTGTTTCTTTTGTTATCAATATTACTTAGTAGTACCTAAGTCTGTAAACAAATTGTTGGTGTGCCTTACATTTAAAAATAAAATAAATTTACTTTTTGCTTTTAGCTTTTGAGGTTATTTAATATCCTCGTGTACTCTTAGGTACATAGTAACTTACATTACCTGTTTAAGCACTCTGCTTCTCCTCTTCGTAATGAGTCCGTATCGCGCTGGAACCACACGGGTGTATTAGCAGCTCTCTCCTTGATGAGCAAAAACTTGCTTTTTAATAATATCGAGTGGTTTTAGTTGATTGCTATTGGCGGGAAAATCGTGTTTCCTGGTCTGTTTTCATGTTAAAATAACAAAATATCACGAAAGTATCAGTGTTTGGCAAAGGTGGTTTTTTTTTTTATTATTTGATATAAACTAGTGCTTGACCTTGACCACCTGATGGTAAGCAGTGATGCAATCATTGATGGTGAGGCGCACTAGTTTATTAAGAGCCTATTCACTCTAGCCTTGAAGGCACCTAAATTATAGTTGGATGGGAAGACCGCAGCAGGCAAATTGTTCCAATCCTTTGATGTCGCGGTATAAACGACGAAGCGAAACGCTTAGTCCGGACCGTTGAAGTTTCAACAACGTAAGGTTGGATACTCGCCGTACGTCGGGTTGTCCGATGGTAGAAAGGAGATGGCGGAATCAAGTCATGCAATTCCCGCGCACACTCTCCAAAATGCAACCTGTAACACAATTTATTAAAACTTTAAGCTCTAGTATTGAACAGTCTATAAAGGCGGACTTAATGCCTTACGCATTTTCTACCAGTCGACCCTAGGGTGGTGCAGAAACAAAACATGGTATGTGTAGCTTAATAGTAAAGAAATAGAAAAGAAATACAATAATAAATATATACTTAGATACATACATACAAATTAACAGTGTAATTATGAAAAACGAATCCAACAAATCAACGCTGTGATGATTACGCTAACTTCCTGCGAATGTGCTCACGTGCCATAAAAGTGAACCGACTGGATGCCGTTCTGCCCCCTAGCCAAGTTACGACCGTTTCGTTTCGATTCTCTTGCGTCGAACGCCTCGAGTAGGCCACGCCTCCGATTCCTTTGTTCTTACCACGTGACTGGTGAGATGACGTCAGAACAAAGGAATCGGAGACGTGGCCCACTCGAGGCTATACTTTGGTTGAAAAAGGAAGATCCTTCCATCAGATGGATATTATAACTGGTTCGGGCAACTACCCGATAGTTATTTTCAGACTGTTATAAATGTTATCTTTGTATTATAGTTCGTATGTCACGCCATAGATGTCGCTACAAACTAGACTCCGACTAACGAATCGTTCGTCGCGGTTAGGGAATCCAATCCCGCATCTTTTTTGCGGGATCAGAAATTAGATAGATGGATAGATATATTCTTTATTGTGCACTGAAAATACAAATTACATTAGGAACTTAAAATTAATTGGGATTACTCATGCGGTATCCCACACGTCTGCAGGATTAAACTTTTTGTTGAATTCAGACGACGCACCGTTCTGACTATTTGTACTTATTAGACCCAGCCCAGCGATGTAACAACTGTACATGGTATTCATAACTTTTCTATAGAATTCGTAAGACTTCGTAGACTTTTACTGACTAAAAGCACACTAGTGTGCCTTAGTTGCCCTAGCGGTCTGGGACCGTAGGCATCCTTTTCAGAAATTCGCAGTGGGCATCGGCCCTGCTGGGCTCCTCCGGTTTTGCTGACTTTTCTATGAGGCGTGCGTGGAATACTACGCGCCGTCGAAGAATCGGGCTCGGTCTGGATGGGTACCGGACGGCTAGATCATGGTCTGAACCAGGACACGGATCGGTTTTGTATTTTCTACTTAAAAGAAACATAATAATTGAAAAATCCTAGTCCCCCAAATCCCGCGGGATCTACAGGATTACTTCAATCCCGCAGGCTTTCGGGATCGCTATTTTGATGCGGGATTGGATTCCCTAGTCACTATTTTATATAAATTACTAGCTAAGATAAAGGTGTAAGTTTGTATGTGTGTGTGTAAGTTTGCGATAAGATAAGATAAAGTTTATTTGTCAAAAACATGTGTATATAAATCAGTTGGAACGATTACAAAAACAAAAGAAAGTATCAACATGTTTTGCCTAGAAAGGCGTACAATACATTAAGTAAAATCCAAAATACAATAATAATAAAATCCAAAGCTCAAGACTCTAAGAACTATAATAGCCTTTGTATCGTTGTTCTCCTTATATCGCAATAGTTTTTCAACAACCGGGGGTTGTCCTTGGGTGCACTAGCATAGCGCGTACAGGGATAATCGTCGGTTGGTATCATGTTCCATTATAATTATCTAAAGGGCCTCTGCGAAAAGGCTTCGGCTCCTCGTATGCCTTCCAAAGGTCCAGGAACTCAGGGTCCTCAGATAAATAAAAAAAAAAAACAAAGTGCAAAAATCATATTAAAATAACGTCAAATTAATAAAATACAAATGTTGTACTACACTATACTACACATACACTACACTATAGTGTTGACGAGTACAACATACTCGTAGCATTTATTAAAAACAGTTACTCTTTCATCTCAAATGGCTAAATGGACTTGAAAGTAATATGGCACATCATTTAGCCATAGGCCGGTAGACCATGTTTTGGAGTAGCACATTTTTTATTATTATTAATAATTATAGGCTCGTGATACCTGATGGTAAGAGATGATGTGGTCGATGATGGAGCACGCTTGCTTAGAAGTAGCCTATTCACTCTTGATTTAAACATCCCTAAGTTGTAGCTATCAGGAAACATAGACTCCGGCAAGGAATTCCACTCCTTGGCTGTACGCACAATAAATGTGCTCTCAAAAACGCTTTGTGCGTATGGGTGGGATGTCTACCGATGGCGCAACGCCATACGTCTAGTGGTCCAGTGCACACTCCCTGAAATGTTAAATATAGGATAATTTTTAGCCCAGGAGTACGTTCGTCACGCGGTCGAAGTAGTCGTAGACTAGTAAGCTAGTGTAAGAATAAAAAAATATAAAGGGTCAGATAGACAGACGGACAACAAAGATCCTATAAGGGTTCCGGTTTTTCCTTTTGAGGTCATCATCATCATCATCATCTTCCTGCTCTTATCCCGTGTTATTTGGGGTCGGCGCAACACGTTTTCTTTTGAGGTACGGAACCCTAAAAATAATATTTTTACTAATAATAATATTTAATTAGATTAGTAGGTATATATATATTATTATTATATATAGTTGTTTGAGTAGGTAGTACTAAAACTAATTTAGAAAAATATAATAAGAAAAACACGGAACTTATTATATAATTGTAGAATAATTACATTTTATGCTAAAAAATGTAAAATTCACGGCAACTTAACAATACTTTTCCCAAGCGTTATCTCGAATTATTTAACGCTAATCAAAATCATGGCACACTTCCCACCATTATAATTAGTCCAGTAAAAAAACTAGTCAAGGTTAAAGTAATTTATATATCTACAGTTCATAATTGGTACAAATATTAGGAACATATATATTTTTTAAGTATGAAAGTCACCCAAAAGGCAATGGAAAGGGCTATGTTTGGAGTTTCCTTACGTGATCTAATCAGGAATGAAGATATCCGCAGGATAACCAAGGTTACCGACATAACCCGAAGTATCGCCAAACTCAAGTGGCATTGAGCAGGGCCCATTGTTCGTAGAACGGATGGTAGTTGGGGCCGAAAGGTTCTGGAATGGCGACCACATACCGGAAGACGTAGCGTTTGAAGGCCTCCTACAAGGTGGAGCTATGACCTGGTAAGGGTTGCGGGAATCCGCGGCTGAAATGGTGATGATGATGATGAGCATAAGACTCGCAGAACAGATGACCATTGGTGACGATAGGTCCTGGAGTGGTGAAGCTTGCAGAAATCCGATGGAAGTGAGACACACTAGACCATTTATTATGGCGGCACATTTATGCAAAGTTTGACTTTGATTAATGGTCGATGGGAATTTTTCTCGTTATATTAATTGTTATAACAAACAACATAACCCACATGACAAAAAATATAAGGGTTGTTATTAACATAAATAAAAAAAATAAAAAAATTGAATTCTCTTTGGTAGTAATACTAAGGTGATAAGGTACTTCACTATATGGCTTTCATGACATCTTTCAGCAATCACTTTCAGGAGCCTGGTGCTGCTGCTACGCATTCTGACGAGATGAGACATTGTACTCTTTTTGCGTATGACAGCTGAGAAGCTGTTTACTCTGGCGTGAGCAAACATCTCTGAAGCAGTGTAATAACGCGGTAGCTTTTTTTTTTTTTTTTAGTTGGGAAAATCATCTTATGACAAATCCCGCTCTTGGGCGGAGCGAGAAATAGTGTCAGACTTTTACTGACTAAAAACCCACTCCTGTTCCCTCCTTGCCCTCGTCCCAGGGCCCCGGGTTTCACTTTCACACTACCCGTGGCCCCAGTAGGCTTCGACCCCGTTGGGCCCCTACGATTTGCTGACATCTCCTTGAGGCGCGCGTGGAACAGTACGCGCCGTCGACGACTTGGGCTTGGTCCGGACGGCTACCGGACGATCGGACGGTAACCGTAACGCGGTAGCTGCGTCAGCTCCCTGAAAGCGTTAGACTCACAGCACATTGAGAGTCCATTTTGTACAGTTGATCCATAGAGCGCTCGAATACAGAGATGTACAGTATGCTTTTAAGAGCGTATGTCTGACCGTTTATATTATGTTCTCAATATTCATACCATTTGCCACTCTATAGCTCTGTGTTTTGAGCTGACTGGACCAGACTATAAACTGAGAAACAGATTAATATGCCTCTAGCAATCTTAAGTGGCTATAACGCTGCTAAGTGTTCGCGCACACTTGCGACACTGCGTCGGTTCCGCTTTGGACGCAGTTTGTGGCCGAGCCTTAAGTTGATCATCCACAGCTACATTGGATGTGCTCGGAGAGGTCTACCACGTTAGCTGCTCGGCGTGGCCGTGAGACACAGTGACCAACCCCGCAGTCGAAGTGACTAGAGACGCCATTTCCTTGTTTGTTTAATTCTTTATGCACACTCAAGTGAGCATTTGCAATCACTCAACCTAATGCAGAGACAAATTGTTATAGGTGCTAAAAACGCACTTAATTCTTATTGCCACTTTTGGCAGTAACTGATGAGGCATCTCAGCATCTCCAAATGATCACTGGATGTTAGGGTGTTTAATATTTTTATAATTTTCGATTTTTGACTTTGCTCGAATTTTTGATACTATATACACTGTTCTTATTCCAAAAAACACCACACTCCTTGCTTTATCATTCTCTGCACACCTTGCTTCAGATACCCACTTCCCTGTATGCTATTATTTTTATTTTTATATCCCCGAGTGCCTACTACTAACACTAATTTAAGGTATTATTTTACTCACAAAATGGACGATATTTTTGTCTTTTTTAAATAAAATTCACTCAGCACTGTTTGCAATATGTGCCGCTTTTATATTCATACAAAGTGAATCTGTGTGCGTAGCTTAGTTGTGGGCTACAGTGGAATGAAGCCTTTACAACCATAGCATGTATACGTACATAAATGGGGGTAGAATAATAAGGGGACATGTGAGGCAGTGATAGAAGTTTATGTGCAAGTTTATGGGTAATGGAAGAATGGTTTTAAATGTTAAAGTGATAGTAAATGAAATTACAATTGGTGGAGTTACCTCCTCTTTATTAATCGTAGTAAAAAACGGTTTCAACTTTATAATCCTTAGCGTGTTCTTATTTGTATATAACAACTATGGAATTGAAACTATCGGGAGATCAAAATTTGCAATTAACTGCTCTCTTTTGAAGAAATAAAATTAAAAGTAGGCGTGGGAAAAGTGTGTCATCTTTGCGATTGAAACATTTGTATCTGAATCACTGAAATGTTAATTTGGAACATCAGCTCAAAAGATACAAACGAAACATTTGGAACATCGGCTCAAAAGATACAAACGGGACATTTGGAACATCGGCTCAAAAGTTTCAAACGGGACATTTAAAACATCGACTCACAAGATACAAATGGAACATTTAGAACAACGGCTCAAAAGATACACACAGACACTGACTGTTATGAATCGTGATCTGTTACGTTGCGTCATATACTCTAAAAGTTTTAATTTGAGAATAATTTAAAGCTGATGTTTTTAGTTCAGGTCATTAATTATATTTATACTATTTACGTTATAATTTGAATTTTAAAAAGACTGCTGCCCCCCTAGCCAAGTTACAATCGTATCGTTCGCGCTGGACGCTTCGAGTAGGCCACGCTCCCATTCCTTTGTTCTGACGTCATCTCAATGCTCAGTCACGTGGTCCGAACAAAGGAATTGGAGGCGTGGCCTATTCGAAGCGTTTGGCGTGAACGATACGATTGTAACTTGGCTAGGGGGGCAGCAGTCTTTTTAAAATTCAAATTATAACGTAAATAGTATAATTATAACGTAAATATATAATAGGGAGGCTGGTCACTTAAAGTAAAGAGTGTTTCATTGTTCCAATTGTTCCAAATGATACATTACTGATGTTCCAATCTTTCGGAATACTAAAATGTTTCGGAACAGTGAGTCGGTTCAGTAAAGAGTTACACACGCCTAATTAAAAGGCAAGTTGGTAAAACTTGTAATTGGAATTATGCTCCTTAATACAATTCGCCTTCGCCGGAATACCCATATCTTATCGTTGCTTTGCAGTGTCCTTTTTATTCCTACAACCCCCATTCTAAACACTTGATATCATCGGAGAATTTAAAACTTTTAATGCTCTCACATTCCACCAAATTCAGTGACGATCGTTCACGGTCCAAGGCCTGAGTACCAACAGTATGGGTAACGCCTGGGTACATTATAGGGCCGACTATGCTATGCTATGCTAGTCTGATAGATGGCTGTCAGACTAACTCCAATAACTATATGTCTATAGAGATATACTTTTTTTTTAAACCTAACTTGCATTAGGAATTACTCCTGTATCGTCTCAAGACACCCAGACCCAGAGAGTTTCCTTGCGTGATCGCGTCAGAAATGAAGATATCCGCAGGAGAACCAAAGTTACAGACATAGCCTGAAGAATCGCCAAACTTAAGTCGCAGTGGGCAGGGCACATTGCTCGTTGAACAGGTGGTCGATAGTGATGAAAGGTTCTGGAATGGCGACCACGTACCGGAAGACGCAGCGTTGGAAGGCCTCCCACAAGGTGGACCGATGACCTGGTGAGGGTCGCGGGAACCCGATGGATGCGAAACGCACAAGACCGGTCATTATGGCGACATTTGGGGGAAGCCTATGTCCAACAGTGGATGTCTTTCGGCTGAAATGGAGATGATGATACTAATATTTGCTCCGTGCGGGAATCGATCCCGTGACACCTAGCGCAGCAGCTAATTGCTTAACCACTGCACCAACCGTGTCGTATATGTTAAAATAAACCCACTAACAAAGCCTCCAACAACCCTTATTAAGTACAGCAATAGTGTTCGCAGTATTGAAACTCTCAATCACACACAAATTGACCACAACCCGCTTTACAATTAAACCGCTCTCACCCAGTTATAACCGGTTTTAACCAGTTTTAACTGGCCATAACTAGCTCCAACGCCATTTAATCTCAACGTAACCTAATTTGCTATGTAAAGTTAAACATGGAACAAGATGGATCGATGCAGTTTTTTACAAAGTTCAGACAGACTGGTAGTCGCCGCTTTGTTTAACTAGACAAGAATGGGTTTGTGTTTCCTTGTTTTGTTTCTACGTTATGTTAGTAGAGCTACCACGAAAGATGATAGTCTATTACCTTCTGTGTATTCTTTTTTTTTGGCGGAAAATTACTGACTAAAACCCACCGGTCTTTCATCAGTTGATCTTTGCGTTTAAGGGCCACGGTACCTCTTTCCAGCAATCCCGTAGCCCTGGCAGTCAGTCACTGGCCGTAGCAGGAAACGACAATCGTCATGCTGACATCTGTTTAAAATGCGCGTGGTCCGCAACGAACTGTCGACCCGGGCCTCGTTTTTATCGGATAGTGGGTTTTGTGCGGCGTCACTCCGCAGACCATGTCTCACCTTCCATCCTGCATCACGCGCCCTGTTACCTGTTCACGTAGAGATCTAATGACAGCGTCAGCGCACGGGATTGTTGTGGCCGATTACTGGGTTAGGAAAAGAATTAAAATTTAAAAAATTATACTAGTTTTGTCTTCGACTCGCTACAAGAAGCTTCACCAACCTTTTTAACCTAACCTACCTTGGTATCATGATCATGATACACAAATACTATTGCTTGGTTGGCTGATGTGACACAAAATAAAGTTTTTCTCATAAGTATTTTTCTAACAGGTAAAGGTAAAGCCGTTTTGTTTTTTGAGGGTGCGAAATTATCAGACAACTACTGCTACTCTGCTTGGATTGAGAGAGTGTCAGTATGTTACTGATTATTCTACTGATTATTTACTTTATATTTTATAGATTTTCATAACATAGATACGCGTAGTAAACACGAAATTGTATTACCCAAATGGAGATTAACTAAGACCAGCAAGTAATTTGTAGTAAACATAGCTGCAAAGGCGGTGACTGAACTTAGCGAGAGAAGTTCAAAACTCATATTAAGCGTGACTTAACCAAAAAAGCGTATTACAAGGTCAAAGACTATGTCGAAGACACGCTTGTTTGCCAATGACTGCTTCTGCACATGTGACCCCCTGGTAACTCATAATATTGTGTAAATGTGTCTATTAACTGCACATTTGTTGTAATATATAATGTTTTTTTTTCTAACACACTGCTTTTGCAATATTTTTTATATTATTATACCCCAACCACCATAAATTCGTTACTAATTTATTTAGTTAACGTCTCATTTATTGATAGTGTTATTTATTTATTTTTCTTGCTTGTTTTTATATAGCCTCTTTTTTAATTTGAATGTGAGAACACTGTAGACTCCGCAAATTCTTAAATTAATTTCCATTACGACTCACTTTTCAATATGATTATTTTTAATGTACTTTTGATATTCACTGGCCTACACAGTCCTTACATAATATCTACTAATACTGTAATATGGAAATATTGTAAGAGCAACATTTTTTTTTGAAAGAGTAACCATGAAGTTTTTTGCCGGTTTTTCTACATAGGAAACGACTAATTTGGAACTGCATCAGCTTCTGACATTTTATAAGTGCCCATGTGGGCCTATGTGAAATAAAAAGAACTTTAATTCCACGATGCAGGATTAGTTCTTATGTGACGCTATAGATGTCACTACATGTCCATGTATCTTGACGTTTATATTTAGAATTTAACTTTTTAGAAGTTATTTCATAAACTATCTTTTTCGTTTCGCTACCATAGAATACATTTTATTCAATAAAATCATAATTACATAACAAACTAACTCGGGTAGAAAAATAACTCAATGAGCATCAAAAATGTCAATGGGAAAAAAGTCCAGAACACTGCCACGTTAGATAGCAATGCTGATTCGTTGACCGAAGAAAAGCTCAGCCCTCTGGTCCCGTGAAGAGTCAACCAGCTCTTTAAAGAAAAACAAGAAAAAACGTTTATTAATGTCTCACACAATCGTATAAACAAAGCGTAAGGCATGTAATAATATGTAAAACCCATAGATTTGAAACGTTTCTTTTCCGGAGCAACATTCCAATCTATCCAAATGTATTTCCATCAGAAATGCAAATACAGACTTCACCTGAAAACTCAACACTAAATAGTAACCTCGTTTGCAAAACCAACTTTTACTACGTCTAAAAGATATTTAGCTTTCAGCCTAGGTAGGAAAACCGCAGGCGAAGCCGTGGGCTCGTTCTACATACACAAGTAAGCGATCGTGTTCGATGCCAATTTGGTTAGTATCCTGAATTCTCGTTAAAAGTTTTAACCAGTGCAACAAGACACACTGGTCGTAACGGAGGCAACTCGCGTCTGCTTTTAATGTACTACTTTTTTAAGGTTCCGTACCTCAAAAGGAAAAAAATGGAACCCTTATAGGATTACTTTGTTGTTCGTCCGTCTGTGTTTGTCTGTCTGTCAAGACCCTTTATCTCGGGAACACGTGGACGTATCGAGTTGAAATTAAAATCATATACTTAAGTTTGCGGTCCCTTGAAGCTGTGGAAAAATCAAACTTTTAAGTTAACGGAAAAAAGATATATGGCCGTTTATGTCACAGAAAACTATATTTCGACACTCAAGAGAACCAAGATTCTAGAGTACTTCCCGTTGACCCAGAATCCTGAAATTTTGCATAAAGCAAGGTCTTATAACACAAGTATAAGAATAAATCTGAAAATAAAAAAAAACGAGTGTGCTTATGACCGCACGACTGAAGTGAAACTTCTTTCGCTCCATCTGTATGTATAACTTCCGTTCGCCTTGCCCGATCACACTTTTCGTAACGCTTACGTCACGCGTTCGCCAGCTTACTCCCCAAGTCAAGCGTGTCGCTCTATCTGTATGTATAACTTCCGTTCGCCTTGCCCGATCACCCTTTTCGTAACGCTTACGTCACGCGTTCGCCAGCTTACTCCCCAAGTCAAGCGTGCGTAAAAAAGTTTCACTTCAAAAATTGTGATTACGTCACAAAAAAATGTCTTTTTTTTGCGGTTTGAAGAAAACTTAGAGACTCCAATCAGGAATTGAACTATTTACATAGGTAAGTTTGTATGGAACCCTCAGGGCGCGAGTCAGACTCGCACTTGCCCAGTTTTTTTTTTTTATATATAGAAAAGTTAATGTTACGTTTGTATTTTGAAGTTGTTTAGTGCTTTAATGAAATAGGCTTGCTACCTAAGTAGGGTGCCTGCAAACTCAAGATGCTGATCCTTCAAAAACTTCTGCCTCAGTAAATATACAGTTTAATCAATCAAAAACTTGCCTAAGTGTGGACAGTTATGCCAACATAAATTGACTAATAAATGGCATAATTTCCGCACAGTGTTTGGTTCAGAATAAATTGGTTGTCAGACAATCAGCTCTGATGATAAATTTTAAATGAACTAATTAACTGGCTGTTGTGTAGTAATTTGTTGAGTCTGTGCTTAAATCATCATTTTAAATGACACTGGAAAATTGGGGTCATTGTAGCTAGAACAGCGTAGCATGAATGGTTTGTGTACAATGACTTTATCCATTGGCTCATATAAATCTTTGGCAAGCTACCTATTGCTCGCTGTCCGAAAGCCCACGCCAACGGTGGCTGTAAATTAGGGGCGTGAGGCGGCTCCAGCGGCTGGGGCGAGAGGGCAAAGAATCCGGTGCAGGAACCTCCTGAACTTACTATGTCCAGTAAGAACCTCCGTCATGCAGAAGGTGAGAACGCCATGACGTCTTTCTAGCTACTCCTCAAAGAAGGGACTTACAGTCATAATTATGGCGTACCCAGCACTGAATTGTGACAGTCCTACCAGTGATTGTGTCTACCAGCGAAATTTCATGCATGCAAGGATTGTTGCCTCCAGATCCCATGGTGTTCCAATCCGATCCAGTTTTTTTTTCTCAGTGGTAATATCATCCAATGACATCCCCCGCACTTGGGCGGAGCAGGAGATAGTGTCAGACTTTTACTGACTAAAAACCCACTTCTGTTCCTTCGTTGCCTTTCGTACCAGGGCCGAGTCTTCCTTTCAGAATCAGACCTTTGGCCTCGGTAGGCTTCGACCCTGCCGGGGCCCTACGGTTCCTGACATCTCCTTGAGGCGCGCGTAGAACACTACTCGACGTCGATGACTTGGTCTTGGTCCGAATAGTTACCGGACGGTTAGATGGCAAGCTACCCATTGCTCACCATTCGCAAGCCCGCGCCTACGGTGTCCGGAAGTTGGGATCGAAATCCCGGCAGCTGGGGCGTGGGGGCCGTTACCTCGCCACGTGCGCCTTCTCCTTTGCTAACATTACTGCTTCGCAGAAAGAGGCGATCGCCTGCCACTCCTCCTCGTTCCGGATCATGGCCTGTACCAAGGCCTGGCGTGAGAGTTCGCCACCGCCGATCGCCCCCACGAAGACATGGTGGTACTCTGCCAAGGCGGGGCACACAACCACCGTATGCTCCACCATGTCCTCCGGGCGGTCCATAGAATAGTGACACCCGGGCGTTTCTTCCACACGAATCCGGTGCACCTGTGAACCTCCCGAACTTACCATGTCCGGTGAGGACCTGCGTCATGCGGAAGGTAAGGACGCCGTGAGGTCTTTCCAGCCACTCTTCAAAGAGGGGACTTACCGCCATAATTTTGGCGTGCTCAAGTCTGATCCAGTTTGGGAACCAGAAGATGTCGGAAGTGCTCCTCGAAATTCCATTGGCTGCCGAGAACGAGTCCTAAGTATTTCATCGTCGACCCGACGTCGATGTCCCCTTCCTACCGTTATTTGGGAACCCGGCTCTTGCGCGTTCCGAGAGTCATGAAAACACATGGCCTCTGGAGTCCCAACTGCTGGATCCTCTCCAAGACTATCGCAACCTCGTGTGTCGCTAGTTTGGCCGCCGCCGGACAGGTACGATCGAGGTCTGGGCGAAGATGTCAAATTAGATGTATCGGTGGTCAGAGTACATCTCCACCCCCTCCATGTCGACGACACGTGGTGACAGAGTAAGGCTGACGAACGATATGTCCACCCCGGACTCATCCCCGGTGGATCAACTAGAACGTGGGAACATAATCCCGGCTTAAGACGACTGGGCCTGTCTCCAGAGCCCAGTGCTCCACCATCAGATCCCGCTGGTTCGTGTATCCGGTACACACACCCAAGAACTTGACTTGGGCGGGTTTTCTGGTACAGTGTACCAGTGAAGTCCTCGCAAATGACCACGGGTTTTTTTCTACCCTTGTGATTGAAAGAAGTTTAATAGGTTTTATTACTCATTGAAAATATGACACTCCCTCTTGTTCCGCTCAGAGCAGGAAAAGTTATATGTTGTTCAAATGTAATTTTCTTGCAGTACGCAGACTTTACTTTGCAGTATTATAAATGGATAAGCCTATAAATTGTGATGGCAGAGTTTGAAAGATTGTAAAAAAATATATCTAAATTACAAAAATATCTTGTGATATTTATACAGGTTTTAATTAGACAACGAAAAAAATTAAACAATAAACATCTTATATGATACGTTGTTATTACTTAGAATGAAATCAGAATTTAGTTGATAGTGTTGTGTGTCACATAGCAAAGGTAATAAAATGTTAAGTACATTCTTATTACTTTTTTTAGTGCAAAGTTCTATGACTCTAAGTTCTACAGTCTACAGGCTCAATGGTATGTAGCTATGTTTAACTTTAATACATATTTCATATTTTTCTTTCAGAGTTCATAGTCTTTGTTCTTAAATACGTTTTTTTTACCTGACTTCAAAAGAAGGAGAGGGTTATCAATTCGGTTGTATGTGTTAGTTATTTAAATTTTTGTTACCTTAAAACTCCGTCGTACAATATGCTTTCAGATTGGTCCCACTTTTTTTTAAATCCATTTCTGATGATTGGATCCATAAGGAATCGAGGGAACTCCTCAAATATCATAGGCCTCAACTATATAGTGATTTTAGTATTTTCATCGGGAACTTAATTTTTGACTGTAAATCAGTCAAAAATTAACCATTAATGAAGTGGACCTGATGAAGAAAACCAGAAATGGTCAACGGAACTTGATACTCACATAGATATCACAATGAAGATAGTTAAGCGACTGTGATAATACAAATAAATAAATGATTCTGAATTATATTACGAGTAGAAATGGTATCATCGAAGTGACCTGATGATGATCATAGACTAAAAGGTTGGCACTGGAACTCCGTAATTAATCAATGTATGCTAGCCGTGTTTGGGCTTATTACAATTGTCATGAGATGCACTTTGGCTGTAAGGTACTATCGCACTGATCTGATGATGGAGCCGGAAGGTGGAAGGCAAACACGGGAACTTCATAATAAAACAATGTATCCTAGCAGTGTTTCGGTTCATTGAAATTGTCATGAGAAATAAGCGCTCTGATTATAAGTGTATCGCAACAAAAAAGTGTGAAATAAAAAACTTTTCATAAAAAGAAAATAACGGACATCACTAAAAAAACTGGGCAAGTGCAAGTCGGACTCGCGTACTGAGGGTTCCGTACAAACTTACCTATAAAAACAGTTCGATTCCCGAATTGAGTTACGAAGATATTTCCGAAAAAAAAAGTTTTTTTTTTTTGACGTAACTACAAATTTACAGTTTTCAGATTTTTTCCTACATTTCTGCTATGAGGCCGTGTTTCATGACAAATTTCAAGATTCTAGGTTAACGGGAAGTACCCTAAGAATTTTGATTCCCTAGAGAGTGTCGAAATATACGTTTTAAGAAAAGAATGCCTAAGGCATTAAGTCAGTCTTTGTACATTTATGTTGCATGAAGTTTAAATTAATATCTAAATAATGTAAACCGATGACCTGGTGAGCGTCACGGAAATCCGGTGGATACATGACGCACAGAACAGGTTGTTGTGGCGACGCTTGGGGGAGGACTATGTCCAACAGTAAACGTCTCGGCTGAAATGATGATGATGATTGTATAACCAAACGTCCGCGTCAAAATCTGTTACTATTTGGAGATGTACCCTCCACCACCTCCTTTCCCTTCACCCTGGGAATTAAGTCGTGATAAAATAAAAAGTAGCCAACGTACCCCCTCGGGCGTCCCGGGGGTATTATTATTACGTCATTGCGCGTTTTTACGTAAATCACCAAAAAAAAAAATTAATTATAATAAAAAAAACTATTTCTGGATTTTTCTGGGAAAAACAAAATTTTCCGCAAAAAAAAATCGTACAAACGTGTGTACAAAACGACAATTAAGAGTTTTTCAAGGTCATTCAAGTTGTACAGACGTATGTACAATCGGCGCTCGAGGGGAAAAAAAAACACATTAGCATGTGGCTTGAAATCATGTTCCCGCTAGATAATGAAATGTAATTTAAGTTACTCTTCCTTATATCAGCTATCCGAGATTTAAAGTCCTATCAAAATCAGTCCTGTCATTTTAGAGACAGATTCGACAAAAAATTTAAAAATCGCCTTTTCGTTATAGGTACAGTGGTGGTCATATAATTAAGAATGACTATTTAAAAATATTTTTTTTTAATTTTTTAATAAAATTTAATAAAAAAAAAACAAAGTTCACACGATAATCACACTTTTTGCATGTTGTATCTCTATCGGTATCGCAAAACTGTTTCACATTGTCATAGCACACAGTTATGGTATAGCATAGCAAAGGTCGGCCTTATAATGTTCCCACTATTGTTACTCAGGCCTCCTCTCAAGGAGAGGGAGTAGGCCATAATTCACCACGCGGGCCCAGTGCGGGTTGGTGGATGTAACATGTCTTCGAATTTTTGGTTCTAGGACATGCCGGTTTACTCACGATGTTTTCCTTCCCCTTTTTGAAATTAAATTGAAATAAATTACAAAAAGTAATGCGCCTGGCTGGATTTGAAGCCGCGACCTACAACTCGTAAGTCGGGGCCGTTACCACTCGCCCACCACTGCTCTCAACACAAACAGTTCTAACATGATTAATTTAATAATGTATAGATAAACGTTTCACATTAAATCTCAACATATTATTGCAAACTTACTGGCTGGCCACATAAGTTAGAACGCTGGATAGTTTATTTTTTTATTCAAATTTAAATAGAGAACACTCAGTAACTGAGCCATTATTCGCGTAATTTTGGCGCCATTTAGTGCTGTACAATACAAAAATACAAAAATGTTAATTTCGTTATTACACGTTATACAAAGTTATACTGTTGGTGACGTCCCCTTTTAAGCATATAGATGCCTGTACCAGGAGGCGCCGCTCTTTTATATCATACAAGTGTAATAAGTTACATACAAGAGTGAAAAGGAATAATTAATAGTCTAATTCTAGTTTTATCATAGTCTGTTGGTGTGTGTGTGTGAGTGTGTGTGAGAGTGTTCGTGCGTGTGTGCTTGTGTGCGGGTCTGTGTGTGTGTTTGTGATTGAAAGGATGTGTGTGGGTGCAAGGTTGTTTTACATGGAAAGAGGTTTGTGTAAATAGGAACAGTTTAATTAAGATTTAATGTTTATTTAGATTTAACAGCAGATTCTCTGTTTCATCATAACATAACTTGTTTATCCAGTTAACCAGCAACGATTTGCATTCTTTAAACGGTTTAGCTGTAAAAGTCAAGAAGTTGATTATTTCACATAAAAACAATGGGAAAAAATAAAAGTTGCGATAAATCTACAAGGGAAGTGATAATAAAACTTTGCAATAAGAATTGGTCATATAAAAAGCCTGCAGTGCTCAAAAACGATGATATTCCACGCCGTGATGCATTTTAACACTTGTCAAACAACTTCAAATATTCCACGTGTACCTAAACAGAGAAATTCATCTCGACGGGACGATAGAAACATCGTGCGTTTGGCAAGACAATACCCTTTTAAGGGGTCTAACGAGTTGAGAAAAGAATATTTTGATGAAAGCGATTTCAGCGCAAGACGTTTGGTAGAAGCTAAGTTGAACGAAAGGATTGCAAGAAAGGTCTGGTATGTTGAAACGGTGTCATAGGGTATGAAAGCTGAACAGTAAGACAGTGGAAAAATGTTCTTTTCTCTGACAAGACAAAAAATAACAGAGTATGTTCTGTTGGGAAACGATACGTTCGTCGCCTTTCCAATACAGCTTTCGACCCCAATTATACAAAAGTGACATTAAAGCATGGTGGTGGAAATCTGAATATTTGGAGGCGCTTCTCTGGTCATGGTGATTACCTGTTAGATTGATAGAAGGAAACATGGATCAATCCCAATACAAAAATATACTGGAAGAAACAATGTTGCCATATGCTGAAGACGTGCATCCAATTATTTGGACATTTCAACACGACAATGATCCCAAGCACACTGCACGCACGGTTAAAGAATTCCTCATATCTCAATTAGTTTACAATGGCCACCATACAATCCAGATTTAAATCCCATTGAGCATCTTTGGTGCGAAGTTAAGAAAAAAGTTTCAAATCGATGGTGTGGTAATCTAAGTGAGTTATACAACGTTTTTTTAGAAGAATGGCGCTCTTTTTCTCTTGAAAAATGTCAAAAATTGCCTCGCCAGTGTAAGGCAGTCATCACAAGCCCATTAACTTAAAACAAAATATATTAAATTGCAATTTTTAACATTATCCCCTTTTTCCATTATATATAAATATTGTAATTATTCGTAGGAATTTAGCGTTATGCTATTAGATACTGTTTATTTTTTCAGACACGGATTATTATCGCATGCCTCCATTGTACTACTTGGACGCCTTTGAGGAATGCTTCGATGAACCTGACGCTATGTTCTGCTATGGAGAATTTGTTCTGGTCTCCGATGAGCCGAGTGAGGTCTTGAATATGACACAAGTAAGTTTCATCGATCAAGTTTACTTCCAACAATGTATGATTCTTAGGGCATATAATTCAGAGTACATTTACATTTGTTGATCTTCATATTTTCTTTTAGTTATCCTTAATTTTTTTAACATATTATTAAAGATAAAAGCAGTTTTAACTACTTTTAACACATACAACAATTATAACTTCAAACTATTCAAAGAGTAAAGCACCGTAAAAAGGGCGCGTAATTCTCTGCACGGACGGACAGTAAGGATGCGCTTATTCATGGACTTTTTAGTCTAACAATATATAAACATGATTATGTTTCTTATTTACAGGAATATTCAAAAAACTTTAGACACTATAACCACACACTACTACGCCACGGTTATTGCATGAAAAAAACATGCAATGAGTTTTACAATGTTTCTGGATCAGATGTGGACCTAAGATCATCCTTTGAAGCATGCTCTAACGAAACCATTTATAACAAGTACAAGTTAAAAACGAGATTGACGGATGAACTTGATTGTTCTAAACGCGATAGAGACCAGCCAATAGATTATTTAGATATTTTTGTTGGACTGATCTGCATCCTTATATTTATGGCTAACCTTGTCGGAAGCCTTTGTGATCGCTATTTAGATAAGGGCAAAGAACGAGCAGGTAAGCTGACATGTTTTTTTTTTTGTAATGATTGAACATTTATAATAACAGCCGCAAGTGCTGAACTTAGAAGTTAAGCTACGTTTGCCGAAGTGGGACCATGGATGGATGACCAGCCATTGAATACTAAGTTTTCTCGGTACCTTGAATAGCATGTTAAGTCGTTGGTCTCGGCTGTCATTTGAACATCTTTAACAGTCATTACAGATAGTCAGAATTTCGAAAATTGGACACCAGTCTTGCCAAAAGGTAACGTGTTATCCAGTTACTAGATTGTGGAGACCAGATAGGCAGTTCTTTATTTAAAATAGTAGTGTATAGCTGTATCTGGTTAATCAGAAAGGTGACCTCAACTTATTTAGGAAAAGGCTAAGCAGATTGATATAGCGCATTCAAGTTGACTGTGTTGACACTTGGGGGAGGCCTACGTCCAGGAATGGACGTCCTTCTTCTGAAATGATGATGATGATGAAGAGACTTGCTAAATATCGCCTTGGGAAAATTTAATCCCATTATTATTGCAAAGATACTATTATAGCAGTTTAAATTTTCAAGCAACTTTTATTTTTAGTCTAATCATTACTTACTTTTCAAAGTGTAAAGTATTGTAATCAATATATTGAATATTTAAGCAATCTTATTTTATCTTTATCTTCTTTCAATCTTATCTTTATCTTTATTTATTGGCATGTTTTACTAAGATTAAGAAGGCGAAGTAAGTAATTGTGAAAAAAAATGTGTTTTTTTTTTAGGTCTTGAAATTCTGTATTACTTTTCCATTTTTCGGAATTGGAAGAAGTTTGTTGCGCCTGCAGGTGAAGGACGAGATTCTCGTTTCAAAGCATTGAATGGAATTCATGGTATTAGGTGTAGTATCGATTTAAATAAAATATTTAAATTATTGGAAACTTTTTGCATCATATTTTTAATAATTAACTTATGTTGTTTGTATTGCTTCAGAGCCATAAATATTTGTCTCGTCATCTTTACTCACGCAAGTTTCCGCTACGCTTTGTTGATCGTGAACCCAAAGCTTTTAGAAGGAGTAAGATACATTTTATTTATTATATTTACTTTATTGTAAATTAACATAGAAAAAAACATTCATAAAAATAAGTATATAATGGGCACTCTTATTGCAAGGGGCAAACTCTTACCGCCTTCGCCTTTGGATGATCTGAACGAAAGAAAATAAAGGAGTATGCCGGATTTTGTATGGCCACCGTCCCCACCCTCCAACAGACATGGAATACATGTCAGTTTGTTCATTCCTATCCAAAAAAGACAAAACAACTGACTTGTTTGTTAAAATATATGGGGTATTTATTTAACTTAAAAAAAACTTGTAGAAATTAATGTGTTTATTTTTCCATACAAAAACATTTACTAGTTTTTGTAGTTTTTGTAGTTTTTAGTCATCTATTACAATATGATCAAATATTTATGCTGGTGCATTAAAATTAATTTGTCTTCGTAACACCATGTACCATACAATAGATATTATGCGCGCACAACATAGGTTAGGTTAGGTTAAAATATAATGTTTTATAAAACCTAAACCCCATGCTTTTAAGATATGTTGCCGTAATAAAAAAAAAACTCTATTGAACTAGACGCTTCGAATGACTCCTGTATCAAGTCTTTTGATGGGTATCAACGTACCCACCAAAAGACTTGAAACAGGTGTCATTCTTTACAGTTTTACGCAATGTCCTTTGTCAAATATTTTTGTAGGACCATACAGGGCTCGCCGAGCAGTATTCAAAAATATATGACAGTATTATATTATGACTATATTTAAGGTCTAAAATATAATGTATTATAACACTTAAACCCCATAGTTTTGAGATAATGTAGCCGTAATAAAAAAAAAACTATTCAACAAGACGCTTCGAATGACACCTGTTTCAAATCTGTTGGTGGGTGGGGACACTTTTACGTAATGCCCTTTAAGTTAAATTACGGACTAAAAAAAACATAATATTTTTATTAGTAATTTATTATTGTTATTTCAGCTCTTCGAAAATACATACATGACCATGTTTATGAGTGGATCACTAATAATGCAGACATTTTTTGTAGTCTCTTCCTTTCTACTAGTATATAACTGGCTGATAGATTCAGAGACACTTCCGCTTTCATGGCGCATGCTGCCACAGCAAATCATAATGAGGTGGCTGAGGTAAGAAAATAAATATCACACACAGGCTGTAAAAGTAATTGTCTAGCTACAACTAACTTTACACCACGTACCAGAAGACGTAGCGTTGGAAGGCCTCCTACAAGGTAGACCGATGACTTGGTAACGGTTGCGGAAGTCCGATGGATGTGAGACGCACAGGGCCGTTCATTGTGGCGACACTCGGGGGAGGCCTATGTCCAGCAGTAGACGTCTTTCGGCTGAAATGATGATGAACTAACTTTACTGTTTGTAGTTGTAATATTTGAGCGTGCTATTATTATTTTGTTTAATATCAGTTTGGTATGTATACGACAAAATCATCAGTTCACAATAATATTAACATGCCCAGTGCAAATATTTTTGCTTGTATACAAAATATTTTGTCTAACCTGTATCATCTATCAAGCCATGATTTTTTTACTTTCTTATTAATATTTTTTTCTAATAATAATTGATTATTATAAGATTATGTTAAAACTAAGAAGACCATCCTTTTACACTTTTACTGTGTACGTAGAACTTTTTTAGATATTGATGAAAATTCAACAAAGTCATTAAGGTTCTGAATTTGAGGTGTTAAATATTCAGTATGAGTAAGAAAGAAACTTGTTCTATCGTTTTCAAACCGTCATTATTTTTATAATTTTACGTTGTTTGTTGCAGATTGACTCCATCGTATGCCCTTATTATAGGACTGACAGTAACTTGGTTTAGTAGGCTAGCATCAGGAGGACCAGTGTGGAAGGTACGTTTATTTGTTGAACTGTTTTTATCATTTGTTTTCTAGCTTTTCTACGCTATTTGTGTAAAGTGATTCTGATGAAATTATTCATCAAGCATTTTTTAAAATTAGTTAATAGTTATCATCATTTAGTGTACAGGTGTAACTTGTATACTAAACTTCATCTTGTTTAACTGTACTTGTTCTTCATGACATAATGTGAATCAATTAAAACTTCATTTTTTCTACAGAAAGTCATTTATGACGAAAAGTGGGACTGTAGGCAAAACTGGTGGACACATATCCTTTACATCAACAATTATGTCAAACCTTCCAACTGCATGGTGCAAACTTGGTAAATAATAATAATAGTTTATTTAAGATAACCTTGATCCAATTTGTTAGTAGTATAAAAAACTTACAACTAGTGTTAGTAATACAATCTTAATCTACTCGACCCCTGCCCGACCCATGAATCGAGGTATCAATACTCATGTGAGCACTAATACAACGATTCATGTACAGGCAGTCCACTCTACTGGCTATCATACTTAAAACGATGTTACGACTAGCCCGCACTCTGCTCAGCATTGACGCGCATCGCTTGCGCAGAATAGCGTAGAAGCAATCGATGCGCGCAATAAATATCTTAATGCATTTTATTGTTATTTTACTTTTTCAATGTTTGTTTCCCTTCACTTTGTACACTTCAATTTGAAATAACATCTACATAAGTTTTTTTTTTTTTTTTTTTTTCGGGTGGGAAAATCATCTCATGACATCCCCCGCTCTTGGGCGGAGCGCGAGATAGTGTCAGACTTTTACTGACTAAAAACCCACTCCTGTTCCTTCTTTGCCATTTGTTTTCCAGGGCCCCGGGGATCTCTTTCGCATCACCCATGGCCCCAGTAGGCTTCGACCCTGTTGGGCCCCTACGGTTGCTGACATCTCCTTGAGGCGCGCGTGGAACACTACGCGCCGTCGACGACTTGGGCTCGGTCCGGACGGTTACCGGACGATCGGACGGCGAGCCACCCATTGCTCGCCGTCCGCAAGCCCGCGCCGACGGTGGCCGGAAATCGGGATCGGAATCCCGGCGGCGGTTGGGGCGTAAGGACCGTTGCCGTTGCCTCACGCGATCGGCCGCCTCCTTTGCTAGCATTACTGCTTCGCAGAAGGAGGCGACCGCCTGCCACTCCTCCTCGCTCCGGACCATGGCCTGTACCAAGGCCCGGCGCGAGAGATCGCTGCCGCCGATCGCCCTCACGAGGACACGGCGGTGCTCTGCCCAAGCGGGGCACACCTCTACCGTGTGCTCCACCGTGTCCTCCGGGCGTTCCACACAATGGTGGCACCCGGGCGTCTCTTCTGCATGTATCCGGTACAGGAACCTCCCGAACTTACCATGCCCGGTGAGGACCTGCGTCATGCGGTAAGTAAGGACGCCGTGAGGTCTTTCCAGCCACTCCTCAAAGAGGGGACTTATCGCCATAATTAAGGCGTGCCCAAACATCTACATATGGTAAGAATTGTGTAACTTACGTATACATTTTATTTTCTATCTTTTTTTTTTCTTGCAGGTATTTAGCAGCAGACACCCAGCTCCACATTTTTGCTGTCATCATATTTTTGTTATGCAGAACTAACCTAAGAAGGAAAGTGGCACTGAGCCTTTTCTTTGTGGTAGGAATCATAGTCCCCATGTTGCATACATATTACCAAGAGTTGAACAGCGTCCTCATTGCGTCCCCGGAGTAAGTTTAACATAATAATTTTCTAGATAAAAAACTATTGACTTTTCCCATCGCCTTGGCTCTTGCCTTGCTGGATTAAAACGGTTGTGTAACTTCCGCCATATAAAATACTGGTGGGCTGCTACCAATCAAATTAGAAGCCGAACCTAATGTATCTGTAAAAATGCTAGGCAGATTGATATATCGCATGAAAGTAAACTGTTAAATACTGTCTTGGAATACCTTACCCCATATTATGATCCATATAAGGATATTTAACCAATACAAGGTTTGCATCGATAGGAAAATTAATAAGTAAGATCTTATTGATCAAGTATTTTTGGGTTAGGTAAAATTCATTTAATGATCTTTTACTTTCAGCGTGGTATTAAAATTATTTTTGGGCGACCCCATGTTCGAAAAAGTTTTTTCGAAAGGGCATACACATTTGGTTGGATGCGTCATCGGTATGGCATTAGGCTACATTATTTACAACTGGCAGAAGACTGGTGAAGATCCTAAGAAATTTCAGGTGACTTTTGTTATAAATGCTTTAATCCATCGACTATCTAATGGCCAAGGTGCAGTGATGATCCAGTGATAGCAGTCCCAAATTAGGGACTCCCAAGAGATCTAGTACTCCGCTTTGGTTCTGCTCAATTTTAGGTTAACACTCTTCAATCTTTGCCACCACAACTCCAATCTGCTTTGGACCTCTAAGCCACTCTCGGCAACCAGTACAATTCCATTAGTGTGAGATTACCTTTATACTTTTTGCGTCAGTAATAAAATATTTAAGATTTCCTCATCCTCCGGAGGCCTCTTTAAATATGCATGTTTTTTGCATTCACAGAAATACCGCTACTTATACTGGTCTTTATGTCCAGTGGGTCTGCTTGTTTGCAGTTCTTCGTATATCCTATTTTATGAAGGTCCACCGTTACCGATGTTCGTTCACATGCTGTATGCTGGTTTCCAGAAGCCTGCCTTTGGTATAGTCATAGCCACTATTATAGCGGGAGTTGTTATTCAATTCGAAGGTAGGTACATATTTAATTTAATTAATTACATGTTTTTAATTAGTTAGGTAATATTAATATACAACGATCGGCAGAAAAGATTTCTTCAGATAAAATTTGCGAATTTCCATATCGATTCACGATTATTTTTTAATTATTAAATTTCTAATATTAAAAGTGAAGTAAGAGTTATATTATAATCATTTTACAATGATACAGTTACACAATAAAAAATAAAATTTTGACACAAACAAAATTTACATAATATTATGAGTATATAATGTTGCACCAAATGCCTAAAATTAGGTACCTATACAAAGTAACAATAAAGGTAGCTTCTGATATAAATCTAAAGTTTTAAATACTTTGTGACTACACGTTTCTGCAAACACAATATAGTATGCTTTTAAGTTTTGTATTTAATTTAACCAATTCCAAACGAAAATTCACTATACCGACAGTTTCAGAACTAAAAAACTGAAGTTGAGAACTCTGTGGTACTATACCTGATAAAGCATTTTAGTTTTAGAACACCGCGCGAACAAAGTCGTGGGCACAGCTAGTTATGATAAATAATTATGTACTTATATTTTTCCCTTCACTTAGAATCACTCTGTATTTTAATTGTATGAGTACAAACGAGTAAATATTTGTGTATATAGACTCACTTTAACTTTAACTATTTACCATTTCTTAGGCTTATTCCGGCCAATCCTGGAGTGGCGACCCTTTGTGTTCATCGGTCGGTTATCATACAGCGCCTACCTCTTACACATACCCTTCATCAGAGTTGATGTAGCGTCGATTATGTACCTTCAGAGAGTCACTATAATGGGCTTAGTAAGTATTTTTTTATTTACCTTTGTCCACGTGTTATTCTTCATCATCAGCTTACAACAGTCGACTGCTATAAGCTGATGATCTTTATACCGTTTTTTCTTTACTTACTTTTTTTTCTAAGTCAAAATACCAAAGCTTTTATTTAGTGTCTGTTACACTATTCCATTTATTTTAATGTCATTATGTCTGTATCCATCAATACCATTTTATTTTATATATTTTTTTTCTTAATAATTTAATTTACCTCATGTGCTACAAAGGTAATCCTTGGGTAATCAGATTATGCTATTGTCATTAAGAACAATATTTATTATTTCAAGAATATTTTTCTTACAATATGTCATTTCTTTGTGATTAACCATTCTTATATTTTACGTTACATTTCAGGTACTACAGAATCACACTACAATTGTAGGCGTTTTAATAGCAGCATTTTTCTTCTGCTTGATGGTGGAAATGCCTTTTGCTAACCTTGTTAGAGGCATGTTCAAGAGACCACACAGTGAAAAACAAAACATAACAACTGTTAAGGAGACTAATAAGACAGAAGATAAGAATGGAATAGATGTAAGTCAAATAAAAACAGATGATGGCACTATTGTTATTAAAATGGGAGACAGAATGTAGATTAATACTCAATAGTAGGAGCAAATAAAAGTTATATAAAAACGTTTTGTGAAGTACGTCAAGAGCTAAGTGAGCACCTGACGCAGTTTGAAAAACTCTAAAATTTATATAACATTTAATGTTAATAACAAATTAAGAATGGTAATAGATATAAGCGTAAAGTCAAAGTAATAAAACAGATAACACGTTGATATTTTGAAATATTGTCGCACCATTCTGCTTTGTAATAAAACAATTTGTTACCAAATATGATTGTCTTTTATTATACTTACTTTTTGTATTCATCAAAAATTTCAAATGCTGCTGGCACCATACCTAATGTGACTCAGAGGGCTTAGCCAAGTTGTTAATCTACAATCGTTAATGCTAGTAGAAAACTTCTAATGTATGGGAATGACATTATCTTAACGTTAAGTCACGTGGTCAGTACAAAGGAATCGGAGGCGTTGCCGACTATAGAAAGAGATTCGAAATGAAACTGTTGTAACTTGGCTAGGTCTGCAGGTATAAAAAAGATAAATTTGACGCACTGTAAATTTTATCTTCATTCTTCTCTTATTATCATCATCATCATTTTAGCTGAAAGACGTCCACTGTTGGACATAGGATTACTCCAAGTGTCGCCGCAATGAACGATCCTGTGCGCCTCGCACCCATCAGATTCCCGCATTGACCTTACCAGGTCATCGGTCCACCTTGTAGGAGGCCTTCTAACGCTACGTCTTCCGGTACGTAGTCGCCATTCCAGAACCTTTCGGCCCCACCGGCCATCCGTTATGCGAGCAATGTGCCCTGCCCATTGTCACTTAAGTTTGGCGATTCTTCGTACTATGTCGGTAAGCTTGGTTCTCCTGCGGATATCCTCATTCCTGATTCGATCACGCAAGGAAACCATCCATTGCCCTTTGGGTGACTTTAAGTTTTCTGATGAGGCCCATTGTAAGCGACCACGTTTTGTAGTCATTCTTCTTTATCTACCTTATAATTTCGTTTCAAGATTTAGTAAGTTATTAGAGATTTCTCGAAGTACTTCCCCGCCATCATTTCATCCGAAATTCGTCCACTGCTTACCCAAGCGTAACTACGTTGTACTTTGAACTGGTACTGCGTGAACGGTATCCAATATATTTCTGCAGTAAGTGTCCATACTCAATTACAATAACTCACAAGCTGAAATATTGACCTGTTTACTAACAACCTCAAAAAGAAAAAGAAATCTTTCTTTCAACTGATTCATTGAGCAGTGGTGGCCAAGTAGAAACAGTCCCGACTTACGAGTTGTAGGTCGCGAGTTCAAACTCAGCCGGGCGCATTACTTTATGTAATTTACCTCATCACTACTGCTCTCAAAACGGTAAAGGAAAACATCGTGAGGAAACTGGCATGTCCCAGAAACAAAAATTCGAAGACATGTGACATTCACCAACCTGCACTGGGCCCGCGTATTGGATTACGGCCCATTCCCTCTCCTAGAGAGAAGGCCTGATTCCCAGCAGTGGGAACATTATAAGGCTTATTAAGCTAGGCTTATTTATGCTATAATTGATTCTACAAATCTGAGTATACTCCAAAACTAACAAGTGATAAGCAAAAACATCGTGTCACACATAACAACGTTACATCAACCGCTGTCTTGTGGCACTCGTAGTTGCTATAATTAGTTTAGTATGGGCGTCCGGTGTCAAAGCCGGGGAACTTACTAAACTTGCTCCAGAATATATGCGTGATTAAGGTCGGGTTGGTACGGGGTCAGACGACTCGACAGAAGGGTGCGTTACTACATATTTTAGTTCTAAATGGTGTCTAGGATTTATTTGGTGTCGTTGGGAGTTTCAATCTAACAGAAATTGTCTTCCAAACAATCAATCTATCCAACCATTTACAAGTATTTAACATGGAGCAACTGTTTAGAATCAGAACCATTTGACTGTAGACGATTATTTTTTCCTGAGACAGAGGGTCCAGTTATGTAGAGACTCAAGTCCCTGAACGAGTCGATTTCTTCGAGAAAGAGGTAAAATCTTCGAAACCGACTCGGCCGAGCAGCGTTTGGCAAACTGCGCGGTATTTTCTCAGACAAAGAGAGTCTCTCAAAACGAAAGTCTATTACCAGTGCCGGTGATAAAATATGGCTGTGACGCATAATCGCTTATAATATGCCTCATCCGAAGATACAAAGTCAATTATAGGGCAAAGGAAAGGGCTCGCAGTTTTCTTTCGTAATCGATTCAGGAATGAAGATATCTGCAAGAGAACCAAGGTTACTGACATATCCTAAAGAATCATCAAACTTAAGTAGAAGTGAGCAGGACTTTGCTCGTAGAACAGTTGGTTGATGGGGCTGAAAGGTATTGTAGCCACGACTGCGTACTGTGAGACGCAGCGTTGCAAAGCTTCTCACAAAGTGGCCTAATGACCTGATGAGGGTTGTGTTGAGGTGATGCGAGAAGCTCAGGACCGGCCGTTGTAGTGATATTTGAGGGAGGTGTATGTCCAACAGTGGACGTCGTATGGCTAAAACGGTGATGATGCCGAATGAAGTTTTTTTAATGTTATTTTTTTACATTACAGGTGTAATGTTGAATACATTGAATAGTTAAATAACGTATCCACTTTAAAAAATAACACCGCTTTACACATGACATGAAATAAAGCATCCCTGAGACATTCAACATCACTCACGCGTCACAGAAACATACCAGAAACAGTACACGTTCACACAGCCGCTTACATAATATAAAAACGTAAAACACAGGCAATGACCGGGCGGCAGTTCATCCACTACCCTTTATTGCATTCCACGCGCTCCCCGGGTTCTCCCACAAACAATGCTGTATGCTCCCGGGTAGGGTTGTAAACGGAGGTCATTTGGCGGAGGTGGAAATGCAGAGTTTGATCCCTTTTGGTGCGGAGTTCAACGGAAATAAAGCTAAACTTTGCATACATGTATGTGTATTTTTGTAACATTCAAACAACAGAAAGAATTTCGATGAAATTTTGACGAAAAAAACACGAGAGGATGCTCTGGATTGGCACGTAGGGTAAGTACTTTTATGCCGGGAAAATGCTCTCTTGGAATATTTAAAGAGCACGATACCGCTATATTAGAAGCTAGTATCTAAATAATAAACCATAATCTCGGTCACCATCCAAGTGATTTATTACTAGTTCATGTAATAAACTGGCTTCGCTAAGCTGTTGTTCACTTGTAATCGACCGGATTAAACGTATGACGTAGATATGGATTTGGCAGCTGCAGAGGCAAATGGTGGAGTTACGTTTTTTGCATATGCAGAAGCAAATGGTGAAGGTACGTTTCTCACGCCTACTAAGGCGATAGGTGAAGATACAGTTGTCGCATTTACGGAGGTAGATAGCGGAGGTACGGTTTTCGCGCCTCCAGAGGCGAATGGCCAAAGTACGGATTTGGCACCTGCAGAGGCGAAAAGCGTAGGTACATTTTTCGCACCTGTTTATGGTACGAAATCATCTAATGACTTCACCCGCTCTTGGGTGGAGCGTGAGGACGTGTCGGACTAAAAGCCACTCCTGTTCCTTTTTTGCCTTTGTTCCAGGGCTCCGGGGTTTACTTAACCCATGGCCCCAGTGAGCTTCCACCCTGCTGGGCCCCTACGATTTGCTGATCGCTGTCCGCAAGCCTATGCCTACGGTGGCTGGAAATCGGGATTGGAATTCCGGTGGCTAGGGCGTGAGGGCCGTTCCCTCGAGCCTGCGGCCGCCTCCTTTGCTAGCATTACTGCTTCGCAGAAAGAAGCGACCGCCTGCCATACCTTCTCGCTCAGAACCATGGCCTGTACTAGGGCCCGTGCAAAGGGGACACATCTCTACCGTATGCTCCACCGTGTCCTTCGGGCGCCGCACCAGACCATGGCTTGTACCAGGGCCTGGCGCGAGAGGTCGTTACCGCCGCTGGACCCCACGAGGACATGGTGGTGCTCTGCCTAAGTGGGGCACAGCTTTACCGTATGCTCCACCGTGTCCTGTACGTGGTCCACACAATGATGACAACCGGGCATTCCAACTGAAAACCAGCGCTGGGTGTCTGACGCCCAGCAAATTTTTACTTTGTGTTTTTAAATTTTGTGCTGTGTCTGTTCCGAATAAAGGTATTTCTATTCTATTTTATTTGGTTTTCGCACCTGTAGAGGCTGATGGCGGAGGTACGTTTATCGCACCTGCGGAGGTTAAGTCCTTTACAACTCTACATTCAAATACACTCAACTTACTGGCTCGTTTACTGGCCCCGTTTGGGCCCGACATTACAAAATTTCCGTGGCCCCGATATCCTTGTCGTTGATGCAGGATGTTACTAGCGGAAGTCGTTTAAGCGACCATGGTCGTAAGTGACCCGGGGTTGTAGGCATCAGAGAAGATATTCAGAGGGGAAGTTTATGATGGAGGAAAATGGGTAAAGAAACTTAGATTAGCGTAAATGTCTTAAAAATATCGTAGTAAAGAAATCCTTTTATAGATTGTCAATGTAAAATTAACCCGATTTTTAATTTGTAGCTGTAAATGCAACACGTCATTTTACATTATTTTGATCTCGATTGAAACCTGAATCTTAAGCGATATCACACTAACATTAGTGTGATATCGCTAGTGTGTGAGCGTATTTATATTTGTTTATTTATTTTATTATAAGTATTATTTGCACTTACAGTAGAAACCAATACGTACAGATATTAATTATTATTTTGTAGTATACAAAACAAGAAATAAAAACATTAAATTATAAAAACAGAAAAATACAATTACAAATCATAAATTACGTCAAGAATAAGCAATGAGTTCACAAATATAGTATGTTGAACAGTTCAACGGATTTGGATGAAACCTGGCACACGGATAGATCATATCCTGGAATAGCTCATAGGTTACTTTTTATGATGACATGGTCAGGGTCGCTGGAATCCGATGGATGCGAGACGCACAGAATCGGTCGTTGTGGCGACGCTTGGCGGAGGCCTATGTCCAGCAGTGGACGGCTGAAATGATGATGATGATGATGATACTTTTTATCTCGAGAGTATGTTCCCTTGGGATAATTTCACGTTCCTAGTCGCAGTAGTTTCGGCTGTACGTTGATATGTCAGTCAGTTAGTTTCTCCTTTTATAAATTACTAGCTTCTGCCAGCGGCTTCGCCCGCGTAAAAATATGTTTCTCTGTACAAACTTTGGACCGCCGTTTCGTCCTCTTAGGGGCTGAATTTTGAAAAATCCCTTCTTAGTGCTCGCCTACATCATAAAAGGAAGCCTTGTACAAAATTTCACGCTCCTGGTCCCAGTAGTTTTGGCTGTGCGTTGATATGTCATTCAGTCAGTTTCTCCTTTTATTTATATAGATATATTTATATATATTTTATTTTATTTTAATAAGTACGAGACTACAGACTAAGACAATCAGCACAATTAAAAATAACATACAGTACATAAATCGGAAGTCCAATTACAGCTGTACTACAGCACTCAAAGTTTAATATGCTTCAGAAACAGAAAAAACACAGTAAAGGTGAAGTATTATGGAGAGGTTATTAAAGTACACTAATGTAATTACATTTTATATAAACAATTTCTAAATTCGTTAAAGCTGTTCAAAAACAAGTCTACCTTAGGGCATATTATATTATATTGATTGCACATTCTAAATAACGGGTTATTCTCAGAAACATTATTGTTACTAGCGGGTATACTAAATAATTGTGGAGTGCGCACAGATCAAGTTGGTATTTTAAAGTTTAACTGGTCAAGTAATTTAATGTCAAAGGAGCCATTAGCAATTTTATGCAATACACTTAAATCACTAACCCATCTCCTTCCCTCAAGACTCTTTATGCGGAAGTGTGTGAGCCGCTGATTGTACTTGGGGAGTTTACGTCTGAGGCCACATTTCGCGCTTAAAACTCTGACAAATCTTCTCTGTACAGATTCTATGCGATCTATATGAGTGTTATATATTGGAGACCATACAGAGGAGCAGTACTCCAATATAGATCTTACCAGGGAATAGTACAGTATTAAAAATGTTTGCGAATCTTTAAATGGTTTGGAGTTTCGTAATATAAAAGACAGTAAACGGTTGGACTTATTACAAATATGATCGTAGTGGGGTCTAAATGACAAAACCGAATCAAACATAACACCCAGGTCACGTACCACCTTTACCCTATCTACTACTACTCCCCTGATAGTGTATTTCAAGACGAAACATATTTTTACGCGGGCGAAGCCGCTGGCAGAAGCTAGTAATATATAAAAGGAAAAACTGACTGACTGACATATCAACGTACAGCCGAAACTACTGTGACTAGGAACGTCAAATTTTGCACAAACTTTACTTTTATGACGTAGGCGAGCACTAAAAGAGGATTTCCCAAAATTCACCCCCTTAGGGGATAAAATGGTGGTCCAAAGTTTGTATGGAGACATCTACATTAACGCCGGCGAAGCCGCTGGCAGCAGTTCGTTTAACTTGTTGTATGCCTATGTATGCGGGACGCAATGGCTTTTTAATTGTGTCAAAAACAATATGTATGTCAGTGTTGAACAGCTAAGCTACAGCAAAACCTCAGAACTCAGTTGTACTCCCATAGTAACAGTGCGTGAGTTAGTTTTTCTCAAAACCGAGTTACGTGCTACTAAACAGTTTATTTACTCTCTTGAAAAGTTCCCAATTTTGACATACGTATTGTTAGAACTTAAGCGACGATATATAAATACAAGTCATTTAACTTTAAATTGTTCAGTACCATCATAGGGATAAGGTAAAAAAAAAACTTAGAAAAAATCTTGACTCGTCTTGAAATTGTTACTATCTTGGTTTACAACAAAATTTATTCCATTCTATTCTTAGTAGGTACACCCGTGTGTTACTACGGGTCGTGGGGCTCATTGGACCAGGACTGCGGTCCCAACTTTCACGTATAAAAATAATTAAAAAAAATATAGTATTTATAGACCATAAATAAAATAAATACAGTTTTTTGGTTTTATTTTTCAATACTCTTGTGCCATCTCATCTTCCTAGCTCATCGTGTTGTGCCGGTGCTGCTGCAGCGGCTGCAGAGAACCCCAAGTGGCGGAAATATAATAACCTTGTTGGTAGTTATTGTTTGGGGTTGAAACTCTCGGATCGTGTGGTCCGAGTGCTCACAAATTATATAAAGAACTTTCAAAATGTCTTGTTGACACTTCGCGTGACCCAAGGGCTGGCTTTTACTTCGTATAAAGGGTAAGTATTGCCACTAGTCTTTTGGCTACATTACCAGTCGACAGCGATGCGGAGGAGTTTTTCGACGCCGTACTTTAGATTGCTTTTTAGTACTTTAATTAGGGCTTTGATTTTTATTTTGTAAGTTAGTTTTAATTAGGTTAAGTTAAGCATATTAATGTATTAGTTATATAATAAATAAAATAGTTTTTTGGTATCTGTAATTTAGTGCCTTTATCTGTATGGTCCGAAAGTACTTCTAAAAAATATATTATTTTTATAGGTGGAAATTGGGACCGTTTCAAAGAGCCCCACGGCGCGTCGGGTTTCGTGCCCAAGATATCAATGTGACCTACGATACATTTAACTTGAGGATGAAAACAACAAACAATTAGGATAATATCGTCACTCAAACTTAATGTCCTTCTGTATCTTTATCCTTATCTATACATCCTCACAAATTACAACAAACATAAAAAACAAAGTCCTCAACTGCCTCTCTTTGTCTATTTTGTTTATTTATTGAATTCATTAAACCCTGAGCAAACGCCGGCGTTCGCTCGGTCATTATCTTTCTATTGTGTCTCTAATTACGCTACTCAATAGGTTAAATGAAGTACAGCCACACCACATTTCATTTCCCATTAAAATGAAGTACAGCCACACCACATTTACATTTCCCATTAAAATGAAGTACAGCCACACCACATTTACATTTCCTATTAAAATGAAGTACAGCCACACCACATTTACATTTCCCATTAAAATGAAGCACAGCCACACCACATTTACATTTCCCATTAAAATGAAGTACAGCCACACCACATTTACATTTCCCATTAAAATGAAGTACAGCCACACCACATTTACATTTCCCATTAAAATGAAGTACAGCCACACCACATTTACATTTTCCATTAAAATGACGTACAGCCACACCACATTTACATTTCCCATTAAAATTAAGTACAGCCACATCACATTTACATTTCCCATTAAAAAAATCTATCCCAAAGCAAAATGACATAAGCACATGATAATTAAGGCGTTCACAAACTATGTACTAGTAGTCTATATAATCGTAACAGTTGCTATATGTATCATCATCATCATCATCATTTCAGCCAAAAGACGTCCTCTTTTGGACATAGGCCTCCCCCAAGCATCGTCATAACGACCGATCCTGTGCGTCTCGCATCCACGACTCTCACCAGGTCGTCGGTCCAACTTGTGGGAGACCTTCCAACGCTGCGTTTTCCGGCGCGAGGTCCCCACTCTAGAACCTATCGGCTCCGTCGATCATCCGTTCTACGAGCAATGTGCTGCCCACTGCCACTTTAGTTTGCCGATTCTTCGGGCTATTTCGGCGACCTTGGTTTTCCTGCTGATATCTGCATTCTTTATGCGATCACGCAAGGAAACTCCGATCATAGCCCTTTCCATTGCTCTTTGGGTGATTGGGGCCTTCTGATGAGGCCCATTTTAAGCGACCATTTTTCAGTGCCATCCATGCCATGCCACTTGCAACAGGCACTCTGTATATGTATGGTAAGAATAAAAAGGAGTTTCTTCTCCAGTTAGAAATATATTTCGTTGGTATTTACGTTCGAAAACACGTGAGAACCATCAACTACAGCTTGCATCTCTTCAAAAGCTGCCATTTACAAAAATAGAATCAGCCAGCCAGCCAGTATTTGTTTTATATCCATCTAAAGGTTTACTTTGACGGCCGGTACCTAATTGGACATGATCCACGCTCGCTGATATTTTAAAACAAATAAAATGAGAGGCGGCGCCATGGCTTTAAGTTAATTTTGCCGTGATACATACTGTTTGTGTGTTTGTCAAACGAGTTATATTCTGTGGACGCGGACGAGTGTTGAGTCAATATTTTTTTTCACGTTTGACGTTGTAGTATTTTCAGAGTGTGTTCGATGAAAGGAATGTTCGTGGAGAATCGGTTCTGAGGATGTTTTACTACGCAAAGCATTGATTTTGAAAATATATTATTTTGGTGTTAGGGTTTTGATACATCATTATCATCTTCCTGCCCTTGTCCCGTATTATTTGGGGTCGGCGCAACACGTTTTTTTCTTCCATTCTGCCCACTCACTCGTCACGCTACACTAACTTCCTTTTCTTTCATATCACTCTTCACACAATCCACCCATCTTTTCTTTGGTCTCCCTCTCCCTCTCCATCCATCCACATGTAAACTCATAAATCATATTATTGACTGTGTTTTTTTTACATAGAATTTTTTTTTTTTTTGTATCCTATTATTCATTGTAATCAATTATTGGTGCTGGCAACATCAAATCGTATTAGTGGTAACTGTAGTAAAGCTGTTGATGCAGCGTAATGGCGGGTGACAGTCCGCTTGTTCAAATTGGCGATAGTTAAGATCTCTTGCAATTGTAGCGACAAATGGAGTTTCTTGCACATTCTTCTTTTCTCTTTTCTTCTTTCTGACTGACCGACTGACTTCTCGACAGTTCAAAAGTGCCTGTAAATGGTTTATTTGAAACATATACTTTGATTAAGTGTTGAGTAAATATAAATGATTTTATACTGAAATGGGCAGTTTTATTACATTAGTTTAACAAAATGTTAAACAATATTTATATAATTTTAATCCAATTGTATACTTTATATATATAATTTTTGACACTTTTCCTTTCATTTTTTCTAGTGCTTGCTTACTGCATTCTACAACAGTGTGTAACATTGCTCAGTTTTAAGATAGACATGCTGCGTTTTGTCTTCGTGTGTGTTCCAAAGTGCATTCCTGGAACACCACCATATTCGTAGAATAAAACGAGACTACTCCCAACTGTCGCGTACTCTAACTGCTAGATTTATTAATTTATTAAAACTTTATGCACTAGTAATAAACACTGTACAAAGGCGGACTCAATCGGATCAACCAGTAGACCTTAGGGTGGTACAGAAACGTAACATGGTAGGTGCAGCTTAATAGAAAAGAAATACACTAATAAATATATACTTAGATACATACATACAAATTATCACTAATTATGAAAGACGAATCCAACAAATCAACGCTGTAATGATTACACCAACTTCCTGCGAATGTGTTCATATTCCCTTAAAAGTGGACCAACTGGACGCCATCTTGATGTTCAGCAGGAGTGCATTCCAAAGAGATATTGCCTGGACAAAGAAAGAGGACTGGATAAACCCAGACTGGTGTGTAGGACATCGTAGACAATTATTGGTAGATTTTTATTATGACCAGAGCAAAGAAATTGGATTTGAGCAAAGTGAAATGAGAAGAAGAAGGTTTGACCAGAAAAGAAAACAAAGTAGTCAAGGATCTTAGCGCTCTACGTTGTCGGATGGGTAACCATTTTAAAAGTGAACGATTCCCCCTACAATCTACCCCTACAGCAAATATGCTCGTTCCTGCAGAATCAAGAGACCCAAAAATAGGAACCGTCGAGCTATTTAACACGTTGTAATCAGTTATTATGTATATCTAGTCAAGAAACGAACTATGATAGGAATTACATAAATAACTTTAAATTATTTAGTAAACAAAAATTTATTGCTTTTTAAGCTTAAATTAGAAGCCTTTTAGTATTTTTGCATTTTGCAGTCGGAGTATTTTCTTTGTATAAAGATTTTTTTAAAAATTATATTATCATTGTAGGGACCACCCAGAGGACACGGTGGAGCATACGGTGGAGGTGTGCCCCGCTTGGGCGGAGCACTGCCGTGTCCTCGTGGAGGCAATTGGCGGCAGCGACCTTTCACGTCGGGCCTTGGTTCAGGCTATGGTCCGGAGCGAGGAGGAATGGCAGGCGGTCGCCTCCTTCTGCGAAGCAGTAATGTTAGCGAAGGAGGAGGCTGCACGCGTGAGGGAACGAAGGCTATGACCGCGGCGAATTTCTGAAAGGGCAACCCGTAGTCCTAGTACGCAAAGGGTAATTGAAGGATACAGGTGTGGTTTTAGTCAGTAAAAGTCTGACACGCCCTCGCGCTCCACCCAGAGCGCGAGAAGTCATTTGGATGATTTCCCACCTTAAAAAAAAAAAAAAAAACATTGCATTTGGAGTATTTTCTTTGTATAAAGATTTTTTTTTAATTATATTTCTAGGAATTTGAATTAAAAAAAAATCTGAATCATTCGAAAAAAGATAATTTTATATTTGAGTCTACATAACTTTGATTGGCATCGTTTTCAAGAAGTAATTTGTCAGCTACATGTTACATCTTTGTGTGGTGGTCGATTTATTCTTAGCCAGACAGACAGGTCCATAGTATCGTCGTGTACGATCCGTAGTACATTCCAACAGCACTACTATACTAAGAGTATTTTTAGAACACAATACTCTCAATTTTTTGTTGTCATCGTCTAGTCGGAGAGCTTTTTCTTTTGTAGTAGTGCGTTCAGTAAATGTATTTGTGTACTGTTGTGACGATGATGTGCTGTCTATTGCAGATAGATGTGTTTGTTTTTTTTTATATATATTTTTTACGGCGCCATCCGTGACGTCAAATTTACCTCACTCTGTGTTAATAAGATTTTTCTCGGATATTTGAAATAATAATTTTTATTTCATTATGAGCCAAACCACGTTCAAAAAACTACACTGCGCTCCAAATCACAAATTGTTGATGTGGCTCAAAAAGCAACCCAACTTAAATGAGACTGGGCAGGAGATGTCTGCTAACGAGCTGTGGGCACTTAAAACAGAGGATTGGTGCCCGAGCACAGCGACGCGGGGCCACGGCAGACCACGAAGGAGATGGTGGGATGACCTGGATTTCTTCCTTAAGAATTGCAAAGAGAAAGCGAGGAACCGTGATCGTTAATAAGAATGGAGGGAGGCATTTGACCAGCAGTGGGATAATACGGGCTAACGGCTTTTAATAATAAATATGAGCCATTGGGTTCCACTGCAGGGCTAATCAGTAGCATACACCAATACTCAATACTCAATACTCAATACTTTATTGCATTCCATATTATGTACATAGGTGGTATAAAATATAGTCAAGATCAATATGGACCCTGTCGGGCACAGCAAAGTTAGGAGAGAGGATGGAGGCCGAGTAACAATTCATGGAATTCATTATTGTAGGTAGATCTAATAGATGTATATTATTATGTATGTGTATAAGTATTGGTAGATTGTGTCCGATTATTTAATTTTTGTTTTTGTCATCTTTATTATTAAATTATGTCTGTATATATTTAAATTAGATTGTATATGCATATTATTATTATTATGTCTATTGTATAAGTAATTGTAAATTATGTATACAATTTAAATTAAACTCTGTTGTTTATTTATTTATTGCCAACTTACACTAACAGTTTACACCACACATATAAATTATAAGCACACATTAATTAATAAAGACAAGACAAAAACACTTAAAAATACATTACTTTTTAATAGGTAATGAAATTAATGTAAAAATAAAATACAAAAAAATAGAATAAAAAATAACAAATATATGTCAAAATGAAAAATTAAAAATAATGATAGAAAATAAAAAACTACAATGACATGTTAAAATTTCATTAAATTTCTTGTATTGTTGTACTAGTACATGGGGCCGTTCTCCCTTATTTTCTTGGTGTGAGAAATCATCGAAATTAAATGACTTCTTACGCTCTAGAGTGGAGCGAGAGGACGTGTCAAACTTTTACTGACTAAAATTCACCGGTGTTGCCAGGCTGATTTCACATTTTGCATTCTAGGATCACAGTAACACTTACAAACCTTCTGTGGTTAATTAAATATTTTAAATGATTATTTCTCAGAAAAAAAAAGATTCTATGTATTTAGTTCTATACAAAACTAGCTTCTGCCAGCGGCTATGCCCGCGTGAAAATAGGTTTTTCTATACAAACTTTGGACCCCCGTTTATTCCCATTAGGGGGTGAATTTTGGAAAATCCTCTCTTAGTGCTCGCCTACGTCATAAAAGGAAGCCTTGTGGAGAATTTCATGTTCCTAGTCCCAGTTACGGCTGTGCATTGATATGTCAGTCAGTTAGTTTCTCCTTTTATCTATATAGATAAATAATTATAAATCTATAACATCGAAATTCAGGAACAAACTCAAAATTGTGATCATTAATTCAGCTACTAACGAAGTGAGAACTACAAGTTTCAAACTGCGTATGACCACAATAACCTCGGCCCAATTAAAAGGTAAATTAACTCTGTTTTGAATTTGATGATAAATATTACGAATCCATCGCTGCTGTTCTAAGGGGTACAAATGTACAATGCGGTCCAAATAAGAATAGGACTGATTGCCATGTTGTGACGTCATGTCATATTGTCAAATCGAAGAAATATTATGGTGAACAAAACAAGAAATTTTTAAACTTTAGTTTATTTACGAACTGTGAACGAAAAAAGTTTAATCGGAATCCAGTTCTTCAATTTTGCTCATCTCTGAGTTATACAATTTCTTGCGATTTGACAGTATGACGTGACGTCATAACATGGCAATCGATCCTATTCTTATTTGGAACGCATTGTATTTCCTTGTTCACTTGCGAAACTATTACATTACTTTTGAAAAAACTGCCTTTCGCTTGTTACAAGAAAAAAAAAACGGTTAGTTGGGAGTCGGTGTCGTGCACTGAAGGTTCCGTACGTAAGTTTGTACTATGTAAATATTTCATTTTTCCGAATCGCAAAAAATAATTTTGTGATGTTCGGTTTTCTGACTATTTTTGATGATCAATCGCTGTAGGGTTTTTCGCAACAGGATTTTTCACGCTAACGTTACATCGCACCAATAAAGCATCGATGAAATATATAACATAGTACAATTGAATTATCGACACACCGTGTTCGATATAATAAAAATCGTATCATCAAGAGGTGTGGAGTGGTTAATAATAAAATGACTTTTCTCGCTCTATGGTTTTATTTTAAATTTTTAACTAACTCTTGGGCAGTGCGGTAGGGCGCGTCAGACTTTTGCTGACTAAAAACCCACTCCTGTTCGTTCTTTGCCATTGTTCCAGGGCCCCGGGATCTCTTTCGCATTACCTATGACCCCAGTAGGCTTCGACCCTGCTGGGTTCCTACGGTTGCTGACATATCCTTGAGGCACGCGTGGAACACTACGCGCCGTCGACGGTTTGGGCTCGGTCCGGACGGTTACCGGACGGTAGGACGGCGAGCTACTCATTGCTCGCCGTCTGCAAGCCCGCATCTATGGTGGCCGGAAATCGGGATCGGAATCCCGGCAGCAGGGGCGCGAGGGCCTATGCCTCGCGTGTGCGGCCGCCTCCTTTGCTAGCATTACTGCTTCGCAGAAGGAGGTCACCGCTTGTTCTCGCACTATGGTGTGTCAAACTTTAACTGAAACTTACTCATGTTCAGTTCCTTTTTGCATTCCAGGATCACGGTGATTCCTGCAAACAATACCACAGCATCCATTGACCCTTTACAGGAGCTCATAGCTTTGTGTATTTTCTATAATCTACTTAAAGTAACTTACCCGATTTTCGAGTGATGGACTACTTGTACTCGATCAAGGTGAACGCGATGTAACCGTATATGTTTTCTAGATTTTCTATAAATCTAGAAAACTTAAACGGTTCTTCTCCTTACTAACCTACCCACTTAGAAATGACGATGTACCTGTTTGTATGTGGGCTTCACGTTTCTTAAAAGGTGATCAAACGGTTGCAAACCAACGTCCCAACCAAAGTGACCTTGCTAGTTTCAGTTGTAGACAGCAGTTGTAATCCACGACCTTTAACGCCCTTGGTTGAGAGGCGTGTTTTCCCAACCATCGAACGTATTGGCGCGTGGTTTACATACATTTAGCCGCAACACAAACCAAACACATAAACCAAGGTCATCTTGGTTGGAACGCTAGTTTGCAACCGTCTGGTCACCCCTTTGGCCACTTTGACGAATGAGAAGTGAGCATTTAATGCGGCGCATTTTATTTCAGCTGAATTGAAATTTGGCTGAACGTGTGGTAGCCGCATTACATGACAGAGAAGTTTTTCAATCCGGCGCGCCAACTTGTAATACGGTGTATGACGATACGTCTGAAAAATATACATACAAACTGTAAAATAATAAACGCACGCCCGTAGTTTTAAATTGGCTACTGAATTGATTTCAGCTATTTTCAAATAGGTAAGTAATTTTTTATCAAAGTATGCATTGAGATAGATGCGAGATGCACAGGACCGGTCATAGTGGCGACACTTGGGGGAGGCATACGTCCAACAGTAGACGTCCTTCGGCTGAAAATGATGATGATAATGATGAATAAAATTCATCACCAAATAACATTTTCCTGTCCCAACAGACACAAACATGGCCTCACCAGTCCACCACCTAACATTTACAAATACGGGCAATTGATATACCCATTATTACCAGATCATTAGCATCAGTAATCCCCCACATTAGTCCGGGCGCTGGGCCTCGCGTTAGGCTGGTCGTTCACTGACCAACGATAATTAATCAATATCTCGGAGCTGATTAATTGGCGCGACCGCGGGAATCGCTGGGATGCTGCCGGTGGTAAAGGCTGATGTAGATTGGCGTGGATGAGGTAGTGGTGGCTAAAAATAACGAAACAAATGCATGAAAAACAAAGGTTAACTAAGTATTGGGAACATTTCCGTATGGCAGCGAGGATTTTCAGACAAAAATAGAAAAAAAAAAACGACGGATTTTTTATTACGTTATTTTTCTTAGTATTTATTAGTTAATAATTTTAGCTTTATATTTTATTTTCTGTTTGAAATATCTATTATTTGTTGATTGTGCAAACCTACCACAGTTTTGTCTTTTTTAACCCAAAGGTTGACTGGTAGAGAATGCCTTGTTGCATAACCATCGGCCTCTCTTAAGCTACGTAATAAATACAACACCTTTGAGGGAAATCACGCTTTTCAAGCCTGCATACACTGTTACTTCAATTAATACTGAAGGTTTCTCAGAAAACCATTATGACCTTCTATCCCAACTATATCAGACCACGAATTGTGTGTTGTTTAACTTGAAACTGGCTAGATGCATCAAACATTTTAAGTCAAAACTTGGCCTTTCCCTCTTAATCGAATGCCACCTCCACACCTTCACATATCTCTCAAGTATTCCCGATAATAGCGGAAATTCCACGCCAGATGCGTGCGGAATCCAAAAACTTTGCGCTCATAACTAGGCAAGCTCGATCCTCCTAGCGCCGTCTGTCTGTGAATACTTGCTTGATTTACTACGTACCAGTTTTTAAATAGTGCTTGTGTGCTGTGATCACTGACTTTGTTTTTGTGGACTGAGTTAAAAATCAGTGACGGTTGAGATGTGAAAATGTGACGCAAATGAAAGGCTTCTGAATAGGGAGGGTTTTTAAATAGTGTTTATGTGCTGTGATCATTGAGTTTGTGCGTTGATTGGGAAGTTAAATGTAAGTGACGGTTGAGATTTGAAACCGTGACGCAAATGGAAGGATTCTGAATTGGAAAATTTTAAATACTGCCTATGTGCTGTAATCACTGAGTTTGTGCGTTGACTGGGAAATTAAATGTCAGTGACGGTTGAGATTTGAAACTGTGACGCAAATGGAAGGATTCTGAATTAGGAGGTTTTTAAATAGTGCTTCTATGCTGTGATCACTGAGTTTGTGCGTTGACTGGGAAGTTAAATATCAGTGACGGTTGATATGTGAAACTGTGACGTAAATGCAAGGCTTCTGAGTAGGAACATTTTTAAGATCTATGGTTAGAATATTAGAATAAATAATTATTTCCCTAGTCTTTTCTCAACTAGCATGGTTTCGGCTTTCAGTCTGACCAAATGCAGCTGAATACCTGTGATTTACCTAGAACGAATGCCTATCAGACCTCCACATCCCAGTTACTAGGCAACATGATACTCATTGGATAGACTAAAAAGTACATATGAAATGAAAAATTCACATTTGTAGGTATTTGCCCGGTTTTGAACCCGGAACCTCATGCATGAGAGACGGATGCCTTAATCACTCGCTATCACGACACTGAATATTAGCATAGTCGGCCTTATAATGTTCCCACTGCTGGGACTCAGGCCTCCTTTCTAGGAGAGGAAATGGGCCGTAATCCACCACGCGGGCCGAGTGCAGGTTGGTGGATATCACATGTCTTCGAATTTTTGGTTCTAGGACATGCCGGTTTCCTCACGATGTTTTCCTTCATCGTTTTGAGAGCAGTGGTGATGAAATAAATTACACAAAGTAATGCGCCTGGGCGGGTTTGATCCCGCGACCTGTGACTCGTAAGTCGGGGCCGTTACCACTCGGCCACGAGTGCTCCTACTCGGCCACCACTGAATATTAGAACGAATGATTTATTAATTTCAAAATATTAGGTATGATAATATAATATATAATACTAATAGACGGTATCTTCTAAGACAAAGGATTTTTTAAAATGACAATTAAAACATCTTTTGTAATTGAACCAGTTCTTCCAGATATTACCTTGACCAACATTTTTTTTTTTAATTTATTACCAATTGTTACATAAAATGTACATGCTTGAAAATACTTAATTATCTATAATTAGGTAAATAGACACAAAATAAGGAAAATTAAAAATCTTGAATCATTAAAACAAAAAACGACCTTTTTTAGGTGGGAAATCATCTAATGACATCTTTCGCCCTTGGGCTGAGCGAGAGGGGCTCGGTCCAGATGGATTCCGGACGGTCGGACGATGAACTACACATTGCTCGCCGTCTTCAATCCCTTGCCTACGGTGGCTGGAAATCGGGATCGGAATCCCACTTTTACATGTAATTTTTTTTCTCGTCTTTTTAAACTAGATGAACAAACTCAGGAGTCAGTCTCTTTTAAAGTTCATACAGTAAATATGTAAAGGTCAAATCACATGAGAACCATGCTGATTTGTCTGAGATGGTCTTTTGAAGAAAGAACCATATCTACAGATTTGAGTGGACCTGTCCAGTCAGTGCAAGCATTTGTCAGCATTCGTAAAGCTCAACTCAGGACTACTAAGAAACTCAACGACTTGACGAACAATACCAAGGAAAGGACATTTGGGTAGGCCGCAGAAAATGTTCAAATTGCCAGACATACGTTAAAATTACTGAAAAGGAAAAAAAAAACAATCAACGTCAAAAATTAATTGAAGAAAAAATAATGTCAAATTGCAAAATATAAATAATCTATAATGTCAGATTTAAAAAAAAAAAAAACAATAAAAAGCACAATTGAAAATAAAAACAAAAGAAAAAACAATTATGACAACAGTTGCAGTGCGTACTGGAGCAGGCCAATCCCAAGCCTTTTCGTCCGCAACATAGTCCTTTATAGTGTAAAAAGCCTTTTGGCATAGTTACGCTTTACAAATAATTTGAATTTATTAAGGCTTAGTTGTTGAATTTGACTAGGCAGTGTTTATATTTTTATTTGCATACAAAATTTTCTCGTAAATATACTGTGAAGGTACAGTCATTACATTGATATCTTTATATTTATCTCTGATAGAGTATCGGGTACTTAATCTATAAATGCTGCTTCGCAGAAGGAGGCAACCACCTGCCACTCCTCCTCGGTCCGGACCATGGCCTGTACCAATGCCCAGCGCGAGAGATCGCTGCCACCGATTGCTCCCACGAGGGCACGGCGGTGCTCTGCACAAGCGGGGCACACCACTACTATATGCTCCATCGTGTCACCCGGTAACACCCGGGCGTTTCTTCCGCACGAATCCGGTGCAGAAACCTCCCGAACTTGCCAAGTCCTGTGAGGACCTGCGTCATGCGGAAGGTAAGGATGCAACTCCTCAAAGAGGGAACTTACCGCCATAATTGTTTCGTCCCTATCACTGGGTTGCGACAGTCGCTGGCGCCATTCCACAATGAGATCCCGCCGGAACTCTGTCTGCGGATAACGTGTGAAGTGGAGTTTCACCCCGACGTTGCATCTTCATGCACAAATCATGCATGCGTGCAAGGATTGTTGCCTTCAGATCCCATTGTGGCAGGTTAGCAAGAAGGCTCGGTACTGTAGGGATGGAAACTCAATGAAAGGCTTTATATTATCTTAAGAGTATTATTATATTTAGTATGTTTATCAGTTGTCTCGTACTTATAACACAAGCTCTGCTTAACTTGGGACTAGACGGCGTTATGTGAATAAAAAAAATTTCTGCCAGATTTTTTTTTAAATTATTGCACCAACCCAAAGTAACACCAGAACAAGCCATAAATAGTCAGCTACATTAATTTCCTTAAGCTGCCCCAAAAAGCGTGTTGACACAGGAACAAAATACGCATTAATGGCAGACCTTTACAAAATTAGCAGTAAACAAAAGAACTCCACCCCTGTTTTGTTAGAACCAGGCCATCCAGTTAATGTCTTTTGGAAAATACTCGCACAAAACAATTCTTTATCCGCAATTGTGTCAACTCCCGCTCTTTTGTTTATTTTAGGGTGGCAGCACTGAAAGAGTTACCACTGGCAATTTTATTTTTTAGAGGTTTTTGCAGCAAAGCATACCTGTGCCGAAATCTTTGTTTTGGAAAACTATGTATTTCAGTCAGTTATTTTATTGACACGATTTTTGTTACAATTTGCACAACAAATTTATTATACACCACTAATTTTTAATTAGTACAATTACAAAGAGATCTCATTAGAAAGGGTCTTATTATTATTTAAGTAAACTCTCAATAAATAATATTCATAAACAGCAAAGTTATGAGTGTTTGTTTATATTCAAAAATGTCACACAATTGAAATATAAAAAAATATAAAAATATGTAAATATTGTTCAGTCTATTGATTATGATTAATTATGAATGAATGAGGGGCGATAAAAATTGAAAAATACTGCGCGTAGTATTTTCTAGTAGCAATTGTTATAATGATTGATTCAATTATGAATTTACCAATTATGACAAATTTTCGTGGACAATTTTGGGATTTAGTTTTTTTTACTTTTGACTACACAAAAATGATCAGCAGAGGTCGGAATTAGGTAAAGTTAATCATGTACTTATACCGATTTCATACAGCGAAAGAATAAAGTGGACATGCCTCAAATGCCGAGATCAATTTTAAAGAGCAGATTTATTTTTATGGCTCTATCAGAAATATAGCAGAAAAAAATTCTTCCAGCATTAATGACGAGGAGGAAGAAGTGTATTTTGTTTAACTCATCTCAGTTGACGTAGAGAGATCTTTTTCATTACTTTAACTTAATAGTAATGTCCGATATAAGCGCAATCAAATATCCCAGTAATTATCGCCAGAACTATATTGGAGCTATCCACCATGTGCAAGCTCTGCGCACCAGCGTCGCGCACCGCTTGCACATAGTGGTGTGAAAACAGCTGGCGCGCGCTTCTGCAACCATGCCCAAAGCACTATAGCAGCGAATAGGCTTTTACGGGTCTGTAAAGGATTTATTTTTATTTATTACTTTTTATAATCTTATAAAGATTACTAGCGCCTATCGGCTTCACAACAGAAGCCAAGCCAATTTTTATCAGACAGATTTTTTGTTTTTTGTGGAAAATTATCAAATTACCACTCCCGATCTGGATGCATCAAGACGGAGTGTGAGCCGTTTACTGACCTCTTCAGTTAAATTATTGCAATCCAGGGCCATGGTAACTCTTGTTCGAAAGAATTACTACAGTCCTGGATCCCACAAAGTATTTCAAACCTAATTTTTTTTGTACCTACTCTGTAAATATAGAATATGCAAACCATTGTTTGCTTTTTAATAAAAATAAAAAAAATGCAAAAAAATAAAAGAACAACCGACTTCACTACAAAAAACACTAAAGCGTTCAAAATTAAGTTAAATAAAGAACAAAGAAAACTTGAAAACTGAGGTACCAAATTAAAGTAATTTCGAACGTTTTTTTTTTGTTTTTACAGTGAAGTTGATTGCTTTTCATTGTTTTCCTGCAAAAAAAAATTATACGTAAAAAAGAGGTTTAAATGTTTTTTTTTTTTGCAGGAAAACAGTAAAAAAACAATCAACTTCACTTTTTTTTTTTGTCATTTACATATTTATAAAATTAAGTTAATTGGGTAAATACAGGTTTTATCTTTGTCAAAACTACTTGAACAATAGCTAAATTAACCTTACATTGTTGTTACTTAGTATCAAATCAGAATATTATTTAAAATATTGTGTGTCTCATTACAAGGTGCATCTCCAAAATGTTTAGTCCATTTATATTATTTGTTTTATTGCAAATTTCTACCGCTCTTACTAGCAAGCTCAATGGTATGTACGTTAAGCTTTTTTTTATACTAGCAACCTCCCGGCTTTGCACGGGTGCAATGCTATTACTAAATTATATACTACAGAATGTCTTTATACACAACGTTCACAGCTTTTTTTGTAATTAGACAATACAAACATGTTTCCTTTAGATATTACTCTTGAAAGAGCGACATATAATTAAAGAAAAGAAAGAAAAACAGTCTATTTACGTCAAATATGGCGCACACCTTAAAAATAAAACAAATAACAATAACGACTTATATATAATGGGTGGATTGGTGGTTATTAGTGTAATTGGTGGTTAGTGGGTTTGTTGGTTTGGTGGTTTGGTTGGTTGGTGGTTGGTTTGGTATGGTGGTTTGGTATTGGTGGTTTAAGTGGTTGGTTGGTTTGGTTGGTAGACCATGTGAAAAATAACCAACGGTCAAATCTAACCCTACAACGTTGAAAGTTTGTCTTACTATTTAGAGGCACGCGCCGCAGGCCCCCCGGCCGGTGTCTGCATTTTAAAACCGTAAAATCTTCGAAAATATTCATTTAAATTACATGCTGTAAAGTGTCATATTTACCTACATTAAATGCACAATGTATTTAAGGTACTTAAATGGACAAGGATTATTGCTGTATTACTTAAAATCGCTTCGTAAATAAGACATTATTTCTCGTAAAAAGTAAAGGATAAAAAATGGTTATTGTGGGTTATTATTAAGAGACAGATAGACATATAAATATACCATCATTGTAGACTTTTTCAAGGTGTACAATACTATTATACATTATTTTGATCTATCTCGTAGGGTTCAGCCAGCTTTTGCAATGTAAGCGCATAAAATGTGTTTATTTATGACATCACATTAGAAACCTTTAAAATTATCAGTGTTTCTCTACTATATTTTGCTTGTATTATACACATAAATCTTCCTTTTGCATACATAGGGACTGACAGCGGGAAGCAACTTTGTTTTATACTATGTTAAATAATAAAAAAAGTTATTTTTATTATTTCAATCATTTATATTAATTATTACCAAAAAACATGTCTTTGATATAGTCTTTAACCTTGTAATACGCTCTTTTGGTTAGGACACGCTTTATATAGATTTTAAACTTGCCCTCGCTAAGTTCAGTCACCGCCTATGGCAGCTTGTTTTAAAAGCGTACGCTGTTTACTAAAAATGACTTGCTGGTCTTAACTAATCTCCATTTGGGCAATACAATTTCAAGTTTACAACGCGTATTTATGTTTTGAATATCACTTCTTATTTTGAAAAGTCCTAGGTTTTTACGAACATACAAAATACTTTCTAAGATATAAAGAGAAGGCGGTGTCAGTATATCGATCTCTTTGAATTTATTTCTGGGGGACTGGCAAGGACCTATTTTATAAATAGCCCAGATTGCTCTCTTTTGTAATATGCAAATTGAGTCACAGTAAAATGCTATAAGACATAATACTGTGTAAATAAGCATAGTAAACTAACCTAGCTGTGGCTATATCTATCATTGCCTTATTTTTCTTACTGAGCTTAATCTTCCTGAAAGAGTTCTAATATAAGCGCCCCACTGCAGTTTAGTATCAATAGTTATACCAAAGAACACAGTTTCCATCAAGACTAGATTAACGCTAACTTGAGAGACATTCAGCAATGAAAACTATATACATTTAGTTTTATTCGCATTAAGTAAGAGATTATTAGCTGCAAACCATTTCGAAAGAACAACCAGACTTTCGTTGACATGCAAGACATCCGCATCTTTTCTATCTACTTTAAAAATAAGAGAAGTATCTTCAGCAAATATAATTTTATCGGATAAATTAGCCATCATGTAAGGGAGGTCAATAATATAAACTAGAAAAATGAAAGGGCCAGGAATTGACCCCTGAGGCACGCCCATCTTTACTGAAGACTCCGAGGGCGTCGCCCCATTAATGGTTACTTTTTGCAGACTCGGACTATGTTCGCATGCCTCCGTTGTACCACCTGGACGGCTTTGAGGAATGCTTTGATGAACCTGACGCTATGTTCTGCTACGGTGAATTTGTTCTGGTCTCCGATGAGCCGAGCCAGCTCTTGACTATGATACAGGTATGTTTCGTCCATTACTTTTACAGTCGTGATTTTTATGTCATAATTCAGACTTCACATTTGTTAAAAAAATGCATCTCGTTGTCATCATCTGCGTTGTGTGAAGCGAGGATAAAAATATCCATCATAATTAACTTAGCGTTATTTTGTGGAAGTGCTTGTCGTCTCACTCGATGTCTCGAAGGCTTTCGATAGGGTCTGGCATGAAGGCCTTTTATGTAAGTTTCTTTCATTCGGTCTATCCGCTGAATTGTGTGCTTGGATTGCAAATTTCATGAGTTATTGATCGGTCCCAGTGGTCATCGATGGCTGTTCGTCCGGTCAATTGGCCATGTATACCGGGGTCAGGAATCTGTGATCTAGGAAACATTGTTCTTGATACTTTTGTGTATACAGACGACAGCACTTCTACTAAGAGTTACGTGTTCAGCGCACGAGCTAGTGTGTCACAGATTCGGTGTCTCCGAGAGACTATGGTTGAGTGCTTGAACTTGTCCTTGCAGATGGTCTCCGAAAGGGGCGATGTTAATTTGGTCAGATTCATTACTGCTAGACCACTGACTTGTCTTAACGCTAAGAAGGCATAGTTCTACTCTGTTCTTATTTTCCGGGATGTAACCGTGCTGATAGTCAACTATCTTCTTCGCAACCAAATTCTTCTTCATTTTGTAGATTGTGATATAAACTGACAATTCCAACACTTTGACAGCTCTGATGATAAAATAAACGATTTAAAATGATTGTAGCACATTCTAGTATATAGATATTTTTGTTGTTTGTCCCTATTGGCCCACAGTATGTTGTAAGGAACACTTTTGAACCGACTTCAAAAAGGAGGAGGTTCTATGTTCGGCTGAATGTATGTTTTTTTTAAGTATGTTCACCGATTTCTGGGTCAATTGTGGACCGATTTTGATTTTTTTTTCTTCTGACTTCAATGTAAAAAATACACTGAAAAGTGCAAAATAACTTTAATTTCGGAAGTCGGTGTTAAATAACGAAGAGACAAAACTATTATAGAAACAACAACGACTTCCGAAATTAAAGTTATTATGCACTTTACATTGAAGTCGGTTGTATTTTTTTTTGTGAAAAGTTTTTTATTGATAGTATCAACAGTCATCGTTCACCCTTACATCTATCAACGAATGCTACGCAGACTCTGTTGATACACGATGGTCAAGCTAGATTGTGCTGGCATGAGCTTCACTAAGGAATGTGAGACTGTCGTGTAAAATTACTTTGTAAGATCTTGATCTTTGTTTTATTTTGTCTTTGATATCTTTTTATTATAATTTCATCTAAAGTCAGCAAAAACCAGAAAGACATCCCTTCCGGCCATATACGGTTCTCCATGGAAGTATCTAACCTGTGCCAATTTCGGTAGTCGGCGTTAAATAAGAAATAAACAATACCGAGAAACACCGTAAAGTTATTTTGATCCTTTTAGTGTTTTGTTTTAGTGAAGGCGGTTATTTTTTTTTATTTGTGAAAAGTTTTTTATATACGCATCCATCATACTTTTTATATTGCTTTCTTGATCTAATGTAACACAAAAGTGTTTTTTTTTGTCATAATACTAATTATATAAGATTTAATTAACAAATATTATTATTTGCATATTTTCGTAAGTTTTTATTTTCATTTTAACGTTAATAAACGTGATTATTTCTCTTATTTGCAGAATTTTTCCGAAAGTCCTAGACACTTTAACCACACACTAGTACGACACGGTTATTGCATGAAAAAAACATGCAACGAATTTTACAACAGTTCTAAATCAGATGTGGACCTAAGATCGTCCTTTGAAGCATGCTCCAACAAAACCATTTATAACAAGTACAAGTTAAAAACGAGATTGACGGATGAACTTGATTGTTCTAAACGCGATAGAGAGCAACCATTAGATTATTTAGATATTTTTGTTGGAGTGGTCTGCATCCTTATAATTATGGCTAACCTTGTCGGAAGCCTTTGTGATCGCTATTTGGATAAGGGAAAGGAACGAGGAGGTAAATATATTTTCGCTAATGTTTCTATATGTATTGTATATATGTAAATAGTACACCACGAACTACCTGCGTATCTTTTTTTCACCTTAACTGTCAAATCCATCCAAACAAAACGCTGTTAGCGATAAGACCACCCACTGTGACACCCTATCAATTTTAAGTTCCTAATGTAATTTGTAGTTTTGGTGTACAATAAAGGATATATCTATCTATCTACGAGTATATTAGATTAACTAGTATGAAAAGAAGGCAGTATTTATACGGATTTGTTTTTTGTAGGTCTTAAATTTCTGTATAACTTTTCAATTTTTCGGAATTGGAAGAAATTTGTGGCGCCTGCTGGTGAAAATCGAGATCCTCGTTTCAAAATGTTGACAGGAATTCATGGTGTCAGGTGGTGTGAAATTGACTATATTAAAATTTCTCTCCGTTTACTTCATATTTCTAATAATTAACTAATATTGTTTTTTTTTTTTGCTTCAGAGCCTTAAATATTTCCTTCGTCGTGATAGGTCACGCAACTTTTGTCAGCGGTGCATTACTCGTGAATCCCAGGTTATTAGAAGAAGTAAGTTTATTTTACTTTTTAACTTCCTATTACTTACAAAAAAACATTCCATTCGTCGTGTCACCGAAATCTTCAAAAAAAAAAAACAGTGCATTATTTAAGATATATGATATTTCTTCAATAATGCACTGTTTTTTTTTTCTTACATTCTTACATTCCAAATTGAAAAAAAAACATAGTATTTACCCAGGTATTTCTTTTTATTTCAGTGGCTTGATGTTAAATTCTTTAACATATTTATGAACGGGTCAGTGGCAATGCAGTCATTCTTTTTAGTCTCATCTTTCCTACTAGTGTATAACTGGCTGATTGATTCAGAGACACGTCCACTGTCATGGAGCATGCTGCCGCAGCAAATCATAATGAGGTGGTTAAGGTAAGAATATGCAAAACTGGGCGAGTGCGAGTCGGACTCGCGCACTGAGGGTTCCGTACAAACTTAAAAGGTAAATTGCGGTTTACGTTTTATGACGTATTAATAAAAAAACTACTTATTTGATCTCGTTCAAACAAATTTTCGGTGGAAGTTTGCATGGTAATGTACATCATATATTTTTTTTAGTTTATTATTCGCTTATCTTAGAAGTTAAAGGGGCGGGGGGAATGATATTAGAAACTTCAATATCATTTTTGAACACCTATCTATAGATACCTCCACACGTATGGGATTGATAAAAAAAAAATGAGTTTCAATTCTAATTATGGGGAACTCCCAAATTTTTTTGTTTTTTTTTCTATTTTTGTGTGAAAATCTTAATGCGGTTCATAGAGTACATCTACTTACAAAGACTAGCTACAACTATTTTAATTACTTGTGTTATTAGGTTATGCGTATGCTATTATTATTTTATGGGAAATTATAATGTCAAGCCACAAAATTATCCGGTGGCCACATGATGAAACGTTTTTATTTTATAACTTAGCAACGGGATTTGAGAGTGCCTAAGATTTCTATTCCAAGAGCGAACGTACTGAGCTCGCAATTGAAGGGCACTCCGATATGAACAGGTTAAGTTGTTTTTTTTTTTTATAACCGTTCAGAAAGTGGCTTACATAAAAGTTAACTTGCGGCTAGAATCATTCTGATTCTTGGTAATTGTGTTAGACTTAGTAATATAAGGCAATGTAGATTTTTAGAGGCGATTAATTCTTTTAAAGAGATTTTTGTTTAGTTAGTATCCTTAATATATTAAGATGGTCCTTTGGAGGTAAGCGGAACAGAGAGTAAAGTCCCGCAAACCTCCGTTGAAAAGGGACGATCCTCCAGCCAGACGGGTGTTATGTCTGGTGGGCTATTGCCCGATTGATGATTTCTGGCTGTTCTATACGTTCCAATCGCGCAGAGAATTTTGATTGCGCGATGTAGGATTAGTTCTTTTGTGACGCCATAGATGTCGCTACAGTCCTTTTTCACTCATCTATTATAAAAACCTAGCATGGTTTAAATACTTGTTATTTCATCTAACGCAATCTAACGCGATGTTTGACAAATAGGCAACATGTAAAAAGAGAGATAACTCCTGAAAACTCTGTTAGCATTCGGTAATTCTGTTATTTACTCGAATATTTTACAAAACTTGTTCTAAGAAATACGTGTTTTTTTTTTTAAACCCTTATAGGTTTTTGAAAAAAATTGTATTCATTTAGAATCTTGATTAAAGTTTCAAGGCTTCTGTTGTTATACTTTTTGACTTTTTTAATTTTTGAGGAAATTATGAAGTGTCAAAATTCATGCAAAATAGCAGAAAATCAGAGGTCTTTACTGGATTAGTTTTACACAAATTTATAAATTGATTTCAATAGAAGCCTAGATAATATCCACAAGATACTGTGTTTCCAAAATACTTAATGATACATATGTAATAACGTTATAATCGCGTAAGAGCGGTTGTATAAAAAACATTGCATACCCTTAAGTTCAGTTTTCAGGTCTTTTACATCAGATTGCAAAATATACCATAGAATAGCACAAAATAAAATAAATATATCCAGTATTAAAGGAATACAAATATTTTTGCTTGGTTATAAATATAATTATATAGTCTATCAAGTAGCAAATATGATATACATACATTAAGTAGTGATTTAACCGGTCTGTTATTTAAGCTATGTTAAGTGTGTGTTGTGTGTGTTTAAGGTATGTTATGTAAGCTTTTTAGCTTTCACATCGCGTCATAGTTTTTGACGTTAGACCCTTGACGTTTTCTTTTGTGCTTACTTTTAAAAACACTTCATTACAATCAATAATAATATGAGGTATTTAACTATCACTTATAGTTACATTGAAGATTATATTATAACCAAAAATAGCGTCTTTTGCACTTATACACGAGTCAGTGATACTTTCTGATATTAATAAAAACTATGCTCACAAGCTTCAGAGGTGAGGTGAGGTGGTTAAGGTGTTCAAAATTAAGTTTAAGCAGGAATAAAATATATATAATAATATTCCACAACTATCACACAACGCCATTTAGTCTCAAACTAAGCAGAGCTTTTGCTATGAGTACTAGACAACTGATAAACACACTTATATATTTCTAAAAACATACATATTTTATATAAATTATACCCAGAATTTATTTTTTTTTCGATGGTAAAATCATCTTATGACATCCTCCGTCCTTGGGCGGGGCGGGAGATAGTGTCAGACTTTTACTAACTAAAAACCCACTCCTGTTCCTTCGTTGCCTTTCATACCAGGGCAGAGTTACAACCAGACATAGAACAAATGATTGTGCTCATCACGAAAACCTTTGTCCTGGATGGGAATTGAATCCACGACCTCCGGCATAGCAGTCAGGACCACTAACCACTAGACCAGTCTAAATGCGTGCCCACTTTGTTAAACCATCAGCATTTTTATATAATTTTACTTTGTTTGCTGCAGATTGACTCCATCATACGCCCTTGTCATGGGATTAACAGTAACGTGGTTCAGTAGGCTAGCATCAGGAGGACCAGTATGGAAGGTAAGTTTTTATTTCGGCGTTATTTTATCATCAGTTTCAAACAGAATCCTTAGCTTTTCTAACCTATTTGACAGTTCTGGTCATCATCATCTTTCTGCCCTTGTCCCATGTTATTTGGGGTCGGTGCAACGTGTTTTTTTCTTCCATTCTGCCCTGTCACTCGTCATGCTAACACTAACTCCCTTTCCTTTTTTGATTGTTCTGGTATAGTATGATTTATAATAATTTAGCATTGTTTGAAATGGGTTACAAATTATACTCATATAGTTTACAGGTATATTTGAATATTATATTAATAGTATATTGTCTTGTTCGGTTTTAGATTTTTCTTATTATTTTATTATACATTTATAAAATGATTTGTCCTGTATGACTGACGGATTAACGCACAGCTTAAACCGCTGATCGGAAAGATCTGAAACTTGAAGGGTATGTTCTTTGTATGACTTAGGCTTCCAATAAGAAAGGATTTTTAGAAATTTTTCCCCTTAGGGGGTGAAAAAAGGGGGCTAAGTTTGTATGGGAAAACGTGACTTTTTTGGTCCAATCTACTTCAAATTTTGCATGAACATTCTTTAACAGAATTAATGGAAGCAAAAGTTACGTATTTTATTGAAATTCATCCCCTAATGGGGTTAAAAAGGGGTAGAAAGTTATTTTGGTGGTGATTTGCTTCGAAGTTTTTGTTACTTTTGATTTAAATTACATTTTATTTTGACACATGTTTGAAAACTCAATCTGTTTTTATTCAAAAAAGGTTGAACTCACATAAAACTCTTAAAAAAGTAGAATTTATCGAATATTCGAAATTTACAATGGTAAGAATAAGAACGTTCTAGTTATAAAATAAAAGAATCATTTCATAATTATTCAAAAAATCATGTAAAATATGAACTTAGAATATTATTTATATAAGTAAGGGTTAATTTATATGTATATATAAATTAACCCTTATTTCTCTCGGTCCCATATCGTTAAGTTATATAGTCTATAACTTAAGAACGGCTGGACCAATTTTAATAATTCTTATTTGTTTTATTCACCAGCCTATAGGGAAGGTTGTAGGGTAGGTAGGTAGGGTATGTAGCGTATGGTAAGTAGGTAGCGTATGGTAAGTAGGTAGCGTAAGGTAGGGTAAATAACTAGGTAGAGTAGAGTAGCGTGGATTAGGGTAAAGTGGGGTCGAGCAGGATAGGGTAGGGTAAGTTAGGGTACAGTTGGGTAGAGTAAAATAGAGTAGTCAGTGACGGGAGCGAAATCGCGGGCAAAAGCTAGTTCATGATATAAACAGAAATTATTAAAACTATTTTTTTTTCTACAGAAAGTCATATATTATGAGGTTAGGGACTGTCGGCAGAACTGGTGGGTGCATATGCTTTATTTCAACAATTATATTGATCGTTCCAACTGCATGGTGAATTCTTGGTAAGCATAACATTATATTTAAATGTTATTTCACTCTTTCAAAGTTTTCTTTCTTTATATTATTTACTTTCTAACTTTACATAGTAAAAGTCATTTGAAGTAACAGCAACATAGAGTACGACTTGTATGATATTAAATTCAGAAGTAAAAATAAAGTTATTATTACTATTTTATTATTGTTTTTTTTTATTCCAGTATATTATTATTATTATTTAATTTCATATTTCTTTGTTCTTTCTCCAGGTATTTAGCAGCAGACACCCAGCTGTACATCTTCGGAGTCATCTTATTTTTGTTTTGCAGAACTAATCTAAGAAGAAAAGTGGTACTGAGCTTTTTCTTCGTAGTAGGAATCATAATTCCCATGTTGCACACATATTACCAAGAGTTACAGGGTATACTCGTTGCAGCTCCGGAGTAAGTACTTTTTTGCTATAATAACTACTAGTTTTTCGGCGTTGCTATTGTAGCAACGGAACTGTAGGTATAGATACCAGCACGGATCTTGAGCGCTGACTTTTACAGTTCTACTTACGTAGACGTGAAATATTGCAGGGGAGTGCAATCCTTGTGGATGCGCATATACTACTAATATTGGAAGTGGACTGTATTTTTGCGGATTAGCGTTTCTTAGATATGTTCTTGACACCTTACCGTAGAAGGATCTTATTAGAGCCGTTTAGGATTAGGAAGCAGAGAGAAACAGCTCGTAAAATGGGAGGGAACTGCACTAACCTTTTGAACTCCACGTGTCTGCCGGTGTTTTCTGGATTTCGCGACTCCTGCTCCAGTGCAGAACACTGCACAGTTCTCAAGCACAAAGCGTTAGCGGGTTTAGTGTCTTTAGCGGATAAGTTCAACAATAACCAATTTTTTTTTTTTGCAAAATGCGCGGGACGCCGTCTTAGCGTTGCGAGCGATACCAAGCGAGTATATGTGCGGTTTCTTTCTTTGAGGTAGTGCGGGAAAAGGATGCAAAAATGGGAAGTGTCGCAAGCTGTCACACAAACAAAACGCGACTAATTCCGGAACTAATTTTTACGCGGCAATTACCAAGCGATATAGGCGCAACCACCTTGTAAAGTCATGAGCTCGCCTATATTGTACGATGCTCTTTCGCCGAGCGCTCAAGATTCGTGCCGCTATCTGTATATTGTTTTAAAATAAAAAGCAATCTTTGACATTCAACGATCGAAAATTCGAGTTACACATTTTATTTTCAATATTTTTTCACTGACGATTTAACCTTCCCTTCATTTTAAACTGATTTGACAAGTTGACAAGAGACCCTATATTTTGACAAGTTCCTGTCATTGATTCAGACTGAAATAATATTACGATCTTTTAAAAGATTTTTAAGTATGAAAATTGATCTGCCCCCCTAGCCAAGTTACAATCGTATCGTTCGCCCCGAACGCCTCGAGTAGGCCACGCCTCCTCTTTGTTCCGACGTCATCTCAACGTTCAGTCATGTGGTCAGAATAAAGGAATCGGAGGCGTGACCTACTCGAGGCGTTCGGCGCGAACGAAATGATTGTAATCGTATATATGTATCGATAGAAAAATGGTCAAGTAAGATTTAATAATTTTATTTTGGTACCTTTTTAGATTATACTAATGATGCTTGTTTATCATCTACTTTTAGTGTCGTATTTAAATTATTCCTGGGAGATCCCACGTTTGAAAAAAATTACTCGAAAGGGCATACAAATTTGGTAGGATGTATCATCGGCATGGCGTTAGGCTACATTATCTACAACTGGCAGAAGGATGGTGGAGATCCTAAGCAATTCCAGGTAAACTTTCTTATTAAAGCTATAAATTAATTGGCAACGAGTAGTGATAATCCAGATAGTAGCCCTAAGATCAGAAAAAGTAAAGCCAGGCAAGTTCAAGTCGGACTCGCGCACTGAGGATTCCGTAAAAAATTACCTATGAAAACAATTTATTTCCCGAATCGAGTTTCGAAGATTTTTCCGACTCGTTTGTTAGCGGTGTTAGTACTTAAGAGACGATATCTATAATCGTTAAATCTTTATAATAATAATTTATTAACAAGACAACATTTGGTCCACAATATCTGTTAGTAATCCTTATATCTACGTTAGTTCATCATTAAATAGAAATAATAGTGAAAACAATAAACTAGACTAATAAAATGTTTTTCAATTTCAATAAATTAAAATTTCAAAATTGCAATGTCAGTGAAATTTAAAATTCTAAAACAATAAAATTTTCAAGTTAATAAATTAAAATGTCAAATTAAAATTTCAAATATGATAACAATTAATTAATTAAACTTAAATTATTATAACAAACAATGTTACCTGCCCCACGCCTGATTGACGGGCTTTCTGCGATAATTACTTTCTATATGTATTTTCTGAGACAGTAACAAAAAAAAATTTCTCCTTTGACTCTGCAGGCCTCTTGTAATGTGTTTTTTTTTTCTACCACAGAAATACCGCTACATATACTGGTCTTTGACAGGCGTGACTGTGCTTGTTTGCTTTTCTGGATATATCTTCTTTGCTGATGGTCCACCACTGCCCATGTACGTTCACATGCTGTATGCTGGTCTCCAGAAGCCTGCCTTTGGTCTTGTCATAGCTACTATTATAGCTGGAGTTGTTATCCAATTTGAAGGTACAAACTTTATTTATTTTAATTAGTAAGATAAAATTAATAAACTACTATCGACAAGAATGATTCCGTCAGTTCACATATTCAGATCTTTAACCGATTCATAATTTATTTTTATACTAATTATTATGCTAAAAAAATAAAGTAAAAAAAAAATCATGATTATTGACCAGCGATACAGTTCTATAATAAAAAATATTTTTTTTACGCTATATTTATAAAAGGAGAAACTGACTGAGTAACATAATTATATGAACGCACAGTCAAAACATACCAGGCCTAGGAGCGTAAAATTTTGCGCAAGGCATACTTTTATGACGTAGGCGAGCACTAAGAAAGGATTTTCCAAAATTCACCCCCTAAGGGTATGAAATGGGGTGGTCCAAAGTTTGTAAGGAGAAACTTACTATCACGCGGGCAAAGCCACTGGCAGAAGCTAGTAAACTATATTTTACTTAAATGCTAAGATTTCGATATGAGTTCTACGCATTGGTGCACATAATGCAAGTTTCAGCCACATATTTCTGGCTGGAACTCTTGAAACTCTTTTACACAAAAACTACTGAATGGATTTCGATCAAACTTGGTACACGGGTAGATCATGTCCTCGTAAAGCACATACGAATTTTTATCTCGGGAGTTTGTTCCCGTGGGATAATTTCCCACTATCACGGTGGCGAAGCTAGAAAAAGCTAGTAATATATAAAAGGAGAAACTGATTGAAACATTAACGCACAACCGAAATGAATTGTGTTATCTTGAAAATAAATTAATATTATCATTAAAAACAACTGGAACAATGAGCGTGATATTTTGCAAAGATTTTCTTTTATGACGTAGGTGAGCACTACTGTCTTAGGATTTCCCAAAATTCATTCTCTTAGGGCTATATTTCACCGGGACACAATGGCGGCGCGACCAGTCGCCGCTATCTACAAAATGTATACAGCTCTATAAAGAGTTACTCACCTGGTGTCCATTTGGTTGCGCAACCAATTTGGTGGACGCGTGCACTTATGGTCCATTTTGAGACAGTCTCAGTGTGGTGGAGCGACTCTGATGTCTGTATGGTGTCTAGTTTGGTAGTCTGTATGGTCTCTAGGTTTTTTTTTTAAATGGGTTTAAAATTAACCCCAATTGAAAAAAAACCCTCTTAGTGCTCGCCTACATCACAAAACGAAGCCTTGCAAAAAGCAAAATTTAGCACTCTTAATAGTACTACTAGTACTCGTAGTTTCGGCTGTGCGTTGATATGTCAGTCAGTAAGTTTCTCTTTTTATATATAGACATAGTAGGAATCACTTCTGTATTGTGGATGTGTTCACAGACTTGTTAACTCACTTACACAAGACGCACTTTAACTATCCACTTATTTATAGGTATCTACCGACCAATTCTGGAGTGGCGACCTTTCGTGTTCATCAGTCGGTTATCGTACAGCGCCTACCTTTTACACCTCCCCTACGTAAGGACTGAAGCTGCTTCGATTATGTACGTTCAGAGAACAACATTTTTCGGAGGTGTAAGTGTATTTTATTTAACTTATCTTCATCTGTGTGTCTCATTACCAGAAATTGGAATTAGGTAGAGTTGTTTAAGTACTTATACCGATTTCATACAGCGAAAGAATAAAGTGGATGTGCCTCAAACCCCGAGATTAATTTTAAAGAGCAGAAATTTTTATGACACTGGCGGAAAAAAATTCTTCCTGCATTAATGACTAGGAAGAGTCAATTGAGGAAAGGTATAAAGGAGGAGGAGTCAATTGTATAAATTTTGTTAATCTTACCTCAATTGACTCTTCCTTGACTTGAGAGATCTTTTTCAATTAAAAATACTAATAAAAATTGTATGTTAATTATTTTTGTTTTATTTGTCTAATCTGTCTCTGAAGTTTTTATAATTATTTAGTTGTAATATTGTTGGCCACACGGGAATTTTCATTAGAAATCCCGGGAAGATCCATATTAATATCAACATTTCGATGCAAGTACATTAATAACTCTACCTAATTCCGAACTCTGCTCAACATTATCATCATCAGTCTACCAGTAGTCAGCGGCTGAACCTGCATCCAGCCACTGCCACTACTAGTATAATTGTTGTATACGGACATAATATACAACATTAGTTTTAGTATATGCTAAACCCGAAACACGTCTCTAGTATTTTTATGTAATGAATCTATGTACAAAATTTCATAACTGTATCATGAAAAATCACAAAGTTATAAGCTTGTTATGTCAGCAAAAATACATAGTCACCGGGCTATCCACGCGACTGAGGGGTTGTTTTGCACTTGACCCAGCTGTTTGCTGGCGCCTAATACCCGCTATGATCTGCCGTGGCCTGTGTTGTAATTTGTGTCGGTGGAGTCCAACTACCTAACTTTTTAAATATTTTTGGGAAAAATATTACATGTTTTTTTTTAAGGTGGGAAAATCATCTTATGACAAGGACGGAGCGGGAGATAGTGTCAGACTTTTACTGACTAAAAACCCACCCTTGTTCCTTGGTTGCCTTCGTCCCAGGGCCCCGGGTTTCGTTTTCACACTACCCATGGCCCCAGTAGGCTTCGACCCTGCTGGGCCCCTACGATTTTCTGACATCTTCTTGAGGCGCGCGTGGAACAGTACGCACCGTCTACGACTTGGGCTCGGTCCAGATAGTTACCGGACGGTCGGACGGTGAGCCACCCATTGCTCACCGTCCGCAAGCCCGCGCCTACGGTGGCCGGAAATCGGGATCGGAATCCCGGCGGCGGTTGGGGCGTGAGGACCGTTGCCTCACGCGATCAGCGGCCTCCTTTGCTAGCATTACTGCTTCGCAGAAGGAGGCGACCGCCTGGAACTTCCCGAGCTTATCGTGTTCGGTGAGAACCTGCGTCATGCGGAAGGTGAGGATGCCGTGAGGTCTTTCCAACCACGCCTCAAAGAGGAAATACTACATAGTGTAAAAACTATTGGAATCCATTCAGTTACTGATTCTGAACAAACTATATTCAGGTTTCGCATAATCTAAAAATAATGTTATATATGACCTAACAATTTTGAGAATATTTCTCTTACAAAGGTTAATTTCTCAGTGATTTAATAAATTTTTACATTTCAGGTCATAAAATGTTTCACTATATTAGTAGGCGTTTTCATAGCATCATTTTTCTTCTGCTTGATGGTGGAAATGCCTTCTGCTAATATAATTAAAAACGCATTCAAAAGACCACACACTCAAGAACAAAACAAAGAAGCTGTTAAAGAGACTAAGAAGACAGAAGATGAGAATAGAATAGATATCAGTCAAACAAAATCAGAAGATGGAACTATTGTTATTAAAATGGGAACCAGAATTTAGATCAATACTCAATGTTAGGAGTAAGTTAAAAGTTATGTAAAAATAGTTTTGTTACACATCACTATGTTAAGATCTAAACGAGTACCTGAACTAATTAGACTTGCGTGATTCTTAACATAACGTTACGTAAAGTTTAATGTGAATAATAATTTAAGAATGGTAATGGATTAAAGCTGGCCTCATACATCCGGAACGGCTGTCTGGATTCATCACAAGATATTGTGGATATTATTTAGGCTTCTATTGAAATCAATTTATAAATTTGTGTAAAACTAATTCAGTAAAGACCTCCGAAAATCTACTATTTTGCATACAATTACATTTCATAATTTACTCAAAAATTCACTAGAGTGAGTGCAATTACAGTGCTTAGTTATATTTTATTTTTTATGTTACGTGTACACTTGGTTGAATTGTAATTAAATAAATAATAAATTTGATGCCATAATTGTGCATATCTTTTATTTAATCCTTTAAACACTTGCATTGGATTAGTCCGACGATTGTTTTCGTGTCCTATTCGCCAAGGCAGTGTGTTTGCGACTGGGTACTTATCTCATTTAGCTCTTCAATCCCCATAAGTGCCAGAAGAGCAGGGGCCCAAGTCTGCAATTTTTATAAATTCGTCATTCCAACACGATCTCGTTGCCATTTTGCTAAAAGTTCGTAATCTTCATCTTCATAGTGATCGATCATTGATTTGTCAATGGTCTCGTAATAGAACTGTGGTAGAATGACAATGTCGAGCTTATTAAAAGCAATGACTGCACAATGACGTTGTAATGGTAGGTCACTGATCAAAGGAACTGTAAAAATTTTAGTAGATTCCCATATATACGTCAGACATTAATTTGTCAATATGTACGAGATTACCATTTTAAGCCACTTCTTTCAATTGAGTGTCAGTGGTTGACCATTGGAAAGTCATAATGACGCCATTATAAAAGTAGATTACCAAAGTTCAAATCAACAATTATGAAATTTCTGACACTATTGTAATAGCAGACTTGAGGCCCTGACGAGATGGACTATTTGGTAGTGGATGTGTGAGCCTGGTGGAATAAACGCGAAAGTATTTGTCGAAAATATCCTACGTAGGCGGTTAAAAAGTTAACATAAAATATCTTTGTTCTAGTTCTAAATATTACTACAATCTAAGGCACTACCATACCATGTTCAGACGGCTGAAAAAGCTCCTTCAAGGATTGCTTCATGTCAATGACATTGATACCTATAGCTTCCGACATACCCAAATACTTTTAGGTTTTGGTTGGAGAGAAAGATTTTAGATTTGTGAAATCTAAGAAATGAGTACCCATGTAATCCACAATCTTTTCTCGTTTTACAAGCATGACCGCATATTTACTCACATCAAACACCATTTTGATGGCACTACTGAAGGTTTCAGTAACTAGTCACATAGCTACATCAGTTGCAGATTATTGGAGGTAAATTTTTTTAATTCATCCATGTGAGGTTTAACTTAACCACCTCTCTTCATCGGTTGCAAGCCTAGACCTAAATTCTCCAGCAGAGCAGTCAAGTAGAAAATTATCAAAAGAGTTCATACTCTCGCGTTAAAAATAATGCTACGTGTTATTCTCAAGGCATTTTTCCTGACTCGACTGACCCGGTGTAAGAATAAGATTGTATCTGGAATGTTCCATGGTGTGTACCTGCTTAGACGTTGTTAATTATACGTTCAATAGTTTTAATTTGATCGATTTATTAATTTTATTACTACCCCCTGTATTGTTTTAAGTTCTTACGATCTATCCTAAGGTTGACTGGAAGATATCGCTGTTAGCGATAAGACCGCCATTGTACCCATAGATTTAAGTTTATGTATAAATTTGTTACTTTTGTGGTGTACAATAAAGTTTATTCTATTCTATTCAATAATTTACAATAATATTATTAATAAATTTTTAATTTATTAATGTAATTTAAAAATGTATCAATCATTTTATCAATGTTTCAATAATTTATATCATCCGAATATTTATGTATTTAATTTATTTATTAAGCTATAACAATTATATGTAATTCAATAATGTTAATATAGGTTAATTAATGCCTGAAATAAACGAAAAATAATAATAATATTCCAAGACATGGGCTAACCGTGTAGCAAAATTCATTCAGCTTTTAGCGTGAACGAGTAACTAAACATACACACATACTACTATAAACATCGATGAACTAGATAAATAGGTATAGAATAGTGCGTTTAAAAACTGCTTACTCTTAAACTTATTTGGATGAACAGCTTCTTCTTCATTATTAACTAGCTTTTGCCCACAGCTTCACCCGCGTACATAAAATATGTCACTCAAGAATAAAGCAGCTTTCTATCGGTGAAAATTTTTATCAATCGGACCAGTACTTTCAGAGATTCTCTCCTACAAAAAAAAAAAACTTTACCGCTTTATAATATTAGTGTAGATATGTAAATTTTTTGTTGCAAAATATGTAAAATAATCTTTTTATTTCACCTCTAACGTCATTTCGGTTAAATTTTGCATCTGAGAAGGTCAAGCTCTGCACCTACACGTCTACACTAAATGGCCCACATTTACCTCTCTCTACTCGGGAGCATGTAGTATTGTTTGTGAGAGAGCCTGGAGAGCGCATAGAATAAAAGGTAGTGGATAAACTACCGTGCAGTCATTGTCTGTGTTTTTGTTTGGCAGCTCAAATAACGCAGTAACGGTAGATGCGGTAAGCACATGATCTACTAAATGTACGACGTGGCAGCGCTTGCGTGATCCTATGTTCATATGTTCAGCAATGGACGTCTTTTGACTGAAATTATATTAAAAGGTACTTCAAGAAGTCTTCTGATATCGTATTAATATCTGATAGAGGATGAAGATGAAGTATTGCCGCATATTTATCACTTTTATACCTCATATATGAACTCGTCATTGGATAATATATTGCCAGTAGAAATAAACAAAGAAAAACAGTTTATTTACGCGAAATGACGCAATCTTAAAACTAGCTAACAAACATAATCAATAGATAGGGAAGATATGCGTTACATCCACGCAAAACGGCCGAACGCTCAGCATAAAGCTGCGGTCTCACGCATAATGAGATAAGATCACAGCGCTAGTTTTCAGCGTGGCCTGGTGGCGGTGTTGACATAAAGACGGTGCAGTGTACAAAAAGACTGATACTGCAGTAAAGTACTACTTGAAACTTGTAAAAAATCACAGAAAATAAGTATAATAAAACACAAGCATATTTGGCACCAAATTATTTATTTTATCACAAACTAATGAAGCAAAAGCTAATCAAAAAATAGCGCGACAACATTTCGAAATGTCAACATCATATTGTCTGTTTCATTACTTTGGTTTTACGCTTAAATCCATCACCATTCTTCACATTTTTTATTAACTAAACGTTATATAACATTAAAAACGCTAGTTAAGCTGCACCAGGTGAGGACCTGGTGCTTAGCACTTGACATCTCACTTCACAAAACCGTTTTAGAATGACTTTTAACTTATGTAGGCGAAAGTTAAAATCTATTCTATTGATTACTGATTTAAATTCTAGTTCCCATTTTAATAACAATAGTGCCATCTTCTGTTTTTGTCTGATTTAAGTCTATTCCATTCTCATCTTCTGTCTTCTCAACCTCTTTAACAGTTTCTTTGTTTTGTTCTTTAGTTCGTGGTTTCTTAAACACTTCTCTAACGAGGTTAGCAAAAGGCATTTCAACCATCAAGCAGAAGAAGAATGCTGCTATGAAAACGCCGACTAACATAGTGAGAGGTTTTGGCACCTGAAATGTAAAAACAATATTGGAATGTTAAACATGAGCATTACGGACTAGGCTAATAGCGTTAGCCCAGACCAGACAAAATCCCCGTCTAGCCGGAGAGCCCTCCTTTTTCAACGGAGGTTTGCGCACTGTTCCATATGAAACAGTGCGCAAACCAATAAATAAATCTAAAAAGTTTCCATATAGTTTCTTGCACATTCTTCTCTATAGGAATCTACACTTTGGAATTTGCAATTAACATAATTTTTCTGTCAAACTAACTTCTTGATAATTCTAAAGTGACTGAAGATAAATCATTTAGATTTATCTCCTATATGTATACAAAAAAGAAAAAAAATAACTGATTAACATATCAACGCATAGCCGAAACTACCAACCACCGTGTCCTCGTGGAGCCAATCAGTAGAAGCAGCAGCGACCTCTCGCGTCGGGTCCTGATTCAAGCTACAGTCGGGAGCGAGGAGGAATAGCATCTAACTGTTCCATATGAAACAGTGCGCAAACCAATAAATAAATCTAAAAAGTTTCCATATAGTTTCTTGCACATTCTTCTCTATAGGAATCTACACTTTGGAATTTGCAATTAACATAATTTTTCTGTCAAACTAACTTCTTGATAATTCTAAAGTGACTGAAGATAAATCATTTAGATTTATCTCCTATATGTATACAAAAAAGAAAAAAAATAACTGATTAACATATCAACGCATAGCCGAAACTACCAACCACCGTGTCCTCGTGGAGCCAATCAGTAGAAGCAGCAGCGACCTCTCGCGTCGGGTCCTGATTCAAGCTACAGTCGGGAGCGAGGAGGAATAGCATCTAACTGATCTAATAATGGAGGTGGAAAGTAGGCACATAAACTCCGTGATAAAACAATGTAAAAAGAATAAAGAAAAGATGATTGGATAGGCGTAGCCCTTCGCACAAGGGCAGGCTACTGCTAATTACAGGTAGTGATGATTTTGATGATGAAGAGCGATACATGGACGAAATGAAATGAAATAGACTTACACTTCCGATCAGAGTGTTTCTCTGAAGGCTCATAATCGACGCAACGTCAACCCTGATGAAGGGTATATGTACGAGGAAGGCGCTGTACGATAAACGACCGATGTATACAAAGGGTCGCCACTCCAGGATTGGCCGGTATAAATCTATTAGATAAGAAAATGAATAGTTTAATTTATGTCTTAAATTAAAGTGTGTCTTGGTCAAATTTTGAGGTTATTTATGAATGTTATTTTTGAAATTAAATAAGTAAAGTTTGTACCTTCAAATTGAATAACAACTCCAGCTACAATAGTGGCTATAACAAGACCAAAGGCAGGTTTCAGGAAACCAGCATACAGTAAGTGAACATACATCGGAAGTGGTGGACCATCAGTAAAGAAAACATATCCAGAACTGCAAACCAGTACAGCAACGGCAGGCAGAAACCAATAAAGGTATCGATATTTCTGTGAAAAGCAAAAAAGCACATCTTATTAAATATATGACATAGAAAATAGCTAACTTTAAGGAAGACATGACTTGAGTGAGCATTATAGGATTAGGTTAGGTGTACAAATATTTATTTCTTTAAGTTTGGTATTTTGTAACACTCGTTGGTGATCCTTAGATAAATACCTAAATACTTTGCGTAACTTATTTCATCAACACCGCTCTCAAAATGGTGCAGTAAAATATCGTAAGAAAACTGGCTCATGATTTCTGGTTCTAGGTCATCCTAGAACCAGAAATTTGAATACAAGTGATATCAACGAATCAGCACTGGGCCGGCGTGGTGGATTAAAACATTAGCCCAATTCCTCTCCTAAAGAGGAGGCCTGAATCGCAGCAGTTGAAACATTATAAAGCTATTTATGTTATGCTATGTGAGTTACGCTTCTATACAAAGTTCTTTCGACTTCAAAAGTGTGAAACTTCAAAAAATCTATTTTAATTAATAAATCTAAGTGATACTGCACTTAGATTTGATAGACTGTAAAACTTCTACGCAACGTCAACAACAGTGTCATTGATACGGTCTCTTTTTATTATTACTATGTGACTCGGCAAGAGTTGTTTTGCCACAAAAATTATCAAAGAAAAGATATGGGGTGGGGATAGTAAGGTGAAAAATAGCCTACGGCCTATTCTCAGACCTAACAAAAACACACAAAAAAAGTTCACAAAAATCGGTCAAGCTGTTTCAGAGCAGTTCGATGACACTGAGATACGAGACTTTTATATATAAGATAACCATTAGGAAATATTTCCATGTTGTTCATACTGTTCATCGAGATTGGAAAAGTGCCGATCGCTTGGAAGCAAGCTAATGTGCAGCCCGTGCCCAAAAAGGGCAGTCGAGCTGACCCGGCAAACTACCTACCCATCTCTGTTACGTCCGTCCTTTATAAGAGTATGGAACGGCTGCTTAACAGGAAGCTTCTGGTATACCTAGAAGCTAGCGACATCCTCAGTGACCGGCAATACGATTTACGCCAAAATCGGTCTACTATGAACCTTCTAGCGTATGCTATTTACATCTAGAGCGAGGCCATCGAGAAGCATGGGGAGGCGCTTGCCGTCTCCCTTGATATCTCGAAGGCTTACGACAGGGTCTGGCACGAAAACCTTATTGCTAAGCTTCCTTCCTTCGGTCTACATGCATAGTTCAAATAAACTGAACCACTGGTGTTCACTTAATAGTCGAAAGAATTAAGAAGTTTCTAGAGAGAGTTTATCTACTGTATCAGAAACACTTTTTTGTTTCATATACAGAAGATAATAGAAATTAACTAGCTCAAATAAATTGATGACCAAATATTATCATAATTATTCAGCTGAAAGATTTACACTGCTTGATACAGGCGCTCTCCAAGAACATGACATGGCCTTGTACGTAGGTTCTTTCTTTGAACTAGGATATAAAAAACATACAACAGTAAAACTTTCTGTGCGAGAGAGTTTGGCATAATCCTACAACTTAGTCCCAGTGCCGGTTGGTAGGCATCACATTTATTAGAATTTTTGGTTCTGGTATATTTAGGTTTCTTCATAACCTTTTCTCTACCGTTTTGAGAGCAGAGGCATACAAGCATAGGAATTGCTAGGCTGAAAGGTTACCTGGAATTGCTTAGGATCTCCACCAGCCTTCTGCCAGTTGTAGATAATGTAGCCCATTGCCATACCAATGATGCAGCCGGTCAAATTTGTATGACCTCTCGAAAAAACTTCTTCAAACGTGGGATCTCCCATGAATATATTCAATCCCAACCTAAAAGTGGAAGATCATTGAATGAAATAAACACAACCCAAAAATGGTTATCGAGCAAGCTTATATTCCTTTGATCAAGCTTATATTCCTTTGATCAATGCAGTGTGGAATCAAGCATGCAGCATAAAAGCAGGCATGCAACATGCAGCAGGCATGCAACATGCAGCAGGCATGCTGCAAGCATTGTTTCTGTCACGGCTTTGGCGCTGCGGAGTTTGGGCGGCCCTACGCGAGCTTATCGTCAGATGATTTTAACGGTCACCACCACAGCTTCGACTTGCTGGCCGGCTTAGCCAGCCAGCTTCATCTACGGCGGCGGGCCTACAAACCATCTGCTCATCAGCTCGCGGGCCGTCCTACCCCTCCGTACTAACGCGGGCTCGAATAACACTCTAGGGGTAGGGCAGACAAGACTCTGTGAAGTCGGTTTCACAGCGATTCGTTTCTGTCACTAAATTTTGTAGCACAACATATTGACTTTTTATGATTCTATTTTAATTTAATATTAAAAATTATTAAATTAATATATAGACGGTTACTTGGTACTTGGTGTATATATTTGTGACCAAAATTCCTTACTTATCTTTGTTTCGGTGTGGTGAAAATATGGCAATAAATCATTTGGCAAATGAAAAAGTTCAAAAGAGGCTTCGGCCAATAGCAAAAAGTTATTTTGTAATATATTATTATTATCATTTAAAGTTCAGTAAAATAATACCTATGTCAAATAATGCATATAGCAAAGAAAGACGTTGGTCAATAGTTTTCGGTAAAATCATATTCGAACAAAAAAAATCGGAAAAGTGATCGGTTCCCCAAATAATCATCTCTGAATAAACGTTTCGCTAAATGAAATCATGCGTAATATTACCTATGGCAAAGGTATACCAAATAAAATTCTGCAATGTTAAAAGTATGCCGTTCTAAATTCGGACACTTGAACATTCAGCAAAACAATATATATGCTAAATAATTTTTATGTCTTAAAAATATTCGAGAAGATTATGCCAAGTGTGTTATGCCAAATAAATTTTGAAATCCTCTAGTATAATATAAAAAATAATTCTGCCAACTTACTCCGGGGTGGGAATGAGCATACCGCTTAACTTATGGTAATATGTAGGCAACATGGGGACTATGATTCCAACCACAAAGAAAAGGCTCAGTAGCAATTTTCTTGTCAGATTAGTTCTGCATAACAGAAACATGATGACTCCAAAGATGTAGAGTTGAGTGTCTGCTGCCACATACCTGGACAAAAAAAAAAAAACAAAAAAAGATGATTAATTTCATGTTTCTCATCTAGCTTTTTTTACTGGCCTGTTGGTCTAGTGGTTAGTGGTTAGTGACTGCTATGCTGGAGGTCGTGGGTTCGATTCCCACCTAAGACAAATGTTTGTATGATGAGCACGGTCATTTGTTCTGTGTCTGGGTGTAACTTATCTATAACTAGCTTTTGCACGCAGCTTCTTCCTTAGCGTATCGATGGCAAAACTAGTTAAATTCCTTGGCTGGCCCAATATTTGGCCACAGAAATGCCATCCGCTGATGCTGTCATTAAGTCCCTACATGAACAGATAACAGGGCATGTGGTGCAGGATTGAAGGTGGGATGTCCCACCTTCAATCCGGTCTGCGGAGAGACGCCGCACAAGCACTGAAGATCAGAACCGTCCGAGAACCGTAATCTGTGGAGATTGTCTTTGCTGCGCCCAACTTGAGTGCGGAGTATATTTACCGTTTTAAGAGACCGCAGACCTGAGTATATGGTTTGCGCGTTCTCTCTACGCGTTCTCAAGGTAATAGGTATTGACAGACAGACCGACAGACGGACAATAAAGTGTTCCTATAAGGGTTCTGTTTTCTGTTTTTGAGGTACGAAACCCTAAAAAACGTGGAAAGTGCATAAAATATATAAAAATATTTACCAAGTTTGCGCCATGCAGTTGGTACGATCCATATAATTGTTGATGTAAAGGATATGCGTCCACCAGTTTAGCCGACAGTCCCTCGCTTCGTAATATATGGCTTTCTGTAGAAAAAAAATAGTTGCGTTTTAGTTTATGCCGTGAATATGTAATTTGCCTGTGGTCTACTTGTCCAACTAAAATTTAGGTAGGTTCAAGGCTAGAGTGAATAGGCTCTTAATAAACTAGTGCGCCTCACCATCAATGATTGCATCACTGCTTAGCACTGGTTTATATCAATAAAAATATATATATATAATATATATACATAAAAAATTATAAATAATGTTTATTTTGCTACTAGGTTACAAACAACACTTTTAGACGTTATTTTTTTCGTTAATTCAAATTAGATGCTTTCAGGGCCAGCTAAGAAACATTGAAACAGACTTAGAGGTCAGTCTCTTCTGAAGTCCATACAGTAACCATTAATGATCAAATTATATTAAGATTACGCAAATTAGTATGGGGATCTTTTGAAGAAAGAACCACTCAAATTTAACCTTCAAGCGGGAGCGCGACTAACTATTTGAAACAATAGCGGTCGTGCGTAACTTAAAAGACCGATAGGAGATTTCAGGAACTTAGAAAACTGATTAATTAATTACAATAGTTGAAACTGATAATGAAAACGAACCCAAATTAAAACTTACCGCCCACATTGGTCCTCCTGATGCTAGCCTAGTAAACCAAGTTGATGTCAATCCTATGATAAGGGCGTACGATGGAGTCAATCTGCAGCAAACAAAGCAAACACATAAAAATGTTGACTGTTTAACAAAAGGAGTACGCGTTTTATTTTCGCTCATTATACTACAGCTTCGTCAATATTAGACTTTAAGAAAATGCTATGGACTTTGTGAAAAGCGCAAAAGATGCTATTCTTAGTTTTAACATAAACTACAACGTATAAAATATAAGTAATGGGTAAATTGCTTATTACTCTTGATTATAATCAATAAACTAGAAAAAGAAAATTATAATAAGGCATAAAAATACTCTCCAGATTTGTAGTTTTCGATTATCACACGGAAGATTTCTTCCGTTTGATATTAACACTGCTTGATATATTATGTCAATGTTTAGATAAGATATTTTGCATACAAGTGAAAATATTAATTTGTATTTCCGTATTTTTTAAACTTGAGCATATTCATTTTATGTGTAAATACAAATAATTTTGTCATATACTTTACAAACTGACTTAAATACCCATTTTTTTTTTTTTTTTTTTAAGGTGGTAAAATCATCTAATGACAAATCTCGCTCTTGGGCGGAGCAAGAGATAGTGTCAGACTTTTACTGACTAAAAACCCACTCCTGTTCCTTCGTTGCCTTCGTCCCAGGGCCCCGGGTTTCGTTTTCACACTACCCATGGCCCCAGTAGGCTTCGACCCTGCTGGGCCCCTACGATTTGCTGACGTCACCCTGAGGCGCGCGTGGAACAATACGCGCCGTCGACGACTTGGGCTCGGTCCGGACAGTTACTCCGGTAACTGTCGGACCGGACGGTCGGACGGCGAGCCACCCATTGCTCGCCGTCCGCAAGCCTGCGCCTACGGTGGCCGGAAATCGGGATCGGAATCCCGGCGGTGGTTGGGGCGTAAGGACCGTTGCCGTTGCCTCACGCGATCGGCCGCCTCCTTTGCTAGCATTACTGCTTCGCAGAAGGAGGCGACCGCCTGCCACTCCTCCTCGCTCCGGACCATGGTCTGTACCAAGGCCCGGCGCGAGAGATCGCCGCCGCCGATCGCCCCCACGAGGACACGGCGTTGCTCTTCCCAAGCGGGACACACCTCCACCGTGTGCTCCACCGTGTCCTCCGGGCGGTCCACACAGTGGCGACACCCGGGCGTCGCTTCCGCACGAATTCGATGCAGGGACTTCCCGAACTTCCCGTGTTCGGTGAGAACCTGCGTCATGCGGAAGGTGAGGACGCCGTGAGGTCTTTCCAACCACGCCTCAAAGAGGGGACTTATCGCCATAATTGTGGCGTGCCCAGCACTGGGTCGCGACAGTCGCTGTCGCCATTTTTCCATGAGAACCCGCCGGAACTCCGTCCGCCATGCTGCGACTTGTCGCGGCAGCGGAGTTTCGCCCCGGCGTTGCATCTCCATGCGGAGATCGTGCATGAGAGCAAGGACTGTTGCTTCCAGATCCCATGGTGGCTGGCAGGCAAGGAGGGTCGCCGCTTCGCGGGAAATCGTCCGGTATCCTCGCACCATCCGTATGGTCATGACCCTCTGGCATGCGTTCAGCCGGGCCGTCGGCTGCTTCCGCAGCGCCGGCGCCCATACCGGTGCGCCATAAAGGGTCATGGACCGAACGATTCCCGCGTAGAGCCTTCGGCAGGAGGCGTCTGGACCCCCCAGGTTGGGCAAGAGCCGCCCGAGGGCAGCCCCAGTCCGATTTAGTTTGGGAGCCAGACGTCGGAAGTGCTCCTCGAAATCCCATCGGCTGTCGAGAACGAGTCCCAGGTACTTCATCGTCGACCCGACGCCGATGTGGACTCCTCCTACCGTTAGTTGGGAACCCGGTGGTGGCGCGTTCCGAGGTCCGTGAAAGCACATGGCCTCGGACTTGTGCAATGCCACCCTCGAGGTGGAGGTCCCAACTCCTGGATCCTGCCCACGACTGTCGCAACCCCGCGTGTCGCTAGTTCGACCGCCGCCTGGTACGACTCTCCCCGCGCCAGGACCAGCGTGTCATCTGCGTAGCAGACCACGCTGATCCCGTCAGGGAGGTCGCCGCGCAGCACGTAGTCGTATCCGATGTTCCACAAGGGCGGCCCTAGTACCGATCCCTGCGGAACACCGCACGACATCTCTCGACGTTCCCACTCTCCCTGGTGACCGGGGTAGATAATGTACCTGTCTGACAGGTACGCCTCGATCACACGACAGAGGTAGTCGGGCGTCCGGTGATACCGGAGTGCCCTCCTAATCCTGCTCCAAGGCAGGGAGTTGAAGGCGTTGGCGATGTCCAGAGACACCGCCACGACACACCTGCCCTGGGCCACTGCATCCCCTGTCGTGAGAGCTCGCACGCGCATGATGGCGTCCACCGTGGACCGCCTCCTGCGAAAGCCGAACTGGCCGTCCGCCAGGTCCGGCCCCACCCGTGTTAGGTGCGCGACGAGGCGGTCTGCAATTACTCTTTCAAAGAGCTTGCCCACCTCGTCAAGCAGCACAATGGGCCGGTACGCGGACGGAGAGTCCGCAGGGCGCCCCGGCTTCGCGATGAGGACCAGTTTCCCCGTCTTCCAGCGAAGTGGGAACTGGCCCCTCTCCATGTATGCGCTGAAGAGCCCTCTTAGTCGAGGCCCGAGAGCCTCCATGGCCAGGACCCAGGCCTTCCCAGGCAAGCCGTCGGGTCCTGGGGCGGTATTTTTAGCACTCAGCCTTCGTACCGACACTCTCATCTCTACCTCGGTCACCTCTGGAGCATTGTCGTCGTCGTCGTCGCCATCGTGGTCCGCGTCGGACACCGCTGGTGGCGGAGCCATGGGCGGGGGAGAGTGTTCCCCTCGCTCAGGAAACAGAGTGCTCACCACACCCTCCACAAGCTGGGGCCGGAGACTCTGCGTCAGCGGGGGAGCCCAGGGGCGGAGTTTGTCCCGCACCACCTTGTAGGGGCGTCCCCATGGGTCCCCATTCAGAGTCCCCAGCCACACGTTGCAGGCCTCGAGCTTGGCCCGTCTTATCTCCGCTCGGAGGGTGCGCTTTGCTTCTCTGTATCCCTCGTACAGCTCCGCCTCTCTGGCCTCCGCATCCGGTGGACGGATGCGGCGCCTGCGGTATCTGGCATACCGGCGTCGTGCGGCATTGCACGCGTTGCGCAGTGCCGCAATCTCCGGCGACCACCAGTATACCTGGCGCTGAGCACGTCCTGGACGGACTCGGGGCATTGCCGCGTCGCAGATTTGCGACATGGCCTCCCGGAACCACTCTGCCTCGACGTCGATATCGACAGGCCTGTCCGGTGCTTGCACCCAGGCCTGTACCATCGCGGCTTCCAGGAGGAGCTCCCGGTCCATCTGCCTCAGCGCCCATCGCGGACCACAAGGGTTCTGTCGGACCGGCGCGGTCGAGGTTTGGGCGGAGACGTCAAACCGAATGTACCGGTGATCTGAGTACGTCTCCACCCCCTCCATGACGCGCCAGTCGACGACACGCGGCGACAGAGCGGGGCTGGCGAACGAGATTTCCACCACAGAGTCACCCCGCATCCGCACACACGTGGGGACAGAACCCCGGTTTAGGACGACCAGGCCTGTCTCTAGAGCCCAGTCCTCCACCATCCGACCCCGCTGGTTCGTGAACCGAGAACCCCAAGCCAAGTTCTTGGCATTGAAGTCCCCGCACACAACCACGGGGAGGGAACCAAACCCAGCGACGACGGCTTTCAGCTCCATTAGGGAGATGTGGAGATCGCCGAGAGATCTGTTCGGGGACAGGTATACGCCTACCACTGCAATGTCCCCGAACCGTGCTGCCACGCAACCCCGTCCCCTCGTGACAGCCTCGAGGGTCGGGGTACCGGCGGCGGCCGACGAAATTAGAGTCACCGAGCCGTTCAAGTCCTGAACCCAGTCTCCTCTGGGCAGGACATAGTACGGCTCGGAGACAACGGCGATGTTGATCGACCACTGCGCCATGCTCTGGAGCAACAAATCCTGAGCGGGGGCGCAGTGGTTGATATTCGCCTGGAGGAGACGTAATGGACCCGTATTAACAGTCCATTACAGTCTCCTCCCGAGCCCCACGTGAGGGCCCTGCCGCTTTGGTTGCGGTGGCGACAGCAGCGGCAGCCAGAGAGGAGGCTGCGGCGGAGAGGACGTCGGGGTGGGCTTGCCTCGGGACTTTGCCCTTGGCCTTGGCGGGGGGGTCGCAGAACCTGCTCCCAGCCCGGTGATCGGCCGGCTTGCCTGCCGCCGCACACGCGTAGCAGTGCGGCGTAGCACGGCATTCTGCAGCCTTGTGACCGGGCTGACCGCACTGGAAGCAGCGGTCACTGCGGTCCGCCTCCGCGGTGCAATAGGCACCCACATGGTGCCCCACGTGGCAGCGGTAGCACCGCAGAGGTCTGGGCTCCAGCAGTTTTACCTGCGCGGAGACCCAGCCCACCAAGAGCCTTCGGCCTTCGCCAGTGATGGCCTTGGCCGCCGACACAGGACAGCTCACCGTTACGGCTCGCATTCCCGTGCTGTCAGCGCGGATAGTGCCCGCCCGCACCTGATCGGCGTTGCACCCTCCCACCCTGACGATGGCGGCCACCGACCTCTAATATTCGGGCCCCGGTTGCGGTGCGCCTCATTCGGAAGCCCCCAGAGGCTCCAAACTCGCTGAGGTGGCCCACCACCGCCTGTTTCGCCTTTTCCATGACGGTGTTGTACGTCACGCCCTTCTTTTCCGCATCTGGCTGTAGTGTAATAACTACAGCCTCGGAATTCGGGGCGCGAAGTCTAGCCGCCATGATCCGCTTCTTGCGCTGCTGTCGCCGCGCGCGATTTTTGGCCGCCCTAGCCGCCTTGCCCGCCATCCTGGTAGCGCCGACAACCGTACACTCAGCGCCAGACTTAAATACCCATTGGATATAATAATAGCACACTCACAATATTACAACTGCAAGTAGAAAAATTAGATGTAGCAAGACAATTACGTGTGTAATTTATATTTTCTTACCTTAACCACCTCATTATAATTTGCTGCGGAAGCATGCTCCACGAAAGTGGACGTGTTTCCAAATCTAACAGCCAGTTATACACTAACAAGAAAGAAGAGACTAAAAAGAATGTCTGCATTATCAGTGGCCCGCTCATAAATATGCTATTGAATTTAACTTGGTAAAGCTGAAATAAAAAAGAAAAACATAAGTTTTTTTTGGAATATTTAGAGGTTTTTTTTTATATTTGCATGTTTCATGTAAGAAAAATTTCGTTTTGTAAATATTGAGTAGTTATGAGGTGAAATAAATCTTACTTGTTCGAGAAACTCCGGGTTCGCGAGCAATATGCAGGCGGGGAATGATGCGTGAGTTATTACGACGAGGCACATATTTATTGCTCTGAAATAATGAAAATAAAATTAGTTCATTATTAAAAATATGAAAACAAACGCCACCAATAATTTTAATATAATCGATACTACACCTGATACCATGAATTCCTTTCAAGGCTTTGAAACGAGGATCTCGTCCTTCACCGGTAGGCGCAACAAATCCCTTCCAATTCCGATAAATTGAAAAGCAATATAGAAATTTAAGACCTAAAAAAACACACTTTTATAAATATCGACTTCTTTTTCTATTTATACTAACATTATAAAGATGAAGAATTTTTTTGAATGTACTAATCTCAAAAAATGAACCAGAGTTCAAATCGCAAAATTCTTTTAGAATAGGATAGTCTATTTATCGAATAAAATCTCTCTATGGCCCACAGGAGCGGAGCAGTAACCAAAGACAGGGGTGAACACGTAGGATAGCTTGTAAAGCATAAACGTAACATACTAAACTATTACCCTTTTTTGCACTCTGAAAACTAAATACACATAATGTAACCTACTTTGTTAGTATCATAGGCAATATATTGGGATTAAGTCTACCAATACCATATTTCTTTAATGCGCTATATCGATCTGCCTAGCCTTTTCCCTACTGTGTTAGGGTCAGCTTTTAGATTAACAAGATGCAGCTGCTGTTACAAACAGTATTTACATGGAATACTGCTTATCTGACTTCTACAACCTTGTAACTGGATGATACGATACTTTTCGACAAGACTGATGTCTATGTCGTGATTTCCCGGCTTCTGACTATCCATAATGTCTCTTGAAGATATTAAAATAATATCCGCGGCCAACGACTTGATATGCTTTACAAGGTACTTAGAAAACTCGGTATGCAATGAATACTCATCCATTATCATAAACTCGTGCTATTGTTATTATTTAGCCTGTGTAGTGTAGTGCTCGTGGTTAAATAATAGCAACTAATAAATTGCTGCAATTTTCATGTCATAATAATTAAAAAGACAACAAAATATCAAACGCCTACCTCCTCGTTCTTTTCCTTTATCTAAGTAGCGATCACAAATGCTTCCGATAAGGTTAGCCATAATTATAAGGATGCAGACCACTCCAACAAAAATATCTAAATTATCTATTGGCTGATCTCTATCGCGTTTAGAACAATCAAGTTCATCCGTCAATCTTGTTTTTAACTTGTACTTGTTATAAATGGTTTTGTTGGAGCATGCTTCAAAGGACGATCTTAGGTCCACATCTGATCCAGAAACGTTGTAAAACTCATTGCATGTTTTTTTCATGCAATAACCATATCGTAGTAGTGTGTGGTTATAGTGTCTTAAATCTTCTGAAAATTCCTGTAAAAAAGAAATAATCTCGTTTATATACGTTTAAAAGAAAATAAAGGAGAAACCAGGGAAAAAATAAGAGCGTGATTTGTGAACAAGTTTTTAAAAGGTTCATTTTTGTGTAGTATCTATTTAAAAGCTACGATGCATTCTATGAATGATATGTGAAGTCTGATTCATATGTCCTGAGAATTATCACCACGGCTAGTAAGACTAATTGAAGGAACTAACGTCTGACGCAGGTCCCCACCAGACTTAGCCAATTCGGGAGAAGTCATTTGATGATTTTCTACCAAAAATACCCTATGAATCATTATCGTAGAGGCAAACTAATTGATGAAACTTACTTGTATCATGGTCAAGAGCTCGCTGGGCTCATCGGAAACCAGAACAAATTCCCCATAGCAGAACATAGCGTCAGGTTCATCAAAACATTCTTCATAATTGTCCAGGTGGTACAATGGAGGCATGCGATGATAATCCGAGTCTGAAAAAAGTAAGCAGTATAACATAACGGCGAAATTTTGTAAGTAATTTTAATGCTTATTATTTGGCATATCGTGATTTGAAAAGAAGACAAACTTTGCAACGTAGGAAAGTTTTTAGTACATCTTTGTCTTTTTTTATTTTAATCATAACATTAGCTTAATCAGCCTTATAATGTTCCCACTGCTGGGTCGCAGGCCTCCAATCTAAGAAAGATTTTTTTATTTTATTTTAATAAAATAATTAAATAATTAAAAAGTATTCGAAGACATGTGACATCCACCAACCCGCACTGGGCCCGCGTGGTGGATTACGGCCCATTCCCTCTCCTAGAGAGTGGAGGCCTGAGTCCCAGCAGTGGGAACATTAAAAGACTGATTATGCTTATGCTTATGCTAATTAAACCTTATGACAGTAACCTTTAATGGAGAAAATTACAGTTTTGAAATTTTGTTGCAAAAATCTAAGAATTATTAATTCATCTTTAGAAATGGAAACGCGACGCGGGAAATCAATGACTTCATTGCACGCGACGCTCCAACTTGTGACGGAATTGCACCTAGAAAACACAGGTCGTATGCACTACTTTTTTATTTAGTACTTACGAATTTAAGTCATCTCCGATTTGCCGATGACATAATTCTATTTTCGGAATCCCCTCAACAACTAAACAAAATGGTAAACGAATTGAACCAGGCTAGCATAAAAACTGGTTTGGAAATGAATCTGGAGAAAACTAAAATTATGTCTAACCGCAGTGCAACGCCCATCTCAATAAATAATACTCCTCTCGAGTTCGTCAACCGCTACACATACTTAGGAAAGCAAATCTCCTTTAGTAAGGAAAGAAACACAGAAGAACTAAACCGAAGAGTGGCTATTACCTGGAACAAGTTCTGGCACCATAAGGAAATATTAAAATCGCAACTTCCGCTACCGATCAAGAAAATAGTCATGGATACAGGACTGCTACCGTGCCTTACCTATGGTTGCCAAACCTGGACCTTTGATCTCAAAACCAGGAACAAAATCCAAACTACTCAGAGAAGAATGGAGAGAAGCTGCCTAGGTATAAAACTGAAGGATAAGGTAAAGAACGTTGACATTAGAAAGAAGACCAAAGTAAGCGATGCCTTATCTTTTGCAATGAAGGCTAAATGGAAGTGGGCTGGTCACGTTGCCCGCTACAGGGACGACAGATGGACTTTTCGTTCAGTAAAGTGGTCTGGGCCAAAAGGCACCAGATCAAGAGGTCGACCAAGGGCCAGATGGGCAGACGAAATTGTAGCGTGCGCAGGTGAAAGTTGGCTTGAAAGAGCTAACGACAGAGAGGGATGGCATTCCTTGGGGGAGGCTTTTACCCGAACGGGGTCCATGCATTAAAACGAATATCAATTTATGAAAAATATGTAATTACAGAAATAGAATTTACAATTGAAATCAAATTTATTCAAGGTATTAAATTGTAATTGAATATTGTGATAATTTGTTAGCGTATATTATTTATTATGCATGGAATAAATAAAGCTTTATTATTACTTACGAATTTATTGGTTCTGTCACTTAAGCAGTTCGCGTCCGGTAATGTTTTATCTGACACTGGCCTTAATTAAAAAATACGCCTTTAAATATTATGTATGTTTTTTCAAAATAAATATTAAAAAATGAATAAAAATAAAACCAACGTATAAAAAAAATTAGTAAAGCTGCGAGTAAGTGTAGGTACAAACTTATAAGTGATTTGTGGTGTGAGAATTTAGAATAGATGAAACGATGTAAAAGATCTCAAAGCGGTCATTTGCGAATGACCATGACTCATGTGACCGACACTAAATTATGCAAATAATTCACATTTAATTTTATTTTTAAAGCGGCCAAGCGGAGATACATATCTGTTCAACCACTAACATGGGATTATGACGTTATTACATATCTTTCTCCAGATATTTAGGAAAGACAGGTTTTTTTTTCGGTGGGAATATCATCTTATGACATCACTCGCGGCTTGGGCGGAGCGGGAGATAGTGTCAGACATTTACTGACTAAAAACCCATTCCTGTTCCTTCGTTGCCTTTCGTACCAGGTCTGAGTCTTCCTCTCAGAATCAGACCCTTGGCCCCAGTAGGCTTGGACCCTGCTGGGCCCCTAGAGTTGCTGACATCTCCTTAAGGCGCGCGTGGAGCAGTACGCGTCGTTGATGTCTAGGGCTCGGTTCGGCCGGTTACCAGACGATCGGACGGCGACGTACCCATTGCTCGCCGTCTGCAAGTCCGGAAATCGAATCTCGGCGGCAGTTAGGGCATGTGGACCGTTGCCTCGGCCTCCTCCTCTTCCGGCGACCACCTGCCACTCCTCCTCGCTCCGGACCATGGCCTGTACCAAGGCCCGGCACGAGAGATCGCCGCCGCTGATCGCCCCCATGAGGACACGGCGTTGCTTTGCCCAAGTGGAGCACACCTCCACCGTGTCCTCCGGGCGGTCCACATAATGGCGACACCCGGGCGTTTCTTTCGCACGAATCCGGTGAACCTCTAAAAAAGCTCCCATACTTATGTTTTATTATGACGCTCATTTTTTGGTTCTTCTGGATGGTTTTAGTAATCATATTCATGGGTCATCGATTGTTGAATATTTTCGATGTAAAAAAACGATTTTTTATAGATTCATTATACGTATAAATATAGATTTTAATTAAAAGATGAGAAATTAAGTGAACGCCTCAAATTCTAAAGCGATTTTGGTAGTTTCAAACAATTTCATACAAAAATTTTGAAGCAATAGCGTTGACATTATGAAGTGCAACTTATGAAAATGTCTACAGATGGCCAACGAAACTTCGAAAACGATGCAAAGTTTTTAGGCCCTTTGATTAATTATTATGATGTCGATGAAACTATTTCTAGTCGGTGGTAATTATTTTTCAAGTACAAAATTTAATGTCAAAAAAAGATAAATGCACATACCATTGAGTCTGTGAATAACAGCGGTCGAACATGGCACCAAAAAAAATAAAAAAAATAGACCAAACATTTTGTAGAACAGATATCTTATGCTTTGCTATGAGACACACCACATTTTCAATTAAATTTTGATTTAATACTAAGTAATAATAACTTAGCGTTAGTGAATCCTATTGTTTTAGTGGTTTTGTTGTCTTGTGAAAACCTGTATTTAAGAGTGCCCAACACATTACGACTTCCCATACAACCGCTCTTCCGTGATGATGACGTCTGTGCAAAACTAATTCAGAAACCACTTAAAATTTACTATTTTGCGTAAACTTTGGCCCTTCTTAATATATTCATAAAATAAGAAAGTAAAGAAAATATGGAATGAGCAAGGTTTTTGTAAATATATTTTCTATGTCAAGATTCTAAATGAAGAAAATGTTTTCCAAATATTTTAAGGTTTAAAAAAAAAACAAGTATTTCCTGGAACAAAATTTGTGAAATATTCGAGTGAAAGTTATCACTATTTTTTCGCTTTGCCGAAAATGTTTTCCAAATATTTTAAGGTTTAAAAAAAAACAAGCATTTCCTGGAACAAAATTTGTGAAATATTCGAGTGAAAGTTATCACTATTTTTTCGCTTTGCCTCTTTATAAACCATTGTGTTGGATGAAACAGCAAGCTTTTTAATCATGCTTACATTGACGATAGACGGACCGAGAAAGGCCCTCTTAATCAAATTACCTTGATTTTACAACTAAGCAGTATTTTTATATTGCAGTATTTACATATCCATGGGAAATTTTATAATAAATAAAAGATAGGAAACAAATTATTATGATTATTTGTAAATCACTTTTTTAGTTACTAAATGATTCTGTGTATACAGTAAAAATAACGAAGATTTGAATGAGAGATGTAGACACAGTATTATAAAGTTGAAACAAATGGGAATGTGGGTTTAGTTAGAATAATTAGTATGGCTAAAGTCAGAATAGGTGTTAATGGAATGAAGAATGGTAAGGCAACTGGTCCAGACGGAATATCAGTTGAAGTGTGGAAGGTATTACGAGTGGTATTGTTGCGGGAAGAAGCCATACCTGATGATTAGTGCAACCTTTGGACCAAGGAAATGTTGCACTAATCATTCCATTTACAGCTATTCTGACTTTATCCATACTAATCATTCTCACTAACCCCACATTTGCTGGCTTATTCTCTATATTTCCATCCCAGTTGTTTTCCTCATTCATCAATTAGTCTTTCAAAATAGTCCTTCCACCTCGCCTTGATTTTTTCATTGGTAGAATTTAGAAAAAAAGAAGCCATAACTGATGATTAGTGCAACAGTTCCTTGGTGCCCATCCTTAAAACAAGGGTGATGTGCTTGAGTGTAACAATTATGGAGGAATAAAGCTATAAATGTCACATACTATGAAAGCCTGGGAGAAAGTTATTGAAATGAGGCTGAGAGAAGAGAGTGAAATTTAACAGAACCAATTCGGTTTTATGCCTAGTCGGGGTATAACGGATGACATTTTTGCTATACAACAGGTTGTGCGAGAAATACAGGGGTGCGCATTAAAACTACCTACTACTACCGGTACCTCGTGAGGTTTTGTGGCAGGCCCTTAAGGAGAAATGTGTGCCTGAAAAGTATGTACAGTTGATTCGAGCGATATATAGTCAATGCAGTAACCAAGTCAAGTCTACAAAGGGCAACACTGGCAGCCTCAATGTGACTGTCGGCTTACATCAAGGGTCGGCTCTCAGCCCTTACTTCTTTCTGATGATAATGGACACTCTGGCGTCGGACATCCAGCAAGAAGCTCCCTGGTGTATACTGTTTACCGATGACATTGTACTGGTTGCCGAGAGTGTCTTAGAGGTCCAGTGTGGATCGGAGGTGTGGTAGCACAGACTGGAGAGTGTTGGCCTAAAATTGAGCAGAACGAAAACCAAACACTTGTTCTGTGATTTCGGTGGTCTCTCCGGTCCTGTGCCCTAAGCTCTCGCTGGAACGGCCACACCTATCCAAGGAGATGGCGAGGTAGACCGAGACGTAATTCATCGGATCAATTCAGGATGGATGAAATTACAACAGGTTACTGTAACAACTTGTGCAACCCCCCGAGTTGAAGGGTAAAATCTGCAAGTCCGTGATAAGACCTGTAATACTATAAATCAGAATGTTGGTCCGTGAAAAATACGGATGAAAAAGATTGCATGCAGCAAAGATGATAATGTTGAGATGGATGTGTGGTGTAACGAGATTAGATAAAGCGAGAAATGAGTATTTATTAGGGGAAGTTTGAAAGTGGCGCCAGTGACTGAAAAGTTGAAAGGGAATCGTTTGTCTTGGTATGGTCATGTAAAGAAGAGGGATGAAACGCAAGTTACTAAATGTAAGTGTTGTAATTATACATGTGGATGGATGGAGAAGGAGAGGGAGGCCAAAGAAAAGATAGATGGATTGTGTGAAGAGTGATGAAAGAAAAGAAAGTTAGTGATAGTATGACGGATGACAGGACAGAATGGAAGAAAAAAACGTGTTGTGCCAACCGCAAATAACACGGGACAAGGGCAGGAAGATGATGATGATGAGTCAAAATAAACTTTATTATAATAATTATATAAATCAAATCAGACAATACAGTTAACGAAATAAATAACAGTAAATAAATGTACATATAAATAATATAATAATAATAATATAATATTCCACAACTATCACACAACGCCGTCTAGTCCCAAGCTAAGCAGAGCTTGTGTTATGGGTACTAGACAACTGATAAACATACTTATATATTTCTAAATACATACATATATAGATAAATTACACCCAAACACAGAACAAATGATCATGCTCATCACACAAACATTTGTCCTGGGTGGGAATCGAACCCACGACCTCTGGCATAGCAGTCAGGGCCACTAACCTCTAGACCAACAGGCCAGTCAGTCAAATAGATATTATACATAAATTATAAAAATACATATGCTCTATAATATAATTTTATTATAACTTTAAACTTTAACCTCTCTACTATCCCGTATCTGGAATAAGTTCCATAGTCGTACTGTATGAAAAAACTTTTTACAAAAAAAAAATAACCGACTTCACTAAAAAAAAAACACTAAATAAAAAGTTTAAAATAACTTCAATTTCGGAAATCGGTGTTTCTTGGTATTGTTTGTTTCTTATTTAACACCGAAATTAAAGTTATTTTAATTCTTTTAGTGTATTTTTAGTTAAGTCAGTTATTTTATTTTGTAAAAAGTTTTTTTTTTACACTTTTTAGTTGCGATACTCTTATAAACAGAGTGCCTATTTATCATGACGATTCCAATTAACCCAAACACTGCTAGGTTCCATGGTTTTATTACAAATTTCCTGTGTTACCTTCGACATTCCGGCTCCATCATCAGATCAGTTCGATAGTACCTTATAGCCAAAATGCATCTCATGACAATTCTTATAAGTCCAAATACGGCTAGGTTACGTTAATTAATTACGGAGTTCCAGTGTCGGTTCCGGCTCCATCATCATCATCAGATCACTTCGATGATACTATTTTCAAAGTAACTATTCAGAACCATTCATTTACTTGTATTGTCATAGTCGCTTAACTATCTTTATTGTGATATCTATGTGAGTATAAAGTCCCGTAGGCCATGTCTGGTCTTCTTCATGAGTTCCACTTCATCGAATGTTACTTTTTGACTGTAAATGCTTAAGTACTCGAAGAAAATATCAAAATCACTATATGTCTGCCTATAATATTTGAAGAATTCCCTCAATTCCTCATGGATTCCAACGTCAGAACTTGATTGACAGATTTTGAAAAAATGGGACCAATCTGGAAGCATATCCAAAAAAAATTTGCAAATCAGTCCATCAATGACGGAGTTCTAAGGTAACAAATATAAAAAAAAAATGATTAAAAAAAGTACAACCGATTTGATAACCTCCTCCTTTTTTTTAAAGTCAGTTAAAAAGATGAGTTGGAATAGAAACGGATTCTATGGTATGGGGAATGCAGATAGTAATAACAGACCCCAGTCTGCATGGCAAGTGGACGAAAAACGATAACATTTGTAACCAGGGTATATAGGGTTGAAAATGATGTTGTACAAGAGACATAACATAATACTCGAGTGTTCCTAAGAAGACGAAAAGGAACCACTAGAAATCCTTGCGGATGAAGTATGGTCGTATTTTCTTAGGCCAAAAACAAAACAAATGCAAGAGCTCAAGCTCAAGCAAATTTCATAGCTCTTCAGTGGCATCCAGGTGGCTGGCATCAGCATAATCGATGATCGGTTGAATTTATGTTAGAGCTAAAGAAATCTTAAGACGAAATGGCAAGAACGTTGAAAGGGATTTAAGAATGTGGTAAGAAAAGTGTACCTTACGGCTAACTTTATTTACTTGTGCTCATCAAGAGAGATGATGCCGCGATTCTTGGCTGTGTCAATGTATGCAATAGTGGCACCGTTAAGGAATAATGATATCAGAGTAGATATGTTAAGCGCAGTGCATTAGTATCGGCTGCCCATAATCATAGCCTCCAGGCTATGATCGTGAAAGAATCAATCTGAAAGCCGTAAGATTTGTTTTACAAAAAGTTATTGTTTTTAAAGCTTAAATTAAAATCCAAAACTCATAAAAATTCTCACTCTAAATTTTCTTTTTGCCACTGCATTATATTCAATTCAATTAAATTAATTAATAATAATAGTCAGTTAATTAGTTGATAGTAGTAAAAACATTATAGTGGATTCTTTATTGCTGTTGCTCATAATAAAACTTCTTGCGTTTTGATGGTGATAAGCTGTTTTTATTATTTCTATAACTGAAAGTATTTTTTTTTTTAAACTCTTTTAGAAGCTCATTTGCCATATAGTAAAATTTTATCGGTTTTCGGATTCGCTTTATCGATAGTATGATAGAATTAGTGATACCAGAAATTTGCACTATTTTGAGTTCGTGGTAAATCGCTTGCTTAAATTTAATACTCTTCGATTCTTAATACTCCATACAGAATGACTGGTAATTTCTCAGCTGCCAGTGGCTTATTTAAATTTCTAATAGGTAGAATTGTTTTTTTTTTTAAATTTATTTACATTGTTTTCACATAATAGTCGCAATAAAAAGTATGCAACCAAGATAATGTAATAGGTAACATGATTTAAAAGAGTGTCCATGTTACTTTGGAATGTGCAATTATCATTATTTTTATGACTGACAGATCTTTTGGCAATTCAAAAGTTCCTGTAAATGGATTATTTGAAATAAATAAAGTTTGATTTGCATTTAAATTGCATAGAATAAAAGACAAGCACATTTGGCATTAAATTATTTATTTCGACACAATCTTGCATGACAACATTTCAGCAAATCAACAACATAATTATTGTCTGTTTAATTACTTTGGCTTTACGCTTAAATTCATTACCATTCTTAATTACTTATATGATTATTTACAGTACAAGATTCACCTAGTCAATCTGCTTCAGTGCTCACTTAGCACTTGACATTACTTCACTAATTTTTTTTATACCATTTTCAACTCACACCTACTTTTGAATTTTAATCTAAATTCTGGTTCCCATTTTAATATCAAAAGTACCATCTTCTGTTTTAGGTTCACTCAAATCTTTTACATTCTCTTCTTCTGTCTTCTTAGTCTGTTTAACAGTTTCTTTTTGTTCTTCAGTGTGTGGTCTTTTAAACACGTATCTAACAACATTAGCAAAAGGCATTTCCACCATCAAGCAGAAGAAGAATGCTGCTATGAAAACGCCAAATGTTATAGTGGTGCTTCTAATCGCCTGAAATATAAAAAAAACATGATAGAATATGAAATGACTGGGGAAAGGAATTGTAAGATATTTATAAAATCGTGTAATAAACAGTAATGAAATTGGCGTTATCTAGTTACCTAAGGTTTACCTTGATGATATACATAAGGTAATTAATTTATTGCATAAAAAACATACATGAGATGGGGGGTACAGATAAGTGTAATGGCGATAAAATATATAGAATAACATAACAGGTACTAAATAAAGGCCATAGCAGTCCTTAATAATGTATCGCACCTTTAATCCAATACCGTCACTAAACGAAAATTTTCAAAAAAACTTTTTTTTTAACGCAATCAGTAAAGTTAGCACTCAGCAAACAGATGGCGTTAAAAACAGTTTTTTTTATTATTTTCGTTTAGTGACGGTATTGGATTAAAGGTGCGGTATGATGATCTGTATTTATGCAAAATGGATCCACCCAGCAAATATATACTCCTGAGATATTAAAGTATTTGCAAAAACATGTATAGCTCTGTTATATAAAGGAAAATTATTATTTATTTTATTTGAATATTTAGAAAAAAATCTTATTTAATCATGTGTTTATAAATTGACTTTAAATAATCCTAAACTTAATAGATATTTAAAAAAATATGCATATAGTTCCTTTTGACATTTAAAGATTGGCTAGTATTCTCTTACACAAAAAAGAACCACGATCGGGGATTTGCCTGATTTTGAAAATAAGTAAGTAACAATAAAACGTTTCACAATCTTAATGAATCCGTTTTAGAATTTGATTGCCTAACGGTAGGCGATACCTTTATTGCTTACGTTAATGACTAATTGAACCAAAACGACACATGTTAAAGATTTAATAAGATTGTGAACATAATTTGAATGCACCCTTTAATATAAGGAACACTTGTAATGCTAATTAATCTAATCGAACAAAAGCACGCGAAATCTATTCAACACAAAATAACAGCAGAGAATTACAAAAAAAAAAAAACAAACAATAGCTATTTTACACTGATCATGCTCATACTAGAAGTGTGTTCATTCACTTGGCGTGAAACCCCCAGCGCTGGTTTTCTATGGGCACTCCTCAAAGATAAGAGAATCGGTGGAGTAAAGATTATTGTAGGGTGACTACGAAAATCTCTTCTCTCTAGCTTCTCCAATTTTACGAATGGTGTATAATTGGAGAAGCATGGGTATACGTAAGCAAACCACTAGTGGATACAATGGTAGCAATGGACTGCTGTAAACTGACGATGACGATAATGAGTGGCACACGGATGAAGGTAAACAAAGCAGACTTACTAATCCCATCAAAGTGCTTCTCTGAAGACTCATAAACGACGCAATTTCAGTCCTGATAAAAGAGATGTGTAAGAGGTAGGCGCTGTATGATAACCGAGCAACGAACGTGAAGGGTCGCCACTCCAGGATTGCTCGAAATAAACCTACAAGAAAGTTTATGGTAAAAGTTAAGGTATGTATATGAGTATAATGATTATAGTAAGTTTGGAAATACACCCACGATATAAAAGTGTGGGGCTCTATTTGTTATTTAATCAAAAAATTAATATATTTTTAATAATTTTACCAGGGTATGCTAAAAATATTTACTAAAGTATTGTCATATAAAGGGACAAAAAAATAACATAAGCCTTTTTTTGGTTGATTTGCTTGCACCTTGCATAAAATCCTTCTATAATAATAAAGTTTTCATGATAAGTAGTTATTTTTTAATTATTTAAACCTTATATTAAACATATGTCGTGCTTTTGTATAAATAAACACTTTTATGAACCAAAGTTGCTAGAGTATGATACGTTCTCAACATCAATTTTATTGTAGCTTTTCTATTGAATTTGATGTCTTGTACCTCTCGTATTAAATAAAAAATAAATAGCATTCCATTTTGTGTACGCAGAAATGTTGTTGAGCTGCTTCTGTTGTCAAAATTGTAATTTTGAACTGTATCGCTAATAACAGTAATTTTTATTTTTATAAATTTTGTGAGTGTTAATTAAACATACATAGAACAAGTAAAATAAAAAACCTTAACTAATAAAAACTACATCTAAATAATAACTCCTACCTAAAATATGGCATCAAAAAATTTCTTTGCATTGCTGTTGACTGGAAGTATACCCAAAAGTCTGGCGGCATTACCACGTTGTATCAACTAGGCGTTGATACACGCTGATGGATATTATATAGCATAAGCATAATCAGATTCATAATTCCTAAGTAATAAGTCATTAAATTTAAATATAAGTCATTAAATTTTAATATAAGTCATTAAATTTTAATATTAGTAATTAAATTTTAATATAAGTCATTAAAGTTTAATATAAGTAATTAAATTTTAATATAAGTCATTAAATTTAATTATAAGTCATAGTTTATCTTTGTTTTGAAATTTGGTTTTTAAGTTTAAATTGTAACTAAGTCTCAATGCTGTTAATTATCAATTAAGAGAAGGAGCGAGAACACTCCAACAGAAAGAAAAAGAAAGAAAGAAAGAAAAACTGTTTATTCGCGCGAAATGACGCAATCTTAAAACTAGCAAACAAACATTATCAATTAATAGGGAAGATATGCGTCACATCCGTGCAAAACGGCCGAACGCTCAGCATAAAGCTGTGGCCTCACGCATTATGCGATGAACTCACAGCGCTGGTTTTCAGCGTTGGCCGGTGGCGGTGTCGACATAAAGACGCCCGAACGGTGCAGTGAACAACAAGATTTGGATAAAAAAAAAAAAAAAAAAAAAAACTCAAGTATTATTAATATCTTACTGAAGTTTTTTCATTCATATTTGTATTTGTAACCATTTGAGACCCAATAAACATTTTTTTTGATATTTATAATGTTGCCACTGCTGATAATCGACCACATCTATTACTAAGGAGAGGAAAGGAGCTGTATCAATCACGCGGGGTCAGCGCGGGGTTTGGTAATAATACGAATCGACTTAGAAATCCAAAGATTTGCACCAACGGAATAATTTCTGCCGATTATCATCTATCAATATTGTCTTACTAATTAAAAGTATGGAATTAAATAAATAAAGTATGTACCTTCAAACTGAATGACAACTCCAGCTATAATAGTGGCTATGGTAAGACCAAAGGCAGGCTTTTGAAGACCAGCATACAGTACGTGAACGTATATGGGCAGCGGTGGACCATCAACAAAGAAGATATATCCAGAAAAGCAAACAAGCGTACCCACGAGAGGCAAACACCAGTATATGTGTCGGTATTTCTGTGAAGGGAATAAAAATGTACATTAAAAGAGATTTCTTCTCTCTCCAGCCCTGCAATCAAAAATAACCAGAGTAAAGTAGAGTCGCTACTCTAACCGTTTAAAAATGCTTAGAGTTGTAACCCAGGGTCGTTCTTTTATAACTCGAGTAGCTACCCTAGAGTTAAGCCAACTAACTTTAACTCCAGCGGGGTATGTTGTAAGCGGCCATAAATGACTCTTGCTTGCTTGGCATTGACAGTTGAACACTACGTCCACGTTCAAAAATGTAAGCGTAGAGTATCTATCTTGATGACGTCATTAGAGTTAACTCTAACCTCATTTTTGAATGCAGAGCTGAGAAAAGATTAGGAGAGTTTAAATCTTGTCACAGTATTGGTTATCGAATTCCTCCGAAACGCATTTTTCATCCTCCTACCCCTAATTCCTATATTTTTTTAAATCGCGATATTTTTTTGCTAATCTACATATAAAAATATCGTAGAACAACATTAGCCAGGAGGTCTGCGAGTATAGATAAAAAAAATAACTAGGCTTTAAAGTGTTAAAATTATAAAATTTTATCGTCACTATTCAACAGATAAACTACTACTGTGGAATATGAACCACCATCAACCATCATAATATTGACTTGACCAAAGTCTTGTGATTCACGTAGTCAGGATTAATAATTTATTGCGATAAGCGTTTATTTTTTTTAAAAGAGGCATAAAATCTAAATGGAGGTTTTACGTCAGGATTTTTATTATTTACACCTTCACCTTTTAAAATTTAACGTTTGTAACTTTTAAGGTTACTAACTCCCCTTTTTCATATCACTCTTCTCCTTCTCCAACAACTTCATAACACAATTTTTTTTATTTGATATAAACCACTGCTTGATTGCGATCCCACCTGATGGTGAGCAGTGATGCAATCGTTGATGGTGAGGCGCACAAGTTTATTAAGAGTCTATATTCACTCTAGCCTTGAAGACACCTAAATTGTACTAATTCCACTATATGCGTTTTATTCTTTCTCTTCACATGACCACACCAAAATAAACAATTCTCTTTCAACTTTTCAGTCACTGGCACCACTTTCAAAGTTCCTCTAATACATTATTTTCTCACTTTATCCATTCTCGTATTCTCGTCACACCACAGATCCATCCCAATGTTCTTATCTCCACTACATGCAATCTTTTGTCATCCATCTCGAATCACTGAATCCTTACTTCACCTTGGCATTAGGTTATAGGTTTTTTTAAGAAAGGTTACCTGGAATTGCTTACGATCTCCATCAGCCCTCTGCCAGTTGTAAATAATGTAGCCTAATGCCATGCCGATGGTGTAGCCAGCCAAATTTGTATGCCCCTTCGAGTAAACATGTTCGAACGTAGGGTCTCCCAAGAATAAATTCATTACCACGCTGAAAGTAAAAGATTATTGGATATAATTAACACAACCAAAAAATAACACACAATCCAAAAATTAAAAGATTTGAAATTTCTTTTAGAAATAAGCTGTACCTTTTGTTTTTATTACTGTATCTTTTTTCAATATAATGTGTGTACAAAAATGATAAAATAAATAAATAAATACAAAATGATAAGATTTAATTTGACCCCTTTTCGGTCGATGTGTGGTGACTTTCACTATTTAGTATAATTAATATAATCTATGATTCACACTATGGTATTATTTAGTAATAAAGTGTAATGCTACCTTTACACTATGTTTATTGCTTTCGATTTTTGTTACAATATTCACATGAAACTATTTGTGAGTGGCGCCAGTGACTGAAGGGGAATCATTTGTCTTGGTATGGCCACGGGAAAAGGAGGGATGACGCATGTTATTAAAAAAGTTATGAATATACATGATTGAGGATGGATGGAGAGGGAGAGAGAGGCCAAAGAAAAGATGGATGGTGTGAGAAGTGATAATGAAAGTGATAGCGTGACGGGCCACAATGGACAGAACGGAAAGAAAAATAAAGTGTTGCGCCGACCCCAAATTAAACGGCCTTGTCCTGTTTTCATTCTCAGCAGGAAGATGATGATGAGTTACATTTATACCGTTATACAAAAACTGAGCGAATCCCTCTTCCGTAGATGGATCCCACTATACACCACTAATTTTTAATTAGGATTAATAATTAAAAAGCTTATTAAAAAGGTCTCGAACTTATAATTTAACTAAAGTCTCAATAAATAATACTCATAAACAGCAAAGTTATTCATCACATCATCATCATCATTTCAGCCGAAAGACGTCCACTGTTGGACATAGGCCTCCCCCAAGCGTCGCCACAATGAGGCCTTCCAACGCTGCATCTTCCGGTGCGCGGTCGCCACTCTAGAACCTTTCGGCCCCTTCGGCCATCCGTTCTACGAGCAATGTGCCCTGCCCACTGCCACTGTTTGGCGATTCTTCGGGCTATGTCGGCGACCTTGGTTCTCCTGCGGATATCTTCATTCTTTATGCGATCACGCAAGGAAACTCCGAGCCTAGCCCTTTCCATTGCTCTTTGGGTGACTGTAAGCCTTCTGATGAGGCCCATTGTAAGCGACCATGTTTCTGAGCCATATGTCATCACTGGCAACACGCACTGGTAATAGACTTTCGTCTTGAGACACTGTGGTATGTTGGATGAGAAGATACCGCGCAGCTTCCCGAACGCTGCCCAGCCGAGTCGGATTCGACGATTGACCTCTTTCTCAAAGTTAGAGAAGTTTTTTAAGCAAAGTTATTAGCGTTTTTTTATATCCCAAAATGTCACTCAATTTACTCTCTTTTCGGCTTAAGATATTATGCTTCCAGATTGTTGCCATTTTTTCATAATCCATTTATTGATGATAAAATCCCTCATGGATTTTATAATCAGAAATGGATTTTCGAGAAAACTCCTCAAATATTATAGGCAACTATAATTTAGTGATTTTGGTATTTTCATCGAAAAAACTAAAACATTTACAGTCAAAAAGTAACATTTGATGAAGTGGTACTGATGAAGAAGACCAGAAATGGCCAACGGAACTTCATACTCACATAGATATCACAATGAAGATAGTTAAGTGACTATGACAATACAGATAAATAAATGGTTCTAAATTGTTATGTTGAAAATGGTATCATTGAAGTGATGTGATGATGATGATGGAGCCGGAAGGTAGGCACTGGAACTCCGTAATTAATCAATATATCTTAGCCGTGTTTGGGCTTATTAGAATTGTCATGAGATGCACTTTGGCTATAAGGTATTTTCGAACTGATCTGATGATGGAGCCGGAAGTTGGAAAATAGACACAAGAATATCGTAATAAAACAATGTAACCTAGCAGTGTTTGGGTTAATTGGAATTATTATGAGAAATAGGCACTCTGTTTATAAGTGTGGTGTCGGTTTTTTTTTGGTTACGATTAACCAAAAAAAAAACCGACTTGTTAAATAAGAAACAAACAATATCGAGAAACACCGACTTTTGAAATGAAAGTTATTTTGATCCTTTTAGTGTTAACTGTCAGTCGCTAAATTTGTTAAGGGTCATCTATTTCTTTTCGAAGGTAATGATAATAAAAGTAAGCGGTTGTTAACGCGATTACCCCTCAAAATGCTGGGTCCCTGAATTAGAACTCTTTAGACGTAACTGTGCATATAATAATATGGTATCACTTATTTATATGTCCTTACCCAAACATATTTCCGAATTACCGTATAACAAATTCAGTCGTATTTTACGGGACTGGTTGATAGAGGTAAGATTTTATTCAGTAAAAGATGTTTTAAAGAAAAGTTCATGTTACCACAATTTACGGATGCATAAATTTATTTTATGTGTAATTTTTATCTACTTTGTCATTGTAATATAATTAATAATGTAAACTTCACTTATATGTTTAATCAATTTTCATTAATTCGTGTATTTATAAATTTAAAAAGCTATAACTTAGGTGAAATATGTATCGGTCTATAACAGCTCATGTACCATATTTATAGCAAATAAATTATTGATTGATTGAAAATAATTGTGTTTAACTTACTCCGGGGAAGCAATGAGAATACCCCTCAATTCTTGGTAATATGTATGCAACATGGGGACTATAATTCCTACCACGAATAAAAGGCTCAGTACAACTTTTCTTGTCAGATTAGTTCTGCATAATAAAAATATAATGATTCCGAAGACGCGAAGCTGGGTGTCTGCTGCTAAATACCTGGACAAAGGACAAAGAAAGAAGAAATTAGTTGTATGCCATACACTTGCAATATACAGTTAGGCAGTGAAGAGAGAAAAACACTGAAGGAATAAAACAACATTAAAATATTTACCAAGTTTGCACCATGCAGTTGGATGGTTCAAAATAATTGTTGATGTAAAGGATATGCGTCCACCAGTCGCGTCGACAGTCCCTTGCTTCGTTATATATGGCTTTCTGTAGATAAAATATAGTTTTATATGTTTGCTGCCATGAATGTGCAGTCGGACAAAATTACATGGGTTATACAAAATATTATAAATGACTATAAGCCAGGACTTACAATTAAGTTAATAAAAATTAGGATTCTATTATAAGGTAATGATGAAAACATGCCCAAATATAAACTTACCGCCCATATTGGTCCTCCTGATGCTAGCCTCCTAAACCAAGTTACTGTCAATCCTATGATAAGGGCGTACGATGGAGTCAATCTGCAGCAAAATGATAAAAATGCTGACGGTTCAACAAAGCGAGCACGGGTTTCATTTCCATCCATACTAAACCTCTGAGCCTTAGTGTATGAAATGCTTTCTATAACACCTTCACTGTGGAACAGGCCTATTTCGGCCCGCCGCGGTACTTCAGCTGGTGCGGTAGAAGAAAACTATGTCCCTTTCGCTGGTGTAGAAAGATTATCTCAGGTGTTTGTAAAAGTTTTCCAGTGACATCACGACAGGACCTTTTCGTCTTACCACGCACTGTCGGTGAAATACATCCGCTCAGTGTGGGAGTAGACCTATTTCGACATGCCGTCCCAACAGGCAGAAAGCGACCTGAAGCAGCACAGAACGTGCACCCCGCCATCCAGTTAGTGTCGTGCTATCTAGCTGATTTAACGTAGTGTTCATTTAATATAATCAACGATGAAAAGCAATAAAAGAATTTTAATGAAATAGAATATTTTCACATACAGTGACAGTGACAGTGAGTCCACTATATATGGTAAATAAATCACACAGAATTAAAAAAAGATCATTTCAGAAAATCAAATAAAACCTAAGGACAAAGATGAGATGAGCGCTAAACGGAGAATAGAATACAATAAACTTTATTGTACACCAAAATAGTAACAAAACTGTTTTCACCGTGTAAAATGGACACGGTCAGTGTTATTGGAATACAAATATATTGTGAGCTTAATACCTTAAAATTTCATGGTGTAAGCGACACGAATAATGAATAAAATAAAATAATAATAGCACACTTACAACATTACAACTATAAGTAGTAAAGTTAGTTGTAGCTAGACAATTACTTTTTTAGGCTGTGTGAGATTTTCATTTTCTTACCTTAGCCACCTCAGTAAGATATGCTGCGGCAGCATGCTCCAATTAAGTGGACGCGTCTCTGAATCCAACAGCCAGTTATATACTAGTAAGAAAGACGAGACTATGAAGAATGACTGCATTACCAGTGGTCCGTTCATAAATATGGTAAAGAATTTAACTTGGAAGTACTGAAAAAAAAAATGTATTTCATTTTTTTTTTATTAATCTTGAATGAAGGGATTATTTTTTCAGAATAATGCACTATTACTTTATGTGAGAAAGAGTGGAACATTTTATTTGTGCGTAACGGGACATTATAAAGCAAAATAAGACTTACTTCTTCTACAAGCTTTGGGTTGACGAGCAATATACCACCGGAGTAACATGCGTGAGATATTACGACGAGGTAAATATTTATAGCTCTGAAATAATGCAAACAACATAAGTTAGTTGTTAAAAATGTGAAAAAAAGAGTTTATTATAATATAAAGATTTCAATATAGTCGATAACACACTTGATACCATTAATCCCTCTCAGTGTTTCAAATCGAGGATCCCGTCCTTCAACTGCAGGCGCAACAAACTTCTGCCAATTCCGAAATATTGAAAAGGAGTACAGGAGTTTAAGACCTAAAAGAAACGGACATGTATAATAAATACTGACTTTTACTTCTTATTGTAATAAATTGAACATAAAAATTAAATCTCTTTACCATTCACACTAAAATATAAAAGAAAAAGCTTATAATAGCTTATAATGTTAACTCCTCTGATGGTATCATTTGTTATAATGATACCATCAGAAGGTCAAGGTTTGAAATTGCCGTTTTTTAAAACGGGTTGCTTTGAAGTGTTAGTGTGAAATTACAGAAAATACAAAACACAAAGCAACCAATAAATACTTAATTTCGAAAAAAGAATAACGTACCTTTAATATAAAGTTTATTTGAACTTATAATTCTATATAAAATAACAGATATAACACTTCAAAGCAACCCGTTTTAAAAATCGGCAATTTCATATGGAAAGACCTATTATTGTGTAATATTTCAAGACGATATTTAGCGGTTCACTTTAATGTAATTAGATATCGATCTGCCTAGCCTTTTCCCAACCATAACAGCATTTTACACTAGCTTTTACCCGCGGTTTCAGCTGCGTAAATAAAATATAGCCTATGCCACTCAGAAATAAAGCAACTTTCTATCTGAGTTTTTTTTTTGCAATCGGACCAGTACTTTCAGAAATTACCTCCTACAAACAAGAAAAAATGTTATAAAATTTATAAAAAAAAAAACAAACTTTACTTTACCTCCACAAACCAGTAACCGGATAATACGGTAACCCTTGGCAAGACTGTGTCAGATTTTCTGGCTTCTGGCTATCCATAACGGCTGTCAAAGATTTTCAAATAACCGCCGGAGCCAACCACTTAACTTACTTTTTGAGGTACCGATAAAACTTGGGATGCAATAGATGTTCTCCCATCCATTGATCGGCCTCGGTATCTGACAGCTTAACTCAAAAAGTTTAACACGTGCGCCTGTTATTATTTAGACACGAGTAACCTAATTGCTGCATTTAATTATTAAAAAAATGGTTAAAATATTAAATGCTTACCTCCTCGATCTTTTCCATCATCTGAATAGTAATCACGAAGGCTTCCGATAAGATTAGCCATTATTATAAGAATACAGACCACTCCAACAAAAATATCTAAACTATCTATTGGCAGGTCTCTATCGCGTTTAGAACAATCGAGTTCATCTGTCAGTCTTGTTTTTAACTTGTACTTGTTATATATAGTTTTGTTAGAGCATGCTTCAAAGGACGATCTTAGGTCCACATCTGATTCAGAAACATTATAAAACTCATTACATGTTTTTTTCATGCAATAACCATGTCGTACCAGTGTGTGGTTAAAGTGTCTATAATTTTTTGAAAATTCCTGTAAATAAAATAAATAATCAGATTTATACATATACGTTTAAGTAAGATAGAAATAAGTAATACTAACATAAAAAGTAGACCAAAAGTTGTTATTAAATAAATAAATAATGAAATTAAATAAAATTAAAAGATAATAAAGGATAAACCAGAAAAAATGTGATTTATTAATAACTTTGAAAATGTTGGTTTTGGTCCCGTGACTTATTTTGAAGCCACAATGCATTCTATCAAATATTAAGTTTGCATCGTATGCAATAAGAATCTGAAATTCGGATGATGCGGAGACACCGCACGGTCTCCCATGAGGTGCTGAGCCTCCTAACGGTGTTACAGTAGCTTGTGGAAGCAACAGTCCTTGCACATATTCACGTAATGCGCATGAAAATGCAACGCACCGCTGGGGCAAAACTTGGCTGCTACGACAAATTCCGGTATGGCAGACAGAGTTGCGGCGGGATCTTATGATGTTATGGAGACATCGATTGTTGCAACCAAGCGCTGAGCCCGCTACAATCGCGGAAGTAAGTCCAAGTTTTAGAGCCACACTTCAAAGAGGGATCTTTCCGTCGCGAGAGGTATCACGGCATCCTTACTTTTCGTCTGACTTAGGTCCCCACCGGATTTAGCCACATTTGATGATTTTCTACCAAAAAAAAATGCCCTATAAATCATTATCGTGGGGGGAACTAATTGATTAAACTTACTTGTATCATGGTCAAAAGTTCGCTTGGTTCATCAGAAACTAGACCAAATTCTCCGTAGCAGAACATAGCGTCAGGTTCATCAAAGCATTCCTCAAAGCCGTCCAGATGGTACAACGGAGGCATGCGATCATAATCCGAGTCTAAAAAATTTAAGAAGTACAGCAAAACGACGAAATTCTGTGACTTTAATTATTATAATATTCATGTACTTGGCATATCATGATAGAAAGAAGAGACTATTTTTCTCTTGATAAGTTTAAAAGATATTTATTTTTGAAAAGATCAGTTACTAAAACAGATATGCTTATTATAAATAACTCTATGTCCGTAGTCTCTACAGTAACTAATACTAGTTAATAAAGACACCTAAGTGAAGTGAGGAATTCAAGTCACCCAAGACGAAGACTGCTCTATCCCCGTGTTGGATACTCTACTTTTTATACCATCTGCGAGATAATTAAAAGACAATTTAGTAAAACCAATCTTAAATTAGAGGAATATAAGTATTATTTACAAGTTAATCTAATCTCAACATGTTTTTGAGATTTAAAACAAACAAAATTCACTACTCTAAGATTCTGTTTCAATTTTCTTTATCGGTTCCGCTTTTTCATTACTTTTTTTTTTCGAAACTCGTCAGTAACCACAACCACATTTTAGTTCCCTTAATGTTGACGGATTTTGAGGTTCCAAATTCAAATATCATTATTCTTTAGGGATCGCATATACTGCATTATGTCCCCAGAGACAGAATGACTTGCTTTAAGTAATGGTTGTATGACATGTAAAAGGGCATTATCGAGCAGCAGGTGTAAAAAAGTTATTTTTAGAGGCATCTTCGTAATTTTTTCTATCGTCCTAAATTAGCAGTAATAAGTTTTGAACACACTACTTATCTAGCATTCCTAAACAATAAATTATACATGTTTTTCTGGTTCTGTTTACTGTAGAGGATTGTAGACTTGCGTATTATAAAATTCGCGATTAGCTCTTGTAGTCCTATATAATTACAGATTTAAGATCTCGTGAGTTGTCAGTGAATTCCACATCAACATCCTTCTATTAATTTATTCATAGTTATCTATAATATTAATCAAAATTAATAATAAACAAAAGTCACACGCATTGTTCAGTTTTTTTTTTTTACAACTGGACACTTAGCTTACATACTACTGACCAACTATAAAAAAAAACTTTTGTGCTGGTCCTTTTGACATGGCACGTTCAGGGGTTTCTGTTCTTGATTCAGGTGGGAGAAACGGCCGAGTATTACCATTGAGCGGACCGGCCAGAGGACACGGTGTAGCATACGGTGGAGGTATGTTCCGCTTGAGCGGAGTACCCCTATGTTCTCGTGGAGTCTTGAGGAAATCAGAAATAGAAACTTTATTTCAAATGGATCAATAACAGGCACTTTTGAATTGTCAAAATATAGGTCAGTAAAAAAAAAATGGAAGCTAAGTTTCACGTTCCAAAACGTAGATCTCTATGGAGAAGAACGTGCAAGAAACTCTTTTAAATTATGTTATGAGTTACAAAAATTTTAGTTACATATTTTTTGTCTGGATTGGGGTCGGGCTGGGGCGTGAGGGCCGTTCCTTGCTACATGACCTGTACCAGGGCTCGTGCCAAATCTGAATTAGTTTACTAATAGACAATCCAGGTTTAAGTCTCTGACCTTCGTGCTCAATCGTTAAACCAGGTCAACGGTACCAGCATGTACATGAGTATTTTAAATATTAGGTATATTTGGAGGTGTGTGGAACAGAATGTAAAGTCCCAGTGAAAAGGAGGATCCTCCGACCAGACCGATGTTTTGTCTGGTTTGGGCAACTGCCCGATAGACGATTTTGGCATATGTTCGAATTGAGAAATGAGATGTAAGATTTCGTAGTTCATATGTGGCGCCATAGATGTACGCTACACATTATGTTTAATAGTAAAGTAAATTCCCAACCCAAATAGATCCCTATCGCAGCTAACAATCGAGCTGATGACCTTGAAAATTCGGACAGATCTTCATAAATTGTAGCTAAGAACCATCTCGACGACGTCAGGTTTAAAAATACCGCATAAAAAGCGGACAGTTGAGTTGTTGGGTATCTATAAGGTTTATAAAACATAACCTTCAGTAGCGCTCGCAAAGAAAGAGATCAAATGCTCTTTCAAGCTTTAAAATTAAAGTTTTATTAGTACCACCCCAACAGACTATACTATAAGAAAGTAAAGACTGTTTAAAAATATAGTTAAGCACCTTTAATTTTTTTAGTACCTTTTTAAAATAAATAGACGAATTGTATTAAACTATGCAATTTTATTATCCATTTCGACTCTTGAAAGGCAAAAATTACTAAGTGACATTGAGTAAATTTTACGAGAGTGATTTAAAATTAATTATTTAAAAAAAAAATTGTTAGTTAAAAAAGTCAGGTTTAGATACGATTACCATGATGTTAATAATATCTAAATCCGACTAATTCGTAATTATTAACAAAAAAAAAAAACATTCTTGTAAAGTTTACTCAAAGTCGCTTAGTAATTTATGCCTTTCAAGCATCGATTTGTAAATGCCAGTTTAGAAAATTATCTATGTAGCCACCTTGCTGAGCTGTCGCTACATCAGTCCTGCCTGATTTTTAGCCTGAGCTTAATCTACGAGAGTTCTAATAAACCAACATAGATTCATTGTTTTATTACAGAGTTCCGGTTCTCAGCTTTCGGCGTCATCATAAGACCAAATCGATGTATCTTTCCTTCAGTTAGTTATTGATTAATTTTACTTGTTACGACAGTTCTGCTATTATCCTATGAGGAACTAACGTTCTATATCTTCGATGTTCATTATCAGATAATGACTATATTTCTGTTGGAACATTAGTTCGATAGTATACCTACTCTTTCAAACAAATTGTTTAGTTTTCAATAGCGATCCAAAACTGATCAAGATATCGGTAAAGATACATAAAAATACATGAAATTGAACATGCAATCTCATCCAAAGTTTAAAAAAAAAGTAAAGAAGGAAGAATATGATGATGATGATGACATCTGGTTAAAAGTGGATGTAATAAAATACACCTCAGCAAGCTTTTTGAGGAGTACATTTTTAATAAAGCTTAATACACATACCGTTGAGCCTGCTAATAAAAGCCGTAGAACTTTGTACCAAAACCAATAATAAAAATAGACCAAACATTTTGCAGGTACAACTTGCTATGAGACACACAACCGTTTCAATTAAATTCTGACTTAGCACTAAATACTAACGATATCTCTCAAATACCCATTGTTCAGGTTAGTTTTGGCAAAACCAATTACCTTGTTATTAATTGTAGCTAATTATCTTGATTTTATAATAATGCAATTTAGTTTAGATGAGGTCTAAATCACAATGGTGGGTACATCATAAGGCTAGTTATGCTATGCTAATGCTATACTTTTATTTTATTTATACTTCATGTACAGTAGTGGTACATAGGCGCACTTAATGTAACAAGGCATTCTCTACCAGTCAACCTTTGGGTTAAAAGAGACAACACTGTGGTTGGTGTGCACAATAAATAAATAACAGATATATCAAGTAAAATGTAGTATCCTTAAGTTACAATACTAAAATACGATATGCTAATATTATAAACTAATAAATACATTATAACTAGGAGAACTTAAACTATGACGTAGACCCAACCAAGGTTGAGAGGACTTCAAGTAGTAGTTCCGAATTTTACGCTTGAAGGAGAATTTACTTTCGGCTTTTTTGATGTCAAGGGGAATGCACATGTCAGAGTTTTATGGTAGAGACAACGTAAGAATTAGCCATATACCCAGTATGGTAGTATGGTGAGAAGGAATATGAAGAAGCATGTTTTTGAATGCTCGAAGGTTGAAATTATGAGAACCGCCCAATGCTAGTTTTCAACATTTCTGTAAAAATTAAATTTAATAAAAAAATATATTTGTCAGATTATGGTACAACAGATGTTATAATATTGGGTCCAGTATGTCCTGCCTTACTATGGCGTACACATATTTCTATAAAAACGAAGGCTTATATTATTAACCTATTAACTAGTAATTATGAATCACTTAATGAAATATAATATTATTGTAATAAAGATTGAAATTGTATTAAACTAATAATAATTGACTACGTAATTGTTGGATATGGTAGAATAAAAGATTTTTTAATGTATATTTCATATTTCTTAACACTGTAATTTTTTTTTTCTAACAGTTTAAACAACACCCTTTTTATTTATATAGATTTATATAACAGATAATACAGGCAAATAAAAACACTTAACTAACTAAAATTATACATACACTAATAACAACAACACCGTTTTGAACAACGATGAGACATATACGGACGATTTTGTTAATAAATCACAAGAAATAGATGTCTCGAGAAACTATGAAAATTTATTTTAATGAAATTATTTTATTTATATGAATAGGCACAAAATTTGTATAAATCCTTTTAAAGGCAATATACAATTTTGAGTACCTACAGAGGTGATAATGAGAGTGGCGGTACGAAGGCTGAGTGCCAAGAATACCGCCCCAGGACCCGACGGCTTGCCTGGTAAAGCCTGGGTCCTGGCCATGGAGGCTCTCGGGTTTCGATTAAGAGGGCTCTTCTGCGCATGCATGGAGAGGGTCCAGTTCCCACTTCGCTGGAAGACAGGGAAACTGGTCCTCATCGCGAAGCCGGTACGCCCTGCGGATTCTCCGTCCGCGTACCGGCTCATTGTGCTGCTCGACGAGGTGGGCAAGCCCTTTGAAAGAGTAATTGCAGACCGGTGGGGCCGGATCTGGCGGACGGCCAGTTCGGTTTTCGCAGGAGATGCTCCACGGTAGACGCCATCATGCGCGTGCGAGCTCTCACGACGGGGGATGCGGTGGCCCAGGGCAGGTGTGTCGTGGCGATGTCCAGATGATTGGAAGTTTGTACCTCATTTATTGAGACTATAGCGCCGTACTTAGCTTTAATATTATAATTTGTATGTGGATCAAGGAGCCTTTCCGGATGAACTAAAGTGTGTGATTTTATTCACAATAATTATCAACATAACGTTCATTATTTTATTCATGTTTTATTTAAATAATTATGTTTTATTACAGCTCATTACTTTTGCTAGATACTCATTTAGTGTAATCATAACCACATACATATTATGTTGTTTTTTTTTGCCTATATTTTTCACTGCGTAACAAAGCACCTCAGGCATGGAACAGAGCTGTGGTGATACTCTAAAATGGACGACAATCCCAGCGTAAGAATTAAAGGCAGGTTGGGGTTGGGGTTGGTAGGGTTGGGGTTGGTTGGTTGGGGGGTGGTAGAGAATGCCTAAGGCATTTGGTCCGCCTTTGTATCTTTATGTTGCATGAAGTTTTAATAAATAAATAAATAAAGGCCCCATTCCACTTCTGAGCTATGTCTAAAGTTTTATTCCAGAGTCATCAGTTCATCACGCACTATCGTGCGTAGATTTGACGAATTCAAGTCTCCCGAAGAAGCCTGATTCCAGTGATCGAAGACCAGGGCCTCAAGTCTGCTATTACAATAGTGTCAGAATGCTCAATCGTTGATTTCATAATTGTTGATTTTGTCAAGTTTGGTAATTTACTAATATAATGGCGTCATTATGACTTTCCAATGGTCAACCATTGACACTCCATTGAAAGAAGTAGCATAGAATGGTAATCTCGTACATATTGACATATGAATGTCTGACGTATGCCGTAATCTGCTAGAATTTTGACAGTTCCTCTAGTCAGTGACCTACCGTTAGAACGTCATTGTGCAGTCATTGCTTTTAATAAGCTCGATTTTGTCATTCTACCACAACTCTAGTACGAGACCATTGACCGATCAATGATCGATCATTATGAATTAGCAGATTACGAAATTTTAGCAAAATGACAATGGGATCGTGTTGGAATGACGAATTTATAAAAATAGCAGACTTGAGCTCCAGATGGTATGAGCCACATTAATCTCAACCTTAGTCTTGGTCTTTCGCGATATCGCCTAGCATTTAATAAGACTCAATCAAGTGGCTTTTTTGGCTCACAGCTCATTTGACATGCGGCAGACCAATCCCACTTGAGAATAACAGCTTTCCCGGTAATATTCGTGGTATTATGGCCCTACACCACAAGAAGCACGAAGAATCGCCAAACTAAAGTGGCAATGGGCAGGGCACATTGCTCGCAGAACGGATGGCCGTTGGGGCCGAAAGGTTCTGGAATGGCGACTACGTACCGGAAGACGTAGCGTTGGAAGGTCTACAAGGTGGACCGAAGACTTGGTAACGGTTGTGGGAGTCCGATGGATGCGAGACGCATAGGAACGTTCATGGTGGCGACACTTGGGGGAGGCCTATATCCAGCAGTGGACGTCTTTCGGCTGAAATGATGATGAATGGGCCTACTACACGTAGGCCGGTTTGTATCCGAAATACCGTGCGTGTGTTTGCTAACGTGTACAAACTAACAAAAGAGAATGGAATGCTGTCGTATCCTTCGGAGAACCAGTAATGCTAGCAAAAGAGGTCTCCCTAGAACGGAACAACTTATTGATTTACCACCTCAAAAAAAATAGGTGGTTATTTTTTTCGAGCTTAGTATAAAACTAGCTTCTGCCAGCAGCTTTGCCCGCGTGAAATTAGGTTTTCCCATACAAAATTTGGTCATTTCATCAGAGGTGAATTTTGGAAAATTCCTCTCTTAGTGCTCGCCTACGTTTAAAAGGAAACCTTGTGCAAAATTTTACGCTCTTAATCCCTTTAGTTTCGGCTGGTTGATATGTCAGTCAGTTAGTTTCTCCTTTTATATATATAGCTTCTGCCCACGGCTTCGCTCCCGTGAATGTAAGTTTCTCCATACAAACTTTGGACACCCGCTTCATCTCCTTAGGGAGTGAATTTTAGAAAATCCTTTGTTAGTGCTCGCTTACGTCATAAAAGGAAACCTTGTGCAAAATTTCACACTCTTAATCCCAGTAGTTTCAGCTGTGCGTTGATATGTCAGTCACTTTCTCCTTTTATATATATATATATATATATATATATATAACAAATAAAGCTATAAATGGACATACCATTGAGCTTGTTAGTAAGAATGGTAGAAATTTGCACCAAAAACGCGTATACGCAGAGGGCCTACAACGTTCTTCGAGTGCAGTACAACAATGCTTTCCGGGTGTTGTTGGGGCTTCCGCAGTTCTGTAGCACATCAGGCATGTTTGCTGATGTGGGCGTGGATAGTTTTAAGGATATCATGCGCAAGAGAACGGCATCCTTGATGCATAGGATACGTGAAGGTTCCAATAGTATCCCGAAGGTAATTGTTGAGAAACCAGACTGTACTTTCCTGATGTACTGGTCACGCAGACGCCTGCGGGCCTGGTGCTGAGGGAAAATATATGAATTAAGAGTGGACGATATTTTTAAGTTAATTTATTTCGTTACTAACATAGTTGTTTACGTATTTCTGTTACTAACACATTAAGGATTTTCCATATCCAAAATAAAGTATATTATTATTATTATAAAGACCAAAATGTAGAGCATTTGTTAGTAGAGTGCCCAAATTATGCAAATCAAAAGCTTAACCTGGAAACGAAGATTAATAAAAACCTGAAAAAAGAAAAAACTTGGCAGAAATTAAAGCCAGCAAAGATCTAAGAGGTGACTTTATAGAGTTTTGCGAAAAAATTGCCAAAAAAGTCATTGCACGAAATAAAACGTAGTTTTTATTAAATTATATAAATGGACAAAACATGTTTTAGATGCACCATGCTATGAGACTGAATATTTTCAAATAAATTCTGAGTAGGTACTAAGTAAACAACGTATACATTAGTGCTATTGTTTAAATAGTTGCTGCCTAGATTAAACCTGTGTTTACCTAATTACCTTAATTTTATAACTACTCGCTTAAAATTTTATGAAATAATAATATTATACATATAAAAGTGAATTTATTTACAGAAAAAGAAACAACTGACTTCACAAAAAAATTAATAAAACGATAAAATAACTTTAATCTTGAAACTCGGTGTTTCTAGTTTTTTATAATTTATTTATTTATTTCATTATAACACCTTTACAGATAAGTCCAAGGCGATGTTATAACTAACACTTAATATATGTACATGGTTATGATATTCTATTAATTAGGATGTAATGTCCAGACCTTTCTCAATAATTATTTGAGCTGCTTCCAAAAATTTCGGCAGTGTTTGGCTAAATATATCCTCCAATTGTGCTATATTATTGATAGTTCGTATGGCTCGTGACAAAGGGGCAAACTTTAGGATGATCATTATTTAACACTAGGGGTTTTTGTAGTTTTTATACCCGTAGCTGGCCAAGTTTGACATCCGTAGGTAGACATGGGAGGATACATATGTTATATAATTTTCTTGATAGACATTGGTATCGTTTCGTTTTTAATTATTTCTTTTAGTGACCAGTACCGCTTCCAAGTGTTGCATATTCTTCTATTTATTTGTTTGGAGTGTTGGTCTTTTGTAGATTATCAGTTGTCCCAAATACATGTATTTATCTACATATTCAATACCTTCTTGTCCTATTTCGATGTTTTCTCTTGATCCATTCGTCATTACTTTAGTCTTCAATGGGTTCATAGATAGATCTGCTTTCTTGCTTTCGTAATCTAGTTGTTGTAGCATAGTTTGTAGTATCACTGGTCTTTCTGCGAATATCACTATGTCATTAGTTTGTCAACGCAGCATGGAACGAAGCATGCTTAACATAACACTACGGGACCGGTGGACCACATTAAAAATAAGGGAAAGAACAAAGATAAAAGATGTATTACAGAAAATAAGAAAACTTAAATGGAATTGGACTGGTCATATAATGAGGACGAACAGTGGAAAAAAAAAGGACGAAGGACGTAATGGAATGGTACTCTAGAAATGGAAAAAGACAAAGGACGTCAAACCAAAAGATGATCTGCCGAAAGGATGGAGGAGGATAGCTCGTGACAGAGATAACTGGAAGGAATTAGGGGAGGCCTATGTCAAAAGACAACCTGACTAAGATGTTGCAAAAAAAAAAATGTAAATTCAAAAAGTAGGATTACATTAAGAATTTTGTTTTATATAAAGTTGTATAAGTCAAAACTGTAATATTGTCAGCAAATAAAGGGTTTTAATATTATTATTCTATTCTTATTATTATTTAACACCAACTTCTGAAAGTGAAGTTATTTTAAACGTTTTAGTGTTTAAATCTCACTTAGCGTCATCATCATCATCATCATTTCAGCCGATAGGCGTCCACTGCTGGATATAGGCCTCTCCCAAATGTCGCCACAATGAACGGTCCTGTGCGACTCACATCCATCGGATTCCCGCAACCTTCACCAGGTCTTCGGTCTACCTTATAGAGGGCCTTTCGATACTGCGTCTTCCGGTACGCGGTCGCCACTCCGGAACCTTTCGGCCCCAACGGCCATCTGTTCTGCGAGCAATGTGCCCTGCCCACCGTGGTCGCTTACAATGGGTCTCATCAGAAGGCTTAAAGTCACTCAAAGGGCAATGGAAAGGGGAGTTTCCTTGCGTGATCGCATCAGAAATGAAGATATCCGCAGTAGAACCAAGGTTACAGACATAGCCCGAAGAATCACCAAACTTAAATATATTTACGGTGAATTAAACAGCTACCTAGATCATAATAAAATCCTATGTTATGAGCAAAAGGCTTTAGGAAAAATAGAAATATCAACATGGTGGTTTGTGACTTTTTATACGTAGTTGCTTCACAAGTTGACAAATCTTTCCCTGTTTGTTCTATTTAATGTGATCTGTCGCAAGCATTCGACTAAGTAGATCACAATATTCTCCCACATAAAATGGAAGCTTATGGTATAAAAGGGAATGTCTTGGAATTGATAAAATCGTATCTCTCTGACCGGCAGCAAATAACACAAATAACAAAATTTAACATAAAAAAATTAAAGGGAACAGATTTTCTCATCTGATAGGCGTTAAATCGCATTTGGTGTTCCCCAGGAAATTATATTGAGCCGGGCTCCTTTTTTCCTTGTATACGTCAATGATCTACCAAATGAAACTAAGGAGAACATATTATTATTCACTGACGATAGTACCGTAACCATAGCACCTCAAAATATTTGAAACTACCATTCTGATTTTAATGAGGCAACATTTTATTATACTCGTACAATTACGAGTATAATTAAATGTTAATAATTTAAAATTCTAATTCTACTCAGTAAAACAAACATAATGCATTTTAAACAGCGAGATAATTTACGCTATTCATTAAAATTTCTTTAAAATACAATTATAATATTATAATACAAGAAGCTGAAATGGCCAGATTTCTAAGATTAATCATTGAAAAGTAATTAAATTGGAAAACCCACATTACTGAACTTTGTAAAAAGGTTAGTGCTTCATCATATGCTCTTTATTAATTGGCACCAACTGTTAATCAACATTGATGCTCTGCTTACAGCTTATTACGGACTTGCTGAATCAATATTAAGATTTAGAATATTTTTTTGGGGTAATTCAACTCTGAAGGATACTGCGATCAAAGCACAAAAACGTTGTATACGGTCTGTTAGGGTTGTAAAGTACTGACAGTTGCAAGCAAATGTTTTTAAAGCACAGAATTCTAACACTTCCGTCACTTTAATTGTCACGTCACTAATTGTGTACGCGGATGAATGGAATAATATGATCTTGTCTGAGTCTAGAATATTCTGCAAGGAGGGGACCGCCTTGTAGTGAAATTGTATTCACATATTACGTCAAAGTTAGGTTAAAGCAAATAAATAGTTAGTTTTTTTTTTTTTTTAGCTGGAACATCATCTTATGACAAATCCCGGACTTTAAGTGACTAAAAAGCCACTCTTGTTACTTCTTTGCCATTGTTCCAGAGCCCTGGGGATCTCTTTCGTATCACCCATGACACCATTAGGCTTCGACCCTGCTAGGCCCCTACGGTTTGCTGACATCTCCTTGATGGAGAAGATGGAGTTTTCACTGTGGTAGATTTATCTTTTTTTTTATTTTACTGTACTTTGGATATATTGTCAAAACTTGTGAAGAATAAAATAAATACAATAATTAAGGAAAAACACATTTGGCATTCAATTATTTACTTTATAACAAAACAGTCTAATAAAATACATGCCATTTTAATCTTTTTATACATCAACAACGCTTTGCCTGCTTTATTACTTCAAGTTTATGATTAAATCTATGACCATTCTTAACTATTAACGTTATTTACAAACAATCTGCGGCAGGTGCTTAATTAGCACTAGAGCTCACTTCATACAACCGTTCTTACATAACTTTTAATTACTCCTGCTGTTGAGTACTGATCTAAATTCTGGTTCAAATTTTAAGAACAATAGTGCCATCTTCTGTTTTTGTCTCACTCATATCTATTCCAGTATCATCTTCTGTTTTTTTACTCTCTTTACCAGTTTCTGTGTATGATCTCTTGAACACGTTACTAACGAGGTTAGCAAAGGGCATTTCCACCATTAAGAAGAAAAAGAATGCTGCAATGAAGACACCGACTACTATAGTGCAACCCTTTAGCATCTGAAATGTAAAAAAAATATTTTATTTTTTATAAAATCAATATTGTTCTTAGTGAAAATAGCAATAAAATCTGGTAAGCCAAGATTTGCATTAATGATATATATAAAAAACGTGATCGGTCACAATGAGAATCATCAGAAGGCTTAAAGTCACCCAAAGGGCAATGGAAAGAAAGGGCTATGCTCGGAGTTTCCTTACGGAATCAGAAATGAAGATATCCGTAGGAGAACCAAGGTTTGCTGACATAGCACGAAGAATTGCCAAACTTAAGTGGCAATGGGCAGGGCACATTGCTCGTAGAACATATGGGCGGTTGGGGCGAAAGCTTGTGGAGGGGCAACCACGTACCGGAAGACGCAGTGTTAGAAGGCCCCCTACAAGGTGGACTGATGACCTACTAGGTCATCAGTGAAGGTTAAGGGAATTTGATAGATGCAAGACGCACAGCACCGTTCATTTCGGCGACATTTGGGGGAGGCCTATGTCCACCAGTGGACGTCTATCGGCTGAAATGACGATGATGATAATGATGACATACGAAAAGGTAAATTAAGCTACAGGAAAGGAAATCAGAAATGAGATTAATTGCAGTCATTTAATAGTTACAAAATTTACTGAAATATAAACTAAAGACCGGAATATAATGGCCAATAGCTGCAAACGAAATAAGCAAACATAATATTTTTGTACAAATCTTGCCAGTACCGGGATAGTTCCCATTTTCTGGGCGCAAGACACCCAGTGCTGGTTTATGACTTTTGTGATACAGGGAATCGGTGATGCAAAAATTTTATTTATTTATTTATTTATTTATTTATTGGCCTATCAACAATTGTTACACATTGCATTCAAAACGTACTTGCCCTTATACAAACCAAGTGTACAATATATTACGATAGACACAGCATGCATAAACAATATTAAAACAGAAAGATTTTACAAATAATATTAGTACAGATACAACACTTACGAGTTACGTTGTTATAAATGTTGGCTAGTAGTAAGTCGTTTTAGGTGGACTTGGCGCTTGAATTTATGGAAAGATGTGCCAAAAATATCCAAACTTACATCGCAATTATTAAGAAGCCTACAAAGTCTTGGGATTGGGGAGTTAGACCCTGAAATAGTTTTTCGGAATGGGGGACGTAGTAATTTGATAGGATGGCGCGGATAATTGTGAGGTAGGTTAAAATTAAATTTACATAACAACTGAGGACAGTCTATTTTACTGTGAAGAACTTTATATAAGAAAATAAGATCGTTTTTGTCCCTGCGTTCTTCGAGAGAAGTCATCTTGAATTTTTGTAGCCGTTTTGCATAGCTTGGAACTTTTTTAGCTATTTTCGTCGAGTAGGCCAGATGGTTCAAAAATCTTTTCTGAATGCGCTCCAACCTAAGACTATGTGTGGCATAATGGGGGCGCCACACAACTGAACAATATTCCAGAACGGTACGAACGAGGCAATTAAAGAGGTAAATTTTGGTTTCAGGCTTGCGAAAACATTTTGCATTCCGTAGTACAAAGCCAAGAGTTTTTGAAGCTTTTTTGATAATATTGTCCATGTGGGGAATAAATGTAAACTTACGATCAAGAAGGACCCCTAAGTCTCTGATAACATCAACTTTACTTAGACATGTACCATTTATATAGTAATTGAAGTTAATGAAAATCGGCTTCCGCGTAAACGTTATTTGAGAGCACTTCTTTACGTTTAGATGCATACTATTATCCTCGCACCAGTTCATTAGCCGGTTCAAGTCATCTTGGAGTAATATAGAGTCAGCTTGAGAATTTATGACGCGAACTATTTTCAAATCATCGGCGAATAAAAATGGCGTGGAATAAATGAAGCAATTGGGAAGGTCGTTTACAAAGATGACAAATATTACAGGACCAAGGTGAGAACCCTGCGGAACCCCAGAGGTTATAATCAGGGTTTCGGATTTGTAACCATTGGCAACAACATAAAAAGATCTACCCGTTAAGTAGGAGTGAAGCCATTTAAGAAGAGATCCAGCAAAACCGTACGCCGCAAGCTTTTGAATGAGCACCTTATGGGAAACTTTGTCAAAAGCCTTGCTAAAATCCGTGTATACAGCATCAACCTGCTGGTTAGAGTCAAGTGAAACTGCAACTTTTTCAACAAAAGAAACTAGATTACTACAGGTTAAAACCATGCTGGTGTTCAGAAAGATACTTTTTAAAATAGTTCTGGATATCTGGACATACTATTGCTTCAAACACCTTTGCAAATGTCGGAAGGAGAGATATAGGACGATAGTTATCAACCAAATCCTCGGCACCCGTTTTATGTATTGGAACCACCTTGGCCTGCTTCCATTGTTTAGGGAAGATTCCGACTTCAAGTGATTTATTAAAAATCATGAAAAGGGGGGTTGCCAGTTGATCAGCGCAGGTTGCGATGAAGCAAGGTGGAATTTCATCACTACCGGGACCCTTGGATGTGTCTAATTTCTTAAGTTGTTTGACTATTTTATCTTTAGGTATTAGGATCAAGGAAAAATTGTCGGAGTTTTTAAGTAGTTTTTCAAAGAAAGGAGAATTTTGAACCATATTACTCGGATTGTTATCTGGACTATACACTGAAGAAAAGTAGTTTCCAAACATATTGCACATATCGTTACCATTACAAGTTTTGGTAACGCCATTTGACATTGATGCTGGGTAAGAATTAGCACCACCTCGTTTAGACTTTATGAAAGACCAGAAAAACTTAGGATTTGTTAAAATTTTCTGTTCTAAGCTTCTTATATAGGAGTTGTAACATTCCTTTGCCAATCTGTCACAGCACTTACTACACCAACGAAAGGATATCTTATCCATGGGATTTTTGTATGCGTTAAATCTTCGTCTTAGATTATTTTTTTCACGCAGCAGTCTTTCCAGCTTTTTTGTAAACCATGGTGGTCGTGTATTACTTTTAACTATGGTCGATGGTACAAACCGCTCTATGATCTGATTGAGTACTGTATAGAAACGTTCTAACATTACACTGGGGTCGTCGGTGTCAGAGAGTAATGCATGCCAGTCAGTATTTTCAAGTTCTGATTTAATATCGGTGTAGTTAGCTTTTTTAAAGTTTGATCTGATCTTGGGTTCCAGCTTTAAATAATTATTTACTTTTAGGTGGAGGGAAAGGGAAATTTCAAGAGGAGGGTGATAAGGATCGATCTTTGTCAGACTATTTGGTGCTTCAGTCACCTTACATTCATGAAGGTCTACAAGAACCAAGTCCAGAATTCTATTTTTAATATTACAAACATTGTTACACTGTTTGAGGTTATTTATATGAATAAAGTCTAGAAGTGTCTGATTTAGTTTAGAATTAGTCTTTGAGAAAGTAGGGCAAGTGTGGGTATCATCACTGCTAGCTGCTTGATTCCAGTCGATATTGCTCATATTGAAATCACCGATGAGAATAGTGTAGCAATCATTTTTTTCTACTACAGCATTATAATTATCCAGAAAGTGCTCCAAAATGGAATGTTGCACAGGTGGAGGTAAATAAAGAGCACAAATAGCTATTTTGAAACCTGACGCAACAATTTTAATCGGGTGACTGAAATCGACGAAATCAGAGTTGTCGAGAATCATAATAAATGGCTTATTATTGAAAAATCGTTTTATAGTAGATTTATGTTAGTCGTCACTGGATGCAGGTCTAGCAGCAGCCTGCCGTAGACTGATGAAAGAAACAAAGAAAAGCATTTTATTTGGCGGAACAAGGCGCTAATTTAGAACTAACAAATTAAAAGTAATATGTGAAAAATATGCGCCACATCCGCGCAGAACGGCCGAACGCCATGATGACGATGACGAAGAGTGACATACGGATAAAAAAATAAGAATTATTAAGATAAGAGAATAAAAAAATGATTCCTTTCTTTCTATTGGTTCTGTGTCTGGGTGTGATTATATAAGTATGTTTATTAGTTTTCTAGTACCTACTCAAAACAAAAGCTCTAGTTGTGGAATAAAAAAAGGTGATTAAAATAGACTTACCATTCCGAATAAAGTAATTCTCTGAAGGGACATAATCGACGCAATATCAGTCCTGATGAAGGGGATGTGTACGAGGTAGACGCTGTACGATAACCGGCCGATGAATGCGAAGGGTCGCCACTCCAGGATCGGCCGGTAGACACCTTTAGACGGTAAAAAGTGGATGGTTAAGGTTAAAGTGTGTTTTGTATTGTAGTATCATGCGAGTATATGTCGCTACATAGGTACTAAATTACAAAATTTGCCGTTGAGGTATCAGTGTATCCACACGATTAGAATATACAATTATTTCCAAGAAATCTCTATCCATTCCAGGTTTCCTGGAAGAGATTGTGGAATGTGATTTTTTATATTGTATCATTTATTATATTGGTGTATGTACTGTAAAGAATATATACATAAATAATAAACAACGGTACGAAATTAAATATCTGATCAAATCATCAACACCTTGGTCGGAAAAGAAGGGATCCTCCCTTCTTTTCAATAGTAGTGAGACTTTATGGAGAGCAGTGGTGGCCGAGTGGTAACGGCCCCGACTTACGAGTTGTAGGTCGCGGGTTTAATCTCAGCCAGGCGTATTACTTTGTGTAATTTATTTTATCACCACTGCTCTCAAAACGGTGAAAGAAAACATCGTGAGGAAACCGGCATGTCCTAGAACTAAAAATTCGAAGACATGTGAAATCCACCAACCCGCACTGGGCCCGCGTGGTGGATTACGGCCCATTCCCTCTCCTAGAGAGGAGGCCTGAGTTCCAATAGTGGGTACATTATAAGCCCGACTATGCTATACGCTATGAGACTTCGCACGTTTGTGAATACGTCTACGATATAAAAATGGTTTCTTGTGAGGGGGCACCGTTTCTTATAATATAGGTAACTAGCTGACCCGGCGAACTTCGTACCGCCTTAGCGTAGCAATGATGCACTACTTTATTTTGGAACAAATGATGCTCGAATTTAATTAAGTAACCACGTTTCCGAACAAACAATGCTCTTTCAATATAGTCTATGGCTGTGAATGACATTGACATTCGTTACGCGCGTTTTTTTAAATATGCAAAATTAAATGTATATTTTTCAATATTTCTGAGAGATTTTCTTAATATTTTTTTCCGTAAGAACCTTCTCCTAATAATAACAAATACAACAAAAAAAGAATTAGTGAAATCGGTCCAGCCATTCACGCGTGATGCCGTGACCAAGGAAAACGGGTTTCATTTTTATATATATAGATTATCATTTAAAGTGACGGCGTAGGAAGTAGCACTTCTTTTGTCTAAAATACTAAATATTTTAGACAAAAGAAGTGCTACATTATTATTTTTCTTTGGAAATACGCATGCTCCTTACACCCTTGATTAATGTTAAAATAAAAATATGTTGTTAGTATTTTTTTATTATTATTATGGATTTATGTCGCTGATTTTATTATTTATTATTATTAATATATTTTGAATATTTTAAGTTTAGTATAAAAATTAACATGAACTTGCTAAGAAAACCCATGGTTTGCACTATTGGAATCAAGTCTATCGGTGAATCAAATCCTCCGATCGGTGTTTATTAACATTGACTTATTTATTGAAAGAATACAATAAATAAAGTATGTACCTTCAAATTGAATAACAAGTCCAGCTATAATAGTGGCTATGACAAGGCCAAAGGCAGGCTTCTGGAGACCAGCATACAGCATGTGAACATACATCGGTAGCGGCGGACCTTCAGCAAAGAAGATGTATCCAGAAAAGAGGACAAGTGCAACAACGATAGGCAAAGACCAGTACAGGTACCGATATTTCTGTGAAAGGAAAAAAGTACAGGTTACAAGATACATGACATAATATAGGGTGACTGGTAATTAGTGACCGATACTTAAACACGTGATTGTCCTCATGATTACAAACAACTTTCCTAAAGAAACTTTTTTATATACTTATGAGACAGCGGCCTTACGCGGCTAACAGCTGAGCGGTCGCAAGCGCGCGCACGCGAATTTCAAACAGCTGTTTCGTTATTGTCATAAAACTAATGAGTCTAAAAAAAAGTTTCTTTGGGAAAGTAATTTGTGATCATGAGTACAATCACGTGTTTAAGTATCGGTCACTAATTACCAGTCACCCTATATAGCTAAATTAAAGGAAGAAACTGTTGGATATATAGTTAGACGAAATAAAAATATACACGTTCACGATCGTGGTGGACGCGATCGTACGACAGAGTTTACTTTTACGTATAGCATAGAAGAGCACAGTGAACCAAAATAAATTAGTACTCACACAAAAGATTACTAAGAGTAGTTACATTGAGACGCAAAATAGATATGGTTCATGGAGGACTGTTTCAGAAATAATAACTTAATTTGAAGAAAAATGACAAAAATATACAGAAAAACTAAAAAAGGTGAAACACTCTGTTTAGGTAATAATTGCTTTTTTTAATATTCAGACCAGTGGTGATAAAGTATAGTCAGGGATCAAAAGTGCAGTTGCATTCTACCAATGCTAAAGTGTCTAAAATTTCTTTTTTGTAGAAGTTCAATTGTCCACAACTATTTATTCAATACTTTAGATCGTATGCTACCAATTAAATCAGTCATGAACCATTGACCCTCTTTTACAAAGAAATTATAAACATTTTAGCATTGGTAAGGTGGAACTGCACTTTTGACCCTTGACTGTACATAATTAGTGCTCAAAGTGAGTGCCTGCTTCAGTTCGAATCCATGACATCTCTGAATTCCGGGCTGCTAGCATTAAATAATCATTGCACCTTGGCAATTAGGCTACAGCGTGTAAAAGAAAGTTTACCTGGAATTGCTTAGGATCTCCACCATCCTTCTGCCAGTTGTAGATAATGTAGCCTAATGCCATACCGATGATACAGGCATCCAAATTTGTATGCCCTTTTATAAAAACTTTTTCGAACGTGGGTTCTCCAAAGAACAAATTCATTGCCACGCTGAAAGTAGAAGATTATTGGTTAAAATTAACACGAGGCAATAAAATACTAGATTAAAAAATAAGTAAAAGTAAAATTTTGCCCGACTTAGGGACTGAACCCAAAAAAAAACAAACCTTTCGCTATATAGCCGAAATGCAAAAACAATAATACTAAGGAATTACAAGAATATCGTGAAATGAGGCTAACAGCAATGTGAGCAGCTCACGTCAGAACTCTTGCATCAGAAACGCCAAGACAGCGGGAGTTTTGATTTAGTAAACAGTGTTCTCTTAAGGCGGCGAATTTTTTTTATTTTATATAGAAGCAATGACATAGTCAGCGCCTTGCTACACCCTCTTCTAATTTTCTATAGTGTTCAGGTAACGTAGCAAGTAACATTAGGTATTGAATGAACTCTCACACGAATACAAGTGCGGGCACAGTTAGTACTGGAATACAATTTTGTGATTTTGTTTATGGCTGACGTGTAAAAATCTTGTTTCACAGTGTCTACTATTGAACTTCTCCGAAATGACTTGACCGATTTTCATAAAATAGTAGGCCATTTTTACCCTCCTACCCCCACCCCCATCTTTTACTTTGATATTTTGTAACGTTTGTCAAGTCAGGTAGATTTTTACCCGACTGCAAGAAAGGTTATGTTTTTCACACGTATCTTGTTTATCTATAAGAAATCTAGCTACTAGCTGACTTAACTCATCCTTTACGTAGTTTAAAAGTGTGCCTTTTGTTTTCTAAAAAAAAAAATCTTCTATCTAGAAAATAATTGTGTCAAACTTACTCGGGGGAAGCAGTTAGAATACCGATCAACTCTTGGTAATAAGTGTGCAATACGGGGACTATGATTCCAACCACGAAGAAAAAGCTCAGTATTACTTTTCTTGTTAGGTTCGTTCTACCTATCAAAAATAAGATGACTCCGAAGATGTAGAGTTGGGTGTCTGCTGCTAAATACCTGGACGAAAAACAAATAAAAGAAGAAATTATTTTAACTTGTGTGACAAGTCGTACCGAGTATGTGTGTTTTCAAATAATTTACTGTGTATTGTCAGAAAGTGAAGAGAAAAAAGCATTGAAATACCAACAATAAGATGCATTAACACATTTACCAAGTTTGAGCCATGCAGTGGGTGCGCTCAACATAGTTGTTGATGTAAAGGATATGCTTCCACCATTCTTGCCGACAATCTCTCGCTTCATAATATATGGATTTCTGTAGAAAAAATAATAGTTTTGATATATTTGCTTTATGCCATAGAAAACTATTTAACAAGATGGTTATAGTATAGTATGAGTATACCAGATGCCGTGCCGACGTCTTTATGTCGAAACCGTTACCGGCCCACGCTGAAAACCAGCGCCTTAGACTCGTCGCAGTTTGCGTGTGGTCACGGCATTATGCTGAGCGTTCGGCCGTTTTGCGCGGATGTGGCGCATATTTCTTTCACAAAATATAATTATAATTTGATAGTTATAAGTATATTTTGTGAGATATACTTGTACACTATTATGCATATGACGAGTAACTTATTTAAGTCTATATTAAAATATTATAAATCACTATGCCAAAGTTTCAAATGGGTTAGAAAATCGAAGAATTCTATGTGAAACTGATGATAAAAACATGCCTAAATATAAACTTACCGCCCATACTGGTCCTCCTGATGCTAGCCTCTTAAACCAAGTCACTGTCAATCCAATGATAAGGGCGTACGATGGAGTTAATCTGTAGCAAATAAAAAACATGACTTTTGTATACAAACACTGGCCGCTAGGTGGCGGGGGTAGTCGGCCCTCAGTTATAAGCTAGCCACCGAGCGGGTCGGACGTGTCAACCTCTAGCTTCGGACATCGTAATAAATATAAAGTATAGTGTGTGTTCTAAAACATCACAACTTTATAAACATACTGACGGTTTTCTATCTGTCACTAAAAGGTTCGCTGGAAGAAAACTCATTGTTCAGTTAAACTCACCTTTGAACATGAATTGTCAATCTACTGTAAACTTATATAATTAAGTGTTTTTTTTTTGTACAATAAAGAATAAAGGACAGTTTAATAAAGCAGACACGCGCTTCATTCCTTCTCACATTACATTTTAAACACTTCAATTCCTGAACCTTAAAAAACAAAGTAGTTTCATCAATATCAGACTAAAAAAAAGTGGTCAAGTGCGAGTCGGATTCGCCCGCTGAGAGTTCCGTACAAACTTACCTATGTAAAGAGTTCAATTCCTGACTGGAGTCTCGAAGTATTTTCCAAAACGCATTTTTTTTTGTGACATATACTTGTGTTATAAGGCCTTGCTTTATGCAAAATTTCAGGATTCAGGGTCAACGGGAAGTACTTTAGAATTTTGAGACTTTTTTGCGACATAAACGCCCATATCTTTTTTTTCCGTTTACTTAGAAGTTTGATTCTTTCACGGCTTTAAGATACTGTAGACATAAGTATATGGTTTTAATTTCAAGTCGATATCTTTACGCGTTCCCGAGATAAAGGGTCTTGATAGACAGACAGACGGACAACAAAGTGATCCTACAAGGGTTCCGTTTTTTCCTTTTGAGGTACGGAACCCTAAAAATAATTTTATTGTATGCTTTGCAAATGACATGAATATTGAATATAACAAAATTGTAATAGCATAGTCATACTATTAGAAGTAGTTACTCATAAATTAGTTGTAGCTATAATAATTACTTTTTCTGGCCACGTGTGATTTATATTTCCTTACCTCAGCCATCTCATAATAATTTGCTGCGGAAGCATGCTCCACGAAATTGGACGTCTCTCTGAATCCATCATCCAGTTATATACTAGTAAGAAAGACGAGACTAAAAAGAATGACTGCATTATCAGCGGCCCGTTCATAAACATGTTAAAGAATTTAACATGGTAAAACTGAAATTAAAATAAATTTGATGAGTAATTTTGACTGATGATTTTTTTAATTGATATAAACCAGTGCTTGACTGCGATCCCACATGTTGGTAAGCAGTGATGCAATCACTGACGGTGAGGCGCACTAGTTTATTAAGAGGCCCTCTAGCCTTGAAGGCACCTAAATTATAGTTGGACGGGAAAACTGCAGCAGGCAAATTGTTCCAGTCCTTCATTGTTCACGGTATAAACGACGAAGCGAAACGCTTAGTCCGGACCGTTGAAGTTTTAACAACGTGAGGGTGGACTCACCGTACGTCGGGTTGTCCGATGGTAGAAAGGAGATGGCAGACTGATGATTTTATTCTACTGGAAAAATTGGTGACACCACGAATGGATCACAGTTTTATAAATAATGGGAAATTTTAATGTAAAAAAAAACTTACTGATTCTAATAGCTCTGGGTTCACGTTCAGTATGAGACCGGAGTAAAATGCGTGGGTTATCACAACGAAACTAATATTTATCGCTCTGTAGCAAAGAAAAAAAAAAAGTTAATTATTAAAATAAAAGATAAAAAGCTGATAAATACTTTAATATAATCGATACTGCACCTGATACCATGAATCCCTTTCAATGTTTTGAAACGAGGATCTCGTCCTTCACCTGCATGTGCAACAAACTTCTTCCAATTCCGAAAAATTGAAAAGTTATACAGTAATTTAAGACCTGAAAAAAAACACTTGTGTAAATATGAATTTTGGTTCCCTTAAGGGTGTCGAAATATACGTTTTTTGCGACATAAATGGGTGTATTTTTTTTTTCGTTAATATAAAAGTATGATTTTTTCACAGCTTCAAGGGACTGCAGACTTGAGTATACGGTTTTAATTTCAACTTGATATCTTTACACATTCCCCAGATAAAAGGTCTTGACAGACAGACAGACAGACAGACGGAAAGAAAAGTGATTCTATAAGGGTTCCTTTTTTCCTTTTAAGGTACGGAACAGTAAAAATTTACACCTACCTCCTTGTTCTTTTTCCTTATCTAAGTAGCGATCACAAATGCTTCCGATAAGGTTAGCCATAATTATAAGGATGCAGACTACTCCAACAAAAATATCTAAGTTATCTATTGGTACATCTCTATCGCGTTTAGAACAATCAAGTTCATCCGTTAATCTCGTTTTTAACTTGTACTTGTTATAAATGGTTTTGTTGGAGCATGCTTCAAAGGACGATCTTAGGTCCACATCTAATCCAGAAACGTTGTAAAACTCATTGCATATTTTTTGCATGCAATAACCGTACCGTAGTAATGTGTGGTTATAGTGTCTAAAATTTATTGAAAATTCCTGTAAACAAGAGAAAAAGATAAACAAGGGAAAAAATATAAAGCGTGATTTGTTAATAGCTTTTTAAAAGGCTAGTTTTAGTATAGCATCATAATTAAAGGCAACGAGGCATTCTATGAATGTAATTTGAAGTCTGATTTATATGTCTTAAGAATTACTACTGTGGGGTGTAAGATTAATTGACGAAACATACTTGTATCATGGTCAAGAGCTCGCTCGGCTCATCGGAGACCAGAACAAATTCCCCATAGCAATACATAGCATCAGGTTCATCGAAGCATTCCTCAAAACTATCCAGGTGGTACAACGGAGGCATGCGATGATAATCCGAGTCTGAAAAGTATAAGCAGTAGAGTATATCGGTGTAGACCTGGAAGTAATTTTAGAAGTATTTTTCGTTAATTCAGAAGTTTGATTTTTTCACAACTTTAAGTGACCGAAGACCAACTCTATACCTCCAGACAGACAGACGGACAAAAAAGTGATCCTTTAAGGGTTAAATTTTTCCTCCTCTCCTTTCTGCTTTCGGGACCCTCTGGGGCCCCTGCAATTTCGCTGACATATCTATGAGGCGCGCGTGAAACACTACTTGATCTCAAATTCCATCACCTCTCCTTGCATTACATGCATGACCGCACATTAGTCCACACATTTATCATCGTCATAATCCAAAAAATGAGTCATGAGATCATAGAGCAGTCCAGTGTGTCTCGCATCAATCGGATTTCCGTGATCTACGCTAGATCATCAGTCCACCTTGTGGCCTTTTGGTACGCAATTACCACTCCAGATCCTTTCGGCCCCAACGACCATCAGTTCTGGAGCAATGGGTCTTGTCCTCTGGCATTATTTTTCGAACACAATATAAAATATCAAACAAAGCTAAATGCACATACCATTGAGAGTGCTAATAATAGCCGTAGAACTTTGCACCAAAACGAGTAATAAAAATGGACCAAACATTTTGTAGGTACACCTTGCTATGAGACCATTTCAATTAAATTCTGATTTAACACTAAGGAATAACAACGTATGGCGAGTGATATCTTTTGTTTATTAATTTTTCGAGATAAAACCTGTTAATCCTAATGACCTTAATTTTATAACTAAGCAATATTTTTTTAATTTAACAAAAGGCGTGGGAGCATTTTAAAAATAATAGACAGGAAATAGAAGCCACTAGGAAACAGTACAAAAATTGTTTGATATTATTTGTAATGGCCTGGCACGCGACGATGGTAAGAGACCGGACGGTATGTCTTTATTTCCATGGAAGATGGGTAGACCTTTAATGTGGGACGCTACCTGTGTCGACACTCTTGCGTCATCTCATCTTCCTAGCTCATCGTGCTGCCGCTGCGGCTGCGGAGAAACTCAAGCGGCGGAAATATAGCAACTTAGTCGGCAGTTATATTTTTGCCGTTTGGGGTTAAAACTCTTTAACCTTGGGGTCCGGCTGCTCATACGCTTTTAAAGAACTATCCAAAAGCTTAGTTGACACTTCGCGTGACCCAAGGGCTGGCTTTTACCTCGGTCAGTTTTTTTTTTATGTTCAAATTCACCAATTTTGTGTGTAAAGTAAAAATTACGAAATATGTTAGACAGAAAAAAAAGAAAGAAATACATTTTATTTGGCGAAACAAGGCGCAAATTTGGAACTAAACAAATTATTTATTGATTAATTATTTATTGTGGTACTAGCACTTTATATATTATACTATATTATATATAATGTTCCACAACTATCACACAACGCCGTCTAGTCCCAAGCTAAGCAGAGCTTGTGTTATGGATACTAGACAACTGCTAAACATACTAATATATTTCTAAATACATACATATAAATTACACCCAGACACAGAACAGTCAGAATACAGTCAGAATAGCAGTCAGGGCCACTAACCACTAGACCAACAGATCTGTCATCAGTCTTTGTCAGCGACTAGTATTTATTATGCCAACATTTATGGTAAGTTTCAAAAAATCTTTAATTAAAGTTCCCTAAATTAGGGGTTCTCTTTAAAAATATAAGTTTTTCAACTTGTATAAAGTACCTTAAAAGTGCATCATAAAATTCTAAATAAAAGAGCAATACTTTGATTCATGATTTTCATTTTCGTACAAATATATATTTTTTTCATTTATTGTTCAACAACAATAAAAAAAAAAATGTTTATTTGCGTTTATTTTTGAAAGAAGTTGAAACATAAACTATTTCAACTTTTTTTATCTAAGCAATTACCAAGACGAAATTTATACCTGTCTATAGAGAATATAATTTTTGTAAATATTGCGATTTTGATTATTTTTTATATTTTTAGATCCTCCTAAATTTCTCCCATAGAAACATTTTTATGATCTGATGATAAACTTTAAAGATATTTAATAGAGCTCCTCATAGGATCATAGCAAAACTGTCGTAACAAGTAAAATTGCTCTGTTTATACGTTTAGTCTATGACTGGCTGAAGCAAGAGGGGGAGGGGATATTATATATTGAACTGATCTGATAAAGAAGTCAGAATGGAGGAACCGGGGCTGTGTAATAAATCAATGTATCTTAACCGTGTTTGGGATTATTAGAATTGTAATGAGCTACATTCTGGCTATAAAGTGCCATCTGAAGCATCCACGTTTGAAGATGTGGGTAGGAAATATCCACTACTTTTACGTCATATCACACGTGCATTGCTTCGCATTGCGTACGGATCACCCACTTAATGTAATATAATACGATAATACTATATTAGACTTGCTTGCATTGACTTAAATTGACTACTTGCTCCAAACGTAAATAGTATAAAGGTACACTGCAGACTAATTACTAATTAATTTTTATAGAGGACGATTACGCAATTTGAATACAAAAGAATATTATGTTAATATTAATATTAATATAATACAGTAGATGTTATTAACAAGTTATACTATGGTTGCGTTTTGAAGACATAGAAACATAAGAATAACATTATCTTCAAATTCCCACGAATACAGTAAATATTAACATTATGCTTCATTATTAAATTATATAAATTATACATGTTCAAGTCATCTATACTCATTTGTCATGATATTGTCATGATTGTATTTTTTTTTACATAATAATTAATATTCTGACATAACAAATAATCTTAATATTTCTGACAAAAAACATCGTAAATGGTATCCCACCTCAAAAAAACAGGGCAAGTGCGAAATGTAGTGTATTAAAATAACTACTTACTAGATCTGGTTCAAATCAATTATCGGTGGAAGTTTGCATGGTAATGTACATCATATATTTTTTTTAGTTGTATAATTCTCTTATTTTAGAAATTACAGGGGGGGGGACACATTTTACCACTTTGGAAGTGTCTCTCGCGCAAACTGTTCAGATTAGAAAAAAAAATATATTAGAAAGCTCAATATCATTTTTGAAGACCTATCCATAGATACCCTAAACGTATGGGTTTGATAAAAAAAAATCGGTTTAGTATTCGGTTTTGTTTGTAAAAAGTTTTTTATTTTACGCTTTTTAATTATGGTACCACCACTAAAATGTACCCCTCAGCCAAACTTAAATACCTTATAGCCAGAGTGCATCACATAACAATTCTATTAATCCCAAACACGGTTATATTACATTAATTTATCTTCCGGTTTCTTCATCAGATAAGTTCGATATATCTCCTCTCCCTTTTCTTTCAGTCAGTCATCGACTACACGTATAAACAAAGCAATTTTATTTGTTACGACCGTTCTGCTGTGATTGTATGACGAGTTCTGTTCCAAATCTTCGAAGTTCATGATCAGATCACAACAATATTTCTATGGGACCAACTTGGAAGCGTAAAAAAAAATCAAAATCGGTTGACAGTTGACCGAAATATCGGTGAACATACATGAAAAAAAAAATACATTCAGCCGAACATAGAACCTCCTTGTTTTTGAAATTGGTTATAAATTGTTAATTTTGTATTTTATTGGCAAAGGAGATGTTTCATTTTTGTATGAGGCTCCGGCCATAACATGTACATTTTAGCGAAACTGGGAAACTTACCCTTGAATAGAATAAAGTAAGTTTTTCATAATATCAAATGGTTTTTATGTACAAAATAAAAATTAAAAATGTTTGACGTTTGTCTTAAGTGTTATGACAGCCATGATAGGTCGTAGAGATGACGTTTACTTAACCTAAGAGTTGTTTTGTTTTTGTTTATCAGAACTAAACTCATAAATAGTCTAAGATCAGATCTTTCTGATAGAATATTAGACAAAAGTGGCTCACCAAAGTACGATCAAATCTTTAAATAATTTCTTAAATAAAAAGGGACAAAAGTCACTGAGCTTTCGGGCGGTTATTTTGAATTCGTTTAGAAACACACTTCAAAAATGGAGACAAAAAATTTTTGTAACGATGAAATGGTTACATTATTTATGTTTACTCAAAAATATGTATAGGAGAATAATAGTAATTTATTTTTAACACTACAAGAATACACACATTTTTTAATTATTTTCTACGTAACATTGATTTGATGAGATATGAATTCAGAACGAATGAAGTCTGCAAGCAAACGAGACGCCATGTTGATTAAAACATGGCAACAATTGAAAAACTTTTATTTTTTGTACACAATAAATCAGGCTGAAATTCACCAGAGAATATTTTTCTTCAATTTGTGTTATTTTTTCCTCTTTTTCGATAAATGTACATCTGTAGTTATTCTATTTAAAAAGGTGCGGGTAATCACCTCTTTTCAAAGAACAATGTTAAATGTGTACTGGGCTTGCTAAATATGTCTAAACAACTCAATTTAACAATACAATGCCTGCTTTATTAGGCACCAGACGAAGTTATTAAATCGTAAACATGCTAATTTGTTGTTTTAACTGCCAAAAGCAATACCTAAACTATGTTACTTTTTTGAGACACTAAAATGAATTACTAAAACTTTACTATGATTAATTAAATCCACGTAATTTAAGATTTCAGGCGCCAAATTAATAAACGCAATATTATTGTTTATCTATGTATATAAAAAAGTTTACAAAAAAAAAAAGTTAAAAAGATACATTGAAAAGTGCAAAATAACTTTAATTTCGGAAGTCGGTGTTTCTAAAATAGTTTTGTCTCTTCATTATTTAACACCGACTTCCGAAATTTAAGTTAGTTTGCATTTTTCTTTTACATTGAAGTCGTTTCTAATTTTTTTTGTAAAAAGTTTTTTATTTTACACTTTTTAGTTACCACTAAAAATTACCCCTCAGACAAACTTAAATACCTTATAGCTAAAGTGCATCTCATGACAATTCTGATAATCCTAAAAACGGCTAGGTTATTATTATTATTAGTTCATTACAGAGTTCCAGTACCTACCTACAGTGGCTTCATCATCAGATCAGTTCTACATATTCTTTTTTTTACTCTCTTTCAGTCAATCATCGACTATACGTATAATCAAAACAATTTTACTTGTTGCGACAGTTCTGCTGTGATCCTATGAGGAGTTCCTTTCCGATATCTTCGAAGTTAGAAACAGAACAAGAAGAAGAAGAACAATATTTATATGGGACCAACTTGGACCTTTCAATAAAAAAAAATATTTTTTAAAACTCTTACCACAATTGACCGATAAATCGGTGAATATTCGTAAAAATTATACATTTAACCGAACATAGAACCTCCTTCTTTTTGAAGTCGGTTAAAAAGGGTAAACTGTCTGACTGACATATCAACGCACAGCTAAAACGACAAGGCCTAGCGTGTTTGCCCAAGGTTTCCTTTTATGATGTAGGCAAGCACTAAGAGAGGTTTTTCTAAAATTCACTCCCTATTGGGATGAAACAGGGGTTCAAAGTTTATATGGAGAAACCTACTTTTACGCAGACGAAACCGCAGGCAGAAGCTAGTAGTCAATAAAACCAATATGCGTCTAAACTTTATTTTAATTTGGCCAACGTATTTCGTTTTACGGGTTTAAATCCGAAGGATTAGATACTAAAATCTTGTAGAGTGTATTTATATCAAAAAATATGTCAATAAAGTGTGGTATGCGCTTAAGATGCCCAAGGGAATGTAGATTGTTACTTTATATATAGCTAGCATTTGTCTGTCTGTCCGCTTTATTAGTGAGTAGTTAAGATTTACGAGCTCTGGGAAAACATGGTGTATTTTTGGATTCTTCAGTGACTGTTCTCATAAAGTGATGTTTCTTGGCGTTCTTGGCATTTCTTGTGTAAGCAATATTTACTACTTATGCTGGTTAGTAAATTAAGAACAAAAAATACCAAAATATTTTTTCCAATGAAACCATGTCTATACATATTTCAATTTTGCATAGTATATTGAGTCAGAAAAATTAAGCCATTTTTTGTTATAAATGTATTTTTCACACTAGGAATTAATCCTGTGTCATCTACACTAATATTATAAAGAGGTAAAGTTTGTTTTTTTGTTTGTAAGAGGTAATCTCTGGAAGTACTGGTCCAATTGCGATTTTTTTTTACTGACAGAAAGCTGCTTTATTCCTAAGTGACATTGACTATATTTTATGTATGCGGGCGGAGCCGCGGACAAAAGCTAGTAGTACTATCTGTGGGTCATATTTTAATTCTATATTGTACATTATAACAAATTATAAAATAACTTCATATACATAGGCGAGCGCGATGGGCGATTGTGAATGACATTATTCGAATGATTCGATTGTACAAGTCATTCAAATTATTCGAATAAACTTACAATTCATTCGAATTTGAAAACGAATGAGAAGTAAATAAGAATGTATTGCCTTGTCTCGTTCCTTCCGATTCAACTTTCAGATTACTAGTTCATATATTCGAATATCCGTAACTTCATCTAAAATTAAACTCTATGCACTTAGAAAAATACTCAATTTCGTGTGGCAAATTGAATCGTTAAACCATCGAATTTTTCCGACGCGGTATCCAAAAGGAGCTCGGAGAGCTCGGAGAGCTCGGAGGTGGAGGAGGTAGCGGGAGACCCCGGAAGAAATACAAGCTTCTTCCGGAAGCGCTCCAAAGCGGGGGACGGATCGTCCTCCGAGGGAGAGTTTGTATCGGCCCGCAAGATCCCCAGGGGTGCGAGCCGAGCGAGAGGAAGAGCGAGAGGGCTTACCTCCCAGGAGGCTGCTGAGTGAGCCGAGAATCTCTCCGCGGAGGGGCGCCACCCCGTAGTGACCAGTGTTAGGTCTGACCCCTCAGGGCCGCCTGGCAGCAAGCCAGACGCCGGGGAAGACTCCGCCGAGGAGTCACGCAGGTTGCTCGGGGTGCTGGTGGTCGACGCCTTGACAGCCATGTCAAGGAAGAGGGAGAAGGGTTCCCAGAAAAGGGGCATCGCTCAGTTCGCGACCTCTATCTTGGAGGCTATGGACGCCTACTTCGAAAAGAGGGTCGCGAAGATCCGGGCTGAGCTCTTGGATGCCCGAAAAGTCGACCACCAGGAGGAAGTACCAAAAGAGGTAAGCATGCAGGAGCAGGGGCAAAACCAGCCCCAGCCCCAGCCCGAGTCGGAGGGCAAGCTGCTGACGATGGTGCGGCAGGAGCTGGCTGCCCTCCAGCAGCAACAGCAACAGCAACAGGAGCAGTTCCAGCGGCGGATGCAGCAGCAACTGTCCGTGCTGGAGGGCACCGTGCTGCGTCCCCCGCTCGCGGCCTCCGGCCAGCGGAAGGTGGCATCATATGCCGCCGCTGCCAAAGCTGCGGCTGCTGCGCCCAAGACGGGCTCGTCGGAGCAGTCCGGACGAAAGGCCGTGTCGTCGGAGCCTGTGAGGCCGGCCCCGGCGGCCAAACAGCAGCAGCGGCAGGGAGGGTCTGCTCCACCAACAAAGGGTAAGACGGCGAGGGCTCCTGCCGTGACGGCGACTGGGCCGCCCCTGCCACCCCCTGCCCCGCCTGCAGAATCCTCGCCCGACACCAAATGGACGGTTGTCGGTGCCAAAAGGAAGGCAGGCAAGGCGTCTAGGGCGGCCAAAAAGCGGACACGGCGACAGCAGCGCAAGAAGCGGGCCATGGCGGCCAGACCGAATTCCGAGGCTGTAGTTATCACACTACAGCCAGATGCGGAAAAGAAGGGCGTGACGTATGACGCCGTCATGGAAAAGGCGTGGCAGGCGGTGTTGCCCCACCTTGGCGAGCTCGGAGCCTCTGGGGGCTTCCGCATGAGGCGCACCGTAACTCGGGCCCGAATGCTGGAAGTCCCTGGTGCGGCCAGTGGCCCTGCCGCAGACGCCCTGGCCGCAAGGATCAGGGCGTCCTTGGACGCGGAAGAGGCCCGAGTGTCCAGGCCCACCAAATGCATTGATATGCGCGTCATGGGCTTGGACGACTCTGTCAAGGTGAACGAGGTGGTGGCCGCCATCGTCAGGGTGGGAGAATGCACCGCCGAACAGGTTAGGGCGGGCTCAATCCGCGCTGACAGCACGGGCATGCGAGCCGTGACGGTTAGCTGCCCCGTGTCGGCGGCCAAGACCATCACCGGGGAGGGCCGACGGCTCCTGGTAGGCTGGGTCTCCACGCAGGTGAAACTGCTGGAGCCCAGACCTCTGCGGTGCTATCGCTGCCACGTGGGGCACCACGTGGGTGCCTATTGCGCGGCGGAGGTGGACCGCAGTGACCGCTGCTTCCAGTGCGGTCAGCCCGGTCACAAGGCGGTTGAATGCCGTGCAACGCCCCACTGCTACGCATGTGCGGTGGCAGGCAAGCCGGCCGACCACCGGGCTGGGAGCAGGTCCTGCGATCCCCGTGCCAAGGCCAAGGGAAAGGTCCGAAGGCCCATCCACCCCGATGTCCTCACCGCCGCAGCCTCGTCTTTGGCTGCCGCCGCTGTCACCGCTGCAACCCCTGCGGCAGGGCCCTCACGCGGGGTTCGGGAGGAGACTGTAATGGACTGTCAATAATTGCTCCATTACGTCTCCTCCAGGCGAATATCAACCACTGCGCCGCCGCTCAGGATCTGTTGCTCCAGAGCATGGCGCAGTGGTCGATCAACATCGCCGTGGTCTCCGAGCCGTACTATGTCCTGCCCAGGGGAGACTGGGTTCAGGACCTGAACGGCTCGGTGACCTTAATTTCGTCGGCCGCCGCCGGTACTCCGTCCCTCGAGGCCGTCACGAGGGGACGGGGTTGCGTGGCAGCATGGCTCGGGGACATTGCAGTGGTGGGCGTCTACCTGTCCCCGAACAGAACTCTCGCCGATCTCCACATCTCCCTTATGGAGCTGAATGTCTTCGTCGCTGGGTTTGGTTCCCTCCCCGTGGTCGTGTGCGGGGACTTCAACGCCAAGAACTTGGCTTGGGGTTCCCGGTTCACAAACCAGCGGGGTCGGATGGTGGAGGACTGGGCTCTGGAGACAGGCCTGGTCATCCTGAACCGGGGTTCTGTCCCCACGTGTGTGCGGATGCGGGGCGAGTCAGTGGTGGACATATCGTTTGCCAGCCCTGCTCTGTCACCGCGTGTCGTCGACTGACGCGTCATGGAGGGCGTGGAGACGTACTCAGACCACCAGTACATTCGGTTTGACGTCTCCACCCAGACCTCGATCGCGCCGGTCCAACAGACCCCATGTGGTCCGCGTTGGGCGCTGAAGCAGCTGGACCGGGAGCTCCTCCTGGAAGCCGTGATGGTACAGGCCTGGGTGCAAGCACCGGACAGGCCTGTTGACATTGACGTCGAGGCAGAGTGGTTCCGGGAGGCCATGTCGCAAATCTGCGACGCGGCAATGCCCCGAGTCTGGCCAGGACGTGCCCGGCGCCAGGTGTACTGGTGGTCGCCGGAGATTGCGGCACTGCGCAATGCGTGCAATGCTGCGCGGCGCCGGTACGCCAGACACTGCAGTCGCCGCATCCGCCCACCGGATGCGGAGGCCAGAAAGGCGGAGCTGTATGAGGGATACAGAGTAGCGAAGCGCACCCTTCGAGCGGAAATAAAGCGGGCCAAGATGGAGGCCCGCAACGTGTGGCTGGGGACTCTGAACGGAGACCCGTGGGGACGCCCCTATAAGGTGGTGCGGGAAAAACTCCGCCCTTGGGCTTCCCCACTCACGCAGAGTCTCCGGCCCCAGATTGTGGAGGGTGTGGTGAGCAATCTTTTCCCTGCGCGAGGGGAACACTCCCCCCCGCTCATAGCTCCGCCACCAGCGGTGTCTAACGCGGATCACGATGGCGACGACGACGGCAATGCTCCAGAGGTGACCGAGGTAGAGATGAGTGTGGCGGTACGAAGGCTGAGCGCCAAGAATACCGCCCCAGGACCCGACGGCTTGCCTGGTAAAGCCTGGGTCCTGGCCATGAAGGCTCTCGGGTCTCGATTAAGAGGGCTCTTTAGCGCATGCATGGAGCGGGGCCAGTTCCCACTTCGCTGGAAGACGGGGAAACTGGTCCTTATCGCAAAGTCAGGGCGCCCAGCGGACTCCCCGTCCGCGTACCGGCCCATCGTGCTGCTCGACGAGGTGGGCAAGCTCTTTGAAAGAGTAATTGCAGACCGCCTCGTCGCGCACCTATCGTGGGTGGGGCCGGATCTGGCGGACGGCCAGTTCGGCTTTCGCAGGAGGCGCTCCACGGTGGACGCCATCATGCGCGTGCGAGCTCTCACGACGGGGGATGCGGTATCCCAGGGCAGGTGTGTCGTGGCGGTGTCATTGGACATCGCCAACGCCTTCAAATCCCTGCCCTGGAGCAGTATTAGAGGGCACTCCGGTATCACCGGGTGCCCGACTACCTCTGTCGTGTTATCGAGGCCTACCTGTCGGACAGGTACATCATCTACCCTGATCACCAGGGAGAGTGGAAACGGCGAGAGATGTCGTGCGGTGTTCCGCAGGGATCGGTACTAGGACCGCCCTTGTGGAACATCGGATACGACTACGTGCTGCGCGGCGACATCCCTGACGGCGTCAGCGTGGTCTGTTACGCAGACGACACGCTGGTCCTGGCGCAGGGAGAGTCGTATCAGGCGGCGGTCGAATTAGCGACACGCGGGGTTGCGATAGTCGTTGATAGGATCCAGCAGTTGGGACTCGAGGTGGCGCTGCACAAGTCCGAGGCCATGTGTTTTCACGGCCCCCGGAGCGCGCCGCCCCGGCGTTCCCAACTAACGGTAGGAGGAGTTCACATCGGCGTCGGGTCGACGATGAAGTACCAGGGACTTGTCCTCGACAGCCGGTGGAATTTCGAGGAGCACTTCCGACGTCTGGCTCCCAAACTGAATCGGAACGGGACTGCCCTCAAGCGGCTCCTGCCCAACCTCGGGGGTCCAGACGCCTCCTGCCGGAGGCTCTACGCAGGCATCGTCCAGTCCATGGCCCTTTATGGGGCGCCGGTGTGGGCGCCGTCACTGCGAAAGCGACCGGCGGCGGCCGCACGGTTTCCCGCGAAGCGGCGAGCCTCCTTGCTGGCCAGCCACCATGGGATCTTGTAGCAAAAAGCCTTGCACGCATGCACGATTTGCGCGTGGAGATGCAACGCCGTGGTGAAACTCCGCTGCCACGACAAGTCACGGCATGGCGAAAAGAGTTCCGGCGGGATCTCATGGCGGAATGGCGACAGCGACTATCGCAACCCAGTGCTGGGCACGCCGTAATTATGGCGGTAAGTCCCCTCTTTGAGGAGTGGCTGGAAAGGCAACACGGCGTCATTACCTTCCGCATGACACAGGTCCTCACCGGACACGGTAAGTTCGGGAAGTTCCTGCACCGGATTCGTGCGGAAGCGACGCCCGGGTGTCGCCACTGTGTGGACCGCCCGGAGGACACGGTGGAGCATACGGTGGAGGTGTGCCCCGCTTGGGCAGAGCAACGCCGTGTCCTCGTGGGGGCAATCGGCGGCGGCGATCTCTCGCGCCGTGCTTTGGTACAGGCCATGGTCCGGAGCGAGGAGGAGTGGCAGGCGGTCGCCTCCTTCTGCGAAGCAGTAATGCTTGCAAAGGAGGCGGCCGATCGCGTGAGGCAGCGGTCCTCACGCCCCAACCGCCGCTGGGATTCCGATCCCGATTTCCGGCCACCGTAGGCGCGGGCTTGCGGACGGCGAGCAATGGGTGGCTTGCCGTCCGACCGTCCGGTAACCGTCCGGACCAAGCCCAAGTTGTCAACGGCGCGTGCTGTTCCACGCGCGCCTCAAGGAGATGTCAGCAACTGTAGGGGCCCAGCAGGGTCGAAGCCTACTGGGGCCAAGGGTCTGATTCTGAAAGGAAGACTCGGCCCTGGTACGAAAGGCAACGAAGGAACAGGAGCGGGTTTTTAGTCAGTAAAAGTCTGACACTATCTCCCGCCCCGCCCAAGAGCGGGGGATGTCATAAGATGATTTTCCCACCGGAAAAAAAAAAAAAGCTATCGAATTTTAATGCACATTATTAATTTGTATTCGAATAGTAGTAGTATATAGTTTTTATTATAAGAAACTATTTTGATTATTCGGCATTTTACTCGGAATAATCATTGATATCAACTAAAAGTAATCTTTATTGTACGAAAAACAGCTCAATTTTGTATGGCAAACTGAATGAATGAACTAGTGGTTCAAAAATTAGTTACTTTTTGCTACGAATATTAATTGAAAGTACTACAACAAAGTACACTTTATTCCACGTCAAAACAACCTTACTTTGTATGAATGAACTAGCGGTTTCATTCGAATTTGAGAACTAGCGATCGATTGATTTTGCATTCGATTGTTAATATTAGTGGTATCAAACCATTCGATTGTTGGAATTCAGTAACTCATCTCCGAGCTACACATATACAATATATTATGTTCCGTACAGGAATAGAACACGTAACAATCAGCGCCGCAGTCAATTACTCTATCACTGCAACAACCGTGACGTCAATTACACATTGCTTTAGCTTGCATTAGCTTCACTTTTAAACGTAGGTCTTTATGGAGAAGAACTAGCAAGAAACCTCGTGGATTTTATTTTAAATCATGTAACATATTACAAAATCCAGGTTACATAATTTTCGTTGCTTCTTAAAGTGACAACAATTCGAATTAAAAAAAACACTAAGCAAGTGCGAGTCGGACTCGCGGACTGAGGGTTCCGTACAAACTTACCTATGTAAATAGTTCAATTCTCGAAGAATTTTCCGAACCGCAAAAGAAATATTTTTAATGACGTAACTACAAATTTACAGTTTTCTGATTTATTTCTATATTTGTGCTTTAAGACCTTGCTTGCTGCCAAATTCCAGGATTCTGGGTCAATGGGAAGTACCCTATGAATTGAAAAAAGTGTCTAAATGTACGTTTTGTGCGACATAAACGACCGTATCTTTTATTTTGTTAACTTCGAAGTTTAATTTTTTCACAGCTTCAAGGGACCGCAGACTTGAGTATATGGTTTTAATTTCAACTCGATACCTCTACCATTCAAATTACAAAGATTACAGTGGCAGTTAAGGGATAACCAACACACTTTAGCGAGGTGACAGAAGGAGAGGTCTTTGTAAAGTAATTAGAAAAATACGGATGGCAAAAAGTTTTTAATATATGGACACAGGATAAGCATTGCCATAGAGCATGGCAATGCCGCCAGTATGTATGGGAGTTTTTAGATGCCATCCCATTTTTAGTTTGTTTTAGTCAGTTACGATTAGTTTAGGGTTCTTCTTATTATTTTTTGGTTTTACAGTAATAAATTTGCATTCAAATAGTTATATATAATCGGCAGATTTAAGGTTGAGATTTAAGGTGAAGGATTGGTAATTACCGCCGTTATTTCCAACATTTTTAAATCCTCGCATTTTGTAGAAGGAATCATGGTAGGTTAGGTAGTGATAGGCGGCACCCCGAGCTGCGAGCCCCACGGCCCAAGGCCCTCACTTTACAGTAGAGATTACAGTAGCGAGCCACTGTTTTGGTGAATCGAGTCGGTTTGTACAGTATACGAATCATGACTCGATTCCCCGGTTCGAGTCTAGGACTCGAATACTGACTCGAGTCTAGGACTCCAATATTGACTCGATGCTAGGACTCGAATACTGACTCGAGTGTAGGACTCCAATATTGACTCGATGCTAGGACTCGGATACTGACTCGAGTCTAGGACTCCAATATTGACTCGATGCTAGGACTCGAATACTGAGCAAAAAGAAATATGGTCCCCATATTCATTTTTGTAAAACTATTATGAAATCCTATATTTTCACATTCATTTGCATCTTATATTTAGAAATTACATTTATACTTATATTTATATAACATATTAGCTTCTGCCAGCAAGATATAATCTATCCGTGTAAAAAATTTCAGTCAAATCTGTAGAATAGAATGAACTTTCTTGTACATCAGTAAAAAATAACAACAATAATAAATACTTAACCTTAAATCTATGTGTACAATGGCGGTCTTATTGCTGACAGCGATATCTACCAGACAACCTTAAAATAGATCAAAAGGACTAAAATAATACAGGGGGAGGGGGGTTTCTTAAGAGTTTTATGCAAATAAGAAATTGGCAATTTGTCGATATACACTTTATTTTCACTAGGAAACATCTCCAATTATCACGTTGCACATTTACAGTTTACAGCTGGAGCGCGGTAGTAGCGCCGTAGGAGGTAGCGAGCAAAACAAAAACTCCGAAAGCGTTCCATTTCTATCAAAATCCGTTTAGCCCGGGTTCGAGCGTGACGAAGGCACAAACATATACACACGCACGTAAATACAAAGTTTCTATTAATTTAAAGTGTGATACCGTCAAAATGCTTGCAACACATGGTAAAATTCAATTTTACTGTTGAATATACAAACGAAGAAAACGGATTGTCAGCGTGGGGTTAATGCTTTAAACTTGATTGATATATCTTGTCGGTTTATCAATCAGCTTTCCAGAGACACGGGTTTTTGAGAGTCATTCGATCAATCCTTCAACGCCTACAGAGGGGACCATTGATAAATCCCTGGAGACCATTTCAATGACAGATCTTTTAGAGATTTCATTTCAATCAAGTCGTTTTTTTTTTTAAAGAATTTGTGATGGAGATTTAACATAATTTACCTTTCGAACTGATTGAAGATGCCAATTCAATCTTGAATAGACTGTATCTTTTAAAAATAGCTGAATTGATCTTGTTAGTTTGATTTTTAAAAACATATAAAAGGATTAAGTTGTTGCGCCATCGCCATGATCTAGTTTATAAATAGTATATATATTTAGTCAAATTTTTATTTTTATTGTTTGTCTATTTACGCATTATATATTTTTTTTTCACTGTAGTAAATTTTATTTAATTCAACAACACTTAACTAGTTAAAACTATATAATTATACACTAAAGGTAAAAACTACTAGCTAAAATATGGCGTCATAAAACTCCTCCGCATCGCTGTCGACTGAAAGTGTGCCCAAAAGTCTGGAGGTATTGCCACTTTGCAAGCAATGCTTAATCTCTGACCGAGGTAAAAACCAGCCCTTGGGTCACGCGAAGTGTCAACTAAGCGTTTGGATAATTCTTTAAAAAGCGTATGAGTACTCGGACCGGCCAAAAGTTTCAACCCCAAACGGCTCAAAAATATAACTGCCGACAAGGTTGTTATATTTCCGCATTTTATTATATTTCATTAAACGAACGTCTAAAAATATGGGTTTTTTTGAGGTAGGTAATCATTCAATAACTTCCTCTCACTCTGGGGTAGAGTAGGAGAGCGTGTCAGACTTGTACTGACTAAAACCACACCTGTGTCCTTCAGTTGTTCTTTGCGTTCAACTTCAAGGACCACGACTACCTTTTCCAGACACGTTTGAATACTTACCACTATTTACGGGCCCTCGAAATGCCTATTAGTTATGTCTATGTGTTATGAGTTGTGTTATTATAATTTATTTATTTAAAACTTTATGCACTACATTGTACAAAAGCGGACTTAATGCCTTAGGCATTTTCTACCAGTCGACCTTAGAGTGCTGCGGAGACATAACATGGCAGGTGCAACTTAATAGAAGACTGACAGAGAGGAAACAAGAACAATAATAGATATGTACTTAGATACATACATACAAATAAAGAATGATATTGAGAAAACAAAAAACGAATACAACAAATCAAGAGTGTGATAAATCTACCAACTTCTTGCGAAAGTGTCCTCATGCTTTCATTTTAAGGGACAACCGACTGGTTGCCGTCCTGATATTCAGAGGGAGCGCATTCCAAAGGGAGATCGCCTGAACAAAGAAAGAGGAATGGATAAACCCAGAGCGGTGTGTCGGACATCGTAGAAGACAATTATTTGTAGATCGAAGATTTTTATTATGCGCAGAGCAAAGAAATTGAATTTCTGAAGTCAGATAAGAAGGAGAAGAAGGCTTATCTAGAAAAGAAAACAGAGTTGTCAAGAGGAAGGTTGTTGTGTGTTGTGTTGTGAAGAGTCTTACAGGTACAGGTACAGGTATCTTACAGGTTTCAAACTTACGACATAGTATATAAGTTTATAGACCTACAAGCTAACTTGAAGGTTAGTCAGCCTGATAATTTAATTGTTTTATTATACTCGAAGTTTCAAAGCCGAAATACATGTCTAAAATTTTAGACAATCTTAATTGGTAAGTAAACAATTTGTGAAGCAATTAAAAGTATTTTGGAGCAATTATGAAGCTTACTGAGTACAGAGGTTAAGACGTATTGTATCATTTTCTAGTACGTTAGAAAGTTTTATACACGTTAGAAAATAAGTTGTTTAATTATAATCGTTTTACTTGTGTTCTCTAAAAGTGTTAAGAGGGCCCCATTCCACACTCGTCTATCGTCAACGGGAGCAAGTTTTAAAAGCTTGTTGTTTTCTCCAACGCAATATAACACAATGTTTGATGAAGAGGCAACGCGAAAAAAGAAAACGCCTGAAAATTCTGTTGGTATTCGATGGGACACGCCTGATTTGTACGTAGAGTCACGTCGTGTGGCGCCGCGTGGCATCGCGTGGCGTCGCGTGGCATTGCGTGGCGTGGATCTAATGTAGCTCTACAAGTCTAGTTGCCATATAAAATGTATGGCAGCCGACGCGCCCAGATCGGCGTACGAGACCCACGTGTGCACAATGTAGTTCTACCTTAAATGTGCAAGATTTCTATAGATATATATTTTTCATTTAGTATGAAGGGCCACAGTTCACGCAAAATAGCAAATTTTCAAAAGTACTGGATTAGTTTTACGTGTATTTACCTAACTACCCCTAAACGGCTAGACCGATTTGGGTGAAATTTTGAATGTATATTAAAGTGGGTCCTTGGATGGTTTTAGAGTAAAACCGAACTCAGCTTGGAACCAGACGGACGGCCATTGAACTCAAAAGTTGACTGGTAGCAAATACCTTGTCTCTGCAGTGCTTCAGAAATGTTTGCGGCAGCTTTCATCGATGATTTCTTCTCCATCATTAGGAAAAGAACCGCATCGATGATGAGCAGTGTCCGAGGTAGAACCAACACTGTCCTCAGCACGTTAGCGTGCAAAATAAACGGTCCGTTTACTGTTTACTGGGCGAGTGTTCATTTACTCAGAAATAAGAAATAGACTGCAATATAATGTAATATACTGATCTTGATTCTGTACTAACAAATTACTAACACCCTGTTATTTGTATCTTTATGTGTTCTACTAACAACCTTACTAACTATTGTTTTGTTAAAAATGTATGGACGTATGTCTGAAATAAAGATATATTATTATTATTATTAAGTCCGTTTATGTACCACTACTGCATATACTTTCCCTGCCTTGATAATATTAGTGAGATATTTTTTATTTACCTTTGTAGAAAATAAAATTATACGGCTCTAGATATAACATAGCATAGCATATTCGGCCTTATAATGTTCCCACTGTTGGGACTCAGGCCTCCTCTCTGGGAGAGGGGATGGGCCGTAATCCACCACGCAGGCCCAGTGCGGGTTGGTGGATGGCACATGTCTTCGAATTTTTGGTTTTAGGACATGCCGGTTTCCTTACGATGTTTTCCTTCACCGTTTTGAGAGCAGTGGTGATGAAATAAATTACACAAAGTAATGCGCCTGACTGGGTTTGAACCCGGGACCTACAACTCGTAAGACGGGGCTATTACCACTCGGCCACCACTGCTCTCTCTAGATATAAATAACCTTTAAAACTAAACATAAAGTTCAAACTTTCACTTCATACAAAAACTTTTAAACAGTATTGACACTTAATTTAATATTCAAACGCTCATTATTTGCTCCTCAAAGTCATGTAGGCAATGCTGAGTCAATTTGAGTAAGTCAAACTGAAACTGCGACGCTGTTGGCTTGTCGATTCAAATGTTAAATAATTAATAGGGCTCTAATATTTGATTATGATTATGCTATTTTGAGAGCAATGGTGGCCGAGTGGTAACGGCCCCGATTTACGAGTTTTTGAGGTCGCAGGTTTAAACTCAGCCAGGCGCATTACTTTGTGTAATTTATTTCATCACCACTGCTCTCAAAACGGTGAAAGAAAATATCGTGAGGAAACCGGCATGTGCTAGATCCAAAAATTCGACGACATTATGTCATAAACCTACCCGGGTAGCACTGGGCCTGCGTGGCATTGGGCCCGTGTGATGGATTACGGCCCATTCCCTCTCGTAGATAGGAGGCCTGAGTTGTGGTATGTTCCCACTGGTGGTAGAAACATTAAATAAGGCTGATTATGCTTATGCATATGTTCCTTTGGGACAATTTTTCTATTTTTTTTTTTTTTTTTTATTCAAATAATCGGCATGTCATTAATTTTACGAATAAAAGGTTAGGTACAATGTTTAATAAAACTACAGAAGTTGAACTGCGTACAATTACAACAATCGCATCAGCTGTAATTTTTTCTTCCAAAAGACAGCCCTCTGACTGAATATCCCCTCGAAGGCCGATTGTACATACATACGTCTGTACAACTTGAATGACCTTGAAAAACGATTGATTGTCGTTTTGTACACACGTTTTTACGTTTTTTTTTTTGAAAACTGAATGTTGACCTCCTTTATCCATTATTTACTTAGTGGTAAGCTTATATTATTTCTACATCAATTTTGCATTGTTATCAGCGTGTTTTAGATTGACCAGACAAATCCCATCGATCTCATTGACTTCATGTCAAATTGTGATTGATAGTAGAAACATGATTAACTTTTGAAGCAAATTAATGTTTTATTCATTCAAATGTGAAAGGGTTTTTTCTAGACTAGAGAAAAGAAAATGAATATTTAGTTCTATCGAGGTAAATGTACAGAGTGTTTGGTGCATCGTGTGCCAAATTGAAATGGTCCACGGGATGCGTCATCTGCTATCTTTTCAGAGCCTTAAACACTTCTCATGCCCAGTGGATTTTTTTTCATCGACTGTATTGTATTAGAGTACTTTTAAATTTAAAATTAGTGACATTAGCTATCTAATTTTTTTTTTAAATTTTTAAGTTACTCGCAAAATTTTGAACTTAAATTAAAGCTGTCCATGTTTCAGATATTTACATGGCTATAAAAAAAAAAAAAAACAAAAGTGACCGAAATTTTCCAACTCCCTCAAAAATTCTCTAGTTTACCTACTTGCTAATGATGTGCCACATGCCATAAAAATATCATTATAGCAGATAATTCCTCCCGGCGACCATTTCAATTTGGCACACGATGCATGATGCATCGTGTGCCCTGTATAACAAATTTATTCATTTTCAGGTTTTCAAAGACCCTTTGTAAAAATAGGATTAAATCACATTTTTTTTTCTTGGACATACAAATAGCAGTATACTGCTGTCGATACACTTACGCAACAGGAGTAGCATATACACTACTAAATTGACGTTATCTACAAATTATTTTTCAATTCACTTACAGTTCAAGCAGTGCGGCTGTGGAATGCTTTGCCCGAATCGGTAAGGCAAGCTCAAACACTCACGACTTTTAAAGATATGGTTAAGGATCACTAGCTTTCCTCTTGAATGTCGTCATTACGTACATCATTTCTTTGCTTTTTATAATTATATATATATATATATATATGTATATTGTTTGTATTATATGAAATTTATTAGTCTATGTATTGTATATATGTAGATAGTACCCCACGAACTACCTGCGTATCTTTTTTCTCCTTCTCTGTCAAATCCATCCTAAGGTTGTCTGTAAAAAATCGCTTTTAGCGATAAGACCACCCATTGTGACACTATATTAATATTAAGTTCCTAATGTAATTTGTATTTTTGGTGTACAATAAAGAATATATCTATCTATCTATCTATCCTTACTTGAAACTTCGCTCTTATCCATACCGCTTTTAAGCACGCAATTTACTGTTTTCCACATTAGTGCGGCAAAGTGTGTGATTTCACCCCCACTATAATTTATTGTATTTATTGTATCAGGCTAGACGCCAAGCGAACCCTACGATTCGTTTTTTGATACACGTGAAAATTTGTCACTGCAGCGACTTTGTCACTACTGGCCGCGCCGCAGGTGAGAGTGTTATGGAGCCGCCATAACACCGTTACTAAAGGCGCGGGCTGCCTCAGCCGCAATGTCAAATTTTCTCCACTCATATCAAAATGTATTAAAATAAAATAGCCGGAAGCTTACATTTAATTACTATAATATTTTGAAAATAAACATACATTACATTGAATTTGAAGGGGCAGGAGGGCCTTCATCAGAACTCATCTCGTGTGATATATGTGGGTAGGTAGGTTGGCAGGTGGGCGTGAGCAAATAAATCACAAGTCCTTATTAAAATCACCGTTGTTTAATCAGCACAGGGTTTAATAATTGAAATGCACAGTCAAATGAACAATGTACAGTCTAAGCAACACGATACCAACTTAATCATAACATTAGATTAAACTATCACTCGGATGCAAAGCGATTCGTCACAAGCGTGGTGTACAGGCGCCGTCTTGAACAAAACCGTGTGTCAAGATGTCCGCCCTCACAACCATCGACAATGACGCTTCGCTAGGCTGACTTTGACAGCTAAAAGTCAACCTGATGTCTGACGTTGACGGATGCGCCGTCACGGCCGGACTGACACTCGACCGTCCTCGGGCGATTTTCTGAAACAATGAGTTGCAATCGTACATAGTCCGTTCGGCATCCTAACAGACGACTAATTTCAATTGTCACAATGCGCTATGATACTTAAGACTTAAGGCGAGTGTCTCGCAACAATTAAGCCGAATGACACAGCCTCGTCACTAAACAGCGTGTAGGTTAGCTGTTCACAATTGGTACTATTAGACAAGTCAATCCTTTGGTGGATGTGACCCGGACGACAATATTCGTCTTACTATAATCTGCAAAACATCCAGAACAAGTCAGTCGACTTAAAGGACTCTGACTCGGACGACCTATTTCGTCTCATAGAACAAAAGCACGAAGACAAGTCAATCTGATACTGACTCGGACGACATATATTTCGTCTGACTATTTGGCAGGAAAGAGATTCATTCTTACAGGTCGCTCCACTTACCTACGACTATGAATCGTCCCGTTCTGTATGAATTTCAGTTTCTTGCAACATATCCCAAGTCTCAGGATCTGAGTATGTACTGAGAGTGTCTGAGCCTGCTGTGAGCGTCCTCGAATCGGCGGAAACAGTGTTTGAGCATACGGTCAAGGTGTCAGAGTTATCATTGTCATGATTTGAATTAGTTATACTTTTTTCATCTTCCGACGCCGTCTCGGCCTCTTCACAATTTAAAAGACTAGTAGCTATTTCGATCAAACCGATATGTCCCTGGGGTACTGCGCGCAAATTCTCGTGAGAGTATTTGTAAGTTCTCTGAGAACCACCTAAACTTTTAAGTTCGTAGCGATCGTTTTCAAGTACTTCCACTATAACATATGGACCTCGAAACTTCCTATCCAATTTTGTTTTATTCCGTTCACAATTTTTAATAAATACGAAGTCTCCTTTAGAAAAAGGTCTTATTGTGGCCCGACCACGATTAAACCGAAGGGTATCAGATTCAGCAGCTTTGCAAATGTTAGCTGATGCATCAGTTCTTATCGAATCTAAATCTAAGCGAACCTCATGATCTATATTATCGGCGTTCAACTTAGACATCCCTAAAGAATTAGAACGGATTCCAAACATTAGTTCTGACGGTGAGTATTTGGTAACAGAAGATTTAGAACTATTGAGAGCGAGTTGGATGTTACCTAATTCGTCACGCCACGCTTTGTTAGGGTCGTTTTCAATTATAGTAAGGAGGCTCTTTAGAGTACGCATCACTCGTTCAACTTGGCCGTTTGCCCTACTCGTACCAGTCGCGATGAAATGGAGATCTATTTTATGCGCTTGACAAAAGCTCTTAAAATCTGAGCTAATGTAGCAACGGCCCTGATCTGCGATGATTCTTTTTGGGGCTCCAAAGAGACACACTGCTTTTTGTACGGCATATATTGCGCTCTTGGAATCGACTGACAAAGTATGTTCGAGTAAAACGTATTTGGTAAAGGCATCGATTATTACCGAGCAATACTCCTTTCGGTCACTCTTCCCGCTCAGCTTCCCCGAGAAATCTATGTGAATCGTGTGCCAAGGCACGGATACTTTTGGAATCGAATGAAGCTGAACAGGCTGAGCTCCCGATGGACCTTTCGATGCCTTACAAATGATACACGAATCTATAAATTTTCGTACACATTTAGACATATCGGGAAACCAATACTTTTCATACAGCTTGTCTAGAGTTTTGTCCCTGCCTAAATGTTGCAATTCGTTGTGGACATGATTAATTAATGTCCAAATAAGAGACCGTGGAACTACGGGTAACCATGAAACCGCTTTGTTACGAGTAATCTTCCTGTAGAGTATGCCATCTCTAACGTCATATGTTTGACCTACTGTTTCGGGAAAGCTATTATTATTATGTTTTGCGATAAGATCCTGAATTTCTGCGTCACGTTTTTGTTCAACTGACAGCCAGCCCTGATGTAGTTCAACATAATTGACAGTTTTAGGCTTAGGTTTTACAGGAGCGATAGGAACAGCAGAATCTGACAGTGGATTTCGGGACAGGTAGTCAGCATGCTCCATTTTACTTCCTTCGCGGTATATAATATCGAAATCGTAAGCTTGTAAATAAGCCCACCATCGGTAAACGCGGGGTGTTAGGTCTTTCTTCGATTTCGACGCCTTGAGTGAATTGCAGTCGGTAACTACAACAAAACGCCTACCATATAAATAATGGCGAAAATGCTCTACAGCTCTAACGACTGCTAAAGTTTCTAACTCGTATGAATGATAACGAGATTCCGCGTCTGCTGTACGGCGGCTATAATACTCTACAACGTGTGGAAGATTATTTTTCTTTTGCAGGAGGATGGCTCCATAACCTTCTGAGCTAGCATCGGTATGTAGCTCCACCGGAAGTTCTGGGTCGAATATAGTTAGCACCGGTTCAGACGTGAGAATGCCTACAATTTTGCGCCGTATCTTTTCATGTTCGGTAGTCCAAGTAATTCGCCCTTTAAGTTTTGTAAGAGGGTATAGGGGACCGACTATTTGTGTGAACTCAGGAATAAATTTCCGAAAGTAGGAGGCTAGACCGAGAAATTGGCGAACATTAGTAGCCGATTTAGGTTCTGGGGCATCTGCCAATGCTTGAATCTTCCGTGAATTGGGCCTAATCTCACCGGATTGTACAGAATAACCTAGGTAGTCAATTCGTTGTTTCATAAATTTACATTTCTTTGTATTGAATGTAAACCCGGCTTCTGATAGCGCACCTAAAACAAAGTCAAGGCGCTTCAGTCCTTCGGAGATGTTAGCAGAATGACATAACACGTCATCCATATAGACAAGTGGTTTATCTTGTAAATGACTAAGAGCCCTTGTGATACATCTCTGAAAGACTGAAGGAGCATTTCGCAAACCAAACGGCATGGCGAGATACTCGTATTGCCCTTCGTTTGTCACGAAAGCTGTTTTCTCCACTGACTCAGGGTGGATAGGGATCTGGTGGAAGCCAGAAGCCATATCCAATGAAGAGAAGAAATTAGCACCCGTAAGCTGGTCGATTTGTTCCTCGATTCGAGGTAAGGGATAATGTTCAGGTATGGTATTTGAATTTAACTCCCTAAAATCTACACAAAGTCTATCGGAATTATCCTTCTTTTTCACAAGAACGATAGGACTAGCAAATGGGGACGTACTCTCTCGAATCACCCCTGCGTCTAATAGTTTTTGAACCTGTTCCCTAATTATTTGTTTCTCAATAGGTGCTCTTTTATGGGGACATCGCTGCACAACTTTATGTGGATCTACTAATTTAATTTCACATACTCCCGTCTTCACACGCTTGGTAGGTATACCCTCGATAAAGTTATTCGCATATTTGCTCAATATGGAAATCAACATGTCTTTATCCCGTTCCTGCAAATCCGTGTCAATTTTTGAAAAATCTGGTAGATCCGATGTCGCGACACAAAGATTAGATTGTTGTTTGGAGTATATAACAAGATTATCATTATCAATTTCTACACTTAACCCCTGATCAAAGATATCTCTACCAATAATAATAGGCTCGGATATATTATTGTCAGAAACCACATGAAAGAGTAAACTAATCAAGCGATCACCAATTTTAACATCGGCCTGAATTTGAGTCGAACACTGTATATCATCACCTCCAATGCCGCTCAGATATACGAGACTTTTACACACAGTACCCAAGAGTTTACCACGATAACTTTCTTTCACAAGAGAACAAGACGATCCGCTGTCAAATAGAAAAGGTACAGACTCACCGGAAGATGTTGTCAAGACGCCCCTTGAAGGACGGTGTTCACAATGATGGACTTCTTTGGCCGCAGCTTTACCACCATTCCTTTTATCGGGACAGTTAGTTGTCACATGACCGTTTTGGCCACAAGTGTAGCACGTTACATCGGTCTTCTTCTCCAACGGACGGGAAGCACTCGAAGTGTCTCGAGGCTCGGCTGATCCCAGCGCGTCACGACGTTTTCGGCATTCAGCAAAACGATGTCCCGATATTCCGCAAAAGTTACATCTGCCAGTGAACCTTTCGCTAGCACGAAAACGCTTCGCCTCAGGTTCGTTAGCTTCGACACCGTCTGAACGCCGCTTAAGAGATACGCCTCCCAGGATTCGAAACAATTGAGTGCGAGTTGTGATATTGTGCGCAATCAATTCGCGTCTTATCAGGCTGTCCTTCTGACAAAGCACAGAAATAACGAATCCAGTCACCACTTCTTCAGGCATCACAGTCTTAGGTATTCGTTCGATTAGGTTCCATAGACGAAGAGCGGCTTCTGAAGCTGTCTCCTTAGTTCCTATTTGGAATCGCAATATTTCGTCGAAATAGTCCTGAAGAAGCTTTGGTTTTGAAAATTTAGCTAACAGTGTCTGTTTGACAACGCTCCAGGACATTTCATCTAAATTTAGCTTAGTGATACAGGCAGCCGCTCGTCCTTTTAAAGAGGTAGTAAGAGCCATGAGCAAGTCTATTCCTTCTAAGCGCTTATTATGAACGATCGCTTCGGTAATATTGCACCAACCATCTATGTCACAGTCTGGTTCATCTGGATTAAACGGTAAGAAATGTGTTGCCTGGTTACTCACAGTTGGCGTTGGCTGGGCTGCGAGAACACGAGATAAAAGCATTTCCATGTTATTCAGCAATTTTTCTGCATCCGATTTTGGTGTTTCTTGCTCAATTCTAGCCCCATCCAATCCCACTTCTGATGAAGGGGCAGGAGGGCCTTCATCAGAACTCATCTCGTGTGATATATGTGGGTAGGTAGGTTGGCAGGTGGGCGTGAGCAAATAAATCACAAGTCCTTATTAAAATCACCGTTGTTTAATCAGCACAGGGTTTAATAATTGAAATGCACAGTCAAATGAACAATGTACAGTCTAAGCAACACGATACCAACTTAATCATAACATTAGATTAAACTATCACTCGGATGCAAAGCGATTCGTCACAAGCGTGGTGTACAGGCGCCGTCTTGAACAAAACCGTGTGTCAAGATGTCCGCCCTCACAACCATCGACAATGACGCTTCGCTAGGCTGACTTTGACAGCTAAAAGTCAACCTGATGTCTGACGTTGACGGATGCGCCGTCAAATTCAAAAACATTTATTTGTATAATTCAATAAAAACATTTAACTAATTAAAACCATTTATACACTAAAGGCAAAAACTACTGTCTAAAATACATTTGATTGTAATATAAAAGACTCAAGTTATTAAGTATTATATGTTATTTCAGATAATTAATAAGTTACTAACACTGTATAAATCTTTTTGTGTCCGAAATAAAATAAATTATATTCTATTCTACAATCAATATATTCACAGCAATTTGATTATATGCAACAGTTACAAACAAAATTCAATTTGAAATAAAGTATTCAGTGGTCATACAAAGCGTTCGAAAAACCGTGTTTACAGTATATTGTGGTTTTTACACTTCATCAGTCTCCCATTAAATGATTCTTTATGGCCTGCTCATCGCTGTGTGTGCAGTGAGCTTGTTTTGTTGGTATATAACTATTTTAATAATATAATCTAGTGGTTGACTGCGAACTCACATAATGGTAAGCAGTGATGCAATCGTTGATGGTGAGGCGTACTAGTTTATTAAAAAAGGAAAATACACATTTAAAAAAAAATAAAGGTATAATCAGTGCGAGGCCAAAAAGGCACCTATCTGACCATATTTATGCGGCGTTATTTAAAACGATAAATAACGCAGGTGGTATTTGTTAAGAGTCTATTCACTCAGCAGATTTTTTCCCAGACCCATCCTACGGGATCCATACGGCACCTAAAATATAGCCCATATCACTCAAGAATAAAGCAGCTTTCTATCGATGAAAAAGTTTTAGCAATCGGACCAATACTTTCAAAGATTATCTCCTAGAAACTAAATAATAAAAAAAAACAAACTTTACCTCTTTATAATATTAGAGTACAGTGTAACTTCTATGAGAGCGAGAAGGATAAGTGTATCAGTTATTCCAAAGGTTACCTACCTTATTTTTTTGTATTTTTTGACGTGGAAAATTATCAAATGACTAAACCCGATGTGTTTCAGACTATTAATGACTAAAACCCACCTTTTTTGGGGTAAAAATGCTTTATGGTGAAGCGCGTGGGCATGTCATTCTTTTACTGAATAAAACTCACCTGTTTCTTTCAATTGCCTTTTGCGTTCCAAGGTTACGGTAGCTCTTAAAAAAAAACACGTGAAGAAAGCAAAGAAAGAACACATTTAATTGAGACTCGCACAGAACAAACAAAAAAACAATAAAATAAAAAGTAAGTACCTAATCTTTAAACACTTCAATAAAAAAAAAAAAAAAATTTTAAAAGATTAAAATAAAAGACCTGCGAGGCCCAAAAGGCTCCTATCTCAGCATATGCTGCGATATTTAACAAAAAAAGTTAAATAACGCAGCGCTGGTATTCTGACTGGCCTGGTGAAGATTACCTATCTTTAACTAACGTGATTATAGTAATACATTTTAACTTCGTGATAATGTAAAGTTAGGGGTTTTTTTTGGTTTTTCGAAGTTAAATGACTTATTTTTTAACCGACTTAAAAAAAGGATGAGGTTCTCAATTCGTTTGTATTTTTTTAAATTGTTTGTTGAATACCTCAGAACACTATCGTTTATGGATCACGTCGGGGTGAAACTCCGCTGCCGCGACAAGTCGCGGCATGGCGGACAGAGCTCCGGCGGGGTCTCATGGCGGAATGGCGACAGCGACTATCGGAACCCAGTGCTGGGCACGTCATAATTATGGCGGTAAGTCCTCTCTTTGAGGAATGGCTGGAAAGGCAACACGGCGTCCTTACCTTCCGCATGACGCAGGTCATTACCGGACATGGTAAGTTCGGGAGGTTCCTGCACCGGATTCATGCGGAAGAAACGCCCGGGTGCCACCATTGTGTGGACCGCCCGGAGGACACGGTGGAGCACACGGTGGAGGTGTGCCCTGCTTGGGCAGAGCAACAACGTGTCCTCGTGGGGGCGATCGGCGGCGGCGATCTCCCGCGCCGGGCCTTGGTACAGGCCATAGTCCGGAGCGAGGAGGAGTGGCAGGCGGTCGCCTCCTTCTGCGAAGCAGTAATGCTAGCAAAGGAGGCGGCCGATCGCGTGAGGCAACGGCAACGGTCCTCACGCCCCAATCGCCGCCGCGATTCCGATCCCGATTTCCGGCCATCGTAGGCGCAGGCTTGCGGACGGCGAGCAATGGGTGGCTCGCCAACCGACCGTCCGGTAACCGTCCGGACCGAGCCCAAGTCGTCGACGGTGCGTGCTGTTCCATGCGCGCCTCAAGGAGATGTCAGCAACTGTAGGGGCCTAGCAGGGTCGAAGCCTACTGGGGCTAAGGGTCTGATTCTGAAAGGAAGACTCGGCCCTGGTACGAAAGGCAACGAAGGAACAGGAGTGGGTTTTTAGTCAGTAAAAGTCTGATACTATCTACCGCCCCGCCCAAAGGCGGGGGATGTCATAAGATGATTTTCCCACCGAAAAAAAAAAAATCATTTATGGATCGATTTGCAAAATATTTGTTCCACTTGAAAGACATGCTTCCAGATTGGTGCCATTTTTTTCAGAATCCAGTTCAGATGATTGGATCCATGAGAAATCGAGGGAACTCCTCAAATATTATAGGCAACTATATGGTGGTGTTGGTATTTTCATCGAGAATTTAAGCAGTTACAGTCAAAAGTAACATTTGATGAAGTGGAACTGACAAAGAAGACCAAAAATAGTCAACGGAACTTCATACTCACATAGATGTCACAATGAAGATAGTTAGTTAAGCGACTGTGACAATACATATAAATAAATGGTTCTGAATAGTTATGTTGAAAATGATATCATCGAAGTGACCTGATGATGGTGATGGAGCCAGTAGATAGGCACCGGAACTCCGTAATTAATTAATGTATCCTAGCCGTGTTTTAGCTTATTAGAATTGTCATGAGATGCACTCTGGCTATATCTGATGATGGAACCGGAAGGTGGAAGGGAGAAACTAGAATTTTATAATAAAACAATGTATCCTAGTAGTGTTTGGGTTAGTTGGAATTGTCATGAGAAATAGGCACTCTGGTTATAAGTGCATCGCAACTAAAAAGTGTGAAATAAAAAACTTTTTACAATAAAAATTATAACCGACTTCACAAAAAAACACTAAAGTTATTTTGATCCTTCAAAATAACTTTAATTTAATTTAACACCGACTTAAATTTGTGTTTCTTTTTTGTATTTTTTTTTATTTTTGTTTTATTTATTATATTATCATTATCAGAAAAATATAATTGCGACCATCTGTAGAAGAAAAACATAGATAAAATTAATAAGGTTAATCGTTTCCGTCTATATGTACAAATGATATTTCGTAGGTATATAAGAGAAACACAAAATATCAAAATAATCCAAACGGAAATCAAAACCGATAGTTCGCGCCGACCTTTACGCGTGACAATTCCCGCCAATTATTTCCCGCGCAGCTATATTGTCCGCCATATTGAACGCTGTTATCGCCGATTATTATCTTTTACGATTACTGCTATCCCGGACGAAGCCCGAATCAATTTTAATATCGGTTATATTTGATACCAAAATCGAAAATTTAAATGCATTCTACACATAAAAAGAACTCGGTAATATTTGCATGTTCTGTATTCAAAAATCGCAGCCATTTTGTTTGATTAAAATTGTCAGTATAGTCTGTTATTGTTTAAAATTGGAATTCGTTAAGAGCGACCAACCCGAGATACATTTTGATTATTTTGCATGCAACTGCTCTTACGTGATTATGCTTTTTCCACGTATTTTGGCATTGTGGCGACACTTGGGAGAGACCTATGCCCAACAGTGGACGTCTTTTTGACTGAAATGATGATGATAACGAAACATTAATACAAAGGTTTTTCATGCATGTTCTCATGAAAACCGTTTCAGTTTTCCTGATTCAATTATTCCTTACTAAAATGTAACGAAAATACTTAATCGTATTGAGTCTTGATTTTTTGCTTTACAGTATTCACATTTTCATTTATTGATTGATCATTATTTCGGATCAGAATTAACTAACTAATTAAAATTAACGACATGAAAATATGTATTGACGGCACCGTTGGCATATGTATTGGCTGCTTCACTGTATGTCACGGGTTTGATTCCCGCATAGCATAATAGCATAATCAGCCTATTAATGTTCCCACTGCTGGGACTCAGGCCTCCTCTCTAGGAGAGGGAATGAGCTGTAATCCACCACGCGGGCCCAGTGCGGGTTGGTGGATGTCACATGTCTTCAAATGTTTTGGGACATGCCGGTTTCCTTACGATATTTTCCTTCACCGTTTTGAGAGCAGTGGTGATGAAATAAATTACACAAAGTAATGCGCCTGGCTGGGTTTGAACCTGCGACCTACAGTTCGTAAGTCGGGGCCGTTACCACATGGGCACCACTGCTCTGATTCCCGCACAGAATAAATGTTTGTATGGCCTACTATAAATAGCTGTTTCGACTCTCGTTGTCTTGGGTACGTGTGTTTGTTTATAATCACACCCGATACAGGAGTTATTATTATAACAACATTGTAAACACTTAGTTCGCAATAAACGCTTTGACTTTGACTTTGACCTAGAGTTATTCATAGTGTGTGCCAACGTTTTTTTTTTTAATTAAATGTAAACACATCGATTTTCACAGCTTTATATGACTGTTATATGTATAAACCACAATTATTAGTCTGTTTTATTAATTAATAACCCGAAAGCTTCTTTAAAATAAAATTAATAAATATTTTTATTGGTTTATTCCGGATCAATCCTTAAGTGTTGTGTTTAGTGAACTCGAAAACTCGCTCTTATCTCTACCCCTTTTAGGCAAGCAATTTACTGTTTTTCGCACTAGTGCGCATAAGTGTGCGAGTACACCCCCACCTCAATTTATTACATATTTATCGCATCAGGCTGGGCGCTAAGCAACCCCCACGAGTCGCGTGTCAACACCCGTTTATTTATATCTTCGTAAGTATATTGAAAAACGTCGTTTGATATACATGGAAATTTATCATTGCAGCACTCGGCTCCATAACACCTTGGCCTGTGGGACGGGTGAATTCCGCTTTGGTCGCTTTAGCAAACTTTCTTCACTTGTATCAGAATTTACTATGTGTCTATTTGAACCTTCCAAAGAACCAGAACTAACTTAACAAAATTTGCTATTTAACTTTGAAGAACCTTCCAAAATAGTACAAAACTATTAGAAAAGCAATACTTTCGGCAAAAACACGGACAATAAAAATATTTTCCCACCACTTACCCCTACATTTTATCCGTGAACCCATACATCGGTTTAATATTTTATTTCCGCGCCATATAAAATCATTACCAGAAGCGATCCATCATTGGCTGGCAGCTTGCATCGGCGCGTGCTTCAGACTGGCTTCCATGTTCCCATGTGACCGATAAAATATAAATTATGTGTGTGAAGTAACCGGGTTATTTGTTCAACTGTAGCCGTAGACATATCATTATTGGGTTAGAATTGTAAATATCCTTTTGCTTAAGTGCTTTCTTTTATTTTCAGCATTTTATGGGTGTTACAACTTTTTGAAATTCTCAGCTTTTCAGTTTTATCTCAGTTTTACAGTAGTTGAATACACACACCACAGTCCACAATAGAACCTTAAGCTGTACAAGCCTGCTGTATAAGATAAGAGGTGCCTATTCAGCTGATATAACTCTGATTTAGGCACAAATTAAATAGCTGTTAGCTGTATAACTGTAGCTGGTTGCATTATATCAGCATTATTTGAGCATTATTAAACGTAACAATCACCTCAAGAGCTGATATATTATATATTATTATATTATATATTATTATATTATATAGATATTGACTGATTATTCATATGTGTGTTACCTTTTATACAGCAGTATCATCTTTGTTAAATAATTTCCGCACAAAATAAACACCAAGAAAATATCTTGATAGTTAACTCTTTTACAACACACTTGCTCAGAAAGTGACTCTTATTGCACTGCACTTAGGTATATTATGGCACTCGTTACCAACCTGTGACATTTTGATTACCATTACGCACTAGTGCTATAATGTAGTTAAAACCTTTTTGTTCAACCTCTTTATTCACAAAACAAATTTTGAATTCCAATTAAATTCTCGTTCAATAGTACCTATATAAATTAGTGTCTTACTAACTTATAATATTTCATCCAATTTACAAGTTAAAATGGACAAATTTATCTTATACAAACGATTTATTTAATAAAAAACATTTAGTAAATAAATCGTACCTTAATTTATTTTTTTGTATTCTTTGGCCGCCCTTTTCAGATGCGCGCGGATTTTGGCGTGTTTTTTTTTATTCCAGTTAAGTTCAGTGGCTGTATTACTTAATTAAATAATACAAAATCATTAAAATGTTACATCCGTATACTATTGACACTACGAAAGACATTATCGTAAAACTTTTCACGCAAGAAAACATAAACGGTGCATAAAGGTAAGACTAGGCAGTATGATCAAAATACCTTAGCCTTCCTCTAAGGGTAAATAAAATAAATGATGCGCGCGTTATGAAAACAGAAAACAGATTTTTACCGCCATGTCACAGAAAATTTTACTATTTTTACTGTTGTTTTCTTCACAAGTGTATTGTAAAACGTCGTATGACACACGTAAGTAATTAATGATTACCGTTCTTGGCTCTCTTAAGACCCTCGCCCGGCTCGGGTCTAAATACCGCCTCGACGGTAATCAATAACATTACACACTTATATCATAATGTACTATTATGGAGTTGACAATTTACAATTGGCAAAATTGTGATTAATTTTCACTTTCATTTTTATATACACCGATAATCTGATAATAAGCGGTTTACGCATAAAATCACAAAATTTTCTATTTAAATCCTGTTGTTATTTTCGTTGATTAAACAAAAACGAATTGTTAATATATTGTATTACAATGGTTAGCGTCTAAAAAATGGCAGACAAGCAAAGTGAACTGTATTAATCATAATTAAATGGGGCTGCTTAATTATCCACTCGTGGTACATAAACAGTAAGGAGCTGATACTTTACGAATATGTTGCTGCTTTATGTCATATAAGAATATATGACATAAGGCAGCCACAGATTCATGCAAAGTTTGATAGTGGGTAACATGTACCTAGGTACCTACGTAAATATTGTAGGTGGCGAATAACTGCTAATACCTAGGAAGCCCAGAAAAAATAAGTCTTCAGGGTCTTATTTAACTGCACTGATAAATTAATTGCCGACGGTAGTACAAGTATTCAGCTCTCAGCGAAATCATGAATAACATGTGAGCTAATTCAGCAACATATAAGTTCACTCGTTGTGATCATGTGAGCTTTATAAGTGCTATTATAAGATTAAGAGTACGTGTAACAAGTTGATTAACATTATTAAAGTTCGATTATATGCAGCACGACGCATTATATCATTGTTAATTGAAGTCACAGAATAACTGATTACATTAAGCTCACGTTTTCTTTATTAAAATGCAATTCAGAATATAGCTGGGCTTAAGTCCATAAAAATGCTTAATTAGAGCTTATATTACTATAATTGCTAAAAGCTGTTTAATACTGAACTGTTTATCTATATTAACACTTGCAACATTATATGTTGTCTCTGTGACGCATAATAACGTTCTAATACAGGCGAAAACGTAATTTTCAGCTATTGCAGGTCGAGTTTACTGTAATAACTCTTCATAAATGCTATAGTTGCCGATATTACTTTTGTAGCATTTTTCATAATGCAGTTATGTTCTACTTGGGAGGCCTCTCCCAAGTGTCGCCACTGCAAACGGTCCTGTGCGTCTCGTATTCATCGAATTCCTATGATCCTCACCAATTCATCGGTCCACTTCTGATGCACTGTCACCACTCTAGATTAAATACTAGTGATCCGCCCCGGCTTCGTACGAGTGCAATGCTGATACCACCGCTACTGCTAAGTCCCTGCATTTTAAATCTGTAATATCTCCGATAATATTAATTTAATTTACATGGCGTACAAGGCCATGATGATCTATAATAAATGCGCAATTAATTTAAGGTACTTAATTGGATAAGGATTAATGCTGCATTGCTTAAAATCGCTTCGTAAATAAGCCATTATTTCTTGTAAAAAGTAAAGAATAAAAAATTATTATTGTGGGTTATCTCTAAGAGATAGACATATACCATTTCTGTAGACATTTTTGGGATGTGCAATATTGTATTACATTATTTCGATCTATCTCGTAGGGTTCAACCAGCGTTTGCAACGTATGCGCAAAAAAAAATGTGTTTATTTACGACATCACATTAAAAACCTATATCTATAGTTTCTCTACTATATTATTCATGTATTATACATATAAACCTTTCTCTTGGATCAGTAGCGGCCTTAGGGGGTGGCGAACAGGGCAATCGCCCGGGGCCTCGCTCTTACAGGGGCCTCGCGCAACAACAACTAGCAAATTTTAAAAAATATAAAAAATAAACAACTTTTTTTTTTTATTTAAAACTTTTGATTTTGATCCTTAATTACTTATTAAGGTTATAACATAACGGTAAATTAAAACAAAGTTAGTTAACTAATTCATTCATTCAAAACATAATTGAAAAATTCATTGTGTACACTGAGAGATTTTTTTCACGAAGGGCAAAGGGCCTCGCAAAGACCTGCCGCCCGGAGCCTCGCAATGGGTAAGGCCGCCTCTGTCTTGGATCACTGTCAAATCTATTAAAAAAACTGTGTCAAAATCCGTTGCGTAGTTTTAAAGATCTAACCATTCATAGGGACAGATAGCGAGAAGCGACTTTGTTTTATACTATGTAGTGATATGTCTTTCAGTAACAGAGACTGTTATTTATGAAAATAACTGTCTCTGTGTCTCTGTTACTGAAAACCGAATGATATTCCGTTCCGTAGTCTTTGAGTTTATCTTGAACAGATAGACGCGGAGGAGGTTGGTTTTACAATATAAACCAGGACTGGTATAGGTAGGTATTGGCTAACTTTGATATGGATATGACCTTTAAGGTATTCTCTTTCGTATCGGATTGCGTCACGTCTTGTCGGACCGGAATAGTGAGGAAAGAGTATACAATTATGTTTTTTGTAATGATTGCGCGCTAGAAATAGCTGATCTCCGCTAACGTTAGCTAATGTGGTTGATATTTGATAAGGTAGACTTTTTGGAAGAAAAACGAAGTTCAGTTGATTGTTTCTCTTGTTCGTCGTACTTTCAAATTATTATATATTTTTGAAGAGAACTCTATCCTTATCTCAGATTTTAGGAACCTTCTTCGATGACTGACATAGTCTGGCCCCAAATCTAGAAGTTCTAGCCAACTTTGCATTCATTGACGAAAGTACAAAACTTTTTTTTAGGGTTCCGTACCTCAAAAGGAAAAAAGGAACCTTTGTAGGATCACTTTATTGTCATTCTGTCTGTCTGTCAAGACCCTTTATCTCGGAAACGCGTGGAGGTATCAAAATGTAATTTAAACCATATACTGAGGTTTGCAGTACCTCGAAGTTGTGAAAAAATCAAACTTCTAATTTAACCAAAAAAAAAAAGATACATTGCAAAAAACGTAAATTTCAACACTCAATGGAATCTAAATTCTAGGGTACTTCCTGTTGACCCAAAATCCTGAAATGTTGCATACAGTAAGGCCTTATAGCACAGGTATAGGAATAAATCTGAAAACAGAAAATTTTATGTTACGACACAAAAATAACTTCTTTTGCGATTTGCAAAAAATTTGAAGACTCCATTCGGGAATTAAACACTTTACATAGGTAAGTTTGTACGGAACTCTCAGGGCGCGAGTCCGACTCGTACTTGCCCAGTTTTTTTATCGTCGCCTCCATATAAGTAAGAAAGCAAGAAAACATTTATTTGAGACTCGCACAGGACAAACAACGATAAAATAAAAAGTAACTACTTAGTCTATAAATACTTAACTTAAAAATAATAACAGAAAACAATATTAAATAAAAGACCAGTGCGAGGCCAAAAAGGCTCCTATCTCAGCATATGCTGCGATATTATACTAAAAAGTAAAAATAACGCAGCGCTGGTATTCTGATAGGGCCTGGTGACAGGAAGTAATTACTCCTATATCGTGGGTGAGTTCACAAATATGTAAAATCACATCTTATACAGACCTGGAACAACTATTTGTAAGCCATAAAAAATATTTATTCCGTCCAGAAATCGAATCTGCGATACTAAGCAACAATTCACACACAAATACACTTCTGGAACAATTTGGACCAAAGGACCAAAAGGCTTGGGATTGACCTGCTCCGGTACGCACTGCAATACTGTTGTCTTGTTATTATTATTTTTTTCTTTTGTTTTTATTTTCAATTGTGCTTTTTATTATTATTATTTATTACAATTTGATATTGTAGATTATTTTTATTTTGCAATTTGACTTTTTTTTTTCTCTATTAATTTTTGACAACTTTCATTTTGTGAACGTGAGGACTATGTTGATTTTTATTTTTAACTTTTCAGTAATTTTAACGTATGTCTGGCAATTTGAGTATTTTCTGCGGCCTACCCAAATGTCCTTTCTTTGGTATTGTTCGTCAAGTCGTTGAGCTCCTTAGTAGTCCTGAGTTGAGCTTTGCGAATACTGACAAATGCTTGCACTGACTGGACAGGTCCACTCAAATTTGTATGGTTCTTTCTTTAAAAGACCATTTCAGACAAATCTGCATGGTTCTCATGTTATTTGACCATTACATATTTACTGTATGGACCTTAAAAGAGACTTTGACCCTGAGTTTGTTTCGGTGTTTCTTCTCAGGGTAGTCAGCTAGGAAACACCGGCCTCATCTAGTTTAAAAATAGCGAAAAAAAAATTGACGTGTAAAAGTGTTTTTTTTTTTTTTAACCTATTTACAAATTAAATATCATTTATCATTTATTTGCCTGCTGCGGTCTTCCCGTTTAACTACAATTTAAGTGCCTTCAAGGCTAGAGTGAATAGGCTCCTAATAAACTAGTGCGCCTCACCATCAATGATTGCATCAGTGCTTACCATCAGGTGGGATCGCAGTCAAGCACTGGTTTATATCAAATAAAAAAATAAAAAAAGCGCAGTAGCCAATCGCTCACCCATTATACCAGCAGCATATTGCACATAAGATGACAATCATGTCTAGTTTATAGCCTCATTTATCCTATATCGAACTCTTCAGTATGAGTATTCTTGGTATATCTAAAAATAATTATTATGGTATTGGTGAATCAACCAGACACATTTTTTTTTAAAGACTAATAAAGACAGCTTCTGTACTGATCCAAAACTAAGACATCCAATGAAGCAATATCTTATTTCCGAGCCATATACAGTCATTACCAGCTGCGATCCGTCATTGCCACGCACCGACGCCTGCGCACGTTGCCGTGTCACAGTAAACTACCCTAATTTATTGGATGCTACTCGTCATTCTTTTGTTTATTTTTCTTTTCTTGTCGGTTTGAAATTGGAACTAATTTTTAAAGGCGGTTGGAATACAACAGGAATGGTAGCGTGAAGGGGAGGGGGGATTTTGTTGTTCTGTTGTTTATTTTACGGTTGAAATTGGAACTGATTTAATGGCTGTAAGGAATACAAAAAGAAGAGTAAGGAGGTACAGTCTGGATATAGATGTGGCGTTTTAATGTATTGGGAGTGTAATTAGAGAGAGAGGAATTTGGGATTGTTTTTGATTATACTTTTACGAGTTGGTGTATTTTTAGACACGACAATAATTATAGAAGAACTGATTCAGGCTGTCATTAGTTCTACTGCGTAAGTGCGATTATGTGACTAGTCTAGGCTTAGACTAGAAGCGAGCTATCTTTGGGATCGAGTAAGGAACTCGGTTACAGCTCAGGCTGATGTATGTCCGTATATCAAAACTGTGGAATGCGCTAAGCGTACAATAGGTTTTCTTTTTCATATCCCGGCGTTTCATATAGGCCGGCAAAGCAAAAGCCTATTGGGGCCATGGGTTTACATCTGAAAAAAGGTATCCCCTTTGATCCTGGAACACAAATGGCAAAGAAGGACCACAGCTGTGGTTTTAGTCAGTAAAAGTCTGGGCCCTCTAGCTTCATTCTAGAGCAAGAGAAATCATTAGATGATTTCCCACCTCGTGAAAAGGCCCATTGTCAGTAGGTTGTTCTAGATGGTTCGCCTCCGTGTAGTGAGTGACTGACCTCTTCCTCTGTTGCCCTTTTCTAAGGCTAAAACGCGTTGGATGACGTGGTCTTCGTTTCTGCACAGTAAATGCCCATACCATCGCAGGCAGCCTTCCTGCATCTTATCCCGCCTACTTCAACTTCCTTATCCCTGCCCTACTACTTTTTTAGGGTTCCGTACCTCAAAAGGACATAAAAGGAACCCTTATAGGATTACTTTGTTGTCCGTCCGTCTGCCTATCTGTCTGTCAGTCAAGACCCTTTATCTCAGGAACGCGTGGAGGTATTGAGTTGAAATTAAAGCCATATAATCAAGTTTGCGGTCTCTTGAAGCTGTGAAAAAATAAAATTTCTAAGTTAACGGAAAAAAAGATACGGATATGTCTCAAAAACGTTTATTTTGACACTCTTGAGGAAATCAAAATCCATAGGGTACTTCCTGTTGACCAAGAATCCTGAAATTTTGCATAAAGTAAGGTCTTATAGCATAGATATAGGAATAAATCTGAAAATTGTAAATTTGTTGTTACGTCATATTTTTTTTTACTTTTTTTGCGAGTTGGAAAAATCTTCCGAAACTCCATTCCGGAATTGAACTATTTACATAAGCAAGTTTGTACGGAACCCTTAGGGCGCGAGTCCGACTCACACTTGCCCAGTTTTTTTTTAATGATATAAACCAGTGCGTGACTACAATCCCACCTAATGGTAAGCAGCAATGCAAACATTGATGATGAAGCGCACCGGGTTATTAAGGGCCTATTCACTTTAGCCTTAAAACCACCTAAATTATAATCGGATGGGAACACCTCTGCAGGCAAATTGTTCTATTCCTTCGATGTACGTGATATAAACGAGGAGAAAGTATTTAAAGTAGACGTGTAACTCCACGTGCGACGTACGTGTTTCACGGCCGCCGTGACAAACGACGTTTCAGAGGAAATTGCTAAAGTTTTTAGTTTACTCGTCAACACGGTATGCTGCAGCGTACGATGTGACAAGGTGGGGTTGGAAATAAGTTTCATGGGATTATATTGTAGTGTCAGGAATCAGATGGATGCGATACGCACTTTTTTTATGCATTTACTACTTTTTCTCTTCACCACTCTTGGTTGAATGGCAGCGAATGTGTAAGTGTGTGTGTAAAACTGGCATTAAGTAAGTAATAAATACGTAATCATTATTCCGGCATAGGTACATTATACAATCTTTTAATTATTATTATATTTTAATACCATACTCAATATTTTTTTTATTTGGTCAGTCAATAACTGCTTACACAATACATTTATATTATACTCGTATTAAAACGAAACTGACATCTATTAGTGTAGTAAGTAATTATTGGCTAACACTACATATTCGGTTATACATAATTATGTAATTAATATTATACTAAAAACAAAATAGAATAGGTAACGGTTACTATTTACGACAAGTTAGAAAAGGAAGATTAATAAATAAAAATATATTACAACAAACAGATAAAAATAAAAGCATTAAATTAAAAATGAAGTTAAGTTAAAAATAGATTGATTAATATAATTATTAAATTAAGTTCTGACACAACATCAATACATTAGAGTAATTTATAGCATATCGATAATTAATAAATGAAATAAAATTGCAATTACAATACATTTAATTAAAATGGATTTAATTACAATTAAAACAAAATAAATTAAATTAAAATAAATTAAATTGTAATAAATCAAAATCTCAAATCCTCATAACAAAGTTCTTCAAACAACGAAGGTAAGGTTAAATGTTGGCGCGGAACAAGTTGAAACAGGTTCCTTGTTTGAAATGAAGACTACGTCAATTATGTGGCAATTTAATTTTCATTTTGGAGACGATGTCAACTGCCACAAAGATGAAATAGTGGGCAAAGAGTCTGGTGTAGAAGGGATGTGGGCGAAAATTATAAATGCAGAAAAATTACATCAGACTTCTGTAGCCAAGTTACAATCGTATCGTTCACGCCAAACGCTTCGAGTAGGCCACGCCTCCAATTCCTTTGTTCGGACAACGTGACTGAACGTCGAGATGACGTCAGAACAAAGGAATCGGAGGCGTGGCCTACTCAAAGCGTTCAGCGCGAACGATACGATTGTAACTTGGCTAGGGGGGCTGATACTAATATTAAAGGCGAAAGCTTAAATTGTACTTATGTGTGTATGTTTGTTACTCCTTCACTCTCAATGGGCTGAATGAGTTTGGATGCTACACAATTAGACCATGTCCTGGAATAGCACATATACGGATAGATGGGCGTAAGTTCCGTTAGAATATGTTGAAAAGTTGAAAAGTTCATGAGAAACGTTTCATGTAAAGAAGACGAACAAAACGCATGTTAATAAAAGAGTTATGAATATACATGTAGATGAATGGAGAGGGAGAGGGAGGCGAAAGAAAATAAGGATGGATTGTGTGAGGAGTGATATGAAAGTCAATCATAGCGTGACTGCTAACCGGATAGAATTTAACCATAAGTACTGCAATATTACAGAAAATACAAAATAAAAAGAAACTCCAAAGATATAAAAATTCAAAACAATCTGTTTTAGAAAGCGGCAATTTCATGTCAACCTATTACTTTATTCACCTTTTAAGTGTTGCAAAAAGACAAGTACTTATTTAACGTCTACTCATCTAGGTCAAGCTTTATTGAATTTTGATGGAGTTAAGCCATCCTGTACGTTCAGTTGCAGACTTGACTTTGCGACCACAGATAAAGTTAGTGATATAGAAAACTAGCTTCTGGATTTACACACGTGAATGTCGAAAATGATTAATAATACTTCTGGAATAAAAACTATCATATGGCCTATTCTAGGATATATTCTACATATGTGCCAAGTTTTATCAAAAAAATGTTTATTTTTTTCGTTTAAATGTCAAGGAGTAACAAACATACAAACTCGTGCACCACCCGCAGGACACGGTGGAGCATTCGGTACAGGTGTGCCCCGCCTGAGCAAAGCACCGCCTCGTGGGGGCGATCGGCAGCAGCGATCTATCGCGCTGGGCCTTGGTACAGGCCATAGTCCAAAGCAAGGAGGAGTGGCAGGCGATTGCCTTCTTCTGCGAAGCAGTAATGCTAGCTAAGGAGGCGACCGCACGCGCTAGGGAACGACCCTCACGCCCCAGCTGCCGTAGAACTACGTTGCGCACACGTGGGCCACGTACGCCAATCTGGGCGCGTCGGTCGCTATACGTTTTATATGGCAACTAGACTTGTAGAGCTACATTAGATCCACGCCACGCAACGCCACGCGACGCGACTGTTCGTACAAATCAGGCGTGGCCCACGTATACGTCGGTCTAATGTTATTCCCGCTTTACTCGTTACTATCCGTTACACTCGTAAACCGAATTTCTTTCAAGACCGTCGAGCCAAATTCAATACTTTACATCCCAGAATGAATTTCCTTGGCATATTTTTTATTATTTCACGAGAACGAAGTCACTGGTAGAAGCTAGTATTATGTATAACAAATGGCAAAAATAACCAGGCATAGAATATTTTGGTGATCTATGCCTGATAACCTTCCTTATCTCTCTGTATCTACCACAAAATTACAAGCGCATAAATTCACAAAATTTTCTCACCTCACGCAAGATACGATTGTAATATCATCGTCGCATCTGCGACTTTACGGCTTTATCTCATCAACATAAACTTGACGTACAATCGCTGTATATGTATGAGACACATTTGTCGCTCAGACAAAGTGTATTCACGGCCTAAGGTATGCCTTAGCTCAAGAGACAGAGAAGCAAGCGACTTTGAACTTGGAGCTTTTGAAGACAGAGTTGAGTTTTGAATGGATAGCGAATGGAATCGTCATGTTAATAAAATCCGAAGTTGTAGTAGACAAAGCGTTAATTAAGGAATGAGATTTAGAGTGTAACGTGTAAATTTTTAGTGGGGCTTAACCTATTTCTGATAATGTCGGCGGTTGCAATGGATATTGATGTTACTGTTGAGGCGATGACCGAAAAGGACCGGTAGGTTAATACCTACATATACCTGTACCTATTTTGGCGCGGCCATACACTATTTTTACTGCGGCAAAACCAAAGGAGGGTTATGATTTTGACAGGCTATGTATGTATATGAGTACATAATATGTGTTCATCTGTTCCCTCATAGTTCCTAATCTACTTATTGGAACTTTATTCTACATATGAGGTATCCTTAGAACCGTCTTAATTGTCCGTTGAACATAGGCTACGTGTCATCTCTAACGGACAAAAGAAGTGTGTTGAAAAATAAAAATGGAGGCATTTGTGCATTTCCAAAATATTGCTCAAATTTAAAGTGACGTCGTCTATTGGGCAAAAAGTCATGTGTTAAAAAAACTTAAGATAAATACACCGTGTTTGATATCATTTGAAAGGGCTTCCTTCCCTGGTACTTATCAAAAAATATCATCAAAATTAAATGTGGCGCCCTTTATAAGTAGTACAAAAAGATTTCTGTTAAAAAAAAAATAAGACAAATACGTCGTGTTTGGTATCATTTGAAAGGGCTACACTTGTACATACCAAAAATATCACCAATATTCAATATGACTTCTTTTAGTAGATAAAACATCGTGCGCAAATCCAAAATTGTTTAAATAAAAAACAAGTAAAAAACTGAAACCCGACTACGACAAAAAAAAACAACGCTGAAAAAGTATGATTTTCATTTCAGGATGCTGAAATAAACAAGGTAACTGGAAAAGCAAGAATAGAACAAAAAGAAAAACCGCAGTCACACGTTATAGGTACCACTCTTCTCTTCTTCCTTTCTTCTTCTTCGCTTGTTTCGTCTATAGGTACATAACCAGTATTTGTGTGTCTTCATCATCATCGTTTCAACCGAAAGACATCCACTGTTGGACATTGGCTTACCCCGACTCTCACCAGGTTATCGGTCCAACTTGTGAGAGGTTTATCGGTGCGCGGTCACCACTTCTGAACCTTTTGGCTCCACATACCATCTGCCCAGATGCCCTGCCCACTGCCACTTAAGTTTGACGTTTTTTTTTTGGGCTATGTCTGCAACCACGGTTTAGTATGGTTTTGATGAAATTAAGCAAAGAAACTTCGAGCATAGTCCATTCAATAACAAACACAAAAAAAAAACAATTAGCGAAATTGGTCCAGCCATTCGCGTTGACGTGAACAAGGAAAATGGGAATTTATTTTTATTTAATAACTAGCTTTTGCCCGCGGCTTCGCCCGCGTACATAAAATATATGCATATGTCACTCAGAAATAAAGCAACTTTCTATCGGTGAGAAAATTTTAACAATCGGACTAGTACTTTCAGAGATTACCTCCTACAAACAAAAAAGCAAACTTTACCTCCTTATAATAATAGTGTAGATAATAATTAATTAATAATAATTTTATAAAGGCATAATAATGGTACAATTTATGAAGCCTATAACTAGTGCGCCCTCCCAAATTTATTGTAAACCATTTTTTATATATACACTTTTAAAATGCGACGTGTATCCACCCTTATGTTGTTGAAACCTCTACGGTCCGGACTAAGCGTTTCGCCTCGTCATTTATACCGGTCTTCCTGTCCGATTATAATTTAGGTGTCTTCAAGGCTAGAGTGTATAAGCTTTTAATAAACTAGTGCGCCTCACCATCAATGATTGCATCACTACTTACCATCAGGTGGGATCGTAGTCAAGCACTAGTTTATATTAATAAAAAAAAAGTATTTCAAAAATGAAACATTAAAATTAACTATATCGTGCTGTATGTGTGCACTACGTGTCGTGTATGTGTTCGTTCATCATTCATCATCATCATTTCAGCCGAAAGATGTCCACTGTTGAACATAGGCCTCCCTCAAGCGTCGCCACGACGACCGATCCTGTGCTTCTCGCATCCACCGCACTCCCGTGCCTCTCACCAGGTCGTCGGTCCACCTTGTGGGAGGCCTTCCAACTCTGCGTGTTCCGGTGCGCGGTCGCCGCTCTAGAACCTTTCGGCCCCATCGACCATCCGTTCTACGAGCGATGTGTGCGTTTATGAATGAGTATATTTATGTACGTCCACAAATATAATTGCTCTATTTGTAAAAATTATTACGTAAAAATTAATAATGAATTATTTTCTCTATCTCTATATTTCACTATCATAATCAAGATAAAATAGCGAGTTCCTTACTGTTAAATTACAATTGCGTAGAGACAACGGGTAAAGTTTGAGGATTCTATTCATTTTATTGTAAATATTATCAGAAAGAAATGCGTTTTGTATTCTTGCAAAAGCCGTACAAAGTTTAACCGATTCAAAAACACTTGGAAGATTACGTTTGTTTCGAAGCTTAACACGATCATACGGGGCCCATACGTGCTGTTTCGTTACAAGAGGAAAATGAAAAGTGGTCTTGCAGCAAATACCCGGTAAATCTCGTACAAAGACTTCGTGGGGATTCTGTATAGCTTGCATAGCATAGTCTTCAGCAGTGACCGTTTCAGTGACCTTTCAAGGTGTAAGAGATATGTCAAAGTCAAAAGTTTTTATTTCACATAGGCCTACATGGGCACTTATAAAACGTCAGAAGCTAGTGCACGGTTCTAAATTGGTCGTTTCCTATGGAGAAGAACCGGCAAGAAACTCCATGGTTACTCTTTTAAAAAAGTTATTGTTTACAATGTTTTCATATTACAGTATTAATAAACATTGTGTAAGAACAGTGTAGACCAGTCGATATTGTACCCAAAAACACAATAAAAGTAATCATATTTAAAAAAAGTGAGTCGTAATAGGAAGTAACCTAAGAATTCGCGAAGTCCACAGTGTTCTCACATTCACATTTAAAAAAAAAGAGGTTATCAAAATAAAAAAAAAAAACAAGAAAAATAAATAATGACATTATCAATAAATGACATGTCAACAAAAGAAAATTACTAACGAATTTATGGTGGTTGGCGTCTAATAATAGAAAAAATATTGCAAAAGCAATGTGTAGGAAGAAAAGAAAAAAGAAAATGTATATATTACAACATACAACAATTATTACAACGTATGTTTTGCATGCACCTCCTCAAACTCTTAAACAGTAACCTATAACTGATTAAGCCCGTGCACAACAGTATTGAGAAGATCGCTGTTAGCTACGCGCCTGAGATTTTTAAAAACCCCTTCTAAGTTTCCTGATCCTTGACGAAACCATGTCGATGTGTGGTTGCCACGTGATCTTCTCATCTATTAGAACCTTATTTAAATAGATAATAAATAAATAATCGATAAAATGACCACTCGAAACATATTTTTATCCATCTGGTAAATCAGCCATTTCATTATTGTTACCAAAATAATATTCTCGTGTGGTTTCAATAAAATAACTTAATACATCAATGTCACAGCAACTTGGTCTGTTTTGATTGATTGTGGAGGACTGTTTACCCCAAAGCTCCCGAATACGGTGTTGCAAGTTTTAATAAACAACTGTTTACCAGAAAACAGTTGTTTATTAAAACTTGAGGGACTTTCGTTTCTTTTTTATTTTGTTATATTGAATGAGTAACGCCTACGTTTCCCTCTGCTGGGACTCAGGTTCTTTTCTCTAGGAGAGAAAATGCGCCGTGATCCACTACGCCGGTTCAGTGTGGATTGGTGAATGTCACAAATTTTCTAATTTTCATTTCTAGGACATATCGGTTTCCTCACGATGTTTTCTTCACCGTTTGAGAGCAGTTTTCATCATCATCATCATCATCTTTCTGCCCTTGTCCCGTGTTATTTGGGGTCGGCGCAACACGCTTTTTTCTTCCACAGTTTGAGAGCAGTTTTAATGAAATCAATTACTCAAAGTAATGCGCCTGGCTGGATTTAAACCCACAACCGAGTCACGTAAGTCGGGGCCATTACTAATAGCCTACCGCTGTTCTATTGGGCTAATACGCAAGCCGGGCTCGGTGCTCCGTGCACCGTGCAAACGCTATACAGTGCTTGCTACCACAAGCCCTTAACGTGATCCATTTTACTAAGACATCGTGCGGAAAAATCGCCCGGGTATCACCACTGTGTGGACCGCACGAAGAGCAGAGCACTGCCGTGTGCTCGTGGGGGCGATCGGCGGCAACGATCTCTCGCGCTGGGCTTTGGTACAGGCCATGGTCCGGGGCGACGATGAGTGGCAGGCGGTCGCCTTCTTCTGCGAAGCAATGGAGGCGGCCACACGCGTGAGGGAACGGCCCCCATGATTTAGTCGAAGGGATCCCGATCCCGACTACCGGCCACCGTAGGCGCGAGCCTGCAGACGGTGAGCAATGGGTAACTCGCCGTCCGACCGTCCGGTAACCGTCCGTACCAAGTCGATGTCGACGGCGCATAGTGTTCCACGCGCGCCTTAAGAAGATATCAGCAAACCGTAGGAGTCAGCAGGGTTGAAACCTACTGGGGCTATGGGTTCGCTTCTGAAAGGAAAACCTAGCTCTGGAATGCAAGGCTACGAAGTAACTAGAAGTGGGTTTTAGTCAGTAAAAGTCTGACACATCCTCATCATTTCAATCTCACGACCGAATTATTAACACGTCATAGTAAGTACTCTGTACGTTCTCTATACCTCCTTCTAGAGATATATAAGCTTAAATATCAAGTAACTCAATCAAATCACCCCCTAATGACTTACCCGGTATATTTCCGAAGTTAAACATCTTTTGATTTCTCACAAAACAACCTAAGTGCCCTGTAAGGCTCGTCTACATACTCAGCACAACTTGATGGCGTAACGCATACTTTGCGTTCGTTCCCAAGTTTTTTGATGACGTACGAAACTTTGGGAAATAATGAAAGTTTATTTTCGCCAACTGAGCGAAATTGTACTGCGGAAAGTTTTGAATATTATTAGGTTTTATTACTGGCTGATGTTTTGGAATAAAGTGTGTGTGTGGGTGTTTGAAATAAAATTACATTACAATACGATGTGTTTTAGTTTTGAAAGAAAGAAAAAACAAAAAAGTCTCATATTATAATTATTTTTAGATTTTAGATTTATTGATAAATTATAATTTGTACTATCGGAAAAGAATGATATTTATTTTGACTAATATTACAAATTAATTATTATTGACATTTAATTTTTTGACATTATAAATTATAATTTCGACGACATTAATATTGTAATAAATAACTGCATTAAATCCATTATTTTTGTCATGTAATAATGACATAACCATTTTCATTTTGTTTTAAATTCAATTGTAATAATATTAACTATGGAACAGTATGTGCCTAATTTTGATTGTATGCTAAATTCGGATGTAAAGGGCAGGCGGATGATAATAATTGCAATGCTTGAAAAAGGCTGCTAAGTCATAAGCACTAAAATAATATAATGTCAACATTGTACACTTGGTTTGCAATAAACGTTTTGATTTTGGCTTTGAAAAAATGTAGTGGCCTAGTTGTTTAAAGGCACCCACCACTTATGCATATGGTTGGTTCGTAACCGGGTTAATACCAATGTGAATTTATAATTTCATCTGTACTTTTCTAAGTTTATCTAGGATATTTCTGACAACCTATAGCTCGGAAAGCACGTAAAGCCATTGGTTCAGGTTGTCATTCCTAAATCTTCGACAGTTATTATAGGTAGTCAGACGCCAAAAAGTCTGACCATCAGTCCATCCAAGGAGTATCGTGTTGCAGTTGCTGTTGCGGAGGTCTGGTGCGCAGTTTCTCCATGTAAATGTAGGCTAGAACCTGATCCCAAGCTATTTGGGAAAAGGTTAAGGAGGTGATGACGATGTGTTTTGGTTTTGAACGGGTTTGGGTACTCAATGGTAAGTGGAGATGGATTGGTCACACGCTTCGGTGGGATTCCAATCACATGCCTAAAAAGCGATGGATTGATTTTCTAAATTTTTTTTTTTTAATGTGAATGTGAGAACACCGTGGACTTCGCGAATTCTTAGGTTACTTCCTATTACGAATCACTTTTTTTTTAAAAATATTATTATTTTATTGTGCTTTTGGGTACAATATCGACTGGTCTACACTGTTCTTACATAATGTCTATTAATACTGTATAATATGAAAATATTGTAAACAATCATTTTTTAAAAGAGTAACCATGGAGTTTCTTGCCGGTTCTTCTCCATAGGAAACGACCAATTTGGAACCGTGCACTAGCTTCTGACGTTTTATAAGTGCCCATGTAGGCCTATGTGAAATAAAAAGATTTTGGCTTTTGACTTTTGACAAAGGAAAAGGAAGCGTGAGCGTTCTCGGCTAACCTGGGGCACACTGTGATGGTAGAAGCAATGGTATTAAGTGAACTTTAGCAAGCTGCTCTAAATGCATTTCTCAGTCAGCTCAAGCTCAGTAACAATTGTTCCAGCAATTTTATGACGCGTGACATGGAGGCAAACTTGTCCAGGCTTATCCTAAAAGAAGGCTCCAGTAAATTACAAAAAGTCCTTATATACTAGGATGTAGTGGGTCGTATTTTGTATTTTCAGCATTATTTCAAGAGAAAAGGCATGAGTTAAGCTGTATCGCCTTGAGGTACGGGACACTTCGAAAGAGTTATCATGGCCTTAGAACACAGAGGGCTATTGAACGAACGTAGGTGAATTTTATTCAGCAAACATCTGACTGAGGGCTATGCTTGGAGTTTCCTTGCGTGACCAAATCAGAAATGAAGATATCCGCAGGATAACCAAGGTTGCCGACATAGCACGAAGAATCACCAAACTTAAGTGGCAATAGGCAGGGCACATTGCTCGCAGTACAGATGGCCGTTGAGGCTGAATGGTTCTGGAATGGCGACCGCGTACCGGAAGACGCAGTGTTGGAAGGCCCCGTACAAGGTGGACCGATGACCTGGTGAAGGTTGCGGGAATCCGATGGATGCGAGACGCACAGGACCATTCTTAGTGGCGACACTCGCCACTAAGAATGGTCCTGTGTCCTATGTCCAGCAGTGCACGATGAGGATGATGATGAAAAATCTGACAATCCCTTTCGCTCCACCTAGAGCAGAAGGAGTCATCAATGACTTTCCGCGAACAAAAAAGAGTCGTACCAACTTTCAAAATTTAGCCACCCCGCCGCCTACTGTTCAAGTGACCAAGATATTCCAAACTGTTGTTCAAGTTACTGATAACCTAAACACCCGTCAAGCGAGCCCATCCCTTTTAACTTAATTATCTCTTTATCTTTATGTTAATTAGCGACGGGTTAAGTGTTAAAGTGACCTTGTTTCACCATGGCCAGTTAATTCTTAGCACCGTTTAATGACACGAAATGGGTTAATGTTTATATTAAATAGGTAAATAGCATTCTTAATAGATTTTTCATACTGATTTTGATTTTTGGCGACTTTGTAATTTTTTGAGAAATATTAACATGTCGGTGCAAGGATGCCCATTATCATTGAAGCTCTGTCCAGGGACTGTTCTGTGGCTGGGTATCGAACAATAAACAAACTATTCCAGATCACACAACTGATTTATTTCGATGAAAACTTTAGATATTCACTTCCGTGAAACAGTCTCTGAGACTCGACGTTGTTCGCACGGCTGCCGACAGAGGAAAGAGCACCGCACCTCTACGGTCGGCACTTTTATTTACTCGGTTCGTGCTAACATCAGCGCGGATTCTGTAAAGTGACATGTGTCACTTTTCACTCAGCTCTTTATTCCTTCTCAAGGTTCCGTACTATTGACTTCACCGACAAACATGATAATTGATTATTATGATGTCTACCTTAGCATAGCATAACAACGTATAGTATTCCACGCGCACCTCAAAGAGATTAGCATCTGTCTCTCAGCGTTCTTTTGCTGACGCAAGTCCGTAGAGATCCAGCAGGGTCGAAGTTACTGGGACCATGCGAAAGAGAACCCCGGGCTCCTGGAACGAAGGCAAAGGAGGAACTTAGGAGTGGGTTTTCATCAGTAGAAGACTGAAACGTCCTCTCGCTCCATCTATAAAAAAGCGTAGTATAATAAAGCAAAAATATGTTTTTCCTATAATAATTACTTATTCTGAGTAAGAAATTGACACTATTTCATAAAATACTAGCTTTCCCTCGAGGCATTACTCGTATCCCAACAGCTACCATGCATTTAACCATGTAAACTTATAATATAATAACATTATATTTATTTCGATCAACATGGTCAACATCAATCATTTTCTTCCACTCACTGCATATAATACTTATAAAAATAATGCACACACAACATATGTCAGGAATACATACACAACATTTAAAAACAGTTGGTACACACACATAATATAAAACATACACACACACTTCACACAGCTCACACTTATAAGCCCCGATTGCTCAATACATGCACCATACAGGCATGCTCAGTGCATTCGCACTCGCTCTCTAAACTAAAAGCGGACAGAAACATTTTACAATTTCCTACAGTATCTAAAACCTGGGATGTGTTTAATTTAACCTTTTGTCAAAATATTTATTTAACAGCCACTTAAATCTAATTATAACGTAATTAAAACTAACTTACAAAATAAAAATAAAAGCCCTAAAGTACTAAAAAAAAGGAATCTAAAGTAAGGCGTCGAAAAACTCCTCCACATCGCTGTCGACTGGTTATATAGCCAAAAGACTGGCGGCATTGCCACGCTGAATGGCAATACTTATCCTTTGTCCGAAGTAAAAGCTAGCCCTTGGGTCACGCAGAGTGTCAACAATGCGTTTTGAAAGTTCTTTAAATAATTTGTGAGCACTCGGGCCCCACGATCCGAGTTTCAACCCCAAATGGCTCGAAAATATAACTACCAACAAGGTTATTTTATTTCCGCCGCTTGAGGTTCTCTGCAGTCGCTGCAGCAGCACCGGCACAGCACGAGGAGCTAGGAAGATGAGATGGCGCAAGAGTATCGACACAAGTAGTGTCCACACTAAAAGCTTACCTAAAACCTAGGTATTTTATACTCTACCTACATAATCTAATACCCAAGTATATTGACGTCACAGCCCGCTTCATCGGAAAACAAAAGAGTGAGAACATCGGCACCTGCAAGCGAATCGACAGGCTCGAACGAATACGGGTGAATGCACTAGTCTTATTTCCAATGCATTCGTTTTCTGCGTCTCAAATGGTGCGAGATTTTTAAGATTTCTAGAGTAGGTAGGTATGAGATTTTGGAGCGTAAGTTATGTGACGATATCGCCGAATTATTTTGGCATCACTGTTATATATGTAGTATTCGCTTTTGAATACTTGTATCAACTAAAGTATTTTTATTTTAACTTGGTTTTATTTTAATATTTGTGTTTTATTCATTTTAATCGAACATAATGCTTTAGGCATTGTAGGGTTCCGTACCTCAAAAGTAAAAAAACGGAACCATGGATCACTTTGTTGTCCGTCTGTCTGTCTGTCAAGACCCTTCATCTCGGGAACGCGGAGAGGTATAGAGTTGAAATTAAATTAAACTTCTAAAAAAGATACGGTCGCTTATATCGCAAAAATATTATATTTCGACACTCTCAAGGAAGTTGAAATTTATAGGGCACTTCCCGTTGGCCTAGAATCATAAAATGTGGTATGAAATAAGGTCTCATTAGTATAGGAAAAAATCTGAAAACTTTAAATTTGTAATTACGACATTAAAAAAACTATTTTTGCGTTTCAAAAAATCTTCGTAAATCAATTCGGAAAATGAACTGTTTTCATAGTTAAGTTTGTTCGGAACCCTCAGTGCGCGAGTTCGACTCGCACTTGCCTGTTTTTTTTTTAACGTAAATCATCCAATGCAAGGGGCCGCGGGGATTTTCTGAAAAAGAAACCCATAGTCTTAGAACGCATAGGGCAACTGAAGGATACAGGTGTGGTTGGGAGAGTGTGTGGTTTTAGTCAGTAAAAGTCTGACTTTTACTGACTAAAACCACACACTCTGTTTCGCTCCACTCAAAGCGGGAGAAATTATTTGATGATATTCCGCTACAAAAAAAAACATGAATAAAGCTGCAATACCTATTGATAATATATAGAATTAAATCACTTACGTCAAATATAATTATCATACTAAATTAAACACCACATAAATATTTCATCTTAAATGAATTAACGGAAACTGTGGTTATAAATCCACATATTTCCAAGTATTCGCTAATTAAGATAAAACGTGAATCAAAGTAATTACTTTCGAATTTGCTTCCGTGTTTTCAGTACCTAGAAGGTTTATATAATTTATATCTAATCAAAAAAGTCACCTCGTGTAACAATTATATCAATTTCACCTTGTTCTACCGACCTTTTCATTGGTTTAACTTTCCGAAATGACATAAGCTAAGTTCGTAAGTAATTTTGAGGAAAACCAGAGGATCAAATAATGACGTTTAAACTAAGAATTGTGATTTCTGACAGTTACAAACCTCCAGGTTGTAGCTGTCAGAAAACACAAGTTTTTAAGTCAAGAGTCAATAGGTTACTAATGTAGCCAAGTCGTTGACGGCACGTACTGTTCCACGCGCGCCTCAGGGAGATGTCAGCAAATCGTAGGGGCCAAGCAGGGTCAAAGCCTACTGGGGCCACGGGTAGTGTGAAAGCGAAACCCGGGGCCCTGGGATGAAGGCAAAGACGGAACAGGAGTGGGTTTTTAGTCAGTAAAAGTCTGACACTATCTGGCGCTCCGCCCAAGAGCAGGATTTGTCATTAGATGATTTACCCACCTAAGAAAAAAAATCGTCGACCTTATCATTGCTTACCATCAGGTGAGATAATGTTCAATGTTGCATTATCTCACCTGATAGTAAGCGATACGTGAAAATATCAAAGTCATCATCATCTTCCTGCCCTTGTCCCGTCTTATTTGAATTTTAGAGAGAGATTTATGCAAACCTTAAAAATTCTATAAAAACCTTACTGTCATAATCTCATATGTAATTAATGAAAACGTTCTATGTAAATTGCAATATTTTTTTTTAATAAAGTTTTATTATTATTATTATTATTTGAGGTCGGCGCAACACGTTTTTTTCTTCCATTTTATCCTGTTCCTTTTCTTTCATATCACTCTTCACACAATCCATCCATCTTTTTATTGACCTCCCTCTTTTAGTAACACGCGTTTCATCCCTCCTCTTTACATGACCTTATCTGACAAACTATTTTCTTTCAACTTTTCAGTCATTGGCGCCACTTTCAAACTTCCTCTAATATACTCATTTCTCACTTTTTCCATTCTCGTCACACCACACATCCATCTCAACATTCTATCAAAGTATATAATTATATATGTTATGAATTATTTTTAATTAGTACAAAAAAAAATGGACTCTAGTCAAAAGTAAAATAAATAAATAAAAAACTGAATCCTGAAAACTAAATCTGTTGGCAGCAGTATCGTCATAGCGCTTATTGGTTTTCCTATTATTTGTCTGCACTATTTGTTTTACTAGATTCGTGTATTCTCTTTTTTTCCTTCTTTTTAGTTTGAGTACATATATATATATATTATGTATATTGTATTTATAGTATTTAAGTAAGTACATGTTTGTATAAAATATAATGTATTAATAACAATACGTACCTAATGCTTAATATTGCACCTACCACCTGTTGTCTCTGCATCACCCAAAGGTTCACTGGTAGAAATGCCTTAAGGCATTAAGTCCGCCTCTGTACTTTTTTGTGCATAAAGAATTAATAAATAAATCCCAAAATTGACCACGAAAATTTGTCATAATTGGTAAATTCATAATTTAGTTTGATTATTGCGGTCGAAACATCAAATAAAAAATCAATCTTGAAATCAAAATAGTCTTCAAAGGATAATAAATACGTTCGGTATATCAAAAGGCAAACTTCTAGTTAACATAACAGCGAAACCTGAACATTATTTGGAAATTCAGCCACTAATTCCCTACCATTTCGCAACTTGTGCATCAAGTTGGGAAATGGTGGGGAATTATTGTGCTTAAACGTTAATCCTGCTATGATATAATATTATTTTAGAGGTACGCAGAACAGGTTTTAAATTCCCACAAATCTTCGTTGAAAAAGGAGGATCCTCCGACCAGACGGGTGCTGTATCTGGTTTGGGCAACTGCCCGATAGTTTGTTTTGGTCTCGTATGTGTCCTATTAGTGGGGAGAAGTTTAGTACTGTTATGCAGGATGTTGAATTATAGTTTCTTTGTGTGAGATGTTGATACATTATTACTCTATAATAAACACAACATAATATAACGCCAAATTTCGCACTTGAACACGATCCAGTAATGAGTAAATCAAATAAAAAATCTTTTTACAAAAAAAAAATTACCGACTTCACTACAAAACCCTAAAACGATCAAAATAACTTTAATTTTGGAAGTCGGTGTTTCTGGTATTGTTTGCTTGTTATTTAACACCGACTTTCGAAATTAAAGTTATTTTGATCGTTTTGGTGTTTTTTTTTTGTAGTAATTAAAGTGTAAATAAAAATTTTTTCTTTGTAAAGTTTTTTTTCCCACTTTTTAGTTGTGATACACTTATAGCCAGAGTACCTATTTCTTATGACAATTTGAATTAACCCAAACACTGCTACGATACATAATTTTATTATGAAGTTCCCATACACCTGTCGGCTCCATCATCAGATCAGTTCGATAGTACCTTATATCCAAAGTGCATGTCATGACAATTCTAATAAGCCCAAACACGGCTAGGATACATTGATTAATTACGGAGTTCCTGTGTCTACCTTCGGGCTACATTATCAGATCAGTTCGATAGTACCTTATGGCCAAAGTGCATCTTATGACAATTCTAATAAGCCCAAATACGGCTAGGTTACATTGATTAATTATGGAGTTTCGGCTCCATCATTATATCACTTCGATGATACCATTTTCATCATAACTATATAGGACCATTTATTTATTTGTATTCTCATAGTCGCTTAGTTATATTCATTGTAATATCTATGTGAGGGTGAAGTTCCTTTGGCCATATCTGGTCTTCTTCATCAGTTTCACTTCTTTAAATGTTACTTTTTGACTGTAAATGCTTAAGTTCTCGATGAAAACACCAAAATCACTCTATAGTTGCCTAGAATATTTGAAAAATTTCCTCGATTCCTCATTGATCCCATCATCACAACTGGATTTTGAAACAATGGGACAAATCTGGAAGCGTATCCTTTTAAGGAAAAAAAAGCTAATCGTTCCATAAACAACGGAGTTCAGAGGTAACAAACATAAAAAAATACAACCGAATTGAGAGCCTCCTCCTTTTTTTGGAGTCGGTTAAAAACTCACACTAAACCCTAAACGTAAACGGTGTAAGAGGTGTAAGGGTTGTAGCAGGACGAGTGAGGGAACAGACTTCCTCAAGCCCCAGCCACCGGGACCCTCACCCCGATTTTCAGCCGCCGCATGCGTAAGCTTGCGGACGCCGAGCAATGGGTTGCTTGCCATCCGGACGGGACCAGGCTTGAGTCGTCGATGGCGCGTAGTGTTCCACGCGCGCCTCAAAGAGATGTCATCAAAACCGTAGGGGCCCAGCAGTACCGAAGCCTACTGAGGCCATGGGTTGACTTCCATAAGGGAAACCTGGAGTCTTAGAACTTGAAGGCAAAGAAGGAACATAGTTTTAGTCAGTAAAAGTCTGATACGCCTTCTCGCACCGCGAGAGAAATCATTAGATGACTTCACACCTTAAAAAGAAGAATCGTTGCAAGTGGTGATCTGTTCTACTGACCCTCGTAAGGAAAAGGAATTTTACGTGTATCATTACTAAATATACAAAAGACAAATCGAAACAAGTAAGAGGAGCTAGGCTTTGCCCAAACATACTTGAATTTACACAGAATTTATATTATAAAAGTGAAATACCAATAATTTTAGATTAATTACGAAATCTCAGAAACTATAACACCTACAAACTTAACAACGGAACATTACACGACGCCGATGTTAGATTTTAATATGTATTATTTTATTTTGTTTATAAGATTGTATTATAATGTATTTTATCTATGGGCCTTAGTTTCCTGAAAATAAAGAAATAATAATAATAATGAATGTTTTTTTAATTTTTTATTGAAATATTTAAAAATATAATTTATATGTACATATACAAATGAATATACGATAATAATAATAAGTTTTGGCAGGTTGACATTCCATAAAGGATAAAGACATCCGCTGAGAACGGATTTTACGAAACTTCACCTCTAAAGGGGGTAAAACGGGGGTTGGAAGTTTGTATGGAGTAACTTATTTTCATGTGAAACCGCTGGCAGAAGGAAATTGCTGAAGGTAATTGCTGAGAAACCAAACTGTCCTTTCCTGATGCACTGGTCCCGCAGGCATGCCTACGGGCCTGGTGCTAAGGGAAAATATATGAATTAAGAGGGGATGATATTTTAAAGTCAATTTATTTTGTTTTCATTCATTTTGTTACTAGCATATTTGTATAAGTATTTCTGCGACTAACACATCATGGATTTTCTATATCCGAAATAAAGTATATTATTATTATTCTCTTTACTCCTTGTAAACACATACAAATTACATTTTTAAATATTTTTTTTAAACAAAATCATACAAAAAAAAAACATTTAAAAATATAAAAAATAGTACCCCACCAGTATTGGGAATAGGGTCCAAGCTACCGGCGGTCAGGGCTCCAGAGAAAGGAACCTCCTAACAATGCGAGCCGTGTTCAGGAGTACCGCTTTCTGAATCAAGCCCTTGATCCAGCCGCCTAACGCGAGCCTCCTAAGGTGTTATTATTATTGTTATTAGAAGCTAGTGTGTAATAATAATTAAGCTACTCCAATATTTAGCTCCAACTGTTCTGGCTTTAAATCATTGCTTGAATAATACATCTGTGATCAACACAGTAAGTGCTAGTTTATTAGTAATTAAGACCAAAATTCGCGTTAGGCGCTCCACATACGCAGCAACTTTTTGAATTTCTGCAACAAGCATCCCGCCACTTCTATGATGTTTTTTTTTTATATAATTTCAAAACCAGGGCATACAGCAACTTACTTGCAATTTTTGGTTATTAAAAACAGCTTTCATTTGCTGCTTTTGGTGACAAATTAATTGCATATTGCTTTACTAAATATAGAAACACCAGTCTGCTCTCCATAACTCAAGTAGCAAATGTTGCTAAAAAATCTGCCAGGCTAATCTGGGAATGGACAGGCCACATCGGACAAATGCACCTGGACAGGGGGGCGAAGATTGTTACTCCCTGGACATCTGAGGAAGAAAAACGCTTTTGAGGTTGACCGCGGTGAAGGTGGTGTAACGATCTCAGAGGGTCAACATGGCCAGAGATCATCCTAGGCTCAGCGTTTCGGAAGGAGAAGGGAGAGGTCTTTACGAGCCGTGGGACACAGAATAGGCAAATAAGTATCTGGGCTAGTGCGAGTCGGACTCGTGCACTGAGGGTTCCGTACAAACTTAACTATGAAAGCAGTTCAATTCTCGATTGAATTGAGTTACGAAGATTTTTCCGAATCGCAAAAAAAGATTTTTTTATGACGTAACTACATATTTACAGTTTAAGATTTTTTCCTATACTTATGTTATAAGACCCTGCTTCATGTCAAATTTTGATTCCCTTGAGAGTGTCGACATACACGACCGTATCTTTTTTTTAAATAAATTTAGAAGTTTGATTTTTTTACAGCTTCAAGGAACCGCAAACTTGAGTATATGGTTTAAATTTTAACTCGATACCTCCACGAATTCCTGAGATAAAGGATCTTAACAGACAGTCAGACAGACGGACGGACAACAAACTGATCTTACAAGGGTTCCGTTTTTTCCTTTTGAGGTACGAAACCCTAAAAACATACTGGAAAAGTAAAAACAAAAAACGACAATAACAGTAAAACATAATGGCATAGTGGTTATATCAAGTTGCTAATTTTCGTTTAAGTCGATACTAAAGGTAGTGTCGATGGATTTAAACTATCTCTTAATTGTTAATATTGCCTCAGGTAAAGTGGCTCGTGTGTGGATCGCCTTAATTTGTTACTGTCGGCGTCTCTGCAGATTTGTTGGTGACAGTCACAATTAAACTGTACGTCACCACCTACTAGTTGTGTGCCAGACCGTAGGATAGATTACTTATTTCATCCGTGGGTATATTCCTCATTGAAATAATAATATCGACGGTTGATTGGCTAATTGATCTAAGCGACATTTTTTCCAAAAAAATATTGAAGCCTGACTCAAACGACGGAGAAAAATTTTCTGATTCCGAATATGTATATAAAACTCAATATTGGAAAAAATGTCGTTTAGATCAATTAGCCTTTCAACCGTCGATATGGTCTATGGGACTGAAAAGTTCTGGAGTGGCGATCGCGCACCTCACAAAAGGTGGACCGATGACCTGTTGAGGGTCGCTGGTATCCGATGGATGTGAGACTTATAGAACCATTCGTCGTGGCAACACTTGGGGGAGACCGATGATCAACAGTGGGCGTCTTTAGGTTGAAATAATGACGATGATATTCAATATTGCTATTAGCTTGCTAGTGATGATTATGTTTTAGCACGTTATGAGTATTTCGTATTTCAATTAGTTGACTGAAGTTTATCGTCACATTTGTTAGAATATTGTTTCCTTATTAGTATACTATATGCGCCGGGCCTTGGTACAGGCCAAGGTCCGGAGCGAGGAGGACTGGTAGGCGGTCGTCTCCTTCTGCGAAGCAGTAATGCTAGCAAAGGAGGCGGCCGATCGCGTGAAGCAACGGTACTCACGCCCTAACCGCCGCTGGAATTCCGATCCCGATTTCCGGCCACCGTAGGCGCGGGCTTACGCACGGCGAGCAATGGGTGGCTCGCCGTCCGAGCGTCCGGTATTCGTCCGGACCGAGTCCAAGTCGTCGACGACGCGTATTGTTCCTCGCACGCCTCAGGAAATGTCAGCAAATCGTGGGGGTTCAGCAAGGTCGAAGCCTACTGGGGCCATGGGTAGTGTGAAAACGAAACCCGGGGCTCTGGGACGATGGCAACGAAGGAACAGGAGTGGGTTTTTAGTCAGCAAAAGTCTGACACTATCTCTCGCTCCACCCAAGAGCGTGATTTGTCATAGATGATTTTCACACCTAAAAAAAAAAAATTATATACTATATATATATCATAAAATGTAGCCTCTTTTAATTCTCTTCATTTCTTTAAATCTCAACTGTCAAATTACATTTTAGGAACTCCTCACTAACTATATAACTATCCTGCTGGTTGAGAATAGAATCATGATACGTGACCAATATAATGTAATACTAAATATTTTTAAACTGCTTTGTATCGTTGACCTTAGAATAAGTTTATTACATTATCTTGTATTCTCATGTAAGCGGTTATAGTCATAGTCATAGTCGGCCTTTTAATGTTCCCACTGTTGGGACTCAGGCCTCCTCTCTAGGAGAGGGAATGGGCCGTAATTCACCACGCGGGCCCAGTGCGGGTTGGTGGATGTCACATGTCTTCGAATTTTTGGTTCTAGGACATGCTGGTTTCCTCACGATGTTTTCCTTCACCGTTTTGAGAGCAGTGGTGATGAACTAAATTACAGAAAGTAATGCGCCTGGCTGGGTTTGAACCCGCGACCTACAACTCGTAAGTCGGGGCCGTTACCACTCGGCCACCACTGCTCTCAAGTGTAAGCGGTTATTTTGTCTTAATGAGAATAAACTATTTAAACCTAAACTTATATATACTACTCATCTCTGCCCTGATTGCGTCAAGGTAGCTGCGGCATTAGTATGTTAACCTCATTACTTACTAATAGGCTTCAATTGTGATAATTACGTACAAATAGACATGATCAAGTTAATGTGTCACTGATTTATGCAGATCTAATGTTCCCGCGCGAAATTTGATCTTAGTGCTTATCAGGATACCTGAATTCGTAATCAGTGTCAAAAACCAACTTAACAGTGTTCCCTTAATGGAAGGAAACATTGCTAAGTTTGTGTTTTGTCCTTTTATCTAAATTATTATCGTACTAATTCTTACAATTATTCTTACGTTACTTATGTATATATGACTGGTCTGTTGGTCTAGTGGTTAGTGGCCCTGACTCTATGCCGGAGACGACCTCCGGTTCGATTCCCACCCAGGAAAAATGTTTGTGTGATGAGCACAATCATTTGTTCTGTGTCTGGGTGTAATTTATCTATAATATGTATATATTTAGAAATATATAAGTATGTTTATCAGTTGTCTAGTACCCATAACACAAGCTCTGCTTACCTTGGGACTAGACGGCGCTGTGTAATAGTTGTGGAATATTATTACTATATTATTATTATTATTATATATAAAACTAGCTTCTGCCAGCGGCTTTGCTCGCGTGAAAGTAGGTTTCTCCATACAAACTTTGCGCCCCCGTTTTATCCAACGGGAAATATACCTCATGAATTTTAATTCCCTTGAGAGTGTCGAAATATACGTTTTTGCGACATATACGGCAGTATCTTTTTTTTTCGTTAACTTAGAAGTTTGAAAGGAAAAAAACGAAACCCTTATATGGTCACTTTGTTGTCCGTCTGTGTGTCTGTCTGTCAAGACCCTTTATCTCGGGAACGCGTGGAAGTATTGAGTTAAAATAAAACCATATACTCAAGTTAGCGGCCCCTTAAAGCTGAGAAAAATCAAACTTTTGAGTTAACGAACAAAAAATATAGGAATCAAAATTCATAGGGTACTTTTCGTTGACCTAGAATCTAGAAATTTTGCATGCAGCAAGGTCACATAGCACAAGTATAGAAAAAAAAATCTGAAAACTGTAAATTTGCAGTTACGTCATAAAAAAAAACTTTTTTTGCGGTTCGGATAACCTAACTAACCTAATAACTCAATCCGGGAATTGAACTTTTTCTTATATAAGTTTGTACGGAACCCTCAGTGCGCGAGTCTGACTCGCACTTGCCCGGTTTTTTTTCTTAAGCTAGATTACTCTCACGCTCACGCCTACAATCATGATTAATTGTCCACGAAAAGGTCAAGGCTATATTTGATGTGTAAGTGGGTTTAACTCATCCATTTTTTTCTGGTTTCACTGAATAATTCCTCTCGTTCTGCATAGAGCGTGAAGGAAAGTCAAACCAAGTACAAGGCTAACCACAGAATTCAGCAACATAGTAAGGAAAGAATTTTAAAATCGAATCTTTTCTTTCTGATATTACCATTTCGTACATATGAACTAAAACTTTACCTCTTTATAAGTTTAAATATTATAAACAGTATTTCAAAGTCACGAATAGAAGACACCTATACAAAATTATATAACTTTTGAAAACTTGCCGAACAATCTCAGTTTAAATATCACGTAAAAAGTGTGTTTCAAATAGCTTAGGTATAGAAAACCAATGACAAAATCTTTTTTTGGGAACATGCATCATCATTTCAGCAGAACAACGTCCATTACTGGAAATAGCGCTGCCTCAAGCTACACCGCAATGACCAGTCCTGTGCATCTCGTCTTTATCGTATACCTGTGATTCTCACAAGGTCATCGGTCCACCTAGATGGAGGCCTTTCAACGCTACGCTTCTTCCAATATCCGGTCGCCACTCAAGAAACTTTCAGCTTCATCGAACATCTGTTCTGCGAGCAATGTGCCTTACCCACAGCCAAATAATTTTGGTGATTCTTCAGGCTATGTCCGTACTTTGCTTCTCTGCGTATCCGCTTGCTTCATTCCTCATTCGAATACACAAGGAAACTTTTATCAAAGTTCTTTCCATCACATCATAATCAATGTTTTTTTTTAATCTTAATTTTGGAACGTTGTCAATAATGACTATGCCGCTCCATCATGGCCAAATTTTGGATTTTATTAAATTTATATTAAAATATAATTGTAGTATATTTTTTAAAGTAATTTTGCCTTGTCTGACGTTGGCTTAGCTAATATATATACTATTGCAAATACCAATTTCAATCATATGAGTACTGTGGGGGATGGAGACACAATGAAAGGCTTTATATCATTAATCGACTATTATTACATTAACTTAGCACTTTCATAATATGTTTTCTATATAAAATACGTCCCGACATTAGTCTTACATCTTCCTATTCTATTGATTGACATCAATCATCTAAACTTTTTTACCATAAACTTTATAAGTAGTTTTATGCCAGTTGTGGAAGTTAATAATAAGTGTGAACTCCTTAGTCATCACAGTACTAAACAAATTTCTCCTGAGGCGTTCGCTCCGCTCACATTCCACCAGAATATGATGTACGTCCTCGATTAATCCACATTTTTCACAATTAGGTGAAGATGTGATACCCATAAGGAAGGTAAACTTCCTCGAAGCCTCATGGCAGTAACAATATCTTTTCTATTAAGTGCATAATTATCTATCCAGGGAATTGTTAATGGTTCGGGTTGGATAGTGTTGTACCAGATACCTTTCTCTCTTGATCTCTCATGATTAAATTCTTTCCACAGTTTATGACAATGTTTTCTAATCAGATATAATCTAATATCAATGTTATCTTTATTAATAGTCCTTATACCTTACCCATACCTTAACCATATCCCAATCAATTTTCTTGGAAATCAAAGGACAGCTCTTTATTCTAAGCATAGACCGCTAATCACATTGACCTACATCTGATCAAACTTATCGACAAACCCCCATAAGTCGTAACCGCTTCAGAACTGAACCAAATCAGAACCCCCATAGGTCTTTAAAATAAATGGCGAACATGACTTGGAGTTATCAAATTGGGGTTTAGACGTGGAACTTCGAAATCAGTGAGGTGCTTTAGGTACATTTACTTATTTTTTTATTTCTTTTTGGTGTAAGGGAGGGTCCGATTTTTACAGACTAAAACCCACCTGCGTTTCTTCAGTTTCTCTTTGCATTTCAGCGCCGCGTTAACTCTGTCTCTGTAGATGCTGACAAAGAACGGTTTGCGGCTAGGAAAACATAATTATACATACATATATATATATATATATATATATATACCTATAAACACGGTGTCTTTGACATCGACGCACAAACGAATACCACGGATCCAGCACATGATTCTGGATTCCCCAAGGAGACGTCAGCAAACCGTAGGGGCCCAGCAGGGTCGAAACCTATTGGAGCCAAGGATCTGATTCTGAAAGTAAGACTCGGCCCTGGTATGAACAGAGGAACAGGCGTGGATTTTAAATGGTGGAATTTTTTGTCGGGTTTATCAAAGTTTTTTTTTTTAATCTGTACTTTTTTAAATTTAATCTAAGTAAAATTGTTATTCTAACCAATCCTGATGGCATTTTTATTTTTAAAAGTAATTCATTGTTTTCAATAAAAATGAAGAATTTTTTTTTTTTTTTTTTTCGGCGGTAGGTGTGAAAAGATTAGACGCGTATTTTTTTTTGTCAGCAGAATAAAACATTTAAAAATAGTTTTAAATATTTATTTGATATTTTGATAATTAAAATAGTTATATCAACAACCAAATCTGTTGTACTTACATTGGGAAAACAATCCATGTAACATAGTACTTAAAATACACCACCTGCCAGCTCTCACTAGTTTTTCTACTCACTACAAGAAGTATTGCAAAATAATATCTACATTATGTCTACCCTGGATGATATCCAATCCGCCCAGAAGAACCTGGAGGAGTGCTTCATTAAGAAGATGGACGAGCTTGAGGCACAAATTCAATGTGCAGGACCTGCCAAAGACACAGTTGCCAAGATTCGAGAAGAGTTCCGCTCATTCAGGGAACTAATATTTGGTATGCTGGGTCTCCTGCGGAAACAGATCACGGAGTGTTCCAGAGTTGTTGATGGGTTGGAAACACGTACCCGACGCAAAGCTCTCATCATCACCGGATATGCTGAAGCAGATAAGGAGGATTGTAAGACTCTTGTGTTGGACTTGCTTCACAATAAACTGGCACTGCGCGACATCACCGCTTCGTCCATCAAGGTATGTCATAGACTGGGGACATCAAGCGGAGGACCCACACGCAGCCGGCCCATATTGGTAAGATTCTCTGTTGTTGAGCATAAGTCTGCTGTCTGGAAAGCAAAGTCCAAATTGAAGGGCTCGAATATCACCGTCAAAGAGTTCTTGACCAGGGTTAGGCAGACCGTGTTTAGCAGGGCGCGGTTGCACTTTGGGATGTCGGCATGCTGGACCCAGGACGGGGTTATCATCATCAGAACCCCCGATGGTACACGGCATAAGATTACTTCCTTGGAAGAACTCAATCCCTTGCTGATTAAATTCCCTAAGAAGGCTGGGGAGTCATCTACAGGGGGCAACATTGGAGTGCGTGCAAAGTGAAACAAAGTTTCTATTAACAAAATTCACTAATTTTTTTAAACATTTTTACATGCTTATTTGTGCTTGGGGCCTCATTGTTCATGTATTTACTACGCTATTTTGTATTACTCGTATACCCGATTATTATCTAATTTCACTTTACCATTTTTAACTTTATACATTTTGGTGGTCTAAAGAAATACTGTATTTTGCTTTGTGTTCGTAATTATTTGTCTTGTCATTACTTGTCAATGTCACCTGTCAATTCAGTGTATCATTATGCCTGGCCCCGCGTTCCGAGTTACGGTGTCGTCGCTGTTAGCGCGTCAACAAATGAATCGTAACGACTGAATGTTGGTGTGCTGACTTAGTTGACATCGTGTCTCGGAACGTGCTGTGATAGTTTTTTGGCTTTTTTTTTACGTTTTGTTTTTGCTAATGCGCCTTTTTATGTATCATCTTGTTCGCTTTTGTTGTATGCTTTTGTTTGTAATATTTATTTTTGTTTAAATTGATATTTCTGTATTGTACTGGTACTGCTGGTGGGTGGTGAATAGACAGTGGTGTTGCACCATAAGGCTAATCTTTAGTCATAATTTATTTCTATAGTTATTTATTTTATTTTTATTGTATTTATGATATCAGATGATGATTCTTTTTACTCCGCTAATGAATCCTTCAACTCATCTGCTAATGCATCCTTGACCGACACTCTTGGTGACTTGGTGCGTCAGAGATTTAGTCAACAGATTGGACATTCGTTTAATGTCTGTCATATCAATGCTCAGAGTGTACCTAGTCATTATAGCGATCTGTTTGACACCTTTTCTGACGCCAATGTACACGCCGTCCTGGTTTCTGAGAGTTGGCTCAAACCTCATCTTCTCTCTACCACTTACCCTCTGCCCGGTTTCATTCTTATCCGCAATGATAGAATTGGTAAGGGTGGAGGGGGTGTAGCTATCTATCTTCGTAGTGATTTTCCGTACAAAATAATTGCCTCTTCTCCTTCAAATTATTCCGCTTCTGTTGAGTATCTCTTTTTGGAGGTCTACGTCAAAGGTGTCAAGACCTTGCTCGCCGTCGTCTACTGTCCGCCGGCCGTTGACTACTTTTCTGACCTTGAGCTGGCATTGGAATCTGTGGGGTCGGAGTATGCACACTGTATCATCATGGGCGATTTTAACACAGACCTTACCCATCCAACTCCTCGTTCCCGTAAACTCCTGCATATCATCGAGTCCGCTAGTCTCCATGTTCTTCCACTGCAACCTACTCATTTCAATATCTCAGGCGAAGATACGTGGCTTGACTTAATTCTGACTTCCACTCCCTCCCTTGCTTTTTCTCACGGCCAGTTCCCAGCACCTGGTTTTTCCCATCATGACCTAATTTTCCTTTCATATACCCTAAAACCACCTAAACTTCCTCCTAAAGTCTTGCACATGCGTTGTTTTGCTCGCATGGATGTTGAGAAACTTCGCCAGGATGCGTCGCTACTCGATTGGGAACACCTTGCAATGGCAACATCTGTTGACGATAAGCTGCATATTTTTAATGAGACGGTCCTTGCACTCTATGATAGGCACGCTCCTGTCAAGAGGGTGAAGCTTAGGCGTCCACCCGCCCCTTGGATGACGACAGGAATTCGTATGGCGATGAGGCGCAGGGATCGTGCCTTTCGAAAATTTAAAAAGGATCGCAGTGCCGAAAATAGAGACCTTTTCAGGACTGCAAGAAATCGGTGTAATCAGATGATACGCAACGCTAAACGCCGCCATATTCTCGAAAACATATCTTCTTCTTCTCCTGCTGATATCTGGAAATTCCTCGGAACTCTCGGTATCGGCAGATCGCGACATGTGGATTTTCCTAAGACAATTACCCTTGATGACATCAACCGTCACTTCACTACCACCTGTCATTTGGATTCGCAAATGCTGTCTCAGACGGTTGATTTCATTACTAGCCTACCAGGTCCTATCATTGAACCCTTCCATTTTTCCCCGGCCACCTTGGACGAAATCAAAAAGATCATCCTATCCATAAAGTCCAAGGCTGTGGGCTGTGACGACATCAGTCGTTATATGATTACCTTAATCCTTGACTTTCTTCTTCCTCCGATTACCCACATAATTAATTTTTCCCTTGATTCCGGTCAATTCCCATCCCTGTGGCGTATGGCTTACGTGCGTCCACTTCCTAAAATCTCTAATCCCTCCCTACCTAACCATTTTCGCCCAATTTCTATTCTTCCTTTCCTGTCCAAAGTACTTGAGGCCTGCGTTCATAAACAGTTTTCAGGATTTGTGTACCGTAACAACCTTGTTAACTCGTTTCAATCCGGATTCAGGCCTGGCCATAGTACCTCCTCTGCTCTCCTTAAAGTGACTGGTGACATTAGAGAAGCCATGGAGGATACCAAGGTTACTGTTTTGGTTTTAATTGATTTCTCAAATGCCTTTAATGCTGTCAGTCACGATATTCTTCTATCTATCCTTTCCCATCTTATGGTTTCGTCTGAGGCACTGGAATGGTTCTCTTCTTATCTTCGGGGACGTCAGCAGTCGGTTCGCGTTGACGAGAATTTTTCGAGTTGGCGTGATTTAGATTCTGGTGTCCCACAGGGCGGTATTCTTTCTCCGTTGCTATTCTCCATCTTCATAAATTTTATAACTCTCTGTCTTCGATGTTCGTATCATCTATATGCCGATGATCTACAATTATATGCAGCTGCACGGGTAGAGAGTTTGTCAGACGCTATAGAGGATGTAAACCGGGATTTGGATGCTATCAAGGATTGGTCTGATAGATTTGGGGTGTCCGTAAACCCCTCAAAGTGTCAGGCCATTATAATTGGTAGCTCGCGCATGATGGGTAAAGTGATGGTTAACTCTCTTCCTCCAATTGTTTTTAATGGTGCCGTCATACCCATCAGTCCTAGCGTTAAAGATCTCGGTTTACATCTTGACTCGACGCTTGGCTGGCAAAGTCAAGTTTCAAGTGTCTGCCAAAGAGTCACCGGGACTTTGCGGTATCTGTATCGTCTGAGGAACTTTTTGCCTGCAAAGACGAAGATAATGCTTGTGCAGACTTTAATTTTTCCTATAATCGACTATGGTGACGTGTGCTACTTTGACCTGAATGCGGTGTTGCTAGACAAGCTTGACAGGCTCCTCAACAACTGCATCCGGTTTGTCTTTAACTTAAGAAAATATGACCATATTTCTAGTTATAGATCCGAGCTCAAATGGATGCCCATTCGCCAGAGAAGAGGTTTGCGCGCACTGACAACACTTTTCTCTTTACTTAACTCTCCCACCCCTCCTTCTTATCTTATATCACACTTTCAATATCTATCTTCTTCTCATGCTAAGAATCTGCGTTCTTCTAACAATCTTCTACTGCTTTGTCCTTCTCATACTTCTGACTTTGTTCATTCTTCCTTTCATATACAGTCCATACTTCTGTGGAATGCGCTTCCTCTTGACATCAGGACGGCCACCAGTCAATATGCATTTAAGCGGAAGTTGCGGCTTCATTTACTACGGAAATAGTGGAGTAGTCTCAAAAATCCTTTCATTTTTCCTTATGTAAATAATATATATATGTAGGTTTATATTATATTAAATATGTATGTATGTTTATTTTATGTATATATACATTTGATCCCTTGTTTTCTCATTATTCTTTCCTTTTTTTTATGCACCTGCCATGTTTTTCTCTTCACTACCCTTGGTTGACTGGTAGAGAATGCCTAAGGCATTAAGTCCGCCTTTGTACCTTTATGTTGCATGAAGTTTTAATAAATAAATAAATAAAGAATAACGATTTTAAACAGTTTAAATAAAAAAAACGTAGATTTAAAAAAATAGGAAAAGGCTGAAGAAAAATTCCACCACTGGGGGTCCAGAATGATGTACTGGATCCGTGGTATTCGTTTGTGCGTCGATGTCAGACACCCTGTGTATATAACCATCAATATCTATGTTTTAGCTAAAGTTGCCGAGGTTCATTTGAAGATGGGTAACGATTTTTAATTCTGTGAAAGAGAGAGCCCTTACTTTGATTTTTCTTAGAATGGCAGACATTATAAATTAACTTCCAATTATGATTCGAACCTAATATTTATATCATTTTATTAGTCTCAATGCTTGCAAAATAGGTTGGTATTAGAAGTGAAAGTGAATTATAACGCCTTACAGAATATTTTTAGCTACATTCTAAAGTAACTAATGCTTTAGAATGTAGCTAAAAATATTCTGTAAGAAAAACAAGAAAGTGCTCAAACGTTTTCTTTCCAATGGAACACGGTTACTTTGCTTACAAATTTATGTCCAATTTGGTCATACTAATACGACACAGTTACATACAATCTTCAATAATCCTGGGATTAAGCATAATAGTTGTAATTTAGCCTAGGAAGTCGGTTCTAGCCAGAACACTTGTGTGATAAGAGTGTGTTAATGCAGGGTGGGTTAGTAGTCTCCCACTACTCCGAGGAACTGCTAGGAACATTCCTACGCCTATACAAGTTAGGCGTGTTGGTATATTCAAGCTTATTTATGGTTATGTGGGCAACGGAGATATAGTTGGGACAGTTTGTCTCTAGTTTCGGTGGGTAGTAATTAAATTACGTGTTCTTGGTTACTGTGTGTAGAATGAGACGTTTTGCTTACACATTGTAAGTTTTTGGCGTAAACAAAATAGAGGTTTCGCCTTGTCGTTTATAACGCGTATAGCGAAGGACTGGAACCATTTGCCTGCTGTGGTCCCCCCGTTCAATTATAATTTAGGTGTCTTCAAGGCTAGAGTGAATAGGCTCTTAATAAACTGATGCGCTTCACCATCAGCGATTGCATCACTGCTTACCGTCAGGTGGGATCGCAGTCAAGCAGTAGTTTATGTAATTTAAAAATAAAAAAGCATAGTTTTTGTAGAATGAATTTTCTTAGTTACTAAATTATAATTTTAAAAGGAATCTAATGTAAGGATAAAATTAAAGTGGAACAAGTGCATGCAATGTCAGCATGTAAATATAGTTTGTAAGTAAGCACTGGATAAGCGATTTTCATTATAAATTAAAAGTATTTGGCTTTACCTATATTTAAAGTTAATATTTTTTTATGTAGCTAATTCGAGACAGTATTGAAACCTTTTCGTGCCACTTCACAGACCTCGGGCTTTAATATAGCAGCGAACAGTAGAAATTTGTCATTCAAATATGACATAATTACACCCTTTTGGCGAAAAAATTGCACAGCTCATTTATATAGATTAATAATAAAGTAGGTCCCAAAATATTACCTTGTGCGATTCCATAACACATTGTTAAACTTAGGAATATAAGTTCAAACTGGCCTATGTTTTCACACCAATGGCAATCATAAAAACTTCAATTTGTAAAACGTTCTTCAAAAAAATTGGCTCTACTACTATTCAGAACATTTGCGTATTAGGGCCGACGTTGCGTTAAGCGGTCGCCCGCGCAATCCCATACAAAAGAGCTATATACGTCTCAGTAACCCGCGCAGGCAACCGGCGCGGCTCGCGAGCCCCGCGCCCCTTTTGCTACGTAATAATACATTAAAGTTCTATCGACACGACTATATACATACCGTTAAAGTTGAAATAGCGACACTGCTCAGGTAATAATCCGGCTTCCGCTACGGGGACCATCCCATACGAAACACGCGCCACGTCACGCGATGGGTGCCACACGTGCTTCCGCTTAATATAGCGTTGGCCCTTATTACTTTTTAGTTCGAAATGTAAACACAATCGCTTATGATGATAGGATTCAAACGGAATTGAATCGTGTGTTATGGTGGTACATTTACAATTTACGTATTGGTCCTTTTTACACCGAAGTGTAATATTTTTGTCAACATTTTAAGAAAAAGTTTGTGTTTTAGATAGTGTCAGCGTGTACTTTCATAAAAACAATTAAAAAAAAAAACTACAGTGATATCCATAACGACAATACTAGGAAAGAACACAAATTCGTGGTTCCTGCAACCAGGCTCAAAAAAATAGGAGGCTCATTTAGATGCCAATGTTTTTGAATGAATGTGCGATGCGTTGGCCGCTCGAATTGAAATTTGATTTGGCATATTACACCCATTTTTCTCTCATCTTATAGATGCATATTTTCGTTCCGTTGTCATCGTACACATGCCATGTAAAAAAGACTTAAGTTTAGATTTACGCAGCGCGGAAATGAGTGGTGTATGGAGGTCGTATACAAAACGGATATAGGACATGTTTCTAGCGTCGATGTGCTGTTCTGACGTTTGGATTTCTGTGTGCAATATATAGTTCAGATGAGACCACCCTTTTTTAGTGTTCCGTGCCGGAATTGGTAACAAGGAAAATTTATGACATCACAGTGGTAGTATGTCAGTAAGGTAGGATACAGACTGGATAGGCTCTGAAATTATTTGACGGACAGTATTGGTATTTCGTTCTTTGATTGGCTCATCTAATTCATGAGTAGATCAATAAGGCTATTTCTATTGTTATAAGCTTGACTGTGATCCCACTTGATGGTAAGTAGTCATGCAATGGTTGATGGTGAGGCGCACTAGTTTATTTAGAGCCTATTCACTCTAGACTTAAAGATACCTTAATTATAATCGGACGGGAAGACCGCAGCAGGCAAGTTGTTCCAGTCTCTCTATGTTCGCGGTATAAACGGCGAGGCGAAACGCTTGGTCCGGACCGTAGACGTTTTAATAACGTAAGGGTGGATACTCACCGTTCGTCGGGTTCTCGGCTACAACAACGGCTAGTCTATGCTTTTAAGGGTAACGAGCCCTTTCTTCATCATCTATTTCGTTTAAAGTCAGGTTTCAAAGAAGTCAAATTCATCTCTCCATCTTCGTCTTAGTCTGCCGCAATATCACCTTACGTTTAATGATAATGGCACGTTGGGCGCAATGGTTGAGCGTTTAACTGTTGCACTATGTGACTCGGCTTCGTTTCCTACACGAAATAAATTTAATAAATTTCTATGGCTTACAAATAGGTGTTCCAGGTCTGCGTGGGTAACGTTTTTTTAAAAAAGAGAGAAAATTATTATTAATATTATCATTTATTAAATTTCTGTACATATTATTTACATTTTTAAATATTTCTTAAAAAATAAAATAAAAAAAACATTTAAAAATATAAAAAATAGTAGCCCACCGGCATCGGGAGCAGGGTCCAAGCTACCGGTGGTCAGGGCTCCTGAGAGAGGAATCTCCTAACGATGCGCGCCGTGTCCAGGAGTACTGCTTTCTGGATCAGGCCCTTGATCCAGCTGCCTAACGAGAGCCTCCTTAGATGTTGTTCGAGGCTCTTTGCTATTAAGCCATTGGCCGTTACGACTATCGGCACAATGATTGCTCTATCCACTTCCCACATGTCGACAACCTCGCGAGCTAAGTCAAGATACTTAGTTTGCTTATCTTTCTCAGCTTTCACGAGGTTCTCGTCATGAGGGACCGCTATATCAACAATTATTGTGCGACGCTCTAGTCGATCTATCACCACTATATCAGGTTTATTGGCAACAATAGTCCTGTCAGTGATGATAGATCGATCCCAATATAATGTGATATTGCCATTGTCGAGAACTGGGTCGGGCACATACCTATAATACGGTACTTCTGATTCCACAAGATTGTATTTAAGAGCAAGTTGCTGGTGGATAATCCTGGCCACGAGGTTGTGTCTATGCAAATAGTCTCCGTTAGCTAGATGAGAACACCCAGAAATAATGTGTCGGATTGATTCCCCGGGCCGGTGGCATGCCCGACAGATGTCAACCGTACCGTCCTTCACAATGTATTTCCGGTAGTTGTTCGTCATCATAACTTCGTCCATAATCGCAAAGACAAAACCTTCGGTTTCCCCGAAGAGGTTACCGAAACGCAGCCAAGATACGGACGCTAACAGGTCTACATCGGGTCCATGTAAGGCCCGGTAAAAGCGTCCGTGAAGCTCCTTGCTCTGCCATACTTCCCTGCGGTCATTAGTATCCAGTACTATAGGTTTGCGCCAGTTCTCGTTGGCCAAGGAGAGCGGAGTGAGGCCCTTGTCCACCGCTGCCACATCTCGGTGCATACCCACGTCGGTTTTTAGGAAGTATTCCCTGAGACTGTATACCTCGCGGTTGTGCAGGGTCTTAGCATTTAAAAAGCCACGACCCCCGCACTTCCGCGGAATATACAGTCTCATCACCGATGACCGTGGGTGATGCATCCGATTTGCGGTAAGTAGTGTGCGGACCCTCCTGTCCAGGGCGTCAAGTTCTGTCTGAGTCCATTTGAGTATGCCGAAAGAATACATCAATACCGGCATGACCCAACCGTTGAAAGCGCGCACCTTGTTTCCGCCTGATAAAAGACTATTCAGTACTTTATTCAGGCGGCCAAAGAAGCGCTCTTTCAACGCTTGTTTCATGTCCTCAGTATTGATGCCTAACGATTCCGACATACCCAAATACTTGTAAGTTTCGGTTGAACAGAGGGATCTAAGGTGTATGGAATCCGAGAGTTGAATTCCCACGGATTCCATAATCTCACCTCTCTTTACATGTATGACTGCACATTTGTCCACACCAAATTCCATCCTGATGGCACTACTGAAGGTATCAGTAACCTTCAGTAGTTCCGCCAGTTGCAAGTTGTTGGGGGCAAAGAGTTTCAGATCATCCATGTAAAGAAGGTGAGATATGGCCTGACCGCCTCTTTTCAACCGGTAACCTAAGCCAGAACCCTCCAGCAGTGTGCTGAGAGGGTTCAAGGCTAGGCAAAACCACAGTGGACTCAAACTGTCACCCTGGAATATGCCACGCTCAATCCTTATCGGTTCGCTGTTCTCCCGAATCTGTCGACATCCTGGATAGTGAAGGACTGTTCTCCACTGTCCCATACATGACATCAGGAAGGTGCGAAGAGTTGCATCAACTTTATACAGTTCTAGCACCCTCATGAGCCATGTATGAGGAACAGAGTCATAGGCCTTCTTATAATCTATCCAACATGCCGACAGATTCTTTCGAGAACGTCGAACCTGTTGGCTAATGGCCATATCGATGAGGAGCAGCTCCTTAGTACCGCGGGACCCGTTCCTACATCCATTCTGAGAGGCAGACATGATAGAATTTGTCTCAATATGACTATTGATTTTAGCTCTCAGAATGGATGTAAGAACTTTATAGACCGTCGGCAAACACGTGATCGGTCTATAATTTTTGGGTTCCGCAGTACTACCTGATTTATGGAGCAGGTGGGTTATTCCTGTCGTTAGAAACTGGGGCAGCGACCCTGACTCTAAGGCAGACTGGAACTGAGATGCCAAGCGAGCGTGCGACCTTTGAAACCATTTAAGCCAGAAATTGTGCAGCCCGTCCGGCCCAGGAGATTTCCAGTTAGGCAGTGGACGGACTGCACGGGCTACATCTTGGGGGCTGATGGTAATTGCCCCCATTTCTGGTAAAAGTTCGCATGCGCGCTCGACCTCTCGAATCCAGTCACCCTCGGTATGACTAACAGGCGCCGACCAAATGCTGCGCCAAAATGAACACATGGCGTCATCATCCGGCAGGCGCGTATCAGTCACACCTTGGGCCGGTCGCTCCCAATCCCTATAAACCCACCTTTCGTTGCTTTGGAATGTACGATTCTGAGTGTACCGCTCCACTCGCCGCTTGTACCGACGAATACGGTTTGCCCATGCGTAGATCTTCTGCTTCAGGAAGTCGATACGCTCTGTGACGCAGGACGGATAATCTGGAGGACTAATATCAGTCCCCAAGAATGCCCGCCTCACAAAGCGCATCACCCTAGGGCGAGTGTTGCCCTCCCTGAAGCAGATAAGCTTACCGATGAGTGCTCTAGCCTCACTGATACGGCGCTCTATCCTGCACTGCCAAGCTGGTACAGCTGGTCGTGTAGCTCTGTCACAATTAAGAAATTTAACATGGGCTACACGACATGCCGCTACAGCCGCACAGTACAAGATCGAGTGGGTATCAGTGAGGTCTTTGCTGCTATCAAAACAATTTGATAGCTGCGAATCTAGAGCACACACCAGCGCCCTATTTCTCTTGTGCATGGGCAAACGAGGTAGACGAGGTCTAAGCTCCGGCGGTGTGGTACGGTACTCCCGAAATGCGTCCTCCAAAGCGCCCCTCAATCGTTCATTACATTGGGTACTCACAGATATAGCCGCGTCATCATCGGCGTCACCAACGTGGTCGGGTCGCGGTGAAGCAGTGGGTTGACGTTGCACCGCGGCCGGTGGTGTTGCAGGTGAAACACGGCCACTCTGTGATTCCAGGCGCAGTCTATCAAGTACGGCGTCATCCAACATACGGTTACGCTGAATCACCCGCACCTGATCCGATAGTCGTTGGACCGAAACGTTGACAGCTGGCTCAAGCATCTGAAACAGAGAGAGCATCCGACCACGATACGCAGTCAGGTTAATTCCCCCCTCTGTAGCCCCAAAGTATGAGCGCATAACGTTTTCATTAATGGATGATGTCCATCGCATGCGCTGTACACTTCCACCGGCAGCGGGGACCCTATCAGAGGCCGGCGGGCCTCGAGGTCCCAAGCTGGCCGGAGGTCGGCCTCTTCCCCGTCGACGCGCTGGTGGTGGTGTCGTCGGCGGCGAGAAGTATTCGTCGCTCGAGCTCGACGCAACTGCAGCGACCGGAATCTCTGGACTCACGGTTGGTGCTGGTCCCGGCGGCTGCGAGGCGGAGCTGAGCGACGAACCCGAAGATGATGGGTGTGTGTGGAGTTTTTGTGCTCGGCTTCTTGTCAGCATTCTTCCGTTTCAATTCTTCGCCATGTCATTCAGGTTTGCATATTTATTTTCAGGATACATATCATGGATGGTGATGCGATGTTTTTTTTTTATTTTTTGTTGCGTGTTTTTCGGTGATTGTACATAATTATTGCGTATTGGTGAATAAAATAAAATTAAATTTTGGCGAGAAAATATTTGCTGTCAGTCAGTTTGACAGCCGAGCCACAGATTTATTTTTATTAATATTATTATTATTCTCTTTATTCTTTGTAAACACATATAAATTACATTTTTAAATATATTTTTAAACAAATACATACAAAATAAAAACATTTAAAAATATAAAAAATAGTACCCCACCGGTATCGGGAATAGGGTCCAAGCTACCGGCGGTCAGGGCTCCAGAGAAAGGAACCTCCTAACAATGCGAGCCGTATCCAGGAGTACCGCTTTCTGAGTCAAGCCCTTGATCCAGCCGCCTAACGCGAGCCTCCTAAGGTGTTGGTCGAGGCTCTTGGCTATTGAGCCATTGCCCGACACGACTATCGGCACAATGATCGCCGAGTCCACATCCCACATGTCGACAATCTTCCACTTCTCTGGAAGACGGGGAAACTGGTCCTTATCGCGAAGCCGGGGCGCCCTGCGGACTCTCCGTCCGCGTACCGGCCCATTGTGCTGCTCGACAAGGTGGGCAAGCTCTTTGAAAGAGTAATTGCAGACCGCCTCGTCGCGCACCTAACACGAGTGGGGCCGGATCTGGCGGACGGCCAGTTCGGCTTTCGCAGGAGGCGCTCCACGGTGGACGCCATCATGCGCGTACGAGCTCTCACGACGGGGGATGCGGTGTCCCAGGGCAGGTGTGTCGTGGCGGTCTCGTTGGACATCGCTAACGCCTTTAACTCCCTGCCCTGGAGTAGCATTAGGAGGGCACTCCGGTATCACCGGGTGCCCGACTACCTCTGTCGTGTGATCGAGGCCTACCTGTCGGACAGGTACATCATCTACCCTGGACACCAGGGTGAGTGGAAACGGCGAGAGATGTCGTGCGGTGTTCCGCAGGGATCGGTACTAGGACCGCCCTTGTGGAACATCGGCTACGACTACGTGCTGCGCGGCGACCTCCCTGACGGGGTCAGCGTGGTCTGCTACGCAGACGACACGCTGGTCCTGGCTCAGGGAGAGTCATACCAGGCGGCGGTCGAATTAGCGACACGCGGGGTTGCGATAGTCGTTGATAGGATCCAGCAGTTGGGACTCGAGGTGGCGCTACACAAGTCCGAGGCCATGTGTTTTCACGGCCCTCGGAGCGCGCCACCTCGGAATTCCCAATTAACGGTAGGAGGAGTTCACATCGGCGTCGGGTCGACGATGAAGTACCTGGGACTCGTCCTCGACAGCCGGTGGAATTTCGAGGAGCACTTCCGACGTCTGGCTCCCAAACTGAATCGGACTGGGGCTGCCCTCAAGCGGCTCCTGCCCAACCTCGGGGGTCCAGACGCCTCCTGCCGGAGGCTCTACGCAGGCATCGTCCGGTCCATGGCCCTTTATGGGGCCGGTGTAGGCGCCGTCACTGCGAAAGCGATCGGCAGCCCAGCTGAACGCGTGCCAGAGGGTCATGGCCATATGGATGGTGAGGGGATACCGCACGGTATCCCGCGAAGCGGCGAGCCTCCTTGCTGGCCAGCAACCATGGGACCTGGTGGCAGCAGGCCTTGCACGCATGCACGATCTGCGCGTGGAGATGCAACGTCGGGGTGAAACTCCGCTGCCGCGACAAGTCGCGGCATGGCGGGCAGAGCTCCGGCGGGGTCTCATGGCGGAATGGCGACAGCGACTATCGCAACCCAGTGCTGGGCACGCCACGATAAGTCCCCTCTTTGAGGAGTGGCTGGAAAGGCAACACGGCGTCCTTACCTTCCGCATGACGCAGGTCCTCACCGGACATGGTAAGTTCGGGAGGTTCCTGCACCGGATTCGTGCGGAAGAAACGCCCGGGTGCCACCATTGTGCGGACCGCCCGGAGGACACGGTGGAGCACACGGTGGAGGTGTGCCCCGCTTGGGCAGAGCAACGCCGTGTCCTCGTGGGGGCGATTGGCGGCGGCGATCTCTCGCGCCGGGCCTTGGTACAGGCCATGGTCCGGAGTGAGGAGGAGTGGCAGGCGGTCGCCTCCTTCTGCGAAGCAGTAATGCTAGCAAAGGAGGCGGCCGATCGCGTGAGGCAACGGTCCTCACGCCCCAATCGCCGCCGGGATTCCGATCCCGATGTCCGGCCATCGTAGGCGCAGGCTTGCGGACGGCGAGCAATGGGTGGCTCGCCGTCTGACCGTCCGGTAGCCGTCCGGACCAAGCCCAAGTCGTCGACGGCGCGTACTGTTCCACGCGCGCCTCAAGGAGATGTCAGCAACTGTAGGGGCCTAGCAGGGTCGAAGCCTACTGGGGCCAAGGGACTGATTCTGAAAGGAAGACTCGGCCCTGGTACGAAAGGCAACGAAGGAACAGGAGTGGGTTTTTAGTCAGTAAAAGTCTGACACTATCTCCCGCCCCGCCCAACGGCGGGGGATGTCATAAGATGATTTTCCCACCGAAAAAAAAAAAAAAAAAAAGCATGTCGACAATCTTATTATTATTGTGCACTGGATCCTACCCTCGAATATGTTCTCTCTCTATAATTCGAAGGTTTGCTGGGAGAAAACTCATTGCTGAGTTAAGCTCGCCTTTATACATAAACTGTCTGTATTTCAATATGTTATGTTATGTTTTTGTGTACAATAAAGAATTAAATAAAGATAAAAATGGGACCCAGAAAATAGGTCTATTTACCTACAGCTCATCTGAAACGCGACCGTTGATTAGTGGGTTTAGTAAATAAAAGTCTGGAATTTCCTGCCGGTCTGTGTTTCCTGATAGCTACCACCGGGGATCTTTAATAATAATAATAGCGGTTCCTCATGACGAGAACGTGAAATCTGAGAAAGATAAAAAAACTAAATGATAAATGATATTTATTTTGTAAATAGGTTTAAAAAACACTTTTACGCGTAATTTTTTTTTTTCGTCATTTTTGAACTAAATGAGGCCGGTGTTTAAATATCTTGACTTAGCTCGCTAGGTTGTCATAATGTGGGAAGTGGATAGAGCAATAATTGTGCCGATAGTCGTAACGGCCAATGGCTTAATAGCTAAGAGCCTCGAACTACATCTGAGGAGGCTCTCGTTAGGCAGCTGGATTAAGGGCCTGATTCAGAAAGCAGTACTCCTGGACACGGCGCGCATTGTTAGGAGATTCCTCTCTCAGCAGCCTTGACCACCGGTAGCTTGGACCCTGTTCCTGATGCCGGTGAGCGACTATTTTTTATATTTTTAATTTTTATTTTTAGAAATATTTAAAAATGTAACCCATATATAGATAAATTTAATAATTGGAATAATAATAATAATTTTTTATTTCGGACAATCGAGAGTCCATAAAACATTACACATACAGAAACAAATTACACACACAGAAACAGATTACATATACAGAAACAAAAATTACACATAAAGAAACAAATTACGAATACAGAAATAAAATCCAATTACACAAACGTATTACATTTACACAAGCATATTATACTACACATACACAAGCAAAATAAATATACAAAAACGCCAAAACTATTTAATATACTTAAATGACGCACGATGAGTCGTCATCCAGTGCCACATTATCGGGCTGTCCATCCTGTCGGCCACAATAGCTACTGGGTGTTGGAATTATCGCGCACCCGCCGCATCAGAGATGCTATTCGTGTTCGCATGACAGCGTAAAAATCAGGCACCCCTGCTTCCGCGACCATCCCCGACGCACTGCTTGACTTTAAGTCAAGAGTGAATAAGTTACTTCTAGGCAAGCCTGCTCCATCGTCGACCATATCGTCGTTTTCCATCAGTTGAGAAAGTGGTCAAGCGCGAGCTTATCAAGAATAAAAAAAAGTTGGAAACTTCCTCTCGCTCCACCTGGAGCAGGAAGAGTTATTTGATAATTGCCTGAAAAACAAAATCTATCTTAGAAATGAATACGATTATAGGGCAATAACAAAAATACCTATGAATCAGTAACAGCCATTATAGAGTAACCTCAAAAACTTTAATCTCATAAGCAAAAATGTTGCTTTTAACTACATACACAACTAACACATTTTTGTTCCTAGAACATTAACTTTAAAGCAGAAATATTTCAGCAGCTGCCTCCTGACTCCGGATGGATGTTTCATTCAGTTTTTTTAACTTAAAACAATGTTAAATGTCCGTAAAAAATTTCTGGAATTCGGACTAACTTGTTTGTAATGCGGCGCGATGTAAGAACTAGCTTTGCGTTAGCAGTTGACATTGTTGCTTTTAAAATCGTTTGTTGTTTAATCTTTTTGCGAGTATGTGTAGTTTTTAAACCTCGTTTTTTTTTTAAGTGTGGATATCATCCAATAACTTCTCTTGCTCTGAGCGGAGCGCGAGGGCGTATCAGACTTTTACTGATTAAAACCACACCTGTGTCCTTCAGTTGCCCTTTGCGCTCTAGGACTACGGGTTTCCTTTTCAGAAATTCCCCACGGTTCTAGCTAGCGGACATCGGCCCTGCTGGGCCCCTATGGTTTGTTGACATCTCTTTGAGGAGCGCGTGGATCACTACACGCTGTTGACGACTGGGCTCGGTCCGGTCAATTACCGGACGGTCGGACGGTGAGCTACCCATTGCTGACCGTCCACAAGCCCACGCTTACGGTGGCCGGAAATCGGGATCAGAATCCTGGCGGTGGTTGGGGCGGGAGGATCTTTGCCTCACGCGATCGGCAGCCTCCTTTGCTAGCATTACTGCTTCGCAGAAGGAGGCGACCGCCTGCCACTCGTCTTCACTCCGGACCATGGCCTGTACCAAGGCCCGGCGCGAGAGATCGCCACCACCGATCGTCCCCAAGAGGACACGGCGTTGCTCTTCCCAAGCGGGGACCACCTCCACAGTGTGCTCCACCGTGTCCTCCGGGCGGTCCACGCAATGGTGATTCTTCTGCACGAATCCGGTGCAGGAACTTCCTGAACTTCCCGTGTTCGGTGAGAACCTGCGTCATGCGGAAGGTTAGGTCTTTCCAACCACGCCTCATGCGGGTGCGGAAGCGACGCCCGGGTGTCGCCACTGTGTGGACCGCCCGGAGGACACGGTGAAGCACACGGTGGAGGTGTGTCCCGCTTGGGAAGATCAACACCGTGTCCTCGTTGGGGCAATCGGTGGCGGTGATCTCTCGCGCCGGGCCTTGGTGCAGGCCTTGGTCCGGAGCGAGGAGGAGTGGCAGGCAGTCGCCTCCTTCTGCGAAGCAGTATTGCTAGCAAAAGAGGCGGCCGATCGCGTAAGGCAACGGCAACGGTCCTCACGCCCCAACCGCCGCCGGGATTCCGATCCCGGTTTGGGATTCCACTGTAGGCGCGGGCTTGCGGACGGCGGGCAATGGGTGGCCCGACTTCCGCCCGTCCGGTAACCGTCAGGACCAAGGCCAAGTCGTCGATGGTGCGTATTGTTCCACACGCGCCTCAGGGAGATGTCAGCAAATCGTAGGGGCCCAGCAGGGTCGAAGCCTACTGGGGTCATGGGACGAAGGCAACGAAGGAACAGGAGTGGATTTTTAGTTAGTAAAAGTCTGTCACTATCTCTCGCTCCGCCCAAGACCGAGATATGTCAGATGATTTTCCCACCTAAAAAAAAAACCTTTATAAAAAAAAAAAAAACAATTGTACATCATATAAATAGTAACGATTTTAGGGGGGTACAATTGTTAATTTGAAATTATTATCGTTTTCTAATACGAGTACATTAACAAAATTACCAATACTAATCAATGAGCAGCTAATTGCTAATATATTGCACCAACCGTGCGTCAAATTAGCCTGTATGCGGACGACATATTGATTTTATGGTAATTTCATTTTAACACTGTGGAAACTCATCACTTTGCCGATGTTCGATAGCCTATCTATCTGTAATGAACGGTCTTTATTTATGACGGTTTAACACTCAATCGTGTGAAGTGAGTATCATATTTTATAAATATATTATGGCTGAAAAAGACTGTGGAAGGAAAAAATCACCATAAGGATTTTTAGGAGACGCACGCCTAAGAAAAGATGAATGGATTGTGTGAGGAGTCATCATCATTTCAGCCGAAAGACGTCTACTGCTGGACATAGGCTTCCCCCAAGTGTCGCCACAATGAATGGTCCTGTGCGTCTTGCATCCATCGGACTCCCGCAACAGTTGCCAAGTCATCGGTCCACCTTGTAGGAGGCCTTCCTACGTCTTCCGGTACGTAGTCGCCATTCCAAAACCTTTCGGCCCCAACGGCCATCCGTTCTGAGAGCAATGTGCCCTGCCCATTGCCACTTAAGCTTGGCGATTCTTCATGCTATGTCGGTGACCTTGGTTCTTCTACGGATATCCTCATTCCTGATTCGATCACGGAAGGAAACTCCGAGCATAGCCCTTTCCATTGCCCTTTGGGTGACTTTAAGCCTTCTGATGAGGCCCATTGTAAGCAACCACGTTTCAGAGCCATTATGTCATCACTGGCAACACGCACGTGTGAGGAGTGATATGAAAGAAAAGGGAGTTAGTGATAGCGTGATGGTTGACAAGACAGACTGGAAGAAGGAACGTGTACCACCGACCCTAAGTAATAAGGGACTAGGGCAGGTAGGTTATGATACTTTGGTGATAATGGTAATTGCTCTATGTAAAATACGGGTATTCAGCTGCATCCAGCTAGACAAGCAGCAGATCACGACATAGGTCAAAGCACAGGTCCGGTCGTGTGTGGAGTACTGCAGCCACATATGGGCTGGTGCTGCAAAATTGCCATCTAGCAGCTTTGGATTTTTTTTAGTAATTAGTTGAGAAACGTGCGAAAAGGCGATCCAGATTTGATTAAGACTTATCTACAAAGTTCTTTCGGTGTTCTGCAGGAATAGTTTTGGAGAGTGTGCGCAGGGATCACGTGACTTGTGGATGCGATGCAATAAGGCTAAGGTATATAACTCATTCTAGAGTTATATACTTTGAAAGGAAAAACGAAACCCGTTTCTGCATCTAGATCCTTTTCTCAAAAACACGTGATGGTATTAATTTCAAAATAATATAGTATAAAACTCAGGTGTAATTAAACCTTTGGAGCTGTGACAAACTTCAAAGTTGACACGACCAAAAGATACGGGCGTTACTACCAAGTGTTTAGACACGCAAGGGAATCAACGTAAGGGTACTTCCCGTTGAAGTAGAATGCTTAATTAAATTTGGCAAGAAGCAATGTGTTGTAGTACAAATGTATGAGATAAACAGATTATCAACAGTAAAGTTTTTGACATTACATATCTACAAGTTTGTACGTAACCTGTAATTCGCGAGTCTGACTCGCTCTTGGACGGTTTCTAAGAAAATGAGTTGTTGAATTTCCGTATTGAACTTATCTATGGAACCTTTATCAACCTTTTAAAGAATAACTATAAATATAGAAAAACACTTGACTGACCTGTTGGTCTAGTGGTCAGGGGCGGGTTATTTACTTTATTTAAATTGTAATTTCATTTACGAATATATTCAAATAAATAATAATAATAATAAAGAAAGAAAGAAAACTTTTATTTGAGACTCGCACAAGACAAACAACAATATAATAAAAAGTAACTGCTTAATCTATGAATACTTAACTTAAAATAAAAAATAAAAAGAAAACAAAAATAAAAAACCCGTGCGAGGCCAAACAGACTCCTATCTCAGCATATGCTGCGATATTTAACAAAAAAGTAAAATAACGCGGTGCTAGTATTCTGATAGGGCCTGGTAATGCAACGGACACACTCACGGAACACATAACATGATAATGATGAATATGTCTTTGCAGATAACGTCATTACCATAAATGCCTCCAAAATCAATGCACACGTCAAAGGCTTAATTCAGAATGCATGTAATACTACCTTCAAACACAAAGCATCTATGCCTAACTCAAAGGTAGAGGTGACAAAAGGGTCATTGTTTGCCATAGAATATATATTCGATATACTAGATGAATATGATGATGCAAGCATCGATTCTCATTTCAATCGAGATGTTATAGTTCTACGGGAATCGATTTTGGCTTCAGAGTAAGTTTTAATCTAGATTGATGGTAGAATTTTAACGGTTTGAATATAATTTATTCTTTGATTGATTACGGAGTCGTTTTAGTCCATTGTTCAACTTTTCTCTAGTCTTTTAATGGTAATTTTTTTTAAATTGCTCCACTCTAGGATTTTTTTTTTCTGGGTGCGTTCACAAATTTGTGAATTTTCATACACATAAAATCCAGACCCGTAACCCCAAGCGTTGGGAGTCGGTGGGTGATCCCCGGCCACTAGAGTGTAGGCGTGAGTTTTCAGACGACGAGTAATGGGTAACTCGCCATCTGGCTGTCTGATAAAGACCAAACTCGAGTCTTCGTTGTAGTATTACACGCGTGGCTCAAAGAGATGTCAGCACAACTGGAAGGGCCCAGCAGGGCCATTACCCGCTAAGGCCACAGGGAATTCCCGAAAAGGCAACCTGTAGTTTTAAAAAGCAAAGGGCAATTGAAGGACTCAGGTATAGTTCTAGTCAGTAAAAGTCTAGACACGCTGTTTCGTTCCACCTTAGAGAGTTAGAGAGGGAGAAGTCATTGGATAATTCCACTATAAAAAAACAGACCTTTAACAATTTTATTTAGCATAATAAACATAATCAGCCTTTTAATGTTCCCACTGCTGGGACTCAGGCCTCCTCTCTCTGGGAGAGGGAATGGGCCGTAATCCACAACGCGGGCACGGTACGGTGCGGATTGGTGAATGTCACATATCTTAAACTTTTTGGTTTTAGGACATGCCGATTTCCTCACCAGGTTTTCCTTCACCGTTTTGAAAGCAGTGGTGATTAAATAAATTACACAAAGTAATGCCTAGCTGGGTTTGAACCCACCACCAACAACTCGTAAGTCAGGGCCGTTACCACTCGGCCACCACTGCTCTCTTTTATATGTAGGCCATACAAATATATTTTGTTCTAAGATTCAATATTCAAAAGATTCAAAAGCATTAATTTCAAATAAACCATTTACAGGCACTTTTGAAATGTTAAGATATCAGTCAGTCAGAAAAAAATATGCTAATTGCACATTCCAAAGCGTAGATCTCTATGGAGAAGAATGTGCAAGAAACTTCCTGGACACTTTTCAATCATGTTTTGCAATTACGAATATCTCTGTTACATGTTTCTGTGCTGAAACCTAACTTGCAACACGCAACGCAGCAGCCAATCGCAAAACCACTGTCCTCAGCAATTTTGTACTTCTTCTGCATCATATGTATGACAATAATTCGCTCATAAATAGAACAAAATCGAAAGGACCATTACGATCTCATAAATGCACACCAATATAAATAAATGTCTTCCCATTATCTTTTCTCCCGAACTTAACGACTCTTTGAAACGTCCGATGGCAACATTAAAAAGTCAACGCCCTCTGGTCATGACCCCTGAAACGATAAGTAGGTATTAAGAATGACTTAGATGAAATTACATAACGTTGGGATCCTCCGAAGATAAGTCTGAGGTTATTATCAAATATCTACGGGTCATAAAAGAAGATAATCATTTAGGGTCCTTTTTTATGCTGCAGATGAGTTTTTCTTGAGATACTTAGGGCTCTAGCTCGCTATTCACATTGTATTTTTTTTTCGTTTCAGTGGAAAATCTACTCTACCAACCTTACCTACCTACAATATTTCCATATTACAGTTTTAATATATATTATGTAAGAACAGTGTAGACCAGTCAATATTGTACCCAAAAGCACAATAAAAATAATTGTAATAAAAAAAGTGTGTCTTCGTAATAGGAAGTAAATAAACAAATGAGTAGCACTGTAATTCCTGAATGAAATCGTCATATAATTATAAATACGTTGAATACATCATATATGCAACTTTCTAGTCAACATAATAGCCAAAGCTTTTCGGAATTTAACATTATAGCCAAAACAATTCGGAAAGTCAACCGTGCTTAGGCCACTTGCTGAAGCAACGATACTGTCAACGACTTTTGACAGTGTCTATTTACATTCATTGCCATTTATTCATAAACTTTGCCTAGGCCCTAGGCTAGTTTGTTGGCCTTTTATAGGCAAAATTAATATTTTTACCAAAACAGTTTTATAGCTAATAATTTAAAAATCTCATTTCCAGTAGATGTTTTATTGTTTTACTATGGTTTTCTAAACATTAACGGGTTAAATTAGATAATTTTTTTTAAAGATATTTACTAATGTCAAGGACTTAAAATTTTTTTCAGTGGGAAATTGATCTAATGACATCCCTCGCTCTTGGGCGGAGCGAGAGATAGTGTCAGACTTTTACTGACTACAAACCCACTCCTGTTCCTTCCTTGCCATCGTTTCAGGGCCCCGGGGTTCTCTTTCGCATCACCCATGGCCCCAGTAGGCTTCGACCCTGCTGGGCCACTACGGTTTTGCTGACATCTCTGGCGGAAACACATGGCCTCGGACCTGTGCAATGCCAACTCGAGTCGCAAATGTCCAGCATTTCCTCCAGCAGCAGCGCCTCCTTGCACCAAGTACTCAATTCGCCTAGTACAACTCGCTTTGCAGCAAGACCCCATCAATAAGGTCAACGCGCAGCACGTAGTAATACCCGATATTTCACAAGGGCGGTCCTAGTACCGAACCCTGTGAAACACTGCACGACAGCTCTCGCCGTTTCCACTCTCCCTGGTGACAGGGGTAGATAATGAACCTGTCCGTTAGGTAGGCCTCGATCACACGACAGAGGTAGTCGGGCACCCGGTGATACCGGAGTGCCCTCCTAATGCTACTCCAGGGAAGGAAATTGAAGGCATTGGCGATGTCCAAAGACACCGCCAAGACACACCTGCCTTGGGATACCGCATCCCCCGTTGTGACGGCTCGCAAGCGCTTGATGGCGTCCATCATGGAGCGTCCCCTGCGAAAGTCGAACTGATGCTGGGGATCGTGGGTTCGATTTCCACCCAGTACAAATGTTTGTGTAATTTCTGTGTCTAGGTGTAATTTATCTATAATATGTAAGTATTTAGAAATATATAAGTATTTTTATCAATTGTCTAGTACTCATAACACAAGCTCTGCTTATCTTGGGGCTAGACGGCGTTGTGTGATTAGTTGTGGAAAAAAAACTTGGTTTTTAAATTCTTGGTTTATGTCGTCAAACTGACCGCTTTAAGAGCTTTTGGTAGTACTGTTGTGAAAGAGGTTAAAGCAGTCAGAAACAAAGAGATCCATAAATTTTACTACTATAGAGTTCATTGTTTATTCATGTATTTGTTTCGGTATTGTCTGGTCATTTGAATGACTGACTGTGAACCCTACAGGCTCATGAATAAACAGGCAAAATATTTACATGTTCTACTTAACTTTTTTCCTTTATTTTTTCTTTTTGTTTTACAGTTATCTCCCACTGTGGCTGTCATGTGAATAAGTCTTGTACCAGAGGTGCATGTAATAATAATAATAATAAAGCCATTTATTTTAAATTTTACATTTTAAATGTTGTTATATATTATATGAAATTAAATTCTAGTGTTATTATATGAATCTACTTAATCTAATCTCCCCCAACCTTTTCCACCTTTTCCTGTCCTTAGCCTGTTCTATTCAGTCTCTTCCCACACACTCCTCGATATTGTCTGCCTTGCCTATTGTCCACCTTCTATCTGTGCAGCGTGTAATGTGACCAGCCCATTGCCACTTTAATGTCAGAGTTTTCTGTCTTACGTACTCGTTCCGTACTTTATGTATTTTCCTGATCCGTGGTGCATTTACAATCATGTAAACTCATATGCACAAGATACCCAGACTCGCAAAAAATTCAAATATCTATAACAAAACATCTTTCTAATATTAATTTTAATTTTTTGGTGTTAAATAAGTTGGATCGTGTATAGAGTACTGCTCTCATCTTCGGGACAGATCTGCCAGATACCAGCTTGATGCACTTAAGTCAATTGAAAAGCAAGCCAAGAGGACCACTGGTAACGATGCACTTCGAGTTGCTAGCCTGTCGGTTTTTTACCGATTAAATTTCGGAGAGTGTGCGTCGGGATTGCATAACCTAATTTCGCCAAACCTGTTCCATCATAGGACTACCAGGCGCTCGGCAAAGAGTCACTGGTAAAAGGTGTACATCCCACCCTTATGCACAATAAGTTTTGGGAACACATGCATTCTGCGTACAGCAAAGAAGTAGACTTTCCTCTTGAAGTCTGTGTTTCCTAATAGCTGCAATCTTGGGGTCTTTAAGTCAGTAGTTGATAAGTTACTTCTAGGCAAGCGTATTCCAACGTCAACCACATTGTCAGTTTTCATCTAGTGGGATTGTAGTCAAACGCAAGCCTATCAAATCTAAAAAAAAATAAGTTCCGAAGATCTTTAAAAATCATAACGTAACAAAGCAACAGTTTCACAAAGCCCGTTGTCACCACAATCCAAGGAGCTTCGTTTAATTTACTATTAAACATAGTTTAAACCTCAGCAAACAGCGACTGCTCATCAAAGGCGATCTGAGAATTAACTACGAACAACAGAACATGGTGGAACCTGCCCGTCGTAATATTTCACCGTGACGTGGCTAGACGAGGTAGCTTAATGTTGGTAAAGATGCTTGGCTATTTTGAGGGTAGTTTATTAATGTCACAAGCGTTTATGTAGAGGCGTTTGTTAAGAACTAGCAACCTATCCTGACTTGCAAGGTTGCAGTTTTAGGAACTAAGCGATATTGAAGACTATAGCTTTAGCAACTTACGTAAGTGCTTCAAGGTAAAACTTATTTATTACTAGCCGTTCCCCACGATTTCAAACCACATCTTTGGTTACTGCTTCACTCCCGTGGGTTGTACAGTGCGTTCCAAATAAGAATAGGATCGATTGCCATGTTGTGTCGTCACGTCATACTGTCAAATAGAAGAATTATTATGGTGACACAAAAAAAGAATTAAAACAAAAATCGAATTTATTTACGAACTGTGAACGAAAAAAGTTTAATCAAAATCCAGTTCCTCAATTTTGCTTATCTCTAAGTTCTTAAATTTTACCCAATTTCTTGCGATTCAAAAGTATGACGTAACGTCATAACATGGCAATCGATCTTATTCTTAGGTATATGGAACGCATTGTAGTGAGATATATATCCTATGGTCTTCGTCGATAAATCGGCTATCCAAAACTATGATTCGAAACAATGGTTTTTGAGATTCACGCATTCAAACAAATAAACATACTCTTTAGCTTTATAAGTTTCTATAGATCTCTCCATCCAGCTTTGCACGGGAGATACAAATGTTTGAAATTCTTGGCTTTTCTCACCTTTTTCTTTCTTTCAAACCTTCCTAATGAATCAGTCTGTCTATCAGTAAAAACCGCATAAAAACCATTCAGTAGTTTTTGAATTTATCACCAACAGACAAATAGACAGTCAGACGCGGAGATAAGATATATTTATTTGCTCAAACATGTGTACACATACAATAATAAAAAAGTGCATGTAAGATAACATATAGAAAAGAAATGGTTTGGACATGTTTGTCACATAATATGGCGTGCAAATGTTTTGAATACTAAAAATATTATTACTATACATGTTGAAGTGAATTTAACAGAAATAATCAACGTCAAAAATAAACATGTCGAAAAGAAAACTCAAAAACATCGGTGTCTACGAAATTAGCACGAGAAAAAATTATAACAACTTATAAATGTCAACAATAAAAATAAATTATAATCTTAATATAATTTATGACTGAGAATTAAACAAATATTACATGTCAAAGTATACCTACACAGTCATGTCAAAAGTAATTATTAAAATCATAATTAAATAGAACCATTTACAGTGACCTAGTCACTGTAAATGGTTCTGTCAGAAATTCATTAATATTATAGTGAGCTTTGCCTGTTAAGAATGACTGTAATTGCTTCTTCAATTGTACATTATTAAGCTCTCTCCAACTTTTAGGTAACTTGTTATATATAATGGGAGCCATGCAGAAAACACTTTTGCGCATAAGTGCAGTCCTACTCCTATGCAGACACAGCTGAGTTTGATCCCGCCTGTTTCTGGGAAATTTATCTTCCATTTTTGTGAAAATAAGTTGCTATTATTTCGAAAAAAACATTACTGTTTCTAAAATATTAAGGGAGGTCAGTGTTAATATTTTATAACGTATGAAATATGGCTTACAACTGTCGGTGGTTTTCAATTTAAACATGGCTCTGATTCATCTCTTTTGTGCTTTAAATGCGGTTTCTTTGTCAGTTGAGTTACCCCAAAAGATTACCCCATATCTGAGAATAGATAATAGGATAATGTCTTACAGGACATTACAGAGAGAGATAAGATAAAGCTAAAATTATGTAAGAAATAATAAGGATAATTTATTGTACATCTCATTAACACATGACAAACATTTATAAAAATAAGTGTACAATGAGCGGATATATCGCATAGGGCAATCTCTTACGTGGACACACGAGACGACTCAACACGACAGCGAACGCGATGTGACGCAGTGCGAATGGAACAAACGATATCCTATTGATGTTCGATTGCGGTGGCCTAACTGCGTAACCATCCGCACGTAGTATCGGTGCGGTGACGAGCGAAGCGAAGCGGATACGTACCGTTTATTTGATATTTTTCCACAAACTCTTGCGGTGCGTTAGATTTGTTTGGTATGAACGGTGGCTGAAGCGGTGACTTCGCATGCACGTAGGACAACGCCACCGCGTCGCGTTGAATTCACGAGTACGAACCACAACGCATCGCTTCGCAACCACAATCTTAGAAAGTTACGGCTCGTTCACGACCTTGCGGAGCGGCGTGCGATAAAACCAAACGTATGAAAATGTTTGAAGCACGCCACGAGCCCCGCTCATAGCTCCTCGCACCCGCCTACCGATGCCGCTCCGCACGTCGCGCCGCTCGCCGCTAAGACCGAAGTCGTGAACAGGCCGTTACAGACAATCTTTGCATGGATTAAACGAAAGGAGAGTATAAAAAATTGATTCTATGTGATATCCTAGGACGGCATGGTCTATCCGTGTACCAAGTGAGAGCGTGAAGAAGTGACAAACACACACACTCATAAACTTTCGCCTTTATAATATTAGTGTGATTTTAAATCCTTAAGGTCGAGGTCTTTCTGGCGTTCTGTGACGACTGTTAAACAGGGACCAACGGCTTTTGTCAGTAATGTCCAAGCTAAACTTAGAAAAGTACATATGAATTGAAAAATTCACATTGTACGTGTTCACAGTGACCTAGTCACTGTAAATGGTTCTGTCAGAAATTCATTAATATTATAGTGAGCTTTGCCTGTTAAGAATGACTGTAATTGCTTCTTCAATTGTACATTATTAAGCTCTCTCCAACTTTTAGGTAACTTGTTATATATAATGGGAGCCATGCAGAAAACACTTTTGCGCATAAGTGCAGTCCTACTCCTATGCAGACACAGCTGAGTTTGATCCCGCCTGTTTCTGGGAAATTTATCTTCCATTTTTGTGAAAATAAGTTGCTATTATTTCGAAAAAAACATTACTGTTTCTAAAATATTAAGGGAGGTCAGTGTTAATATTTTATAACGTATGAAATATGGCTTACAACTATCGGTGGTTTTCAATTTAAACATGGCTCTGATTCATCTCTTTTGTGCTTTAAATGCGTTTTCTTTGTCAGTTGTGTTACCCCAAAAGATTACCCCATATCTGAGAATAGATAATAGGATAATGTCTTACAGGATATTGCAGAGAGAGATAAGATAAAGCTATAATTATGTAAGAAATAATAAGGATACTTTATTGTACATCTCATTAACACATGCCAAACATTTATAAAAATAAGTGTACAATGAGCGGATATATCGCACGGGGCAATCTCTTACGCGGACACACGAGACGACTCAAGACAACAGCGAACGCGATGTGACGCAGTGCGAATGGAACAAACGATATCCTATTGATGTTCGATTGCGGTGGCCTAACTGCGTAACCATCCGCACGTAGTATCGGTGCGGTGACGAGCGAAGCGAAGCGGATACGTACCGTTTATTTGATATTTTTCCACAAACTCTAACGGTGCGTTTGATTTGTTTGGTATGAACGGTGGCTGAAGCGGTGACTTCACATGCACGTAGGACAACGCCACCGCGTCGCTTTGAATTCACGAGTACGAACCACAACGCATCGCTTCGCAACCACAATCATAGAAAGTTACGGCTCGTTCACGACCTTGCGGAGCGGCGTGCGATAAAATCAAACGTATGAAAATGTTTGAAGCACTCCACGAGCCCCGCTCATAGCTCCACGCACCCGCCTACCGATGCCGCTCCGCACGTCGCACCGCTCGCCGCTAAGACCGAAGTCGTGAACAGGCCGTTACAGACAATCTTTGGATGGATTAAACGAAAGGAGAGTATAAAAATTTGATTCTATGTGATATTCTAGGACGGCACGGTCTCTCCGTGTACCAAGTGAGAGCGTGAAGAAGTAACAAACACACACACTCATAAACTTTCGCCTTTATAATATTAGTGTGATTTTAAATCCTCAAGGTCGAGGTCTTTCTGGCGTTCTGTGACGACTGTTAAACAGGGACCAACGGCTTTTGTCAGTAATCCCAAGCTAAACTTAGAAAAGTACATATGAATTGAAAAATTCACATTGGTACTTGTCCGGTTTCGAACCCGCCACCCTATGCATGACAGGAGGATGTCTTAGGCACTGTGCCAACACGTCACTCTTACAGCTAATTATAGTTTTGTCCAAACACGGACATCGCTAATTGGTGGTCTAATTGCGGAAACCATTTGACATACGACGCTAGTTATTAATTGACAAACGTTCAATATCCGATCAGTTCAATTGAAATAGTTCAATCAATTTGTTACCTACTATTTATGGCATCTGGCATATGCCACAATGGGATATTTGTTATGTGTCATTAATATTAATAATGACCACAGAGCTCGGAATCCATATTCATAATTTTACAACTAAGTCAAAGTCTTTCCTCAGAAACCGCATATGCTTTTATAACCAGTTGCCCAATTCGGTTACAGAACTTAGCGAAAGTTCAAAACCCATAACAAGCGTGTCCTTACCAAGAACGCATATTACGAGATAAAAGACTACGTTGAAGACACTTTTGTTAATTTTTTTTAAATTGCATTGACTACTTCTGCATAGGTGGCTTTCCTGATGTTTGATATGTGTCATAAATATTAATTAATAAATATATACTTTTAAAACTAAGACGCTTACGCTTCTAAAACAAGTTGGACAAGTCGATTACAGAAATTAGCAAGGGAAAGTTCAAAACCTACAACAAAGGTGTCTTAACCAAGCCATATTATATTACGAGATTAAAGACTACGTTGAAGATACCTTTGTTGGGAAATTACTTCTTCTGCATAAGTGGCTTTCCTGATAGCTTGATTATGCTGTTTCTTTTCGCGTTTGATTAATTTTTGTTTTCATTTGACTTTTGAATTTGCAGTTTCCATCTCTTTCCTGCACTTACTAATCGAGTGAAAGGGACTGAACTACTCGAGTATTCGAATATGGAATGACGTTTCTATGTGTATCTCTCAAATTCAACAGCGTCGAATAACTGATATATAATCAGTTATTGAGTGACGTGTCCTTTCAATAAAATTCGAAATACCTATCGTGTATTTGGTGTTTGTGTCCCGAAAACTGCACAATCGTGCATGCCGAGCTGTGCCAAGGATTAATAGATATTGTGCAAACCTTCTTTTTTAGCGACGAGTCGCTCTGACCTATGTTTTCATATTCGGCTGATGCATTCACACTATGCATCAGCCGAAGTTCATATAGTTCGCAACCTATCGAATAAACCGCGTAAACATAGTTCATTGACTGCATTGTCGTAAAAAATATTAACACCTTCTTTGTTTTATTTCATTTTTTATTTATCTTTTATTCAGGACATGGTTTTTGCATTCATTCATAATATTTAGACTCCTAGCTTCGTCAGTGATTTATCATTTGTTATAAAATTATGCCATTAATTATTAATAGACTTTTGACGTGAATATAGTCTTTTAAATTGCTTCCATACAGGCATTTTTTATTTTATATTTCTTTTCCTTAGGACGGAATTCACCAATAAAACTAATTGCATTTTAACGTTTGGCTCGCATAATCGCGTTTAGCCGCTGTCACTAGTGTCACTTGTCTGTATTTTTCTTTTGTTGTACTTTTACAAGTGACACTAGTGACAGCGGCTAAACGCGATTATGCGAACCAAACGTGAAAACGCGATTAGTTTTATTGGTGGATTCCACTCTTAGTCGTTCACTCTTGATAGAGTGGTCGTGGTTGACAATGTTGCATTTTCGTTGGCGAGTGAGGCTTCCGCGATGCGTCTCGACTTGTCACGGTTTACATCGTCTCGGGAACTCTGGACTGTGGAGGTTTGTGAAATTTTATATACTTCCTTTTAGAAGCCGACGCCAAGCGGTTTGGGAAAAAGCTAGGTAGATGCTCTCTTTAAGAATTGAATTTCGTATTCAAAACAAGGCGGTTATTTTTATCCTTGGAAATTTCTTCAGTGATTCACATCATCATGTGAGCAGTGGTGGCCGAGTGGTAACGGCCCCGACTTACGAGGTCACAGGTTCAAAACCAGCCAGGCGCATTATAGTCATAGTCGGCCTTTTTAATGTTCCCACTGTTGGGACTCAGGCCTCCTCTCTAGGAGAGGGAATGGGCCGTAATCCACCACGCGGGCCCAGTGCGGGTTGGTGGATGTTACATGTCTTTGAATTTTTGGTTCTAGGACATGCCGGTTTCCTCACGATGTTTTCCTTCACCGTTTTGAGAGCAGTGGTGATGAAATAAATTACACAAAGTAATGCGCCTGGCTGGGTTTGAACCCGCGACCTACAACTCGTAAGTCGGGGCCGTTACCACTCGGCCACCACATTACTTTGCTATATATATATATATTCATCCATATTTGCAGTTTTCCGATCATTATGTTGTTGCAGAAGCCATGTTAAGTGCGCAACAAATAGCTGTATGGTCCACATTTTGAACTCTCGCTCGGTGCATCATCAGAAGAGTAAGCTGTGTGCGCTGGGAAATCTTCCTATGACTTCAATCGCTCTAGGGCAGAGTGAGAGGGCGTGTCAGACTTTTACTGATTAAACTCACTCACCCACTCCTATGTTTCTTTTTTGCCTTGCGTTCTAGTACCCCGAGTTTTCCTTTCAGCTGTGAACTCGTGACCCTAGTAAGCTTCGGCCCTACTGAACCCCTACAGTTTTGCTGACATCTCCGTGAGATGCGCATGGAACACTACGCGCCGTCAAAGACTCGGACTCAATCGGGACGGTTATAGATGGCTGGACGGCGACCTACTCATTTCTCATCGTCCACAAGCCCACGCCTACGTTGGCTGGAAATCGGGCTTGGTATCCCTGGGCTAAGCTGGAGTGAAAGGAAGTCTGTTCCCTCACGCGTGCAGCCGCCTCCTTCACTAGCATAGTACTGCTTCCCAGAAGAGGTGACCACCTGCCATTCCTCATCATTGCCGCCGATCTCTCCCGCGAAGACACGGCGGTGCTCTGCTTTAGCGGGGTATATCTCCACCATATGCTCCAAGGTGTCCTCCGGACAGTCCTCACACTGGTGACACAAGAGTATTTCTTCCTCACGAATCCGTTGCAGGAACCTCCCGAACTTACCATGTCTGGTGAGTACCTACGTCTTGCAGAAGGTAGGGACGCCTGACGTCTTTCCAGGCACTTCTCAAACAGGGGACAAACCGCAATAATTATGGCGTGCCCAAACCGTATTCCTTTAGTTGCCAACTACGTTCCAGGGCCGCATTAAATCTTTCCAACAAAACTCTGCTGCAGAACCAATGATGTGCATTCCGAGGGATATGATAAGTAATGAATCGTCGGATTACCTCACTACGTCATCTGTCTATAGACCGATCTCGGCAAACGTTGCTTCGCCTCGAAAATCAACTCGTGCGTATATTATTTAGCCACGAGATTTTGAACTCTATGTTAGAGAACAAAAACGGAAATAATAATATATTAATTTAGGCATCAGTTAATTAGGGTTATTATTTATAATAATTATGCGTTAAAGCAAAATGTGTAATATACGCCTCTGAAAATTGGGCGATTCATTTCCGATGACGTCATAATAGAAGTCAATGTTTCATTTTGTTATGCATGGTATTACTAACTTTACCATCTGGTTTTTGGTGGAAGTTGGGAATAAATTGTCCTGAAAATGTACTTGTGGAAAAAACCAATACCATGATCGAGGGAGTTGTCTATTCGTGGCTTGACAAGCAGTCGTTCACAACACAGGTCAAAGGTCCGATCATGTGTGTAATACTGCAGCCATATATGGGCTGGTGCTGCAAAATGCTACCTAGCAGAAGGTGGCTCAGATGGCTGCCCAGTTTAAGTAGGACTGGGCTGGATATGCCTGCTACAAGCTGATCGAACGGTGAGCCAGTAAAACAAAAAGTTGGTGACCTGAAATCGCAAAACGAGGACCACGACGGAGAAGGCAGAACGACTAGGATGTCTTCCTTATAAATTGGCAAGAAGTGGCTCAGAGCCGGGAGTAATGGAAGGAATGGAACGAAGCCTTTGGTAAGCAGTGGTGTCCATATGATAATAATAATAACGAATTATAACCCTTACGTTGTTGAAACTTCTATGGTTTGGACTAAGCGTTTCGCTTCGTCGTACCTATCGTACGTACAATTTAAAAAATTTGGTCTGAAACAATTTAAATGCTGCAGTCTTCTTGTCCAATTATAATTTAGGTGTCTTCAAGGCTAGTGTGAATTGGCTCATAATAAACTAGTGCGCCTCACCATCAACGATTGTATCACTGCTTACCGTCAGGTAGGATCGCAGTCAAGCACTAGTTTATATCAAATAAAAAAATAATACACCTGGCTGGGTTAATTTTTTTTTTCGGTGAGAAAATTATCTTTTGACATCCCCCGTTCTTGGGCGGAGCGCGAGATAGTGTCAGACTTTTACTGACTAAAAACCCACTTCTGTTTCTTCGTTGCCTTTCGTACCAGGGCCGAGTGTTCCTTTCAGAATCAGACCCTTGGTCCCAGTAGGCTTCAACCCTGCTAGGTGTCTCCTTGAGGTGCGCGTGGAACAGTACGCGCCGTCGACTATTTGGGCTCGGTCTGGACGGTTACCGGACGGTCGGATGGCGAGCTACCCATTGCTCACCGCACCTGGCTGGGTTGGAACCCGCGACCTGCTACTCGTAAATCAAAGCCGTTATCACTAGGCCACCACTACTCTACAACATAAAACAACATTGATAGTCAGAAAATAAAAATCAAAACCGAAGTAAAGTCAATTTGTGACAATGATAATTTCCGCCCATTAAATCTTTACTTTTCACAAACACCTGATTATGCTGGACCTTACAAACAACGCACAATAGTGAGGCCAATACGATCAACATTCAACCACGTTTATCAGGCGATAATACGGACATTACGGGAAATAGCCAGGAGTTATGACTGCCAGTGTTGCTAGTTGAGAATCTATTAAACTGTTTTGAGCTTATTTTTTTTTCATTACATTGTTTTTTTTTTCGAATTCCAAGATACATACGTGTGCCTAGTTTAGTCAGGAGTTTTGTTATTTTAAATGTTAGCCTTACTTTGTACATTATAACCCTTCGCGCGACGGTGGGTATTAATTATTACGTAATTGCGCGATTTTACGTAAAATCACCAAAAAAAACCTTTTCTGGGCTTTTCTTGGAAAAACAAAAATATATAAAAACCAAAATTTTTGGCTAAATAAATTTCGTACAAACGTGCAGTACGACAATTCGGCGTTTTTCAAGGTCATTCAAGTTGCACAATCGGCGCTCAAGGGGTTGTTTTTTGTGGCTTTAATGAATAAAAATAAACTGTATATTATTATATATTATTATGACTAGCTTCTGCCAGCGTCTCTACCCGCTTGAAAGTATGTTTCTCCATACAAACTTTTTTTTTTAATTCACTTTCAAAGGGAAATGGGGGATCCCATTTCCCTTTGAAAGTGAATTAAAAAAAATCCTTTCTTAGCGCATGCCTACGTCATAATAACAATCTATGTGCTAAATAGATCAATCAATCAGCAACAGTGTCTTTTTTAAATAATAGATTTAGTTTTCTTTGTTAACGCAATTTTGAATCTTTAATTAATTTTGCTATGTTAGACAGAACTCAATTTAAAAACCACATTAAGCCGTCTATATCCGTTGCCTTTTGCGTACTAGGGCAAATTTTTTGGTATAAAGTGGGAAATCGTCAAATATCTCCTCCTACTCTAGATAGAGTGAGAAGAAGTGTCAGGCTTTTAATGATTAAAACCCATTGTACCCACTGTGTTACCATTTGGTTTCAAAGATCACAGAAACTTCGAACAATCCCGCGACATTGGCTTAGGATCATCGTCCATGTTTCATGAGTCAAAAGATAAAAATGTTTGGGATTAAACAACACCGCATTAGACTATTGACAATCCTGCAAATTCAATCCAAAGGGGATTTAGACTTTTTCTATACATTGCTGGCATGTACTTTTTTTATTTTCGACAAAAGTGAAACCTAGGCCATATCTTAAAGGAGTGTATGATAAATCAATAGCAAAAAGAATTATGTCTTCCAACCGTAACCAAACAAAGTTAGAGACTATTTAGTATATTGTTATAGTTTGTTAACAGGCATTATTTTTCTTAAATAAAAATACTGTATGTCTGATATTTTAAGTTTTCCTTTGTTAAATATAGTTTTAGTTTCGGTTTTTACGGTGAGTACTCATTAAATAGTGTCAATCACAATCACAACACTAACGCGTATCTTTTCGAATCGTTTGTCACTTATTTTTTTACTAATTTTATTGATGTGAATCTGCGAGTGTGAAAAAAATATAACAGTAATAACCGACTTAATCTATTTCATCAATAGAAACCTCAAAATATTACTGAAGAATTTCTATTTCATTATAATATAAGGAAAATAGGCAACGCTTCACAAAAATATACTAGCAATGCTTCTATAGGTATCCTCGTTCGGTTACGGTTTAAAGACCTGGTTAAATTTGCTATTTTCTCATATTGTCCTCTAACATATAACTTAGGTTTCATGTTTGGCTAAAAGAAAATAGTAAATCATGCCAATAGTTTGCATTGGCTTTTGATGTGTTTTAATCATCAGATAAAAAGTCATTTTTCCTAGAGACAAAAATTAACCAAAGTTCCTAAAAATGAAAATGAATTGAGAGCACTGCAAACAGACAGCATTGTTTTCAAAAACTCCCTTTATACCTCTCAATAATATTCGTACGCTGGCAACACCGGGCAATATCAGCCAACCGCACTGTTCGGGTGAGTTATGGCCAGCAATTTGACCGGCCTAAACGCTGCATACATAGCTGTAACAGACTGTACTTACCATGGAACTGTTTACGTTTAAATAAGTGCAGGTTATATGGTAGAAATTCTATGGTTTCAGCTTAATATTTAATATATTTAAGGGGGTCGACTTACGTGTTATAGGTCTCGGATTCAAACCCAGCGCATTACTTTGTGTAATTTATTTCATCACCACTGCTCACGACTACATCGAGACGAAACTTAGTCCTAGAACCAAAATTTCGAAGACATGTGACGTCCATTAATCCACACTGGGCCCGCGAGGTGGTTAACGGCGCATTTCCTCTCCTAGAGAGAAAGGCCTGAGCCCCAAAAGGGCAATATACTTCATCCAAAAACCAACCATTTGGCACGGTTGATGCTGTGGTTGGGCGATTGGCTGCTTCGCTGGGTGTCGCAGGTTCGATTTTCGTACAGGATAAATATTTGTACAGTTTACAGATACTTGTTCCGAATTAGAGTGTCTATATAATGTATACTAGTTTACATGTTAATGAACGCACCTACAGTACAGGAGTAAATACTGAAGTGAGGCAACGTTTATTTAATAAAAAAAACCCGGGCAAGTTCGAGTCGGACTCGCGCACAGTGGGGTCCGTAAAAACTTACCTTTAGCACAAGTATAGTAAAAAATCTGAAAACTGTAAATTTGTAGTTACGTCACGAAAAAAAACTTTTTTTGCGATTCAGAAAAATCTTTGTTACTCGATTTCGGGAATTGAACTGTTCTGTCTGTCGTTCAATTCCCGAAATCGAGTAACAAAGATTTTTCAAACTTTTTTTGCGATTCAGAAAAATCTTTGTTACTCGATTTCGGGAATTGAACTGTTCTGTCTGTCGTTCAATTCCCGAAATCGAGTAACAAAGATTTTTCTGAATCGCAAAAAAAGTTTTTTTTTGTGACGTAACTACAAATTTACAGTTTTCAGATTTTTTACTATACTTGTGATAAGAGACCTTGCTTTATGGAAATATCAGGATTCTAGGTCAACGGGGAATACCCTATGAATTTTGATTCCCTTGAGTGTTTTGAAACATACCTACGTTTTTTGCGACATAAATGGCCGTATCTTTTTTTCGTTAACTAAACTTTGATTTTTTACAGCTTCAATGGACCGCAGATCTGAGTATATGGATAACTTCGTGCGTTCTCGAGATATCGGGTCTTGACAAACAGGCAGACGGACAACAAATTGATCCTATAAGGGTTTTGATTTTTCATTTTGAGGCATGGTAAACCTTACGGTACGGTAACAGTAAACCCTAAAAATACAATGACAAACTTTTTCGATATTCATCCCTTACTGGCCTTTTGCTGGAGACCTGGTCCTTTCAGAGAAGTTTATCTCACGCTGTCTCGTACTCGCATTCTGCCACCTTTTTTTGGGCCAACGGCACTTTCCATTTCCAGGAACCCCTGGAATCTCTTCAATAAACATTATCAACCAGTAAATGTTACCATAACCGTTTTCAAAGCCTAGTACAAAGCCTTCGCCAGCACTGAACTATTACAGCGATAATGTTTCTCATTGCGGTGAGCAAATAGTCACAAATGAATCGCCTACAGTGGTCGAACTTGTTGTACAAAATACAACCCTGCGACCTGAGTTTAAAGTTGAAACTTCAAAATCAAATTGAACTTCTAAAGGAACCATTAATAAGCCTATAGACTATAATCATTTGAGGAGTTGCAGAAATCGAATCGAATCATTAAAATAGTGATTGATGGTGAGTCATCATAAATTCCAGTTAAATTGATTTCTAAATTTTCGGGGAATTTCGCGGCGTATTCGGTGGTGGTTGAAACTGTTTGGGCCAGAAGTAATTGTGGTAATTTTGTGTGATAAGTGAGATTAATTTCGACCTAATTATACAGCCAATATGGCATGGCAATAGATTGTAAGCATTTTAGGATTGCTTGTCTAGTGGGGATTTTTTTTCCCCCCATCCCTCACTCTTGGGCGGAGCGCGAGGGTGTGTCAAACTTTTACTGACTAAAAGCCCACTCCTGTTAATTCTTTGCAAATTTGTTCCAGGGTCTCGGGGATTTCTGCTGGGCCTTTACGGTTGCAGACATCTCCATGAGGCGAGCGAGGAACACTACGCGCCGTTGACGACTTGGGCTCGGTCCGTACGCTTACCGGACAGCTTATTTTTCGCATGTCTAATGGAGATGCTTGATGAATGTATATTTAGCAGTAGGCCTACTGACCAAAGACGCACAGCTTCATAGACGCGTATTCATCACTATACGCTTGGTGTACGCCTGCGTGAAGCTTACTTATAAAACTATGAAATTCTGTCAACGAAGAGGTAAAATCGTACCTCATTGTATCGTTGCCGCTACGTGTCCGTGGACAACAGACCGAAGCCTGTTAGTACCATGTTCTTGGAACACAAAGGGCAACTGAAGGACCACGGATAGGTTCTAGTCAATTAAAGTCTGACGTTTATCCTCGCTTCACTCAAAGCGGGACAAACTAGTTGGTGCTTCCCCTGACAACTAAAACATTTTTTTCGATATGCAGGTCATGTTCTACACTTACTTTTTTATTATATTTTTAAAAACTACATGTACAAAGACAAATATTTCTCTATTCCATTCTATTAGAAGCGACAAGAAATATGTAACCAAGATTAATATAACACAAAATATGATTTAAAACAGTCCCCATGGAATTTCTTGCACGTTCTTCTCCATAGAGATCTACGCTTTGGAACGTGCAATTTAGCTTCAATTTTTTTTCACTGATCGACATTTTCACAATTCAAAACTGCCTGTAATTGGTCTATTTGAAATAAACGTTTCTGATTTCTATTTTTATTAATGGCAAGTAGAGTCGATGTCGACTATTCTGCATACATATGTCTAAAGTAAATTGGAAAAGCAAGTGTGTACGTATATTATTAATGCAGAAAATGAAAAGGGACCATATCTGTAGACTGAAAATTCTTCGATTGATGCAGTTGAACTATGAATCAACCCTATCATGTTCCCAATACTGGTACTCAAGCTTCCTCTCTAGGAGAGGGAATGGGCAAGGTAAAACCCATGGACATAAATATTTCTCATTTTTAGGGTTCCGTACCTCAAAAGGAAAAAACTAAACCCTTATGGGATCACTTTTTTGTCCGTTCGTCTGTCTGTCTGTCTGTCTGTCTGTCTGTCTGTCTGTCTGTCTGTCTGTCTGTCTGTCTGTCAAGACCCTTTATCTCGGGAATGCGTGGTGGTATCGAGTTGAAATTAAAACCATATAGCCCTTAGTCCCTTGAAGCTGTGAAAAAAATAAAATTCTAAGTTAACGAAAAAAAAAAGATACGGCTGTTTATGTCGCAAAAAAACTATATTTTGACAATTTCAAGGTACTCAAAATTCAGAGGGTACTTCCCGTTGACCGAGAATCCTGAAGTTTGACATAAAGCAAGGTCTATAGGTATAGAAATAAATCTGAAAAAAGTAAATTAGTTGTTACGTCACAAAAAAAAAAACTATTTTGGAAAAATATTTTTTTTTTGTGGATTCGGAAAAATCTTCTTAACTCAATTCGGGAATCGAACTGTTTTCATGGGTAACTTAGTACGGAACCTTCAGGGCGTGAGTCCGAATCGCACTTGTCCAATACAGTCGAGTCGAGTGCCTAAACAACTTTAATTTCGAAAAAAAAATTACGGTGCCTTTGGACTATAACGGGAGTGAAATTGTCGTCAAATGCAAAGATTCAAAGGTGTTGGTTGAAACTATCTGGTAAATATTTTTCCAAATGTGTTCCAACGAAGTTAGGAATTTGCTAAACCGCTTAGTTGCGCTTTAGTGCTAAAGTTAGCTATGCTAGTAGTTTGCGGCCACGCTTTTAACCTGTTTATGTGCCATATCGCCGGAAGAGAATAAGTTTCAGTCATAATTCTCTTTACATACCTACCAGGTATTTCATTTATATCTATGGTAGGAACCACATAAAGCCATAGCAATCAATACTTATTGCATTGTGTGCTCATTTTTCTACATCGTTCTCACATATATTAGATAAATTATCATCATCATCATCACTATCATTTCAGCCGAAAGACGTCCACTGCAGGACAGGGAATTAATAAAGTGAATACAATAATGATTTTTTAACCGACTTCAAAAAAAAAGTGGAGGTTATCAATTCGGTTGTATTTTTTCATGTGTGTTAGCTCAGAGCTCCGTCGTTTTTGAAACGATTTGCAAAAAAAAAAACGCATTGGTATTTGATGATGGAATCCATGAGGAATAGAGGAAAGTCTACAAATATTATAGGCAACCATAAAGTTATTTTGGTATTTTCATCGTGAAATTCAGTATTTACAGTCATAAAGTAACATTTCATGAAGTGGAACTGATAAAGAAGACCAGAAATGGCCAACAGAACTTCATACTCACATAGATATCACAATGAAGATTGATAATTAAGCGACCATGACCATACAAATAAATTATTGGGTGTGAATAGTTAAGTTGAAAATGGTATCATTGAAGTGACCTGATGATGATGATGGAGCCGGAAGGTAGACACTGAAACTCTGTAATTAATCAATGTATCGTAGCCGTATTTGGGTTTATTAGAATTGTCATGAGATTTACTTTGGCTGTAAGGTACTATCGAACCGATCTGATGATGGAGCCGGAAGTTGAAAGGTAGACACAGCAATTTTATAATAAAACAATGTTACTTAGAAGTGTTTGGGTTATTTGGAATTATCATGAGAAATAGGCACTCTCTTTATAAGTGTATCGCAACTAAAAATTGTGAAATATATTTATTTAAAAAAAAAAAAAAAAATTGTAACCGACTCCACTAAAAAAATACTAAAAGGATCAAAATAACTTTAATTTCGGAATTCGGTGTTAAATAAGAAACAAACCATACCGAGAGACACCGACTTCCAAAACTAAAGTTATTTTGTTACTATTTTTGTGTACAATAAAGTTTATTCTATTCTAATTACTCTAATATTTCTGGTAATATTATCCTAGTCTAATAATATAATGCTGACCACCCACAAGACATTGTAACACAATACTAATTGCCTCCACCCAGTAAGAACGGTCTACTGTTTATAGTCAATCTAGCAGAGCGAGCAGCAATGATCGTCTGAGATGTTAACACAATAGCTAGGTAATAATCTAGACGGTTATGGGACACACTGCTTCATAGTTCCACATTTCGTCTCTTAGCTTACAACAACGCTAAAGTCAAAAATTTACGGTTTTCACATTTGAATGCCTTTAGATGGAGCTGCTCATTGCGCGTCTAACCATTGGTCTATCACATGATATAGATTTCAGCCAATCAGAAGCCATAATTTGAAAAGTAGTGATAGCGTGCAAGTCGGCTGGCCTCTCAACACCGCACAGTTTTTTTCGTTTCGTGTAAAGTTGGTAAAAATGACTTATGCAGTGTTGTTAGCTAAGGGACGATTTGTTGACCAGCGTCAGACAGCAATTTTCTGTCTGGCAACATTGCTGAAATGAACATTTATGGCGCAATCGTGAGGTATACACAACGCTATTTATTTATTTATTAATTTTGAATGCCCACAAAAGTACAGAGGCGGACTTAATGCCTTAAGGCATTTTCTACCAGTCAACCTTTGGGTGATGCAGAGACAAATTGTGGTAGGTGCAATAGGAATCAGGCCTCTTCTCTAGGAGAGGGAATGGGCCATAATCCACCACGTGGGCCCATGGTAAAAACCATGGACATAAATATTTCTCATTTTTAGGGTTCCGTACTTCAAAAGGAAAAAACGGAACCCTTATAGGATCACTTTGTTGTCCGTCCGTCGGTCTGTCTGTCAAGACCCTTTATCTCGGGAACGCGTGAAGCTAGCGAGTTGAAATTAAAACCATATACTCAGGTTTGCGGTCTTTTTAAGCTGTGAAAAAATCAAACTACTAAGTTAATGAAAAAAAAAGTTACGGTCGTTTATGTTATAAAAACGTTAATTTCGACACACACGAGAATCAAAATTCATAAGGTACTTTCCGTTGACCTAAAGTCCTGAAATTTGGCACGAAGCAAGGTCATATAGCACAAGTATAGGAAAATCGGAAAACTGAACTGCAAATTTGTAGTTAAGTAACCAAAAAACCAAAATTGGGATTCGGAAAAATCGTCGTAACTCAATTCGGGAATTGAACTGTTTTTATAGGTAAGTTTGTAAGGAACCTTCAGTGCGCGAGTCCGACTCGCACTTACCTAGTTTTTTACACTCACCTCAGGCAGTTTTATCATCATCCCCGGTTTCTATAATTTTACCATAAGTGCGCAAACTATCGCCGTACAAATGTAACAAGCTCATGATTCTTTACTGCACACCTAACTTTAGAATTATTATAATCGGGACAGTACATGGACGAGCTTAAACTTCATTTAGATTTTTTTTACAGCAGACCTTAATGCTATAGAAATATAATCAAAATTTCAAAATAACCAAGTGTAGCCAGGCAGTGGGTTCCTGTAGAGTTAAAGCGCCGCTGAGAATGGCCGAGAAAGAGTTGGCGAGATGATCTGCACCCCTAGCCAAGTTGACAATCTGCAATCGTTAACGCTAGTCGAAATGTATGGAAATGACATCATCTCAACGTTAAGTCACGTGGTCAGAACAAACAAATAGAAAATTCGTAGACAAGTTCAAATCGTTCAAAATGATAGAATGAATTGTTATCGTTTCTACAATGTTCAACGCTACATCTTTTGTTATTGTAGAACGACATTGTAGAACGAGCGGTGCGTCAACATGGCTACCAACTTATCGTTTTCTACAATTGCTGACACTGAGGCGTTACCGATTGGAGAACGGAATTCGACACGAAACGGTTGTAACTTGGCAAGCGAGGCTGGACGCGTACCACAAGGACTTGTTCGAGCCGATGCGGGTAAAGAATGTCTGAAAGAACTTGGGGGAGGGCTTTGCCCAGCAGAGGCATAGTAATGGCTAATAAAAACAAAAATATCTAAGGTTATTTTGTTAGCCAACTGTTTCGCTCGTGTGTAACCAAACAAACGCTACAGAAGCGTGTTTGCGTTACACGATCACGTCCTTGAGTAATTTAACTGTGTACAGCAAACGGTACTCACTTACTATGTATTATTCAAGTGAACATACACATATATATATGGGCGTGAAACCATTATTTGTTTTAGTTATGTTTGATTTTAATATTTTGTTAATGAATTTTACTTACAACTTAAATTGCTGAACTAATATTACTATTTCCGTTACGTTTAAAAATAAGGCTAATTAAACATACGTTATTTTCAACTTACGTCAATTTAACCTGGCCTGTTGGCCTAGTGGTTAGTGGCCCTGACTGCAATGCCGGAGGTCGTGGGTTCGATTCCCACCCAGGACAAATGTTCATGTGATAAGCACGATTATTTGTTCTGTATCTGGGTGTAATTTATCTACAATATGTATGTATTAAGAAATGTTTATAAGTATGTTTATCAGTTGTCTAGTACTAATAACACAAGCTCCGCTTAGCTTGTTGCTAGACGGCGTTGTATGATAGGTGTAAAATATTTAAAAAAAATTGTAATTTCTTTTCATTACTTGCCTCTAAAAATTTACATTCTAAATGATTAAGTCAGCCACAAATAACGAGCGTCTGATACTATTTTAACCACTTGTTATCTTCTATGTATGCCACTTTATGGGTGGTTAAAAAAGACATACCTATGTGTTAATTTGTATGTATGTATCTAAGTATATATTTATTATTGTATTTATTTTCTATTTCTTTACCATTAAGCTGCACCTACAATGTTTTGTTTCTGCACCACCCTAAGGTCAACTGGTAGAAAATGCCTGAGGCATTAAGTCCGCCTTTGTACAGTGTTTATTACTAGTGCATAAAGTTTTAGTAAATAAATATAAATACAATTTCGAGCTCGCTTTGCTTGCTCTTGGATTATAATTGACATCTGTTTTTGTCAGATTTCAATTTTTTTTTTTAAATTGATTTTGTATAAAGAGCTAGGTACAAACATATACGATGTTGGAATTTTTCATCACATCTTGTCGACATCTAACTCAGAGGCTGCTTATAGTTTAATTAAGTTTGCTTTGTTACGTTTTACTATATAGGTAAGGTATTTACTATTATCATGTCCGATGGGACTGACATGTACATTTGTATAAAAGTCCCTAATACAAAATAAAGAGAAAAATAAATAAAAATGACGTCTGGCACGGCACACGGCTGCCACGTCAAAAAAATAAACTAAAAATCAAAACATGATGTTTGTTAATTTATAGAAAAGTGAAGAAAATAGTCACTCATTGACTAAACATCGAATCTCGGAAACTAGTTGATCTACAAAACTGAAAATTTCATCGCAGTCGGGGGATCACACCACTCTGTAAAATACATTCTTATAGTATATGAAGTCCCCCTTTATCTCATATAAGAAACGACCAATTGAAACCGTGCACTAATTTCAGACGTTTTCAAGCTTATAAGTACTCATGTAAACAGTGTTACTGAATATTATGAATTTGAATTCAGCGGCTACCATCTACTTACTCTGTCTAATTTGCAATCTCTTCTTGTACAGCACGCAACCACTCAAGGACTCTCTTATCTTAATCCAAGGAACAAAATATCAAGTATTCCATCCACGACGGTCATAACCGGTTTATCTCATAAAAAGTGGCTCAGGAGGAAGGCTGCCATGTTTGGCGATGAAGAGATTTCTAAATGATTTCCAAAAGGATCGCTGGCTAGCCGTGTTTGATAGAGGTGGTCATAAAATGGTTTATGATAGCATATATTTTTGTATCGGTTACTGGTTAGAATATTTTTTACTGCAGAAATAAGACTAAAAATATCATGTAGGAATTTTATTACTGCCAAAACTGTAGTAGACTAAAATTTTGCCAAAGTGAGAGTAAGAAACAAGTGATTCTTTATGGGAGTATATCAATCATATCAAGTAACATATGTGGTTTTACACGAGTAGATATAAAAAAATAATACAAATTCTGAAGTAGGTATATACTCCTAAACCTAGGTAGTTCTTTCTCCAAAGTCTACTGGGGACATGAGTTCGATTCCGAAAAAGAAATCCAAGATCCTGGAATGCAAGGCCAAGTAACATAGGAGTGGGTTTTAGTCAGTAAAAGTCTGACATGCCCCGCTCCGCCCAAGAGAGAAGTAATTGGATGAAATCCCTTCTAAAAAAAAAAGCATTTCCTTCTGAGGTCGTCTGGGGTATCCAAACAATGTGCCATTTTTTAATTTATTTTATTTTATTTTCTAGATTTTTTATTGAAGTACAAGTTAAGTCCATAATAAGTCATTAATGTGATCGCAACTTTATCATATCTTCTGTTTGTGTTTATATGGTGTAACTGGATTCAGCCGTTTTGTTTGAAATCAATAAATAAATAAATAATAATAATATTCCACAACTATTAAACAACGCCGTCTAATCCCAAGCTAAGCAGAGCTTGTGTTATGAGTCCAAGACAACTGATAAACATACTTATATATTTCTAAATACACACATATTATAGATAAATCACAACCAGACACTGATCAAAATGATCATGCTTATCACACAAACATTTGTCCTGGGTGGGAATCGAACCCACGACCTCTAGCATATCAGTCAGGGCCACTAACCACTAGACCAACAGGCCAGAAAATAAAGTAAACATACTGCTGATTCTATGCTCTTTTTCATTTACAAAATGTATAATCATCAGATTTGCTACCTATATGTTTTAGTTTAGCATAACTTCACTAAGCGTTTACTAATAAAAAGGCCCTAAAACTTAAGTACATTTAAAACATCTAAAAATACCACAAAAGTAACGATTACATACGTCAGTCATTATTAAAATGGCCGCTTCAGAGAATGGCGCGCAATTTTTTCACAAACACTCCCCGGGGTCCCACAGACCACGCGTAATGGCAGGATGTGTCGCTGCTGCAGTAAATATTTACAGGTTACTGCTTCACAAACAGATGACCTCGGTAACAAAAGGTTAAGAGCATCCAACATTTTATGTATTTGTACATTTTCACTATTTTTCATACACACGCTCTTACGTGATTATGACGTCATTAGACGTCTTTCTTTAGATATTTTGGAAACACGGATATCTTGTATCTTATTATCTAGGTTTATATTGAATTCAATTTATAAAATGTAAGACTAATCCAGTACACATGTCATGTGACATCCACCAACCCGCACTGGGCTCGCGTGGTGGATCACGGCCCATTCCCTTTCCTAGAGAGGAGGCCTGAGTCCCAACAGTGGGAACATTATAAGGCCGACTACGCTATGCTATCCTAATCCATTAAAGACCTTTTTTTTTCAGTGAGAAAATCATCTAATGACAAATCCAGCTCCCGTACCTCAAAAGGCAAAAACGGAACCCTTATAGGATCACTTTGTTGTCCGTCTGTCTGTCTGTCAAGACCCTTTATCTCGGAAACGCGTGAAGGTATCGAGTTGAATTAAAACCATATTATATTCAAGTCTACGGTCCCTTGAAGCTGTGAAAAAATCAAACTTCTAAGTGAACGAATAAAAAAGACATGGCCGTTTATGTCGCAAAAAACGTATATTTTGATAATCAGGAATCAAAATTCATAGGGTACTTTCCGTTGACCCTGAAATTTGGCATAAGCAAGGTTTTATAGCACAGGTATAGGAATAAATCTGAAAACAATAAATTTGTTCTTAGCTACGTCACAAAAAAATATGCTTTTTTGCAACTCGGAAAAATCTTCGAGACCCGGGCATTGTAGTTTGTACGGAACCCTCAGTGTGCGAGTCCGACTCGCACTTGCCCAGTTTTTTTTTTAATTTTTCCTACACTTGGAATTACACCTGCATCGTGGGTGCATTTACAAACATGTAAATTCATATACACAAGAACACCCAGACCCGGAACACCTACGGAACACCTATCTGGCTGACCGTCCAGTTCGGACCGAACCCAAGTCGTCGACGCCGCGTACTGTTCTACGCGCGCCTCAGGAAGATGTCAGCAAACCGTAGGGGCCAGCAAGGTTGAAGCCTACTGGGGTCAAGAGTCTGATTCTGAAAGGAAGACTCGGTCCTGATACGAAAGAACAGGAGTGGGTTTTTAGTCAGTAAAAGTCTGACACTATTTCCCGTTCTGCCCAGAGCGGGGGAGTCATAAGATGATTTTCCCACCGCAAAAAAAAAGTTGTTCAATTCCCAAATGGAGTCTCAAAGATTTTTTCCGAATGTGTCTGTCTTGACAGACAGACAGACAGGCAGACGGAAAACTTAGTGATCCTACAAGGGTTCCGTTTTTCCTTTTGAGGCACGGAACCCTAAAAAACAAGAAAACGATATGAAGTCACAGTAGACAAAGAGGTATCCCTCTTTGTCTACTGTGACTGACGGGAGGAATCAAATGCCTCCCTTAAAAATTAAGATAGTACAGGCTATATCCGGGCCTTGGTACAGGCCATGGTCCGGAGCAAGGAGGAGTAGCAGGCGGAGGCCTTCTTCTGCGAAGCAGTAATGCTAGCAAAGGAGGAGGCCACACGTGCACGCGCGAGGCAATGGCCCTCGCGCCGCAGCCGATTCTGATCCCGATTTCCGACAGCGAGCAGTCCGACAGTTCGGTAACCATCCGGACCGAGCCCAAGTCGTCGACGGCGTGTAGTGTTCCACGCGTAGCTCAAGGAGATGTCACCAATCATAGGGGGGAGCAGCGTCGAAGCCTCCTGGGGCCAAGAGTCTGATTCTGAAAGGAAGACTCGGCCATGGTATGAAAGGCAACGAAGGAACAGGTGTGAGTTTTTAGTCAGTAAAGTCTGACGCACCCTCATGCTCCGTCCAAGAAAAAAAATGTACAGGCTATATAAAATATTAGTTTAGACTCCACATTAATGTAACTGTCCTTCTAGACAGATAGCCACTTGGAAACCATCCCTGGGAATATCTTAATCACCATGTAAGCTGTGTATCTCCTTGATATAATCCCGTAATCTGCAGTAACGGTTCCCGGGGGAGGCTGCGGGCAGCCCACTAATAGAGGTGCACACAATTTATTGTATGGCATGTAATACTTGCTAACTTTTGCCAGCGGCTTCGCCCGTGTAAAAGCAGAAAAGTATTCCAAGAGAACATAGTCCCAGGATAAAGCGATAATATTATGATTTTTTTTGGTGGGAAAATCATCTTATGACATCCGTCGCTCTTGGGCGGAGCTGGAGATAGTGTCCGACTTTTACAGACTGAAAAACCACTTTTGTTCCTTCGTTGTCTTTCGTACCAGGGCCGAGTCTTCCTTTCAGAATCAGACCCTTGGCCCTAGTAGGCTTCGACCCTGCTGGGCCCCTACAGTTGCTGACATCTCCTTGAGGCACGCGTGGAACAATACGCGCCGTTGACGACTTGGTCTCGGTCCGGACGGTTACCAGAGGGTCGGACGGCGAGATAACCATTGCTCGCCATCCGCAAGCCCGCGCCTATGGTGGCCGGAAATCGGGTTTCAGAATCCCGGCGGTGGTTGGGGTGTAAGGACCGTCGCCTCACGTGATCGGCCACCTTCTTTGCTAGCGTTACTGCTTCGCAGAAGGAGGCGACCGCCTACCACTCCTCCTCGCTCCGGACCATGGCCTATACCAAGGCGCGGCGTGAGAGGTCGCCGCCGCCATAATATTATATGTGCTATTCCAAGACAAGTGGACCATGCCTTGGAATTGTCTCGTTTCCATTCGGCCTTTTAAGTGTACATACACATGCAATTGTCTTCATAATATTAGCACGATTACGCCTGTGTTGAATCCAATTAATCAATTCATAAGCTCAGTAAACAGGCAGAACACTATCATTTACTCAAATAGATGGTAATTTTAATATAGAGATACGTCTTATCTATTATATCTGTACACAACTCGGGAATGACTTACGGGAATGGGCCGTAATCCACCACACGGGCCCAGTGCGGATTGGTGAATGTCACATGTCTTCGAATTTTTGGTTCTAGGACATGCCGGTTTCCTCACGATGTTTTCCTTCACCGTTTTGAGAGCAGTGGTGATAAAATAAATTACACAAAGTAATGCGCCTGGCTGGGTTTGAATCCACGATCTACTACTACTAACAACTCGTAAGTCGAGGCTGTTACCTCTCGGCCACCACTGCTACCCACTTACAACAAGAAACCAAAAACAGAAGAACTTATTCAGCACCCAACTTGACAAGGAAACAAAATACGGTAGTAATTTAATCCTTGCTCCTCCCCAGAGATTTAAACCTCAATATTATTAACACGGTACGCTATTCGTTACCCGCGCCGCGCCGCGCCCCCAAAAGTGCATTATTTTGTGCCGCACTAAATATGCGCGCTACTTTGTACACAAATTGAGTTTCAGGGCTGTCACCGAATATGGGATTGGTCGAAAGGCTCCACAGTACACAAAAATTTCCAACCCCAAAAAAAACGGTATCATTAAAAGACAAATCGAGAAATGACACCATAGTTTTTGAGTTTTAAAAAATAAGGTATCTACTACTGGTTACGCTGTTTCCATACCTGATATACATTTTTTTTTTTTGCGGAATGTGTTAATTTCTATATCTTTCCTTTTTCTGCACACATCTATCGAGTGAAAGAGTTTGAACTACCCATGTAATCGTTACAACTGACCAAGAACCAACCAAGGTTACAGACATAGCCCGAAGAATCGCCAAACTTAAGTGGCAGTGGGCAGGGCTACACGTATAAACAAAGCAATTTTACTTATTTTAACGGTTCTGCTGTGATTCTATGAGGAGTTCTCTTCCATATCTTCGAAGTTCATGATTATAACAATATTTCTATGAGACCAACTCGAAAGCATAAACTTTCAATAAAAAAATAATAATTTCAAAATCGGTCAACAATTGACCGAGAAATCGGTGAAAATGCATTAAAAAAAACATACATTCAGCCGAACATGGAACATCCTCCTTTTTGAAGTTAGTTAAAAAGGAGTATCGTGTTGAGAGAGTCTCATAGGTGGTGGTTCCATGTAAATCGTATCAAGATAGATTGCAAGCCGATATGGAAAAGGCTAGGAAGATTATGGAAGATAAAAAAAATATATTTAAAGTTGTAATAACACAACAAAAACTTAATCGTATTAATAACAAAGTAAACATTACAACACGATTTTTATTGATTCCTTCAATTTGTACTCCATTAATGTCACACCATTATTTTACTATAAAAATCTGTTTTATCTTACATTAAGATAAAGCAGATTTTTGTGTGTAAATTTAGGTACTACATGTGTTTAATATCCGGCTAGATCAAAACGGTCATAGGAGGGTATCGAAGATGAAGTCATTTCAAAATGAAAAAGATAACAAAATTATTTTTCCTTTTACAATTTTTAATAGTACCAGCCCTAGCAACAGAACGGGACAATTTTAGCGTGATTGTTTAGAAACATAAACGGTTAAAGTGCAGTGTCATAAACGTACTGCGTTTGAAACACTCTGCGATTCAGTTGAAACATGTTCTAGATTTATGTTTATAGACGTGAATTAAAATAATGGTGAAAGAGTGCGGTGAAGCGGAGTTTTGAGTATATGGTAGACTTTAAAAGGAAAGCTAAATAGAGATACCTACCCAATCTCTTTTTGGCATTGCTCTGGTCTAAAAGTACGCATCCGACAAGAGTACGCAATGCCAATAGCCGCGATGTTGTTACGATACGTGGCCGAGGTCAGTGTTATTTTGAAGTATAAGCTAGTGGGAAGTATTGCATGAAAAAAGACTGAGATATTACATATATATGTAAGTATTATGTAAGTTAAGATAAAAGTGCCAGGGTAACCCGCAAAATTCATTTTTGATATGTCATGTCTAACATTAATACTGTAATTAATACTTTACGACATTTTTTTAGATCATTTGACATTTTATTTGTAACTGTTTGACACCTTATTCGAATGTTAACCAATAACTCAAAATTTTATCTTGTTTTTTCTTTATTATTTACTTTGTATGTTATTTGCGTGCATATTGTACCTGGATTCAACTCAACGCAAACTCTTATATGAATAAGTGAAAAAAAAAAACAATTCAAATATGATATTCGGCAAAAAGCCATTTAGATGAACTAAAAGGGTTATATAGATGATTTCATATTTTGACCAATATAAAACTTGACTCTGACTTGCTAAACGCAAAAAACTTATTTAAAATGGAATGTCATGTGCTACTTTGGAGCATCTCCTTTGAAATACCTATATCTTAGTTTAGTATTATGGAAGTATATGATTTTTTTTTATATTCCTGCGTACTTTTGCCAATTCTCATGCGTACTCTTATCCATTAGGATAGCTCTTGTAAGAAAAGTAGGTAGTACTCATTCTTTATCATTTATATTATTTATGGCGTATTTTTGTGCCATTTTATGCTACTTTATGAAAGATGTTATAAAATTAATTAACTTAATTTTATAACAGTTTGAACACATGTGCATACTCCTAGACGAGCTTATCATAATTCTGGTATAAATGGACGGAGAAACTATATAAGACACTAGCAGTTCCCTACGGTTTCACCCGCGTCTATGATTACTACTCCACACCCTTCGGTGGGTGGCTCGCCGTCCGACCCTCCGATAACCGTCCGGACCGAGCCCAAGTCGTCAACGGCGCGTGCTGTTCCACGCGTGCCTCAGGGAGATGTCAGCAACTGTAGGGGCCCAGCAGGGTCGAACCCTACTGGGGCCAAGGGTCTGATTCTGAAAGGAAGACTCTGCCCTGGTACGAAAGGCAACGAAGGAACAGGAGTGGGTTTTTAGTCAGTAAAAGTCTGATACTAGTCTACACCCTTTGGTCGTAGCGTGATGTTATGTAGCCTACTAGGCCAGATAAAATTTAGCCTATGTATATTATGCCTACTTCATGCTTACGTACCAAATTTCAACAAAATAAGTAAACAGAAGTTTAACCGTAAAAGCGTATGAGCGAGCGGCGGTTGCCTGCTTGGGCCATGGGTAACGCAAAAGCAAGAAAGAACTTAGGTGTGGTTTTAGTCAGTAAATTTTGACATGTCCTCTCGCTCCACCCTAGGGCGCGAGAAGTCATTAGATGTGACGTGATGTGAGATGTCTGTGTTTTCTGATAGCTACAAAATAGGGGTCTTGTAAGTCAAGAGTGAATAGGTTACTTCTAGGTAAGCGTGTTCCATCGTCGGCCACATCATCGCTTACCATGAGATAGCTGCCAAACGAGAGCATATCAATAATAATAAAAAGATGATTTTTTACCGTAAAAAAAAATTGTTGAAAGTGTAACAGACAGATAGAGTAACTTTCACATTTATAATATTAGTAAATATTTAATCTACTTTTATACTCACCTTATTAAATATTAATTTTAAAGTTATACAAACAATAAAAATAAAAAAGAAACTTAATACATTAGCTTCAATTCGTAACTTTCTTGATAATTCACTTTTTTTATATCGAAAAAGCTCGACTTTGACATTTCTTGGCATGATCACAAGAGAGTTTCACAAATTATAATTTGGGAAAAAACTTCTTTATTTTATTTTTCTTTCGGATTTTCTTCATTTTATGTTAAAGTTGTTTTCAGTATCAATACGCAATGTAGGTTAATTATTAAATCGGTTTTAGAATTTTAAGCTAGCATTTTTATATTTTTTTGGACAAACCGATTGGCGTAGCCGTTGACCGAATGCCTGCCGTGGGTTTGATTCCCGCACGGAACCAATATTTGTTTAACATACAGATAGTGATTTCGGGTCTGGGCACTCTTTTGTGTACCTAAGAGTTTACAAACATGATCGCACCCGGGACACTGGAGTACCAAGTTCCCAGTCCGATATTAGGAATTACTTACTCCAACGTCGTAAGTGCATTTAAGAAAAAAAAAAAAACAAAATATTTTTTGTACTTTTTTTTCTAATTTTGATAGGCTGACTGCCATCTCACTTGATGGTAAGCGATAATGTGGTCGACAATGGGGCACGCACTAACCACTAGTGGTTAGTGGCCCTGACTGTTAATGCTGGAGGAACCCACGAGGTTCGATTCCCACCCAGAACAAATGTTTGTGTGATGAGCACAATCATTTGTTCTGTGTCTGGGTGTAATTTATCTATAATATGTATGTATTTAGAAACATTTAAGTATGTTTATTAGTTGTCACTTTATCATTCATAACACCAACTCCGCTTAGCTTGGAACTAGACGGCGTTGTGTGATAGTTGTGTGAATATTATATTCACTCTTGATTTAAATACACCAGAATACACAAGGTTATAGTTATCAGGAAACACAGACTCCGGCATGGAATTGCACTTCTTAGCTGTATGCATAATGATTGTTTTTCCAAAACGTTTTGTGGGATGTCCACCATGTACCTGAAGCGCATCGCCGTACGCCTAGCGGTCTGTTGATGTAACGGCCTTGGTGGAATTAAGTTACGCAATTCCGACGCATACTCCCCAAAATGCAACGTACATAATATATCATCATCATCATCAGTATCATTTCAGATGAAAGACGATTACTGCTGGACATAGGCAATGAACGGTCCTGTGCATCTCGCATCCATTGGAGTCCCACAACCGTTACCAAGTCATCGGGCCACCTTGTAGGAGGCCTTCCAACGCTACGTCTTCCGGTACCTGGTCATAATATATCACCATTCACTATTTCGCTAATAATAACCTAATGTAACACGCTGACAGTAAGCACACCCTGGCACAACATAGCAAAGTCGGCCTTATCATGTTCCCACTGTTGGGACTCAGGCCTCCTCTCTAGGAGAGGGAATGGGCCGTAATCCACCACGCGTGCCCAGTGCGGTTTGGTGGATGTCACATGTCTTCGAATTTTTGGTCCTAGGACATGCCGGTTTCCTCACGATGTTTTCCTTCACCGTTTTGAGAGCAGTGATGATGAAATAAATTACACAAAGTAATGCGCCTGGGTGGGTTTGAACCCGCGTCCTACAACTCGTAAGTCGGGGCTGTTACCACTCGGCCACCACTGCTCACTTATAAATTGCGTAGATTTTATTTAATAGTCATACTAGCGATCAGCAGTTTCGCACGGGTTTTCTTTACTGTAATATACAATGTATAATACATATCATATATTATAATAGTACCATCTAAACCTTTATGTATCTTTCTCTTTGCCTGTCTAGCAACTGGTGGCAACCTCATGAAAACCCCTTCAGTACTTTTTGAGTTTACTGCAAGACAGGCAGACAGACGCAGTGGAAAACTTAGTTTTATGATATAAAAATGTGTTGATATAAATCTAGCGCCTGTTCTAGAGGCCCAATATCGCCTATGTAATATGTCTCCAATATCGCCTATGTAATATGTCTCCAATATCGCCTATGTAATATGTCTCCAATATCGCCTATGTAATATATCTCCAATATCGCCTATGTAATATGTCTCCGATATCGCCTATGTAATATGACTCCAATATCGCCTATGTAATATGTTTCCAATATCGTCTATGTAATATATCTCCAATATCGCCTATGTAATATGGATTATTATAAGGCTGATTTGCTATTATTGTATTATAGACAATCAAATCAAATACAAAAAGTCAAGCTTACTTCAGACACATCAACCTCTAATAACAAAACACTAATCACTCTACAAACAAAACAAACAGCTCTAATCACAAAAAAAAAAACCGGGCTAATGCGAGTCGGACTCACGCACTGAGAATTCCGTACAAAATTCCTATGCAAAAAGTTCAATTCCCGAATTGAGTTACGAAGATTTTTCCGAATTCCAAAAATGTTTTTTTATGTGACGTAACTACAAATTGGGCGAAGGCAACCACTGACTGGATTCCGAACAGCAGGAGCCGGCGACGCGGTAGGTCTAGAAGGAGATGGCGTGACGATTTGGACTCCTACCTTAAGGATTGGTCAGAAGTGGCTAAGGACAGAAAGGAATGGAATAACGGAAGGGCAACTCTGCCTGCAGTGGGACACAACGGGCTCATAATAATAATAACTACAAATTTACAGTTTTCAGTTTTTTTCTTATATTTGGGCTATGAAACCTTGCTTCATGACAAATTCTTGATCAACGGGAAGTACTCTATGAATTTTAGTTCCCTTGAGAGACATAAACAGCCGTATCTTTTTTTGGCTAACTCAGAAGTTTGATTTTATTAATGCTTCAAGGGACCGCAGCCTTGAGTATGTGGTTTCAATTTCAACTCGATGCTTCCACGCCTTCTCGAGATAAAGGGTCTTGGCAGACAGATAGACAGACGGACAATAGTGATCCTATATGGATTTCGTTTTTCCTTTTGAGATATGGAACCCTAAAAACAAAACAAACACGATCCTTCCAACTTGGAACGCGAAAATAATGAATCTGAATACAGAAACAACATGTTTAGTGAAACCCACGAGCGGTGAATACAGTTCACGTGAAATTAATTTGAAAAACAACAATAAAATATGTTGTTACTAAACAAACGAACATTATAAAGGTAACTGCGGACCGAGTGTAAATTATGAAAGCTGAGTATGTTTAGGTTACGCTCTGTGGCAGGTGTGATTTCAGCATGTGGGAGGGATGAATGGCACAATACTATCGGTAGTTATTTTGATAAATATTTCAAGATTTTTTCGTCACACTCGGTCATATCCTTTTGTCAAAGTACTTTGTGAACAGCATCGCGGTCGCGTCCAATCACGTATTAACGTCTGTGGTCTATGCAAATTGCCACAGATTATAAAAACAAATAGCTCGGGCGCGTCGTGGTGTTGCCACTTTATATTAATGTATTTGTTTTTCTTTTTTTATTTAGTTTAATTTTTATTTCCTTTTTCTATCCAAATCTTGTACACTGCACCGTTCGGGCGTGTTTATGTCACCGCCACCGGCCCACGCTGAAAACCAGCGCTGTGAGCTCATCCCATAATGCGTGAGGCCACAGCTTTATGCTGAGCGTTCGGCCGTTTTGCGCGGACGTGACGCATATCTTCCATATTAATTGACAATGTTTGTTTACTAGTTTTAAGATTGCGTCATTTCGCGCGAATAAACAATTTTTCTTTCTTTCTTTCTTTCTTCTTTCAAGATTAACTTCAAGTGGGCAAGAGCAAAATTTTTTTTAAGATAACATGACTCTGGATTTTATTACTATTAATTGCAAACCAATTAATTTCATGTGAATATTTTACACATTTTGGGTGTGTTTGGTATAAGTATAATCAGCCTTATAATGTTTCTACTGTTAAAACTCAGGCCTCCTCTCTAGTAGAGGGGATGGGCCGTAATCCACCACGCAGGTCCAGTACGGGTTGACGGATGTCACAGGTCTTCAAATTTTCCTATCTTTGGTATGTCGCTTTCCTCAAAATTATTTCCTTCACCGTTTTAACAGCAACGTTGATTAAATATATTACATATTATAATGTAAAACGCTTGCTTGGATTTGAACCTACGACGTACAACTCGTCAGTCAGGACCTGTTACCAGTAGGCCATCGACCTCAGTACCAGCAACCTAATAATGTTCACTTTTGACTTTAAGAATATTTTACTTTTTGCCACGTAACGTAAGCTAAAAATATCTTTAACTTCAGCGTCACGCAACGTCGTACAAAAACATAGACTAATATGTTTATGTTACAACATTATACATCAGAATTTTGTGAAAATTGTACCTGGAACATACTGCCGTAGATCTGAGAATGAAGACAGTGTTATAATTTACTTGGAAATGAAATTAAGGTGCAAAATGAGCTCAAAAGCTAGACTTGGGAAAACAATCATCAAGTGAATTCTCTTGCTTTGAAGGGAGAGAAATTGAGTGTTAGATTTTTACCGACTTTAGTCACCTTTTGCATTTCAACGTGACGGTAGCACTTTCGAACAATCTCGTAGTCCTGACCGCAGTGGCTCTGACAGGCCCCGTCAGTAAGGTTTTAATTTGAGGCATGAAAATCATTTCAACAACGATTTCTTTCACTCTAGGATGGGCGAGAGGATGTGTCCGACTTTTACTGACTAAAAAAACATCTGTGTCATTTAGTTGCCTTGCGTTCGAGGACCACGGTTTCCATTTCAGGTATTCCTTAGGATGTATCGGCTTTTCTGAGCTGCTATGGTTTGCTGACATCTACACAATTTAAAGAACGCTGTCACAGTTCGGTCTGTAGATGGATGATCATGCGGTACGTCCAAGATTCCACCTTAAACCGTTGGTCTCAACTATCATTGCTAGATCTTTAACAATCGTGAAAGCTTAGTCAGAAGCTAGAAAAGTCTGACACGTAACTTTCCAAGGAGTACCGTGTTAGGTACTCAGTTACTGGGTTGTGGAGATCAGTCAAAATTATACACCAGTAAGAACTCAAATATCAATATTAAAGTTCAACTATACATATTTTGTTAACCCACGTCCGTGCGTCACTGCGGGGTGCCAACTGAAAACCAGCGCTGGGTGTCTGACGCCCAGCAAATGCTGTGGTGGGAAACCCTTTTAGTGCGGGTACGCTCGGCGCATTCTGTACTTTGTGTTTGTACCCGTTGTGCTGTGTCTGTCCCAAATAAAAGTATTTATATACTGTTCTATCTATTCTATTTTTAGATAGGCGCCACCCTAATACAGTTAGCAAATGGTTGACTGTGGCGTATCTCCATTCTTTCCGCGATCTAAGTAGCACTCTAATGTGTGTTGTGATACAAAATTTTGATGAAAAACAGTCACGTGGCAGTTACGTCGTTTTGAATTGAACTCTTCGTCGTCTCGAAATTATTGTTGTAGTACAAGATTTTGTTGATAGATTACGTTTCATATCATATTTCCGGGTAGCAGTTGATGTTGTTAAGAGTTTGTTAGTATAATTGATATGTACTTTTATGGGGTACTTTGAATATTTTTATTAAGTATATATAAGAAACTCAATATAGGGCTAAAAAAAACAATCCGCTTCGATGGGCCGCATTTCCGCCATTGAACTTCACTCAAAGAAATCCCGTAAAAAACTTCATTTCACATTATGTTATTACGATCAATAGTAAAAGTTTTGGTCTTACATGCTTATTTAATGCAATTTCATGTTTTAATAAACCATTTTAACTTATACATCTAAAGTAATATTATAAAGAGGTAAAGTTTGCTTTTTTGTTTGTAGTAGGTAAATCTCTGAAAGTACCTACAGGTCCAATTGCAAAATTTTTTTCACCGATAGTAAGCTGCTTTATTCCTGAGTGACATAGGCTATATTGTATGTACGCAGGCGAAGCCGTGGGGAAATGCTAGTGTTTAATAAATGAAATGTTCATTCAAATAAAATTTTATGACGAGCGCGGTTTTTAGCGTGATTTTTTTTTCAAATGAAGGTCAGTGACTGTTTTATTTATTCACAAATTGATTCTCAGTGGCAAAATTAAGTTGTGAATTAAATTATTCACAAATTGATTCCCGGTGGCAAAATTAAGCTGAGAATTTAATTATTCACAAATTGATTCCCAGTGGCAAAATTAAACTGAGAATTTAATTATTCACAAATTGATTCCCAGTGGCAAAATTAACCTGAGAATTTAATTATTCACAAATGGATTCCCAGTGGCAAAATTAAGCTGAGAATTTTATTGTAGTATTGACTACCTCAGCGAAGATTACCGAGAAGGCTGGCTCGATACTTTTGTTGCCAAATGCGGAAAAAACATTAGAATGTGTTGCATCCGCATTACATATTTATTACTGGTGTCGAGGCGATATGGTCTAAAGACCTTACCCTGCCCAAATGGAGAGAAGAAAAAGAACAAAACAGATTCAACTTTTTATCGCCATATCACAAAAAACTTACTAATTTTGCTGTCGGATAATCAGTAATCAATTACACTGAAAATATTAAACTCAGAAAATATGCATTATTCTTGTAATTTCTGTTCTTTCACCAGGTACAGTATTTTTTGATTGTAAACTCAAAGACGGCTAAACTGATATTAGATTTTTTTTCCATCAGTTACAGTAGAATACAACTATGTCACTGAAGTGTTACCCTAAATATTTTCTACTTCTACACTCACAGAAAATAGTGTAACATTAAAACGTTTTTAAACAACCTGTTTTGGGTAGCCTTTTTGTTAATTCTTTTAATTCAACATAATCTAGTAAGACAGACAAGAGTGACTAAGTAAATATTCAGCCCTATGTTCTTTTAAGATATTAGTCTCAATTAAAGCTAAAATCTCCAGGATTTGCCTTGCCCTTGACCTTCACAGAAAGGTCCCTACACAGTGCTGGATAAACAAAATTGTTTTACTTAAATATCTAGCTAGACGCTACTTCACTCACGTACGTAACTAATTCTGGTGTGACAGAATTTTTATTACAACTTATTAGTTTCTTTAAAAATAAACTATAAGCTGTTATTTTGATGTAACACAAGTAGGTTAATAAATTGAAAAGCCATAATCAGCTTTTTAATGTTCCCACTGCTGGGATCCAAGCCTTCTCTCTAATAGAGGGAATAGGCCGTAACCCACCACGTGGGCCCAGTGCTGGTTGGTGGATGTGACATGTAATCGAATTTTTGGTTCTAGGACATGCCGGTTTCCTCACGATGTTTTCCTTCACCGTTTTGAGAGCAGTGGTGATGAAATAAATTACACAAAGTAATATGTGAACCCGCGACTTACGACTAACAATAATAATTGCAAAGATCATTAAATTTTTATTAGGTAATAATTATGTAGAGCACTTTGTCTTTGCGGATGACGAGCGATGGGTAGCTCGCTGTCCAGCCGCTACGTGTCGTTAACAGTACGGGGCCCGAGTAGGGTCGATGCCCGCTAAGATCACGGGGAATTTCTTAGAACAGACAAAGCAACTAGAAGACACAGGCAGGTCTTAGTCTGTAAAAATCTTATGTCCTTGCGCTTCACTCTAGGGCGGGAAGTCACTTGGATGATTTCACACCTCAAAAAAAAAGTAAATCTAATCGTATGGTTGAATTTCTATCCGTCCTTTTATAATTTATATTTCTGATGTTCAATCAAAAATATTTTTATTTCATATAGGCCTACATAGGCACTTATAAAACGTCGGAAGCTAGTGCACGGTTCCAAATTGGTTGTTTCCTATGGAGAAGAACCGGCAAGAAACTCCATGGTTACTCTTTTAAAAATAGTGATTGTTTACAATATTTTCATATTACAGTATTAATAATAATAATAATCATTTATTTGCAAACAAGTGACACTAATTACATAAATTCTCTGCCTCCTGAACTAGGTAGTGAACCTGTATCTCAGGAGACAGTTCCTTCCCTATAAATATTACCATCCATAATAGATATTATGTAAGAACAGTGTAGACCAGTCAATATTGTACCCAAAAGCACAATAAAAATAATCGTATTAATAAAGTTTCAAGTAATAACTATTGGAAACAAGCTATTTTCAACGCAAAAGTAAATTTTGTTCTTAAAATATCTATTTGAAAACTTATTCTATTATTGTAGTTACATCGTGTTTTTGCATGATCATATTTTCTTTAAATTTTAATTTGCAAAAAGATAAATCAAAATCGATGCAAATATTAGCCTTGAATTTATTAAACCCAACTTTATTTATGTATTCTTTTATAAAAAGAAAACTTAGAATTCTTTTACATTATTTTTGATTACCTACGCTACGGGGTAAGAGCCGATATACATATTTAAATTCAAGATTCTTCGCTTCTTTATTTAAAAAAAAAATATATTTTTAGATATTTTTTTCTGTAGCTATGTTTTTATTTCTAGGGCTTTTTATTATTTATTTTGTGATCTTTAAACAGAAGATGATAACCATATTGGATGGATATCATTTAAAAAAAGTATTATATATTTTCAAAGTACATAAACAAAAATCGCGGGTAAAGTCGTGACAGATCTACAACACCTATTGATTAATTACGTTTTTTTTTCCGACTACATAAATATAAATCTGATAGAAATTATCTCTGTAAGATATTGAGTTTGAACTGACCTAATTTAGACACATTTTTTATATTTATATAGATTATTTCTACTAATAGATGCTTATTAGAATCGAACACGACTGACGGAGCGAAACAATATTGACATTAATTTGTTTCCTGAAATATAACTTCTATCAAACGTTACTATTCTGACACCTTACCTAACTCTTCCATTAGTGTAACTAGACACTACCAACTCCCTAAACTTAATTTGCCATCTCCAAAAAACGCAATATAACTTTATCACAACTGAATAAAGCTCAAAGTTGTGAGACATCTCATTTCATAGCTGCAAAACAATCGTGGTATATTACCAACGTTTATGGCTTCCCAATTTTGCAGTAAAGTGCATTCTAACTTAATATAGTTAAGGTTGAAATTTCGGTGTATGATCAGTCTGACCACACGAGAACCTTGTCTTATCGCTCCTCCCGCGGTAGAATATCTTTCAAGCCGACAAAGTGTTTTGAAATTCAATCTAGGACTGTTGTTTGTAAGTAATAACATTAACGCTTACAAAATATCTTCATCCAAACTATGTAGTTAGTCCAATGGTAGCTAGCGCTGCTGCTGCGTGTTAAGGTGGGTCTATGCTAGAGGAGCTGAGCACAAGCGGAGCACGAGCCGAGCTAAAATTTGTGTAGCAACTCTAGAGGAGCCGAGCACAAGCAAAGCACGAGCTGAGCTTAAAGTATAGTGTGGATCGACTCTAGAGGAGGCGAGGACAAGCAGAGCACGAGCTGAGCTTAAAGTGTGGTGTGGACCGACTCTAGAAAAGCCGAGCACAAGCAGAGCACGAGCTGAGCTTAAAGTATAGTGTGGACCGACTCTAGAAAAGCCGAGCACAAGCAGAGCACAAGCTGAGTTTAAAGTGTTGTGTGGACCGATTCTAGAGGAGCCGAGCACACGCAGAGCACGAGCTGAGCTTAAAGTATAGTGTGGACCGACTCTAGAAAAGCCGAGCACAAGCAGAGCACAAGCTGAGTTTAAAGTGTTGTGTGGACCGATTCTAGAGGAGCCGAGCACAAGCAGAGCACGAGCTGAGTTTAAAGTGTTGTGTGGACCGATTCTAGAAAAGCCGAGCACAAGCAGAGCACGAGCTGAGTTTAAAGTGTAGTGTGGACCGACTCTAGAGAAGGCGAGCACAAGCAGAGTACGGGCTGAGCCTAAAGTGTAGTGCGTGTGGTGTGAACCGAATCTAGAGGAGCCGAGCACAAACAGAACACGAGCTGAGTTTAAAATATAGTTTGGGCCGACTCTAGAGGAGCCGAGCACAAGAAGAACACGATGAGCTTAAAGTGTAGTGTGGACCGACTCTAGAGGAGCTGAGCACAAGCAAAGTACGAGCTGAGTTAAAGTGTAGTGTAGCCGACTCGACCGACCACGAGCGCCACTACACGAATTTGAGTTCGGCTCATGCTCCGCTCGTGCTACACTGGTGCTCTGCTCCTCTAGTGCAGACCCACTTTAAGGTTTGGGTTCGATTTCGACAAAGTGATATTGGATTTTCCCATCCGGAATCTCACATCCCCACAGCTGGGACTCGGGCCTCCTCTCTATGAGAGAGAAAGGGCTGTGTAATCCACCACGCGAGCCCATTATGGGTTATGGATATGACGGTTTTCACACAAAGTTTTGGGAGCAGTGATGACGAAACAAATTACAATTCCACATTATATTAAAGCACCTCTCTTTTCTTTTTTTTGAGATTGTACCTCGAAAAGGTGCCTGGTATCATTATATCAACTGATACACGAAGGGTTGAAGGCCATTTAGGCAATAAAGGCGTCATGTTATGTTAAATTTCTTCCCGGCAGCCCTAGATTGGATATCGTAAACACGTTTCATCCCTTATAAACAACCTTTTCTGGTGTTTTTTAAACTGATATTATGAAGATGTGGAATTTATTGTTGGTTTGCTTTGAAAAAGGAAGTAAACATGGCTTTCTTTTAGGTGGGAAATCATACTGGCTTTTCTCGATCAAGGGTGGGGCGCGAGAGTGTTCGAAAGAATTACGCTGCTCTGGATCGCAAAGGCCCTGGAACACAAGGAACACGGGTGGATTTTATTTTTTGATACACCATTTTGCTCTACCCAGAGTGGGCCAATTTCGACTGGCCTATTGGTCTTGTGGTTAGTGGCCCTGACTGCTATACCGGAGGTCGTGGGTTCGATTCCCACCCAGGACAAATGTTTGTGTGATGAGCACGATAATTTGTTCTGTGTCTGGGTGTAATTTATCTATAATCTTATTACAGAGTTCCGGTGCCTAACTTCAGGCTTCATCATCAGATCCGTTCGATATATTCCCCCACTTCTTTCAGTCAGTCATCGACTACACCTATAAACAAAGCAATTTTACGCATGTTTTTAGAAACACATAAGTATGTTTACCAGTTGTCTAGTACACATACAACAAGCTCTGCTTAGCTTGGGACTAGACGAACGACGTCTAGTCCTGAAAAAAAAAACATGATTTTCTATCCTTATAAAAATAGAGTAGTAAGCAAATTCCCGGATTTCTCGGAATTACTGATCATATTTCTTCATCGTTAATTGTCGTGGACTAATTTTTTATTCGGGAGAGAGGAAAGCCATGAGATACAGCTAGTCCTTTGTAGGTAAGCAGACTTTTCTGGAGTTTTTTTTTGCCATAACCTTGGAAACTTTCGTAGGGATGTCTTTCAAGTGTATGTAAATGTTTTCCCTTATATGTTTAGGGCTTTTATTTAAAAACAGTTTTGTGAAAGATACGTTTTAATATATTATGTTTGATAGACGTTGTGGTAACCGGTCAAAAAAATATAATGTTTATGTTTTTATATAGAAAGTTTAACTTCGGAGTACTACCTTAAAGGGATGTAGGATACGACAATCTGGCCTTACTGCACTATTATCTTTGTGAATCATGTTTTTTTTTTTTTACGGACTCGCTCTTATTTATTTATTTATTTATTTATTGGCACACCAACAGCATTACATACATGATTTTTAGCGAAAAATAATATTAAAACGTATTATCTGGTATGCATGCCCATTATAGGTATGCACAGCTTACACCATTAAATTATTACCACAAAAATTAAACATACAAAATGAAAAAAAAAAAACATACAATTATAAAAATAAAATCAAAGTAGAAAGTAGACAAAAAATAAAATAAAATGAATCGTTACAAAAAAAAAAGAGGATAGTGTATTGAAATTTATTTCTCTTGACTTCACCTGATGGAAAGCGACGATGTGGTCAACGATGGAGCACGCTTGCCTAGAAGTAACTTATTCGCTTAAGATCCGAAAAGCTATCAACAAACACAAATCATCATCTTTCTACCTTTGTCCCATGTGATAATGATAAATGCAGTTTTATCTCGCAAAACATTTAATTATTACTTTTATTTAGAAAAAGTACAACGTTACAAAAACGGCGCGCAAATCTCTGTGTCCCCGTTGTCAAAGATGCTAGTGCGGGACGATCGTTGTCATTCGATTGTCGTCGACTTTTTTATTTTTTAGTCTAACACATGTTACTTGGAATCGATTACATTTTTAGGGTTCCGCACCTCAAAAGAAAAAAAACGGAACCCTTTTAGGATCACTTTGTTATCCGTCTGTCTGTCTATCTGTCAAGATTTATCTCGGGAGTGCGTAGAGGTATCGAATTGAAATTAAAACCATATACTCAAGCTTGCGGTCCCTTGAAGCTGTGAAAAAAATAAGATTTCCAAGTTAACGAAGAAAAAGATACGGCCGTTTATGGCGCATAAAATGTACATTTTGACACTCAAAGGAATCAAAATTAATACGGTACTTTCTGAAATTTTGCATAAACCAAGGTCTTATAGCACAGATAAAGGAATGAATCTGAAAACAGTAAATTTGTTGTTACTTCACAAAAAAAAATATCCTTTTTTTGCGATTAGGAAAAATCTTCGAGACTCCATACGAGAATGAAATTATTTACATTGGTAATTTTGTACGGAACCCTCAGAGTGCGAGTCCGACTCGCACTTACCCAGTTTTATTTTCTTCTGTTCTGTACCATTAACCGTTACGGTATCACTGACTCCACTAAAAAGAAAGAATAAACTAAAAAAAAAAAAAACTTAAAAATATGAAAAATAGTAGCTCACCTGCAGCACCGTGAACAGGGTCCAAGCTAACGATGGTCGGGGCTACTAAGCAAGGAATCTCCTATCAATATGCGCCGTATCCTGAAGTACTTAACTGCTTTCTGGATCAAGCCCTTGATCCAACTGCTCAATGTGAGCCTCCTCAGATGTTGTTCGAGGTTCTTGGCTATTAAGCCATTGGCTTTCACGACTATGAGCACAATGACTGCTGTATCCTCTTCTCACATGACGACCACCTCACAAGCCAAGTCAAGATACTTGGAGCATACGGTAGAGGTGTGCCCCACCTGGGCAGAGCACCGCCGTGTCCTCGTGGGGGCGATCGGTGGCAGCGATCTCTCGCGCCGGGCCTTGGTACAGGCCATGGTCAGGAGCGAGGAGGAGTGGCAGGCGGTTGCCTCCTTCTGCAAAGCAGTAATACTAGGAGAAGGCTGCACGTGCAAGCGCGAGGCAATTATGGCCCTCGCGACCCAGCCGTTTCCAATTTCCGGTCAAGGCTTGCGGACGGCGAACAATGGGTAGCTCGCCGCCAACCGTCCGGTAACTGTCCAGACCGAGCCCAAGTCATGGACAGCGCGTAGTGTTCCACGCGCGCCTTAAGGAGATGTCAGAAAAGCAGTGGCAAAGAAGGAACAGGAGTGGGTTTTTATTCAATAAAAGTCTAACATGCCCTCTCGCACCGCCCAAGAGCGGGGAATGTCATTAGATGATTATCCCACACAATAAAAAGTCAAGATACTTAGTTTGGTTTGTCTTTTTCAGCTTTCACAAGATTCTCGTCATGGATACCTTATTATTGTTATTATTATAGCTTGACCGCTGACAAGATAGCTTTAGTTTCACTTGTATTTTTTTTTTACTAACCGACATTTTGACAATTCAGAAGTGTCTGTAATTCGTCTATTTGAAATAAACGTTTCTGATAAACGATTTCTGATTTCTGATACAATTGAAGAAAAAAATCTGTTGCACCGACCCGAAGTAAAATGAGACAAGGGTTGGAACGATAATGAATATAATAATAAAATACTTTCAGCCAAACATAAATCCTCCTTTTTGAAGTCGATTAAAAATAAAAACGGTCTGTCTGTTTTTTAATTTCCATTTTTGATTTCAAACACACAACGTAGCAATAACAACATAGGTACAACAAACAAAAGAAGATCTAGATCTTCTTTTGTTTGTTGAACCGTTGTCCAGAACTTTTGTCACAATAACTTGACAGAACTCCAAGAGCCATGTTTGAATAGGAAACTTTACAATAGTATCAAAAGACTAATAAATCTATTTAGTGCAAGTTAGTGAGAAAGACGAGCTCATTGAATGCAGTTGAAGTTGCTGCAAGCTAGTCTAGAAGGCTGGTGCAAACAACTGCGGTCTTTGGACCGCACTTTGTAGTTTTAGGTGGAAAATCATCATAAAACTTCTTCCGTTCTGGGTGGAGTGACTCACTTCATCCAGAGCATGACTGACTTTTCGCTTTTTTTTTGCAAAGAACAAATTAAAAAAAAAGAGAATAAAACAAACAAAGAAATAAATAATGACGCTTTTTTTTTAAATAAATTTATTTATTTGTTTGATCTTCATGCAATAAACTAGAAAGGTGGACCCTGCCTTAGGCGTTCTACGAGGCAACCTACGGTGGTGAAGAGACAATAATGGTAGGTGTATAAAAAGAAAATTTTATTTATAAAACAAGAGTAAAAAGTAAACATATTATAGTTAAAATACAAATACATATAAAGGTATTTAATACAATATACATATTTATCAAATGGTTGAAGTCTGCCACATTTAGCTGGAGTGCCGCAGTGATTTCGTGGAAGCAATTGGCAGTGAAAATGTCAACGGGACACCTCCTTTAGTTAAGCACCATTGCGATCAAAGAAGGTAGCTGAAACTATGAGGGTTAGGACAATCTCACCTCCCAGTCGTCACTGTAGGTGACGCACTGGGTGTCAGCAGCTGTATTTGGCGATTCCCAGCCACCGCAAACACGGGCATGCGGTGGTACCATCCAGCTGTCTGGTCAAAGTAAGACTCATAAAAATGTCTGCTTGGGCTGCAAGATTAATATTTCTCTGCAGAGTTTGAGCCGTTACACAGCTTTGGCAGAGGTAAACGAAGGAGCATAATCGGGACACCGAACTTCAGGTGGATAACGTGCACTGATAATGCAAAGCCTTGAACGAATCCAAAAACTACGGGCATGTCATTTTTCTCCACAACAGAACTAACAAAGAATTTGCGAGAGCATGCTTGCTTGCATTGTTGCTGCTTGATTATTTTGGGAGTTTGAGTTACTTATTTATTTACCCAGTATTTTTGGTATTTGACCGACGTCTCAATATATCAAACGAATGTTTTTCCATAGTAGGAACTATCCTACGAAAAGTTGAACTTTTAAATGAATTTCGGCGAAATCTTGAGCGCGTCTATCTCCACCCAACCGAACTCGCACATTAATGGCGAAACGCAGGCTGTAGTCGCTGCCGCCTCCACGAGGACACAGCGGTGCTCCACCCAACAATGACCAAAGCATGCACCACCGTGTCCTCCGAGTGATTCTCAAAATCGTAATGTCAGGGTACTTCCTGCCCAATCCGAAACAGAAACCTCTCAAAACACCCACTGCAGTCCTGAGCTTGTGTCTCCATAAACCAATGAAATGACGGTAAGCAAATGTAGCAGCCGATTGGGGTTAGCCCTGAGACTGGTCTCCCACAGATGATTGTTCCAGTGATGGTCACCACTCACTGCAAGGAGGCAACGTCCAGATGTCGACGTATTCATTGCCGTTGGGTTTTGAAGGCTAGTTTCTGGAAATCTGTTTCGAAAGTGCTGATGTTGGCGTAAATAAAGTGTTTTTTTTTCTTTCTTACATTTAGAAACCAGACTCAATAAAAAAGTAATAAGAATGCAAAAAATATGTCAGAAATTTGAGATTACAGTAAAAAAAAAATAATCAAAGTCTATCTATCACCTAAAAACTAACCAGCTGAGATTCGAACTAACATCTTCCAACGTGAAAGTCTAGTTACTAAACCACTGCGCTACGGTCTTCGATAATTTGTTTTCAAAATAGGCGTTCTTATATATAATACTTCATAATTGACTGCTTGGCTCCTTGTAGATAATAGCGTGATGATTTTCATCTTAGATGTTAATTTCCGTAACTAAATAGAATAATAAAAAAAAAATTGTAAGTGTTTTTTTCGCCAACTTGGTTTTATTATATGTTTTGATTACTTTTTACAAAATATTTAGAAAAATATTGAATAAAAATTTCGATGTTAAATTTAAAACATGCAAAAAGCAGTTTTATTATTATATTCAACGTATCATTGTGTATTATCTACAAAAAAGAAGATAAAATAATCAAAAAAAAAAAATAATCGTAGCTGGGGATCGCACTCGCGGCAAAAGTGACACCGACAAAATGCAAAATTACTCACCCCCCTTAGCAAATAGCGTGATAATTTATAGCCTTTGTCCATTTTCAAGCTCTAGTCTATCTTTGTACCAAATTTCATCAAAATTGGTTCTCAAGCGTAACAGAAAAACAGACAGACAGAGTTACATTCGCATTTATAATATTAGTATGGAAGTTTAGATATATTGCTATACTACCTCTATTTTATAATAAGTACAAAAAAGGGCCCTATCTACGGATACAAACAAGAAAAACAATGCTCGTAGTATTTTCTGTTAATAATTGTTCAAAAATATGATCTATATATGATATTTTTGTAGTCAAAAGTAAAAAAAAAAACGAAGTTCCAAAATCGTCCACGAAAATTGACATAATTCTGTTGATGTATTGTCATAAATCAATCACACATAACACAAAACACATCGTCGTCATCGTCGTTATCGTATTGTTAACAGAAAATACCACGAGCATTGTTTTTCTAGTTTGATTTTCATTCATTCATAATCAATAGCCTGTACAATATTTCCATAAATTGAGTGACATTTTGGGCTAGAAACAAACGCAAATAACTTTGCTGTCAAAGAATATTATTTATTAAGACTTTACTTAAATAATAATAAGACCTTTCTAATAAGCCCTAACACCTTTTCTAATAATTAAGTAGTTTTTCAGCATTGCGTAAAATAGTGCACAAACAGCGTTATCAGGATCAAAAGGCAAGTATACATCTAAAGGCTAATAAACCAGTGGGCGCACAAGTTACTCTGTGGCTCAGTCTGCGACTCATTGAGACAAACTGTATTGAATTATACAACTCTCTAGACCCTACCACAAGAAAATAATGATTTAAATAATCTATTACAAAAATATACAACTTGATCAAATGAGATACTTAGATGTTATTTTACCCATCCAAGTGTTTAACGCGATAGTAAGAAGGTTAGAATAGAATTATTTGTAATTTGTTTCATTAGTTCAGGTTGAATCAATAGATGGCGTTGTATTGTTTTCTACATCGCGCTGTTAAGATTTTCCGGCGACACTATGTATAACCCCTACAAAATTTGTGCCATTGTCGCTCCACACTTCCTGACAATGACCTCTTCTAGCTACAAATCTTTTGAACGCTTGCAGAAACCCTTCAGATGTAAGATCAGATACCACTTCAATGTGAACTGCACGTGTTGCCTTGCAGACTAGTGTTGGGCAGGACAAGCGATTTTGATGCGTTTGTATGAGTAACTCATTCACCCTCGTGAGGTAATACATTGTACCACTTCAAATGAGGCGGGACAATGTCTCAATAACGTGACAATTCCTCGATATTGTGACAATGTCATATCGTTACTACACATTAAGCCATTAGTCGTTAATGTGACATTGTCCCACCTTTTTGAGCTATTAACACAAAACAGATTTTGAGGCTTTGAGGTGAGCTTAGAAGTATGAGGGATTATATTGGAAACTATCATATTACCTTCTAAGTCATACATGAGTTCAACAAACACATTGTAGTTGAACTTCTAAGTACTAATAATAAATACAATTTGTGCGTCAAAATAAGTAAACGACGTTCAACAAATGATATAAAAAATTTATTGAACAAAAAGGCCGTTTGAGAGTCACGCGAAATGAGTCTTTCTTTAAATTGTTCGTGTTGACGTGTTCACCGAATGAACCAACCACAGACAACGAAGCGACGCGCTTCGATAATCGCTGGCACTCGCTCACTCATCTCGCGTAATGCGTACTATATATATCATTCATTCGTATTTTGTCACAGTGAAGCGGTACAAAATATTTTTTTGAGGTGTTGGGACATTCAGTCATACTGTATGGGACATTTGAGGTGTCTCTTGTATGTCCTACCCAACACTATTGCAGACAAATAAACATATATATCCTTTATAAGATTTGTGTCCACGACCTTTCGCTGTACGTAATTGAATAGGCCCAGCAAATTGGTTGGTCATTTTATCCTTTAATATTTTTCTTTTATTTCTTAATAGGTTTTTTTTTTGTTTGCGTTTGACCGCTATCTCACAAAGATACGATGTGGTTGACGGATGGAGCGCGCTTACTTAGAAATAACCTGTTACACACTCTTGATTTAAAGATTCCCGGGTTGTAACCAATAGGAAACACAGATTTCGACCTGAGATATATAAAAGCGAAATACACTGATTAATCACGAAATCTCAGAAACTTTAACATCTACAAACTTAAAATTTGGGTGTAGGGTGGGTGTAGACATCCGCTGAGATTTTCCGAAATTCACGCCCTAAAGGGGTGAAACGTTTGTATGGAGAAACCGACTTTCACGCGGGCGAAACCGCTGGCAGAAGCTAGTATTATAAATAATAATACCTACTCTTGTAAAAATTGTACTAAATGAGGTTCAGACGTACACATGAATTTATCTAATTCGATTTTAAATATTTGACACCAACACGGCTATAAACTAGTTAACTTTAAAGACTACGGTGAAAAATCATCAACTTGGAAAGATCTCTCGAGTATTAAAAAAAATTGTTCGCTGCCTTAGCGTCACTTGGCACGGGTCACTTGCATAGCGACAGGTAAAAAAGCGATACTCTGGTCGATAATGCGACACCTAAACAGACCGTGTGCTTTCGAATAATTTTAAATTTATATTTTTTTATGTTATAATTTTATTGATAGTTGTAATTATTTATATTTTTATTGTTTTTTTTTTTTTTATTTAGCCTCTTTTTTATAATGTGAATGTGAGAACACTGTAGACTTTACGAATTCTTAGATTACTTCCTATTACGACTCACTTTTTTTTTTTTTAATATGATCATTTTTGTTGTGCTTTTGGGTAAAATATTGACCGGTCTACACAGTTCTTACATAATATCTATTAATACTGTATTATGGAAATATTGTAACATCAACCACTCTTTTATAAAAGTAACCATGGAGTTTCTTACCGGTTCTTTTCCGTAGAAAAACGACCAATTTGGAACCGTGCACTAGCTTCTGTCGTTTTATAAGTGCCCATGTAGGCCTAAGTGAAATATTTGAATAAAAGGTTGGTGTGTCATTTTATGCGTCTATGTCATTTTGATCACCTTTTCTCTAATATTAAAATGTTATCCAATCTATAGTTTGTCTATACGAGGAAATAAATTTCTTTCCTTAGTTCCTTGTGAGTTCGAGATGACTTCAAGAAGTAGCAAAAAGAAGTAAGAGACAGCTGTTTGTCAGGTCGTGGCAACATGGCGAAATGTTTCGCATCTAGTCCTAGAGAGAGGTGACGCAAATTTAATTTCCTTCATATTTGCAAGTTCGAAGACGAAGTAACTCAATACTTACTATAAGAAACATGAATAAAAAGTTTGAAGGCGACAAATTATGTTATGTCTGCGATTTGTCCGCAATGCAATTTGAGGTTATGTTTTAAATGTATCTGTGTAGATTGCATTATACGTAACGGTCCTAAAAAACAAGTGACACTACTGTGTTTTTTTTTAATTGCAATTTTTGGGAAATCCTTTGACTAATATTATATAACCACGTACCGGCTGAGATCGTGACGAGCTGTGCTAGACTGTGATTTTTTATATAAAAAAAACGTTGCGCCACTCTAGGAATTATGCCTGTATGTTAGTTAGATGGGAAATCATCCAAAGACTTCTCTCGCTCTAGAGCAGTGCGTGGGAGGGCGTGTTAGACTTTTACTGACTAAAACCCACTCCTATGTTCCTCCTATGAGTCGAGCGTGGAATGCTACGCACCGTCGACGACTCGGGCTCGGTCCGGAAGGTTACCGGACAGCCGGACCGCGAGCTACCCATTGCTCGGCGTCCGCAAGTCCACGCATACGGTAGCTGGAAATCGGGGTTGGAATCCCGTCACCCCTCACGCGTGCGGCCGCCTTCTTTGCTAGCATTACTGCTTCAAAGAATGAGGCGACCGCCTGCCATTCCTCCTCGCTTTGGACCATGGCCTGTAACAGGGCCCAGCGCGTGAGGTCGTTGCCGCCGATTGCCCCCACGAGGACACATTTGTGCTTCGCCCAAGTGGAGCTGGCGGTCCACACTTTGTTACAAGAAATTTAAACAAAAATAACAAAAAATAAAATAAAATAAATATTAACAAAAAATTAATCTAAAAAGTATTTAACAGGGTAGTACAATCATCTCATTTAAATTCATTACATGACTTGATAAGTTTGAAGGTCGGTTCTCCCAAAGTTTTAATAGGTATTTCTAACCTCCGTTAATATTGTCTTCACTGTCAAAACAGCGGTGTTACTCTTGAAAATTTCAATTGAATATAAAATATTTCAATTTAACTTGTCTTGATTCAATGGGTTCCTATCACAAAGCAGGTGACATTGAAACCGGTCTGGACGAAAATGACAGGTTTTTTTTGTGGAAAATCATCAAAAAACCCCCTCCCGCTCTGATCGGAGGAAAAAGGTGTGTTTTTTTTTGAGTGGGAATATCATACAATGACATCCCCCGCTCTTGGGGGGAGCGGGTGATAGTGTCAGTCATTGCCATTTTTTCCTGGGCCCCGGGGATCTCTTTCGCATCACTCATCGCGCCTACGGTGTCCGGAAATCGGGATCGGAATCCCGGCGGCGGTTGGGGCGTGAGAACCGTTGCCTCACGCGATCGGCCGCCTCCTTCGCTAACATTACTGCTTCGCAGAAAGAGGCGACCGCCTGCCACTCCTCCTCGCTCCAAACCATGGCCTGTACCAAGGCCCGGCGCGACAGATCGCTGCCGCCGATAGCCCCCACGAAGACACGGCGGTGCTCTGCCCAAGAGGGGCACACCTCTACCGTATGCTCCACCATGTCCTCCGGGCGGTCCACACAATGGCGTCACCCAGGCGCCTGTTCTGCACGAATCTGGTGCAGGAACTTCCCGAACTTACCATGTCCGGTGAGCACCTGTGTCATGCGGTACGTAAGGACGCCGTGAGGTCTTTCCAGCCACTCTTCAAAGAGGGGACTTATCGCCATAATAATGGCGTGCCCAGCACTGGGTTGCGACAGTCGCTGTTGCCATTCCACCATGCGATCCCGCTGGAAGTCTTTCCGCCATGCCAATCCCCGCCCGCCCGGCCCGGCGGCCGTGGCGGCGGTGGGGGTGGGGGTAGGCCATGCGTCAATCCCAACCAGGCCCATTACTTTGTGTAATTTATTTCATCACCACTGCTCTCAAAATGGTGAACGGAAACCATCGAGGAAACCGGCATGTCCTAGAACTAAAAATTCGCAAATACTTGACATCTACCAACCCGAATTGGGCCCTCGTGGGCCATCACAGCCCATTCCCTCTCCTAAAGAGGAGGCCTAAGTCCCAGTTCCCCCAGCAGTGGGAACACTAAAGGGCTGTTTATGCTTATGCTATATAAAACCTAACTGTGATCTTTCAGTTGACCTTTACGTTTTAAGGCCAAAGTAACTCTTTCAGTTGAACTTTTTTAATAAAAACTTATCTAGAAGCCTAGACAGAGAAAAAATTGAGGCTGATAATAAACAACCCACACTCAAATCGATAGTAATTAATCATTTAGTTCTGAAACTGACTTCAATTCAATTTTAATTGATTCAAACTTGTAGCCGACAGCAGCTCATCAATTTTGGTCCATGTGTGCACATATACATATTCATGCCTCAGACACTTTTGGGGACAAATTGCAACATTTTTTATTTTTTATTTATTCAATTGGATCTCGAACAAAGGATACACAGTAACCAAATTATAAATCACAAATACACGTAGTACAAGGGATTCTTTAGTGTGTGTTCCTTCAGTTACAGGAGATCACAGCATGCACATGTAACCTGGTGAAAAAATAATACATAATAAAAATTAGAGTCAAATACAATTTGAATTAAAATAACGAATTATTTGAGTGACATAAAAGGCAATAAATAAAAAATAAATTAAACGATAACTTATAAAATAATAATTAGAAATTAGAATTAAAATGATACATTAAAATACCTCGTCTTTACCTATGTAATTGGAGATTCTATAACCAGCATTTTCAGAATTAATTATCTGTGGATTGGCGCGCAATTCGAAATTCAAATAAATTTTATTCGAAAGACGTGTTAATTTAATTTCAATTTCAGTCATTTGTTTTTAGATAGTTTTTTGTTTTTGTGACATTGTGGTAGTTTTTGGCGCTATGGATAAACTGAAAATTCGTACAATTTTCGAATATGAGTTCCTACGTGGAAATACCGCAGCGCAAACAACACGAAACATTAACGACGTGTACGGGCATAACACTGCTTGCATAAACACAGTCCATTATTGGTTCAATCGTTTTAAATCTGGAAATTTTGAGTTGAAGAACGAGCCTCGCGGTCGGCCGGTAACTATTGTCGACAACGACGAATTGAAGGCGATAGTGGAAGCGGATCCATCTCAATCTACGGCTGAGCTTGCTGCGGGCCTTGGAGTTAGTGTCAAAACAACATTGAAGCACTTGCGTCAAATCGGAAAGATAAAAAAGCTAGATAAGTGGGTGCCACACGAACTAAGCGACCGACAGCGAGATTTACGTGTCGAAGCATGCATAGCACTACTGAATCGGCATAGAAACGAGGGAATTCTTAATCGAATTGTTACCTGCGATGAAAAGTGGATCCTGTACGACAACCGTAAGCGTTCGTCTCAGTGGGTGGACCCGGGTACAGCACCTAATCAGTGCGCTAAAAAAAAGATTACTCATAGGAAGATGATGGTGACTGTCTGGTGGACCAGTGCCGGACTTGTACATCACAGCTTCTTACCGAATGGCACAACAGTGACGGCAGATGTCTATTGCCAAGAATTGCAAACAATGATGGAGAAGCTCGCAATTCAACAACCAAGACTAGTCAATCGCTCTTCCCCATTGCTTCTCCACGACAACGCGCGAGCTCACACTTCACGACAGACCATCGCAAAGCTACAAGAGTTACAGCTGGAAGCTCTCCGTCACCCACCGTACTCACCGGACCTTGCCCCAACAGATTTCTACTTTTTTCAAAATTTAGACAATTTTTTAAGTGGGAAAAAATTCAACACCCTTGATGCAGTACAAAACGCTTTCGCTGACTTCATCGCCTCCCGTCCGGCAGACTTTTACAGTAAGGGATAAACAAACTGCCATCAAAATGGCAAAATTGTATAGATAATTTGGGCCAGTACTTTGATTAGCTGAAATAAAAAAATTACCAAAATTTTTATATTTTAAAATTATCATACAAATCTCCACTTTCATAGGTAAAGACCTAATACAAACGTTATTTTGCGGTGGTCAAGATAATTTTTTTTAAATTGACGCAAAACGCTCTATCTATGTGACGCTGCAACGTTGATCAGTGTCCCGCAACATGCGCCTCCCCCCCCCCCCAACCCACCCCAATATTTAAAGATGAAAGATGCATTCACGTGACGCGGGAAATGTTGTTGGATAATTTGACAGCGTTGCTCATCATGTTCACGCTCAAACTTGCTACACAGGTTGAACGAGGCACGCAGCGGTGGCTTGGTATGAGGTTGTCGGTCCTGGAATAGTAATCCCTTTCCCGCGGGCAAAGCTGGTGGCAGCAGCTTGTACTAAACTAAAATGATTTTTACATATGTCACCACCTTCACCGTAGGCGCGGGCTTGCGGACGGCGAGCAGTAGGTAGATCGCCGTCCGACCGTTCAGTAACCGTCTGGACCGAGCCCAAGTTGTCGACGGCGCGTAATGTTCCACGCGCGCTTCAAGGAGATGTCGACAACCATGGACACAGAAGGAAAAGGTGTGGGTTTTATTGAGTAAAAGTCTCATACGAAAGAGCAGGACCACTCCTGCCCTTTCTTATTAGAGTATTTGACGTATATATATATTATTTAAGGTGGGAAATCATCCAATAACATCTTATTGGATAAAAATCAATAATAACCCCTATACCCAAAAAAAACAATAAAAAGGATGTTGTAACCGAATACAGACCAATCTCTAAATTATGTGTTCTTGGTAAAATTTTAGAAAAGATAGTAACCTCTCAAGTCTCACTCGCTGTTCGTAATCACATTTCGCAGCATCAGCACGGCTTTTTAAAACATCGCAGCGTAGATAGTAATATGTTAAATTTTTCGGAATTTCTTGTGCAAGCCATGGATAAGAATCTACAGGTAGATGTCGTGTACACCGACTTTTCGAAGGCGTTTGATAAAATTAACCATGATATGCTAATTGAAAAACTTGCGAAGGCTGGAGTACACGGCAACTTATTGCGATGGATCCAATCTTATATAAAAAATCGAAGTCAGGCAGTCTGTATCAAAGGTTACTTATCCCAATTCCTCCCGGTTCCCTCCGGAGTTCCCCAAGGTTCGCATATTGGACCCTTACTCTTCAACATTTACATTAATGACATAGAATCTATATTTGACCACAGTAATCACTTACTTTACGCTGATGACACTAAAATATTCAGAGTGGTTAATTCCGTTGCCGATTGTTCTAAATTACAAAGTGATTTATTAAAATTGCACAATTACTGTACAACAAATCAACTCTATCTCAACATAGATAAATGTTTTATAATGTCCTATACGCGGAAAACTTGCCCGTTTAATTTCAATTACACAATTAATGGCTTAATTCTTAAAAGAGTTAACACCATTAGGGACCTGGGTATCATTATGGACTCCAAATTGACATTTACCCATCACATAGACCGTATAGTCAGCTCCGCATTTCGCAGCCTAGGATTTATTTTGTGAATCAGTAAACCTTTCAAAAATGTTATGACTCTAAAAATTATTTAGTTTTCATTTGTTCGTTCTATTCTAGATTTTTGTAGCCCTGTATGGAGCCCATGTTTTGATATACATATAAGTAGAATAGAAAGAATACAAAAAAAGTTTCTGAAATCACTTAACTATCGTAATAATACTTACGACACTGCATATGAAGATGCATTGCGTAGGCATAAACTGATAAGTCTTCGAAACAGACGTAATATGTTCGACATTATTCAATTGTTCAAAATTTTAAACTCGTTAACCGATTCTCCTTCATTACTTGGTAAAATATCACTTAAAGCACACACTCGCCTACCCGTACGCCCTTCACGTACAAAACCACTTTTTGTTCCTCCTCGATTAAATAAAACATATACCCGTAACTCATTTTTATACCGCTATATACTAACAATTATAACAAAGAATTTACAGACATAGATATTTTTAACATTTCTCTTAATAGCCTGAAACTAACGCTAAAAAGTCAATATATCACCTAATTATCCTTATCTATTTCACTTTACTTAGTTATCAAACTGGTACAAATATGTGTTTCAGTGAATTTATGTTTATGTACAAAAAAACTAATATGTATAATTCAAACGCGTCCTTCCAATGTGGAGTTTATTGTACTTAATTTTACCTTAATATTACACTGTCGGCACTATAGGTCTATTGTAAAGAAACAATTATTTTAAGAATTATATTTTTTGTATATGACTGTTTGATGCCAGAATAGAAAAAAAAAAATATAAGTACATATATACGTCAAAACTTTAAAGTAAAAACCTTTCATTAACTTGTAACTGCTGGTTTGCACCATTTTGAACTTTTGCGTTTAAACTTAGAGACGGTGCAACCGATCAACCAATCCCTTTTCAAACTACTCTGTTGACTAAAACATGCATCGCAGTGCATCAAACGTTGAAAGTCAGTCGTTTTGGCGCACAATAGCGACTCCTTGGTGAACTCAATTGGATTTGCGATCAAAGAATGTGTGGACGTATTGGTGTCCTGAGATTCTCGATTTCTGAACTTTTAAAACGACTGAACGGTTTTCGATTTGTGACCAATATTTTCACTGATTTTGCTGAATATAATGTTATTTATAAAAATCTTTGACCCTTTTAAGGGTTCCGTGCTAAAAGGGTAAAAACGGGACCCTATTGCTAAAACTGGCATGCCCTAGAATCAAAAAATCGAAGACATGTGACATCCACCAACCCACACTTGGCCCGCGTGGTGGATTACGGCCCATACCCTCTCCTAGCTAAGAGGCCTGAGTACCAACAGTGGGTTACATTATAAGGCCGACTATGCTATGCTATGGAACGAGACGGACAGGGAGACCAAAGAACAGATGGATGGATTGTGTAAGAAATGATATGAAAGAAAAAGGAGTTGAAGAGAAATGAAGGAAATGAAGGAGGAGGAGACGGGTGACAGGACAAAGTAGAAGAAAAAAAAACATGTTACGCCGACCCCAGGGATAAGGGCTGGAAGATGACGGTGAATAAAGAGTACCTATATCTATCTATCTATAGTTGCAATTTAATGGTAAGTTAAAATTTACAGCCAACGTCGCAGATTTATCATAAGTTTCTCGAATATTTTGGGACCGGCTTTCAGCCAGAACGTATGACATTTACAACTGAGTCACTGGACAATATAGAATATGTCCTAAGTTTAAACCGGTTGTCAAAACTTTCCGGTTTCTAACTACCAGGGATTAGCGCTATATAGGTATTGTTATGACAACTGGAACCGACGGGTTAACGTACTCTTAGAGACTTGTGCGTTATCTGAACTACTCATACATACCTAGATATCTGAATGTTTTAGTTAAGAATTAGAAAGATGACTCTAAAGGCGGGTACTCACTAGCGAGCCGTAACTGTAACCGTTGCATGTACTGTAACCAAAAAACATAGTGTGTACGTGGTTCGCAAACCTGCTGCGAGCGGTATACGTGCGGCTTCCAGCGACCCGACGTTTACAACGTACTCATTTCTAAACTCGTAACGTTGCACGTAACTGTAACCGTTACTGTTACCAAAAACAAAATGTGTACGTGGTTCGCGAACCTGCGCCGAACGCTACACGAGCGACTCGCAGCGAGCCGACGATTGTCGGTTTTTGCCGCGGATCAAGGGGCGCTCGCAGTGCGCTCGTTGACGTCAAGAGGAGAGGTTGTTGGTAGCCGTTGCGAACCAGCTGTAATTTCGAGGTATTCCTTCGTCATTATGAGTGAATGGTCAGAGGATAAAATTCTTTTGCTGATAAACGCCTACAGGGAAAATACTGTACTATGGAACCCTAAGGACAAAGATTATTACAAAAATCATTTGAAAGAAGATGCCTGGGCTAAAATCGGAGGTATTATGAATGAAAGTGGGGGAGCCACTAATTTCAGGAACCAGGGACCACTAATTTCTTGATTTTTCAATATGAACAGCAGATCACTTCTTTCTCGATACATTCTATGAATCCACCATCTTCGTGGCCGTTTATAATCATCGAATAAGGCATCTACAAGTAAGTATGCTGCACAGGCGAGAGACACTTCGTCCGACATCGTGGCGAGCAGGTCTCTCCGTTCGTAGCTCCCCATACACACTAGAACCTCGTTACTGTATCTGTTTGGTTACAGTTACAGCTCGCAAAATGAGCACGCTCGGTGAAAGCGTTCCGGCGACGTCGTGAGCCGTAATTGTAAAACGGGTACACACTAGAACCTCGTTACTGTATCACATAAGTTACGGTTATAGCTCGCTAATGAGTACCCGGCTAAGATTCTTAGTTTCTTTATTGTGCACAAACTTTTACAAATAATAATAATAAAAAGTAGGGCAGCTAACGTACACAGGCGAGCTTAAAAATCAAGAAAAAATAAAGAGAGATCTTTTCCCAGATGTGGGATTATATAGTAATAATAATTTTAATAATAACCCATCCCGCATGACGAGAACCTCGCGAAAGCTGAGTAAGATAAGGAAATCAAATATCTCGATTTAACACATGAGATTGTCTACGTGTGAAATGTGGAGTCGGCTGTCATTGTGTTGGTTGTCGTGACCGCCAACGGCCTGATGACTAAAAGTCTCGATGACCATCTGTTGAAGCTGTCGTTGCGCGGTTGCATCAAAGGCTGATACAGAAGGCAGTTGTGTACTCCTCCATACGGCTCGCATTGTGAGGAGGTTCCTGTCTCTGGAGAACAACGACGGACTACTGTTTTTAAATGTATTTTTTTTAATAATTATGTGTTTTTGAAATATTTAAAAATATATAAAATATGTAAAAAATAAATAAAGGAGATAATAATAAAAACAATAACCTAGATATTGTGGTCTTGGAACGCAAAAGGCAATTGAAGGTCACAGGTGGGTTTTAGTCAGTAAAAGTCGGAAATGACCTTTCACTTTATCCTGAAACGAGAGTTGGAGAAATCATTAAATGATTCCTCACTTCTTTCTGCGAAGCAGTTTTGCGAGCAAAGGAAATGGACATAAGCGAAGAAGGAGAAAACATTGATTGACGTGATTTCCGGCGCCTGTAGGCGCGAGATTACGGAAGACGAGCAATGGATAGCTTAGCTTAGCAACTAAAAGTCACAGATGTCAGTAAAAATTTGATACACCCTCTCATTCCACTTTAGAGCGGGAAATTATATTTTTTTAAAAATAAGTGTTCTCAAATATTGTTGTTTTTTTTTATTCTTGATAGTTCCGCGCTTGACCGCTATCTCACCTGATGTAAAGCGACGATGCGGTCGACGATGGAACGCGCTTACCTAGAAGTAACTATGTCGTTGTCGTTGTCTCTTTTACTAGCAAATTAGCAAAAAAGAACAGACAATACAGGCAATCGCGCCAACTCAAAAGGCCCGGCGTCATTGCCTGCGTGGGTGGAATTAGTATACTTTTCCCATTAAATTATAACCTACTATCTCCTAACAAGCGGCGTCACCCACGTGATTGTGGAAAATGATTCCAAGGGAACATGGTCCCGGATAAAAAGAATAATCATGGTTTGCCCGCGTTCGAAGTTTCATCGAAATCCGAAGAAATAACAAACATACATATACATATTCTCATGTTATTTTCCTACTAGTCTTTCTTTAGAAAAAAAATGTCTAAAAGTGGTTCTGACCGTTTAAACGCTAGCCAAGTCTCATAAAAATGCATTTACAATGGGTTTAACATAAATAAATATAAAAACGTCAACGTTAGCTCATAATACAGCGTGCCGCGAATGCTGACATGGCGCTCAAATTTCATGGAGCGACTGCTATTATTGGCACTGCATAATATATTGAGAAAACTTAAGTTTTGTCGGTATGCAGCAAATTATTTCTGGTAGTACTTACTAAAATCTCAAAATAATTGCCTAGCATTTTATTTTACACTTTTTAAATGCGGTGCCATAACTAAAAAGTACCCGTCAGTCAAACTTAAATTCATCGCGTATACGCATAAACAAAGCAATTTTACTTGTTACGACATTTCAGCTGTGATTCTATGAAGAGTTCAGTTCCATACTTTCGAAGATCATAAAAATATTTCTACGGGACCAACTCGGAAGTGTAAACTATCAATCAAAAAAATAATTTTCAAAATCTGTCCACAATTGACCGAGAAATCGGTGAAAATACATTAAAAAAAATACGTGCAGCCGAACAGAGAACCTTCTTCTTTTTGAAGTCGGTTAAATAATAGTGGCATACCTTTACCGCACAGTTATAATTTAAGATATAAGGGTCCGGTTCCAACAAAAAAAATAGTAACTCACAAAAATGGATTGAAGCTAAACAAATCTAAGTGAAGGCTCGATGGTCTAAAAGGGATTTAGGGTCAAAGGAAAAAAAACGTCAAGCGTGAAAAGGTCTTTAATTAACGAATTCTTTCAGACATTTCCTTTTTTTGGGGGGAAAATTTAAATAGTCCCTTTTCCCTAGCCCTCAAGGAAATCGGGTGAAAAGAGACTGGCACTTAAGACGTTATGTAGATTATTCTATAGATAGTACAATTGTAGGCTTTCGCAAAGTTTTTTTTTTTGTTTAGGTAAAGTGAGACGTTAGAATAATTAGAGGAAAAAAGAAATGAGTTGAAGATAAACGTTGATGTGTTGTAGTAAGCTATTATCCTTAGCATTGAAGAAATGGACGCTTTTAATCAAAATAAATGCGTTTCTTTAACAGGACTACAAAAGCCCTACCACGAGCTTTTAACCCTTCGCGCGTATAGGGGTATTATTATTACGTAATTGCGCGTTTTATAGTCTTTCTATCCATTTTAGGTTTCCGCACTTAGTCCGATTCCATGATTTAATTTTATTATGTTTTTCAATTATTCTCATTGTATTTAGTTTATTCTTTTAATTTAATCTTCTTATTTATTTATAATCATTTTAATTTTATTCATAGTTTAATTAATCAATTATAATTATATAATTTAATCAGTAATTTTTATGCCAACATTTTTTTCTCTAATTATTATTAATAATTCTTTTTTTGTAAGTATATCAACTTATTTGAAATTAGAGGTTATTATACCTAAGTATAATAACTTCTAGTTTTGAAATAAGATAAGATATTATAAATAATAATATGTTAGTTATATGAAGCCGTTTTTTTGTGCATGTTAACCTTTAATTAATTGTTGTACTTGTTAATGTTACCCTAATAATTAAGTTTGAAATGTACATTATGTGTAAACAATTGTTGGTTAACCTAAATAAATAAAAAATTGTCCTATGCGCGTTTTGTAGTATTACAAACAAAAAAAAAGCATTTCTAATTTATTCCAGGAAAAACGAAGATATAGAGAACAAAATTTTCGGTCGAATAAATTTCGTAGACCCGTGTATACAGTACGACAATTAAGCGTTTTTCAAGGACATTCAAGTTGTAGAAACGTATGTACAATCAGCGCGACCTGAACTTACCTGTTAAATCCACGCGCGCCTCAGGGAGCTGGCAACAAATCGTAGAGGCCCAGCAGGGTCGAAGCCTACTGGGGCCATGGGTAGTGTGAAAACGAAACTCGGGGCCCTGGGACGAAGGCAATGAAGGAACAGGAGTGGGTTTTTAGTCAGTAAAAGTCTGACACTATCTCCCGCTCCACCCAAGATCGCGATTTGTCATAAGATGATTTTCCCACCTAAAAAAAACCTGTTAAAGGGATTGAGCTATGTGGGGTGTATAGTTTCTTTCTTTCTCGCTCGCATGTCTGTTATTTTTATTATTATTGTTGGATTGCGTTAGATGAAGTAACAAGCTTTAACAAGCTTAGTTGACACTTCGCGTGACCCAAGGGCTGGCTTTTACCTCGGTCAGAGATTAAGCATTGTCATACAACGTGGCAATGCCGCCAGCCTTTTGGGCACACTTCCAGTCGACAGCGATGCGGAGGAATTTTATGACGCCATATTTTAGCTAGTAGTTTTTGTCTTTAGTGTATATATAGTTTTAATTAGTTAAGTGTTTTATATCAATTAATTGTAGATGTAGATTCAAGTCATAAATAAACAACAACGGACGTCGTGCAATGGGTAGCTTGCCGTTCGGCCGTCTGGTAATTGACCGGACCGAGCCCAGTCGTCAATAGCGCGTAGTGATCCATGCGCTTCTCAAATAGATGTCAAGACACCGTAGGGGCCCAGCAGGGCCGATGCCCGCTAGCTAGGACCACGGAGAATTTCTGAAAAGGAAACCCTTAGTCCTAGAACGCAAAGGACAACTGAAGGACACAGGTGTGGTTTTAGTCAGTAAAAGTCTAATACGCCTTCGTGCTCCGCCTAAAGCGGGAGAAGTCATTGGATGAATTCCACACTTAAAAAAAACACCTAAATATACTATCAACTAAAAAAACTATTTTTAAAGAGTGAATATATTTATTTTCATTAAGCTACCCAATACCAAAGTAGTAGGTAATCTTACGATCATATTATTTAGCTTAAAAATAAAAATAACTTTACCCAAAACATAAACGCCTTTACTTAGCTCACTCGGGACTCAAGACGTAAGCGTCACGCGGCCATCTTGCCAATCTCGACAAGTTCCTCCTAATATCACTTCCCTAGTGTATTCCTATACTTTGACATGGGTCCGACCACTTACAGCTGTCCCGATTATCGCGATGCCTTCGATAGGATCTTTGAGGAAACCGTTATTAGGTTCGTGTCATTTTTCCTATTATTGAATTGATGGGGAAGAATTACTAAGGATTGTGGGACCGGTTTTCTTATGATTGAAGGTTTGTTTGTCTTGCTCGTCATGCTGATAGGGTAACGTCTAGTTATTTTTAAATAAAAAAAGAAAATACGTACATTTATTTGACATAAACGACAAGGTACACAAACGCACAGGGGCGCCGACCATGTGGGTGCTTGGGGGAGCACCCATGAGAAATAAACAGTGGGTGCCGAGCACCCCTGAGAATAGACATCAAGAAAAAGATCAGTAATCGCCTTTTACGTATAAATTAAAATATTTCTTGATACTAAAGACTAGTTTCATTTTTATATAATGGTTTCATTTTATATTTTTACTCGTATCAAACATAATTAGTAATTAAGTACGCATTATGTTAGTAGGACATTAATTTATTTGTTGGTCGATCAGTGTGCATTTCTCTTCTCACACTTCGCCACTTTTTTGATTCCATCAAATAAGCATGAACACCCATGAGGTTTTGGACACCATGGAGGTTAAACGCACATGTCAAAAAGAAACTAAATTAAAAAAAAGGACATATAATAATATGATGGATCGTCCGGATGGTTCGAGCTACGATCAGCTACCAGGTGGGTTTATGTAGGTATCGTGCAATAAGAATGGCAAGGAATTTAATCTATTTATTTATTAATACCATTCGATACTGTACGGTGCAACAGCAAATTTCGTAATTGCACTACTATTAGGTAGATAGGTACAATCAACAAGTAGCATTGTTTCAGTGCGTCTCCACGCTACGACGGCCTGGTTGAGAGGGTCCACCGTGCTGGCGGGTATTCTTACAACCTCGTAACTTCTCGTAACCAAACTAATAACTATTATTTATATCAGAGGATCTATTGATATTTTGATATGCTAGCAAAGGAGGAGGCCAACCGCGCGAGGCAACGGTCCTCTAGCCCCAGCCGGTGGCTGGGGCTGGGGTTGGGATTCCTATCTCGATTACCGGCCACCATAGGCGTGGGCTAGTGGACAGCAAGCAATGGGCAGCCCAATGTCCGACCATCCAGTAACCGTCCAGACCGAGCCCAAGTCAGCAAATCTTAGGAGCCCAGCAGGGTCGAAGCCTACTGGGGCCACGGGTAGTGTGAAAGCGAAACCCGGGGCCCTGGGACGAAGGCAAAGAAGGAGCAGGAGTGGTGTTTAATCAGTAAAAGTCTGACACTATTTCTTGCTCCGCCTAAGAGCGGGATTTGTCATTAGATGATTTTTCCACCCAAAAAAAAATTAAAAAATATACTATTGATGTTATTTTTGAAAATAAAAAACTAGAGACAATGATTCGCATTTAAACAGTCCATCCTGGTTGACCCAGATCTCCAAAATTAAACCATTTTAACACGTTAGTTGCCAATGCGAAATAAAAAAAAAATAAGTTAACACCCGCTTTTTTTTTTGTTTATTACGTAGAGATAAGGAAAATAAGCAAACGTTTTAAATACGGAGAAACAACTTAATACAATACAATAATAAGTGTTTATTTACTAATGTTGCATGGCGGTTACCATGAGTCCACCATGGCCTGAACCGAAAAATAATTTGGGACTCGCTCGCGTTTATGATGCTTCGCCCTTTTTGTCATGTGACGACACCAATCACCAAAACATAAGTCGAAGTAAGGGATGTTGTGTCGGTCACCATTGTCCGACATGGCGTTAAAACTAGACTAGAAAAATCAAGGTTCCGCCTACATACAAACTTGAAAATTACTCTAAAAGCATTTTCACACAAGTTTCTAGTCGCTTAGCGGATAGTGTGACAAGATCGCCATGTATTTTAAAATTTAACATGCTAGTGTACCGCAGAGCTGTGTTCAAGCGTTCGTCTGTGTTTACGTCAAGTAAATCTATTAGACACACACTTTAGAAATATTCTCTCTGTTTTATTTGAGCTTTAGTGTCGGCGAGCGCGAATAGCTGGTACCGGGGACACCGCTCTATCAGTGAGTGTCTTGCGGCGATACCGTCTTACCATTTCAAATTCTATAAAATAGGTAACAAATCAATTTTAAAATTTTGTGAACAGGAAGAGGTTACAATTTTTTTAACAATTTCTAAGCTAAGCAGAGCTTGTGTTATGAGTACTAGACAACTGACAAACAAATTTATATATTTCTAAATACGACGGCGCCCATACCGGCGCTCTATAAAGGGCCATGGACCGAACGATTCCTGCATAGGGCCTCCGGCAGGCGGCGTCTGGACCCCCTAGGTTGCGCAGGAGCCGCTTGAGAGCATTCCCAGCCCGATCCAGTTTGGGAGCCAGACGTCGGAAATGCTCCATCGGCTGTTGAGGACGACTCCCAGGTACTTCATCGTAGACTCGACGCCGATGTGAACTCTTCCTACCGTTATTTGGGACCTCGTGGATGGCCGGGGATGGGAGCAGAAAGGTGCAAAAGCGTGACAAGGTAACTTGCGATAAATACCTTGTTAAATTATAATTAATAATATAATCCCTAATATTCTATGTAAATGCGCTCAAAGCTAAATTAAAAATTATGTTCATTGAATTAATTGGTCATAAATTACTTAAACACTTGAGAAATTTGTTATTATTTTCAAATTCTGAGTTTGGTTCTGTGTGTGTCCTTGAAATGTTAAGTTGTGGTGCCATATTTTTTTTTCTGATTTATTTTGTGCGGCTTAGAGATGGTGGCCTGATATTAAATCTAATAATTTGTGGCGGGGACTGGTTGCTGGAAAATGATTTCGCACTAGTGCGGAAAAGAGCACCTCTTTTCCGCACTAGTGCGAAATCATTTTATAACGTGTCTTAACGTGGTGGCTGTAGGTTTTCAAATAAATCTGTTAAATAATATTTTCAATATTTGCGTCTATCGCTATTCACTCGCGGTTGAACCTCGCAGCTTTCCTTAGCCGAAGGAAATATAAAGTTGAAGCGTTACGAGCAAAGCTTTAACTCCTTAGAGTACACGTTTATTCTCAGAAATAACTGCGCCTTACAAACTTGTGTTTCAGATACAGATTCGAAGACTGAAAACTTAAATAATAAATAATTCAGAAATGAGTTCTGAATACTCTAGGTCGTAATTTTAATAAATAATTTGGTTTCTTAAGTATTCTATTAAAAGTAGATAACAAAGTAAATTACATTATTATAAAATAAACCTATGGAATCCTAAGTTTTTAATACTTATATTAGATTCCAAAAATAAAGTACACCGCGTTCAGAAATCGCATCTCAACAATATCTAAGTCAACAAAACTTACCACATTTTTTTTTTAAATTATTGTTAGGCTCGCGTATGACCACTATCTCTCCTAATGGTAAGCGATGATGTGGTCAATGATGGAGCACGTTTGCCTGAATGTCACCCATTCACTCTTGACATAAAGACCCCAGGTTTTAGCCATCAGAAAAAACAGACTCTAGCAGGGTATTCCACTCCTGAGTTGTACACGCAATGAATGTGTTAAGAAATTTAGGGATAAGTATAACAAAATCAACTGAAATAAGTCCTTTAAAGGATAAAAATGAAAATTCCATAAAGTCTCGACGCGTTTCCATGACAAGGCGAGGCACAAACGAAGGCGAGACGAGGCGCAAGTCATGCTGCATTTTTGCAAAACTGCTTCCAAAAGCTGTTGAATTTTACTTGTAAGAGGATTTAGGTATTCAGTTTGAGTTAATATGCTCGTAAAACTTATGTTTAGGGGATGTAACTCTGTTGGTGATATGGAGAGATTTATGGCAGTACTGTGTTACCATGTTGGAACATTTTAGTGCATTGATCCATAATGTATAAACTTTTTGGTCTTCTTCTTCTTCTTTCGTGTCGATTTGACTCAAATCTTGTCCGAGGACTCAAATCCAAGTTTTTGATGAGATCTGCAGAGAACCTCAAGCGGCGGAAATATAATAACCTTGTTGGTAGTTATATTTTCGAGTCGTTCGGTGTTGAAACTCTCGGATCGTGGGGTCCGAGTGCTCAAAAATCATTTAAAGAACTTTCAGAACGCCTTGTTGACACTTCGCGTGACCCAAGGGCTGGCTTTTACTTTGGACAAAGGGTAAGCATTGCCAATTCAGCGTGGCAATGCCGCCAGTCTTTTGGGTACATTACCAGTCGACAGCGATGCGGAGGAGATTTTCGACGCCGTATTCTAAATTGCCTTTTTTTAGTACTTTAGAGTTTTTATTTTTATTTTGTAAGTTAGTTTGAATTAGGTTAAGTTAAGCATTATTAATGAATTAGTTAATAGCAACCAATAAACATATAATCAATTTTTTGATATATTCTACTGTTTTTTTCTGATTGACTCTAATCAAACCAGCCAATGCTATTTAAGTCCAGGACAAAGACAATCGTTTACCTTTTACATACAGATCTGGTTTCTGAAATTGCGGATCAGCGGCCATACCATGACGTATTAAAACGTCAGACGAGCGAGCAAGAAAGAAGGAGAGGGATGGAGCATATATATACCTTGAGGTACCATTCGAACCTCGGCTGCAGGCTGCGGATGCAGGCTGCGAATGTAGGTAGCACACGCATGACACGCAGCCGTTGCCTGCATCTGCAGCCGGGAGTAATTCCGAGGCTGGCTGCACGTGCTGCCAGTCACAAATCTACGATTCAATCCAATATGAGTGCTATCGGCTCCGAGTAGCGATTACGTAACTACGTGTGCCTCAAATTGCGGGCGCAGCACAACTGGTTTGCGATCGGCTGCGGCTGCAGGTCGGGGCAGCACTCGGAGCCGAAACTCGGCAGCACGTGCGGCCGTAGCCGCAATATCATCTCATATCTTCGAATTTCTTATTCTAAGATAAACCTGTTTCCTGTTGTTTTCCTTCACAATTTTCAGAGCAATGGGGATGAAAAAAATAAACAAAGGAAAACAGCTACCTGAGTTTGAACACATATAGCTCGTAAGTTGGGGCCGTTCTCACTGAGCCCCCACTGCTCTTCTCAAAAAGCCCGATCCCACATAAAGTTAGCAGTTTTCTGGGTTATGTCTATGACATTGGTTTTCACATAACGGACCTCTAGCATACTGCGCTTTGTGACTTGTTAGCTCTCTTCAAAGTTGGACTTCTTTTTTTTTAATTTGATATAAACTAGTGCTTGACTGTCATCCCACCTGATGGTAAGCAGTGATTCAATCGTGGATCGTGAGGCGCACTCGTTTATTAAGAGCCTATTCACTCTAGCCTTGAAGACACCCAAATTATAATCGAATGGGAAGACCTCAGCAGGCAAATTGTTCCTGTCCTTCGATATACGAATTATTACTGGCCAAGTTAAAGTAGTCTTTCTTCAAGTGAGTGGTGGAGCGAGAGATACTGTCAGACTTTTACTGACTAAAAACCCACTTCTGCTCCCTCTTTGCCTTCATCCCGGGGCCCCGGGCTTCGTTTTCACACTACCCGTGGACCCAGTAGGCTTCGACCCAGCTGGGCCCCTACGGTTTCGCTGACATCTCCTTGAGGCGCGCGTGGAATACTACGCACCGTCGACAACTTGAGCTCGGTCCGGACGGTTACCGGACGATCGAACGGCGAGCCACCCATTGCTCACCGTTCGCAAACCCGCGCCTTCGGTGGCTAGAAATCGGGATCGGAATCCCGGCGGCGGTTAGGGCGTGAGGACCGTTGCCTCACGCGATCGGCCGCATTACTGCTTCGCAGAAGGAGGCGACCGCCTGCCACTCCTCCTCACTCCGGACCATGGCCTGTACCAATGCCCGGCGCGAGAGATCACTGCCGCCGATCGCCCCCACGAGGACACGGCGTTGCTCTGCCCAAGCGGGGCACACCTCCACCACTTCTGTATACTTGATGCGTTCACAAACATATACAATTACTGCAGAAGACACCCAAACCCGGGACAACTATCTGTAGGCCAAACAAATATTTATACCGTGTGGGAATCGCACCAGAAACATCCAGCCCAGCAGCCAATCGCTCAATGACCAACTGAAACTCTGAAACAAATAATCTTCTGCCCAGGATTCTCATAACAAAGACAGATAGATAAAAAAAAACATAGCTAAAGTACGTTAGAATCTTAACAGTTCGTTCAAATCATCGTTCATGTCTAGAAGTTTGCACCTTTTCATTGATAAATTACTCTCTCGCGAACGAATAGACGGCGCCGGTGCGGTTTGGAAATTGAATTATCTGTCTAAATATTTTTCTATTGGAATTTTTAAAGTTAAATCAAATTTTAAAGTGAAGGATTTGATTTGATTGCTTGTGCTAGAAAAATAGATGTGTCTAGATGTTATAAGATACTGACAAAACCGGGTTCGAATGATGAATATGTATGAAATTAATATTTTCCATCAATTTATCAATAAATATGCAAAATTTAGCAGTGGTGGTCGAGTCGTAACGGCCCTGACTCACGAGTTGAAGGTTGGGGGTTTAAACCCAGCCAGGCGCATTACTTTGTGTAATTTATTTCATCACCACTGCTCTCAAAACGGTAAATGAATACATCGTAAGGAAACCGGCATGTCCTAGAACTAAAAATTCGAAGACATGTGACATCCACCAACCCGCACTGGGCCCGCGTGGTGGATTACGGCCCTTTCCCTCTCCTAGAGAGGAGGCCTTAGCCCCAACAGTGGGAACATTCTAAGGCCGCCTATGCTATGCTATGCTATGTAAAATTAGAATACTAACTGTGAAAACAAAATCTAAATTGATCTAAAAGCAAACAATTTAAACAAATAATTTATCTGTCTCTCTCGCAGAAAGGTTGTTTTCTATGGCGGCCATGGCATCAGAGTCCAAGTCGAACTTTTTTCTAAAGTAGCTTTGAAGCTTTATAACTTTGTCGTTGTTAAAGATCTTTCACATTTGTTTACTGGAGCTGATATTATTTTATTAAAAAATTTACTAATAGGGAGAATTAATATTAATTAAATTTTAAAAAAAAGTGTCTTACATTTTCTATACTAGTGATCCGCCGCGGCTTTGCACGGATGCAAATTATAGACTTAAACCGTTCTAGTTTATTATTTTCTCTATTAGTGAAAACCACAACAAAATCAGAAGCGTAGTTAAGGAGTACTTAGCGGAGGAACAGATATAACCGAAAAGCGACTTTGATTTATATTATGTAAATAAAATATTGTGTGAAAGAAATTACGTAGACTGCAGGCGGAGGCTCGAAAAAAAACCAAAGTACTTTAAACTAATTTATTTTAGAACAAAGAAATTACAATTAATTTTAGTGAAACCTATTCGATGCTAGAATATGGAATGACCAAAAACTTATTAAAAATAACTTATTGCTAATATGCCGTTTTGCTGCGTCGGCGGCTCGTGGCTGGCCCAGGTGTCGACGATGCAGTTTTCATGTTTCCGACGTCAATCGAATGAATTGCTAGGTCGACGATATCCATTAGGGATCCGTATGTAACACCTCCCCCCGAAGATCAGCAACTATTTGATCATGTTGAGAGAAAATGTTGCTGGAGGTTCATCTCGTTTCTTGGAGTCCCTGGTTACCTCTTCGTACGTATGTATCTTAACAGTTTGTGGTTTTTCTTTGCTGTCCGCTCTGAGATTCCAGCATCTATATCTGCGGCTTATCGCTAAGATGATAAGTGCGAGCACGCATATTGTGAAGATGTAGAATGGTATGGTTGTATGGTATAGAACAACCGAATGAGTATTGTCAATCTTCAGAGGACTTTCCATCATTGCTTTTCTCTGGATGCTGTGAAGCTCTTCTAAGTTGACTGAATTGAAGCCAATGATGTGAGTGGGAATGTTGGTCTGATTTATCTCGTTGTATGGGATCTTTGATAACTTGAGCGGCTGGCCTTCAATCTCGTTGTTGTCGTTGATGATGGTGAATTCTGATGTTTGCAGGTAGCAGTCCACAGGGATGGTGACGAGGTAGCTGCCTTGTATAGTGTTGAAGTCTTTTCTTCCACATGCTAATTGTACTTTAGTTGGTTGAGGTAGTGACAGTACGTAATGCTGGTCATCCAGTTTCTCCATTGCTTCTTTGGAAAGTGTAATCTTGACGAAGTGGCAGGTGTCTTCTAGATCCTGGTTGGCGATGAGTTTCTGGATACAATCTGGTTTTGTCCTAATTTGGTGACTCGTCTTCTTTTCACAGAGATGTATGTTACTGTACTTCGGGCATTCAGCCTCTATGTACACGAATGATTTCTCGTTAGTTGCTATATAGGGAGAAGGAGGTATAAGGGCAAGCTGTTTTTTATTGGGTACAATAGATAATCTGTATAGATCATAAGAGTCTATGGAAACTATAGGGAAGCTGTAAACTATAACTATTCTTTTCTCAATAAAGTAAGAACCTGGTTTAATGAGATTATAATATTCTCTTAACTCTAGATTTAAAATCTGATCTTGATGGTATATCGATTTTAACTTGTCTATCATATTTCTTAGTACTTCTATGTCTATCATCGAATGATGAGTGCTAGACGCGCGTATAAAAGCCATTATGTTCTCTATTCTAACTATTTCTAACATTAAATCTTCTACGTTATTAGTAATTATTCCTAGGATTTGGGCAAACTTTGCAAATTTGATTAAGCTATAATCTCTGTAAGCGTTTTTCTCTAGAAGTAGTTCTAAGGTTGCGTTAATTATTTCTTGATTCTTGGTTAGCTGGTCTAAGATGGTACCATGCTGGGACATCCATTCTTTACTAAGACTGATGTGATTATTAAATTCTGAAACTACTTTATTTTCGTTGTTTTGTAAAGTTTTAATTGCTTCGTCATATTTCAGGGCATCTAAATAATCTAAGTTGCCAGTAACGCTTTTTATTACTGGCCCTAGGCTATCTACGAGACCTCGTTTGACTCTGGAAGGTTCCAAAGATTTGACCTGCTTTAAAACTCTGTCAAGCTTGTTAGTAAGATAGTCGACTTGATATTCGTAAAGCATGTAAGTCTCATTGTTAAGTCTGGTCTTAAACGATTGAAGTTGCGTTTGTACAGAGTCTATTTTGTCCTCTATGTCAGCTAGTTGTATGTACTGTATGAAGGAGTGGTAATGTGTGGTTAGTCTAGTATGTCCTAGTTTATATGGTAGTAATCCTGGTCCATCAGCTAAGGTCTCAAGTCTTATCTCTTGAGGGTGCGACACATGGATTGTCAGTAGCAGCAGAAACCTGTAACAATTGGCTGCCTTTAGGTACACGTTTTAGCCTCGCTTTGGCTACGGGGCCTCGTTTTTTAGAAGTATATATATGTATCGGTAAATCAGCTAGTACGGTATCTTGCGTATACCGTGGTGCAGTTTTCTGACGGCTGGCAAAGGGATTTTTAATAAACACCTGTTGCTGAGGGGCATATTCTACTTCTGGTTCCCGAGTTTTATTCCTATTTTCAATTAAGGCTGTCCGATTGGCAAGAGATGAGTCATTAATGATGTCATAAACCTGCTTCATCTGCTGCTTATGATTCTGTGCATATTGCTGTAAAATGTGCTCCTTAAAGTCGATGTCTATCGGGTCTCTGGGGTCAAAATGTCCAGTCAATAGGTCAAAAGGTCTACATTTGGTAAAACTGTGGATGGAACTATTGTATGCTATGATAGCGTATGGCATGAGGTTAACGATTGGTTCCTCTTTGTGTTGTAATTTGAGGATTCTAATGTGCTCCAATAATGTTGAATGAAAGCGCTCTATGTTACCATTGTCATTTGGGCTATGAGGTAAAACTTTATGATGAATTATCTTATGAAGACGTGTAAATTCAGAGAACAATTGGTTGGTGAATTCGGTGCCGTTGTCAGTAATTATAGTCATAGGTAGTCCATGATGAGTACAGTAACGTAGCAGAGCTTGCAGAATGCTAATGGCTGTTCCGTCTCGTAAATGGTAGGCTTGTCCGTACTTCGTGAAGACGTCAATGAAAGTCACGTATTTTTCATTCTGAACTGTAAAGAGGTCCATGTGAATGATTTCAAGTGGTTTGCTGGCTGGGGGAACTATGTTAAATTGTGGTCTAATGGGATTTCGATCATACTTGGCTTGACCGCAAATGGTGCACTCATTGATGTACTTTGTAATATGTTCTTTCATCTTTGGCCAATAGTATTTTCGTGAAAGGGCCAAGTGACATTCATTTATGCTACGGTGGTTTGTTTTACCGTCGTGATAGTGTCGAATGATATCTTGTTGTCGCAGATATTCTTTGACATTTTCCAGTTCTATTTTAGCTAGTACTAAATTGAGAGAGGAGCTTTTGAATTTATCTTGTATAATGGGAATTATCGAATACATTGCCAATGGGGGATTTATCAAGATAGCCGTTTTAACCTTCGGGTTCACATATTCTTTAATAGCATTTATAACGTCATTTTCTAGGTTGGCCTCTGAAAGCTGGATTGCCATTCGCGTATGGTTTTCGAAAGGTTTAGTCACTGTCGGTCGGCGTTTTACGTCACCTACTACAGTAAAGTAAATCTGTCGATGAAACTTGTTGAGTGGCTCGTCTGTGATGGGGACTTCTAGTATGGGATGTTCATTACTGGTATGTACGGTGTCAGTCGAGGAGTTCGTCTGCTGGTGTGGTGTTTCTGATGGGTTATTTATCATTGAGCTAAGGTCTTTTATGCTTTCAATTAATGAGTTGATCTCATCCACTTCCTCATTATGAATTTCTACACGTGAAAGAGCATCAGCGTTGGTGTTAAACTTTCCTTTTTTGTATACTACTGTAAAGTCATATTCGCTTAGTCTGAGTCGCCATCTAGTCAGTCGTGAGTTTGGTTCCTTCAAATTCATCATCCACTGTAAGGGTTTGTGGTCAGTCAGTACTTTAAATTTCCTACCAAATAAGTAAGGTCGGAAATACTTCGTCGCCCAGACAATGGCAAGTAACTCCTTTTCGATGGTACTATAATTTAGCTCACTTTCGTTAAGTGTGCGTGAGGCATAACAGACGGGTTTATCAGATCCTATGGGCCCTTGAGATAACACTGCTCCAATAGCGACATTCGAAGCGTCTGTTGTAAGGTTGAATTCTCGTTTAAAGTCTGGGTACTGCAGTATGGGGTCATTGGTCAGTAGGGTCTTGCAATTCTCGAAGGCATTGGTATATTCAGGGTTCAGAGTTATCTTACTACCCTTTTTTAGACATTGGGTTAGTGGTTTGGTTATCCGAGCGAAGTCGGGAATGAATTTTCGGTAATAACCGAGAAGGCCTAAAAATTGTTTAATTTCCTTGGGGGTCTTTGGTATTGGATATTTTCGAATAGCAGATATTTTGTCAGGGTTCGGCTTGATACCGTCTCTACTAATGATGTGACCTAGGTATGCGGTCTCGAGCTTTAAAAACTCAGATTTGTCCATCTGAATTTTAAAGTTCGACTCTCTGAGTCTTTGGAAAACCTTTTCCAGGTTGTCCATGTGCTCCTGGAGAGAGGTACTGTAGACGATAATGTCATCTAAATAAACGAGGCAAATGTTATTCTGGAGGCCTCTTAGAACATTGTCCATGACTCTCTGAAATGTGGACGGCGAATTTTTTAGTCCCATAGGCATTCGAAGGAACTCGAAGTGGCCGTGTTCCACATTGAAAGCGGTTTTGGGAATATCTTGGGGGTCCATCTCGACTTGGTAGAATCCACTTGCCAAATCTAAAGTCGTAAAATATTGGCATTTCCCTAACTTGTCAAGGACGTCACTGATGTTTGGAATGGGATACTTGTCGTCGATGGTTTTCTCATTCAACTTTCGGAAATCTACTACGATACGCCATTTCTGTCTTCCTGAAGCGTCTATCTTTTTGGGGACAACCCATATGGGTGAACTCCAGGCTGAATCTGAAGGCCTAATTATGCCTTGGTCTAGCATTTTTGATATCTGATTCCTAACTTCTTCACGATGGATAAAAGGGTATCGGTAACTTTTTGTGTATGCGGGAACTTCGTCGGTAGCTTTTATATGGTGTTTAATTTTATTAGTGAAAGTCAATGGTTCTCCGTCAATGTAAAATACGTCAGTATAACGGGAGCAGAGCGTCAAAAGGTTAGCCTTTTCCTCTTCATTAAGATGGTCTGTACGTAGACGTGACAAAACATCATCGGCGCGATTTGATTGTGTAGTTGGTGTACAATTAACGTTAAAGAGTTCTGCTTGGGCTGGTTGGTCTAAAGAAAAGATGACATCATTGGATGTTGGATTCTCTAGCTCTACAAAACCACGATTGTTAACTACAGTGGTCAAACACTCATGAATGATGCAGTTACAAAAAACCTGTTCGTTTACAAGAACATCGCCATCCGGGGCGTTAATTGGTATTCGAACTAATTTAGAATTATTTGCTGGAATAATGTCCTCATACAGATTAACATTGCGTGAATTATATACTTTTATTTTATTTGTAGCGGTACGCGTTATTAACTTATAATCTTTTAAGTCTATTTTGGCTTCCCATTTGGATAGTAAATCTAATCCTATGAGTCCGTCAAAATAGTCGTGAAAGCGATAAATGAATAATTTAATTGAGTCGGTCTCGTTGAACTCGTTAAAACATGGTAGTGTTATAGAATAATCATTTTTACTAACACCGTGTACATTTGTGACCTCGAAAGGGTCATAGTTGAGGGGGTAATCAGGGAAAAACTTTTGCACAGCCTCGGGGCTGATGAAAGACTGGTTAGCGCCAGTGTCTATCAAAAATTTTAGAGGAGGGCAAGAAATTTCGATGTATGGTAGTTGTCTTTGGGTCTGTAAGTTTAGGTCTATCCTTGCTCTTTTAATAGCTTGTCCTTCGGAAAATTCTGAACCTGGTTAGCGTCGCTGGGACCCGGTTGTGGTTCCATGTCACTTGTTGTCTGATTGTCATGAATTACATTACTGTCAGTCATAGCAGGGTTGCCGTCACAGTCGTAAAACATGTAATAGTCGCCATAGTCCATGTAATAGCTGAACTCTGGTTCGGGATAATATTCGACCGGATAAAGACAATTGTCAGGTAAAGCGATTTCGTTCATGTTAACTTCGCGCGTTTTAAAATAGTTAGACGGTGGTGGGTTTCCGCTTCTACGCCAGTCATGTCCTGATGTCATGGGTAAGGGTTTCGGAATGAAATGTTGCACTCCGCTCATGGGTTTTGCACCCATATTTTGTGGTGGATTATTCCTAGGTGGTAACCTGAAAACGTTACTATGCGGATGGTAATTTGGTGGTGGTGCGCGGAACATTTGTTGCGTTTGAGTCGGCAAGCGATTATGTGATTGATTAGGCGTATTGAATTTAAAAGGCTGGGGCTGAGGCTGAAGGCCACGCAGACCTACTGGAGCAGGCCAGTTAGGTGGTGGGGGTCGTGAAGCGCCGTTGAAAGGCATAGCATGCATGATAGGGGGTTTGTAAATTACGGGCATGTTAGGAAGTCTATCTAGCTTAGGGGCGCTGTGAGTTTTTGCTACGTCATTACGCTGCTGCAAATACATTATATTTAATTCTTCCTGCACAAATTCCAGGGCTTTCTCGATAGTTTCTGGACGCATACAACGTATACGCGAGCCCAAAGGTTCCTTAAGTCCTCGTACAAAGGCTTGCATGGTAACCTTCCTATAGAGGGTTCGTTTAGCCTCAATAGTCGTCGGGATAGTCTCGTGTAATGTCACATACGTCATAATCGTACTGAACAAGGTTTGACACTGGTCATAAAATTCCTGAGGGGTTTTTGTACCTTGCGTAGCCAATGAGAGGTCGTTGTACAAAGCCGTTTCGTCGCGCTGGTCTGAAAAGTTGTTAATGAGGGCTGATCTAATACCTGCCCAGGTTTCGGGGATGCCATTTGAATTTATAGTGGATGCAGCAGGCCCAGTAATCTTATTTAAAATACCGTTTAAAAGGCACACATTATTTAACTCGCTACCCGGTTCAGCGCTAGCATACTGAGTAACTATTCTATCGCATATGTTAATAAATCTAGTTAAAACGTTAGGGTTTCCATCAAAATCGGGCACGAGGCGTAAGGCCTTGAAAATAGTATCGGGATTAAAAGACATATTGGGCTCAAATAAACTATTCAAATTAAAATCTGATTCGATATCTATATCTCTACTAATATCTACTAAATGCCGGCGCGCCTGTCGTGATGCAGGTTCCCGGGGGTAAGATCTATCGTGATGAAAAATCTTGGACATAAAAATAACTTAGGAGTAGAAGAAGGAAGCAACACGAGAAAGATTCTAGTGCACTTACATATGTTTCATCTCTGGCTCTTCTTCGTGAATCGATGTCTGGATTCGCCACCCGGCTCCGCAGCTCCAACGTAGGTTCAGGATACTCGTGACGTGACTTGATAGCCGCCCAGGCGACCCGCGATTGCGAATATCGAAGAAGGATGACTCTAATGCAAAACGCGAACTAACCTGTGAGTATCCTACCGACTGCGCCAATTACGTAGACTGCAGGCGGAGGCTCGAAAAAAAACCAAAGTACTTTAAACTAATTTATTTTAGAACAAAGAAATTACAATTAATTTTAGTGAAACCTATTCGATGCTAGAATATGGAATGACCAAAAACTTATTAAAAATAACTTATTGCTAATATGCCGTTTTGCTGCGTCGGCGGCTCGTGGCTGGCCCAGGTGTCGACGATGCAGTTTTCATGTTTCCGACGTCAATCGAATGAATTGCTAGGTCGACGATATCCATTAGGGATCCGTATGTAACAAAGATAATCATTTATTTATTTATTTATTAAGTGCTTTATGCTAACAAAAGTACAGAGGCGGACTTAATGCCTTAGGCATTTTCTACCAGTCAACCATTGGGTGATGCAGAGAAAAATGGTATAATATTATAATAATATAATTATGACTACGCAGGAGATAACGAGAAAGTGATGCAGGTAATGCTTTTATAAACAACGTGTTTTTATTGGCAACACTCCGCAGGCTGCTCCCTATTCTGTCTAAGAATATTTGAGTCCGTTCAAACGTTTACTGTATGTATTTATGTCAGCAGTAATCTAACCATTGTATCCATATATTTAAGTTCGTGTACCTTTTGAGTAGCTATGCAGTGAAGGGCTATGCTCGGAGTTTCCTTGTGTGATCACATAAAGAATGAAGATATCCGCAGGAGAACCAAGGTCGCCGACATAGCCCGAAGAATCGCCAAACTAAAGTGGCAGTGGGCAGGGCACATTGCTCGTAGAACGGATGGTCGATGGGGCCGAAAGGTTCTAGAGTGGCGACCGCGCACCGGAAGACGCAGCGTTGGAAGGCCTCCCGCAAGGTGGACCGACGACCTGGTGAGGGTCGCGGGAGTGCGGTGAATGCGAGAAGCACAGGATCGGTCGTTGTGGCGACGCTTGGGGGAGGCCTATGTCCAACAGTGGACGTCTTTCGGCAGAAACGATGATGATGATGAGTACCGTACCTTTTGAGTACCGTAATTAGAGACAAAATAGAAAGACAATGAGTGAGCGAAGGCGAAGGCGTTCGCTTGGGGTTTAATGAATAACTACACTGCTCACACGTGTGCCACACACGCTGATCTGAGCGCGTCGGTCTCTATACATTTTATATGGAAACTAGACTTGTGGAGCCACACTTGATCCACGCCACGCGACGTCGTTCTACGTACAAATCAGGCGTGTTACACGTGTGCGTCGGTCTAATGTAGTTCTAGCTTTATAGTTATAATAATAATAATAACATTCCACAACTGTCACACAACGTCATCTAGTCCCAAGCTAAGCAGAGCTTGTGTTTATGGGTACTAAACAACTGATATACATACTTATATATTTCTAAATACATACATATATAGATAAAATACACCCAGACACAGAACAAGTGATCGTGCTCATCACACAAACATTTGTCCTGGGTGGGAATCGAACCCGACCTCCGGCATAGCAGTCAGGGTCACTAACCACTAGACCAACAGGCCAGTCACTCAGGACAGTCAGGTCAGTTCTTTAACTGCTTTGGTGTACATAATGTTATTATTATTCAATTCTGTTAAAAACTTATCATGCTACCCAGCGACTGAATTATGGAGGTCCCATAGGCAGTCGCATCATATAAAATACTGGTATTAAGTTTCATTAAATTTAGCCACAAGTCGGAGTCGTGAAAAAAAGAAAGGCAGATGATGGTGAGATAGTTGTTTTCTGTACAGTCTTGATTCTTGAAATTAATGGGCTTTTTTGAAGTAGGAATAATTCAAATAACTTCTCTGGTGAAGAGGTTTTGAAGAGAAAGCGTGTTAGAATGTTACTGACTAAAACCCTCCTGTGTTCCTTCAGTTCTAATGACTACACAGCCTCCACTGGTTTAATTCTCTTTAATCAGTTACCTTTTGTGGAAGCAAAAAGAACGTCTCCCTGGCTGCGAATTACAGTAGCCAATTTGGAAATTTCTTTACCGACTGCGGACCCAGGTTGGCCGCTGTAAAAACAATCTGGCAAAATGGGGCTTCCTCAACCCATCTCTAACTCTATTCTAGTGTGGAGCCGCTGCACAGGACATGCGTCACCTGCTGCCCATTCTGCACTACCAAAAACAGTCACACAAAACCATCTGACCTGGATTTTTACCTCACTTTCTAGAAATAGGTCTTAAATTTTCAATGATTCGGCAAAACCAGCTTGCCAGTTAAAAACTAGGTTATAATAATAATAACTAACCAAGCTAGAGATAACCAACTTCAGTTAAAGTTAGCTGATGTTAACTTGTTCTAAATGTTCGTTTATTTCAAGTCAATGACGGTCTAATAGATAGGTATTATAATACACTTCTATATTACGTTAAAATTTGCCCTTTTCAGGGTTCCGTACCCCGAAAGGAAAAACATAATTGTGGTACCACAACTAAAAAGTACCCCTCAGTCAAACTTAAAGTCATAAAAATAAAAATAAATAATAAATAAAGCAATTTTACTTGTTACGACTGTTCTGCTATGATCCTATGAGGAGTTCCGTCCCATATCTTCGAAGTTCATCATTAGATCTTGGAAGCATAACCTTTCAATCAAAAAATAATTTTCAAAATAGGTCCACAATTGACCAAGAAATCGGTGAACACATATAAAAAAAATACATACAGCCGAACATCGAACCTCCTCCTTTTTGAAGTCAGTTAAAAATGCTTTTTGTCATGAGTTAATTTTCGAACTCAATCATGACGTTTTAAAACCATCACGAATCCGGTATGAGGAAGGGATAGTGCTTTACGGCCTGTTGGCTCCATCTCTCCCTGTCTCATCAGAATTACGATAATTTTAAGACGACATAATGGAGCCCCAGAACTTCCTGAGATTATGTAACTCCAACAAAAAAGAACATCTCATTATAATTTAGTCTAAAATAAAGTTACCTTCTTCGATTTCTTTTGCCGGTATTTGCTTTTGCATCACTTAGATATTATACCAGAAGTAATTTTGAATTTGTGTTAGCACTTGCACCGTTGCACTTCTCATTTTAAAACACCTTCACCAAGACTCTCTTTACCATAACCAATATCAAGTAAAACATTCATCCATAAACAAACCGAAGATTTTTAATAAACTCGCCTCTAAGTTGATACACAACTAAGTATGTACTACCATCGGATCTGAGGAACGTGAGGCGTTTGCAAAAAAGACACGGTCCAGACTATTGGTCGAAATTTCGCTGTATATGCTAACCATTGCTGGGTTACTACTGCTTTAATTGTACATACGACAAACAAAGTTGTCAATGGTTCTGAAATGTACATAGATGGTGGAAGGTTTGTAGCGACTAAAATGTACTGAATAGTACACTTATTGCGGCCAAGTGCGAGAAGTGTCGAGTGCTGCCATTCGTGACATGAATGTTAATGAGATTAGCTAGCAGTCGTCCACTTTCTGGTTCCATAGACCCTTACCTGTCTGGGTCGTTAGTCTATTTTATTGCCTTTTGAGATTAGGAGTGAAAAGCGGTGCTTGAGTTGACAAAATGGGTCTGTGATGGCTGGAATAGCCTGGAGCGGTAAGGTAGCTGTGTGATTCTTGGAAAAGCATTGAAGACCTCTTTTCGATGGATTTTAATAGGATTAACTAGAGTGGTAGTGGTTTCCAACCTTTTTTGACCGGGGTCCACTTGGGTTTCTTTGTTAATAGTGGAGACCACCAGAATTCCAGAAGAAAACTCAACTATCCTAATTAAAAAAAAAAAATATCAAAAATGCATAACTTGGACTACACCATTCCATAAAATCAAAACTAACATTGTCATAGAAATCACAAAATTTCTGATAGAAACTTAAAATCAGTCCACTTAGTTTGAAGCCAAATCAGTTCACGTAGTTTTGCCATATCACTGATGTAGGATTTCAATGGTAATAAAAGTTCTAAAGAAAGTAGGCCAAACGAAGATTGAAATATCATCAAACTTTAACGTTTAAAACTATCTGGCCAGTTTTACTTGGCCATATCATGAAGTGATCAATTTCTAAGATCTGGCCACGAAAAATACACAAACATACTGTTGTTATAAAAAAAGATTGAAGAGAATTGCATGACGTGATTCCGCCATCTCCTTTCTACCATCGGACAACCCAACGAACGGCGAGTATCCGCCCTTACGTTGTTGAAACACCAACAGTCCGAACTAAGCGATTTGCTTCGTCGTTTATACCGCGTACATCGAGGAACTGGAACAATTTGCCTCCTGCGGTCTTCCCGTCCAACTATAATTTCGGTGCCTTCAAGGCTAGAGTGAATAGGCTCTTAATAAACTAGTGCGCCTCACCATCAATGATTGCATCACTGCTTACCATTAGGTAGGATCGCAGTCAAGCACTGGTTTATACCGAATAAAAAAAAAAAAGAAAAAGAAATAATATTTATATTGCATGTAGTTTGCTACAGCCATGATCTTAGTTATATTTAATATTATTTATCAAAATAAATATTGGAATAAAACAGAATGGCAGCGTTTATTTGCAATAGTACGAGTACATTTTAAGGTAACTGCACTAACAAATTCGAGATATTATGCAGACTATATTAAAGTAAACAAAATATTGTAATAGTAACTGCAACCAGCGACTTCACACGCGTGATTGTGGAAAATTATCCCAAGGGAACATAGTTCCTTCTTATGCATGTGCTATTACACTACACTAATTATTGTGTAATTACAAATCTTGACTTTGAATCCAAAATAAATTTGACGATGTAGAAGTAAAAAGTGACCAGTGACGTTTAATTTAATTGAAATGGACATGTAAATAATATCGTAACCAGGCATGTATTAATTGAAATTAAAAATGACATAAATATTGTAACCAGTGTCATTGTGACTATTAACCTATTTAATTTTAATTGAAATGACATTCTTATGAATATTTTAACCGATTTAATGATAACCAGAATCATATTTTATTTTATGCAATTTTTGACATATAAATATTGTAAGCCCCATGGGTATGTTACAGCGATAAACAACATATAATCATAAGATCTGACCATACCTGTAACAAACAATAAATGAATTATTATTATTATTATTGCAGGACATCGTCACCTTCATCATCATCATCATTTCTGCCTATAGTAATTTTTTTTAAGTGTGAAAATCATCTAATGACTTCTAGCACTCTGGGCGGAGCGAGAGGGTGTGTCAGACTTTTACTGACTCAAACCACACCTGTTTCCTTCAGTTGCCCTTTGCGTTCTAGGACTACGGGTTTCGTTTTCGTCTCCGCGGTCCTAGCTAGCATCGGGCCTGCTGGGCCCCTACGGTTTGCTGACATCTCCTTGAGGAGCGCGTGGATCACTACGCGCTGTTGACAACTGGGCTTGGTCCAATCAATTACCGGATGGCTGGACGGTAAGCTACCCATTGCTCAACATCGGGGGAGAATCTCGGCGGCTGGGGCGTGAGGACATTCGTTCCCTCACGCGTGCGGCCTCCTCCATCGCTAGAATTACTGCTTCGCAGAAGGAGGCCACCACCTGTCATTTCTCCTCGCTTTGGACCATAGCCCGAACCAGGGCCCGACGCGAGAGGTCGCTGCTGCCGATTGCCTCCACGAGGACACGAAGGTGCTTCGCCCAAGCGGGGCACACCTCCACCGTATGCTCCACCGTGTCCTCCGGGCGGTCCACACAATGATGACACCCGGGTGTTTCTTCCGCCTGAATCCGATGCAGGAACCTCCCGAACTTGCCATGTCCGGTGACGACTTGCGTCATGCGGAAGGTGAAGACGCCGTATTGCCACTCTAGCCACTCCTCAAAGAGGGGACTTACCGCCATAATTGTAGCATGGCCAGCCAAAAGACATAGATATAGACAGTACCCAAGTGTCGCCATAATGACAGATCCTGTGTGTCACATCCATTCTGTGAACCTTGATCCATCGAAATCCGTTCAGCCCTGCGAGAATCAAGAAGTAATAAACACACACATACGCAAAAACTTTTGCAATTATTGGTTTTGCTCATATGTTTTGAGGCGCGCATGGAACATCAAGCACGACCGATGTCTCGGCCTCAGTCCGGAGGGCAAGCTACCTATTGCTCGTCGTCCACTAGCTCGCACCTGAGATGGCTGGTAGTCAGAATCTCCGCAGCTGGGGTGTGAAGATCTACGTTCCCTTACGACTGCAGCCATCTTCTTCGCTAGCATTACTGCTTTGCAGATAGAGGCGATCGCATTCCATTGCCTCTCGCTTCAGACCATGACCTGTGCGAGAGTTCGCCGCCGCAGACTCGAGCACGATGTGATGTCATTTAAATAAAACGTTAATGTCTACCTCTTTAGTAAGTATATGTAGGTGCGATCGATGTTTTAATTCTAAATACTTTTTTTTTGTAGGTGGGAAAATCATCCAATGACATCCCCCGGTCTTGGGTGGAGCGCGAGGGCATGTTAGACTTTTACTGACTACAAACCCACTCCTGTTCCTTCGTTGCCTTTCGTACTAAGGCCGAGCCTACTGGGAACAAGGGTCTGATTCTGAAAGGAAGACTTTCAGAATCAGACCCTTGGTCCCAGTAGGCTTCGACCCTGCTGGGCCCTTTCGGTTTGCAATACAAACACTTAGTACCCGCTTTATGTTACAAACAAAGTGACCTTTGGTGCAAAAATAAAAGGGACGCAACGCCAGAATGATAAACCCTTGATAAACGGTTCAAAATTGAATTTAATAGTAGAGCTCTTTATAAAAAGGCAGATAAATAAAAAGACCAACGTTTGCTTTAGAATTTAAATTAATAATCCAATTGAATTCGACCCAAAAAGAGACGCAGCTGTGTCACAATTAATAGTTTTCAGTGGGAGCCTAGGTAGAAAACATGCATCCAATTGTTCCTATGGCCATCTTCCAGCTCCATCATCAGACCCTGGTCAGATTTAGCACCAAAGTACTCAAACGTCAAGACGGATCAAACGAGTCCAAACTCGATGGGGTTGTGTCGTTTAAGTTCTTGGATAAATTTCCTATAAATTGAACGCATTATATTTTATAGTCTCTACCCTCAATTTTTTTTTTTTCGTTTTTATTTGTAAAAAGTCATATTCCCGCCACCATTTTGTTTATGGCGCCCCTGCAGTTTGACAGTTCTTGACAGTTCTTGTTCGTGAAAAGGTTAACTACCGAGTTTCTGTGGCCACTTTCCTGTTCCATCATCAGATCAGCTCCATGTCATAATAATTTTGCATTGTCATCTGATTTACACGTGCATGCAAAATTTCAGCTAAATCGGTAACCGGGAAGTGGATCAAATTTAATTTGCAAGATTTGATTACAGACAAGCAAACATCGGGTCAGGTGAAACGAAATTAAAGCTTATAAAAATAATTAAAATATTTTCATCAACAACGAAGTTATTAAGTTTCAAAGCTTTTTTTAGGTGGGAAAATCATCTAATGACCAATCCTGCTCTTTGGCGGAGCGGGAGATAGTGTCAGACTTTTACTGACTAAAAACCCACTCCTGTTCCTTCTTTGCCATCATCCCGAGGCCCCGGGCTTCGCTTTCACACTACCCGTGGCCCCAGTAGGCTTCGACCCTGTTGATTTCAAAGCTGGCTATCCTGAAAACATTCAAGCGATTTTCTCTTTTATTTCTATAGGAACGTAAGGGTAAAACCGTGTAGAAAAAAAATTTCGACATGGTCTTAGACGTCAAAGGCCACGCACTTTTCTGAACTAGTGTGACAGTAACAGTAAATTGCGTATCAAAAAGTGGTAGGGATAATAGCAGGTATTCGAGAAGTGTATTGAAAATATTTTTTCATGCATATTGCCTTACCTTATATTATTTAGTAAACACTCCTTGCAAAATTACTAACCAAGTGGAATATTTTTTTTCTTCTAAATAATTAGATAAAATAAATATTCCACTTGGTTAGTGTTTGTCATTTTATTAGCTAGAAAAGCTAGAATAAGTTGATTTAAATAAAAAGGTTTATGTGAAATAAGATATTTTACATTTAGACTGGTATTTTGTTTGAAGATTATTACTTACTTTTATTATGCGATGCAATAAAAATAGCGTAGTAATAAAAATTTCAACCACATCTGCGCCATGCACTTTCATTTTATTTACGACCAAAATTAAACCCTCAAATACAGATATTATTCACTTTGAATCCCTCTACTTTTGATTCAAATTCAATTATTTGTTTGTTTGTGAAGGATAACCTATTAAATTTGTAGCGACATCTATGACGTCACATAAGGACTAATCCTGCATCGCGCAATTAAAGTTCTCCACGCGATTGGAACATATAGAACAGCCCGAAATCATCTATCGGGCAGTTGCCAGACATAACACACGTCTGGTCGGAGGATCCTCCCTTTTCAACGGAGGTTTGCGGGACTTTAATCTCTTCAACAACAATAAAATCACGATACAAAAAAAGCCTCAAATTTTTGAGGTACAATTACGATTTTTTCTTGCCCTTTTTTTAGTGGTAATTTCTCCCGGTTAGGTGAGGGGTTCGTGTAACACTTGAGGCGACACTGCCCCACCTAATCAGTGGGTTGGTCTTATGGGAATCCAATAAATGTGAGATGCGAGAGACCAGTCATTGTGGCGTTTGGGGCAGGCCAATGTTCAGCAGTGGACGTTTTGCTGCCGAAATGATGATGATGATGAGAGTAACCTCTGAGCAAGCAATCTCTTTTCACGGTTCCTGTGCGATAGATAACGGGAGCAAAAACATTGGAAAAGCTTGTCTTGAATATTTTTTTATTTTTTTCGTTTGTAATATCAAACTTTAGTATTTTATTTTGAGACACATTTGTCACAGGTGCTTTTATGCTAAACACTGATAAAATAAGTGATATATTTCATATGCTTTTAACATTATGAATGCATGAACTTTACAGCGTTTTTAAAAGGTCGCAGCTATTTGTATATTTCTTATAAAAATATTACATGTGATTTTTGAACATATTTTTTTTAGAAAAATAGCTCTTTGGTGTCAAAAGCTGAAGTGACACTCCAAAATTCCTCCTTTATATTCTGGGTAGAAGTGTATACTAATGGCTTTTATGCCCTTATTAGGAAGCAATGTGCGTAACTATTGAGTTTTTTTTTTTAAATTGATATACAGTGCTTGACTGCGATCCCACCTGATGGTAAGCAGTGATGCAGTCATTAATAGTGAGGTGCACTATTTTATTTAGAGCCTATTCACTCTAGCTTTGAAGACACCTAAATTATAGTTGAACGGGAAGACCTCAGCAGGCAAATTGTTCCTGTCCTTCGATGTACGCGGTATAAACGACGAAGCGAAACGCTTAGTCCGGACTGTTGAAGTTTCAACAACGTACGGGTGGATGCTCGCCATACGTCAGGTTGTCTGATGGTAGAAAGGAGATGGCGGAATCAAGTCATGCAATTCCCGCGCACACTCTCCAAAATGCAACCTGTAAAATACCAATAGGCTGGCTACTCTGCGCCTGTCGTGTCGTGTTAGGTTCAGCAGTTACAGTATCGTAAGCATGTTTGCGGAGACGTGAGACTCTCCAATGTTGTGTCACTGGATATGCTGGCATACTACACGGTGAGCAGTTCTCCCTCGCTATACAAAATGCTGTTTTTTTTTTTGTTTATTGTAGGTTGTACTGTCTTTGTGTATCGTCATCATCATTTCAGCTGAAAGACGTGCACTAACCTAAGCATCCTCTAAATGTCGCCACAACGATCGGTCCTATGCGTCTCGCCTTGATTCTCGTGACCCTAACCAGGTCATCATTCCACCTTGGAAAGGGCTTTCTAATACTGCTTCTTACAGTAAGCGATCGCCATCCAGAACCTTTCGGTCCCATCGATCATCTTTTTTGCCAGCAATGTGACCTGCCCACGGCCACTTAAGTTTGACAATTCTTTGCGCTAGGTTGGCAACCCTGATTCTCCTGCGGATATTTTCGTAACTCAATCACTTAAGGTAAATATAACACTTTAATTCACTAACATAAGTACCACTTGGTTGACACCATTTCTCTGTGTATTTATAACGTATTTTTTAGGGTTCCAAAGCCAAATGGTATAAAACGGAACCCTTATAGATTCGTCATGTCTGTCTGTCTGTCCGTCCGTATGTCACAGCCACTTTTTTCCGAAACTATAAGAACTATACTGGTGAAACTTTGTAAGTTGATGTATTCTGTGAACCACATTAAGATTTTCACGCAGAAAGAGAAAAAAAAAGACAATAAATTTTGGGGGTTTCCCATACGTAGAACTGAAACTCAACATTTTTTTGTTCATCAAACCCATACGTGTGGGGTATTTATGTATAGGTCTTCAAAAATTATATTAAGGTTTCCAGTATAATTTTTTTCTAAACTGAATAGTTTGAGCAACAGACACTTCCAAAGTGGTTAAATGTGTGTCCCTCCCCCTGTATTTTCTAAATAAGAGAATGATAAAATAAAAATAAAATATATGATGCAACAACATTACCATACAAACTTCCACCGAAAATTGGTTTGAACGAGATCTAGTAAGTAGTTTTTATTTAATACGTCATAATCGTAAACCTTTCAAGTTTGTACGTTTGGAAGTATGCGGAACAGAGAGTAAAGTCCCGCAAACCTCCGTTGAAAAGGAAGGATCCTCCGGCCAGACGGGATGTTATGTCTGGTGGACAGCTGCCGGATAGATGATTTCGGGCTGTTCTATATGTTCCAATCGTGCGGAGAACTTTGATTGCGCGATGCAGGATTAGTTCTTATGTGACGCCATAGATGTCGCTACACACGGAACTCTCAGTGCGTGAGTCCTACTCGCACTTGCCCAATTTTTTTTCGATCTGCGGTCGACTTTATTTTACTCACACACGCAAATAAAATTCAATTTAAAATAACCAATATACAAAAATGGCCTTTAGTTGGGCTCATACGTGATATTTTTTTTAATTCGAAATATCCGATGACATTTTAATCGTGGCTTTGTCATCAAAATGTCATTCTTTGTTTCGAGACTAGTTTTTTGGATAAATTTTTCGGTCTATTTACGTCGATCAAATAGAATGAGTAATGACTGAGAATAAACGATTTTCATGTTATTTTCCCAAATTTTAGTTTGAGGACTGTATTACGTTAAAAGATTTTGAGTGGCAGACAATACTTAGATAACTAGATAAAATCTCTTTAGAATCTGGAAAGAAAATTACTCCAAGTATGTTTTTAGAGAGGTAGTGCGTGTTGGCAGATGTCATAAAAATATTATTATAAATATTTCTCTAACACGTGTCACGTATGAACACAATTTCACGCTTTTTACCGATGTGTATATAATGTAATATTTATTATTTTTCCAATGTTTGTTTTATTAACGTTTGTATTTATTATTTTGTTTCGATACCTATATAGTTTTATTTAACCTCCGTGAGTGTGACCGTGACATCACCGCGGGCCCAAACAGAATACCAGCGCTGCGTTATTTATAGTTTTATATATCGCAGCATAATTATGCTGAGTTAGGCGCCTTTTTGGCCTTTCACAGATTTTAAAGTTATTTTTTCATACTTAATTCTATTGTATTTTAATTCTAATGTATCCTAATTCTACTGTATTTTAATTCTACTGTATGTGTGAGGTACGAATAAACGTTTTTCTTTCTTTTTCTTTTGCCCCCCCGTCAATTTGCAACCGTTTCATTTCGGTTCTCTTTTCGTCGATCGCCTCGAGTAGGCCACGCCTCCGATTCCTTTATTCTGACGTCATCGCAACGCTCAGTCACGTGGACAGAACAATGGAATAGGTTGGCTTGGCCGACTCGAAGCGATCAACGAAAGTAGAATCGAAACGAAACTGTTGTAACTTGGCTAGGAGGGCTGGTGTATCACTGATAAACATGCCACTCATGCTCACAAAGCGTTTTGGGAACTTAATTTATAGGCTCTAGAGCGAGAGAAGTCATTAAATGATTTCCTGCCTAAAAAAAAGCCCCTGACGAACTTTTATTTTTATTATAGATAGGCACGCGTTTGACCACTATCTCACCTGCCCCCCTAGTCAAGTTACAACCGTTTCGTTTCGAATTCCGTTCTCCAATCGGTAACGCCTCGGTGTCAGCAATTGTAGAAAACGATAAGTTGATAGCCATGTTGACGCGCCTGAGTCGGCCACTCGTTTTACAATGTCGATCTACAACAACAAGGGATGTAGCGTTGAACATTTTAGAAACGATAACAATTATTTCTATCATGTTGAACGATGTGAACTTGGCTACGAATTTTCTTTTCGTTTGTACTGACCACGTGACTTAAAGTTGAGATGATGTCATTCCCATACATTTGATTAGTTTTCGACTAGCGTTAACGATTGCAGATTATCAACTTGGTTAGGGGTGCTGATGGTAAACGATGATGTGGTCGGCGATAGAGCACGCTTGCCTAGAAGTAATATATTCACTCTTGACCTAAAGTTCCCTAGATTGTGACTATCAGAAAACACAGACTCCGGCAGTAAATTCTACTCTTTAATCCTGTTGTCCCAAAACCATCCGGACAGAGCCCGAGACGACAACGGCGTGCTGTGCGTAGTATTCCACACGCGCCTCAAAGAGAGGTCAGCAAAACCAAAGGGGCCTAGGAGGGCATCATATAATATGCTCACTACGGCTGCGTGGATTTCCCGAAAAGGAAACTCGTAGTCCTAGAACGCAAATCACTACTGAAGGACATAGATGAGGTTTTAGTCAGTAAAAGTATGACTTGCCATCGCGCTCCACCCTAGAGCGCTAGATGTCATTGGATGATATCTTACCTTAAAAAAAGGGTAAAACACATTTAAACTGACTCTTATTTTTATAAAACACCATATTTCACTAGGCCAGCACAACAACTAATGGATGTACGCTGAATTTAACTTCTCGACACTGATTTCAGCAAATTCTGCTAAGAAATAGATTCCGACAATCCATTCTCTGCAGCTAATCATAAGATTCATCTTCCTGTATTGAATATCAATCATGAACTCGCTAGCAGAGAGGTAACTCAGAATACTGCTACAAAATAAACAGATACAGAAGGCCAGGTCTATGACAGGTAAGCGTCGTTCAATATATATACATATGTACCAACACACATACAGTATCCATAACTTAAGTTTTTTAGTAATTAATTTCACTATTGTAGGCAGTCTCTCTGTAATTTCTAAATAACTGTGATAATGGGCTCTTATTTATTTATTCATTTCATCAACAAATTTGATCTTGGGTTGGCGAACCTTAATACACGTTACTATGTAACCTAGCAAGGACGCCAGAACACCCTTCTTCTACTTTTAAACTGGTCATTTATCTATTCTAAACTGTTTAGACTATACCTCATTTTGTGAAATTGATAAATTATTATTATTATTCGTTTATTCATTCATTTAAACATATAAATTAAATTTATAAATATTTCAATAAAAATTAAAAAAAGACATTTAGAAATATAAAAAATAGTGTCCCACCGGTATCGGGAACAGGGTCCAAGCTACTGGCGGTCAAGGCTCCAGAGAAAGGAACCTCCTAACAATATGAGCTGTGTCCAGGAGTACCGCCCTCTGGATCAAGCCCTTGATCCAGCCGCCTAACGTTAGCCTTCTAAGGTGTTATTATTATTATTAATATAATGAATGGGCAATAACAGACTCACAAAAACGTATCTATAAAGTTATCTTATTAAAAAAAAAGTGGTCTCACGTTAGGAATTACTCCTGAAGGCATTTCTATTATTGTGGGGCATCGTTATTAATCAAAAGATAGACAGATATTAGTAGTTACCGTCCTCATTTCCGGCCATTTTTTTTTATAATTTACACAGTCTATACAGAGATAGGTTCTCACCGAACATGTTAAGTTCAAGAGGTTTCTGTTCCGGATAGTGGCGGTAGAAATCGCCCGGATGACATGGAGTTGCAGTGCGATCCCCGGCCATAGCAAGCGCAGTTCGCCGTCCGGACATCCGGGCATCCGACAGCAGTAGAAATTATTTGGATAATTTTCCACTACAAAAAAAAAATCTTCAAAAGAATGGATGTCCGCAGTGTGCTTGCACTCGCGGTGTGCGTGCGTTTCAACTCATTGTTCAAACTTGACATTCTGAGCCTCTCTAGATCATGGCATACTGAGAAATGAGAAATCGAATCGTCTTCTGAAGAGCTTCGATCGCATATCTGTTGACAATACCTGAATGCAAAGCATTGTGGAAGGCGTTGCATGAGGATCAGAGGCATTCAAGTGCATTGGTTATTTAGGTGATTTAGTTTGAGATGCAAGATATTTGTCATTGCAAAATCATTTTAATGACCTTGCTTAAACTGCTAAAATAAATAAATATAGATAGATTTAGCTACTGTCAGTAACATTCCTGCATAAAAGCAGAAAATTATTCCAAGGAAACTTAAACACGGGATAAAATGATCCTATAACCTTTTCCAGGAGATGGTCTAGCAGTGAGCAAAATCATTCAAATCATGGAGAAGTCCAGGTCAAAAATAAAAATCACAACACATCATACCATAAATTCAAAATGGTGGACAAAATTAAATTCACCGTCGCCATATTTCATAAAGTCTGCTCTAAGAATACAGGCTTAAGGCCTTCAATAGCAGTTAACATACTAAAATAGAATAACGAAGTGGCGAGATTATGTTTTATTCTCATAACAATGGGGAAATTGCGTTATAAATCACCCAGCCGCGTCTCCTTGTGGAAAATATTATAATTAAAATGTGTCCGAAACTACTGGTACGCGCTTGGTTCACTCTCTTCCTGATACTTGTGATGTATTGTCTGCTTTATTAATAGAGAACAATGGGCATAGGTAGTTACTGTTTGTTATCAATTTTTCGTTAATTCATAAGAGTGTCGTATTGTCATCGTTAATTGGTAAGTGTTCTTTGGATTGTAGTATTGATCGAAAGAGTCACTGTGGACCTGCCCCCTAGCCAAGTTACAACCGTTTCGTTTCGATTCTCTTTTCGTTGATCGCCTCGAGTCGGCCACGCCTCCTATTCCTTTGTTCTGACCACGTCACTGAGCGTTGAGATGACGTCATAAAAAAGGAATCGGAGGCGTGGCCTACTCGAGGCGATCGACGAAAAGAGAATCGAAAAGAAACGGTTGCAACTTGACTAGGGGGGCTGAAGTGCAAAAGGTAAATGAAGGGTAAAAGGGAAACACGGGTAAGTTTTAATTGGTAATAGTCAACCGCTCTATCTTGATCTACTCGGAGTGAGTTTTTTTTTTTTTTTGTTCTATATAAACCAGTGCTTGACTGCGATCCCACCTGATGGTAAGCAATGATGCAATCATTGATGGTGAGGCGCACTAGTTTATTAAGAGCGTATTCACTCTAGCCTTGAAAGCACCTAAATTATAGTTGGACGGGAAGACCGCAGCAGGCAAATTGTTCCAGTCCCTCAATGGTGATTGATGATTTGATGATTTTCCATCTGAAAAAAAGTCTCAATACAATCTTACTTTTTTAAAGAATTTTTGCAAAGTTTAAAGAATTGAAGACCAGCATTTTTAAGTGAATGTGTTTATTGCATGCTATACTCTAGTATTTTGGTGAAGACTTTTGAGAATTTAGTGAATGAGAGATAAGCAGTAATAGTAAGTGCAAGTATTTTTATTTAAGAAACAACGCCTGATAACAAACTATAGCAATATACTAAATAGTCTCTAACTTCGTTTGGATATGGTTGGTAAACTTAATTCTTTTTGCTATTGATTTATCATACAGTCCATTCAGATATGGCTAAGGTTTCACTTTTGGCGAAAAGAAAAAAAAACATGCCAGTAATGTATTGGGAAAAGTTTCGTTCCACTTTGTTACGTCATTTTGACGTTGTTCGATGTTCAAACTGACGTAACAAATGAACTATCAACACTAAGTCTAAAGTCTGTACATCAAACGTTGAGAAACTACATAGTAACCAAGTTATAATACACTTGATGTACGGCATGCAGAATAATTTGCTCGGCTCATACCAGATCGGGATTAGTTAGTATTAGTAATCAAGCTCATTTTGAACTAAATCGTGAAACTAGATCGTAGATTCGTGTATTTCGCTTGGGTAATTGATTATGTCTTGTATATCATGTATCTAGTTAAGTGTATTATTCTTATTAGTGTAATTATATTAGTAAGTTCTCTATTTATTGTTCTTACTGTTATTAAATTATATTTGTTTCATAATTTTATTGTAAGTCAAAATCATTTTTCCACGTCTCTCTGTGCTGCGGGATTAGACGGCATCTTTCTTTACCAGCGCTGCGTTATTTATCGTTTTAAATATCGCAGCATATTATGCTAAGTTAGGCGCTTTTTGGCCTTGCACAGATTATTAAGTTATTTTTTTCATTCTACTGTATTTTAATCGTACTGTACGAATAAATCTTTTTTCTTTCTTTCGCTTTCACACGAATTAAGCCATTGTAATAAAATTTTAAAAAGTTTATAATTTAATATAGTTGAATTCAAGATAGCATTTAGTAAGAACTGTCCCGTTCTCAACGTATACATTAGTTCTAAATCAAATATTACTAAACATCATCATCAGACCACAACGAATCCTTAAATTATGTTAGTAAAATGTGAAGCAGTAAAACCTTAAAAAAATAGATTTAATGCCCTTAAAAATATAATAATTATAATCTACATTACCTGGCACGTGACTTCTCCGCAAGTAATGTCATTTTGTACTTAGCGTTTAGCGGGAACGCTAACAGAAAGTTATTTATCTACGCCTATCTATCCAATAACGCAACATTGGGCAATCCTACCTACCGCACAACATAGCCAGGATGCCGAATTCTGCCACTCCCCCTCGCTCCGGACCATGGCCTGTACCAAGACCCGGCGCGAGAGATCGCTGCCGCCGGTCTCGGTAATGGACTGGCGACCACGTACTGGAATTTGCAGCGTTGGAAGACCTCCCAGGGAAATTGAAGACCTTGTGGTCGGGGGAATCTGATGGATGCGAGACGCAGCATTAAATATAAAGAGAGCATAAACCAACCACAAAGATAATAAAAGAATACTAACACAAAAAATTAACTTTCCACAACATGTCATCACTTCCCAAACTTAATAAAAAAGTTAAGAAAAATATACAAAATATATTCTAACGGAGTTGTAGGTTAGAAACTTTGACAATACATCATACGAAGAAGCATAGGAAAATAAAAAGTAAAGTTGGGTTCATAACAGGAGGCAGTACGTTGACTCTAATGAAGGAAGTTAAAACCAGTTTCTTTTTATTATTGATAGGCTCGTGTTTAAACACTAACTCACCTGATGGAAACCGATGATAATAATATTATGGTAGACAATAGAACAAGCTTCCCTAGAAGTATTCGGATAAACAATGTAGTATATGATATAATTACAAAATCTCTTATATTAACAAGATATAATAACAGAACCTATAACGTTATTTGATATAATTAGGGTTCCGGAAAGGAAAAAGCGGGACCCTTATTAGGATTACTTTGTTGTCCGTCTGTTTGTCTGTCTGTCTGTTAAGACTGGCGATAAAAGTGCAGGTCTAGAAGACATCAAAGTCATTGTACTAGTGTTGGTCGATTTCTCGAATGCCTTCAATACCGTCAGTTACGATATCCTGTTAGCCATCCTGTCCTATGTAATGGTCTCTCCTAAAGCACTGGAATGGTTCACCTCCTACCTTCGGTAACGTCAGTAATCGGTTCACATTGGAGACTTTTCTTCTCGTTTGTGTAATTTGGATAATGGCGTTTCTCAAGGCGGCATTCTTTCTTCTCTTCTATTTTTGTTAATCTTATTATTTCCGAACTTCAGTGTGCATATCATCTGTATGCAGATGACCTACAGTTGTACTGCCAAAGGAGGGTCGACGAATTATCTGACACTATTGGCAAATTAAATAGGGACTTAATAGCCATTAAAATATGGTCCGACAGGTTTGGTGTTTCTGTAAACCCCAATAAGTGTGAGGCGATCATCATCGACAGTCCCCGAAGTATCACCAAAATGAATCTTACTACTCTGCCACCTGTTCTGTTCGACTGTATGGTCGTTCCTTTTAGCACTGACGTAAAGGATCTAGGCTTGCGCATCGACAGTACCCTGAACTGGTGTACTCAAGTCGCTAGTATCAGTCAAAGAGTTACGGGAACGCTGCGAGCCTTGTATCGTTTGAAAAATTTATTACCATCGAACACGAAGATAATGCTTATGCAGACCCTAATTTTCCGAATCATCGATTATGGTGACGTGTGTTACTATGGCCTGAATGCAAATCTCTTCAACAAACTGGACCATCTTCTAAATAACTGCATTCGATTTGTTTTCAATCTACGCAAATATTATGAACATGTCTCTTCATATCGGTCGCTTCTAAACTGGTTGCTCATACGCCAGCGCAGAGAGCAAAGAGCGCTTTCTAACTTGTTCTCATTTTTAGTCTCTCCTAGTTAACAGAACATAGTTCAGAATACTTTCCATGTTCAAACTATTACCCTTTGCAATGCACTCACCCAGGAAATAAGGATGGGAACCAACCGATTGACCTTCACAGTGAAGGTTTGCGAGTAGGTACATTCATAAAAGTTAGCAGCTCTATCGTCACAGCGTTTGTTTGTTTTCATTTGTTTTCTTATTACAACCTAACTCACATTAGGAATTACTCCTGTATCGTGGGTGCGTTAGTTGACAAATATATAAACTCAAAGCTTCCGAACCTTCAGATGCACATGTAAAATGTTTTGCACTTAGCTCATTCCAATGCCTAATTAAGTACATAGCTGGCCAGTATTTTTTTGTCAGTTACACTACATAACATAAGTTGTCGTACGGTGTAAATTTTTGAGTTTGTAACCACAGTCGCCGGCCGACCTTCACGTACCTCATCATAGATATGGTCACGTCCACGTCTAAATTCTTCAAACCACTTATACACAGAGCTGCGACATGGTACTTCATCACCAAACGCCAATTGAAATCTCTAGCTACTCTCTTGTTGACTTAAGCCACAACTAAAATCATAAAAATCATTGAACGAAAATGTTCACGAGTTAAATTCATTTTGATAGCATATTGTCGCCACAATGAAAAAACAAATGACAGCTTCGCAAATTAAAAAGTAACATGCTCGTAAATAGTTCCATTTTCGAATTTTATAATTGGTTTTTCATTTTTTATTGTAAGTGGCCAGATCCAAAAACTTTCAGTACGTTTCCCACGTGACGAAAATCATTGATTATTTTTGTTAAATTCACTTCAAATTATTTTCAACCCTAAAATAAAGCAAAGACGAAGCTGTCGTGTTTGGCACTCGATGTAACACTGTGTCGCCGCCATGTTGGGCCCATGTCCAAATGATAACACCTATCGCCAATATGCAGAGAACATCGGTTCCATTTTGCTATGGACAGGGAAACTGTGTAAGATACTATGACTATAAGTCGTTTAACTTCCGACATCTTAAACGATATCGTAAGAACTTAAGCTCAAATAATAAAAGCGCTAGTGCGCTAGGCTAGTGTATTGTAGCTAGTAATGCGAAGAGCAACTAAAGGAATACTTATTAGTTTTAGTCAGCATAAGACTGACACTCCCTCTCGCTCCACCTAGAGCAGGAATCGTCATTTATGATTCCTCACCACAAAAAAATATAACTTTCTAATTCAATCCGAAGATAGTTCAATTCAGTTCAAAGAAACTCAATTAAAAAAAAAAAAAAAAATTATAATTTCATAGCTGATCTAATGTATATTTATAATTATTTATACATATTTTTAGGAAAGTATAGTTATTTATTTTGTGACTTTTCAACGCTCTGTAATCGTACCGTACAGTGATCTTTTTTTTAGCTGGGGAATCGTCTAATGATATCTTTCGCCTCTGGGTGGAACGTGAGGGTGTGTCAGACTTTTACCGACTAAAACCCATTCATGTTCCTTCTTTGCTTTCGTTCCAGGGTCTCAGTAGGCTTCGACCCTGCTAACTCTAGGTGTATGTTCCACCATGTCCTCCGGGTGGTCCACAAAATGATGACACCCGGGCGAATCTTCCGCACGAATCCGGTGCAGGAACTTCCCGAACTTACATGTCTGGTGAGGACCTGCGTCATGCAGAAGATGCTATGTTGTCTTTCCAGTCACTTCTCGAAGAGGGGACTTACCGCCATAATTATAATATGGCGTGCCCAGCACTGGGTTGCGACAGTCGCCAGTTGTCGCCATTCCACCATGAGATACCGCCAGAATTCTGTCAGTGGAGTTTCGCCCCGGCGTTGCATCTCACGCGCAAATCGTGCATGCGTGTAAAGACTGTTGCCTCCAAATCCCATGATGGCAGGTCAGCAAGGAAGCTTGCCGCTTCGCGGGAAACCGTGCGTTATCTCCGCACCATCAGGATTCAATGTAGGCTTATGATATTGTTTCTAGCTGCATACCGAAAATTTTCCTCGCATTCAAACATGTCGATACTTAAAAATACGAAAAGTATGAAAAGCGTATATTGAAAAAATTAGGGAACAAGAAAATAAATTTATAATAAAATCAAAATATTTATTCACTCATCCTATCATTTTGAGGGTCCCATAACTCAATAGAAAAAATGTAAACCCTTATAGGATCACTTTATTGTCCGTCCGTCTGTCTGTCTGTCTGTCTGTCAAGACCCGTTATCTCAGAAACGCATGGTGGCATCAAGTTGAAATTATAACCGTATACTCAAGTGTGCGGTCCGTTGAAGCTGTGAAGAGAAAAACTTCTAAGTTAACGGAAAAACAGGGCCGTTTATGTCGCAAAAATCGTACATTCCAACACTTTTTTTTTTTTTTTTGTTCTTTTCTGCACCATGGCAATCTATCCTAGAACAATAAGCCACCGGGTTGACCGACTTTAGTCCGTTTATGTTTATTTGTATTAAATGAGAGCGGTTTCAGGGTAGCTCTCATCTCCCTGTGCGAATCTGGCGCTGAGACTAGGGATGTCACATCTCCTCAACCTCGTGTGCTGTTGTCCTCCTGTTCCACTCGGTGCCAGTGCCAGCTCATTTGTGTGTTGTGCGAGTCTTTTCTGATATCTCAGGCTATGTTGGCTGATTTCTTGCTTTACCGTTCGTATTTTCAGGTCTAGGTACATATATTTGTTGCTTATACTTTGGGGTATATTGAAGATGTTTCGTAATGCTTTGCTTTGAAACCTTTCTAAAATGTCAATGTTGCTATTGCTTGCTGTGCCCCATAGTTGAATGCCATATGTCCAGATGGGCTTAATGATGGCTTTGTAGACCATCATTTTACTCTCGTTGCTTAGGCGGGAGTAGCGACCGGTTAACCAATATATGCTGCGGAGTTTGCTGTCAAGTTGTTTGCGCTTGGTCCAGATATGCTTCTGCCAAGTCAATTTTTGATCCAAGTATAGACCCAGGTATTTTGCATGGTCTTCTTGTGGGATGACTTCGTTGTTTAATTTTACTGGTGGGCAGGTTTCTTTTCTAAGTGTGAAAGTTACATAGGTGGACTTGGTTTGGTTTGCTTTTATTCTCCACTGTTTGAACCACTTCTCCATTTCGTTCAGATGGTTTTGTAGTTGATATGAAGCGGTTTCTGCTTTGGAATGTACTGACAGGACCGCAGTGTCGTCGGCATAGGTTGCAGTGACTGTATCCCCATTAGTTGGAAGATCAGCAGTGTAGATCAGGTATAGTACCGGTCCCAGTATGCTACCCTGAGGGACACCTGAGCGTATTTCATAAAGAACAGAACATTCACTATCACATTTAACTTGAAAGCTTCTTCGGTTTAGGTAAGATAGGAGCATGTGGTAGAATGAGTGTGGAAGTAATTTTTTAAGTTTATATGCCAGTCCATCGTGCCAGACTTTGTCAAAGGCTTGACTTATGTCCAAGAAAGCAGCAGAGCAGTACAATCGGTTTTCCAGGCATCCACTGATAACGTCAAGGATGCGATGTACCTGTTCAACTGTACCGTGTTCTTCTCGGAATCCAAACTGGTGGCTGGGTATTATGTTTTTTAGGTGCTCTTTCATTCTTTTTAAAAGGATTTTTTCCATTAGTTTACCAATTACAGGTAGGAGGCTTATAGGTCTATACGAAGTTCTTTCTTGTGGTGGTTTGCCAGGTTTAGGTACCATTACGACTTGAGCAATTTTCCATTGTCCTGGGAAGTGTTCAAGCCGAATGCTGGCATTGAATATCTTAACTAGACTCATAATTCCCTTGTGTGGTAGTTGTTTTAAGAGGGTTGCGTCGACAAGATCGTAGCCTGGTGCTTTTCCTTCCTTGAGATGTTTTATTTCTTTTAAAATTTCTTTAGGACTTACGCATTTCAACGGCAGACACATTTGCAGAGGTGTATCAAGGAACTCTTTCACTTCTGTTGTGTGTTCCTGATCAGACTCTGGGAATGGTTGAAAGACAGCACTTAGATGATCAGCAAAAGCATTGGCTTTCTCCTGATTTGATCTTGCCCACCCTCCCATCTTGTCCTTAATAGGGGTTATTTGAGCTTTAGGTTTCTTTGACGTTTTGGTTGCTTTCCACAGTGAATAATTTGTATCTATTGAGGGTGATAATCTTGATAGATAGTTCTGCAAATTGTTGTTATTAAACATTTCTATGAGGTTTTTTAACTCTACCGAGCATTTATTAAATAAAGCTTTGTCTCTCGGGTACCTAGTGATTTGCCAATTTTTTCTAAGTTTTCTTTTTTCTTTTATTTTGTCTTTAATATTTTTAGGGTAGACATTGTGTTTCAGGGGGTTTCCTTTGCTTTCAGACGTTCCTTTGTTAGCGGCTTTATGAATAATAATGTTTAATTCCTCGACGGCGTTTTCTAGGTCTTCGACCGTTAGGATCTTTTTATGTAGCTTTACTTCTGTGTCTATGACACTTCTGTATATTTCCCAGTTTGTGTTTTTCGGATGGTATATTCGTGTGGGGGGCTCACTTAGTGTCACCGTTGTATTGATGTTGAGAACAACTGGAGTGTGGTCCGAGCTTAAGTCGACACATGATTCCATTTTTGTAAAGTTCCTGTCAACATTTTTTGTAATAAAAAAGTCCAGCAGATCAGGAATCTTGTTTTTGTCAGTTGGCCAGTAAGTAGGTTCGCTATTGGAAAGCCAGTCAAGCTTTATTCTGTCTGCTACTCGTAGAAGTTGTCTACCTCTTGGATTAATAAGTCGGGAACCCCAATGTGTATGCTTGGCGTTCCAGTCTCCACCACAAATAAATCTGGACCCCATTTTACCAAAAAAAAATTGAAATTCTCCCTCAGATATTATGTGTTTAGGAGGGCAATAAACTGCAGATATAATCATTTCGGCATGGTTGTCTGTAAGCTTTACAGAGGTTGCCTGTATTTTTTCAGTGCGAAATTCCTCCAGGGGATAGTGTTTTATATTGTTTTTGATAACAATCGCTGTTCCTCCATGACTGTTCCCAGATGGATGATTTGTTGTGTGTATCGTGTAATTTTTGAATGCTACATGAGATTTAGCTGTAAACCTTGTCTCAGATATTAAGGCTATATCTATCAGTTCTGTTTCTAAGAAGACTTCTAATTCTTGACGTCTTTCCGTCAAGCCGTTGGCGTTCCAAGTTATTACGCGGAAGTTGCGTCCAATCATTTTTTGGAAAGACTGCTGACTAGCTGAACAATGCTATTTAGCATTTTGTCCATCATATTTTCCATTACAGCCATCATTGTCTGCTGGACCTTTTCAAGCATAGTTTCTAGTAATTGGGCAATGTTCTGGGTGTCTGTGCAGCTTTCCGCCTGTTTTGCTGGTTTAGTTTGTGTCTTGGTTACTTGTGCATATGTCTTATTTGTGATGTTATCTCTTGGAGTATAGTATGTGTTGATCTTTACGACTTTGTCAGACGAGTCTGTCACCTGTTGTTTTTCTTTGGCCTTTGGTGTAATTTTTAATATTTTTTCTTTATGTTGTTTGTATGTTTTACATCCTTTGTAGCTAGCAGGGTGTTTTTCCAGGCAGTTAGCACAGGTGGCCTCGGTATCTGGTCTTTTTTTGCAGGTCGTTGTAGGATGTTCTTCCCCACACTTGACGCACCTAAAGGGTCTGTAGCACTGGTTTTTTGTATGTCCGAATCTCTGGCACCTTTTGCATTGCAGTATTTCCTTGCTACTTTTTTTGTATGGGGCTTCAAATGTGACTTTCAAGTTATTTATATTTTTCACACTAAATATGTCTTTGTTATTGTGTTTTGGCTCTAAGTCCACATAAAACATTGGTAGAGGATCTTTTGAAGCTCGGTGAAGCACGTTGACTACTTGTCTAACCTCGTGACCCATTGACATTCCAACACTCTCAAAGGAATCAAAATTCATAGAGTACGAGTACTTCCCACTGACCCAGAATCCTGAAATTTGGCATGAAGCAAGATCTTGCTTCAATTTTTTTTCAATTCAATAAATATAGGAATAAATTTGATACCTGTAAATTTGTAGTAGTCACGAAAAAAAAAAACAGTTTTTTTAGAATTCGGAAAAATCTAAAAAGCTAAAAATCTAAAAAGCGCTCTTGGGTGGAGCGAGAGATAGTGTCAGACTTTTACTGACTAAAAACCCACTCCTGTTCCCTCTTTGCCTTCATCCCAGGGCTCCGGGCTTCGCTTTCACACTACCCGAAGCCCCAGTAGTCTTCGACCCTGCTGGGCCCCTACGGTTTCGCTGACATCTCCTTGAGGCGCGCGTGGAACACTACGCGCCGTCGACAACTTGAGCTCGGTCCGTACGGTTACCGGACGATCGAACGGCGAGCCACCCATTGCTCGCCGTTCGCAAGCCCGCGCCTACGGTGGCCGGAAATCGGGATCGGAATCCCGGCCGATCGGCCGCCTTCTTTGCTAGCATTACTGCTTCGCAGAAGGAAGCGACCGCCTGCCACTCCTCCTCACTGTACCAATGCCCGGCGCGAGAGATCACTGCCGCCGATCGCCCCCACGAGGACACGGCGTTGCTCTGCCACCGTGTCCTCCGGGCGTTTCACATAGTGGCGACACCCGGGCGTGTATTCCGCACGAATTCGGTGCAGGAACCTCCCGAACTTACCATGTCCGGTGAGGACCTGCGTCATGCGGTAGGTAAGGACGCCATGTGGTCTTTCCAGCCACTCCTCAAAGAGGGGACTTACCGCCGTAATTGTAGCGTGCCCAGCACTGGGTTGCGACAGTCGCCATTCCACCATGAGCCGTCTAGTCTTAAGCCAAGCAGAGCTTGTGATAAGAGTACTAAACGACTGATAAACATACTTATATATTTCTTTCAAATACATATTATAGATAAATTACACTAAGACACAGAACAAATGATCGTGTTCATCACACAATAGTAATTGACTGGTCATTATCAAAAACACCGATGTCAGCTTCAAAAAGGAGTTTTCTTTATTTATATTGTAGTACATTCTTTGTTCGCTGAGCATACTCGTACGTGCGGAATTTTATGGCAATAAAATTGGCATCTCTCTGGGAGGAGTACAATTTCCTGCCGAAGTCTGCGTTTCCTGATAGCTACATCCTAGAGATCTTTAAATCAACAGTTATTCACTGTTTATTCGTAGACAAGCGTGTTCCACCATCGACCACATCGGTAAGTCCCCTCTTTGAGGAGTGGCTAAAAAGGCAACACGGCGTCATTACCTTCCGCATGACGCAGGTCCTCACCGGACACGGTAAGTTCGGGAAGTTCCTGCACCGGATTCGTGCGGAAGCGACGCCAGGGTGTCGCCAGTGTGTGGACCGCCCGGAGGACACGGTTGAGCATACGGTGGAGGTGTGCCCCGCTTGGGCAGAGCAACGCCGTGTCCTCGTGGGGGCAATCAGCGGCGGCGATCTTTCGCGCCGGGCCTTGGTACAGGCCATGGTCCGGAGCGAGGAGGAATGGCAGGCAGTCGCCTCCTTCTGCGAAGCAGTAATGCTTGCAAAGGAGGCGGCCGATCGCGTGAGGCAGCGGTCCTCACGCCCCAACCGCCGCCGGGATTCCGATCCCGATTTCCGGCCACCGTAGGCGCGGGCTTGCGGACGGCGAGCAATGGGTGGCTTGCCGTCCGACCGTCCGGTAACCGTCCGGACCAAGCCCAAGTTGTCAACGGCGCGTGCTGTTCCACGCGCGCCTCAAGGAGATGTCAGCAACTGTAGGGGCCCAGCAAGCAGTCGAAGCCTACTGGGGCCAAGGGTCTGATTTTGAAAGGAAGGCTCGGCCCTGGTTACGAACGGCAACGAAGGAACAAAAGTGGGTTTTTAGTCAGTAAAAGTCTGACACTATCTCCCGCCCCGCCCAAGAGCGGGGGATGTCATAAGACGATTTTCCCACCGAAAAAAAAAAAAAACCATCGACCACATATTCATCACTTGCCATTAAGTGAGATAGTCGAATACGATCCAGTCAATAATAATATATAAATATCTCACCGAAAATTTGCAAACTCCGTGCCGTAAAATTTTAAAATATCGTGAGAAATTGTAAACTATTTTTTTCTAAATAAGACACCGGTGTTGGAAACTAATGAATTTTGACGTTAAATCACGTATAAAAAACTATTTTTTTCATATTATATCGAGAAATTTGAAGTCATGTGACATTCACACATCCGCGGAGATATATAATCCCGCAGGCCTAAGTCCCAACAGTGGGAACATTATAAGGCCGACTATGCTATATGCTATTTATCAGATTATAACTTCTCGATATAGCATAGCCAGCCTTTTAATGTTCCCACTGCTGGGACTCAGGCCTCCTCTCTCTAGGAGAGGGAATAGGTCGTAATCCGCCACGCGGGCCAAGTGCTAGTTGGTAATCTGATAAACAATTTATATATAAACTAGTGTGCAAATAGTGAGGAATTATTGTTAAATAAATAAATTTCCGTTGCCTGCAATTGAAGAAAATAAGGTTATAGTTAGTGATAAATTATAATGTTCATGAGTAAACGTACTGATGCTGCGGTTGTGTACTAATAGTACCTACACCTGCTAGTGACGCGGGTAGGATCACGCTCTTCATGTTGACCTAGCGGATTGTCACTTTTAATAATTACTACAAGTTCTCATTATAATAATTTTGAAGGAACGCGTTTTTTATTTCGGTGGGAAAATCACCACATGACATCCCCCGCTCTTGGGCGTAGCAAAGGGGTACTGCAAAAGTAACGCGAGCGTGTTTTAGTCAATAAACGTCCGCCACTACCTCTCCCTCTATCCAGAGCGGGAGGACTAATCTTTCAAGATGAAAAATAGGCCTTTGCCCAGGAATGGTACAGAAAATTTGACCATTGAAAAGTCGGCCCCAGAAATGCTCGGGCTTGCGGAGGGCGAGCAATGGGTAGTTCGCCATCCGACTATCCGATAACCGTCTGAACAGAGCCCAAGTCGTCGACGGCGCTCAGTGTTGTTCCACGCGCGCCTCAAGGAGATATCGGCAATCGTAGGGGGCCAGCAGGGTCGAAGCTTACTAGGGCCAAGGGTCTGATTCTGAAAGGAAGACTCGGCCCTGGTATGAAAGGCAACAAAGGAACAGGAGTGGGTTTTTAGTCAGTATAAGTCTGACACTCTCCCGCCCCGCCCAAGAGCGGGGTTGTCATTGGATGATTTTCCCACCAGAAAAAAAAGCCCCAGAAATTCTATCTGGCCAAGCAGAGAAAAGCTAAACCTTCCATTTTTCTTCATAATTTTATAAAATTTAAGCTGTTGCCATTGGCTTCGACCACGTAGAAAATTATCCTGGAACATACTCCCGGCACAAAAAGTATTCCAAGTGGAATATGGTCTACCCGTAGGTATACTAAGTTTCATCTAAATCCGTTCAGCCATTCGAGCGTAAAGAAATAATAAACATACAATACACATAAACTTTCACCTTTATAACATACTAGCGACCCGCCCCGGCTTCGCACGGGTACAATGCTGATACCACCGTAACTGCTATTTCCCTGCATTTTAAATACTGTAATACATTATTTTGATTTATCTTTGGGTTGAGCTAGCGTTTGCAAAGTAAGCACAAAAAAAAATCTTTATTTACGACATCACATTAGAAACTTTTAAAATTATCAGTGTTTTTCTATTTTATTATTCATGCGTTATAAACATAAACCTTCCTCTTGAATCAATATAATCTATTAAAAAAACCGCATCAAAATCCGTTGCGTAATTTTAAAGATCTAAGCATACATAGGGACAGACAGTGGAAGCGACTTTGTTTTATAATTTGTAGTGAATCGTGAAAGCAACTAAACACTAAAGGCAATTCTTAACTTAACATGGCGTCAAAAAATTCCTAAGCATTACAGTCAACTGGAAGTTTACCCAAAAGGCTGGCGGTATTGCCACGTTGTACGACATAGCTTAATCTCTGACCGCGGGACTAGCATGCTAAAAACTTTCTATCAAACTGATGAACCCATAATCGTTATTTCATATTTGGGACATTCGCAAAAATGCGCACAATACCAATTTGTATAGCCGAAATTATTCTATAACTTATAATTATTTAATTAGGGAATCGTTTGTCTTGGTATGGTCATGTGAAAAGGAGGGATGAAACGCATGTTAGTAAAAGAGTTATGAGTTTACATGTGGATGGATGGAGAGGGAGAGGGAGATCAAAGAAAAGATGGATGGATTGTGTGAGAAGTGATATGAAAAAAAAGGAGTTAGTGATAGCGTGACGAGTGACAGGACAGAATGCAAGAAAAAAGTGTGTTGTGCCGACCCCAAATAAAAGGCGACAAGGGCAGGAAGATGATGATGATACCCGAAATTATTCTGAGCAATACTCACCTTATTATCACTTCAAAATTATTCCAGTAGTAATTGAAGGTAGAATTTCAGCCCAAAGGCTAACATCACCAGATGTGCCTAACTTGGGACAAACGTTTATTCTGGCAGTCACACTTTTTGCTTAGAGCCTGCCGTATTTGTGTTACTCATTAGAAACACAAACAAGCGTTGGTTAGGAAATTATTGAAGTTAGGAGCAAGTGGGTAGTGTGCCTTGAGAATTATGTGTATAAGTCTTTTGTCACAGTTATTATATTTGACAAAAGCAGAATTGTATAAGTCACTGCGGGGTGCCAGCTGAAAACCAGCGGTGGGTGTTTGGAACCCTTATAGGATCACTTTGTTGTTCGTCCGTCCGTCTGTCTGTCTGTTTTTCTGTCAAGACCTTTTATCTCGGGAACGCATGGAGGTATCGAGTTGAAATTAAAGCCATACAGTCAAATCTGCGCTCCCTTGACGCTGTGAAAAAATCAAACTTCTAAGTTGACGAAAAAAAAAGATACGGTCGTTTATGTCGCAAAAAACGTATATTTCGACACTCTCAACGAAATCAAAATTCATAGGGTAGTTTCCGTTGACCCAGAATCCTGAAATTTGGCACAAAGCAAGGTCTTAATAATAATAATATATTTATTTGCTAAAAACACGGTATACAAAATGGTAAAGGAGAACAATTAGGAGGAAACATGTTTTACTAAGTATTGGCATGCAAATATTTGTTATGTACATAGTAACATATAGAGCACATAGTACTATGTAATATGATACAGAGATATTTGTCAACACACAATCGTCGACAATTTTTTTTGGTATTAATGTTCTAAAGGTTTTAAAGGTTCAGAAAACTGAAAATTTGCAGTTACGTCACAAACAAAATTTTTTTTTGCGATTCGGTAAAATCTACCTTACTCAATTCGGGAATTGAATTGTTTTCATAGATAAGTTTGTACGGAACCCTCAGTGCGCTAGTCCGACTTGCACTTGCCCGGATTTTTATTATTATTATTTTGTGTTGTTGCCAATGTATTGCCATATTTGGCAGCAAATGCACCTATCGAGGCAGCCTTCTCGGCAAACTTTTCTGAGGTAGTAAATACAAAAAAAAAATACAATAAATTTCTCAGGTCAGGCCCATTTGTGTAGGTTCTTGAGGTATAAAACTACACCAATTTTACATAACAATATCCACTGAGAAACAATTGACGGATATTAAAACAGCCACCGAGCTTCACTTGAAAAAATCCCGCATAGAACTCTCAAGTCTTATTTATTTAAATCGAGGCAAATAAAAGACGAAGATAAAAAAGATTTCTGTTAGATTGGTTATTTTTAGACATAAAAAACCTTTAGACATTAGGAATACCTATCTCATTGCAAAAATATGTAGATCTATACTTACTTATGTTGTATAATATTAATGTATTTAAGCCTAGCAACCGAGAAAAAAATAATATACATTTTTATCTTGTTAGTAATTCGTCAGTCCATATCGGTAAACTGATGAGTCTGTCAAAAAATTATGCTGTATAAACAATTTGTTTTTCTAGATAAGTGGTTTTCAGGTACACAACACTGTGTCCCAGTGTGTACTGATATTACAACTTTTTGAAAAATTACTATTTTTGGTATTGCGAGTATATATCGTGAATGTCAAAAATGACAAAATGTCAGAAACAGAAAGGAGAAATGGGCTAAAGCCGTAGTAGTAGTAGCCGAATGGTACCCTAGAGAAGGCAAACGGAAGAGAGGACGCCCGATAAGAAGGTGGGACGACGACATAAAGGCGGAAGCGGGACCAATGTGGAAGAGGAAAACCCATGACCGGGAACTGTGGAAGAATATGGGGGAGGCCTATGCTAAAGCAAAACAATATTCTAAAACCGATGTCGGAAAATAATTTTTATATTTCATTATTATTAACTAAACAGTGTCTTGGATTGTTAATAAAGGCTATTATTATTATTATCATTTATTCATTTGTTTATGTACATATAAATTATATTTTAAAATATTTCAATAAAAATAAAATTTATTATTATTTTCTTTATTCATTCATTATACATATTAATTAAATTTTTAAATATTCCTTTTTTAACAAAATCATATAGAAAAAAAAAAAACATTTAAAAATATAAAAAATAGTAGTCCGCCGGTATCGAGACAGGGTCCAAGTTACCGGTGGTTAGGGCTCCAGAGACAGGAACCTCCTCACGATGCGAGCCGTATCGAGGAGTACTGCCTTCTGTATCAGGCCCTTGATCCAACCGTGCAATGACAGCTTCGACCGATGGTCGTCGAAGCTTTTGGCTATAAGGCCGTTGGCGGTCACGACAATCGGCACAATGACAGCCGAGTCTACATTCCACATGTCAACAACCTCGTGTGCTAAGTCGAGATATTTAATTTGTTTCTCTTTCTCAGCTTTCACTTATTATTATTATTATCGTGAATGTATATATCGTATAATGTGTTCCAAATAAAAAAATAGGATCGTCAATTACCTCTATTTGTGAAATGTTAGTTGACGCAACTTATTTGTGTATAAATTTTTTTTTAATTGCTTTGTTTAATCGAATCTTAAATGAAGAAAAAACGATACTGCTTAATCTAAAATAGCTAATTTGAGTTATTTAAGTCATAATTAGTTTTAAAAAAACTGTTTTCTTTGTTCATTTAATTGTTGGCAACAATTCGCCTTTGTATAAATTGTAATTTTGAAAGTGTAAGCTCTCCAAGCTTCTGTTTCACTGGTCTTGAACCCACACAAACTCCAGCTCCCACAAAGGATAGATGTTGTAATTACTAGTTACTTTTAACCTTTGTACCTTTTTGAGAGAAACAAACAAAATATTAATATTATTACTTATGTCAAAGACAGGCAGGCGGTCGCCTCCTTCTGCGAAACAGTAATGTTAGCAAAGGAGGCAGCACGTGAACGCGCGAGGGAGCAGCCCTCATGCCCCAACCACTGGGATCCTGATTTTTATTTCCGCCCATCGTAGGCGCGGGCTTGCGGACGGCGAGCAATGTGTAGCTCGCCGTCCGATCGTCGGAGAACCGTTCGGACCGAGTCCAAGTCGTCGACGGTGCGTAGTGATCCACATGCGCCTCAAGGTGATTTCAGCAAACCGTAGGGGCCCAGTAGGTCCGAAGCCTACTGGGGCCAAGGGTCTACTTCTGAAAGGAAGAGTCGGCCCTGGTATGAATTCGATTGGCCTGTTGGTCTAGTGGTTAGTGGCCCTGACTGCTATGCCGGAGGTCGTGGGTTCGAACGTCGTGGTTGCAACGATCATTTGGTCTGTTTCTGGGAGTCATTTATTTATATACATATGTATTTAGAAATATAGAAGTATGTTTATCAGTTGTCTAGTACCCATAACACAAACTCTGCTTAGCTTGGGACTAGACGGCGTTGTGTGATAGTTGTGGAATATTATTATTATATTATATTATTATGAATGGGCACGAAGGAACAGGAGTGGGTTTTTAGTAAGTAAAATTGTGACACACGCGCGCGCTCCACTCAAGAGCGGGGGAAGTTATTAAATGATTTTCCCAACGAAAAAAAAAATTGTGTTATTCACTTCGTTCTTGTAACTAACACTGTGGAAAAATACAAAATCCTATACATGACTTCTACAGCAATTTAGAATACAATGAAAATTATAGCAAAAAAATATAAAAAGATAGATTCACAAGAATAAAATATAAACGCCTGATCACTAGGTACCTCGTCTATTCCCCAGCTACTGATACTGTAACAAGGCACTGACAGATCAAGTCGGCGAGTTAGTATTGTGTTCACTACTGGCGCCAGTACTAGCACAGCATGACAGCTAGCTCCCCTGAGGATACTGTTGCTGCTGCAGCAGCTTTACTTAATAGCCGGGATGCATGCGATGCGAGAAGTTACGTGGAAGTTCTTGTCGGCAACTGCTTTTGTACGATTGTCGGGTAAAGATATATAGTAATTATTACGAGTGTATTTTATTTTATGAACCATACACCTGTTTTAGAACCAGCCACGGTAGGCGCGGACTTACGGACGATAAGTAATGGATAGCTCACCGTCCGGCCGCCCGGACCAAGCCCAAGTCGTCGACAGCGCGTACTACGCGCTCCTCAAAGAGATGTAAGCCCACCGAAGTGGCTTAGCAGGGCCGATGCCCGTTTAAGCCATTTTTTGAAAATGAGTCCCGTGGTCCTCACAAAGGGCAACTGTGATTTTAGTCAGTAAAAGTCTGACACACCCTCCCGGAGTTTGAGGGCGTGATATATAAAGCGGGAGAAGACATTAGATGATTTACCAACTCAAAAATCCCTGCTTTGTAAATAGTCTGGATAGACAAAAGACTCACGTTATTCTGTTTGGTTAATAAAATTACTGTCCTAATTTTAGAAAAACTAAAAAATTTTCAATAGACCGATCAAGTTAAGTCTGTTGTGGTGGTGGACCCTTGCATGAGTGCACCAGGGTATCAGCCAGGAAAAAGTAGCGAAGGATTGTGAGGCAAACTACATCATCAAACTGCTGAAACCACTACATGATAAACACGACCACTTTGATAAGAGATTCACGATAATGAAGAAGTCGAAAAATACACTTGATGTGAAATCATACATCAACAATCATACATCAGTAAATTTTTGGCAATAACCTAACAATTTGAAAACATTCTGTCATCATCAGCAAGAAGTGTTGAGGGACACGTAACTGTAACGTACTAAAGCAAAAATGCTATGACGATTGGGGACTTGTTTTTTTTTTGGGTCAAAGTCCTATTTTTAACCAAATTCAAAAAGAAGGAGTTTTGTTTTATATATTTTCACCGATTTCTCGTGGACCGATTATGGAAATATTTTTTTTGATTGAAAGGTTATGCTTTCGAGTTGGTCCCATAGAAATATTGTCGTAACAAGTAAAATTGCTTTGTTTACACGTATAGTCGATGACTGACTGAAAGAAGAGGGGGAACGGATACATCGAACTGATCTGATGATGAAAGGTAGACCGAAGACTCCCTAATAAAATAATGTATCCTAGCTGTAGCTTGGCTTATTGGAATTTTCATGCAATATTTTGATGATAAATGATATTTATTTTGCAGGTAGGTTTTTTAAAAACACTTTTACACGTAAATTTAAACAAGATGAAGCCGGTGTTTCCTAGCTGACTACCCTGAAAAGTTACACCGAAACTCAGGGGTCAAAGTCTCTTTTAAAGTCCATACAGCAAACATGTAATGGTCAAATCATATGAGAACCATGCAGATTGGAATCTGAGATGATTTTTTGAAGAAAGAACCACACAGTTCTGAGCGGACCTGTCCAGTCAGTGCAAGCATATGTCAGTGTTCGTGTAGCTCAACTCAAACTACTAAGGAGCTCAACGACTTGACGAACAACACCAAAAAAGGATATTTGGGTAGCAAAACTGCCAGAAATGATGTAATAATTAAAGAGAAAAAAAGAGTAGGAGCAATTTGTTTAGTCAAGTTCTTGGCGGTAATAAAAAAATAATAATATAGATTACTTCCCGTTGACCCAGAATCCTAAAATTTGGCATAAAGCAAGGTTTTAACACATGTGTGAGATTAAATCTGAAAAAAGTAATTTTCTTCAATCTTCAATCATTTTTAATCTTAAAATCTAATTTTTTGTTGCATCACAAAAAATGAAATTGCGGTTCAAAAATATTTTCGAAACTCCATTCAGGAATTGAACTTTTTACATAGGTAAGTTTATACGGAACCCTCAGTGCACGAGTCCGGCTCGCATTATTTTTATTTTTTTATTTGTTCTAAACTAGTGCTTGACTGTGAACCCACCTGATGATAAGCAGTGATGCAATCGTTGATGGTGAGGCGCACTGTTTATTAAGAGCCAATTTACTCTAGCCTTGAAGACACCTAAATTATAATCAGATGGGAAGACCGCAGCAGGCAAATTGTTCCAGTCCACACATTTGCCCAGTTTCTATCATCGTCTGGTAGTCGGGGTCAGAATCTCGGCAGCTGGGGCGTGAGGACGTTCGTTCCTTCACGTGTGCGGCCTCCTCCTTCGCTAGCATTACTGCTTCGCAGAAGAAGGCGACCGTCTGCCATTCCTCCTCGCTTCGGACCATAGCCTAAACTAGGGCCCGGCACGAAAGGTCGCTGCCGCCGATTACCTCCACAAGGACACGGCGGTGCACTGCCCATGCAGGGCACGCCTCCGCCGTATGCTCCACCGCATCCTCCGGGCGATCCACACAATGGTGGCACCCGGCCATTTTTTCCGCCTGTATAGAGCAAGACTGTATTAATACTATTTTTTGAGGTGAGAAGTCATTAAGGAACTTCTCCCACTCTGGATGTAGCGAGCAGCAGTGTCAGAAATTACTGACTAAAACCTACCTGCGTTCCAAGACGACAGGTAACTCTTTCGAAGTGTCTTATAGCCTGCAATAGGACAGTGTCACACTGTCATATTCCAACAAGAATATATCCAAAGACATCCCATACCTTACCACATAAACCAGTTCCGACACTTGATATATTACAGCACGTCACACCAAGACATGATAAAAGCGATTCCTTAAACGTCGGATCTCACGGATGACAGCCTAATCTACTGTTCGTACACCTTCCAAATTACTAAGAAAATGGGGACACGACATTCTAAGCTAGCTTTGCGTTCGTTGACATCAGAAACAATAATAGTAATACATAAACTAAATAGGAGACAATGACAGTACCGTTTAAGATTATCATAGAGTAAGAATTGGTTTGAACTGTAGAGGCGAGACTACTGTTATTCGACTACTGTTATTCTTTACTGTGTCTCTTCTATCTGCCTTAACTTTTCCCAACTTTGTTGCGATCAGTTTAAACGGATGCAACTGAAGACCCATATTTTACAAGGAGTGACTATCACAACCCAGTAACTGAATGACCAGTTGCCCATCACTCGATCGTAAAAAAACCTGTTATACATTGCAATTAGGATTGTATTGTCGCATAGGGTAATATGCTTTGCGCTCTATTACTATCAATAGCAAAAAAATGATGATGTCATCATTTTTTTAGGGTTCCGTAGTCAACTAGGAACCCTTATAGTTTCGCCAAAACTGTCTGTCTGTCCGTCCGTCCGCGGATAATCTCAGTGACCGTTAGCACTAGAAAGCTGAAATTTGGTATCAATATGACTGTATATACCAAAGTGGAAAATAAAAAGTGGAAAAAAAGTTTTATTAGGGTAACCTACCCTTACCCTGCACGTAAAGTGAGGAGTTCATTTTTTTTTTCATTTCAACCCTAACGTGTGATAAATTGTATAATAGGTATTTAAAAATGAATAGGGGTTTACTAAAATCACTTTTCGATAATGTTAATATTTTCGGAAATAATCACTCCAAAAGTAAAAAAAAATGTGTCCCCCTCTAACTTTTGAACCATAAGTTTAGAAAAAATGGAAAAAATCTCAAAAGTAGAACTTTATAAAGACTTTCTAGGAAAATTATTTTGAACTTGATAAATTTCACTATAGAAAAATAATCAATAATACTCAATTTGGTATTTCTTTCTCTGCTGCCTCAGAACTCTGTAATTTAAGAACCAATTTGTAAAATATTTTCTACTGAAGAGTAGTAGTATAATCCAATTCTGATGATGTATTCTATGAGGATTTAAGTAAACTCCTTAAAAAGTCAATCCTTTGCATTCAGAATGTTCCACTTGAAAGTGTGAAACTGAGAAAAAGGCTTCAGATATTCAATTTAACTTCACTTATCTCGATTACGATAGTGACATTTCTATGCTACGCTGATAAAATGGTACCATCAAATTGATCTGATGATGAAACTGAAAAGTAAGCACGAGAATTTCGTTATAAAACACTATATCCTTACCAAGTTTGGGCATATAAAAATCATCATAAGATGTATTCTGGCTATAATTAGTTTTAAAGGTTAATCTATTGGTACCTGGCTATAAGACTTGCACGCTAGTGAAGTTTTAATTGTGGGGTACCACAGCTAAACGATGAATAATAAACTCAGTGTTAAATAACGAAGAAACGCAACCAAAAAATCCCGAAAGAATGACCCCCAGATTTGGCCCTCTTTGGATACCTTTTGAAAGAAAAAAAATAATAATTACGATTTACCCGATAAAGTTCTATCCCTAACTAAGATGCCAAATCATAAAAAATAAGTTATTTGGTTTTTGATAAGTTTTAATTTTATTTTTGTTTTTTTTTTTTTATTATACTGAAGTCGGTTGTATAGCTTGTTTGCAATGACCTAAAAATATCTTCACCATATCTGATTCTTACAGTCCTGCAATCCCGGTTTTGCAAAGTATAAGTCTTCGCAAAGTATTGGAAAATAGCAAATGATTACGTCGTGGTCAAGTTAAAGTATCTACACGAGTTTTGCTTAAATTTTCTTGTTCTATGCCTTTACTTGCTGAAACTTCCCAGGAGATTACAATGCTTACTGATGGTTTAAGTACATCAATTAACATTTAATTAATTCAGGATTAGTCTGTTCATTTCTGAACCGGTCTAGTGTTTGCTTAGGCATGTGACGGAGTATTTGATCTTGTTCTGTGTATCTGTATTCAAGCATATTAGCTTAATCGTGTTTCTGTGTTCTAAGTCCTGAATAAATAATAAATCCACCACGCGGGCCCATTGCGGGTTGGTGAATGTCACATGTCTTCGAATTTTTGGTTCTGAGAAATTCCGGTTTCCTCACGATGTTTCCGTGTTGAGATGTTTTTCCTCATTATCATCATCCTCTATTTTTTTCAATTTATTTTGAATCAGCTTAGCATGTGCGTATCCTTATTCTATATTTCCCATTATCCCAATAGCTATCTTCTCTGGCTCCTTACAACTTTCACAAAATTATTTTCCAATTTCTTTGATCGTCTTTTCTTCTTTTTATATATATAATTCAATTTAATGAAATGTCATTTCCACTAATTAAGCCTTTGCTTCTGCTAATAGTGTAATTATAACAAAAATACGTTTTAAAACACATAACCTTCCAACCTTCTATCAACGCAACTTCATCTAAAAGTAACATAGTCACCAAAATAGATGCAATAACACAAGCAATTTAAACTTCCAAATTAACATACATATGTCGCATTGAAAGTCTAATGCCGGGTTCTACAATAATCCCCTAGTTTTGCAGTTCGAAATATAATTACCAACAGTTCAATTTATCCGACTGCAAACGGACTCAGAAGTCAAACGAACTTACATACAACTTAATCAAAGTTAACTAATTAACGGATTCAATTTGGTGTTAAAGTTACGTGTGGTAGATATTCAGTATACGAGTATATGTTATGGAGTGCTGATTACTTTTAAAGTGATTTGTTATGCAGGTATAAAATGTATGGTTAACCGTACAATGATAGTAAAGCTTGATAATTCATTTATTTATTTTAATAATTCATTTATTTATTTTAATAATTCATTTATTCATTTATAAGGCATTCTCTACCAGTCAACCTTTGAGTTAAAAAAGATAACACTGTACTATGTGTGCACAATAAATAAATAAAGAAAGAAAGAAACATAATTTATTTGTCAAATATGCGTTTACATAAACTGACTAATCAGACATGCAAGGTATTAATATATTGTGAGCGTCCATGTTTTGCCTATAACAGCGTACAAATTTTGTAGGTATAAAAATTTGAAATAGAATGTAGTATCGTTAGATTAAGTTGCATTTAATAATAAAATAGGTATATATGTTAATATAATAAATTAATAAATACTATGATAAATATGAATACATTATAATTAAGAAAACTTAAAATATAACAATTATGACGAAGACCGAACTTTAGTTCTAAGGTTTACCTTAGAACCGACTTCAAGTGGTAGTTCAGAATTTTACGCTTGAAGGAAAATTTACTTTCAGCTTTAATATTATCGTTATATCGTCATTTCACTTGTACTACCTGATATAATTATTGAAACCTCTTGTAATAGTGTTTTGTTATCGAACTCCTTCAAAACGGTTTGACCGATAATTGTGAAATTCAATGATTTCAAAAATGGAATACAATGATGTAAGAGGATGAGTTCTGGTACCTATATAGAATTCATCATCATCATCATCATCATTATTTCAGCCAATAGACGTCCACTGCTGGACATAGGCCTCCCCCAAGTGTCGCCACAATAAACGGTCCTGTGCGTCTCGCATCCATCGGACTCCCGCAATCGTTACCAAGTCATCGGTCCACCATGTTGGAGGCCTTCCAACATTTCGCCTTCGGGTTCGTGGTTTGTGATACGTGGTTTTTTATAGAATTACAGAAAAAAAGAATTCGAAAGGCCTACCATTGAAAATTACAAACGGTTACTAACGGTCTAATTATGTTTTAAATTATTACAAACGACTTTCTTTCTATTACAAATCTAACACCAAAAATAAAATATAATATAAAACTAATTGCTATTGCAGAAGGGTAAGTGATATATGGTATAATTACAAAATCTCTAAAATTTACAAGATATAACAACTGAATCTATAATTTTATTTGATATAACGATCAGATAATATAATAAACAATAGATATAATTTTCGAAACTTTTTTGCTGAAACTCGACCAAATCCGAAACTGGAACTCTTTGAGATATTCATTTAGATAAGAACTAAATCATCATCTTCCTGCCCTTGTCCCGTTTTATTTGGGGTCGGCGCAATACGTTTTTTTCTTCCATTCTGCCCTGTCACTCGTCAAGCTGTCACTAACTTCCTTTTCTTTCATATCACTCTTCTCACAATCCATCTATCTTTTTTTGGCCTCTCACTCCCTCTCCATCCAGCCAGATGTGTCCTCTAAACAAAAAAAAAACTTGTAAAAAAAAAATAGTCTAAATTTTTCATAGTTCTAGACTATTCACAGAATTACCAATTTATAAAACTGATCTGCAACATAATCGTTTATTTTCATGTTTTATGTCCAAATCAGGATTCGATTGGCTTTTGTATATTAAAAGATTTTCTATCTAAATATTTTTTATTTGGTATATTTACTTGTTTGAAAGATATATAAATAATAGATCGCTGGTTATGTTGCAAACCTTTCTATTTAGTGTCATTGACAGCTTCAATTTAATCGTGTTTTGAATTCGAATTATTTTATTCAAACTTTTTTCGGATCTCATTAGATAATAATATTATATCATTTAATGTCAACATGACCCATAAATATATATGTATAGGTTTTATTTATTGTATATAGTATGTTTATATGTATTGTGTGCTGTGCGCGTATTTGTGTAGTTTATTTTAGTTATAAGTGTGATCAGATTTATGTTAACTTAGATTTTTAACTGAGTTATCCTCTTATATAAAATTTCTTACAAGTATATTAAGGTTTGCTGCAAGAAAACTCAATTGTGCGTTAATCTCACCTTTGAACATCAGCTGTCCAATTTTTAATTAACTGTAAAATTATGTACAATAAAGAATATAAGAATAATATTGAGAGCCCTATAGTCACTAAAATCGAACATCAGTGACTCAGAATAATAAATTATGTCTGTTTAATAAAGTAATGATATCTCAGTTAATGTTTTTAATCTATATTATTATATAAAAAAGATTTATATTTTTTATTTATTTATAATGAATGAACATAAAAACTCCTAGACCGATTTAAAAAAATCTTCCACCAGTAAAATCCCAATTTATCATTAAGTGTCATAAAAATATTATATATTTATGTTTTCTTGCGAGAAAAATCACTGGTAGAACCTAGTGTGAAAATGAAAATATACTAGTGTAAAGTAGCATAGTACAGAAAAAAAATTGCGAGTCGAACTGGCGCACCGAAGGTTCCGATGAAAACAGTTCAATTCCCGAAATGAGTTACGAAGATTATTCCGAATCGCAATTTTTTTTTTGTTGCGTAATCACAAATTTGCAGTTTTCAATTTTTTTCTTATACTTATGCTATGAGACCTAGCTTCTTGCCAAATTTCAGAAATCTAGGTCAATGGGAAGTACCCTATGAAATTTGATTCCCTTGAGAGTTCATATTCATAGTTTTTTGCGACATAAACGGCAGAATCTTTTTTTTTTTCTTTAACTCAGTAGTTTGATTTTTTCACAGCTTCAAGGAGTCGCAGACCGGAGTGTATGGTTTTTATATTAACTTGATAGCTCCATGCGTTCCCGAGATAAAGGGTCTTGACAGACAGAAAGACAGACAGACAGACGGACAACAAAGTGATCCTATAAGGGTTCCGTTTTTACTTTTTGAGGAACGGAACCCTAAAAAAATACAAAATAATTTTCGGCACCACAAAACTTTATCCACTACACAATAACTTAAACACACGAAGAAGCGACACTGTTATACATAAAACCCATGAAAAATAAACACGAAAGGAACGGCTATCACCATAAAGACGTTAGCACGCCGTTAGCAAAGTTTTTACAGCTCTTCGACTATAATACATATATTTATATAGGCGGGGAGCTAGTCAACACGTATATTTACACGGCTTATCTGTTGTTCTATGTGATTCGTATGCGACCGACATACAGAACGTTAATGTTTGCGTGGGGGTAGGTGGCGAGCGAGTTAGATGGAAATTATGATATAAGATAAAACTCAAGGGGTCTTTAAGCCGGGCATAGGAAAACTTCTGTAAAGGATACTCGTGGTGCTGGAACGTAAACGGCAACTGGAGGAGCATAAGTGTGGTTTTAGTCAGTGAAAGCCTAACACGTTCTCTCGCTCAGCCCTAGAACGGGAGGAACACCACGCTCTGCAGCCAAAAAATCTTCGTTCAACATGAGGGGAGAAAAATATTCGGGTATCGCACCACAAACGCATTGAAGGAACATATGTGTGATTTTAGTCAGTGAAAGTTTAACACGACTTTTCACTCAACCGTAGAACGGGAGATAGCGGGGAAACGACGGAACACCACGCTCTGCAGCCAAAAAGTTTCCTTTAACACGAGGGGAGAAAAATATTCGGTTCTCGCACCACGAGCGCCTTGAAGGAACATAATGTGTAGTTTTAATCAGTGAAAGTCGTAACACGTCCTCCCGCTCAACCCTAGAACGGGAAGTAGTGGGGAAACTACGGAATACTACGCTCTGCAGCCAAAAAGCTTAATTCAGTATGAGGAGAGAAAAATATTCTGATCTCGCACCACGAACGCCTTGAAATTGACATTATGGTGCAACTCCAACAGTTAAACTATCAGCGCAAATTTTGCCTTTTGACGCACGTCCTCCACGATGTCTTCCACTCTTGTCTGGTGATTCAGGTGAGAGATGAATACTGGGGTGATCGACTGAGCGTCATGCAGACTCATGCTAGAAGTTACCTTAATCTCAGGAATGCGTGGAGTAACCATAAACTCAGGTCTGTGGTCCCTTGAAGTTGCGAAAAAATCAAACTTTTTATGCAAAACGTATATTTCGACACTCTCAAAGGAATCAAAATTCATAGGGTACTTCCTGTTGACCCAGAATCCTGAAATTTGGCATAAACCAAGGTCTTATAGCACAAATATGGGAATAAATCTGTTACATCATATCAATTTTTTTTTTACTTTTTGGAAAAACCTTCAAGACTCCATTCGGGAATTGAACTGTTTGCTTAATAAGCATTTGCCCTGTTTTTTTTATTTATTTGATTTAAACAAGTGCTTGACTGCATTCCCACCTGATTGAGGCGCACTGGTTTATTGAGAGCCTATTCACTGTCGCTTTGAAGAGACTCAAATTATAATCGGACGAGAAGACCGCAGCAGGAACATTGTTCCAGTCCTTTGATGTATGTGGTATAAACGACGAGGTGAAACGCTTAGTCCGGACCGTAGAGGTTTCAACAACGTAAGGGTGGAAACTCGCCGTGAGTTGGATTGTCCGATGGCGGAATCAAGTCATACAATTCCCGCGCACACTCACCAAAATGCGTCTTGTAGAATCCCGAAAGGCTCCATTCTACAATTTGTAAAGGTTTTTTCTACACAGGATGGAGCGGATGGTAGGTACTGTCAGACTTTTACTAACTAAAATTCACTTGTGATCCTTCAATTGCCCTTTGCATTTCAGGACCACGGTGACTCCTTCGAACATTCCCGCAGCCCACATTTTTACTAGGATTGACTTTGGATCTGATCTTCACAATATCGTTTTCACACGATACCCCTAGCTAAGATGAATTGTTGACAGCTAAGATTAATTTTGATAGATCGCCTATTACTTAGGCATGAGTCTCTCAACAACCCATCTATATCATTAACTAAATCATTTAACTACATTGTTACTTATTATAAAGGCCGAGACTGCATAAAACGGACACCCGCGCGGTCCCATATAAAATTTCTCCGTTGCCGAGACCCGCACCCGATTTGCTACGTAATAATACATTAAGCTCGCCATCCACACGACTACATGCACACCGTTAAAGTTGAACTAGCGACACTGCGTACGTAATAATCCGGTTTCCGCGGCGAGGACCGTCCGCGTGAAAACGCGCTTTGTCATGTGACGGGTGCCCATCGCGGGCGTTCGCTTTACGCAATTTCAGCCCTTAGTCTGTCTATGTTAACTATCCTGTAGTTGGGCAAAGATCTGCCTTGTTAAAACTTGTATTACCAATTCTTAAGATGAATAATCTATTGCAGCTCTAGGTTTGTCTTAAATCTACTCGATTGTCTCAAGTAATGGTAAGCGATGATTTGGTCAATGATGGAGAACGTTTACCTGGAAACATTCTATTCACACTTGACTTAAAGACTCCAGGCCGTAACTACCCAGCTTGAGGCAATTGAAAAGCGAGCCAGGAGGATCATTGGCAATGATGCACTCGTTGAATCGAGGCTTTAAAGTCTTGAACATTGACGCTCAGTTGCTAGCCTGTCGGTTTTCTACAGGTTGCATTTCGGGGAGTGTGCGTCGGAATTAACATAACTGAATTCCACTTAGCCCGTTCCATCATCGGACCGCCAGGCGTAAAGCTGTGCGCCACCGGTACATGGTGGACATCCCACCTATATGCACAAAACGTTTTGGGAACACATTCATTGTGCGTACAGCTAAGGAGTGAAATTCCTTGCCGGAATCTGTTTTTCCTGATGGCTACAACCCGGGAATTTTTAAGTCAAGAGTGAATAGGTTACTTCTAGGTAAGCGCGCTCCATCGTCGACCACATCGTCGCTTTCCATCAGGTGAGATAGTGGTCAAGCGCGAACCTATCAGTAATAATAATAAAAAAAAGTATCAGAAAACATAGACTCCGTATCATCATCCTTTTTAGGTTAAGGCGCCGATGTCTGTCACACAGTTAATACTAGCACAGACATCGTCGTTTACTCTATCTTGTCAAAGGAAACATAATTTATTTAATACATTGTATTTTGATTAGGATTATAAACTGTACCTGCTTTACTGTTAATAAATTTATTATTACTTTACCGTATTTTTTTTTGCGGTGCGAATTCACAATTGATGCATTCCGTCTGCGTGGAGTGATAGGGCTGCGTTAATTCTTTCGAGGACTCATTATCATTTAGTTTAATTCATCACTATACTTACCTACAGTAAATGTTGCCATTTTTTACAACCAAAATAAATCAAAACAACATTTCACCCAAACGCTCAAGCAAGAATCGACATTTACTTTTCTAATCTTTCGTGGCCCGACGCTCAGCTCACCTTACCCGGGGGCTAAGGATAATCGCTGATTTATGGCTAATATCTTCCATGATTTACCAGTATTCTTCCCTCCATTTTTTTCTTCGCACCTTCAATGCATGTATTGAATTTTATGAGAACCGTTTGTATGTTTTACTTGGCTATAACTGTCTGAAGTTTCATGCTGATGTTTTGAATAGAAACTGTGCCAAGTGGCTGTGAAGTTTTTGAAATATTTTTCTTGTTGTATATGTAAGTGATGTATTTATGCATTATTACAAGATCTTTGGATTTCTAGGACTAATCTATAATAACTAAATAGGACAGTTGATGTACATAGGCGAGCTTAACCCACAACTGGGTTTTTTTACAGCAAACCATATCAGTGAGAAATAAATTTTACATATTTTGAGGAACTTTAACTGTACAACAAAAAATAACAACAAAGGTGTTTTTGGTGTGTAATAAATTGTTATAGACAAAAACTCTGCATTATCCTAAGGTTGACTGGTAGATGTTCTACCAGTCCAATTTAAGGTGATGCAGAGTTTGCCTAAGTATGCTGTACTTTTGTGCATAAAGTATTTAATAAATAAAAACTATTATATGTCATCTATATATATAAAAGAAAGTCGTGTTAGTTACACCACTTATAACTCAAGAACGGCAGAACAGATTTGGGTGAAAATTATTAGGGAGGTAGCTTAGAGCTAGGAGACGGACATAAGATACTTTTTAGGGTAGAGTAGGGTAGAGTAGGGTAGAGTAGGGTAGAGTAGGGTAGAGTAGGGTAGAGTAGGGTAGAGTAGGGTAGAGTAGGGTAGAGTAGGGTAGAGTTGAGTAGAGCAGAATAGAGTTGACGGGAGCGAAGCCGCGGGCAAAAGCTAGTTAAATTATAATTTAAAACTGGATAAGTGGGTACGGTGTGAAGAAACACCGATACAAACTCTGAGGTCACAGTCTGCCATCTGCCCGTCCAATATCCGTCCGGAACGAGGCCGAGTTGTCGTTTAGTGTTCCACGCGCGCTTCGAAGAGATGTTAACAAAACCGTAGGGGCCCAACAGGGCCGATGCCTATTGGGGCCATGGGTCGACTTCTGAAAGGGAAATCCGTGGTCCTAGATCGCGAAGGCAACTGAAGGAACGTAGGTGTGGTTTTAGTCAGTAACAGCCTGACGCACTCTACAACCCCCGCCCTAGAGTGGGGGAAGTGATTAGATGATATCCAACTTTTTTTTTGTGTGAGACGAATTCATGCACTGACTGGATGTTTGGTCACTACAATTTGTCTGACTTATGAATTATAACTTTGTAATAGTTACCTTAATAATATAAAAAATCAGACATGTAAAAACAAGTAAAGTTTCTTTATTTTTTGTGGAGCTTCAAAGCGTCTGACAGAATTTTTGGCCCATGGAAAGTGTCTGACACTTACATACTACTTTAGAGTAATGTTGTACAAAACATATAAAAATCAGCCAAAAAAATGTAAGTTATAATAATAATAATAAGTCACTCTTATTTGTAGGATATAAATTATTTATGATACTTTTGTGACATCTCATCTTCCTAGTGTGACTGTTCCTAAATGACCCTAGGCTGATAAAATTTTCATTTTCCTGAATTTTCCTGCATGAAGGTATGAAGGTCGGTTACCCCCTAAGGGGTAGAAAGTGAGCTCCTCCTACGCCCACCCTTGTGGTTCTCATCCAGAGACTTGGTCAAACCCCCACCGACAAGTAATGATGAATTCCATAAGTACGAAGTGGTCCAATACCTTATCACATTGTTCGGACAAGGAAAGGGTTGAAAGAATTGTTAAGTGAGACCTTGGAATTCATAGTGTGAAATGTATTAGAAGTGGTTTTAGAAGGATACAATATAACTAAGGGATGTAAAGTTATGATTAATTACATTAGATCATGGTGAGCAACCCTTACGCGAGCGTAACAGGTGTTTGGTCAACAATTACTCACACGGTACCTCACATCCGAACTCATAGCACTCAGGGCAACATTTCCATAAGCGACGCATGCGGCTTTTCAGCAACAATACGTCAACAACATGCTCCTATTGAGCATGGTCCCTAGCAGTTCTCTCGAACTGTAATACGTGACGAAGCAACCTTCCCTGCTGCAAACCGTGCGACCGTCCTTGTCCAGCAACGGGGCATGCTAGTTCCAGTGCAAGACGTCGACATCATACTCCTATTGAGCATGGTCCCTAACAGTCCTTGGACTGTATAATATGTAATAGATATGATCAACCCATCCCCAGGATGTGCACCCTTGTACTTTAAGTACATCTGCAAGATACAGTGTTCGTATCTGACCGAAGTAATGGTCGCAGATAAAGAGTATAAACTCAAGAGTAAATGCAAATACTAATAAATAATATAGACGGGAGTCGTCGCTCCAAACATAAATAGAGTTGTGCATTTTAACTCTTTTGAAATGCCTATATAGACAGCCCCAAAAGCGCCCCACCATTCACCACTTCCTAGTGTTTGAGCTGGAAAGAAGAAGTGGAGGAACAAACTCCCCAGCAACACATTTCTGTCTATTTAGTTATAAGAACATTTGACAACTAGCTTCTCCCGCGGCTCCGCTCGCAAGTCTGTGTATAGGAACACAATATCAGCCTAGGATAAATTAGAATAATGAATGACTCACCCAGTCGCACCATCAGACACACACACTTTGCTACTTTAAATACTAGACCAGTCAATCGGACTGTGGCCATTCGTATCTAACTGAATTACAATACTAACACTCCTAAGAATTACAACGGGACATAGCCTATGATATCTACTGAGTCAGTTAGCTTTGTTCCTGCTGGACGTCCGAACCCTATCCTGCCCCGAAGCCAAGTGTCCTATCGTCGCCGAGTACTATACTCTCGCTTCCTCGCTCCCCTCACGCTCCCAGCGACCTGTCTGCCCTGCACATGTTGCGGTTCGGGTTTTTTGTCCTGCGATTAGAAATCGCATAAGTTATTCGTTTCTTTAGAATTCTGTCGGCCCTTTCATTAAAAAGGACAATTTATGGGGGTCCAAGTGGCCCGGCGCCATTCGTGGTGTTTAAAAATAAATATAATATCTTGTTATTAATTTGGGGTAAGTGACTGACAGTCACACTAGCTCGTCGTGCTGTGCCGGTGCTGCCACAGCGACTGCAGAGAAATATAATAACCTTGTTTGTAGTTATATTTTCGAGCCGTTTGAGGTTGAAACTCTCGGAACGTGGGGTCTGAGTGCTCACAAAATATTTAAATAACTTTCAAAACGCCTTATTGACACTTACACTTCGGTTGACCCAAGGGCTGGCTTTTACTTCGGCCAAAGGATAAGCATTGCCATTCAGCGTGGCAATGCCGCTAATCTTTTGGCTACATTACCAGTCGACAGCGATGTGGAGGAGTTGGTCGACGCCGTACTTTAGATTGCTTTTTTTAGTACTTTAGGGCTTTTATTTTTATATTGTAAGTTAGTTTTAATTACGTTTGGATTAAATTTAAGTGTCTGTGAAATTGTTACTATTTTGGTGTATAATAAAATTAGTTCTCCCTTGCATTTTGGTTACAAAATAAAATTCTTGTCAAACAAAATCGTATTTTAAAATGAATTAATGATATTGCTATGTAAACTTTTTGTTACATTTTTTATCGGATTCGTTTCAAACGAAATTAAAACAATATTCGTTTTCAAAGGCAAGGTTATCTAGCTAAACATGCATGTGACTCGCCGTCCGACCGTCCGGTAACTGTCCGGACCGAGCCCAGGTCGTCGACGGCGCGTATTGTTCCACGCGCGCCTCAGTGTAATGTCAGCAAATCGTAGAGGCCCAGCAGGGTCGAAGCCAGGGGCCATAGGTAGTATGAAAACGAAACCCGGGGCCCTGGGGCGAAGGCAATGAAGGAACAGGAGTGGGTTTTTAGTCAGTAGAAGTCTGACACTATATCTCGCTCCGCACAAGAGCGGGATTTGTCATTAGATGATTTTCCCACCTTACAAAAAAGCTATACATGTATATTATTATATTTTCTGTACATACAATGTTTGTATCAAACGCAGCCACTGGTATTTGATAAAACTGATTGAGTACATTGCTTGCAACAATATTGCAAATATCAGAAGACTCAGTAACTATTATTATTTGTTTATTGTCAGGCAAATATGGCTGCCAACCCGCGCTGGGCCCGCGTGTTGGATTACGGCCCATTCCCTCTCCTAGAGAGGAGGCCTGAGTCCCAACAGTGGGAACATTAAAAGGCCGACTATGACTATGACTATGAAATATGGCTCATAGATTAAATTCATAATATTACAATTCGTTTATTTATTTTAAATTGATACAACTCATTCACTGGTTTAACAACAATTTTTTTTTTTAAACAACGCATTCACTGGTTTAACAACTATTTTTTTTTAAACAACTCATTCACTGGTTTAACAACTATTTTTTTTTAAAGGGTTACCATAGAGTTTCTTGCCGGTTCATCTCCATAGAAAACGACCAATTTGGAACCGTGCACTAGCTTCTGACGTTTTATAAGTGCCCATGTAGGCCTATGTGAAATAAAAACTTTTGAATTTATTTATTTTTTAACATGTTAACTGTTCAAAAAAAAAAAATATGTTTCAAATCTGGTTAAAAGTAGTGATGGTCCTTCTGTGTTTTTTTTTTATGTCGACTGAAGTGCGGAAATATTTCAAGCATTTTTTCATTCATACGAATAAAAGCAACTCTGTTTTATTATTAAACTAAAAAGCGTTATATTGATAGACAGAATATTTTTTTTCTATCGTGGATCTCGTGGAATGTGAGTATTTTTGAGAGGAGAAATAAACTTCCGGAAGTTTTTCATCGATGATAAGAAGCTTACTTTTTAGTCCGAAAACATACACGGTTTGGCGGTATGCGGAACAGAGAGTAAAGTCCCGCAAACCTCCGTTGAAAAGGGAGGATCCTCCGACCAGACGGGTGTTATGTCTGGTGGGCTACTACTGCCCGATGGATGATTTCGGGCTGTTCTATATGTTCTAAACGCGCGGAGAACTTTGATTGCGCGATGCAGGATTAGTTCTTATGTGACGTCATAGATGTCGCTACATCACTCCCCTCCGGAGATCGGAGATCGATGGTTCTTGATGCTTCTTGATGCGTGCCAGGCCAGTGGTAGGTTGGTTCCAGTGGGTCGGAACCGAATGCCGCATAGTTCTCGGTGAGTCGGAACTGTCTGCGGTGATGCCCCAGTGAGTCGGGGTGGTGCTATCCCAGTGAGTCGGGATGATGCCCCAGTGAGTCGGGGTGATGATGTCCCAGTGAGTCGGGATGATGCTGCAGGCTCCAGTGAGTCGGAGTAGTGCTGCTGGCTCCAGTGAGTCGGAGCGGTGCTGTGCGATGTAGTGGCTTGACTGCTTGCGTCTACCAGGAGAGGTTCTTCATAGCTCTTCATGTGACTGGCCGAAGGTTCGGTGTGATTAGCCAAGGTCGCTGATGAGGCTGAGGGTGATGACCAGGTATGACCAGGTAGGCATGCTGGTGGTCAGGATACCCTTTAAAGCCGTGGGTGCTGGCTGTATGGCTCGCTGCTCGAAAGCTTGAGGAAGTGATGATGACGTCACGAAGTAGTTGCTGCACGAAGGCTGCGCTGACGTTCTTTGTCGAGGGTCACCGGTTTGGAGGTATGTGGAACAGAGAGTAAAGTCCCACAAACCTCCGTTGAAAAGGGAGGATCCTCCGACCAGACGGGTGTTATGTCTGGTGGGCTACTACTGCCCGATGGATGATTTCGGGCTGTTCTATATGTTCTAAACGCGCGGAGAACTTTGATTGCGCGATGCAGGATTAGTTCTTATGTGACGTCATAGATGTCGCTACAACGGTAACAGTCAAAATAATAATAATAATAAAATGGACTCAGCGATCATTGTACCGATAGCCGTGTCGGGCAATGGCTTAATGGCCAAGAGCCTCGACCAACACCTTAGGAGGCTCGCGTTAGGTGGCTGGATCAAGATCTTGATTCAGAAAGCGGTACTCCTGGACACGGCTCGCATTGTTAGGAGGTTCCTTTCTCTGGAGCCCTGACCGCCGGTATCTTGGACTCTATTCTACATACCGGTGGGGTACTATTTTTTATATTTTTAAATGTTTTTTTTTTGTATGATTTTGTGTGAAAAAAATATTTAAAAATGTAATTTATATGTGTTTACAAGGAATAAAGAGAATAATAACAATAAAAAACTGCCACAAGTGAAAATGTTGAAAAATATATAGTTGTCTAGCAATGGGATCAGGTTCATTTATTTCATTTTATAACTAAAATGTTTTTAAATTAATTTTACTTACTTTTACCACAATGTTAAGAACATTTAACGCAATTAAACATTAATAAAAAATCTTAACTTAAATATATAAGTACACTTAAAACAAATACTCATAAGATATAGTTGGGATTAATTAAGATCAATTTTAGAAAATCCCCACGGAGAATTTAAACATTTACAAATTAATAAAAAAATTTGAACAGTGGTGGCCGAGTGGTACCTAATGGCACTGACTTACGAGTTGTAGGTCGCAAATTTAAACCAAGTAAGGTGCATGTGTGTAATTTATTTGATCACTACTGCTCTCAAAACGGTGAAAGAAAACACCGTGAGGAAACCGGCAAGTTCTAGAACCAAAAATTCGAAATATGTTTCCTATAACATTTTTATACGTCAATTTTTTCGTCAATTTAAACTAGATGAGGCCGGTATTTCCTAGCTGACCCTGAGAAGAATTACCGAAACAAACTCAGGGGTCAAAGTCTCTTTTAAAGTCCATACAGTAAATATGTAATGGTCAAATCATATGAGAACCGTGCAGATTAGTGTCTGAGATGGTCTTTTGAGGAAAGAACTATACTGATGATTGAGTGGATCTGTCCAGTCAGCGCAAGCATTAATCAGTATTCACTCAGGACTACTGAGGAGTTCAACAACTTGACAAATAATACCAAGGTTCTTTACAGTGTACAAAGCCCAAAGTTTTCACTTTACAAATGATTTGAATTTATGAAGGATTGTCGAAGACATATGACATCCTTCAACCCGTACTGGGCCCTTCGTGGTGGTCCATTTCCTCTCCCAGAGTGAAGGCTTGAGTCCCAGCAGTGGGAACATTATAAGGCTGATTAATTATGCTATGCTATCTATCCAATTAGCATTAGCCCCCCTAGCCAAGTTGCAACCGTTTCGTTTCGATTCTCTTTTCATTGATCGTAACGAGTCGGCCACGCTTTCTAATTCTTTATTCTGACCACGTGACCTAGCGTTGAGATGACGTCAGAATAAAGGAATCGGAGGCGTGGCCGACTTGAGGCTGTCGACGAAAAGATAATAGAAACGAAACAGCCCCCTAGCCAAGTTACGATCGTTTCGTTTGCGTCGAACGCCCCGAGTAGGCCACGCCTCCGATTTCATTGTTCTGACCACGTGACTGAACGTTGAGAAGACGTCAGAACAAAGAAATTAGAGACGTGGCCTACTTGAGGCATTCAACGCAAACGAAACGATCGTAAATTGGCTACGGGGGCAGTTGTAACTTGGCTAGGAGGGCGTTAGTAGTGGTGGGGTGAGTTAGTGGTGGGCTGCGCAATCTTTCAAATAAGTTACCGTGACCCTTGCACACAAAAGGAAACTGAAACTGAAAACGACAATTTGGAAGATGCTGAGTACATACTGTTTCCTCTTTTATAGAACCCTAAAACTTCTGATAACGCTTCTATAGATATTATAGTAACTAATTATAAAATACCTATCAGAATTTGCACAGCTGTTGCTAACTTGCGAAACTAAATCTCATTAACACCGAGATAATTAAAGTCTACAAAATTGAAGTTAGATCCTGAAGGTACATAGGGTCTTCGATGAAAGCTAATTAGATGACACAGCTATTATAAGATAACTAAAAGGAGGATGCCGGATTTTGTATGGACACCGTCCCCACCCTCCAACAGACATGGGATAAATGTCAATTTGTTCATTCCTATCCACAAAAGGCAAAACAGCTGATTTGGTTGTTAAAATATATGGGGTATATATTATATTTGACTAAAATTAAAAAAAAAATCTGTTTATTTTTCCATACAAAAACTTACTATTACAATGTGATCAAGCATTTGGGCTGGTGCATTAAAATGAATGTGTATCCGTAACCCCATGTTTCATACAATTAATATTATGTGCGCAAAACTTAGGTTAGGTTAAAATTAAATATTTTATGTAACTTAAACCCCATTTTTTTGAGGTATGTTGCAATAAGGCTTACTGTCAGTCGTTCTACACCAGTCAACTCTGGTCCAGGTATACCTGGACCTGAGTTGACTGGTGTAGAACGGAGGAGTGCATATAACACTCTTCGTGTACAATATAATAACGCCTTTAGAGCTATGCTTAAGCTGCCCTGGCGGTGTAGTGCGACTGGCATGTTCGTTGAGAACAGTTACTGATTTTCACGGGCTCTTGAGAAGACTCAAGGCATCTTTCCTGACTCGACTGACCCGGTGTAAGAATGGGATAGTATCTGAAGTGTTTCATAGTGTGTACCTGCTTAGGCGTTGTTAATATTATTGATTTATTAATGCCAATTATGGTCATGATAATGATAATAATTTACAATAATATTATTAACTTATTTATTTAATGTAATTCAATAATTTTATCAATATTTCAATAATTTATTTAATCTATTTTGATTTAATTAATTCATTATGTTATGACAATTTTAATTTTAATTTTATTTAAGTCTATAATATTGCTATGGGTTAATATGCCTGAAATAAACGATAAATAAAATAAAAATAAAATAATAAAAAAAAAACTCTACTCAACTAGACGCTTCGAACGGTACCCGTTTCAAATCTGTTGGTGGGTGGGGACACTTTTACGCAATGCCCTTTAACACAATTTAAGTCATCTATGTAATTTATGGACTATCTATGGGTCTGAAATAAAGAAATTTTAATTTTTTTTTTTTTTTTTTTTTTTAATATTTGTATCGACTGACATATTTCCGCCCACTGAGACTGACTAGAGGTGAGATAGCGGTCAAGCGTGAACCTATCAATAGTAAAAAAAATATTAACGCATTGCCTTAATATTAAAGTTGTAGCCATCAGGAAACACAGATTCCGGCAACGAATTCCACTCTTTAGCTGTACACAGAATGAATGTCTTCCCAAAACGTTTTGTGCGTATAGGTGGGATGTCCACCATGTACCGGTGCCGCATTACCGTACGCGTGCGTATTAGTTTTGATTGAGCTTCAAAGCAGTTTCAATTAAACTTAGAAACCAAACTAATCCTCAGCCCGATAACATAACAAATTAGGGTCTTAAACAAAATTGGATTGGACTCCTTAAGTCAAAAGATTTGAAAAAGCTTTATGGCGGTTTTCCATCGGGAGGTTAATTTGAGTGGCAGAGGTGAACGACCTTGGGCTAGACTGGGATTAACAGAATGTAATACATATTCTGAGTTTTATTGACTACTCCGGATTATTGTGTTTTCTTTCAGTTTAAATATTTTGGCCCAAGTTACATAATCCATTTTAATCTATATTCTTATCTTTGACCCCTGAGTTTGTTTCGATGTTTCTTCTGAGGGTAGTTCAGCTAGGAAACACCGGCCTCATCTAGTTTAAAATGACGAAAAAAAAAAATACGTGTAAAAGTGTTTTTCAAACCTATTTGCAAAATAAATATAATTCAGTCTTTATAAGCAAAAAGATATCTAAGAAAGACTATCTACACTAATATTATAAAGAGGTAAAGTTTGTTTTTTTGTTTGTAGGAGGTAATCTCTGGAAGTACCTACTGGTCCGATTGCTAAAATTTTTTCACCATTAAAAAGCTGCTTTATTCCTCAGTGACGTAGGCTATATTTTAGGTATGTGGGCCAAGCTGCGGGGAAAAGCCAGTTTATGATAAAACGAAGTCCTCCACAGCGTCTGATTGTCCGCGAAAAACTACTGAACGAATTTTCATGGAGATTTCACCAACAAAGTGTTTCTTCAGAAATGTTTAGATGTAGGTATATTAAAATTACATACATAATATAGCAGAAAAAAGCCGATAATTGTTTGGCGCGGGCTTGCGGATGATAAGCAATAGGTAGCTCAACGTCCGGACGTCCGGTAACAGTCCGAATCAAAGACGTCTTTAAATCATAAATCGTAGGGGCTCAACAGGGGCTGACGTCGGCTAGGGCCACGTGAATTTTTTGAAAAGGAGACCCATAATCCTATAACGCAAAGGGTAGAAGGGCACAGGTTTGATTTTAGTAACTAAAGTCTGTCGCTCCACTCTAGAGCGCGAGAAGTTATTCAATATAGTATAGTATTACTGACACTCAACACATTTTTTGCTACCGGGGGCCCTGGTGACCTATACCACAGGTTTTTTTTAAAAAACCTGTTTCAGGCACCAGACTTAGAATAGTGGAATTATAGTCTTGAAGTCCCATTGTTAACTGTCAAAAAAAAACTAATGTGAAGAGAGAATAAGTAAATGAATTTCATTTCCTACCTAAAAAAAAATCTACAGAAATACAAAAAAAAAGTCGTCAAAGTTTAAAAGTTAACCCTTATTTTTATCAAAGAATTCCCCTCCATCATCAGATAAATTGGCTTCACTTAAAACTCTGCCTACCTCGAACCGTGAGCGACATCCATAATTCATGAGAGTTATACTTTCTGATGCGTCGCGCGTCATACATGCTTGGATTCAAGAAGAAAGGGCGATATCGCACTTTACGCCAGAGCGTGTCATATAAGCACACGACCCACTTTTTGGTAAGTAGTTAAAGCTGTGAGATTGCTTGAAAGAGTTATCACAGCCCTGGAACGCAATAGCCAATTAATAAAATAATAAAATAATATTCCACAACTATCACACGACGCCGTCTAAACCCAAGCTAAGCAGAGCTTGTGTTATGAGTACTAGATAACTGATAAACATAATTATATATTTCTATATACCTACATCTTATTGTGGGGCTGGCCCTAGGCTAGAGCAGAACCAAAATATCGCATAACATCGCGAAGTTTATATCATCATGATATGTGTATTTAAAGAAATGATGCGCCGCATCATTAAGGAATGCGCCTAATATGAGAGCGTAAGCACTCTTCAACCATTCGTTTGACCTGGCGGTCTACCTGAAATTTATTATTACATCGTACGGCGCCTCCACCAAATAAATACATACATATAATAGATAAATAAAAAGAAATGAGAGATGACGAGAGAGATAGTTTTAGTCAGTAAAGTCTCTTTTTCTCGCTACACCCAAAGCGGGAGAAGCAATAACAATAATAATGTATTATATAAAATACATTTATCACAAAAAATAGGTAAGTAGTTACCGACTGCTATAAATGTCTACTATTATAGGCTATACTAGTACTTGGCTCAATGCTGGTCCAGCTCCTCTAACACCGAGGTGTACAAATTGATTAGTTTGGAAATTATTATTATTATTTTTTAATGCTTTTTTTTTTGGGAATTGTAAAATATTATATGTATTGTATAATGTAGAAGCATTTATTTTCAAAGTTTGTAAATGTGAGTACCAAGGAGCTATTTTATAGTTTTTTATGTTATTATTGGACTAGTTTGACATAAATGAGCACGGCAGTAAGTTGAGAGTTTGTCATGCACATGCTTAAATGTCTCACTGATGGTGGCACATGTGTTGGATCATTCGGTTCCCTTCAAAATGGTTGAGATGAGTAGTGCTAATGTTGGCGTCATGTTCGTGAACGGGCGCTGTCAGTTGACACTGGTCATCTCTTAGCTGCCAGTTGCTATTTTAATATCTATATTTAGTTTTTATTTTTACTGTATTTACATCGTTCTCACATGATAACGACAAGAAACATGTAACAGAGTTATTTGTTATTACAAAACATGATTGAAAAGAGTGTCCATGGAGTTTCTTGCACATTCTTCTCCATAGGGATCTACGCTTTGGAATGTGCAATTAGCATCATTTCTTTTTCTGACTGACTGACTTCTTGACATTTCTAAAGTGCCTGTAAATGGTTTATTTGAAATAAATGCTTTTGAATCTTTGAATCTTTGAATAGACGCCTCTATCCTACCCTGTTTGAAAAGGACTTTCATATATTTTTGTCAATTTTAGTACTAAACTTTTGAGGCGACACATTGGAATAGCCATGTTGGGTGGACCCAAAATTTTTAATACATACACTTACTAGGCTTTGCTGCTAGATTGACATAATAAAAGATGGATTTTCTTAATTTTTACTCGAAAGGTAAAGTAAAAAATTAAGTTTGCAGTGAAAACTACAGTCAAACTCACCCAAGATAAAGTCCTATTACATAGGACAAGAAATTGTCTCCTAATAAGACTTAATAAATACTTGAAATAGCAAAGTTAGCCCGAAAGCCACTTTATGCACAATTTGGACATATAAAAGCGACACAAGTCATCTCCTTCAATAAATGTCCTCCCTCTTTCCACGATCTATAATAACGATAGCCTCGATATGAAATTCTTTTTGTTTCGACCTCTTAACTTGACCTCGTACAACATTAAGGTTATGTACCTTCTCGAGAAGTCTAAGAATTTTGATCTAGATTGTGTTTTTAGACTACACAACTGATTCTGAGGTTACCGCAGTGCGCTGTCGTCTGATATTTTATTGTAGCTTTTATTTTATAATTATGGCAAAATCCGGCCAAGTGCGAATCGTACTTGCGCACGAAGAGTTCTGTACAATTATATAAACAAAATTAGACACTACAATATTATAATATTTTTTTTTTAGTTTTTGTTATAAAGCGGCAACGGAAATAAAACATCTGTGAAAATCAACTGTCTATCTACCACAGTTCCTCAGACACAGCCTGGACAACAAAAATATTTCTTTGACTCCACTATCCGTTGATAAAAGAAATATATATACCCTTTGGATCTGAAACCCAAAAAAGAATATAGGTTATTGATTTCATAAATGTTTCGCTTTTGAACTAGGTACTGTTATAATTATAATAATTATAATATTCCACAACTATCACACAACGCCGTCTAGTCCCAAGCTAAACAGAGCTTGTGTTATGGGTACTAGACAACTGATAAACATACTTACATATTTCTAAATACATACAATATATAGATAAATTACACCCAGACACAGAACAAATGATCGTGCTCATCACACAACAAACATTTGTCCTGGGTGGGAATCGAACCCACGACCTCAGGCATAGCAGTCAGGGCCACTAACCACTAGACCAACAGGCCAGTCAAATGTTTTATGAACTACGTATATGTGTAAAGTATTTTTGTGATATGGGTTCTGTTACCTGAAATAAAATGATTATCCTTATTATTTTTATTTCTTTACTACAGTTATTTACACGCATTCATTACATTATTTTTTCTTTTATTTTTTTTAGGTGGGAAAATCATCTTATGACAAATCTCGCTCTTGGGCGGAGCGAGAAATAGTGTGAGACTTTTACTGACTAAAAACCCACTCCGGGTTTCACTTTTACACTACCCGTGGCCCCAGTAGGCTTCGACCCCTACGATTAGCTGACATCTCCTTGAGGCGCGCGTGGAACAGTATGCGCCGTCGACGACTTGGGCTTAGTCTGGACGGTTACCGGACGATTGGACGGCGAGCCACCCATTGCCCGCCGTTCGTAAGCCCGCGCCTACGGTAAAAAGTGACGTGACCCTGCCAGTCATTACTTTATTAAGTATGTCAAAAATAAAAAAAAATAAACATTAAAAAAAAACAGTATCCCCCTGGTATAGACAACAGGGTCCAAGCTACCGTCGGTTCAAAGTTCCTTGCAGTCAGAATTCCAGAAAAAGGAACCTCCTAACAATACGAGCCGTGTCCAGAAGGACCGTTATTTTATTTATTAATTAGTCAAGTCAAGTCAAAAAAAGTATATTATTTGTTGAACATAGGTAATATGGTAAATGGTATAAAATTTGCGTTGTATCACTATGTTTTGCCTTGCAAGGCATACAAATTAGGCGTAAAAAAACTACAAACTAAATAAAACTGTTTCAAACAAGTAACGTCGTAAACAATAAAAATAACAAGTGGATCGGACATTTTTTATTTAAAAAACTCATTGATAGAATAGTAAGCCTTTTCAATCAAGAATTTGGTTGGTCATGCTTTTTAAAGTTTTTAGTAGTTTATTGTAAATCTTTGGACCCATGCCGAGACAACTTTTTGAGAAAAGTGCAGTATTGTGATTTTTTGATTTTAGTGACGTCGAGTATTAAGTTTTTCAAATTAAGATAGATTCTCCTAGTGTTTCTTCAGTAGCCCGGCTTCAGTCGCGGCTCTAAAACTCAATGTTTTAAAGCCGCGATAACTCTTAGAAACAATGCTGCAGCGTATTACAGTAATTGTAAGTCAAACATGAACTGTTTTTCTAATATTCGTACAATTATTATCATTGTAAAATACAGGTAGCAGGTAGCTATAAACAGCAAAAATGTCAGAGGCGTAACCTACAAAGCAAGCGAATTTACGCTGTCACCATTACGTGTACAAGTGTGACCTGACATTATCTAATGCGCTTGACGTCGCCTGACGAGGCTTGACGTTGCCTGACGTCTGCTCAACATACATTGGGACGTTTATTGTGCGTATGAAACACCAGCAAACAAATTACACATAAACTGGCTTCTACCAGCGAATTTACCCGCGTAATGGTAAGTTTTTCATACAATCTGTAGATCAACGGAGGTCCCGTTTCATTCCTTTCGGATTTTTTTTTTTGTAAAATCCTTTCTTAGTATACGCTTACGCCATAATAACTATCTGCCAAATTTCATCACAATATGTTCATTGGTTTAAGTTGTGTTGATAGATCAGTCAGTAACGTTGTTTTATAAATATCACACTAATGTTGTAAAAGACTCCTTTAAACACTATGATTATACATGTGGATGGATGGAGGATAGAAAAGCAGAGGGAGGTCAAAGAAAACATAGTGGATCGTGTGATAAGTGATATAAATAGAATATGGAGTTAGTGATAGCGTGACGGGTGACAGGGCATGATGGAAGAAAAAACCGTGTTGTGCCGACCCTAAGTAAAGGTGCAATTTGAACCTCGGCTGCAGGCTGCGGATGCAGGCGAATAGAGGTAGCATACGCATGACACGCAGCCGTTGCCTGCATCCACAGCCGGGAGTGATTCCGAGGCTGGCTGCACGTGCTGCCAGTCGCAAATCTACGATTCAATCCAAAATAAGCGCTATCGACTCCGAGTAGTGATTATTTCGGGACTTGTCCAAACAGGTTGGAGTGACGTACGTGCGCATCGACTTGCGGCCGCAGCACTACTGGTCTGTGATCGGCTGCGGCCGCACTCGCAGCCAAAGCTCGGCAACACGTGCGGCCGCAGCCGCGTTTGGAATGGTTTTCACAAAAATCCATACTACTATTATAGATATCCAGTAGTGCAGCTGCAGCCGGCTTTGTGCAGCCGCCGCATGTCCTGCCTGCATCTGCAGCCTGCCGCCGAGGTTCGAATGGCACCTGAACACGTGACAAAGGCAGGAAGATCATTATAAAAGGCGAAAGTTTGTGAGCGTGTCTGTTTATTTGTTACTTATTCACGCTGTAATTAAAGGTATACTGGTAGACCATATCCTGCAATATCATATACGACAGTTTTAATCCCGGGAGTATGTTTCCTTGGGACCAGATTTTTACTTTTACGCGGGCGAAGCGGCTGGCAGCAGCTAGTAAGTACAAGAACTGCGAGCAATGGGTAGCTTGCCGTCCGACCGTTCACAAACCGTGCGGTCCGAGCCCAAGAGTTTCAAGGAGATGTCTGTAAAACCGTACTCTGACTATAGACCCTGGCTATAGGTCTTAAACAGAGTGAAAAGCTAGCGCCGTAACGTCAGCGGGCGCGAAGATATTAAAAACCACCATTTGTGTCCCTACTGCAGTGGTGATGATGGTCGTCAAGGGCGACATAGGACTCGTCAGTCAGGGACGTTCTAAAATATAGATACAAAGCAAAAGTAGAAGTGTAAATTGAAATAATTATAGCTTTTTCACCCGCTAAAATAACGCAGGATGTACTGTAGACATCGATTGCGCCCACACCACACCAGCTACAGCGCCCGCACCCGCCCTAATCACCGTACGTATGAATGCCACCGAAAAAGATCCGAGTGTAATCTGAGGTTTTTGATATGAGAAAAAGATAATGCTTTACGGCCTGTATAGCTCTGTCTCTCACTCACGCTAAAATTATAACGATTTTAAGACGTCATGAGTCAAAGTCAAAGTCAAAAGCATTTATTTCAAATAGACCATTTACAGGCACTTTTGAATAGTCAAATGTAGGTCAGTCCAAAATAAAGTGAAGCTAAGTTGCACGTTCCAAAGCGTAGATCCCTATGGAGAAGAACGTGCAAGAAACTCCATGGACACTCTTTTATATTATATTGTGAGTTACATATTATCTTGGTTACATATTTCTAGTTGCTTCTATTATGTGAGCACAATGTAGATAAGTAATAAAAAATAAAAGATAAAAATTGAATTAAACCATTGGCAGCTAAGAGATGACCAGTCTCATCTAACGGCACCCGTTCACGAGCATGACGCGTGCATCAGTCCCAGCCAGCTCAACCATTTTGAAGGGAACGGAAATGACCCAATAACACGTGCCGTCACGTCATTTCGGTGAGCATAACAAACTCTCAACTGCTTTACTCGTAATGTCAAAAAAATATAATAAAAATGTAACCTAATAAAAATACTCCGTGGTACTTTACATTCACAAATTTGAAAAGTCCCTATAGCACAAATATTACTGTTGACTTTCGATTGATATTAGTTTTGTCGAACGTTCCAGATGCCTCGGTAAACATATTTGATGTGTGGATGTTTATTTTGAGAGTATATAGGATGTTGGATATTAGGTAATGTATTATTCAGTAGATCTTGAAGTTGGTACTATTTTAACTTTAAATATTTAAAGAGGTAATATTTATTTGTTTGTTGAAGGGAATTTCTTCAATTACGAAAATTACTTCGACCACGAGGAATGTAATATGTGGTCGCAGATAGACGGGAACTATTTTATATTTCAGAAGAAGTGCATTATTGTCGTGGGATGAGCTAAAGGAGTGAAGCCGTGAAGCGAAGAACGCAGAGGACAACTGAAGAGCACTTGTACAGGAGTGGTTTTAGTCAGTCTGATTATAGGTGTTTGGGGTATGCGAAACAGAGAGTAAAGTCCCGCAAATTTCCATTGAAAAGGGAGGATCCTCCGACCAGACGGGTGTTATATCTGGTGGGCAACTGCCTTATAGATGATTTCGGGCTGTTCTATATGTCCAATCGCGCGAAGAACCTAAATTGCGCGATGCAGGATTAGTTTTTATGTGACGCCATAGATGTCACAGGTCCACCGTATACAGGTGGCACTACGTCGTACGTCTGGTGGTCCGATGATGGAACGGGCGTAGTGGAATTAAATTTTACAATTCCGATGTACACTCCCTGAAATGTAAACAATAAAAAACCGACAAGCTAAGAACTCGGCGTCGATGCACAAAACTTTGATCAGTTGTCCTTTGCGAGGGACACGATATATTTTTTTTTTTTTGAGATACGAACTATTGCTGAACTGTGATCCCACCTGATGGTAAGCAGTGATGTAACCGATGATGTTGAATCGCACTAGTTTCTTAAGAGCCTATTCACTCTAGCCTTGAAGACATTTAAACGCACGACCGCTGCAGGTAAATTGTTCCAGTCCTGCGATGTTCGTACTACGAAGGTATAAATAAACTCTTTGGTTCAGTACGCAGGTCCCAAACAAGCCCAACATTCTGATCCAGCAATCTGATTTGGCGGAAATAGGTAGATACCTAACGTTCTTCCCCGAACAGGGCCTTTGATGAAAAGTTCAAAGTAATAACATTCATAAAAAAAAAGATTTTGATGATTATATTACAAAGAAAGCTCCTTACGATAAAACTCTTTCAAGAATCACACACTTTAGTACTTAAGTTTATGCTAGCGTTTTCACCTGTACTAAACTCAAAAGTTATTCCAAGGAAACGGCTCTATCCGCACACCAAGTTCTCTAGCCTTTTCCCTACTAGATTTGAAGCCTACTTGTTTCCAGTCTAACTGGATGCAGCTAAATACCTGTGTTTCACATGGAGCTGCCTATCAGACTTCCACAACCCAGTTACTGGACAACACGATACTCCTTGGATAGACTGATGGTCAGACTTTCTTGTGTCTGACTGACTGTAATAATTGTCAGAGATCTAGGAATTAAAACCGAGACCAACGGCTTTACGTGCTTTCCGAGGGTTGTTAGTAATATCCTAGAAAAACTTAGAAACTTATTATACTTGATTGATTCATGGTGGAATGGCGAGAGAAACTGTCGAAACCCCGTGCTGGGCACGCCATAATTATGGCGGTAAGAAGTGCCCTCTTTGAGAAGTGAACAGACTGGAAAGACAACATGGCATCCTCACCTTCCGCATGACGCTTTTTCTCACCGGGCATGGTAAGTTTGGGAGGTTTCGCACCGGATTCATGCAGAAGAAACGCCTGGGTGTTATCACTGTGTGGATCGCCCGGAGGACACGGTGGAGCATAAGGTATCATGTGGGCAATCGGCGGCAACGATCTGTCGCGCCGAATGGCAGGCGGTCGCCTCCTTTTGCGAAGGAGTAATGCTAGCAAATGCGGAACGGCCCGCGCGCCCTAGCTCCGATCTAGCATCCCGATCCAAATTTCCAGCCACCGTAGGCGCGGGCTTGCGGACGGCAAGCAATGGGCAGCTCGCCGTCTGACCATCCAGTAACCGTCCGGACCGAGCCTGATTCGTTGATAGTACGTAGTGTTCCACGCACGCTTCATGGAGATGTCAGCAAAACTGTAGGAGCCCAGCAGGGTCGAAGCCTACTTAAGCCATGGGTTCGATTCTAATAGGAAAATCCTGAACCCTGGAATGCAACGTAACGAAGGAACATAGGAGTGGGTTTAGGTTAGTAAAAGTCTGACCCGCTCTCCGCTTGGGAGAAGTCATAGGATGATTTCCCACCTAAAAAAAAAAGAATTGATTGATAAACATAAATCCTGACATCGAAAATTTAATATTAATTTTATTAGGATTTCTTAGAAAGTCGCACTAAGATAACTGAACATTCAATAAAAGACTACACCAAATGAATTTAAAACTAGATCCGAGGAACTCATAAATTCAACGCGAACCTGAAATAAGATTTCAAAAACTGGGTCATAAAACAGATTTCCATTTCAAGAGCTTACAATTTTAATTTCCTTAACATCCAAAAAGAAAGTCTCGACCCAAGGTAGGGTTGTACCTTGATATAATCCGGTGGACTGCTAGGAAATAGCAGCTGTGTGCTAGGGTTGGCGGTATAGAGAAAAATGGATACGAATAATTTATCTTTGTCCCTACAAATATGTAAGTTTTGCCAGCAACTTCGCCCGTGTAATAGTAGAAAATTATCCTAAGGGAACATAATTCCATGCAATAAGGTTGTGGAACTCTCTTCCGCCTAGCATTCGTGATCTGAAAACTATCTCACTCTTTAAGACTCAAGTAAAAGAGCACTATCTTTCCTCTCTTGTATGATATGTATATGTATATATTTATATATATATTATATATTTATTTTTAGTGTAAGTTATTCATAGTTATATAAGTATTTATTAGTTTAATTTAAGATTTCACAAAATCTTCTTTGCTTATTTTCTACACACTACAGTCTACATCTCTTCTAATCTCTCCTTTCGCAGGTCTGCTGGAAGAAATTTATTTTTGAAATAAGCAGTAAAGGTACTGCTTATTTCAAAAGTACGAAATTTATACCTATCTTCTTCTTTGTATTTGTGTGTACATAAATTATAAAATAATTCCGGGATAAAAAGTATGCTATGTGCTATTCCTAGACAAGGTCTCCCAGTGTACCAAGTTTCATCGAAATCCATTCAGTAGTTTTTGCATGAAAGAGTAACAAACATATGTATATCCATACATACAAACTTTCGTGTTTATATTATATTAGCGATGGGGAAGTTTATTTTAGAATAAACTAACTACTACTACTCTCCCACTACTACCCCCCACTCTCCACTCCTACCCCCCCCACTCCACACCACCCACCCACCACCCACCACCCCACCACTCCACTCTCACTTTCGCTACTTTCTCTCTCTTCTACTATTTTTTGTATTCTAAAATAATCGCGTCTGTATGTCTTTTTGCGAAAAACTCTAAAAGTGCTATACGGATTTTCATGCTAAATCCCAAAATAAAATAAGTTATTTATTTCGTAAGTTTATTTGTTCACTTAAACTGCTGGAGGGATATTAATGAAATTGGACTCATGGGTAGATGTCCTGAAATAGAACAAAGATTATATTTTCGGAGTATGTTTCCATGAGATAATTTTCGATTTTGAAGCGGGTGAAGCTGCTGGCAGAAGATAGCTTCAACAATAACAGTAGTGTAGTGTAGTGTGTAGAGTTTTTAACAATAGTGTAGTGTAGTGTGTGTAGTTTTTAACAATAGTGTAGTTTAGCGTGTGTAGTTTTTAACTATAGTGTTTACAGGCAAAAGTTTGTATGTGTCTGTGTGTGGTTATGTTTATTACTGCTTCACGCACAACAAAAACTTGTAAAGCAACTATACCTAAGTACAATCTTTACAATACTTATTTTTCTCCAATCCTCGGAGTGAAACCATCATAACAGAATAAGATTTTAATAAAAGTGCATGATGCAGCGGCAGCGAGCACCCTAACTTTAAAAGCAGTGTGTGCATAATATCTTTGCTAATAAACGAAAAGTGTAAGCTTAGCTATGAAAACCTGGAGCAGGCACGTATTAATAAAACGCGTTTATTTAGGAAAATTCGTGACAGCGTATTGGTTTAGAGAGGCGGTTGCACTCTCAAGCATGAGGTAGCGAGTTTGAAATTTAAGAATTATAATGAAATTTTAATTTGACGTTTCATTTTATTGATCATTTTAATTTATTTTATTGTTTTCGTGAATTGGTAGCAACCGCGTATCCGAAAATGTAACGTTGGATGGCGTCCTACAAGGTAGATGATGTATGGAGGGTCGTGGGAATCTGATGAATATGAGACGATCAGAACTGGCCGTTGTTTCGACACTGTGAAAAGGTCTATCTGCAGTAACTAACGTAATTATAGGACCACCCTTTTGGTCGGAGGATCCTCCCTTTTCAACGGAGATAGTGTCCTGAGAGAGAGAGACCAGACGGGTGTCGTCTGGTGGGCAACTGCCTGATAGATGATTTCGGGCTGTTCTATATGTTCAAATCGCGCGGAGAACTTTAATTGCACGATGCAGAATTAGTTCTTGTGAGGCCATATATGTCGCTACAGTGTTTTTTGCAATATAATGATCACAAAATCTTTTTCTATGAGCCTAAAGTGAACTATAAAATAATTTCTCAAAATTGTAATTAAAGCTGTGGTTTATATTTTATTTATTAAGGGATAATTAACAGTTAATACATATAGTAAATAATTATTTTACTAAGTAACAATATTAATTTGATTACTGAACAATTTTGTAGCTCAGTCTGCATTATCCACATTTAAACGATCAATATTTGAAATCATATATTTGGTTATGAGTCGCCATAAAACGGCTATTATTATTTACCTACATATTAATAACTGATTACATTAAATAATTATCAAACAAATAGGTAGTCAGTTATTATTATTGCAAAATGTACTGCTTATAAAAGATTCGTAAATCAGTACAGCTGATGTACAAAATAAAATCTAAGTGATTTCGCATAAAAATGCAAGATTTCTCAACCGATCTCGCGGCGTGAAGAGCTTTTGCATATAAAAATAAAATAAATGAGCTCAACTGGCTCTAGATACGCCTTAAAGAGCTATTGTGTCTAGCGAGATTTAATGCCTACCTAGGTAAGATGAAATACTGTTTTGTAAGTTGTAGTGGAGAAGGATAAAAATAAAATATTGCTGAGATAAAGACACTATTATAGCTTATTAAATGGTTAGTTACAACATGGCGTCCTTACCTTCCGCGTAACGTAGGTCCTCATCGGACATGGTAAGTTCGGGAGGTTCCTGCACCGGATTCATGTAGAAGAAACGCCCGGGTGCCATTGTGTGGACCGCTCGGAGGACACGGTGGAGCATACGGTAGAGGTGTGTCCCGCCTGGACAGAGCACCATCACCGTGTTCTCGTGGGGGCGATCGGCGGCAGCGATCTCTCGCGCCAGGCCTTAGTACAGGCCATGGTACGGAGTGAGGAGGAGTGGCAGGCGGTCGCCTCGTTAAGCAGTAATGCTAGCAAAGGAGGAGGCCGCACGTGCATGCGCGAGGCAATAGCCCTCACACCCCAGCCGGGATATCAATCACGATTTCCGGCCACCTTAGGTGCGGGCTTGCAGACGGTAAGCAATGGGTAGCTCGCCGTCCGATCGTCTAGTAACCGTCCGGACCGAGCCCAAGTCGTCGGCGGCGCGTATTGTTCCAAGCGCACCTCAAGGAGATGTCAGCCACCATGGATGATGCGAAGGAGATCTTCAGAACTTTGGAACAATGGCAAAGAAGGAACAGGAGTGGGTTTTTGTCAGTAAAAGTCTGACATTATCTCCCACTCCACTCAAGAGCGGGGGATGTCATGAAATGATTTTCCGACCCGAAAAAAAAAACATGGTTAGTTAGTTAATTAGTCTATTATGTCCGTTTGCTGGGCGAAGGCCTTCCTCTCCCTTTTCCACAGAGATCTATCCTCAACCATCCTGAGCCAGTCCCTTACATATTTACATAGGCAGCCCGAAAAATTGTAAGTTTTAAAATAATAATAATATAATAATATTCCACAACTATCACACAACGCCGTCTAGTCCCAAGCTAAGCAGAGCTTGTGTTATGGGTACTAAACAACTGATAAATATACTTATATATTTCTAAATACATACATATATAGATAAATTACACCCAGACACAGAATAAATGATCGTGCTCATCACACAAACATTTTTCCTGGGTGGGAATCGAACCCACGACCTCCGGCATAGTAGTCAGGGTCACTAACCACTAGACCAAAAGGCCAATCAAAAAAAAAAACAAAAAAAAGCCAAAATCAAAATCAAAATCTGCATTGGTATTGTTTTTTTCACTACAGAAAATTTAAAGGACTACTAACCACTGAACCAACAGGCCTGTGTTGGTTCAGTGGTTAGTAGTCCTGACTACTATGCAGGAGATCGTGGGTTCGATTCCCACTCAAGGCTATTGTTTGGTTATTTATTAAAAATAAGATAATTATATTTAACGCTATTATTGACTCAGTCTCTTTTAAAAAATCATATCTCACACTCCGTTCATCGAGTAACTTTATGAATACGCAATCCTACAGTGCCGTGAATGTGTGTGTGCTAAATGCTCTAACGTGGCCCATACATAAGTTGCGGCATCCTACACTAGTCACACTTAACTGTTATAAACAAATTTACTCAGTAAATCATTAACTAAACGGTGCATTCAAATTGCTTGTACTGCAACTTGCGACTTCATTATTGTCAAACTTTGGATAACTGCTACCACGCAAATAGTTTCTAAAATACTCGAAAATCAACCCTATTTTTATATCATTAAAGTTCAGTCAGACGTCAAGAACATCTTTGTAAAGCACGCTTCCAGAAATTTACAAGACATTGTTGTATCGAAGATTTGGTCATTCAATTATAAATCTTATTCAGTTGTAATAAGGTTAGCATTTTAAATAGCAAGCAACGATTGCATAGAAGTCTGACAATGCACGTATTTAGAAGTAGTGATAAGGGAAGTAAAAGTCAGAAGAATTTATTTTTATTAAATTGTCTTTTTATATTTTCCAATTTCCATACTTTACTTGGTATTAAGGAAAAACAGGTTACATAAGATCCTTATCGGTTTGAATTTATGAATATACAACGTTGGAAGTGTGGTTTTGTTGTGGGGAGCAGATTTTGCAGGGTTAATAACTAGTTAAAACGATGCGTAAATTCCCCTTTTTAAAGAGAATATTAAAATTACTGGGGTTCCATATTCTATCATGTAAGTTTACCATTCTTAAATATAGTTTTAATTTCGGTATTTATGGTGAGTAAGCATTAAATAGTGTCAATAACTACCACAACACTAACGTGTATTTTTCTCAATATATTACGTATTATATTTCCATTTCACTATATTATAACGAAAGTAGGTAACGCCTGACAAAAATATACTAGCAATGCTTTTATACGTATCTTCGTTCGGTTACGGTTTAAGGACCTGGTTCTTTTTGCTATTGATTCCTCGTATTGGCCTCTAACATACAACCTAGGTTTCATTTCTGGCGTAAAAAATAAAGTTAAACATGCCAATCGTTTGTATTGGCCTTTATTCTTAATAATAAAGGTAAAAAAAGCTTTCTTAAAGAAGATTCGCCCGAAAATTCGTCTAACCAATGCCTAATTTAAAAAGTATCGTTAACTCTATTTTTATTTATTAAACTACTATTATAATAGTCTTTATTGTCATACTGCTGGACAACGATCTTTCTTCATTCTTTAAAAGGAGCCAGTCCCATTTAAATTGAGCAGTCTTTTCAGCCACATCAACAATTAACCTTTTCCACTTTATTGTCCTTAATATTATTCTTAATTTTTTTTTTAGTACAATATTTATCTTGAATATAGTCTACTTTTTAAATAAATTATACGAAAATAAAATTTATCCTTTTAATCATTGAAAATATTGTTTTCTTTTAGCTTAGCTTCCAATAAATTACTTGCTGTTTTCTTTTTAAAATATATGATGTAAATTGGCCTTAAACACATACACTTAAGTCAGGTAGGTTTACATTAGAGTTAGATTTTTTTTTGCTCGATTGTATATAGCGTAAATCATAATTTTACTTTATACATGAATTAAATTTTGTTATTATTTTGAAGCGTGGTCACAGAGTAATAAAAGCCATAACTTCGCACAACGACGCTACGATAGGTACGTATACCACTACAAGCTTATGCGCGTGTATACGTGCCAACTCGCCGCCCGTCGCGTACAGAGAATAACCGGTTCAAACCGGCACGACCAGTTGTTGTGCTTGAGTTTGTCGTGCGTTGCGTGCGCGTCATGTCACCACTATAAGCTTATGCGCGTGTATGCGTGCCAACTCGTCGCTCGTCGCGTACAGAGAATAACCGGTTCAAACCGGCACGAGCAGTTGTTGTGCTTGAGTTTGTCGTGCGTTGCGTACGCGTCATATCGTATTTATTTCGTTTATGTATCTACATAAATGAAAAAAAAAGTAAAGAGTAGTAGTTAGAGTAGGGTGTAGCAGTTTATTAAAGTGTAAACATGGTTTATTATTAAATGTCGCCTGTGTGTGTGTGTGTGTTTGTGTGTGTGTTGTGTGTGTGTGTGTTGTTGTGTGCTCGCCTTTGTACATGAACTGTCTGTATGTCAATTTATTATGTTGTGTTTTTGTGTACAATAAAGAATTAAGAATTAAGAATGTCGTAAGTAAGCCATTATTAAGTTAAATGATTGCGAACTATTACCATAATACTATTCTCATAAACGTAATTTCTTGGAATTAGGTTTCTTCTGCAAACTATTCAAATATAAGTACATAGTTACCTAAGTAATCTCTTAAGTCGTCTTAAGATGTTAATTTAAGTTTAAAATAATGCTTTGTATGATTCAGTAATAATATTCATTTAAATAAGACTTCTGAGAATTTATTAATAACTAGCTGACCCGGCGAACTTTGTACCGCCTAACAGTCAATAAAAGTGTTGAATACCTTTTAACTGAATTTATTGACCGAATTATAGTATCTTAGCCGTCTGCTGCGCCCCTTAGTAAACTCCTACGCCCCTTAGTAGTCACCCTACCTACGACAAACTTATTATTTGCTGTTGGTACAGTAATCGGGTCTAGGGATCGAACCGCAAAATTAACTTTGTTTTTATTGTGTATACTTTTCCGGGGTAAAAAGTACCCAGTGTGGTGCCTAGGATATTAAAGAATAATTATACCAAGTTTTGACGTAATCGAACTGATAGTTTTTGCGTGATTCCCGAAGAAACACACAAAAATACAAAAAAAAAAAATTTAATCACATTTTTGGGTTCGGTGTCGGTCTAGTAACACCCCCTGCCATTTATTTTTTTGATGTTTTCAATGTACAGAATTTTCACTTCTACAGATTTATTATAAGTATAGATGTGATCTAAGAATAAATCTGCCCAACTATTTTGGAGTGCGTATACAGTCTAATTCGACCAATCTAACCACTATAGTCTATATTGGCCTTCTGGGTTTTCGTTGACAGTCGGATGTCAATTGAAAATTAAGTGATATTAAATACCAAAATACGAAAAATAATTAAAAATTGTGTAAAGAGTGATATGAAAGAAAAGGAATTTAGTGATAGCATGGCGAATGACAGGGCAGAATGGAAGAAAAAAACATGTTGCGCCGACCCCAAATAACACGGGACAAGGGCAGGAAGATGATGATGATGATTAAATACTAAAATACGAAAAATAATTAAAAATTGTGTGAAGAGTGATATGAAAGAAAAGGAAGTTAGTGATAGTATGACGAATGACAGGGCAGAATGGAAGAAAAAAACATGTTGCGCCGACCCCAAATAACACGGGACAAGGGCAGGAAGATGATGATGATGATTAAATACTAAATACGCTTGGATTGAAAGCGGCTCATTTAAAAAGTAAAAGTTCGATTATACGGACATTTTTGACTTGATTATTCGAATAATTTGAAAAGTCGCAACACTGCAGTAAAAGACCTTACTATGTGACATTGAAATGAAGTCTAGCAAAAAGTTATCAATTGTTTACATTGGTTAGTTTGCTTTTTTTGGAAGATTTTAATTTATAAGTTGCATAAAAATGTAAAATCTTGTGATTAAATAAAAATTGCTTTATAATTCCATGGTTTTACGGAAAAGTTTATTGAAATTGTGCGAGTTACTCCTATATTTATTATATTATTATTATTATTTATTATGAGCCCGTTGTGTCCCACTGCAGGGCAAAGGCCTCCCTTCCGTTATTCCATTCCTTTCTGTCCTTAGCCACTTCTGGCCAATCCTTAAGGTAAGAGTCTAAATCGTCACGCCATCTCCTTCTGGGCCTACCGCGTCGCCGGCTCCTGCTGTTCGGAATCCAGTCAGTGGTTGCCTTCGCCCAATTTTGCTGCGACATGCGGCAGACCTATACAAAGTTATTTTAAATTGAAGAGTGTGAAACGTCAAATGATACTTCTCTGATTATATGGCCTGTATTGTTGTGATTTCTCATGCCAATAAATTATTATGTAATATTTTTTTTAGTTATCTTTATACACTTAATTTAAAGGTGAAAGTGAGTACGTTTGACTATAGGTATGTTTGTTACTTCACGGTCGAATGGCTTACCGGATTTCAATTAAACTTGATTAGTACTAAATAATGACTAATATATCGACGCTTGAAAGGCAAAAATTACTAACCTTTTTTTTTCGGTGGGAAAATAATCTAATGACAAATCTCGCTCTTGAGCGGAGCGAGAGATAGTGGCAGACTTTTACTGACTAAACATCCACTCCTGTTCCTTCGATGCCTTTCGTACCAGAGCCGAGTCTTCCTTTCAGAATCAAAACCTGAGTAAACTTTACAGGAGAGTGATTTTAAGATATTTTTTTTAGAAAAAAAAATTGTTTAAAAGACGAAATAGTCGGATTTCGATATTATTAACATCATGTTAATTGTATCCAAATCTGACTTTTTTTTTAACTCAGAGCAGTGGTGGCCGAATGGTAACAGCCATCACTGCTCTATAACTTTCGAGTTGTAGGTCGCGGGTTCAAACTCAGTCAGGCGAATTACTTTATGTAATATATTTCACCACCACTGCTCTCAAAACGTTGAAGGAAAACGTCGTGAGGAAACCGGCATGTCCTAAAACCAAAAAATCGAAGACATGTGACATTCACCAAACCTCACTGGGGCCCGTGTGGTGGTAATCCACCACATGGGCCCATTCCCTCTCCTAGAGGAGGGGCCAGAGTACCAGCAGTAGGAACACTAAAAGACTGATTATGCTATGTTATACTATGCTGTTTGTTCCTCCATCACACTCAAACTTCTGAATGCATTTGGATAAAACATTGAACAGATGCCGATAAATAAACCATATCTGAAAAGGATACTTTTAATTTATAAATTATATTATATCCTTGGAATTATTTTGAACCTTCACGAGACCAAAGCCACTCTGTTTTTGCTGAAACTTGGCACACGGGAGCCAAGGGACTAGCATCATTTCAGCCAAAAGACGTCGACGTCTAGACAAAGGCCAAGTGTCCGGTCTTGTGTGTCTTGCATCCAACGGATTCCCGCGACCCTCACACACGGGTATTATAGTAGATTCCTGGAATAGAACATTAAAAAAATCATGTAGTAAAGACGCTCTACTGTGTTTGTAAGAGATCCACTTTCAATATACTTACTCGAAAACCCGCTCTTATCCCATCGCTTTTAGGCACGCAAAAGACTGTTTTGCGCACTAGTGCAGAAAAGTGTGCGTGCTCTCCCCGCCACAATGTTATAATGTTTATCGAATCAGGCTTGGCGCGCGTCGACCCCAACGAGTCGCCGGTCAACCCTCGTTTATTCATTTCTTCGTAAGTGTATTGAAAAAAGTCGTTTGATACACCAGTAAATTTGTTACTGCAGCCCTCGGCTCCGTAACACCCTCGCCTACGGCTCGTGTGAATTCCACCTCGGTCGCAATAACAAACTTTCTGCACTTGTATCAAAATGTACACTATTCCTTACAAGATACACAATGTAGACAAAACACTGGAAGCTAGCTTCGAAGACTGGCTCACACATACAATTGCCGGTTGTGAATTGAGGTACCGCACCGCAAATCGACCGTTTTGAGAAAGTCTTCAATAGACGTTGGTATACATCCTCAAATTCTGTTACGTCTACAGGGATTCTCGAGTGAATAGGTATGCTCTAGGCTGTCTTAGTTAGGGTATACTGAAAGTTTCTGGATTCTGTTAAATCGGACATAGATAGATATAAGACGATACATTTATTGTTCTTCAACGTATATTCCCTCACAATTAATGCATTATTGCATTCGCTGAAACCACTGTACAAAGCAGTTGGATCAGTTTTCTTTAGGGACCTCTTCAATGGCTTTATGAAACGCATTCACCGCCGATTCAGGGCTCGTAAAACGTATGCCTCTAAGTTTGTCTTTAATTTTTAGAAACAAATAGAAGTCGCAGAGTGCGAGGTACGGGCTGTAAGGCGGATGCGTCATGCGGATTTTTTTACTGTTTCAATAAGTTGTCGTACGGTGCCAATATCCAAGTCTGTAACCGCAGTCGCCGGCCGACCTTCATGTACCTCGTCATAGAGATGATCACGTCCACGTCTAAATACTTTAAATCACGAATACAGAGAGCTGCGACATGGTGCTTCATCAACAAATGCCAGTTAAACTCTCTTGTTGACTAAAGCCACAACGAAAATCATAAAAAATCATTGAACAAAAATGTTTTAAAGAATTTTTTATACTGTTAGTCCGTAGGATTTATAAAATCCAAAGTACCACGCTCGCAAAGAGTTCCATTTTCGAATTTCATAATTGTATTTTTATTCTTTTATTGTAAGTGGCCAGATCAAGAGACTTTCAGTATGCCCCACGTATTGAAAGAAATTGATATATTTTACAAACTTTATTTCTAGCGAAGGAAACGACTGCACACGTCGGGTCGCGGTGGCTTGCGGATGGTTGGGCTTAGAGCAATGGGTGACTTGCCATCAAGCAGTCCGGTAACCGTCCGGAACAAGCCCGAGACGTCGCCGAAAGGGATATCAGCAAAACCGCAGGGGCCCAGCAGGGTCCAACCCTGCTAGGGCCGTGAGGACTTTCTGAAAAGGAAACTCACGGTCATAGAATACAAAAAACAACTGAAGGACACAGGTGTAGTTTTAATAAAGGTCTGACTCATCCTCACGCTTAACGAGAGTAGAAGAAGTCACAGGAAAACCGAACTCAAAAAAAAAAAAACATTTGAGTGCCCGAGGCTATATATTATCACTTAACAATTCCAATTAGGAAAAAAACCTAATTGATTTCCTCGTGGGAATTTTTCAGTCTCCTTATCCAGCTCGAGAGCATTCTAATATCACTAAGTAATTACTAATTGTCACTTCAGATAGCTTCGGAAAGATAAGAAAATCTCCTCGCTCCTAATCTCATATTTGAGTAAATTTCCCTGCAAAGTTTCCTTCGATAAAGTGTTTTTGTAAACAAAACAGGTAAATAAACACTCATAATTAAATCAAAGCTCCGGCTTCAATTTCCTGGACACAAATACCTTTCGCAGCTACCGAACCATCAGACATACTTACTAACATTATAAATGCGAAATTAACTCTGTCTGTCTGTTACGTTATCATGGTTAAACTGCTGAACCAAATTTGTTGAAATTTGGTACGAAGGAATCTTGAACTCTAAGGCTGGATATAGGCTACTTTTTATCCATGTTCGACTACAACTTTGCGTCCGCAATAACCAAAATTCACACGAACGAAGCTGCTGATAGAATCTAGTCTATGTCGATGTTGATGTTCTTTTATTCATTAAAATTGTGCGTAACTTGATATATTATTAAATTTAGACTTTGTTTAATTGAAATCTGTTGACTATATCAAGAAGTAAAATATGTTCAAGAAGTAATATATCAGACCACACGCAATAACTCTTAGGCGGTACAAAGATCACCGGGTCAGAAAATTTATATATAAAAGGAGAAACTGACTGACTGACATGTTAACGCACAACCTAAACTACTGAGACTAGAGACGAGCACTAAAGAGTTTTATTTATTAATAAAAAAAAAACAAATAATATAAAAATAATATACTAAATAATAATAATAAATTGAATTAATATATTGTATTTTATTAATATATTGTGACTTGTAAATGTAATTTTTACCAATAAATATGATTATCTGTTTATTATTGTTGATAGGTTCGCGATTGACCGCTATCTCACCTGATTGAAAGCGACGATGCGGTCGACGATGGAGCGCGCTTACCTAGAAGTAACCTATTCACTCTTGACTTAAAGATTCCCGGGTTGTAGCGATCAGGAAAAACAGACCCCGGCAGGGAATTTCACTCCATAGCTTGAGTTTTTGGAAATTCAGCCTAAGTTCCGTTTACATTACATATATACTTGAAAGTTAGCACAAATATTAAACTAAGTAAATAGTAAGGTTTGCCATTATTTGTTTTTAGAACTACCTCCAATAAAACAATTTAGAAGATTTAAATATTGTATGGAGCATTCTTACTTTTTGGGTTAATAAAATTGAAACTTGGTACAAAATCTATTCAAAATAATTAATAATAAAGACTTACATTTCATTTTGAGGGTAATCCTCAAAATACGATTAAAGTTTTTATAAAAACTTTCTCGCAAACAAAGTCGTTGGCAAAGTGCTAGTCATACACAAGAGAACATCATTTTAATGATGTAACATCCTAAAATTATGAAAATCAAAACATGATAGAAGCGCACACGACTAATTAATAAATTATAGGGGATCAAACGAAACGCTAAAACGCGAGCGAGCGGAAAAAGGGTAATTTGAAACAAACGCGTTAGGCTGTCAACACACTCGCGACACGTCGGGTTTGCTCGCGATTTCATACGTGATTTCCTTAGGATTTGCAAGTCTGATGCATGCTTTTATCCTGGGTAGTCAAATTGAGTGAGGCTAATGTATGATGTGTAGGGGTTTAGGTACAAAATAAATTAATGTAAAATGTAAAAGCCAAATTACATAATAGTCCAGTGGGAGGACTATTATGTAATTTGTTTCCTGATGGCTACAACCCGGGAATCTTTAAGTCAAGAGTGAATAGGTTACTTCTAGGTAAGCGCGCTCCATCGTCGTGAGATAGCGGTCAAGCGCGAACCCATCAAGAATTAAAAAAAAATGATTTTTATGTTTTATATTCATTTATTTTATTTTAATTCAGGTTGCAAAATATAATACTCCAAACTATCACTGATGTTCCATGGCACGTGACCAACCAGAAAACTCACGAACAACCGAAAATGGCTAAGTTATTTTTTTTAAGGTGGGAAAATTATCTAATGGCAAATCCCGGTCTTGGGCGGAGCGGGAGATAGTGTCAGACTTTTACTGACTAAAAATCCACTCCTGTTCCTTCATTGCCTTCGTCCCAGGGCCCCGGGTTTCGTTTTCTCACTACCCATGGCCCCAAACTTAAGTAGCAGTTGACAGGGCACATTGCTCGCAGAACAGATGGTCGATGGGGACGAAAGGTTCTGGAATGGCGATCACGTACCAGAAGACACAGCGTTGGAAGGCCTCCCACAAGGTGGACCGATGACCTGGTAAGGGTCGCGGGAATCCGATGGATGCGAGGCGCACAGGACCGGTCACTGTAGCGACATTTGGGGGAGGCCTATGTCGAACAGTGAACGTCTTTCGGCTGAAATGATGATGAAGAATACTCAGTTACAAACAAATGTTGTACATTGAGGCACAAAAAAAACGCGAACTGCTGCCTCCTAAACTAGGCCAAGAGCCTGATATATTGGCAGCACAGCTCACTATGGGTAGCTACGTTTACGTCTCAAACAAACGATATCATATGAGTAGAAGATGAGGAGACGTTTGTGATGAAGGACAAACTCTAACTGACATAGCACACTCACCAAATTTGCTCATAGCGTCAAACACTGATCGCAGATTTAACACAGAAGAAAAAAAAAATCTTTTAAAGGGCTCAAAAGATCAATTATTTTAAATTGTGATTAATTTTGGATGGATCAATGTCTGAGAAATCGGTGAACATACATAAAAAAAATACATACAGCCGAACATAGAACCTCCTTCTTTTTGAAGTCGGTTAAAAAATACGCGCCGTCGATGACACGGGCTTAATCCTTATAGAACTAGCAGACGGTGAGTTACCCATAGCTCGTGGTACGCACGCCCGCGCCTGCCATATACTAAATATTTGTATTATAGTTTACTTGTTTATTGCTCTTTTTATTAATGACAATTACTTTATAATCCGTTGCGTAGTTTAGAAGTAGTTAGCGGAATAAACAGAAATACACAGTAAGCGATTTCGCTTTATAATATATACACCTCTAGTTTTTAATTAGTACAGATACTTTAAGGGCTTATTATTTATTTTATTTATTTATTTAGGTTCATCCACAGCACATATATACACAGACATAAAACAGATCAAAGGTACAGTTCTTATATACATGCCAATTACGGATAAACACAACATTTACAGTACACATTCCAGTTTACCGTATAGTAGCTAACTTAAATTATTTGTACAAATGTGACACAAAACGAAAAACAGAGGACAATAGAGGAAACAGGTTACGAGAGAAAAATAGAATAAAATAAAAAACAGATAAAAATAAAACAAAACAAACAGAGTAAGAATGGACTCGATTACTTGTCCCTGGCGTGTAGGGAGGCCAAAACTCTTGCCTTGAACTTCGCTTCAGAATCGTCATATACATCAGCTTCGGGTACGGACTTATAAAATTAATTTAGGTTGTTACACATTTTGATGAATGGTGAGTTGAGACCTATGTTTGTAGAGGTAGTAGGGCGTTGTAGCAGTGTGGTCATAGAAAAGGTCTTGTTATTATTTCAGAAAAGTCTAAAAAAATATGTTTATGAACAGCAAAGTTATTAGCGTTTTTTTATATCCCAAAATGTCACTCAACCTATGAAAATATTGTACAGGCTATTAATTTATGAATGAATAAATGACGATTATCGAAATAGAAAAACACTGCGCGTAGTATTTTCTAGTAGCAATTGTTATGAATGTTGATTCTATTATGAATTTACCAGTTATGACAAAACTCCGTGGACAATTTTAGGATTTTATTTTTTTACTTTTGACTACACAAATATGATCAGTAACGGGTATGGATTTTTTTGCACTAATTAAAAACTAGGGACGTATACAATTTAACTCTTTTTGTCTACATTTTTCCTAATGTTTCTTATGGAAGGTCTGCTGGAAGAAATTTCTTTTTGAATAAGCAGTACTTTCGTAAAAAAATTATAATAATCTATCTTTTTATGTTATAGATGAGCACATACTGGACCAACAGGTGTAATGGTTAGTGGCCCTGACTGCTATGCCGGACGTCGGAGGTTCGATCCCCATCCAGGACAAATGTTTGTGTGATGAGCACGATCATTTGTTCTGTGTCTGGGTGTAATTTATCCATAATATGTATGTATTTAGAATTATATAAGTATGTTTATCAGTTGTCTAGTACTCATAGCACAAGCTCTGCTTAGCCTGAGACTAGATGGCGTTGTGTGATAGTTGTGAAATATTATTATTATTATATTATTATTATATTACATAAATTATAAAATCCGTGTCTCAGACATCGAAGCATAAAGGTGTAACTAATTTACTTTTTCACCTGAGCATATAACTCAGCTGAGTAGATAGCTCCTTCTAGTTTTATTTATATTGGTTTTAATGAAAAAAGTGAGTTAATTACTTTTTAATTAAAAATGTCATTAGGTTAACGATTTTTTATACTTTGAAATAAAAAGGTCAAGATTTTTTTTATTAGAAAAACGCCACTGAAATATTCCACACAACTGGAGGGTCTAAGATTATAAGAGTACGAATTATTTCGAAGAAACTTTGCACACTTGTAAACCATGTCCTAAATTAGCACATAGGATACTTTTTCACTCGAGTTATAAATATGAAAATAACTCCGTCTGTCTGTTACGTTTTCACAGTCCAATTATTGATTTTTATGTAATTTGGTAAATAAAGCATATAGGCCACTTTTTATTCGGCTATAACTTCAACTTTGCGTCCGTGATCGTGGACCAAAGCTTGTTTTATATAAATTTTTTCAGCTGTTTGAGCGTGAAAGAGTAAAGGTAGAATACATTGGGCCACACTTGGGCCACGTACACCGATCTGGGTGCGTTGGTCTTCAAACATTTTATATGGCTACTAGACTTGACACACAGCACAGCACAGGATCGGTCATTGTGACGCCAATGTCCGACAGTGGACGTCTTTCGGCTGAAGTGATGATGATGATGATGATGACTAGACTTGAAGAGCTACATTAGATTCACACCACGCAACGTCACGCGACGTGACTCTGTACGAATCAGGCGTGGCCCGCGTGTGCGCCGTTGGTCTAATGTATTGTTCGAAATTCAAATATTTGTATTTTACATAGGCTTACATGGGCACATATAAAACGCTAGAAGCTAGTGCACGGTTCCAAATTGGTCGTTTCCTATGGAGAAAAACCGGCAAGAAACTCCATGTTTACTCTATATGGTTGTTCATAACAGACATACTCGACGAGGAGCAGAACCACCCAATACAAGCATTATTACATGCTTCCTGGGAGGTTCTAGCCACAGAATAATATTGTACAAGAAAGTTACAGAAATAAACTATTTGAATTTAATTTTTTAAAATTTAATTCTCACTTATACATACAACTTTGACCTTAATAATATTGCGGGCTTGCGGATGGCGGGCAATGGGTGGCCCGCCGTCCGACCGTCCGGTAACCGTCCGGACCAAGCCCAAGTCGTCGACGGCGCGTATTGTTCCACGTGCGCCTTAGGGAGATGTCAGCAAATTGTAGCGGCCCAGCAGGGTCGAAGCCTACTGGAGCCATGGGTAGTGTGAAAACGAAACCCGGACCCTGGGACGAAGGCAACGAAGGAACAGGAGTGGGTTTTTATTCAGTAAAAGTCTGACACTATCTCTCGCTCCGCCCAAGAGCGGGATTTGTCATAAGATGATTTTCCCACCTAAAAAAAAAACCTTAATAATATTAGTATACATGCTGCCAGTAAGTGTCATAACAATACCAAAGAATAATAAAATTTATCGAAAGCAATGTACAAAATTCATATTTTACGATCATCATTACAAACTGCCAACCTAACAAAACTCATTATTACTGTCATCCAAAAACTAATTCAAATCAAAATAAATATCGCCGAGATAAATCTCTCGTCTCCGAACAATAATACAATATTACTTTCACTACGAAAATCTAGGTATAAACACTTTTCCAGATGTCTCAGGATTCAGCCTAGTAATGCCGAAAATCTCTCAGTCTCTAAAATATCTGAAAATTCCTTTGTTTTAATGGTTCTTTTAATAGGCTCGCTCGTTGGAAGTTTATCGCGCATTAATTATTCTTGCCGAAGTCGGTTAGTGACGATTGTTTTATGTTTTTATACTGTTCATGGATTACACATTGTTGTAACGGTCTGACCACAATAGGTTATTACACTCATTTTTTAAGTGTCGTCTCAATTAAATTCTAGTGCTAATAAACCACGGAAAAAATCACAAAATTTTTATTCAGTCGCTTAGTACCCTAAAAATTCATTTAAAATTTAAAACAGACTTTTACTGACTAAAAACCTACTCCTGTTCCTTCGTTGCCTTTCGTACCAGAGCCGAGTCTTCCTTACAGAATCAGGCCCTTGGCCCTGGTAGGCTTCGACCCTGCCGTTGCTGACAACTCTGTGAGTAGCCCAGACGGTTACCGGACTATAGTTATAGTCCGGTTATAATGTACCGGATCATCATCATCATCTTCCTGCCCTTGTCCCGTGTTATTTGGGGTCGGCGCAACATGTTTTTTTCTTCCATTCTGCCCTGTCATTCGTCATGCTATCACTAACTTCCTTTTCTTTCATATCACTCTTCACACAATCCATCCATCTTTTCTTTGGTCTCCCTCTCCCTCTCCATCCATCCACATGTAAACTCATAACTCTTTTAGTAACATGCGTTTCATCCCTCCTCTTCACATGACCATACCAAGACAAACGATTCCCTTTCAATTTTTCAGTCACTGGTGCCACTTTCAAACTTCCCCTAATATACTCATTTCTCACTTTATCCATTCTCGTCACACCACACATCCATCTTAACATTCTCATCTCCGCTACGTGCAGTCTTTTCATTCGTCTTTATATATAATCTACCGGATCATTCATATATTAAGTTCTGCGAGAGAGTTATTGTATATTTGCCATACTGTCGATTCGCCACTCTTTTATAAGTTCTAAACATTCATTGTAAACTCGCCACAACAATAAACATAATATTTATATATTTGTTCATCATTATAATACAAATAGTACTGCGGAAGGCTATATATGAGTACAATGATATTTTAGATTAAAACTTGATTGTTTTTTTCATTATTGTACTCAACAGTGAAAAATGTTGAAAAAATTAACAGCCTTTCAAACATGTATTATTAAATTTCTTTCTTTCTTTAATTTTCTTTCTTTCCTTTTAAACCCTATAACAAAATTCGTTGCTTGTAATTCTTCTTAACAGTGTGTATCACACATTATTATCCTAAACGTTTATCTAAAAGATTAATCATGGCAAGCGAAATTTCGGCAGTAATTTGTCATTTCCGGGATTGTTGTAACTTTTTATGGCGCATGGAAATATCTTCTTAAGATATTCTCTAATTGCGAAGGTGAATGGCTACGAGAAAGACTGAAGATAGATGGACTGTGGGTAAGTTCTATGGTTCTAATAATAAGGGCATCCAACTCGACATACATTTTCAATGTTTTTCATACAACCGCTCTGACGCGATTATGACGTTTTAACACATTTTTTAATAGATATTTTGGAAACACAGTATCTTGTGACTACTATATAGGCTCCTATTGAAATTAATTTATAAAATTTGTGTAAAACTAATCCAGTACCTCTGAAAATCTGCTATTTTGCATGAACTTTCATAATTTACTCAAAAATTTGAAAAGTCAAAAAAGTATAACAACCTTGCAAATTTAATCAAGATTCTGAATGACGACAATTTTTTTCAAAAACATTTAAGGCTTTAAAAAAAACACGTATTTTCTGAAAAAAGTTTACGAGTAAATCGCGGAATTACCGAATGCTAACAGAGTTTTCAGGCGTTATCTCTCTTTTTTCGCGTTGCCTTTTCATCAAACATCGCGTTGGATTGCGTTAGATGAAGTAACAAGCTTTTAAACCATGCTCGATGTTGACGATTGGCGAGTGGAAAAGGACCCTCTTAAGGGTTATTTTTCATTGAGTGGCTGCATTTCTAGCTTCTGCTAGTGGCTTTGTCCGTATCTATGGAAGTCGAAAATTCATCATCATCATCATCATCATCATCATCATTTCTGCCGAATGAAATCAAGTGTTGCTATAACTGGTCTTGCATCCATTGAATTGCCGCGATGCTCATCAGGTCGTCGGCCCAGTAAAAAAATATGATAATAATAATAATATTGCACAACTTTCACACAACGCCATCTAGTCCTAAATAAAACAGAGCTTGTGTTATGAGTACTAGACTGATAAACATATTTATATATTTCTAAATACATGCATATTATAGATAAATTACACTAAAAAATTAAGTCAAAAAGTAAAAATATCTTAAGGAAACATATTCCCGGTACTTGTAAAAAGTTGCCTGTTGTTTTTAAAATAAACCCAAGAACAACATTGTTACAAACAACAAATTTATTTCAAAATTATTATTACAACAAAGCTACAATTTAGCCCATCCTCCAAACGCCAACAATAAGGTACAATTCGACCTTTCAACACAATGACGCGAACAATAATGGCTGTTGGCTCAAAAATCCACTAGATTAAACTCATCATATTTTAACAAAAATATAAAGAGAAACAATATATATTGTGTTTCTCTTTATATTTTATAGAGAAACAGGTCGAAATCAAACTTGATACGATAATGTTTTATAATTATCTGTTCTTTTAAAAATGACCATTGATTGTACAGATTCTAGATATTCAGATTGTAGATATTCTGCAAATTAATAATGATAGTCTTTATTATAATTTTGATTACTATTTGTGCTAACTTTCAAGTATATCAGTACATTCCACGAGCGCCTCAAGAGGATGTCAGCAACTGTAGGGTGCCAGCAGGGTCGAAGCCTACTGGGGCCATGGGTAGTGTGAAAACGAAACCCGGCGCCCTGGGACGAAGGCAGCGAAGGAACAGGAGTGAGTTTTTAGTCAGTAAAAGTCTGTCGCTATTTCCCGCTCTGTCCAAGTGCGGGATTTGTCATTAGATGATTTTACCACCTGAAAAAAAAGTATCATCAGTAACGTACACGTAATGAGATTTTGTGTACAAATGGAATTCCCCTTTTTCACCCCCATAAAGGTTGAATTTTCAATAACACCTGCTTAGTGCTCGCCTTCTACTGTATGGATCAGAATGTTGGGCTGTGAAAAAGACGGATGAAAAAAGATTGCACGTAGCGGAGATGAGAATGTTAAGATGGATGTGTGGTGTGACGAGAATGGATAAACTGAGAAATGAGAATATTAGGGGAAGTTTGAAAGTGTCGCCAGTGACTGAAAAATTCAAAGGGAATCGTTTGTCTTGGTATGGTCATGTGAAGAGGAGGGATGAAGCGCATGTTACTAAAAGAGTTATGAGTTTACATGTGGATGGATGGAGAGGGAGAGGGAGACCAAAGAAAAGATGGATGGATTGTGTGAAGAGTGATATGAAAGAAAAGGAAGTTAATGATAGCATGACGAGTGACAGGGCAGAATGGAAGAAAAAAACATGTTGCGCCGACCCCAAATAACACGGGACAAAGGCAGGAAGATGATGATGAGTGCTCGCCTTCTTCGTAAAAGGAAGCCTTGTACAAAATTTATTGCTCCTAGTCCCAGTAGTTTCGGCTGTGCGTTGATATGTCAGTCAGTCAGTTTCTCCTTATATATATATATATATGTCGTGGCCAGATCTTATAATTGATCACTTTATGATATGATCGGTAATTTCATGAAATGATGCTATTTGAGCTAAACGCATGATTATTTCTTGATATGGTCAAACTTGACCGATTATATCCTAAAAAAGTAACGTTTGTCTATCGGTAGAGTCCACTGTTTTTTCAATATATTCCTGTTTATTACTAAATATGTTTTAGTTCCATTTAAAATACTAATTGTGCACTAAAATATTTTCATATGGGTGGTAAATAACCACGAAGGAGATAGTGGGGTCTGAGTTCGCTCGCTTCGCTCACTCACTTGACCCCGTCGCTGCCTTCTAACCAAACATAGTTTAGTTGGGGTGCCCGAAATCTCTTAATAATTATAAAAATGTCTATTAATATTTGGAGTGCCCTTAGTATTTTAAATGGATGGACATATCAACAAACGCTAACGTTTAAACGGTCTGGCCAGATTTAGTTGGCCATAAATATCATGAAATAATAAATTCTAAGATATTATGGCCACGTAATAGTTTTATTGTTACCAGTTACTGTTATGATTTTTTTTTTTTATTTCAGACATTCGATAGTTTTGGTTACATTTGTTATTGAAACTTCCTTAAAATACTCCTGAAAAAACCAGTTTCCCACGAACAGCTGGTTAGCAACTTTTCTTTTGTCAAGATAAACGAATATAAATAAACGGAACGGCATTTCTTTCATATTTCATAGTTGATCCCATACTTATTGTTGTTTATTTTCATGATTACTTTGTCTCTCCGAAAAATAACGAATAAATTGAAAAAAAAAAAAACAGTAAAACTGAACTGACAAAATTACCGTGTCCTAAATTGTTTCTCTTTCTCTCTTCTCCTTTAAATCCCCTTCTAGTGTATTGTAGGTGTGTTTAGAAACATGTAAACATACATACCGACAAAGTAAAAAAAAAAAAGAATTAAAACAAACTTTTAATTAGTAAGAGTAATAAATAAAAAAAAACTGGCAAGTTCGAGTCGGACTTTCGCTGTAAGGGTTTCGTACAAACTTATTTATAAAAACAGTTCATTTCCCGAAATGAGGTTATTTTAATGACGCAACTACAAATTTACAGTTTTTAGATTTTTCCCTATACTTGTGCTATGAGACCTTGTTTCATACCAAATTTCAGGATTTTAAGTCAATGAGAAGTACCCTATGAATTTTGATTCCCTTGAGAGTGTCGAAATATACGTTTTTTTTGTGAAATAAACAGCCGTAACTTTTTTTTTCGTTAACTTAGAAGTTTTATTTTTTCACAGCTTCACGGGACCGCAGACTTGAGTATATGATTTTATTTTCAACTCGATACCTCTACGCGTTCCCAAGATAAAGGGTCTCAACACACAGACAGACAGACGGACGGACAAAAAAGTGATCCTATAAGGGTTCAGTTTTTTCCTTTTGATGTATGGAACCCTAAAAAAGTTTTTTTAAAGAGTAACCATGGAGTTTCTTGCCGGTTCTTCTCCATAGGAAACGACCAATTTGGAACCGTGCACTATTTTCCCACCGAAAAAAAAAAAAAAAAAAAAGCTTCTTTTATAAGTGCCCATGTAGGCCTATGTGAAATAAAAACTTTTGACTTTGACTTTGACTTTGAAAAACTAGCTTTATAAATTTAAACCTTTTAATAAATGGCTTATTTATATAATTTAAGATTACTACTTCGTAATCATACGAAGCCAAACCAAGGCAAAGAACGTGGTCAAAAATGCTTGGCTTGAAATGGAAATGGGTTAAACATGTCTAAAGAGCATCAGACAAAAGGAGAACCAAAATCACTACGAACTGTTCCCCTATAGGCAGAAAGTGCAGACAAGGCAGACTAGAAAAGAGATGGAGTGACGACGTCATAAAAACAGCAGGAAAAACATGGAGTAGAGTTAACGTAGAAAGACTGGAGAAGGCTTTTACCACTATCTAGTGGTCCTTGTATTGATTAAATATATGATTATTAGAATCAGTAAATAAAAACGCTACTTAAGTTAATTAATAGACAATCAATAGTTAATTAAGGAAACAAAAATGTAAAAGGAAAATAAAGTGTTTTTTATTTTATTTGACATCACTAATAAGCAGTGATCGGAGTAGGTAGATTGTATTGGGGTAATTGATCCGAAAGGTATATATTAATATGGATATTCCTCCGGAATTGGTAGATTAATAAAAAAAAAACGGAACTCAGGTAGGGGTTGTATAAGGAGAGCAATATTATATTCTTCATATTTTTTTAACGGTACACTGACACGATTTGACACAACCCAACGACCAATCAGAACATTATACCTTCCTTTAAATTTTGATTTAAGTAGTAATACTACCAACATTAACAATATTTAATTGAATCTGGAAATAAGGTACTGATATGAATAATAAATAAACAAATTACGAAGTGTCACGAAGCAGCAGCTTCGTGAAGCTGCTGCTTCGTGACGTCTCACTGGGACAGCACCACCCCGACTCACTGGGCCATCATCCCGACTCACTGCGATAGCATCACCCCGACTCACTGGGGCATCATCCCGACTCACTGGGATAGCATCATCCCGACTCACTGGGGCATCACCACAGACAGTTCCGACTCACCGAGAACTATGCGGCATTCGGTTCCGACCCACTGGAACCAATCTACCACTGGCCTGGCACGCATCAAGAAGCATCAAGAACCATCGATTTCTGATCTTCGCAGGGGAGTGATGTAGCGACATCTATGGCGTCACATAAGAACTAATCCTGAATCGCGCAATGAAAGTGCTCCACGCGATTAGAGCATATAGAACAGCCCGAAATCATCTATCGGGCAGCTGCCCACCAAACATAAAACCCGTCTGGCGAGAAGATCCTCCCTTTTCAACGGAGGTTTGCGGGACTTTACTCTCTGTTCCGCCTACCTCCAAAGTTTAAATAATTTATATTTAACTGTGATAGAATTCTATAGTAAGTTCTCCCATTATTTTATAAGGTCTTCGTTTATTTTTTAGTTTTTTTTTTTGTATTTGTTGAGAGACGTTACCCCACACTGACTCCTGAATCATGTGTGCTTTCACAAACATGTAAACTCATAAACACAAGACACCCAGACCTGGAACTACTAAATAATTTGTTTCATGCGGGAATCAAAGCTGTGGCACGCAGCGCAACAACCTATCGCTCAACCTGATGCACTTGTCGGATCAAAACTCCAAAGCCTTGATCATCGACGCCGAGTTGCTGGCCGGTCGGTTTTCTATCGATTACACTTCGGGGAATTGCACAATTTAACATACACACATATATATATATATATGGGCGTGAAACCATTATTTGCTTTAGTTATGTTTGATTTGAATATTTTGTAATGAATTTTACTTCTTCTCAGGGGTCTTTAAGTCAAGAGTGAATAGGTTACTTCTAGGCAAGCGTGCTCCACCGTCGGCCACATCATCGCTTACCATCAGGTGAGATAGTGGTCAAACGCGAGCCTACCAATTATAAAAAAAAACCATGGCGACGAATAATAATAATATTCCACAACTATCACACAACGTCATCTAGTCTGTAACTAACAAAGCAGAGCTTGTGATATGAGTACCACATACATACATAACATACATAAATTACACCCAAACACAGAACAAATGATTGTGCTCATCACACAAACATTTGTCCTGGGTGAGAATCGAACCCACGACCTCCAGCATAGCATTCAGGGCCACTAACCACAAGACCAACAGGCCAGTCAGATCTAAATGGTCTACCTATTTACCAAGCTTCATAGAATTCCGTTCAGTCATTCGAGCGCAAATAAGTAACAAGGACACACAACAAGTGCTCACTCACACACTTACAAGTTTCGCCTTTCTAATATTAGTGTGACACTCATCTTCACATACTTTCACATTCACAACATTTAATAGTACGATATCCGTGAGTGTCCCTACAAACTCCAACAGTCTTCGGGGACACTTACATTCATGAATAAAACAATTTACAAAATTCAAAATAGAAAATTACGTACACTTGTCAGCGAACGAGCAAAGAAGACTACATTTTTCATTTTTATTTTTAACTGTATCGCCACGTTTGTATTTCCTCTGGGAGTAAACACAAATACCTAATCAAGCGGGAAATGCTTGACATTCATATACATTGAAAACTTCATACTTCACACAACAGATGGCGCTCGTCGCTGAAAAAAATAAATCTAGAGACTTAGTATCAAATTCATTTGGTTTATACGCTATGAAAATTGATTTAATAATCCACACCGCTTTAAAGACATATTTACCCATTCAAGCGTCAGAAAATATATTACTATTATTGAAAGAAAATCTGGTTTCGTTCCCCGGGAGTTCAGCAAGCGACACTAGCGCCGTAACTCGGTTTCTCCGCAGTCAGTACCCGCCCGCCCTAGCGACGCACGCCGCCCGATTGAAGCGCGCCCAAAAAAACCGAACATCGATTTTTAGTGCTTGTGTTGTGTGTGTGAGTGTTGTGTGTGTGCAAAAAATATTGGATGACAATCATGTAAGTTATGAGTGTTCTTTTTTAAAATATTTTTTTTTTCGTATTTTTTCTGACGTGCCGGTGTTTTTTTCTGTCGATATTTAAATCGAGAGGCATTTAAATTGATCTAAATGTTTATCTTAAAAAACATGAGAAAACTGTATTCAGCCAGTGTTATAATATTTTAATCATAACAACGTAAGTGTCAATTTGTGTTTACAAATCAGACACGCGACGTCAAAAATTATTCGTAATAATTTTTAAATCTGTTGGAAATATTATTTGGAATAACGTGTTTATTTTGCCAATTTTGATAGTAATCGAAGGAGAATCAAAAATATTATTTAAATGATAAAATCGAGTGTGAAAACGATCATATATGGCCTCATCTGCTGAAATTCAGAATCATTATAACTTTTAATCGCCAATTTCTCACGATTTTATTACCATAATTAAATTGTATCCAGTGTATAATTGAAAGGAATTTAACTGTTGACAAGTGTTTCGGTAACAGTTTAACCAATTGATGTCATTAATTTAAACACAGTAAGTATGTTTGTAAAAACATAAAACTGTATACTTTAAAACTGTTCCACGCATCATTTATTCGAATTCGAACAAACTTATTGCTAATTGCGATGAACGTTTTTAAATAAATCGTGTTTAAAAATTTATACGAAATATTTTAAGAGCTAAAGAAAATATTCAACTTCAGCAATTTTAAAAATTATTCAATTTTGAAAATGTTAACCAATTATTTTATTATGGAATCAATTTAACTATATTTAACCAATAAATGAAAATACACTGTCCAATTTAATGCATTATTAAGATTTGAAGTACACACGTTTGGATAAATTATTGGAATTTTCCGATAATTAAATCTGCGATAACTGTTATTACAATTCAGTAGTAACGTAATATTTCATGTGGGATTTAGTAATAAAAGGCAATACATCGATTTTATGTTGTTTCAAATTATTTTATATGATTTGATTACTATAACTTTAGTGACTAAATGCGGTTCTTTAATTACTATTTCATTATTAACGAGTTGTAACTGTGGAGTACAAATGTTAGTCGAAAAATGATAATAAAAATATTATGTTATGACTTTTCCTTGTTCAACAGCCTGTTTCTCTTAATCTAAAATTTTACACAAAATATTGCCAGTAGGTATCTCCTTCTTAAAATAAATGGAATAATTTTATCGTAGAGGTAATTCCAATATCGATTTGAACGTAAGTGTTCTATTCTAATTTTAAATTTGTCAAAATTACGTTCGAATTTGAAAAGTTATTGACATTATGATGAGATTACAACCATTTTTTTTTTCTTAATATATTCGTGGCGTTTAGTTATTGCGCCTATTATTTTTATGATACACATTAGTTGATATACAAGTTTCCAAAAATAGCTTACAAAATGTTCTTAACGCAATATTTATTGGGTCTAAGGCAGTCCCGTAAGCCAGAGGTATTATGTAAATATTTAACGTTGGATTTGATACCGATGTTGGCATTATCTCATTGATCTTAGGGATTTACGATTACTGCTCATAGCAGTACCTCCATCAATCGCTAAGAAATTCGACTGCTTTTCGATACTTTGATTCGGTTGAGTTGAGGAAAGTATGATATGATGTGATCTTTTTATGAGGGTAAGGCTCTATGGTTTCTTCTTAATGTTTTAGCAGATCTTTGCACATATATTTCTTGGTCTATCCATCCATTAAAATATGAAATGAATGAAATTATTTATTTGCTATGAATGTAGGTACAAAAGTATGGTATTGAGTAAGGATCCAGTACATTCTACCGTGAGGCATGCAATTTTTTTTATAGTAGAATTAATTATGAAATAATCTAACGTGTATAACTCGATAATATTACTGAAAGTTAACTTAGTTTTGTTCTTGAATTTATAGATTATATTGGTGCCTTGTTTTCTAGATTTTAATTAATTAGTCTACGCGATCGAAGCATTATGAACCTTCATTTTTTCCTAGTACCTAGTGCTTGACTGCGATCCCAGCAGTGATGCAATCGTTGATCGCACTCGTTTTACTACATCTTAATTAAAATTGGATGAATTCTTTAGATGTAGATTAATTACAATTTCACGTTCCTTTCTATTTTCTTTTCTTCTTTGCTGTCCCCAGTGATGTCACCTGCACCTTAGGTTACTGCTTCTATCTCGTGGGTTGTAACTTGATGTTATCTATATATATATATATAAAAGGAGTAACTGACTGACTGAAATATCAACGCACAGCCGAATCTACTGGGACTAAGATCATGAAAATTTGCACAAAGTTTTTTTTTATGTCGTAGGTGAGCAGTAAGAAGCGGTTTTTGAAAATTCAACCTTTAAAGGGGTGAAACGAGGGTCTAAAATTTGTATGAAGAAACCTACTTTCACGCGTGTGAAGCCGCGGGTAGAAGCTAGTATAGTATATAGGCTTTCTCAATAAATTGGCTATCCGACACAACACACAATTCTTTTAAGATTCGAAGCAGTAGTTCCTGAAAATAGCGCCTGTAGCGGTGGTTAGGGCTCCAGAGAAAAGAACCTCCTCATGATGCGAACCGTATCGAGGAGTACTGCTTTTTGTATCCCCCCTTGATCCAACCGCGCAACGACAACTTCGACAGATGATCGTTGAGGCTTTTAGTCATCCATTCTCTAGTCCATACGTCGACACGTCAACCACCTCGTGTGCGAAATAATTGATTAGTTTCTATTACTATTATTATGAGTTCATATTGTCCTGCTACTAGAGATAGTCTCCATTGCACTTCTTCTAACGGTCACATTTTTTTAATCTTTCTTCCCAATTGTGCTTCTGTTACTATAGTAAAATATTTGATTTAAAAAAAGATCCGAACTCGTACGTAAGCGAGTTTTATCAAGGAATTTTGGAAAATTCAACCTTTAAGGGGGTAAAAATGGTTTAGCAATATCTCATTCTGTGCGCCAATATTTTTTTTTATTCATATAAACTAGTACTTGACTGCGATCCAACCTGATGGTAAACAGTGATGAATCATTGATGGTGACCAGAATACTTGAAACTTGTCACGAATAACTTAATTATATAATATAAAAAAGGTGTCCATTATTTGTTTTTCAAAGCTACCGCCTTAAGACGATTTAGGGTGTTTTATACATGTATTATACGTTATAAAATTGTTTGAAAAATTCTTATTTCGGGGGTTTATGAACGTGAAACTTGGTATAAATTTGAATATAGATAAATGATTGGGTGTTGTTCTAATATAAATGAATAATAAAAACTATCGTTCTTTTTTTTTACAGCTATCCTCAAAAGATTGTTTAGAGAGTGTAAAAGTATTTATGAAAACAATTTCGCAAACCGCGTGCAAAGTGTTCGTTTCACATAAACATGCTACACGCATGCTACTAGCATGGCGTGACATTTCACGCAAATTTGCAATGATTTCTCTCAGCGACCCAAGTCTGTTATTTTTATAAATTCGTCATTCCAACATGATCCCATTGTAATTATACTAAAAGTTCGTAATCTGCTATTTCATAATGATTGATCATTGATCGGTCAATGGTCTCGTACTAGAGGTATGGTAAAATGACATTAACGAGCTTATTAAAAGTAATGACTGCACAATGACGTTCTAATGGTAGGTCACTGATCAAAGGAACTGTCAAAATTTTAGCAGATTACTGCATACGTGAGATATTCATGTACGAGATTACCACTTCTTTCAATGGAGTGTCAGAGGTTGATCATTGGAAAGTTATAATGACACCATTATATTAGTAGTTTATATTAGTAGATCCTATAGCTGATACTATTGTAATAGCAGATTTGAGGCCCTGGAGTGAGGCTCTCTCTACAGTAATAAGACATTAACAGACGTCACTAATCTAAGTTAATTGTTTGCAAGACGATGTGCGATGGCTTCATTAGACAGCTATGAATTGATAAACGCTGCTAAGTTATTCATACACACATTACTGTACTAAATATTCTGTAGGACAAACCAAAATGTCTGCGTAGATTGTGTAGGTCATTTATTTGGGGTAAGTAGGTCTTTTTACGTGGGTAAAGATGAAAAGTTTTAGCGTGGGCTGGCAATGCTGTTACATAACATGAAACTCGAATAATACACTCTTTTTTCACATCGATTAATTAATTAAACTGCAAACATAACTGACTGCTATGCCGGAGGTCGTGGTTTCGATTCCCACCCAGAACAAATGTTTGTGTGATTAGCACGATCATTTAATTTTGTCCTGTGTCTGGGTGTAATTTATCTATAATAATATGTATGTATTTAGAAATATGTAAGTATGTTTATCAGTTGTCTAGTACTTATAACACAAGCTCTGCTTAGCTTGGGCGTTGTGTGACAGTTGTGGAAAAAAAAAGTCAAGAACTAAATTTTACTTAAACGCTGTTAGGCAGTGTTTTTTTTAAGAAATTAATTATCCTCATTGCAAGCAAATAATATGGGAATCGACGCACAAGATTGATAGCGCTTTGGTATTTTCACAGTAATACGCTAGTAACGCAATCAAGATTTCGACACACGCAACGAACAAGGTTTTAACATTAATCCAGTAATTTTTTTAAATGTACCAAAAAGTGATAGTGCTATGTTTGAATTTTGTTTGGACTGTAATCCGACATACTGCCTTGTTCGATGCGGGTGTCGATTTAGGGATAAATAAAGTTTTATTGTAAAAATAACTGAAATCAATTTACTAGCCGATTCCGAACATACTACTTTCAGGATATGCGTTTAGTTTATCTAATAAAAAGGCTCTTCTCCTCTCGTCTATCGTCGACCAGTGCATGGTTTAAAAGATTTCTGGTTCATCCAACACAATTTTTTAAAAAAGGCAATGCGAAAACAGAGAGATGAAAGCTTTGCTGGCATTCTTCATTCACTCATTTCATAGAATTTGTTCCAGGAAATACGTGATATTTTTTTAAACTGTAAAAGTTTTTGTATAAAATTTTCGCCATTCAAAATCTGGATTAAATTTGCTAGATTTGTAATGTTATATTATGTTTTACTTATTTAAATTTTTGAGCACATTATGAAGGGTCAAAGTTCATGCAAAATTCCAGATTTTCAGAGGTCTTTACTGAAATTGTTTTACACGAATTTATAAATTGATTTCAATAGAAGCCTAGTTATATCCACAAGATATCTGTGTTTCCATAATATCTAATGAAAAATGTGTAATAATGTAAAAATCGCGTAAGAGCGTTTGTATGAAAAACAGTTAAAATGTATGTCGGGTAAGATAAAAATATAATACTCGTATTAAAAGTGAAAACAATATCAAAATTGGTAGAAAGAAAAACGAGGTATAAGAATTTTAAATAAATAGGTAGGTATATCTTTCTCTCTCGCCAAAAAAACATTTTCTATAATAATCGTATGGACGTGATGAACTTTGACGTTAAAGTCTACGTCGGGCTTTTCTTTCTCATTAGCGGTTTTAAAACTTTATAACTTCGTTGTTGATGAACGTATTTTATAAAATTCTTTCATATTCATTGTTTATTAAAGCTAAACATTATTTAATTCATATTATATATGCATATTCTTTATTGGCAGATAAGGTTAATTGTCCAAAATATTTATCAATTCATTGTAAGTTATATGGACAAAGTTGACGCACTCTAAGTCTTACTATTAAACACTCAATATTTAACCAAAGCAGATCTCGGAATCAGCCTTAAATAAGAAGAAATTATTATACGGATACCTTATCAAAATCTCAAGTTTCACTTACTGAAATTGACGTGAACGGTTCAATTTACTTCCTCCAATGGAGGAGGACCAAGGTTACCGACATAGCACGAAAAATCGCCAAACTTAAGTGGCAATGGGCAGGGCACATTGCTCGCAGAACGGATGGCCGTTGGGGCCGAAAAGTTCTGAAATGGCGACCACGTACCGGAAGACGTAGCGTTCAAAGACCTCCTACAAGGTAGACCGATGACCTGGTAAGGGTGGCGGGAATCCGATGGATGCGAGACGCATAGAACCGTTCATTGTGGCAACACTTGGGGGAGGCCTATGTCCAACAGTGGACGACTAAACTTTTTTATTTTTTTTATTATTGTTAGGCTCGCGTTTGACCGCTATCTCACCTGATGGTAAGCGATGATGTGGCCGACGATGGAGCACGCTTGCCTATATCCATATCAATTCAGAACTAATCTAATGAATTCGAGTCGTCCATGACTACTCGGATTTGCTCCCAAGTATCGAATTTCTGTAGCCTCATTATTAATGATGCCAGGGACACCTACAATCTCGCTTTTTTTTCTCCCTAATGCGTATAACTGTTTTCCTTGACGTTTAGCAGATTAATGGCGCTTTTTATGGGATTTTCAATGGGATTAAGATCTTCGAGAGCGTATTCGAATTTAGGGAACTCTGCAGTTATAAGTTTTATTTTTCCCTATAGATCATTTTTTATGTTACCTATTTCTTTTTCGATTTTTTTTTCTTTTGTTTTTTTTGAAAATACTTCGCCTCAGACTAGTAACGACATCTGTATCGTGGGTGCGTTCACAAACATGTTAAATCGATCACACGTTCAAGATACTCGGACCCAGAACAACTATCTCTAGGCCATAAAAATATTTGTTCTGTGCGGGAGCCAAACTTGCGTCACACATCGCAGCAGTCATTTGTTCAACCATTGCGCCAGTCAGATGGTCAAATAAAAATCATCTCATTTGAAAAATGGTTTTCGATTCTGAAATGCATTGATTTTTTTTATTGTTGATATGCTCGTGCTTGATCACTATCTCACCTGATGGAAAGCGACGATGTGGTCGTTGATGTAATAGGCTTGCCTAGAGGCAACCTATTCTTTCTTGACTTAAGTAATTCCAGGTTAGGTTCCAGGTTTAGGAAACATAGACTCCGGAAGGTTTTTTTAGAACAAAGTAGAGAATAAAGGTTTTAAGAGTAAATTTAAATAGTATTTTCATCTTATGACTTTTATTTTTGGTCTCAATTTTAATATTATTTTCCTTGATATAATACCTAACGGTATCAGGATTAAAATTAGGAAGTCTAGTCTCGTTCCAGCTTAAGACAGGCTAAGCTTCAAGCGTCTTATGTAAAATTAGATTCCTGGCGTTAATATAGGTACATAGGGTCTAAAATTATTCTAAAGGTGATATTAAAATAGTGGTAAAATATTTAATGATTTCAATATTTCTACATATATATCCGTGTTTATAACTGAGCGTGAAACATCGCTTAAGTGTACTCATCAATTTATTCGTTAAAATACTGAAATATGTAATGCGTTGGCTCGTCATCCGACCGTCCGGTAACCGTCCGGTCCGAGCCCAAGTCGTCGACGGCGCGTACTGTTCCACGCGCGCTTCAAGGAGATGTCACTAAATCGTAGGGGCCCAGCAGGGTCTCAGAAGCCTACTGAGGCCACGGGTACTGTGAAAACGAAACCTGGGGCCCTGGGACGAAGGCAACGAAAGGAACAGGAGTGAGTTTTCAGTCAGTAAAAGTTTGACACTATCACTCGCTCCGTTCAAAAGCGGGATTTGTCATTAGATGATTTCACCACCTAAAAAAAAAATGTAATGCGTTTTCCTCCGATCGATTAGCCCAGACATACTTGCCAAGTTCTACCCTTTCCTTGGCCAATTAAATATGTATAGCCATATAGCTAGCCTACATTAGCCCTGTTTCTAGACAGTAACTTAGACCCAACTATAGGCAATAATTGTATCTACCGAGGGATAATAATTATTATGGCTGTAACGTAAATAGTTGGGGTGAGGACTGGCCTCTATTTTAAGTGTATAAGTGTTTAGGTTCAGAAAAGTGTATGCTAAATAAGTGGTACTTAGACCACGTTTTGTTCTTATTTTGGTTTTAGAAATGAAAATTTAATATCATCAAATGTAAGTTCGGGAGGTTCCTGCACCGGATTCGTGCAGAAGAGACGCCCGGGTGCCACCATTGTGTGAATCGCCCAGAGGGCATGGTGGAGCATACGGTAGAGGTGTGCCCCGCTTGGGCAGCAAACTCTCGCGCCAGGCCTTGGTTTACGCCATGGTCCGGAGCGAGAAGGAGTGGCAGGCAGTTGCCTCCTTCTGCGAAGTAGTAATGCTAGCAAAGGAGGCGGCCGATCGCGTGAGGCAACGGTCCTCACGCCCCAACCGCCGCCGGGATTCCAATCCAGATTTCCGGCCACCGTAGGCGCGGTCTTGCGGACGGTGAGCAATGGGTGGCTCGCCGTCCGATCGTCCGGTAACCGTCCGGACCGAACCCAAGTCTTCGAAGGCGCATAGTGTTCCACGCGTGCCTCAAGGAAATGTCAGCAACCGTAGGGGCCCAGATAGATAGATAGATAGATAGATATATTCTTTATTGTACACCAAAAATACAAATTACATTAGGAACTTAATATTAATATAGTGTCACAATGGGCGGTCTTATCGCTAAAAGCGATTTTTTACAAACAACCTTAGGATGGATTCCAGCAGGGTCGAAGCCTACTGGGGCCATGGGTGTTGCGAAAGAGATCCCCGGGGCCCTGGAAAAAATGGCAAAGAAGGAACAGGGGTGGGTTTTAAGTCAGTAACAGTCTGACACTATCTCCCGTTCCGCTCAAGAGCGGGGGATGTCATTAGATGATTTTACAACCCGAAAAAAAAAAAAAAGATATCGTCAGGTGGAATTGCAGTCAAGCGCTAGTTCATATTATTAAAAAAAAAGTGTATGAAACAGAGAGCCAGTTCAGCCTCTCAGAGAAGTTTCCAGCATCGGTGATGACAAATGATGGCTCGAAAACAGTGGAGCGTATTTAATCGATTGCTTTGATCTGTAGAATTTAACGCTCCATTGTTCATAGACAAAGCTTAACTTTAGACAGCTTCAATCAAAGACCAAGTCTGAGCGCCATTGGTTAGGATAAGTAGAATACACAGATCGACGAGCTTACGTTTCAGTGATATGGTAAGGACGCCATTCATTGACCAGCCCCCCTAGCCAAGTTACAACTGTTTCGTTTCTATTCTTTTTTCGTCGACTGCCTCAAGTCGGTCACGCTTTCGATTCTTTTGTTCTGACGTCATCTTAACGCTCAGTCACGTGGTCGAAACAAAGAAATAGGAGGCGTGGCTGACTCGTGGCGATCAATGAAAAGATTTTTTTTTTTATTGTTTTTTTTTCTGAAATTTTAATGAAAAGAAAATCAAAACGAAACGGTTGTAACTTGGCTAGGGGGGCAGAATCTCCTCTAAACTTTTTAGATTTAACAGTCGAATTCTTTGTCCTGATACTGGAAGGAATTTTTTTGGCTTAGATAATATATTCATCAACTTATTGTATTTCTTGCCCATCAACGTTGTCCCTATATTTGGTGGCATTAGTCATGACTTTTATTTGACCAATTTTAAGTTAGTCCTACCCGAGGCTTACAGTAATCAGTACTTAGAGCGTTTCTTCCTATCGATCTGCCGTAAACACAAACGGAACGATATCGTCTGCTAAACGGAGGTTTGAGAGCATTTTACTGTCAACTTGAATATCCTTCTCTGCTCACAAGTTGGCTAGTCATTTGAATATCTATTCCAGCGTGCTTGGAAATAGTTTAGAACAGAGCGGATCACCCTGTTTCATCTCTGTGAATTTTGAATATGGTGTCTAAGTCTAGTTAAATATTTGCTGTTCTATTATTATTGTTAATTTATTTTTACAAGTTCTATATCTTTTATAGCTGGTTTTCGTAGGGTCGAAAATGCTGTGTGTGATGCTGTCAAAAGCCTTTGTTTAATCTACAAAAGCTAAATATAGTGGTTTTTGAAATTCCATTTTTTTTTACTATCTATCGATATATATCTATCTACGACTTTTTCCGCCGGTGACAACAGATTGTTATAATAGTGGGAACGGCTAGCACGACAATCGTAAAACGATAAAAAATTGTAAGACTAAACAGTGACGGTAAACCATATGTCGTTGTTACTACTATCTGTCGTGGCCACGAAAAACAGTGGTTATAACGGGAACAACTAGAGATGATAGTCGTCCGACGATAAATTTACCGTTGTGACAAGTAACTTATTGGTCGTAACTTATCTATAATATGTATGTATTAAGAAATATATAAGTATGTTTATTAGTTGTCTAGTACTCATAACACAAGCTCTGCTTAGTTTGGGACTAGATGGCGTTGTGTGGCGAGTTGTGGAATATTATAGTGGGAACGCGGCCTTAATTTCGATAATATAAATAAGCTTTTCTCAATCCTTTTAAAAAGTGTTTTCCAATTGAGTTTCTATTAAATTTAAGTAAATATTCGTTTTGTTATTAATTTCAATATTAAGGAAATCATAGGCTTATGCTAATCTAAAGAAAATTATTACAAAAGCTTCGAAAGCTCTGACCACTTTAATTTTGAACAGGGAAAGCCTAGTAACTCATCCCTTAATGTAAATGAGGGGTGAATAAATATTCAAAATCTCATCAGAATCAATGTAGCGTCATGATTTATCACGAAATCCCTTCAGTAGGAAAACTTTCTGGATTTCTTTTGTACAGAACATTAATTTTCTTAAAATTAAGTATGCTGAAATTAGTTTGTTGAATCCATTTATCTTTATTTTCTAAGTAGTTTGTTTTTTGGACATCGCCTTGGGATTAGTTTATAATTGTTTTTTTTTATTATTTTATTGGGTGAGAAAATCATCTTATGACAAATCGCGCTCGTGGGCGGTGCGGGAGATAGTGTCAGACTTTTACTAACTAAAAACCCCTTGTTCCTTCTTTGACTTCGTCCCAGGGCCCTGGGTTTCACTTTCACACTACCCGTGGCCCCAGTAGGCTTCGATCCTGGGCCCCTACAATTTACTGACATCTCCCTGACGCGTGCGTGGAACAGCACGCGCCGTCGACGACTTGGGCTCGGTCCGGATGGTTACCGGACGGTCGGACGGCGAGCCACCCATTGCTCGTCGTCCGCAAGCCCGCGCCTAACTTGGCCGGAAATCGGTTGGGTAGTGGAAACTTTAGGAAATTTCATTAATATTGTAGATTTGGGTTTAACCTTTGTACATTTTTATAAAAATACCTTCATCCTACAATTTTAGGTATTACAAATGGTAATAATAAGTTAAGCCTTAGGCTTTTGGAAAGTTGTTGCTTAATTATTGTTGGATTAGGACGATGCTTGGATATATTAATTAAAGTTCGCGTTAAAATTGTGATTATAGAGATGATGTATTTTCATATAAATTTAATTTTACTTTTATTTTGTTTTGACTTTCTGTATTATCATTCAGTGAATTTTTTTGACGCCATATTTTAAGTTGTTTTAGTTTGGAGTTTTTTTGTTTTAAGTGATATAAATAAACCAGTTAATTGGTATTTTTTATTAATATTTACCTATTTAAATTTGTGTAAATTGTAATAAGAAGCTGTTGTATAAAATAAGTTGTTTAGAATTTGGGCTCTTATATTACCCGTACTCCTTCATTTACTCTCTGCGTTAACATTTTCGAACAATGCGATTTTTACGCCGGCAACATGTTGCATGAAATTTTACGATTATTTTGTCATATCGTAACAACAATTTTACAAGTTTTGAGTTTGCAAACAGACGCTTAATTGAAACAAATATATTCAATTAAAACAATCTATGAAATAATGAATAGCTGTTCGTTAGTCTCGCTAAAACTCGAGAATGGCTCGACCGATTTGGCTAATTTTGGTCTTGAAATATTTGTGATAGTCTATGGAAGTTTTAAACGGTGAGAAAATATGGAAAAAGTCACGAAAAAAAAAATTGAATACAACACAATCTCTAATTAAAATGTCATTATAAAATGAATTATGCTGTTCTGGTACCTATATTTATTAATTATAATTATCCCACAGAAACGCTCACTCGCCTCCCTATTTGGAACTAATCAAGTGCATACGTCGACACTATTAGAATGCCAAAAATAACATAATACAGTTGAAAACCATTTGTACAAAATACAGGGTTGGCAAAAATATAGTCAGAATTTTACTTTTTAAATAAATTCTCCCACTCTGGTTGGAACGAGAGAGAGTGTCAAAATTTACTGATTAAAACCCACCTTTCGGCGTTTTTTTTTTTTTTCTAGGTAATGGTGACTATTTCGAGCAACTCCGCAGCCGTAGGCAAAATTTGACCCAAATCTGTTAAGTTAGGCATGCAGCCTATCTAGAGCCCAAACAAATTAACAATAATGCGACAGTATTTGGCAAGTAGCTCGAATAAAAGAGGGTTCAAGTCAAGATAACAGCTATTCGTGCTATGCGAGCTGTTAGCATAGAGCCGGGATAGAATATGGAATTGAGCTGGAAATGTGAAGCTACTCGATATGGAACGTTGGATAAGTGAGAATGAAATTTTTTGATACTTGGTCGTTTAATCCGCCGTTTTTGTAATATTCTTATTAGTTTTATTACGTAGCAGAAATGCTTGCTGAAAACGAAAACGATGTTTTCGTTTTTATTTTAACACGTTTAGGACGCCATGTTGTGTATCTTTTACGAACCACAAGGTACCACTTTGAGGGGCCACGTGTTTCCTTTCGTATGTTTTTTTTCGTGAGCCCAAGTTGTTGACGGCGCGTAGTGTTCCACGCGTGCCTCAAGAATATGTCAGCAGAACCGTAGGGGACCGGCAACAAAAACGGCAGGGTCGAAGCCCACTGGGGCCATGGGTGATGCGAAAGAGAACTCCGGGGCTCTGGAACGAAGGCAAAGAAGGAACAGGAGTGGCTTTTTAGTCAGTAAAAGTCTGACACTAACTCACGCTCCACCCAAGAGCAAGGGATGTCATTGGATGATATTCCCACCAAAAAAAAGGCAAATTATTATAGCTTATACTATTCGTCATAAATCCAATATTAAATTCCTCTTCATTTTTTTTGCAAAATTCCCTTTTTGTTCGCTTTGAATTTAAAAGCCTTTTTCGCATGCAGTGAAATCCCCAAAATATATTTTTAGCTACAGTTGCAATTTTCATGAAACTCCCAACTAAACGAACGTGTTTATTTTATAACATTACTTCTTAACGTTTATAAGTCACTACTATACTCATAACATATGTATATTAATAGATCCTCCTCCCTCCATGCGTCGTACAATGCTGAGGGTCGTGCCCTCCCTGCTTCATTACTTTCATTCGAATGATATTCCTCCATCTGTTTCTATCTCTGGCGGTGTGAAGTGCATTGTATAACGTAGAGTCAAGAGCTGTGCGGATCTGGTTAGACCAACGTATTAGGATGCGTCCATGAGGCCTTTTCCCATCCACTTTACGTCAGTTTATTAATAGGTATAGCATGATAAATAAAAAAAAAGTTATTATTATTCTTAATAAGTAAGATATATTGCTTGATACCCAGCTTGATGCCCAGATTGAGAAGCGAGCCATGAGGATCATTAATGATGATGCACTTGTCGAATCAGAACTTCAAAGCCTTGAGCATCGACGCCGTTTAGCTGGCCTGTCGGTTTTCTATCGATTACATTTCGGGAAGTGTGCACAAATTGCACAATTTAACTTCACCAAGTCCGTTCCATCATCGGACCACTAGACGTACGGCGTTCGCCATCGATACATGGTGGACATCCCACCCATACGTACAAAGCGTTTTGGGAACACATTCATTATTCGTACAGCTAAGGAGTGGAATTCCCTGCCGGAGTCTGTGTTTACTGATGGCTACAACCTTTCTTTTAGTCAAGAGTAAATAGGTTACTTCTAGGCAAGCATGCTTCATCGACGGTCACATCATTGCTTACCATCAGTTGAGATAGTAGTCAAACGCGAGCCTATAAACAATAAAAAATAAAATAATAAAAAATATATACTAAGAAAACCAGTTTTCCAAAACATGTAAGCTTCTTCATACATTAGGGGACAAATCGTCCCCCAATATGACGCACAAAGCTTAATCTACGTGACTCTGTAACGTTGTCGAACGTCCTACAACTTGTCCCATAACATTTTACAATACATTTAGTAAACGCGGGACATATTGTTGGACAATTTGACAGCGTTGCGTGTTATGTTGAGGCACATTTTGTTCCCTATTGTATCTGAAGATTAAACATGTTCTACGTGGAACAGCGACCTTACCCAGTGTTACGCAACTTGCCCTCCAACATTTTACAACACATTCAGGTGACGCCGGACATGTTGTTAGACAATTTGACAGCGTTTCGTGTCATGTTAGGGTACATTTTTTTTCCTAATGTATCTGTGGTTTAACCGCATCTTTCAGTTTGTCTAAATTCTTGTCTTCGACAGTTAGGACCTGTCCCCCTAGTTGGCTAGGGGCCGCCTCCGATTCCTTTATTCTGACGTCATTTCAAAGCTCAGTCACGTGGCCAGAACAAAGAAATAGGAGGCGTAGCCGACTCGAGGCGATCAACGAAAAGAGAATCGAACCGAAACGGTTGTAACTTGGTTAGGGAGGCAGAGGTACTTCGCGGTCGATATATAACCGTTAACTATTCACACAAAGCTGATCCTCTTTCTACCCCTTAAGTAAACACAAGGTCCCTATTCATCTTGTTTCCAATGATTTAGGAACCCACCAACATTAATTAAACTTTGAATATCCAACTTTTGTTCTGTAATTAGGTCGTTTCAGACACTTGCGTATTTTTTCACCCGCCAAGTCATGGCTGAGAGCTTCTTAAAGAAAAACTCGGTAATTAGATAATTTTAGATCTCATGCTATTGGAGGGAGAGAAATTAGATTACAATGTAGATAAAGGTCTATGATTTATCGTTGGACGAAAAGTAAACTAGCTTGGAAGTACCTAACGATGGAGTGAAATATGTCTTTCTAAGCCTAATCTCATCTTAGTATTATAGCGACTGGCTTGTTGGTTTAGGGGTTAGTGCCCCTGACTGCTATGCCGAAAGTCGTGGGTTCGATCCCCACCCAAAACAAATGATTGAGTGACGAGTACGTTCATTTATTCTGTTTGGATTTAATTTATCTATAGTAGGTATGTCTTTAGAAATAAATATAAGTCTTGTTTATCAATTGTCTAGTACATATAGCACAAACTCAGCCCCCCTAGCCAAGTTACAATCGTATCGTTCACACCAATCGCTTTGAGTAGGCCACGCCTCCAATTCCTTTGTTCGGACCACGTGACTGAGCGTTGAGATGACGTCAGAACAAAGGATCAGAGGCGTGGCCTACTCGAAGCGTTCAGCGCGAACGATACGATTGTAACTTGGCTAGGAGGGCTGCTTAGTTTGGAACTAGAAGCGTTGTGTGATAGTTATGGAATGTTATTATTATTATAAAAATTTAGCACTCGGGTGGACCAATACTTTTTATACCAGGAATCATGTTCCCTCAGTTTATTTTTTTGCTTTTACGCGAGAAATGCCTCTATTAAAAGCTAGTGGAATCCTATAGATAATAAAACCGTAAATTACTAAAGTGCGAGCAGTGGTAGCCGAGTGGTAACGGCCCCGACTCACGAGTCGTAGGTCACGGGTTCAAACCCAGCCAGGTGCATTACTTTGTGTAATTTATATCATCGCCACTGCTCTCAAAACGGTGAAGAAAAACATCGTGAGGAAACCGGCATGTCCTAGAACCAAAAATTCGAAGACATGTGACATCCACCAACCCGCACTGGGCCCGCGTAGTGGATTACGGCCCATTCCCTCTCCTAAAGAGGCCTGAGTCCCAGCAGTGGGAACACTATAAGGCTGATTATGCTACTACTCGTAAAGTAAAACTTTAAAAAGATATTCATCCTTTGCCTAATTTAACAGAAACCATAATGAAAGTGCCTATCTATTTATTCTTATACAAAATGAAATGAGGTTTTAGCGTAACGAGCCAAAAACTTGGAAGCACAGCCCTTTCAGCAGCTGCTACGAAAATTTTCCATTTCATTATAGGCATTATGTTCAAGATTACTCCGCGGTGTAAGCACAAAGGGGTATTTGAGTATCAATTACTGGAAGTACCTACCCGCTTGTGGCATTGGCAATCGATTTGAAGAAAATGCTGACGAGAGTTAGACAGTTGAAAATTTGCTCAGTAGTATAGTTTGTCAGGGCAACAAATTTATGTTCTCGGCTAAAAGGTAAATGGCCGCTAGTAAAGTTGCAGGCACTTACAACGTTTTGTAAATACCACAGTGTCTCAAAACGAAAGTCTATGACCAGTGCGTGTTGCCTGTGATGACATATGGCTCCGAAACGTGGTCGCTTACAATGGGCCTCATCAGAAGGCTTAAAGTCACTCAAAGGGCAATTGAATAGTTCGGAGTTTCCTTGCGTGATCACATCAGAAATTAATGAAGATATCCGCAGGAGAACTAAGGTTATAGACATAGACCAAAGAATCGCCAGACTTAAGTGGCAGTAGACAGGGCACATCGCTCGCAGAACAGATGTTAATGGTTAATGGGGCCAAAAAATATTTGCAGTTTTAAATTAAAAACCAAACGATATGTATGGTTGTATAAATCATCACATTTGGTAATCGGTTTCATTATCAAACTCCAACTTATATTACCCAAAAGATTTTTTCTTAAAACAGAAGTGAATAATTTTTTTTCCCGAGAGGCCGTATTCGAAAAAATTATTCTCTAAATGCACAAAACAAATGAAAAAAATACATCAAATGACAAAAACTGCGTACTGCGCCTCTTTCACAACGAAAAACGAATTAGATCTCCACGGAACCAATATTTGCCTGGTTCCAAATCCGATGTTGGTGCATACGATTTTGTGTTTATCAAACACACGATACAAATGGAAACTAGCGAAGAGCAATGTTTCCTCAAAATGGAAATAGAACCTGGAAAAACTCGAATTCGGTCTTGAAAATACATATAAAGAGATAGTAGGACCAAAATGTACATCAATATTATGTAATGTACCATATCTTGTGTCGTGGGGGAAAATAAAATTTAATCCATGCGTTGCTCTGTAAAAACTCTACACGAATAATTTTATCACATTATTGCAAACACACATATCTCTATGGGTGGGGCCATGGGTGACGCAAAAGAGATCTCCGGGGCCCTGGAAAAATGGCAAAGAAGGAACAGGAATGCGTTTTGGTGTCAGTAAAAGTCTGACACTATCTCCCGCTCCGCCCAAGGGCGGGGGTTGTCATTAGATGATTTTGCCACCCGAAAAAAAAACATATCTAAGTTTATTTCTTTATTTCAAACCTTAACTTATCACAGGAAAAACATTTATGAAAATAAAAATTAATAAAAATTTTATTTTTTATTTATCTACTCTATAATTAATGTCTTTTTGTTTGTAGGAGGAAATCTTTGGAACTACTGATCCGATTGCTAGAATTTTTTCACTGATAGACAGCTGCTTTATTCCTGAGTGACATAGGCTATATTTTATGTACGCGGGCAAAGCCGCGGGCAAAAGCTAGTTTCAAGTATTTCCCATCTTCTGACACAGACACGATTTTTGTATACATCAAAAATTTTTCGTAAAAATGGCACAGACAACCAACTATACCGATGGACCATAGTAATATAGACGAGTAGGTAAATTCATATAGGTAGACCTGAGTTTTTCAACCTGGGTTCAAACCCGGGCAGGCACTTTATTTCGTGTAACTCATCACCATTGCTCTTACAACGGTGATGGACACCAATGTTCAGAATCATGGCATACCCTAGAACTAAAAATTGGAAGACAAGTGACATCCACCAACCCACACTAGGCCTGCGTGATAGATTACGGCGCATTCCTTCTCCTAGAAAGGAGACCTGAGGCCCGGCAGTGGGAACATTTTATGACTGATTATAATAAATAATAATATTCTTTATTTCGAATAACAATGAGACTCATATAGTGTTAGTAACAATATATAAACTTGCAACTATGTTAGTGACAAAAATGCAATCATAAATGACATAAATACACACAATAAAATAATCATTTCTTCAGCACTTCAGCTGAGATACTGAAGCAACGATTCACTACATTGCAGTCCAAAGCATAGCATAGTTGGCCTTATAATGTTCCCACTGTTGGGACTCAGGCCTCCTCTCTAGGAGAGGTAATGGGCCGTAATCCACCACGCGGGCCCAGTGCGGGTTGGTGGATGTCACATGTCTTCGAATTGTTGGTTCTAGGACATGCCGGTTCCCTCACGATGTTTTCCTTCACCGTTTTGAGAGCAGTGGTGATGAAATAAATTAATAAATTACACAATGTAATGCACCTGGCTGGGTTTAAACCCGCGACCTACAACTCGTGAGTCGGGGCCGTTATCACTCGGCCACCACTGCTCATAGCAGTAAAGCCTGTCAGCAATCATTTTCAAGATGTCACTGGAACTGGCTCGCACCCATTATAATGCTATCTTTATTTGTTATGCCATAGCATTATGCTAAGTTTACTTGTCATTATTCCTTCTACCCAAATTGATGATTGGCTGAAAAAAAATGTCGTGTCTAAAAAAGTCGTGCAAAACCAACCTGACAATAATGTACGGTGGTGTATCTAATTCGTTCGTGTTTTATTTGCGTGTCTATCTGTCTGACGGTTGATGGATTGTAGTAGTTACTTTCATAATTATTTTGTTTTTTGTTTCAGGAATAAAGTAACATTGTTCATTAATAATTACATTTTTTATTTTATTGCCTTTTTGGGTTTGCCGTTAGCGAGTATTGTACTGTTGTGCGACAACAACTCTCAAGTTATATTATATTGGGTTTTTTTTTTGTCAGTCGTCGTTGGAGTAAGTAGACTGGTTAACCTTAGACTGGTTCTGTACTTTTTGTAATTATTGTCTTTAATACGTTAGAGTTACGTTTTGAGTTTGAAAGTGGCGCCAGTGACTGAAAAGTTGAAAGGGAATCGTTTGTCTTGGTATGGTCATGTAAAGAGGAGGTATGAATCGCATGTTACTAAAAGAGTTATGAGTTTACATGTGGATGGATTGAGAGGGAGAAGGAGACCAAAGAAAAGATGGATGGATTGTATGAACAGTGATATGAAAGAAAAGGAAGTTAGTGATAGCATGACGAGTGACAGTGCAGAATGGAAGAAAGAAACGTGTTGCGCCGACCTCAAATAACACGGGACAAGGGAAGGAAGATCATTAATACGTTAGAGTTAGTTCGTCACCATGTCACAAAATCAAGGGTGAAGTTTGGCTTGCAGCTTGGTAGTATTACGTCGTCGCTTCACTCTTGCCCCGCGCTGCTGATGTCACCGCGTCGCTGTCGCGATTGAGTGTTGATCATAGATGGCGCTGTAGACACCAACAAATAGTGATATAGAATAAAAATATATCTATAGAAGATGTGTACTCGAACTAAATATGCTTAGCTACGAGTCTATCTTTTTATTTATTAAATACTTTATGCACAAACGTACAGCGGCGGGCTTAATGCCTTAGATATTATCTACCAGTCAACCTTAGGGTGATGCAGAGATAAATAGTGGTAAATGCAATAAAAGAGAGAGTAAAAGCGAAAAGGTACAAGAAAAGATATATTAAATAAACCATAAATCTCATACAATTATACAAAACATACACGAACTAATAAACTATCTACACTAATAAAGTCAAACAATTAGTTCAAATCAACAATTTCAAAACATTAACGCTGTGATGACACTACTGCCAACTTCTACTACTTCTTCAACTTCTTCTTTTTATATAGTTTATTATCTATGATTATTGTGTGCAGAACCAAAAAGACATCGATTTCTTCAATTGATTTTGGGTAAATAACATGTTACCTAACATAATAATGTCATGAGTTTACATGTGGATGGATGGAGAGGGAGAAGGAAGCCAAAGAAAAGATGGATGGATTGTGTGAGAAGTGAGATGACGTGTTGCGCCGACCCTAATTAAAACGAGACTAGGGCAGGAAGATGAATATATTTGATTGTAAACCAAAATCACCATCATCTTCCTAGTTTTTTCCCAACTTATTTGGGCTATCTGTCCAACCCGATGCGGCTGAATACCTGTGTTTTTTTCTATGGAGTGACTGCCTATGAGACCTCCACAACCTAGTTACTGAGTGACACAATACTCCTTGGATAGACTCTCTGGCGTCTGACTACCTGTTAGGACTGTCAAAGATCTATTAATATTGCCTTAAAATTGGTGTATATCAAAAATTCAATATTCTATTCCCACTGTCTCTACTGCAACTGTGATTGAACGGTTTTGGACATCTAAAGTCTTAGGGCTATATTTCACCGGGACACCATGGCGGCGCGACCAGTCGCTGCTACGAACAAAATGTATATGTCGTGGTCAGATCATAGAATTTATCACTTCATGATATGGCCAACTAAAACTGTCAAATCGTCTAAACGTTAACATTTGATGATATGTCAATACACGTTTGGCCATATCATTGATGTAGAATTTCTTTGACAATAAAAGAAGTAGGCCAAAGAAGGATTGACTTATCATAAAACTTTAAAGTTTAAAACGATCTGGTTAGTTTTAGTTGGCCATTTCATTAAGTTATTAATTTCTAAGATCTGGCTACGACATATACAGCTCTATAGAAAATTAATCACCCGGTGTCTGTTTGGTTGTGCAACCAATTTGGCGGCGCGACCAACTCGGACGCGTGCACTTAAGGTCCATTTTGATATTGACTCAGTGTGATGTAGCGACTCTGCTGTCTGTAGGGTATCTAGTTTGGTAGTCGCAACTAGTCGCGCCGCCATGGTGTCCCGGTAAAATATAGTCCTTAAAGGGTTATCGTAAAGGATAATGGTCTTCATTTACTCAGTTTAGTAACATGTAAGTCTTCTTAATATATAAAACAAAATAAAAGGGCATAAATATAAACAAAGAAAAAACACATTTGGCTTAGAAACGACCCTTTGTAATACGGAAAGGGAAAGAGAGCTATCTATCTAGTTTTATGGCTAAAAGTAACACCCTGTAAATTTTGTTTGCCATGCTTATTTATACGGAAATAAAAAATAGGTCAAGTGTGAGCCGAGACGTTTTGTACGTTCCGTAAGCTATTTATTTTATGAGTGTTGGGTTCAAAGATAAAATGGAAGAGGTGTTCAAAGGATTAAATATGATTTGATTTTGCTGGGTCTATACCATAAAATTTAAGGTCGAAAATGGCTTGTGATTGTTCTGATCCTGTCAAAATTGTTCTCGAGTGCAGTCTATGGTGATGTTATTCCTAAACAATAATTGATGTGACGAATGGTAAGACGCTATTTACGTACTAACACTGTGTAAGCAAATTCAGTAAAAAAGGAAAATGTCCTGGCGTGTAAAAAACGAAGACTTTTTTTGAGGTTGGAAATTATCTTATTACTTCTCCCTCTCTACGGTGGAGTGAGAAGGCGTGTCAGACTTGTATCCTTTAATTCATTTTTGCGTTTCAGGACTGCTTCCAAAACAGTAAAGGAAATATCGTGACAAACTGGCATGTCCTAGAATCAAAAATTCGAAGACATGTTACATCTACTAATCTACACGGAGCCCAAGAGGTGAAAAAAGGAGGTAGATTGCAGTTCTCTCCTCTCACAGAAAGGAAGCTTGGATCCCAGTAATAGGAACATTATAAACTAATTTTGTAATGCTTTCGTTGCTCGCAGAACAGATGGTCGATGAGGACGAAAGGTTATGGAATGGGGACCCACGAACCGGAAGACACAGCGTTGGAAGGCCTCCGACAAGGAGGACCAAAGACCTGGTCGCGGGAAACCGATGGATGCGAGAGGCACAGGACCGGTCATTATGGTGACACTTGGGGAAGGCCTATGTCTAACAGTGGACGTTTTTTGATGATAATGATGAATGTTACCGCTGTAAAATATTTTTATTTATGCCGTGGTAAAACACCAGCACGGTTGCACGCAGGACTCCAAATTAAATTCCTCGGATGATATTGTAGGTCATTAGCGTGGTATCTTTTGAGTACGGCAGGCTGTGCTGTGTTGCAGGTGCAGAAAACCTCAAACGGCGGTAATAAAATAATCTCATCGGAAGTTATATGGTTGAAACACCAGGGCCATAGGGTCCGAGAGCTCATCGAGTTGTTCGGGATATAAGCAAACAGCTGGTCGACTCTTCGCGTGACCAGAGGGCTGGGCTTTCCTTGGTCAACGAATCAGCATTGCTTTTCGTTTATTATTAACGTTCTCGGTACTTTTCCCATTGAATTCTCAAAGGGAAAACCATGGTCCTGGAACGCAAAGGGCAACTGAAGGAACATAGGTGTAGTTTTCGCGCTTTAACTTAGAGCTGGAGAAGTCTTTAGACAATATCCCAATAAAAATTATATAGCAACACAAGGGTCAAGACGAAGGGTCATTTACCTATAGGCTGAATACACTTACATAATAATTATAATGTATTACATATAATTACATTGACATGTTGATGTCCGACTAATCCGCAAAGCCACAAACTGATCACCTGCTGGTCTACACGACTGTGTCCTTAATTGACACAACACTTGTTATGAGTACTGTCAACAAAATAAATAAGTGTGTTTCAAATATCTGAATAGCATAAGCATAGCATAATCAACCTTTTAATGTTCCCACTGCTGGGATTTAGGCCTCCTCTTTAGGAGAAGGAATGGACCGTAATCCATCACGTGGGACCAGTACGAGTTGGTGAATATCACATGTCTTCGAATTTTTGGTCCTAAGACATGCCGGTTTCCTCACGATGTTTTCCTTCACGGTTTAAAGAGCAGTGGTGATGAAATAAATTACACAAAGTAATGCGCGTGGCTAGGTTTGAACCCGTGACCTACAAATCGTAAATCAGGGCCGTAACCACTCGGCCACCACTGCTTAATATCTGTATATTAACAATAATATTCCACAAAATTCACACAACGCAGACAACACTACAATTACTACAGGATGGTGCAGGTGACAGCTGTCAGATTCATACAATGTGTCCACTTATACTTTTCTCTCATCTATTTTCGTCCTGCTGTCATCCTGCCCATGTTATGTAAAAAAGACCTTAGTCCCAAACAAAGCAGAGCTTGTGGTATGGGTACTAGACAACTGATAAACGTACTTATATATTTCTAAATAGGTACATAAATGTTATTAGATAAATTATACCCAAACATACAACAAATGATTTAGAACAACAGGCCAGTTAAAAAAAAAAGTGAATAGAATACTGTGTATAGTAAAATTACGTCTAGATTTTTATTGACATCTATCAATCCAAAACTTTTTAAAACATAAACATTAAAAATATATTTTGCCAGTTTGCAAGTTGTAGTATTAATGTGCGTCAATACTTCTGGGTAAGCGGAGCTCTATGATCGGCCACAACATCATAACTTTTTTATTTTCTTTAATGTGTATGGATTTCTTATTATGTTATTATAGTTTTATTAAATAACAACAATAACAACTATAAATAATCTAACTTTTCTACCGTACACTCTAAATAAGGTTCAGTTGAAAACCAGCGTCAGGCAACTACCACGAAGTTGTCTGGCATTTTTGTTGAACTGGACCTATTTGGTGCAGGCGCGAGACACACAATGTTAGTTATTTTATGTTCTTATATTTTTTTTTATCTTAAGTGTTTACATGTTGTTTCTACATTGTGTGTATCTGTGTACGTGTGCCAAGTAAAATATTTTTCTTTCTTTCTTTCTTTCTTAAATGTATTTTTTTTTAAGTTTGTAAGTTTCTATTGTACAACGCCTTGGACAACCTCCGTAACGTTGTACAAGTTCTTGTAAATAAATAAATAAATGACAGTTTACAATCATGTAAGATAATGGGTCCGGAAGACGTAGCGTTAGAAGGCCTCCTACAAGGTGTACCAATGACTTGGTAACGGTTGCGGGAGTCCGATGGATGCGAGACGCACAGGACCGTTCATTGTGGCGACACTTGGGGGAGGCCTATGTGCAGCAGTGGACGTCTTTCGGCTGAAATGATGATGATGATCATGAAGATAATCGGTCAAACTTAAACTTATTAATAATAAAAAAGTAACTAGCTATGCAATTAACAATACACTACCAAAACAAAATAGATCAACAGTCTATTAAAAACAGGGTTTGTTCCTGTTTTTAATTGACTTGATAAAACGAAAGTTCATCAAGTGTTCACCTGAGACCATGGGTTGATTCTGGGTTCATGGGTTGACTTCCAGAAGGGAAACTGTGTGGTTTGAGTCAAAAAAAAAATGTCAAAAACAATGTGTGTGTAAAATGTTTTGCGTAAAAGTCTGACACGCCCTTCTGCTCCGCTCTAGAGCAGAAGAATTCATTAGATGATTTGCCACTTTAAAAAAAAATGTCTATACAAAAACACTTCAGAATGTATCCATACCTAAATTAAATGACAACAAAAATTAAAAAAAAAAAACACTTTTCTCTCCTTCCTGTGACTGTAAAACGAAGTTGAATTAAGCTTTTTGATTTCGTAACTCTTTTGTCAACCGTACCTCACGGATCAATCTGACGTCGAGTCAAACGCAGCGACAGATTGACGGCCGTTTCCCCGATACGGCCGCGGATCCCTAAACGGATTTAACCACCCCAAATCCCGTAAAAAAGTTAGGGGTGCTGTAAATTCCGTGACAAAATTTGGAGCTCAATTGAATGTAAGGTATTTCATGAGTTTTTGATGCTGTGTATTTATATATTTTTTGCCAGTATCGTATATATGTTTTTGTTATGTAGGAAGTTCATAAATGTAGATAAGTTAGGTTTATTATTTATCCATATTTTTTTGGTTTTCATAAATTCATCGTAAAAAAATATCTTAATGAAAATTGATCGCCTCAGTGAGACGTCAGCAAATCGTAGCGGCCCAGCAGGGTCGAAGCCTACTGGGGCCATGAGTAGTGTGAAAACGAAACCCGGGGCCCTGGGACAAAGGCAACGAAGGAACAGGAGTGGGATTTTTAGTCAGTAACAGTCAGACACTATCTCCCGCTCTGCCCAAGAGCGAGATTTGTCATTAGATGATTTTCCCGTCTATAAAAAAAGTCACACACATACCTAGTTCACTAACTGAGTCTCAAGAAATCACTGTAACACTGAAAAAAACAATTTTCCTTAAACACTCAAAATAGAACTATTTACGCCAATTTCTTTACTGAATAAAGCTATTTAGACCAAATTAAAATTCCTGACAAATATTCCGGCTCGTTGCGAGACACAGAATCCTGTTTACCTTGCTTAAGTAGGCTGTCCCGTTTCAAGTACGCCTGATTGAATTCTGAGAAGGATAAGGGGATGTGTCATCGTGGTTTTGTAGGACAGTCCTCTGTCGAATTTGAATGACAGGAGATTTATTTGCAGACAATTTAGAATTGGTACTCTATAAATAAACAAATTGACGATTAAACACAACAGAAAAGCAAATAGGTAAATACAGATTGACTGCGGAAAATCGAATTGAAATGGAAAAATCGAATCGAATTATGAATGTCGAATAATTTTATGTGTCGATAAATATTAGTTCGAACGCATGTTAAATGGGAAAACATTTCAACGAACACCTCATTTGATTAAGTCAATATGGTATTTACCTAATATGATTTATGTATCCTACTAATATTATAAATGCGAAAGTTTGTATGTATGGATGTTTGTTACTCTTTCACGCAAAAACAAAAAGTTGTATAAATGAACCCCTATTTCTCCTCTATTTCTCTATTTTTCCTGGTCATGCTATAATTTAAGAGTG